>JAUMJK010000036.1:1413262-2824025 GCA_033558105.1 Coccyzus lansbergi | reverse complement strand
AATGTCATACCCACAGTGGCTTCTGGGCAAAGAAAGAAGAGCTAATAGGAAGGCACTCTCAATAACAGCAGGAATATGCTGCCACTCTAAAAACATGGGATTGCAGACAACACCTTTCATTCTACTTCGAATCCAATCAAAGTTACTGGATCAGCTTGAAGCAAAGTCTTGTGGCAGTGACCTCTCAAGAACACTGCTGTCAAAAGTCAAGAAAGCCAAACACTAGGTTGCTGTTAACAATAGTTATCTCAATATTGCCCCCTTTTAAACATTTTATTTTATTTTATTTTATTTTTAAGTAAAATAGAAACTGAGCTCCACTTTAAGGAGCTTGAAAGTTAAATTTCCCATTTGTAGCAGGAAATAGCAATATGAAGAGAGATGCTTTCACAGCCGAGCTTTGTCACCTCCAGTATGCCCAGGTCAACTCATTATGAAACAAGGTTACACACAGCCGAAAAGCTATTCTGGTAGCTAAGTCACAATAATACTTCCTTTGGAACTCCAAGTGTCCAAGGTGTAGATGTTCACCTGCTTGACTCAAGCTGCTCTCTTTAACATTTTTTCCTTTTTGGATTAAGACGCTGCTTAGATGGTTACTAAACATAACTATAAACTGGGCGATGAAACTGCTCAGCACAGGGACACAGAGGAGACTGGCAAGGCTGTGCTTTACCCTGGGCAGCTTGTAGAGCACTCATTTCTTGAAGTGAAAGTATTGCCTGTGTTAAAGCATCTGCATTAGATGCTTTCAGTTACATTTTAAGCAAAGATCTTGATAATTTGCAAGCATTCTTGATCCAGAGGTCAAGCTCTTTAGTACAAACCTCCCTCAGCCTTCAGGATTTCCCCCATTCCTAAAACCTTCCCGGGGTGTAAAGTCTCAAAATGGAGCACCTGGAGATCCACTCTGTATTTTCACAGCTGACACAAGTTAACTTCAGGGACGCATTAGCTGCTCAACAACTGCATCCTTTTTACTCACCCCTGAGCAACTGGATCTTCAGCCTATGCTTATGTATGGATAATACAGCAATGCTTTGCTTGCCACACCTAAAACAGCTGTGAATATAAAAACAACAAAACCTCACACATTTATATAAATATACAAATATTTCATCAACGTAATTATCAGTTCCTTTCTGCCATGGAAACATACATGCTTATATAAGCACGTATTAAGCTGAAAGAGGGTAGATTTAGATTAGATATTAGGAAGAATTTTTTCACTATGTGGTGAGGCATTGGAACAGGCTGCCCAGAGAAGCTGTGCATGTACCATTCCTGGACATGTTCAAGGCCAGGCTTTGAGCAACCTAATCTTGTAGAAGATGCCTCTGCCCATGGCAGGGCAGGAGGCGGAACTGATTGATCTTTAAATACCTTCCAACCCAAATAATTACAGGATACAGAATACATAACTGTGAGCTATGTTTGTGGGAAGGAAAACAAAGCAAACCAAGATCACCATTCCTAACAGCCTTTGCTATGCCTCCATCAAGCAGGTCCACAAACACTCTTATTGACACTGTCACAGAAGTCAAAGCTTTCCTAGATGACCAACTTGAGGTCCCAGTACTTTGTAGCATCAACATATTTTCCTCTTGCAGCAGAACTAACTATGTGTGAGACACAATATTTACCACCAAAGCCACTGAACAACTTGGTCAAAGACTGTATGTATAAATATTTCTGAACTACTTTCGTTGTTGTGTTGCCCAGGAGCAATGCTGACCAGATAATTTGGGGAGAGAATGGAATGGAATAGCACAACACAGCTACAGCAAATTAAAAAAAAAAAAAAACAACAAACCAAACAACCCAAACCAGAACTCACACCAGGAATAATAGCTATAAAAGTGTAAGGGGACAGGCTCTACTCCTGCTGAATTCACTGGTCAGCTTCCCATTTATTCCAATTGGTCTGATAAACACGTGTCCCTTCAGCTTCTGTCCTGCCAGACAGGAAATCTGGCAGACAATCCATCAACATAAGCTACAAAGAATCAGCACTAGAGCTGAAAAAAAATTGACTGCCATTCAAAATAAAATTCAAAGCTAGGAAATGACAGGAAAAGCCTTACAGCAGCTTGAACTGCAACTGGATGTAACAGCAATAGCTTTAATTTAAAAGCAATCCAAAACCTACTATGTGTACTCTCTATGTAAAATTTAACTAACTGAATGTTCCTGTAGCAACTTTGAATTCTCAATTCTCTTTTAATTACACAAAGACAGTATTACCCAAACACTGTTAATCATATTCCTCATGTTTAAGGTCAGGTTTGGATGGAAAGGAGAACCTGTTTCCATAAATTACTTACATGTAATCCAGCGCAGCTATAATTTACAGAAAGAAGTAAGCCAAAAACTCTTAAAAATTGGTTAACCTTTGCTGTGATCAGGTATAGTCATTTTGGTGGAAGGGACAGAAACAGTCAATTCTTCAATCTTGAAATTATTTGGCAGTAGATCAGATTATTTTATCTTGCCAGACACACTACAAATTCCCCTCTCTCTGTAGACATCAGAGATGGGGAATGTGCTGTAATGTACCAATAAGCAGGTGTATATCAGAAGCCTCCTCTGTTGATTTACTATATTTTTTACTGCAAAAGATTTTCTACTGGGCTGATGGGTTTTCTTGTTTGTGCGTTGTTTTTGGTCTGGCTTTTTCTTCAGGAAGAGGGGAACATCCCCCCTCCTCTCCTTTTACTCAGTTTTCAAAAACAGGGCTTTGAGAACAGCATAGAATATTTTTACTATGTCACATAGAAACAGATTTGTTAAACTTCTAGTTACTTCCCTAATCCCTTAGGCTACATCCAAAACTAAAACTCATGGCAAGTGAAAGCTCCTGAAAATCGACTTATGAAGAGAAGCTACTAGGCCTTTTACTTATTTTCTGGTGGTTTGTTTCTTGGGGTTTTAGGCTATTTGTCGCTTTCCTCTTAAGGCTTTGATTTTAGGCTTTATTCTTGATGCTGCTATTTTTTACATAGATTAAGCTTTGATTAATGTCTCAGGATGTTCAAATCTAAAGCAAATCCACAAGTATGCCTGGGAGTTGTTATTTTGGATCTTGAAAATTCTAAAACCTCTATGCATTATGTTTTCTCTTGTGTAAATAAACTGCCTCATTTCTTTGCTTATTATTCAACTTCTCCATAAATCAGACTTGGATAAGCTTTCCAAACAGGAAAAAGTCTCTTTTGCTTTCTGCTTCCAGAAAGTAAAACTAGCTTTTACATACACTCTCACACACACACACATGCACACATCTGTGATATAACATAGTGTTAAAGCTGCTGTGAAACTGCTAAAATATCTTAAGAGCTGACCAGAGACATGCAAGCAAAATGCAGTAAATAAAGAAAAAAATCTGAATGCCCACTATTTTCCTTGACATCTTGTGCCTTCTCAAGTTTAATATCTTCTCTTTGAACACTAACAAGTTTAAATGGTTTCCAGCAGTCCATTTAATGGGATACAAACAACATGAACTTTTTGATGTCTGGAATAAGTGTATCTCCCACTCCTTTATCTGATGTTAAATCACAGTAGAGAAGGGGAAAAAAAAAAAAAAGAAAAGAAAAAAGAGGCTACAGGAGCCAGTTAGTGTATTTCCTGGCTTTGAGGATCAATCTGCTACACCTAAGTGACTCCTCACAGAAACTAGTCTAAACTGCTATTTAAAGCCTCAACTGGTGGAAAATAACAAGACCTTCCAAAAGGGATTTATCCAAGTTTTTTACTACCTGTGCAAGTAGTAATGAAAGTGAGTTTTTGCCTGAGAAGTTCCGGTGACACTTTTATTGCTCTTATTCTCTGGTAGTTTGAGAGGAGTTTCTTTCTTTGTGTGGGAGGTTTTGTTTTCTTGGGGGGAGGGAGTTTAATATTGCCCTAGTCTCCTTTATCATTATATTCCCATCCAAGAGAGAGTCAGCTATGCCCTGTAAGTTATACTTATGTATAACTGTGTCTTACTGACACTGAACAAGATAACAATCTATCATCCACACAAACAGCAATCAGCTTCGATGTCAACTTATTTCAAAAGAAGGCTGTGTGTTTGTGTGTGTGTGTGTGTACAAAAATAAGTAAATATATGTTCATTTTCTTGTTAGCTCAAATGGTAAAAGATGGTTTCTGCATTCCAAATAACAACTGCATTTAATAAAAAAATAAATCCAAGAACTTCAAAAGCTCTCAGTCTCTAGAAGCAAAGATCTAACAGAAAGTGGTGAGGCTAACAATGATTATGTCTGCTAAATGACATCTGTAATACTTCACTTATAAGTGCACCTATAAGTAATCTATACAATAATGCTTACAGAACAACTACTGACCTAACACAGCAGATTAGCACCAGCAGGGTCCGAGTCTGACTGTTTACATCTACTTCAAAAACAAGCAAGTCAACTACATGAATGGTGTTACTGCTTATATGAAATGAAAAGCAGGAGCAGGTCAGCAACACTTGCATAAAGAAAAAGCATTTTAAATGTTTTTAACTTAAAAAGATAGCAGAATGTAACAGTCATATGGAAGCACTTGACAATTTCACTGAGGAACCAGTGAAACCAGTCTTAAAGGACTGACACCCCTGCTAAGATTTTTTTTACTTAGGTGAACTCAATCACAGCTTTTGTACCATATGATTCACTGAAAACATCACTGGTCTTACCCAACAGCAGTTGTGAAATCCTGTTAAACTACAGGGCTATCCAACAGCCTAGGACTCTACCCCTTCCCATATCCCTTTCCTCTTCAACAGCTAACAGAAGCTATCATTTCCTAACCTCATGACTGCTGTGATTTCTACCATACAATTTTGTATATTACACTACAAGATGATGCATTGTAGAGACCACGCAGAGCTCTGGTGAAGGGGCATACAGACAGTTACTGGCACTTACACCAAGCTGGAGGTCATTCAGTGAATGACAAACATGTTGATGTCTTAAAAATAACTTTCAGTCCCTAGTGTCAGAGAAAAGGGAACATTAAGGAAGAAGTTAAAGCCCAGGGCATTTAAAAAGGAACATGGTGATACAATCCTTTCTGAGTTTACTTGTTCACAGTCAGTAACATTTCCAGAGAAGACATATGGTAAAGCAAGAGACAAACAAGCTCGCAGAATGATAGTAGAGCATTCACAACACATGTTGCTTCCTCTTGTTCTCTTTGCTTTAAATTCAATGCAGAATTTTATCATCCCTTTGCACAAAGAGACAACTGATGGGTGGCTACAGACCAGAGGCCATACATTGATCATCTCCAAGCACTGAGCAGCTTATGCTGCATGAAATAAAGGCACCTTAAGCATAAGGCCTCACAGCTTTACATGCACAGCTTTGCATATACACATAATGAATACAAAGGCTTACACAGGCTCAAAGTTTCTCTTTACAACATTAAGGATTGTTCTGCTGTAATGCTTCTCCTGTTGCTCACTGGTAACTTTTCTTTGGTAGATCTTGAGTTGTAACTTTGTAGTCTATGGAGTTAGAATGCTCACATAGCTGTTTCTCATGGGAAAGTATAAGATTCATGTAAGTGATTGCTTGTTGCTAAAGGAGAATTGTTGAACCAGCTTGCTAAACAACAGCCTGTATTAATCGAGTATAAGGTATAAGAATCTGTTATGGACTTCAATAAACTGGCTCACCAGAATCAAATTGATTCGCTGTGTGATGTCCCTTTCCTCTGCCAGATAACTATATATTTCCACAGAATTCTGAAGCAGACTTTGTCCTGTTTGTTGTGGCTCTGTTTCTTGTGACATGTAGATGACCTTGCTTTAGTGAGATGAAGCTAGCGAAACTTCTTCTCAGTGGACTGTCTAAACTACTAGCTGTCAACGCAGCATAGTTCAGGGATGCACGTGGACTTGGGGCACAGAGGAGTGGGGGCAGGGGGGAAAACCTGTTAGTCACAGGAAGATCAGGTTCAGCAAACCCTCTGCAAGGCACAGAAGAGAGCAGAAGGACCAGATTTGATGCTACTCTGCCGTCCCTCCACCTCAACAAGACAAAACACTCATATTGGGAGCTGTTGGATCATAAACTGAGAAAGGTACGCTCCTTTTCCATCACTTCACTTGATAAAACCAGTAGCGAGCTTCAAGGACTGTGCAAGGCAAAGAATCATTAATCATTTCCGGAGATGAGTGAGAATCAGGCTGTAATATGCCATACAATGTAAAATGTTCCCTATGAGGAAACACAGCTAGTAAGCTTTGTCCTTCTACAAGTCTCAAGTGGTATTCAGGGGCAATCTTATTAGAGAATGCTCCAGTATTTCCATTCTTAAGCAGTCACAAGAATAGCATACTAAGATCCTAAAGTTCATGGTATTAAAATAATAAATTAGGAACACTTGTGTCTCTGCAGAAGTGCCTGCAGCATGGCCTAGGACAAGCAGCAGGAGGCAATGGTAGTGCAAAAAAAGGGTATGAAAGGCAGGAGGGAAATGTCTAGTTTATCAAAGGATACTCCAAAAGAAACAAAGCTAATCTTGTCATGATTCACAGGCCACCATGTGACATTAAAATGAGCTCTCTACAACAGCTGCATCACAGCTTCACCCTGTGAGGCTTCTGCCCGACCTTTCACAGCAGCATACAGGACCTCAGGGTGAACTTCCACGAGCTTTTTAACAGTTTTGTTTCATTAAGTAATAAAAATGAATTTGTTTCAGTATGCAATACTTAAATTCAGAGCTCAATCCCACATTAAACTCTGCCTTGCTACCCATTCTAAACTACATTTAGCTAATCAACATAATTCTGAAGCCCACTGCACAGCATTCTGTCTGTAGTATGGTGATCATAGAATCATAGAATAAACAGGTTGGAAGAGACCCACTAGATCATCGAGTCCAAACATTCCCACCAATCTGTAAACCATGCCCCTCAGTACCTTACCCACCCACACCTTAAACACCGCCAGGGAAGGTGAGTCAACCACCTCCCTGGGCAGACCATTCCATTGCCTAGGGGCCCTTTCAGTGAAGAATTTTTTCCACTTCCAGATTTTCAGCTCTCTTCCAGCTACTTCACTTAACAATGCTAAAAGTCCAGGACCATATCAGTTAGCACAGCAGTATTCAAATACCTTCTACTTGGACTTCAATCAGATGCCATATAGGGAGATACACAATCTAACTAAGAACTTACTCTAACTGCACTGACCGAAATTACAAAGGCAAACATGGTCCTGAAAATTCTAGTTCAGGTAAGTAATACTAGGGTCCAAAACATGTGTTTTGCTCTATTCTAAATAAATATCACCATTATTTTTCTTTTTGAAGTTGTTCAGAAATTAAGTAACTAATAAGTTCCAAACATAGCAGACAAATCTTCCAAATTCTCCCTACCATAATTGTGCCACTGTGTTTACATAGGGCTTTAGAAAGCAACCAGAAACACAATATACACTGTTATATGTTTGTCATTAAAGGCAAGGGGACAATGTCATAGAAATGTAGAAGGTCTTGAGTCAGAAGGGACACACAAGGATGATCAAGTCCAATTCCTGTACCTGCACAAGACAACCCCAAAACTTACACTATATGTGTCTGAAGTCGTCCAAAAGCTTCTTGAATGTTGTCAGCCTTGGCACCAAGACTACTTCCTTGAAGGATCTATTTTGCAACCCCAGGTCTAGCTTCCAAGAAGTATCATGGTCTACACAGATTAGATTTATATTATCAGGATACTTAAATACTTATCCTATTGAAGCAAACTGATGGAGGAACTACTAGAACTTCCTCCAGAAGAACTTGGGAGCCTCATTTACCCTACCCAATTTTGAAAACTTTTATTTCTAAGCTCCCCAACTAGGATACCATATTTTAAAATGTGGATTTGTGAAATATATCTGCTCATCCTTGCATAATTTAAGCAGGCTAAACCAATTGGAAACATTGGTAATGAATGTTCATAATGATGATGAAGCTCCAGATGAAGTACCATTATGCATTTCATAGACACACTGCTCTGCATAAACAAGTCAATTCGTACAGTTGCAACAATTATTTCTTTAGAAGAATCTGCCTTCCTGACAGCCCACTGAAGTCTCTGGTTCAAGAAAGCCGTGAGATATCCTGAAAAATCGGGTATGTGGCAGCCCTAACATGATGCAAACACCTATCAAAAGCAACTATCCTAGAATATAAATAGTGATGCCCGTTATTCCTCAGGGGTAAATTCTTAAGGGACTTTTTTCTCAGTTTTATATATACTTCACAAATAGCTATTTCTCATTTCATACGAGAGGATATCACCCTGCAATGAATCAAAGTCAACCCATTAAAATGCCATCTCCGTGTTCATTTCCTCTTTCTATCTAAAGCAACAATGCATCTCAAAATACAAGCACACACATATAGAGAGTCAAATACACATTTCTGGCAGGAATAACCTGAGTGCAGCATCACCTGTTACTAGCTTTGAACACACCCCAAAGTTTTTAAATGTTAGAGCAAAATACGAATTAAAGACAATGCTGGAAAGAGTTTAAACATGCTTTTAAAATGCTAGGTGTAAAAGTGTATTCAATTGTTAAAAGTGTACATGCTGTTGAACTCTTCCCTTCCTCCTTGCCTTACTAATGAACAGGTATCAGCGTGTACCGCTCACTGCAGTAGCTTAAAAATCAGTGCCAGGAGAGCAGAAAAGAGCGGTGTAAGTTAGAATTCTGCTACTATACCAAATGATTTTTATGCAGTTTTAAGATCACATTACAGAAAGATAAAAATATTTACTGTTTACAATGGCACCACTGAATAGCAAATTGGGTCCTAGTGAATTACATATTGCAAACGTATAGCGAAGAAGAGCTGCCTACAGAATACAGGCCACGCAGATGAGTCTGTGCTTGTCACAAATGCTCTGTCCATGGTAGAGATGATGAGGTTAACAGTATGTATTAATAACGCTCACCGCACTGGTCTCAAAAGGACTCCAAAAAAACAGAACAGTCAAGGACAGCCTGGGTAAACCCAAGGAACCTCCAAAGGAAACCCAAGGAAAGATTTGCCTGGCAGAACTGAGGAAACAAGTGAGTGCGTGCAGCGGCCCTAGGGGAGAGTGCCGAGGCAGGATGCTCAGCACCTCTAGAGCCAAAAGCACAAAGAGGAAACCAAGCCCACAGGGTAATTTCCCCTCGCCGAGAGCCACGTTCCTCCGGGGCGCTCCGCCCGAGGATACTGCGGCAGGCTAACTAACAGCAGCAGTTAAACCCAGAGGGGCGACAAATTTTAACGCTAAAGCAGCAATGAACTAAGAGGCAAGTGAATGCCTCGCAGCACCACGGGCCTAAGAAGCCGCTGAGGCATCCCCGGGCTGGGCGGGAGGCACGGCCTGCCCCCCCCGCTCCCAGGGAGCACCGCCCGCCCGGGCCGCCCCGCCCCCGCTACCCCATACGGAGGGTCGGGGGCTGGGAGGTACCGTACCGGCGGGCAGGAGGCAGTCCAGCGGCGTGAACGCGCGCTCCATGGGGCACGGGGAGAGCAGAGCGGGCCCTGCTCAGCCGCGGAACCGGGCAGGGAGAGAGGGGGAAGCACACGCTCCTTCCTGCACTGCCCTGGCACCGCGCCGCGGGCAGGGGGAAAGGAGAGCCGAGAGAATCGATCGCCACCGCCATCCGTGACTCGGCGGTGGATTCATGGAGGGCGAGGGAGGAGGGGCCGGTGGGGGAGGGGGAGGGCGGGGCCACCCGCTCGGGGCCGGGAAAGTGAGGGCGAAGCTGCGCGTTGGCCTCGCGGTCTCCCCTCAGCCCGGCATGGAGCCGCGGCTGCCAGCCTTCTGCTCGCCGAGGGCTTGCGCCATAGGGCGGCGTGCGCAGCCGCACCTTAAGTCTCAATTAAAATTAAATTTACGGTTCCGGGTAGTTTAATGTCGTCGCCACTGGGTTCCTGACCTCTTACAGGGTCTTGACTGGGAAATTATTAGGGCTCACGAAACGATCTGAGGGATGGAGTTCCTCCCGTGCGAGGACAGGCTGGGCGGTTGGGGTTTTTCAGCCTGGGGAAGGCTCCGAGGAGATATTAGGGAGCTTCCAGTAATTCAAGGGGGCAGCAGGAAAGCTGGGGAGGGACTTTATAAGGGCATGTGGGGATAGGACCAGGCGGGATGGCTTAAAATTGAAAGGGGGAAGAATTAGACTAGACATTAGGAAGCAGTGCTTCACCATGAGGGCGGTGAGGCACTGGCACAGGTTGCCCAGGGAAGCTGAGGGTGCCCCATCCCTGGAAGTGTTCAAGGCCAGGTTGATGAGGCTTTGACCTGCTTGGTCTGGTGGGAGGGGATGGCAGGGGATTTGGAACTGGATGATCTTTAAGGTCCCTTCCAACCTAACTATTCTATGATTATGTGATTTTCAGGTATAAAATGCATTATACTTGTCATTGGAAGCACAGGCATCAAAATTTGACCCCTGAAACGTGCTTAATGCATGTTTCACCTCCCAGACTAGCCCTTTGGCTCTGTAGTTTTCTCTCTCCTGATACAAGAGAGTCCTTGGAAAGTAGTAGAAGATGTTCAAGATTCCTGGGAAAATTTACATGTATGCGTGTAAAGTGAGGAACACTTTCTGTCCTCAGCTCTTGTTTCACTGCATACGATTGACGCAGATCACTCCTCGTGTTGCCCAGCCCTGATAAAGGCTGCTTCCTTTCTAAAACACCAAAACGAGCCTTTAAGGGGGTTAATGTATAGAGAGTTTCGGGAGCTCGGCGGAGGCTCGGGGGCTCGGTGCGAGCCTCGCAGCAGAGGGCACCAGAGCATCGCGGCCACCGGCTCCCGCCCCACAGCCCACCCCTCCGCCGGGTCCCCTAGGCAGCCCCCTCCAGCGTCCTCCTGCGGCTGGATGGGTCAGGTCCCGTTTCAGAGGCGAAAGAGTTACCAAGCCCTGGAACAGGCTGCTCAGGGAGATGGTGGAGGGGGTTAAAAGATGGGCAGATGAACTGCTCAGGGGTCTGGTTTAGAAGTGGACAGGTACTGTTGGACTTGGATATAGTGCTTCTATATACAATAAACAGCTAGCCCAATGAATTTCCACCCGTGAGAATCCTGCAGTACAGCAGACAGAGTGCAACGCCCTGTTTTCCACAGATGTGCCCCTTGCCATTGTGTTTTCCACCTAGTGCATTTCTTTGCTGTTAACCCTCAGGTCTTAATAAAGATTCCAAGGTCTCAACAAGCTAGCAAGCATGAGAACATAGGTCGTGTGTTCTGTGCTTGCTGCTGATATTGCAGGTACACCAAGGAATAGGCTGCTTGCCCCAGCACACACTCAATACTGAAATCTTTATGCCCACAGTCACTTAGGTGTTTGGATGAGGCTAGGCCGTGTTTATCCTGGCTGGTGACACAAGTCTACAAAGGCTGTGGGTGCACCTCTCACCTGAATGATGCAACCTCCAAGCCTTTGCTTTGGACCATTCAGGAAAGCTGCTTTGCCACCTATAACAAATTGCACTCTACAAGCAGCTTTAGTGTACAGAAACTGATAGAAGTTCAGATGCATTGGAAGTATTCATGTCTTGACAATGAAAGAAGTGAGATGTTATTGGGAAGATGGAAAAGGTATTCAGGGCATCAAGAGATTTACTGTCATTTACATTACAGAAATAGAAAATGCTTTGTTTCACTTTTGTGTCATTTCAATTTTTTTCCCTCTCTGCTACCTTGAATTTCAAAGGCTATTAGGACTTCAGTATCATCTCAAAATCCTTCTTTAAGCAGGTTAAGAACAAACTGCATTAGGAAGAAAGAGCTTATCCCCCTCCAAAGAAGAAAGACTAAGTCAGGACAGCAATGTAGTTGGCATGTGCCTTCTTCTCCAATTTCCATTCTGTTGTTTTTGTTCTTCCCCTTTCAGTTTTGCTAGGTGCTTCCCTGCTGCTGGGTTAAATTCTTAAACGTTCTCCATAACAGCTTATTTTTCTTCACTATCTTATAGTGTCTCTAAATTTTTATTTGTTCTTGGAGAGTACCATCTGGTACAAGTACTTGCTGATAAGCAGCAGTGAGTTCTTATGCATGGGAACAGCCATCCTTCCTGGGGGGAGGTCTGTCTCAGTCAGGGCCCATTCCTTCAAGCTTCCTGCATTCACTTACAAGACTTCTGACACACAGAATCATATCTCTATAACTTATGAAGTTATAAAATAGTTTATTCCGTGCTGAGATGCATGGGAGAATTATTTCTCAAAAAACCCATGCATGCCCAGCATGGCAAGTTGTCTTGGTTTTATACAGCAAAGTGTTACATATTCATAAAATTTAAAAAAAACACCTATATGTATTAATAACCTTTCCTTGCTTCATATTATAATGAGTTTGAGAAGGGTCTCTTCCTGTTTGTGCCTATGCAGTGTCTTCTGGTGGTTGTGGGTCAGGGTCTCAGGCATAAAGCCAGTTGCCTTAACTTCCTTTAACTTCAATCTGTGTGCATGCTCTCTGGATTCTTGGCATTCTTGTCAGTCTTAGTTCCCGCTCTTATCAGAGTTCCAGGTAACTTGTCCGGCTTATCAGAAATCATCTAGCAACAGGACCCCTTACTACATAAAGGCTTATAGAAATATGTTGCTTTAGCTGTCATCGTGTGTATTCTTTAAGCATAAGCAGCTTCTATCCTGCTGTTTTTTAAATGTCAGTTGGTTCAGCTAAGTTATTGCTGTTCTCTTAACCTCTTATGTGTTAGTCCCTTCTTTAACTTCCACCTCCTGTCTTCTTTTACTCCTTTGTAATACTTTTTTTTTTTTATTATTTTCCAGTAAATACAGTGTTTTCAATTTCTGTTCTCTCTTCGTATCTGACAAGATGCTTTTTCCACCTCTGTCAGGCACCTGGGGTCCAGGCAATCCTTTACCAGCCAGGTCTGCAAAAAGTAATTGTACCTCTCTGTAGTAATCATAGTGATGCATGATTCATCACGATAGCATTACAAAGAGAAATCTCTGTTGAGAGAGCAGGCTGGTATCCTTTAAATCCTCTCAAGATGTGCCAGGGTCTGCAGACTGCCAACTCACTCCACAACTAGGCAAGGGGCAAACAATTCAGATGCACTTTCCTTCACTGAACTCTGGGGTTTCTTTCACTGCTCTTTCTTTCAGGTACGAACCTCTTATCCACAGTATAAAGCTCTTTTTAAGAGTCAGCTCCACAGGAATAGCTTTGGTTGATGCTGAAACACAGTGTTCTCAGAGGCAGGGCCTGGTAACCATTTAATACTGTTTATCAGAGCCGAACAAAGGTATCTAGTAGAGGAAGTTTCACAAAGGCAAAATGAATAACCACCCAGCCTGGCATGTTCTCTTACAGAGAGTCCATTAAAGTAGTCAGGAGGCCAATTTACTTTTTTTGAAAAATAAGCACTTTCATTTAGCTTTTGCACTTTACCTCTGTGCTAGGACATCAGTTGAATTTTTCTGTGAAGGGCTACCACACAATTAACTAGTGACTGTTTTTCTCCTGTCGTGCATGGGAAATTCCTCAGGAAACATTATGCCTGGGTGGGGTGTTTTTTTATTTTTTTTTTTACATTCACCAATATTTCTTTACTCTAGCAAGATCTCAAACCAAACCAGACAAAACTCTTTGCAAGGTTTGCAGAAGAATGTACAGAGAGGCTATTCAAGAAAGACATCCCAGGGGTGCTGATCTTGTGCTTTGATTACTGCTGTCTCCTGTGATTAGCTAGAAAGAGGGCAGGTGACCTCAACCCTAAGTGAGAAAATAAACAAGCGAGCAGACCGTAGTTTCTGTGTGACAGATGAGGCTGCCTGGCAGAGGAGGTTTCTGAATGATTGGCAAGACAGGTCGAAGAACTGTTCCAACCTTGAAAACCTCTTGTGGTAAGTAGCCAGCCAGTTATGCTTCTCACCTGCTATGTTTTCCATTAATTTTGTGCAGGTTTGATGACTGGTCTATGCATAAGTAACTTTCAGTTTATACGTATAGTATAAACACTCTTATCAGACAGCTGCTTCTTCTTTAGGAAAGCATTCAGAGAAGCAGTTGACTGGGCACTTTCTATAGAGCACAGTTATGACGTGACTAGCACTGCACTTCAGCATGACTAAAACTGATCAGATGGGAAAACTTGAAGGGTGATTAGGAGAGCAGCAGCTTTTATTTACACCTCCTGAACTTAGCAAGGAAAGAAGAGGGAAGTCAACATGAATTGCAAAGGGATTTAAATGGGCTTTATACAACGGGGCTAAAGCCAGAAGGGTTTGCTTTGTTGCTTTAGGATAATCAGTCTTTCCATATTCCAGTGCAGATACATGGCCAAGCCTAATTTATAGCTATGTTAGTTTTTTGCAGAATTTCTTCTTCTCTCAGATGGCCCAATCTAGTTGAGACTGAAAGGTCTAGGGGTGTTTAATGTCACTGTCCAATAAAATGACAGGACCTCTCTCTAGCATTCAGAGCTGTCCCACCCTGGACCTAGGAGCCACATGCTTGCCTCCAGGCCTGACTAGGGCTGTTCGTTTATCTCTGCAGTGATCTGGAGGCCAACAAGGTCACTCCCAGGGCAGAATTCAAAAGCAATATTTATTCTGGCTCTGGCACAGACCAAAACATACTCAGGTGCACAGCCAAGACATGGGGGTGCGACTTCCCAAAGTTACAGAAACGAATCCCAAACTGTTTAGATCAAAATCTGATCCCTGAACACAGCCAAGATCACTCAGATCTGATCCAACATGCACAGTGTAAGGTAACGGGAGGAAAACAGAAAGAGAGAGAAGAGGAAGGAAATAAATAAAAAAACTACAGCAGATTTCAGTATTTGGTGATGTGTATCTGAAGCCTTTTGACTGGAAAGTGTGTAGAATGAAAACTACCCAGATACCTTCAGAGGACCCTCTTGGAGATGTCTGAAGCAAGCTGCTTATAAAGTAGGGGGCATTTGTTCCTCCTGCTATTCCAATTTTATTACTAAACCAGAACAATCTGTATAAGGCTGGTAATCAGCTTTCATGCAATTTTTAAATGTTAAGAATATTTTTTCTTCTCTCCACAGCTTAACTTTGTATTAAAATGAACCTAGAATTAAAACTCGCTGGCTGAGATGGTTCATTCTGGTACCTATTTCAGTATTTATGCAGAATAATAAGGTTGGGAATGTTTAGCTAGCTCAGCTATCTGATTGTCTGAACATCCCTAAGTGCTTTATAATTCAAAAAATGCAGGCATCAGTAGATAAATGGGATGCTTTATTACAGACATTATATCCTTGCAATTCTCCTGGGCCAACAGTTTAAGTCCCCACAACCTCCTTAAAACTCAAACACCAATTTGAAAGGTACAATCATTCAAGAGGGGAAAAAAAAAAGGCCTGAAAATAGTTACTAATATACACAGGCAGAGTCTAACACACAACACTCTTCAAGTCCGGGTTCTAGAACAGTTAGTAGAGCCTACTTCATGTTTGTTTCAAGTCCTGAAGAGATTATAATACAGTAAAAAGAAAATATATATTAAGTGCAGTCTGTTTCTGTAGTGGCATAGAGCAGACTGGAGAGAAACTTTATGAATTATTTGAGGTCACACAGTAAGCAGAATAAAATAGTGGTATAATAATCTTCTGGCTCACCAGGCAGGACAGGGTGTTTGGAAGACATGGGTTTTAATCTATGGTCTACTACTGATGTGTAGACAGAAAGTACATGGATCTGTATGCTCATGTATATATAATGACTTTGGAACTAACATACCTTTGATCTGGCTTGTAGAATTCGATGTCTTTGTTTCCTCATCTGTTTAATGGCATCAATGAGATATACCTGTACTTTTAAATCAACCTGACATCAACAGCCAGATACAAAAAAATCTGTATTACTAATGAAAAGACAGATGGCATTTGTTTATTAATCAATTCTGTGCAAAATCATGAAGAAGATTTATTATGATCAACAGTATTCTGTCATTAAGATAGATGAAATGTAAACTTTGAAAAGAGATTGTGTATTGAAGCGTTAACTTTGAGAGGTAAGAAATTTTCATCAAATTGGCTGCTATCAAGTTGCTATAGACAACAGTAAACGAGATTGTGTAGTCTAATAGCTATGACTATATTCTTGACTTCATGGAGTTGGGAAATTTTGCAGATTGATGAGATGTTAGATAGTCTCTCTTAAGAATTTCTGAGAGGCCGTTTCTGTGGTGTCTTGGCAGCACAAGAAGAGTTAAGAAGTAGGAAGAGTCCAGTGAGATGCTGCCCTTTATTCTGCCTGGAAGGGTTGTATTATTTTGTCTGGCATGTACAGGAACTCTCATTGTCTTCTCAGTGTGGGACAGCTGATGTGGAGAATCACTCCACGTTTTCCTCAGGACCATGGCTACAGTACAGTTTTATTTCTCATGTAAGTGCATTCCACAGCACCATAAAAATGCATGTGTTTTTAGTTCTCAATATCTTTACCCCAAGTCTTGGTATCTGCACTACTTCTGCAAGCATAGCTCTCTCAGCAGGTGGCACAAGAAGGCAGCGTTTAGAAAATTAACATTATGTAGTTGGACTGGATGTAAGAGCAAATAGGATGGCATGGGATGCTAAGATCTGACTAATACTGTCCTGCATCTTTGGCCATGTCCATGTGCCACTGCATTCAGAGCGAGTGAAAGTAAGCTTCACGTGGCAGTCTATCATGTTCTCTTCCTTGTCCCACGGGAATGAAGTGGTCTTGTAAAACTGCAGAGGGCAACCTTTACCTGCAGTCATTTGAGCATTCAGGGCACCTTGAACTTAAGGCTATGAAGATCAGAGGGTTCATAGCATCTCAGGACAAGAACATGTCTAACTCTAGCTCATAGATCATTAGTGTCATTTCTGTCTTGGCTGGGCTACGTTTGGCCAAGGCCCCTATAGCGTTCCCTGTGGTGATGACTGAGTCAGTGATGAAAAGTGGGGCCATTGGTAGTTGTCATTTGTAACTGTATTGACCTCTGCAAGACACTGCTCTAACTCCTCAAAGTAAGGGAAGAAATTATGAGTCCTGGAAGGACCTAAATCTGTCAGAGATTGTGCCCTTCTGAGGGGAAGCCACTTTGAGGGATCTATGAGATGGGCAACACCCAGCTGCTTGAGTGTCTTTGTTATGTTCTGTAAAAGCGGCAGCAGCCTGTCTGTTGAGCAGTTTAAAAAGCAGCAATAGAGGAAAGATGATGGCTGCTATTCTGTCCCATTAGTCTGAACAAAGCTGCACGAGCTGCTATGCCTTGCTTGGTAGTTCTGTCTTTGGGTCCTAGGTGGAGAGTAAAGAATGTCCTGCTGGGACAGAGGGCAGCCCCCATATATTCACTCGCGTTGTTATGTGAGGAGAACAAGCTTTTCTCACTTGCACAATCTTTTTCAGCTAGCATTTGCTAGCTGGAGATGCCTACCATTAATGCTTCTTTAACTGAGAGAAAGAAAGATCCCCGAGAGACCCTTTGGAACAATGAAATACCTGCAGTGAAGAGCGTCATGCAGGGCACATCATTCCTTCATGTGTATTGGAGGCTATTACTTGTGGACATACATACAAATATGCACATAAATACACTACATCTTCTTTTAGTTGCCTAAGTTAGCTGCAGGCTGACATACGATAGAGTGCACGTTTAAATCTTCAGAGTAAAAGACTTTGAAAGCAAACCTATTAAGGTTAATAGAATGAACTTACAATGCCCATGGTTACATAGGAGGGGGGAGTGAGACACTCAGTAAATTGTTCACCAAATAGCCTGTCACCTCTAGGTCTGCAGCTCAAGGCCTGCCAATGGATCATTCTATTATCCTTAATGAGCTTAATTTTAAAGTGGTTTGCACATCAAATGTAAAATATCAATGTTAGTTTTGTTATCTGTAATCCTGTATCTACCTTAAATATGCTTATAAAGAAAATGTGCAGTCTGAGAAGGTGCAAAGGCGTTACACCTATAGCCTCTGCTTAAAATGTATAAAATTTAGTACAGAAAGTATTTCTATTCATTAAGCTACTGCATGCACAGAACCCCCTTCCCCTTAGTATATTATGTAGAAATACACAACGTAATTTCTAGAAAATGCATTCAAAATTGAACAAACTTACCCACATGGTGGTTTGAGAACTTCTACCAAGTCCATGAGAAAACAGATAGTCATTTACTTAAGAATTAAGGTCAGATTTTGTAAGTGCCTAGAATGCAGATTAGCAAGATTTTTGCTCTAGTTTATTTCATTCATCCTTTTGCACCTCATTACCTTAGAAAATCTGTTGCCTATATTTTAAGACTCACTTCCACATCCAGGTGGGCTGCTCATGCATTTGATGAAACACACAACAAATCCCTACTCCTGTAGAACATCTGCTTTTCCTTGCCTTCCCTTTAATATATTGTGCTGAGTATGCCACAATACCTATCACATTTCTTTGATGCCATTTCAGATGTTTTAATTCCCTTAACCATTGCTGAATTTACTCCCTCCCCAGTAGTGTCAAATCATGCCCAGGCTTCTACTACAGGAATATTCTAAATCCATAAGGTACATTGCTAAGAGTTTTCTCACCATGATATCCAAATACCAATAAGGAATGTGTTTCAAATTGAGATTAAATATGTATCAGCCCAGCCAGGAGGGCATAATCTAGTACTAAAAATCACTAAAGTGACATTCGCATTCTCCAAGGAGGTTGACAGCATATCTGGAAAAAGGAAGAGATGGATAAAATCACTAGCACAGAGCACAAGGGTATTCTCTCCCTCTGTATAGCAAGTGTCAGGTGGGACCAAAGCCAGTAGGGGAAACCAAGCTTAACAGAAAGCCTGGACAGCCGTGCAACTGCAGAAGTACCAAAGGTTAGTGTAATTCTGGTGAACTTAGTTGTAGGTTGATGTTAGCACATGTTCATTTGTAACTCCAGTTTATCATATCCAAAGCATTCTTTGTGTAAACATGACATGTACTTTTGTCTGGCTTATGCTGACTTATTAACTTTACTTGTGAAATCTGGTCTGTAGACTGGGATAAATTTACAGGTGTAACCAAGGTCTGAAATCAGTGTATTTTGAAACACCAAGCTGTATTTTTTTAATTAGCATTGCACCATGCTACCAGGCAGTTTTTATTTAAACTAGTGCAATTTTTTATTTAGGCAATTAATTTAGCTCAATACTCTGAAATATTTAAGCTTCAAAAGGCTTAAAATTAATACTTTACCAGAACATCAGTACTGACTAGGATCTATATAATTTGTATAAAGTTCCCTTTATTCTTGTTTTCTTTTGGTTTAATACTTGTTTCCTCATTCCTTTCTTTTCCTCCTTGCTGCTCCCTAGTTTGTCTTCCGTTCTTTTGAGTTCTAACCTTATCTTCTGATGTACCACCCTACCTGAAATAATGGAGCAGACTGACTTTAGCAAAGCTGATTAATATTATTTCCTGTGTTGGCAAGAATTGGAGAAGGGAATATCACCTACTTAAGATGCTAAGCCAAAGGTAACTCTGTATCATTTGAGGCTATACACTGCAAAAGGTGTATTGCAAGAAAAGCTGAACTTCTTTGCAGGCAGGAGGAAAATTACTGACTCTCAATGAAACTTTCCTAAAGATTTTTAGTCTGGGATATGGCTCCTGGAGTAGTTCAATATCATTTTAATGTAGGAAACTATTACAAAAGCTGCAGCCATTTTCTTTCTGTACCTTTGCACCCCACTTTCCTTATGTAGTTATACTCAGGCTTTTACTCCAAATCTGTTATTTTAGGACACATCTGTTGGTGGAGCGATGACCTTAAAACTGCTTTAAAGATGAAGTTTAGAGGCCACTAAAACATTCTCAGAATGTTTCAGGCTGTGAATTATGTTTTTGTTTTTACCAGCTGCATCATTAGAGAAACTGATTTCATAACATAATAGATTTGTATGCCCCAAGTAGAGGAATTGGTTACACAAGGATATTTATAAGGAGAGGGAGAAGGCTTATAGGCCAATTTTAATATTCTCTGAGATTTAAGACCAAAACAAAACAAAAAAACCCCTCAGTTATTAGAGAGTTATTATTAGAGAGTAAAGATCTAGTATTGGGTTGTTTACTTCATTTTCACTATAGAATGTTTTACCACTCATTATAATGTAAAATACTTATTCTGAACATTAAGGCAATGAAAGTGTGGCAGATGTGAGGAAGAAGTAAATATAATGAGTACAGTAAATAATACATACACTACGAAAAGGCGGACAACGGACTGTAATAAGTCATTACATTCTTTAGTGCCTGTGATAATTTAAAAGCATCCTGTATGCTGGAATACAATCTTGCCATCAGAGCATAATATGTTGACTGAATAGCAAATCAAATTAAGAGAATGGTATGAAAACATTTGAGAAACCTTATTTGTAGAATGTAAGAACAAGAAATAAGGTCAGTGCTCTTTCTTGATAGGTTAAAATGATGTTTTAATCTGGTTTGCAAAGGAAAAGATGCTTTTCAGAATTCCATGAAGTAAATCATGAGGATCTGTACACATGAAATTATGTGAGAAGGTGAGAAAGAAAGAGAATTTGGATATCCCTAGCAATTGCTGAATTTATAGATCTGTTTCCACCAGTGTTGAGAAAGAAATGGATCAGTTTCTTCTAGTTTCATGATAAAAGCCATGATGAAGAAAAATCTAGACTTTCATGTTACTAGACACTGGAGAATCCACATGGTACAGCTCACTTTCTAAATGTTGTAATTCAAGAGAAAATATGTATTAATAATTTACAATCAGTCTCATCACACAAGTTGCCTAAACATGAGGATTTCAGCACTCCACTCAAGTAAAGGAGAGTGGAGTTTGAGTTTGAAAGGCAGAGGCCTAGTAAATTAAAGCTTTGACAAGGAATATCAAGAAACAGGGGAAGACCAATTTATCCTTAACATAGATAATGTCAAGCTTCTGCTAACTGAAGATCAAGGCATTAAGCTTTGTGATGCATCAGCTTGTTAGGATCAGAACTTGTTTTAGCTAATAAGATAGAATTAAAATTACTCTAGCACTAAGACAAGATACGTTGCAAGACTGGTCCCTCCTTTTCTACTCTGTTTTATATGTTTGTACATTCAAACAATGTTACTTACAGTTTTGTTACCTCAAATGCAACTATTAACTATGTTAATTCAGCAGAATATAATGCACCAAATTGAGTGTTGGGTTATTTTGTCAGCATCATCCTATTTGGTCTTGGGTCTGCTTGAGACTAATTTTCATAGAATCACAGAAATCATAGAATCAATAGGTTGGAAAGACCTTAGAGATCATGAAGCCAAACCGTACCTGTTCACTATTAAATCATACTCTTAAGCACTTCATCTAACCTATCTTTTAAATACCTCCAGGGATGGTGACTCAACCAACTTCCCTGGGCAACCTCTGCCAGTGCCTGAGAACTGTTTTGGTGAAGAAATTTTGTTAATTTCCTCATCTCAGTTTCATTCTAGTTCAGATCCCAGCCAAAGTTTGGAAGTTGCACAACAGCCTCACTTAATCAAAGACGTGCTGCTGCATACACAGGAAAAATGAGGTCAAGTCCCTGAGATTCACCAAGGTTAAGCCTATTCAGGTGAGGCACCAGTCAAGTGTCTGCTGGCAAGCATTAACCAAGCTACATCCAGTGCAGGCCAAAGTAAACCCAGTCAGTTCCTGAGACTGTACTGTACTGTCAGGTCAATATAAATCTGTAGCCTCTTATTTGTAATTGAGAAAAATCATATCCACTGCTCTAGAATGGCCCAAATAATTTTTACTGGGCTACAATTTATACCATATATAATTAATTAACATATAAATCAGCCAGTATGGGGATAATATGGTTGTTAAAGAATGGTTCTTTGAGGCTGTTCCCCAAGGTGATATCACAATGTCTGTCATTCACATTATCTCAGTTGTACAGTGGTGCGATGCTCAGGAAGTCTGTCGCTTACAACTGACTTTGATTTTAAAAACAAAGACAGTAGCTCATCATTTGCCTTGTTTTCCTTTGTCTATTGTGAACACAGAACCCTTCAGTGACTTCATCTGCAACTCTGTAGAGGGATGGACATAACAACTCGAACAAACTTAAAAACTGAACAATAGTAATGAGAATTTCACTAAACTGTAAGTTTAATGAGGTAGGAAATCTGGCTTCATTAGTTCCAGGGTTCACAAGACTGTTTAATGTGTAGCGCCTCAGGCTGGATAAAATTTGCTCAGAGCCTTTCCTAAAATGGTTACGCAAATTAAGATCCTCTGTAGAGCTCTGATGATGGAAGGGAGCTCATAGAGGGCTGCAATGTGTAAAATCCAAGGTTATTCAGAAATCCACTGGATTTGGGGAAGATTTGGGGAGCTGAAACTCTTTTCTTACAGTGCCAATTATGCCAATTAAAATAGGGGAAAGAACACTCCTACTGAAAGTTCTAACTGTCCTCACAAAGTAAAGAACTCTGTCAGAATAAGGCTTCAATAACTCTTGTACTGGGTTATTATGTGATAATTGTGAGGCTTATTTTGCTACACTTTTTTGGTAGTTAAAAAGAAATCAGACCTCCAGATTAGTCATTTTATGGGTGCAATAACTGTCAATCCAATAGGATTGCAGCCCTTCCCAAAGAACTCAAATTTCAATGTATTCCCTTCCAATATTTCAGCTGAGAGCACAGTATTACTTTTTCTTTCGGGTACCTGATGGTGAGAAGAAAACTCAGAATGTATGTAAAGGAGGTATTAACTGTATCATCTAGCAGGAACTCTACCAGTGCTGCAGGATCAGAAAACCTTAATTTGCCTATCCATGGGAGCTTTAAGACAACTGCCAAGTATCAATCCCTGTAGATAAACTGAAGGGGTAGGTTAGAAGGACAGAAAGGCAACTCTGTACAAAACTCTTGGATTAAAGCATTTCACATTTTCACATAGTCTTTCATGCTTTAATCACTACCTTAGAAATGAGATAAGAGCAGGGCATGATCAGTGGGCAAATCTGCAATTTAGTCTATGAATTGAGTTGTTTGATTCATATGCAGAAAAGGCTGGTAAGTACTTGTATTCCTCCTGAGTACAGAAAAAAGTGGATAGGACAGGCAGAATATTGCTGTTTGCGTTTTAAAGATGCATGCACCAGGAAGTCTGGTATCACAGCCATTTGTCTTCTGAAATGACAGCATTAGAACATCTTTCCCCCCTCCACTGTCCATCCCACTTCAGGTTTTTCCACAGTCAGAAGTTATACAACTATCTAAATCTGTAAAACAGCGTGCGTGTTCTTTCCTTTGCTTTGGCATATAGCCAGCACTCTGATTATTTTGGACAGAGCCATTCATACCACCATTGCTCCTGACAGAATAAATGATAATCACTGCTCATTTGTCTCCCAGTACTGAAGCTGTGTAAATTGGGCCATGGCACCATTCAAGTAAAGACAAATTTTGGCAGTTCCTGATTATTATTTATATCCACAGCAACTTCTCATCAGCAAGTAGTGTCCACACAGTGATGAAAAGTAGGCTTAAATTTAGAATTTTATTAGCGTTTACTTACAAATGCAAATTCCGCTGCCAAAGACTATTGGAAAGATATTAATCCTTCTCACAGTATCTTTTAAAACATGTTTCCACTGTGAGCCGACCACAAACCAGGTTCTAATCTCAGTGATTATTTAAAACAAGCTCAGTATAGTAAACTCTAAATTTACAGCAGTACCCAAACAGAATTTTACCCCTTAATTAAGTCTGCACTTGAAGTTTGATTCAGAAGAGGGTCTGAGTAGCACAATAACACTGAAGCCTTCTACCAGAGTGCTCAGCTGGAGACTCAACTTCTTGTCTGTACTCCAGTGAACTGATGAATTGTCAAGTGCTTTAGACAAGATGTGAACAGCATCTAAAAAGAAACCCAAAAAAACCCAAGACTTCTCTTAAAGGATTTTCTATAATTCAGAGCTCCTTGAAAAACAGAAGGAACCAAGGTTAAGGTCCCTGCTTTCATACTAGAAGAGGGAATCTTAACAGTCCTGAACACTTATAATTTGAAATCACTTTGTAGCTCCTGCAGAGAGTAACTGTGGATATAAAAGCCTATTTGATATGAGTGGAGAACTTATCTCAGTCTTCTGCTTTGCCTCTGCTAATCTTTTGTGTCTGGTCTCTATGCTTTACTTCATTACATCACCTCTTCTGTCAGCAAGCACCATAGCTCCTTTCTGCTCACCAAGGAGGAGGACAAACAGATAAACAGTTTCAAAAATAGCTTTGTTTATATATCTCCATGATCCAATGACTTTTTCCTTTCTGTCATAAAAAATTGAACTTATTTACTCAGTGTTTTCAAAACCAGGTGTCCTGGGTTTCAACACTATGGGAGATTCTGATGCAGGAAGAAATGGGGCAAGTGGCATTTCTGGAGAGTGATTACTTTTGAGAGAAATTAAGATGAATGCATCAAGGAGAGGGAAGTCAGAAAAGTGCTGAATAAATGAATATAGAGGAAAAAACCCTTTAGCATTTGCAGGAGAAAGAGAGAAATAGGAAAGCAGTAGATCTAGTCCTTTGTTTCATATCTGGAATCATTGGCAGGCCCTCAGATCAACATCATGAGTTAGAGTTCTCTGTTGCCACGAAACTGGTGGCAGCAGGAAAACATAAGGCAATTTGGTATTTGTTAAAACTGGCAAACCTCCTCATCCAAATCAATGTAAATAGGTTCCACAAAGTCCCCAGTCAACTGACTTTCTTCAAAATGCATCTTCCTTGTTACAGAAGTCAAGAACACCAAGCACTGAAAGTTTTGCTAAGTGCCAAATGATCTCTCGCATTTAATGAATGTTCTAGATGCAAAAGATTCCAACATCTTGTTAAAAAAACAATATATCACCCAGCCATTATTGTATTTACCAGTAAAATAAAGCCATATCTAGGACAATATGCAACGTTACTTTGCTATTTGATATTAGGTGCAAAGATGCAAAAGCAACAAACCAAAGAATTAGGTAAAAAATAGTTTAATTGCATGCAGAATAAAGTTACTAGATCTGAAGTCCCTGTTCACGAGGGATAATAATCTTGCATTTTTCAAAAAGTGACAGTAGAGGTGACTAACAGTAGGCAGAATCCCTCATGTATATCTTATCAAAGAGCTAGTGCCTACAATATATTTTCTCTACCATTTTCTGTAGTTCTCATCCCTGGTTCGTAATGAGTAGAGCTCTTACAGTCCTGAACCACTATCATCACCTAAATCTCAAGTACTTATCAAGGCAAAGTGTTAATTCTGTTGTAGAGTGTAAACGAAGATAGGTGCAAATGGCAGATTATAGATTGCTACATAAGCAATGTCTAAATGGTGTCTAAAATGAACTCTCCCATACTTCAAAAACTAATCTATTTTTACCACTTCTACTGTTATAGTAAACTACAAAGCAAATTAATGCAATGCTACCACTTCAGAAAAAGGAAACACACTGTGATGGATTTTGCTCGATATTAACAATAATACTACCAGGGCTGTTTTATCCATAGTTCTCACTGAAGGCCACATAACAGTTCTGGGCAAAGTTTACCTCTGATTACAAAAATACTAAACCAAACCACAATCAGACAACAGCCTCCCCCCTCCCCTCCCTTCACTTCACTCCCCTCAAAAAACCCCACCACAGATATAACCCAAAATATAACAAAAGGACATACCAAGAGTTTAAGGAAACTTAATTAACACTTTGAAGAATTAATTGGAAGGTGTTGCATTTTATAAGGATTTGTCACATTATGCTAGTTCTATCGAAAAAAATAAGACCTCTGATTGTATTAGTCATGATGTACAATGCTACATATATGTGATTATAACTTCCTTCAGCAGTACCTTTAAACAAGATTTTAAATCTGGGATACTTGCCTAATGGATCTTATTATAAGGGGCCATCAAAAGATTTATGCCTTAACACACTTCCAGGCATTTTTCTTCTAAAGTATTCTCTATACCATTTTTGCAATGTGTTTGCTGAGATAGCTTACTTTATTCCATGGTGGGCACAGGTACAGAGAGCCATCTAACATCACAGGCAGAAACTTTGGGTCTAGCCAGCAATCATGAGACAATACACTCTGAAGGTGCACAAAGTTTGTACAGGAAAATATGTGAAGTTGCCTTATGGAAGCTCTCCACCATCTTTTATCCAAATAAAGGTGGATGTGTAGAAAAGCGTATGCCAGAAATAACAGCTTTCCCTGTTTTTCCTAGTGTCATGCATCAGTAAAGAGATTTTTTAAAACCAAACAAACCATAAACCTACTGCATGTTCCAGGTGAGAGGCATCTTTATAGTGAGTGAGTAGCAGCTAAACTTGCTAGTGGTGTCTTCCTGCTTTGAAATTGTTCTTTATTCTTCAGATCACAGATAGAGAGTTCATGAAATCTTTGCCAGGCTACAAAAGCTTGCCAATTAAAGCCCAAATGGAAATATTATGGAGTGAGGAACAGTTATCATAATGACAGATGCACTGTACATAACAGATAGCAATTTACTTCTTCAAGGGTAATTACAAAAGCTGTTGGAAAATAATCAGGCCCTTATTCAACCAACCAGGAAGATGGAAGGCAGCTGTACAAATACAAATGTTCATTATGAAGTGCAGCCAAAACAGTAAGCTGAGACTGAACTGGGCATCCTGGAAAAAGTTGTATAAGATGCATCGTTGCTTCCTGATAGAATTACTCGAAGGTGTACATACATGTATTTGGAAAAGGATAGTCAGAGAGTTATTACAGTGGCTGGCTATTGAAATAGATGTATTGAGGAGTGTTACAGGAGTTTGTCCTGGACCTAGACATTGCAGAGACGCCAAGGATGATGAAATAGAGAATATATTTATTACATATTCTGATGAGCTAAACGTGGATGTAACTGCAAGCACACCAGAGACTGGGACCAGAATTAGAAAGAAAACAAGGCAACTGAGTGACAAGAAGTACAAGATACAGTGTGCCGGGAACAGTTGGTTTCACTCATAGGACTGGAACTTATATATTTAACCGTGGATAAAAAACTGGGTATTAGAATAGATATTGAAGAAGTGAATCAATAGTGGTTGCCTATTACAAATAAGGTTAGCATCACCCTTGGGACATGCAAATGAGAATTCTGCCTGTCAACATAAGGGTATATTTTCATATCACTCAGAAACTGAGATAGATGGCCTTCAGTGGAGTTTCTGGGCAGTTTGGAGCACATTTTTTAATAAAGATGGAAAACAGCTGGGCATAACAATGACCTAGGATATATATATGAATAAGTGAGGATTGTAAAGACTACAGAAAAAAAAGCTTACAGTTAGCCCAGTAAATATGCAAATATGTGGCAGGCTGTTGCAAAGAGAAGCGTGTCCTCCTCCTTCACAACCAAAAGGACAAGAAAGAATGGATTTAAACTGCAGCAAGTAAGATTTGTTAGCTGCTAGGAAAACAAATAATGATCATTAAACAGTTTAATACACTGCCAGGCAGGACTGGGGGTCCTTCATCAATGGGAGATTTTACGAACAGTTTGTCTTACTAGAAAAGCTCTATGCACAACTAGTACAGCCTTGGGAGGCAACAGATTTTATTTTCCTTGATTTTATCCTTACACACACACATATATCATGCATCCTGTCTTTTATCCTACTTATGTGGCCACACATATCATGCCTTCTATGCATATTCATATTTGAAAAGTAAATTAACTAGACCAAACTTGATTAAATTAATGTGATCACTTCATAGTGCTCCTTTTGAATGTTCCTCTACTACAACTCACTTTCCGTATCTCTTGGAACTTGCAGTAATTTTTGGTTTAATCTTCTTCATTCCCCACTTCCCTTTTCCTTCCTTACAAAGCAGCAGTTTTTCTTCTGAAAATGTCAGCTGCTGGGACAGTGGACAAAAATTAGAGACCAATCATTTCTCATCTGCAAGAATGAAGGGTAGGAATGCAGGATGTATTTGTCCTGGTTTATCTATCATTCAAGTCACATTTTTTAATGTTGAGTAAAGTATTTTGTAAAATCATTTCCAGCTGTGAATTCCTCTCCCTTCCTGTCCTTTGACACTCAGAACAACTTGATTGCCCATCACTTCAGGACAAGTCTGATCAGAGGCTGCTACCCCTCTGCTACTTCCCCACCCAAGCCGCCAGCTCTCCTGCCAAACTAAACCCTTTCGGTTGCACCACTTCGCTGCTCCTCTGCTGTGACTTTGATCACCTTAGGCTTCTAGTACAGTTGGAAGAAACATAGAAACATTTCTAGAGGACAAGTAAGACTAGCTGTGGCTCAGACTGTGAACTTGCCCCTAGGAAGTACCATACCCTGAATTAAAATACATTAAGTTGCCTTTGGAAATCTTTTTTTTTCCCCAGACAGAAAGCTTTCCCCTGTGGTAGGGACATCCTCATGCTGTCCATTAGTTGGCATATGTTAGCTGCTACTGACACATGGAATCAAGACTCCATAACTTATAAAGTTACAAAGTAGGTATGTTTATTCAGCACTGAGATGCACGGAAGAATAATTTCTCCAAAACAACGTGTGTACCCATCATGGCAACTCATCTTAGCTTTATACAGTAAACTGTTACATATTCCTAAAACACTTATACATATTCATGATCCTTCCCCCGCTCCTTATTATAATGAGTTTGAGAAGAGACCTCTTCCTGTTTTCTGCCTGTGAAAGATTTCCCAGGGATGGGGGAAGTTGTCTTGACTTCCTTCTGCATCCGTGCTCTCAGGAATCCAGTTGTCCTTATCAATGGTGTTTCCGCTTTTATCACAGGTCCAGATGACTTGTCCTGCTTATCAGAAATCTTTTAACAATAGGCCCCCTTCCTACATAAGGCTTATAGAAATATGTTGTTTTAGCTAAACAACTGTCATCCTTGTGTATTCTGTAGGTGTGAGCAGTTTCTATTCCGCTATCCTTCAGGTGTCAGTTGCTTTGCTAAAATATTACTATTCTGTTTATTCTGCAGTGTTAGTCCTTTCTTTGTTTTCATCTGGGGCTGCTAAACAATGGTTATCCTGTTAATACTTCCCCTAGGCCCCAAATCACTACAGGGAAAAAGTGGTTTAGGTTTTTAGAGAATGTCTACCCTTATGTACGGGGCTCCTACAAATAACTCATGCACTGAAAAGAATATAGGCTCCTAATGAAAGCCTTCTAATCAGAGATTTGTCCTTACAGGTGACAAGGCCCTGATGTGGGAACTGGAGAGCTGCTGACAGATGGCATTGCCTAGAGGACAACAGAAACTGAATAGGGCTACTAGGCTATGGAGCGTGGAGCCCTTAAAAAAGCCCACAGCAACAAAAGATGTTAATTACCTTCTCCGTAGGGAGCAAGCACCTAATAAAATGGGAATATTTGATAATCCATTAAGAGATAAATAAAAGACAGGCAGCATTATATTACATGGATTTCTGGTGACCCGATTTATCATGGCAGCACAGCTCACTTGGATAGAGATATTACTAGAATATTTGTGTTTATTTCATTCTGATTTACAATGTGTGTGTTATAAAACAGGATTCTCAACAACACATATAAACAACTTTTTTAAAAGATTTTTTGGGACAAAACTGTATCAAAAAATTGCAACTGTCATTTATTTCTTCTCTGCTTCAAGAAGATCCTTTGATCACTCAAATTCTGTCTCCTCAGTGGCTGAGTTGAATAGTTTACCTTTTAGGATGAAAAATATACATAAATTCAGAATGTTAGGCCATGACACTTTCCATACCCATACAAAAAGTAATTATTGGGGCTTTCCTTACACTCTGATAAAAGAGTAACTGAAAGCACATTCAGCGGGATATTTCCATGTCTCATACACATTCAAGCTACACTTGTATGAAAACTTTCTGAAAATTTCCCACCTGCAGTTGCACTTGCATTTGCGGTAACTCAAAAATACGCATGATAGTGGGGTTTTGTGATTGCGTCATCTCTGCTACTCTTCAGAGTACTGTGGCAATGTCCCTATAACAAATGACAGCAGCCAGAATTATCTGTTTGTGTTAAAAGTGGTTGCAGTGTTTACATAAACATTAATATAAGCACTAGATAAAGTTGAGGCAGGAATTATTCAGTTTAACAGGGGCTTTGAAGTTTTGTTTTAAAAATTCTCTTTCAAATTACCTACAAAAATAAAATGTAATTTTTGAATCATAAAGTTTTCATGTCATCAATGAAAATTACGTTGGCACAAAAAGAATTACAAATTAAACCATCAATATTTTTGACAGCTGGAAAAATGTAACTAGGTCTTTCTTCAAAAGAAATCTAAATCACTCTAGTCTCCCTGCCTTGTTTCAACTATTGTTTCTCATCTGGTCATCTGTTTTCTTTTGGTGATATTTGCCTCAATTTGTCTTTTTTTTTAATAAATAAATAAATAAATTTAAAAATAGCCATGTCCAGTTTCCTTCATCTGGCAGTGGTTACGTTTTATGTCCAGAAAATAATGTGACAGATGACACACTGTCTTTTCAAATAATCCTGCTCTGCCAGCAGAGGAGACTGTCTTGCTTTTCTACAAGGTAACGTGCTTGCTAGACATAAGTCACTTCCTGAAATGGCAGCCTAGCCACAGAGTTGATTTCTTATTTTGCATGTTTTCCTGTTTGTTTGCAGCAACTGCGTTCCACCTCTGTATGCTCACAAAAAAGGTCATTCATCAGAACACACTCCAGCATCCCAAATTTTGAAACAAGGAAATAAAAAAAAAATCCCGGAAGTCTCTTGCTACCAACACTGCTATCCCCAAAATTTATCTAGAACCATTCTATACCTCAGACCCAGATTTACAAAGTGTTAGCGACCCTCACTCTCCTAGTTACCAGTCATCACATCTGAACACATCACTTCTCATGTCCGCTGGTGAATTCCAAAATTGGTGAGAGTCCTTGTAAGGTTTTGCATTGGACTCCATGTCACGTGGCATTTTGGTATACACCGCCTGCTGGTTTCATTGGAATTGAACTGGGTAGTGCAACAGGAAGACCTATCTGCAGACTCAATTGTAAAAACTGAGTGTTTACATACTGTTTTCAACACTCAGATTCACGTATAGTTTTTTTCTTGTTTTACAACCTGCATTCATTCATGCATTTTGCAGCAGTTTTAGTGTCAGAAATTACTTGAATCTTTGTACTTTGTAGCTGTCTTGTTCTTCCAGGGAACTGAAAATAACGTGGAAGTGATTAGAAAGACTCTTGTCTTACATTCTCAGTAGATCCTATTCAGCTGTAACATTCTCCAAATGTGCAAACACAGAATTCATGAATTGCATATTGATATAAATTATTGAAATAGCAAAGCATTACAGTTGTTCCTTCTTCTGCTGCAATATTAATAAATGGGATTTGTGTGCTATAGCAAGTATAATAAGAGTCTGCATTTCTCTGGCAAGTTTTCTGCAACCCCTGAATTTTGTGCAAGGCCAATAGACTATTCTTCCTGCTTCTATCTATGTTTTTGGTTGTAATCTTTCCAAATTCTGATTAAAGTGTATCATACCCAAGCACAACAGCTCTAAAGGAAATTCACTATTTGAAAACATCCACTTCAGTTCACTCCTGCTTCAAGTGCTACCTTGTTTGTCTTTCATTGTCCTTCAGGTACTCTTGGTGGACACCATTCAGTGCCTACTGTTCGCTTTAAAAAGCGCAAAAAGATGCACCTCACCACCATTTTGTAAGTCTCAGGAGTGAATTCCTGAATGGAATTCGCTGAATTTTGCTCCTCCAAAGCTGTATTTCTAGCGAGCAGCAACAGTAGACCAGCGGAGAAAAGCTGTTGTTGTAATTGTGTCACAGAGAGGGTTGAAAGATCTTTAATTACCCACACTTGAAAATTTGGCCAAGTTCTTGTGGAGTTTGTGTCTTTGTAAAGTTATACTCTTTGGAGTGTAAAGTAATACTTGTTTTGTGCTATGCACAAAACTAAGGGGAAGTTTAAAGTACACATATGCCATAAGGCTATCATGCTGTACATACAGCATGTGAGGGAGTGCATACTACAGACATTTCAGCTTCTTGGTGTTCATGATTCATACTAGCTAGGTAAATTGGATATTTCAAGATGTAATTGTTCAACTGGTTAGCGGGTCGTGGAGTCAATGTGGCTACATCAGTTTTTTCGGAAGTCCTACTAAGCTTGTAAGAGTGCTAAAAATAACTCAAAGTAAGGAAAAATAAAAATAAATGAAAAAAATCAAAGAAAAAGGAGGAAGGGAAAAGGGAAAAGAGACAGAAAGTGCATAATAAAAAAATAATGACCAATGTAGAAAATAGATTCTCTATTAATGTGTAGATTTTCTGTTGGCATCCCTTTAAGGTAACTAATGCAAGCATGAGTTGCAATTTTAGTTCGAAGTTCATAAAACCTCATCCCTGACTGAAGCTTTGCAGCCCTTATCAGAATAGTAACACTCCTCTGTTTGCCAGTGGTATGAACCACAATACACCAAGCTTGATCCTTTATTAAAAATAATTGCCACCTTTCTTCCTTTCCTTATACTGTGAAAGATATGTGCATGTCACTCAAATTTCTTCCAGCTCCAGGTACTTCCTTATTTCTGCTCAACAGAAATATAAAATATGGCTAAATAGAGGAGTAACATCTCTCCCCTATAGTGTGCTGCAGCAACCAACAACTAGGATGCAAGATGGTGATGTACCATGTTCTGGTGTTCCTAAGCGGAGGCAAAGGACTTCACTGAATTAGGAGGGGTTTGGAGGGTTAAAAAAAAAGCAAAGAAGTGTTCTGAAGGAAACTACACTTCAATTTTAAAAGTTGATAAAGAAAATTCAAGCAATTGTACTCAGCTGTAAAAAAAACATTCAGGAAGCTTACAAGGACTATCTGTCCCTTTAAAATGTCTTTGGGTAGGTCTGCATGAGGGATTTGATTTGCATAAGGAAAGCAGTCCTTGAGGCACATCTCGGCCTTTGATGCACCTCATGGAGTTGCCTCAGTGTGCATCATGTGGATTCTTTTAGAAGTATATCACGAGATATACTGAGAGCACCAAGTGCCCCCAGACACTCATGTTGTCCAGTCGACAGGACCAGATTAAACCTAGTCCAAAGAACAACCCTTCTTGCCCTTCTCAGCCTCACACACTGAACCAACCACAGTGGATGTGAGATGCTCAGTGCCGACTCTTTCATCCTGCAGATCTACTTACATTACACTGCATTACCTGTTGACAGAGATACAATTTTTTTGAACTGTCATTTTCTTGGAAACACCATTCTGTGGCTTTGTACTCAGTGCAAATAAAGTTAAAATTTCCTTTGCACATAGCAAGTTGGATATAAAATACCTGTCCACAATGTTGCGCGTGTTTTTTTCCCCACTTTCTATCCTATGTAAATAATCAAGATAAATCCTGCACTCTGGTTAAGTAGCCCCTGTGACTGTATCGTCTTTGTAATCCATTACCTGCTGGTTAAGAGAGATTCAACTTTTAAGTCTGATATCTTTTAAATCCATTTGGTCTAAGCATCCAGACCCTTCAACTCTGGCCCCTAAAATGTGCATTTGAGTGCTGGCAGCCCTTAAGAAAAAAACATCTCATGGTCCAACTACTCAGGGCCTTTAAAAATCAGAGAAGAACCACTGAGGAAGCTAAGAAAGAGAGAATGAGGTATTCACACCATTTATCTTTAAGCACAAATTTACATGCCTTCAGTAGTCAATGGCTCCTTTCCTGAATCGCCCTCAAAAGAAGTATTTGCTTCCCACTGACAACAGAGGAAGTCCAGGGAAAACAGCTGGTAATGTAAAATCACCACGTAAAGACACGTTGTGTGAATATCCATCCATATCAGGATTAGAGCCAGAACCATGCAAACATACACATGACCACTGAAAAGTGACACACATGGAAGACATCCTATCCCTTAATTGCCCTTGTTTGTTGCAGTTTGTGTCTCTTTCCCAGCTCAAACCATCATCCCTGCCCTCATTTCATTTGAGAATCTCCCTCTTTCCAGTCAGCCCACCATTCCTTTGTGTGATTACTGGTGTAGAATCATTGGAAGTCATTGTCTGACCACTTATATCACGCTGCTTAAAATTGCTCAGCATGAAACTCTTAAGCACTGGCTCTTTTGCTCAAAAAATAATGATGTGATACAGCACAATGATAAAACTTCCAGTTGGAAAAAGATTGCAAGCATAAAGTTTTTCTTCTCTTTGAGTAATGCACACCTTGAACTGAATCTACAGCAAATCTGTAGTGAATTTGCTCAATTGTTTTCATTGAAAAATCAGGTGGAAAAAAAGACTAAACTTTTCAATGACAGCACAAAAGCCCCCACAAATTTTTCTAGTGAAGTGAACCTCTGACTTTTTTTTTTATGTAGCTTTTTTTCTCTTAGCTGGAAACCTGTAAGAGCCTGGCTTCACAGCCAGCCTGAAACAATTTCCACTCATGTGTTTCACAGGTCTAACAAGCCACCAGTTAAAGACATTAATCAAGGTTCCCTTCAAAACTGAGGCATATATATAATAGGGCTTTAAAAAAAAAAGGATTTGTAATACAGGCAAATATAGGCAAAATACAATAAGCACTTACCTGCATGAGTAACAATCAGAGAGAAAAAGGACTTGAGGCTTGATTTTATTAGAACTGCAATCTGTTAGATTGTAGTCTCAATCTAAAAAGACAACTTCACAGAGAAATCAAAACTCTGGTTTAGTGTGTTTCATGAAAAAAATGAAACCAGGGATACTTCTTAAATTATTACACTTGTTCTACTTTACTATTGGCAGAAAGGACTGTCAAATATTGCACCAAAGACAGAGGTGACAGAAGTACTATGAGTTTCAGCAGTTGAAAATTGTGGTTTGGAGTGTGGAATTCTAACTATTCTAGAAAACCAGCAAAGCTGATTAAGGTTTTCACTTTCATCTCTAAAATGAATAAACAGCATACTTAAACTGAACCATGGAAAAGTTCATTTAATTGTATATGCAGTTCTTCAGCATCCCCAGATGAAAGTTACTGTACAGTCTAAGATATTGTTGACCCTTTCAACCGGTAAACCAGGAGCCATGTGTCCACACCTACATACGGCTCTGCGGGAAGAAATTATATTGTTAAATCAGTACACAAAGACCAGTACTAAGCACAGAAGTCTTACAGAAATCATCACCCAAGAAATGCTACTTTCCCTTTTGAGTTCCTCTTGATATGGGTTATTACATGATTCATTAAAATCCATTTATAATAGGAATTTATAACTGTAGATTTAGGTAAGGTCTGTATATTCTATTTTCCATATGAAGTACCTGCTCTGGTAAAATTTCAGGTGATGTTCAATAAACTCCTCGAATTTTATCCTTCCTTGCACAAAATGGAATTTAGTACTAAATTCATTCCACATTTCTGTAAGGTTATAGCAGAGATAAATTTGGCCAACTTCTATTCATTGCTCTGCTAAACATACTACAGTAACTTTCTCGTGCTGTTGCGTGGAAAAGCCAAAAATAACTTGTTTTTTACAGTATCCTCATCTACTTATATAACAGTATCGTTGGTAGATGTAAATTAATGGTTATTACAGCATCTGCTCTGCATTTCACTTATTTTTATAGTGAAAGGCTGACTAGACTTTTTATTTTGATATTGCAATATCAACACACCTGCTGGAGCCAGCTATATTACTACTCCAGGGAAAGATGGTTAATTGCATTTTCTGCCTATTAGAAATAGAAGGGCTTAGATTTAGTATTGTCTTCTTTGGGATTATTTAAACATATCAAAGCTTTCCAAAACCATAAAAAATATCACTGCACCTTACTGTCCACTAACAAAAACTCTACCAAAATCTCTTCAGGAGGGATAGAAAGGGCAGGAGAGGGGGTGGAGTAGCCCTCTTTGTAAGGGAGGACTTGGACACCTCTGAGATGGACTGTGGCGATGAGGAGATTGAGTGCCTGTGGGTTAAGATCAAGGAAGCCCATAACAAGGGAGACTTTGTGATGGGAGTCTGTTACAGGTCACCCAGCCAAGGAGAAGCAGCTGATGAGCTCTTCTATAAACAGCTGGGGTTAATCTCTAGATCAATGCCTCTTGTTCTTGTGGGAGACTTCAATCTCCCTGATATCTGCTGGAAGTACAACACAGCAGAAAGGAAGCAGTCTAGGAGGTTCCTGGAGTGCGTGGAAGATAACTTCCTTGCACAGCTGGTTAATGAACCTACGAGGGAAGGTGCCCTCCTGGACTTGCTGTTTGTCAACAGAGAGGGGCTTGCGGGGATGTGATAGTAGGGGGTCGCCTAGGTCTTAGTGATCACGAGATGATAGGGTTTTCTGTCCTAGGTGAAGTGAAGAGGGTGCTAAGCAGGACAGTAGCACTAAATTTTCAGAGGGCAGACTCTGAACTGTTTAGAAGGCTGGTTGGCAAAGTCTCCTGGGAGACAGCACTTGAGGGCAAGGGAGCCCATGAGGGCTGGGAGCTCTTCAAAAAGGAGATCCTGGCAGCTCAGGAGAAAGCCATCCCCGTGTTCCGGAAAAAAGGCTGGCAGGGGAAAAAACCAGCTTGGTTGAGTAGGGAAATCTTGTGTGAAATTAGAAAAAAAAGGAATATTTATAAGCTCTGGAAGGGGGGACAGGCCTCTTGGAGGGACTATAGGAGGGAAGCGAGGCTATGTAGGGAAAAAATCAGAGGGGCTAAGGCCGAGCTAGAGGTCAGATTAGCTAAGTCTGTAAAAGACAATAAAAAATCTTTTTATAAGTATATTAACAGTAAAAGGAGGACAAGGGAGACCATACAGTCCCTTTTGGACTCAGAGGGAACAGCAGTGACAGGGGGCGAGGAGAAGGCTGAGGTACTTAATGCCTTCTTTGCCTCAGTCTTTAATTGTAAAGAAAGCTGTTCCCTCTGTGTAGATACCCCGGAAACAGAGGAGCAATACGAGGCTCCCATAGTCCAAGAGGAGGTGGTCAGAGCCCTGCTTGGCCAGCTGGACACCCACAAGTCTATGGGGCCAGATGGGATTCACCCAAGGGTATTGAGGGAGCTGGCGGATGTATTGGCCAAACCCCTTTTCATCATCTTCCAGCAGTCCTGGAAGACTGGGGAGGTACCTCTGGACTGGAGGCTGGCTGATGTAGTGCCCATTTACAAGAAGGGTCGCAGGGAGGATCCGGGGAACTACAGGCCAGTCAGTCTGACCTCAGTGCCAGGGAAAGTCATGGAACAGGTGATCTTGAGTGCTATCATGAAGCACTTGCAAGAGAACCGGGTGATCAGGCCCAGTCAACATGGGTTTACCAGAGGCAGGTCCTGCCAAACCAACCTGATCGCCTTCTATGACAAAGTCACTCGGCTGCTGGATGAGGGAAAGGCTGTGGATGTGGTCTTCCTGGACTTCAGTAAAGCCTTTGACACAGTTTCTCACAGCATTCTGCTATGGAAACTGTCGGCCTCTGACCTGGACAGGCGCACACTCTCCTGGGTAGAAAACTGTTTGGATGGCCAGGCCCAGAGAGTGGTGGTAAATGGTGTTAAGTCCAGCTGGAGGCCAGTGACAAGTGGTGTTCCCCAGGGCTCAGTGCTAGGTACAGCCCAGTTCAATGTCTTCATCAATGACCTGGATGAGGGCATTGAGGGTACCCTTAGCAAGTTTGCAGATGACACAAAGCTGTGTGCAAGTGTCGATCTGCTGGAGGGTAGGGAGGCTCTGCAAAGGGACCTAAACAGGCTGGACCGCTGGGCAGTGTCCAACGGCATGAAGTTTAACACGGCCAAATGCCGGGTCCTGCACTTGGGGCACAACAACCCTATGCAGAACTACAGACTGGGAGAAGCCTGGCTGGAAAACTGCCAGGAGGAGAGGGACCTGGGGGTGTTGGTCGACAGCCGACTGAACATGAGCCAGCAGTGTGCCCAGGTGGCCAAGAAGGCCAATGGTATCCTGGCTTGGATCAGAAACGGTGTGACCAGCAGGTCCAGGGAGGTGATTCTCCCTCTGTATTCAGCACTGGTGAGGCTGCTCCTTGAATATTGTGTCCAGTTCTGGGCCCCTCACCACAAGAAGGATGTTGAGGCTCTGGAGCAAGTCCAGAGAAGAGCAACAAGGCTGGTGAAGGGGCTGGAGAACAGGCCCTATGAGGAGCGGCTGAGAGAGCTGGGGTTGTTTAGCCTGGAGAAGAGGAGGCTGAGAGGAGACCTGATTGCTCTCTATAACTGCCTGAAAGGAGGTTGTAGAGAGGAGGGTGCTGGCCTCTTCTCCCAAGTGACAGGGGACAGGACAAGAGGGAATGGCCTCAAGTTCCGCCAGGGTAGATTTAGGCTGGAGATTAGGAGAAGGTTTTTCACACAGAGGGTCATTGGGCATTGGAATAGGCTGCCCAGGGAGGTGGTTGATTCACCTTCCCTGGAGGTGCTTAAGGCACGGGTGGATGAGGTCTTGAGGGACTTGGTTTAGTGTTAGATAGGAATGGTTGGACTAGAAGATCTGATGGGTCCCTTCCAACCTGGTTGTTCTGTGATTCTGTGATTCTGTGAAAATAAACTCCTTATGGATTGAATCTAGTTCCAATAATGCACCTTTTATCTAGAATGACAAATGTTCCAGCAACTACAGTAATAACAATAACATTAATAAAGTCTTCCTCACATGTACAAAACTGACATTTTGGAGGAAGGCTAATACAGTGTGAGCTGTAAGACTTAAATCTAGCTTCCAGACTAGAATGCAGTTTTACAGACATAAAACTGCAGATTGTAATTATTGGCAAAAACATAGGAAGGGTCAATTTCTCTTCATTTCTGGAAGCAAAGGAAGAAGATAATTAAGTGTTATAAGTTCAGTTTAGGAATACAAAACCTTTTGCACATACTTGATAAAGAAGCAGGTACTAAGCATGGTGTTAACGGTCTGATGGGCTAATGGGCTGACAAGGGAGGATTCTATTAGTAACATCAGACAGGTGATCTGAAAGAAGGGCCAGAAGGGCCAGGAATTCTGCCCTTCCTATGGTGGAAGAGGGAAAAAGGGGGAGGGGGGGAGAATTAAGAAAGGAAGGCAAAAGAGAAGATAATAGATTTAGATCCTTAGTATTTTTCTTTTTTTGTTTGTTTGTCTTGGCAATAGGCAGCGTTGTTCTCTGGATGACACGGAAGGATCTGTTTAATGTGCCATTTAGTCACCACTTACAAAAATAAGAAACAGGTGTTGAATGACATGAGAGTCCTGGAGGGACTACAGCAAATGAGAAGCAGCAGTGATCAGGCACCCACACTATGAACAGCTGCTTGATGAGGACCATAAAAAAAATAAAGAAGGAAAAAAAAAAGGAAAGAAAGAAAACAAAAAAAAAAACCCCTTTGCACCATTTTCCCTGATTCCTGGGACTCCCTTCTCTTGCAGAGTGCTACTGCTCGGGCTGCAATAGCAGATCCCTGTTCCAGCACACCTCCTACCACCCAGTGTGAATTAGGAGCCTCATTTAATTACCTCCACCTAGACAAGGAGGATGTTTATATTCTGTGTGTAGGAAACTGGTTTTGAAATCCAAACACAATTGTGTAAAATTGACTTCTATACAGTTTCAGGCAAGTGTTTCCTCTCTACTAAAGTAATTGTGTTGCATAATCTGTCTTAGAATAACAGACCCATCTTGGATACTTAAGAATAGAATGGAAAAAAAACCAAAACCCAAACACCTTACAATGCTTTTCAGCATCTGAAGCATACAATTTGCATTCCAGCGTATCCTCTAATGGCCATATACTATAGTATTTACCTGTATAATGTGTTGCTTGCATTTATTTCTCTTAATGAGAGATAATTAATTTTCTCAAAGTATATGGAATTACGTGGCTATTACGAGAAAGTAAATAAAACGATGTAGGATTGAGTATGAAAGTGTAGGTTTGCAGTGAAACTAATATAAAACTAGCCTACTGCTGCTGTCTTCATTTTATATTCAGGCACAATTACCTCTTTAAATACAGTTCCCGTTGCCCCCCTACCCCACCGGATGCAAGCCTGTATCTTAAGCTGTAAGTACTTCAGGTTGGAACTGTGATATTTGTACAGTGCCAGAATAACATAACTGCTGTTTTCATACACTATCATGGTAGGGCTAAATCCTATGAGTAAAAGTAGCTAAATAGAAAGAAGAATAAACTGCAAAGAGATGAGAGAAGGAAAAAAAAGAAAAAGTAATGAAGAAAGGAGTCAAGCAACTAATAAGAAGGCTGAAGGTTACAATAGCTGTACTGAAAAATTACAAATCCAAAAATAAAATAAAATAGTTTTATAAGCAGAAGAAAAGGGGGTTTTTGTTGTTGTTGGTGGTTTTTTTAGCAGATGTCTTTGTGGTATTGTATTGTAAGATATAGGACAAAGAAATAAAAAAGAAAAAAAAATCCAGGTTGATTTTTCTTTAAATGTGACATACTGTATTATGAAATATCTGAGCCATGACCAAAATAAGACACAACAAATGCCTAGCAACAAGGCACTTTGGATGATAATAGAACATTTGCTTGCCACCAGGAGTAGTATTTTACAGAGGCTTCTTTTTCACTAGCCCAGAGTAGACAACTCATTTTATCAAGTGCAGCAGTGCTAAACATTTGGCTCTCTTACAGGCCATGAGTAAGAAATACTGCTGTGCATCATCACCACATCAGTGTCTGAGGGAAAACCAGCAATTTCGGAGACAGAGTCTTCACAGACAAAGGGGTTAATCTAGCATTTGCTTGTTAGGTGATGAGGGTGAATTAAAACTTCCAATTTGATCTAACGAGGAAGAACTGTAAAAATTACAATTAGAAGAGAATATGGTATGGTATGAAAGAGATTAAGATACAGCAGGAGGAAATTAATCCAGTCTTCTGGGTCTCCAGGGGACTAGCGGCTACTGCTTTGCTTTGTTTCCTTTCAAACATCTGTTAAATAGGTATACTAATTCTTATGCACTTCACAGTAATGCTTAATTACTTGCTTAAAAAGTGACCATAGATTTTAAGGTATGTTGTGCTAGAAAAGCCTACCATGTAACAGGAAACTTAGCATTCCTGAGTTCTGTTCTGTCCAGGCCTTTCATTTAATCTGCAAAAAGCTATATTGTTAGGAGCAGTACTTGAAAGATGGAAAACATAGGTCTTTCAAGGAAATGAAGATTTTGCTTCTTTAAACTATATGGGAGCTATAGCTCTAATATCCTCTTTCAGCTCTTCTACCTGGGCTAGTCCATACATGATGCACTATAGTGAGTCACTAAGAGATTACACAGTGGCCCTTCATAGGAGATCTGATTTGGACAGGGAGCCTGTTTCAAAAGAAGGCAGACCTTGGGACACATGCACTTGAATTTCCAGACAAAACATTTGGGGTACTGGAAGATTGCTTTTTTTCCCCTCAATAAAAAAAAAAAAAAAAGCTATATTTCCCACCTAGACAACACGTATACCGTTAAACAAATGAGAGTTTTTTGTGTGCATGCTACATGTTAAATTTATAAATAGATCTGTAGAGGTATGCATGTATACACATATATAAATATGGACAGTTTTGACAAAGAAAGCAGTTCAGACAGTCATGACATTAGACGCAGCAATGAGTAATACACTATACAAGGAGTAACTATGGCAGACAGCAGATTTCTGCTGCTGAACTCCAGGTCTGACAGACTTACACCTTAGAATGATGTCTTTGAATTAGCTACCTCTGCAAGCTCCAGTGGGAGCCATCCTTCTGTAGAAATAATCCTTACCTTAGGAAGCACAAAGTCACTTATCAATTATGTAGGAAAAGTCTTATCAATCCAACTGGGGAAGCAATTAAAGGCCTTTTTCCTTCTCTGGTACAAAATAAAAACTGAAATTATGCTAAACTCAAATTCTCTTTGGGGTTAAATGCAGATTAGTTTGGGGTAGCTGAGCTGTGGTAAGAGCCAGTAGCTCTTTCTCATTTTACCTTGACTGAGGCAATGAAGCAGTCTGAATAGTGTGGTTTCCATAGGTGGGACAGGCTACATGTATGCCCACAGGCTTATCTCAGCTGAAGAATGACAACTTCCTTGGCTATTATAAATAGTTGAGTTACAATGTCTCTCAACCTAAATTTTTACAGCAGGGTAGTGTAACATGCAGTAAACACACAGAAGTGGATTTGCCATGTTTTTAGCTTTATTGAGGTTCCTTTTTCCCACTGCTCCAGATGGGACATGCAGCTAAGGAGCTTAGTTTTGCCTTAATTCCACCTGCTGACAATAGTAATGCTTAAGTCTTAAGCTTTATGTGCCCGAAAAGTGACATGATGCTCAGATTTCTCAGGTACTTCAGAACTCTACTGATATTAAACAAACTCAGGGAAAACAAAATTCAAATAAAATTCACTCTACTTGGTTAGTGCTAGGTTAGCACTCCAATTGTCTAATTGCAAACTAGACCTAGTAGCATAAGACACAGTTAAGAAGAGTAACTGCAAAGAAGGTAGCTAAACTGCAACAAGTGCTAGAACAAACCAAATATATGCTCAAGGTGCTTCACTGGGGAAAGAGAGAGGCTCTGTTGTGCAGGCTGGAGCTGTGATCCTAAGTAGCACTCATGAGGTGTTTCACTGTACCAAAGCTTATTCAAGAGATCTCAATACAACCTAAGCCCGTTAACTCCAGACATGCATGAAGTGTGAAGCAACCACTGCAAAAAGAGGTGATTGCTGTTTTGAAATGCATAAACAGTAGCATTACCAAGTGAGGAATCGAGGGAGTAATAACAGCAATATTTTATATCAGCTCCATGAAACCAAGTCTGCAGCTGCACACATCACTCTGGTGCTGCCGTTACCTTCATTCTGTTATGCCAAGATTTATTTTGTAAGTCAAATTGGTGCTGGTGGAAAAGCACTGGCTTCTACCCAAAATATGACATAAATCAGAAAGAATCCAATAAGGGCAACTAAAGTAATAAAAGACTGAAGAAATACATTCAGTGCAGACTACTAGGAGAAACGAGCGTGTGTTGCATAGAGACAAGAAGCCAATGTACATGTATGTACTTGGAAAAGATTAACTGTGAGGACAGATTATTCTCAGTCATGAACGTGAACACGAGAAAAAAAGAATACCAACTTATTTCTGAACATCAGAAACTATAAACATCTGTTTTCTATGGGCTTATGCATAAGCTTTTATCTGGACTCATCAGTATAAAATCACGCATTCATCTCATGTCTCCTCCCCAGTCTTCTCTCACTACTAAGTTTGCAGGGACTCTGTATTTCTAAGGGGTCTACTAATCAAAAAAAGTGCACCTGAAATTGGCAAATAGTTCTAAAATTACTAGGGAAGATGTGGAATATGACAGAAACCCAGCCTACTAAACTCAAGATTAATAATGAGAATATTTGACTAAATATCACAAAGATTTTTTTAAAGAATAAACTGGTCCTATGTTAAATACCTAATATACATCAGGACAGGAAATGGATAATGGATTCTGGCATCTCCTTATGCCATCCATGTATTATTACAAGAGGATCACCTAAGAAAGAAGTTAAATGGTCCTGTCAACTCTGTTTACTTCTAACTCTAGATCACTGACACTTGACAAGACAATTTTTGAAGAGGGCAAATTTTAAGGGCTGCCAGATGGAAGTTGCAAGACCTGAACTGTGCATGACACCTAATATTGAAAGGAAAGTCCAAAAGATAAAGGCATACTGTATGAATTTTGAAAAGGATATTGGTAGCTTAGGCTTTTTCTCTCTTTGACAAAGCAGTTTGTAGCACCAGCACACTTTATTGAAGATGGTTGCAAGAATCCAGATGTTGACAGTGACATTTTCTGTGGGAAATGGTAATAAATGGATAACCTTAGTGTAAGTAGGAAAACACTTTGTTTGGACACATAAAACCAACTGCAAGATATTTAATATTATTAGATAACATCCACTGTGACAGTCCCACCACTTGTTGAATCCAAGGAGGATGTCTATGCTTTGTCTTAAGCAAACCTTCTGTCAGCCTATCCTCATATGTGAGGTGTTCCAGCCCCCTGATCATCCTTGTAGCCCTTCTTTGGACCCATTCCAGCAGCTCCGTATCCTTCTTATGTTAAGGATTATAGAACTGGACACAATACTCCAGCTGAGTTCTCATAAGAGAGGAACAGAGTAGCAGAATTGCCTCCCTCAACCTACTGGCCAGCTTCTTTTGATGCAGACCAAGATACAGTAAGCCTTCTGGGCTGTGAGCGTATATTGCTGACTCATATCAAGCTTCTCATCAGTCAGCACTCCCGAGTTCTTCTCTGCAGGGCTGCTCTCAATCACATTATTCCCCATCCTGTACTGAAACTGTGAATTGCCCCTATTGAGGTGTAGGACCTTGCACTTGGTGGTGTTGAACCTTATGAGGTTCACATAGGCCCACTTCTCCAGCTCATCCAGGTTCCTCTGGATGACACCCTGTCTTTCCGGTGTGGCAACTGCACCACTCAGCTTGGTCTCACCTGCAATTATGCTGAAGGTGTGCTCAATCTTGCTATCTAAATCATTGATGAAGATATTAAACAGCAACGGTCCCAGTATGGACCGCTGAGGGACACCACTTGTCACAGATCTCCAGCTGGTTCAAGCCATTGACTCTCTGAATGTGACCATCCAACCAGTTTCTTATACACTGAACAGCCCACCCATCAAATCCATAACTCTACAATTCAGAGAGAAGGATGTTGTGGGGAACCATGTCAAAGGCTTTACAGAAATCCAGATAGATTACATCCATTGGTTTTCTGATGTCCACTGCTGTGGTTATCTCATCATAGAAAGCCAGCAGGTTCGTTATACAAGGCTTGCCGCTGTTGAAACAGTGCTGGCTGCCATTAATTGCCTCCATATACTTTAGCACAATTTCTAGGATGATCTGTTCCATGACCTTCCCAGGTACAGAGGTGAAGCTGACAGGTCGGTAGTTCCCAGGGTGAAATTTTCTACCCTCTTTGAAAATGGGGACCATGTTACCGGGGACTTAGAATCATAGAATAACCAGGTTGGATGAGATCCACCAGATCAAGTTCAACTGTTCCTTTCAAACACTAAACCATGCCCCTCAGCACCTTGTCTACCCATGCCTTAAACACCTCCAGGGAAGGTGAATCAACCATCTCCCTGGGCAGCCTGTTCCAGTGCCAAATGATGCTTTCTGTGAAAATGTTTTTCCTAATGTCCAGCCTAAATCTCCCGTGGTGGAGCTTGAGGCCATTTCCTCTTGTCCCATCCCCTGTCACTTGGGAGAAGAGGCCAGCACCCTCCTCTCTACAACCTCCCCTCAAGTAGTTATAGAGAGCAATGAGGTCTCCTCTCAGCCTCCTCTTCTCCAGGCTAAACAACTCCAGCTCTCTCAGCTGTTCCTCATAAGGCCTGTTCTCCAGCCCCTTCACCAGCTTTGTTGCTCTGGACTTGCTCCAGAGCCTCAACTTCCTTCTTGTGGTGAGGGGCCCAGAAACAAACACAGGATTCAAGGAGTGGTCTCACCAGTGCTGAGTACAGAGGGAGAATCACCTCCCTGGACACACCGTTTCTGATCCAAGCCAGGATGCCATTGGCCTTCTTGGCCACCTGGGCACACTGCTGGCTCATGTTCAGTCAGCTGTCGACCAACACCACCAGAGCCTTCTCCTCCAGGCAGCTTTCTAGACAGATTTCTCCTAGTCTGTAGCTCTGCATAGGGTTGTTGTGCCCCAAGTGCAGGACCCGGCATTTGGCCGTGTTAAACCTCATGCCATTGGACTCTGCCCAGCAGTCTAGACTGTTCAGATCCCTTTGCAGAGCCTCCCTACCCTCCAGCAGATTGACACTTCCACACAGCTTTGTGTCATCTGCAGACTTGCTAAGGGTACCCTCAATGCCTTCATCCAGGTCATTGATGAAGACATTGAACAGGACTGGACCCAGCACTGAGGCCTGGGGAACCCCACTTGTCACTGGCCTCCAACTGGATTTAACACCATTTACCACCACTCTCTGGGCCCAGCCATCCAACCAGTTTTCCCCCCAGGAGAGTGTGTGCCTGTCCAGGCCAGAGGCCGACAGTTTTTGTAGCAGAATGCTGTGAGAAACAGTGTCAAAGGCTTTACTGAAGTCCAGGAAGACCACATCCACAGCCTCTGTTTTAGTCACAGATCAGTGTTTTCAAGTATTGTGAACACTTGCCAGACTCAACATAGGTCTGCTCTACAATCAAATACAGGGATTTGCAAATCTTTGCAAGAAAGCACTATTATCCTATAACATTTCTTTGCGGGCTCCTATGCACCTTTCTTATAAAACTTTTTATTAAAGATGCAACAAAGCCAAGGCAAATGGTAAATTACTATTTAATAAATAGTGTCTATATTATTTGTGATTAAATAATTTGACTTGGTTACATTCATCTCACATTTGGGAATATGTAGACTTGGAAAAAGAAGCAGACAGCATCATAACTGATATAATTGATGAACAAAACATTTTTGCTAGAATGCAAAATATAGAAAACATTATACACTGGATGTTAAAGAGTAATCAGGAATTGAGAATAATTTTGTTTTTTAAATTTAAAGCAGCTGGGAAAAGAATTGCAAAACCATAACAAGGTCCTAATTTAAGGAATTGTAGTTGGGGTCCTCATTATTTTATCTGGGAAATGAGTCACTTTCTTAAACTCAGAAAATGTCTTTGGAGACTTCAGGACTATGAGAAAGAAAAACATATGGCCAATAGTGAATTAGATGAAGCCCAAAAAGTGATGAGTTTGCCCAAAAGAATGGTAGACAATGCAGAGCTAGAGCCCTGCAAGGACAACTTTATTTTTTCAAATCAGTCTTCAGTTACTATCTTCTTTTGACAGTAGTAACATTGCAGTAGTTGTGATATGCTAATGTGTAATAAATCCAAGGCTGTATGGAAGGGGTAGAGATTTTGACAAATAACAGGAAGATAGAGAAAAACTTTCAGGCACAAATGTGCTTTTTGCCAGGTCTGAAATAGAAGCAGGAAACTTCAAAGTCAAATTCAAACTGAAAACAGCTCCTCTGAGTTTTACACAGATTATATCTTTCAGATTAGGACACTGGGCCTATGGAGCAAAGAAAGACAGGCATAAGATTGTCTCTGTGGGACAGAAGCAGAAAGGTATTTTTTATGGAATATAAATGAGGCCTCAGAAGTAGGTAAAATTATAAAATCTCCATAAAACAAGTATAGCTAATGAATCCATGTTTTTATTGCCTAATAGAGTCAGGAGTTTTTGATTTGTGCTTATCTTTAGAAGGTATTTTGCATGACAGGTTTTTGAACATTCATTGTAGTGAATGATAAAAAATGTGCAATAACATATATATTCTGAATCTGATGACAGTTCATTTCTCCAGAAAAAAAAACCCACCAAAACCCCAAACTTAAACTGTCTTCACCTCTGCAACTAACACCAGCTAAGTCCTTATAAAGACAAAGATAGGACATACTCCAAGTAGCTGCACAATTGTGCTATGAGTAAAAATAGATTACAGCCAGACATCTAAAGGTTTTGAAGCAGTCACTTCTCCTACATGACCATGCAGCTAAACAACAAGGAGCCAAGAAGAGAACTTGGGAATCGGTTTCATACCCTGTATCTAAAATACTAGCCAGTACTGCCTCTTTTTGTGCTTTTAATTTCACCTAATCCAAATATTTGCAAGGAAGAGTTTAATAGGATTTATTATAAATAGTCCTAATAAATAGGCATTCAAGTTTACTAATTCAGTTTTTAAAGAACTTTTCAAAAAGGCATTAGGCAGATTCAGGTTATTATTTTATACACTCCATCCTCTTGAAATTACAGCTGTCTGTGACCATAAATTAAAAGAGGAGAAAAAGAGTTAGTTAAATTTATTAAGTGAATAACCTCTTTCTCATAATGATAAATGCAAATTATTATTTAATTGACAGTCACCTGAGGACAATATACATATGACAGGTGTCATGGAAGCATATAAAAAAATTTAGCATAAACTGAAAGCGTTTGATTTAGTGTCCAAGGAAAGATGATTAAATACCTGCAAAGCTGACACTGAGAGATATAGATTTATCTGAGAGATTTGGAACTTTTTGATCAAATGAAGATTCAAAGGCCCTCCAACTCTGCTGTATTTATGGAATTACTACACGAAAATATTTACTGCTTTGGAGTCAAAGATCAAGAACAGTTTGTGAAAAGCCCAAATTTGAAACATCTTGGACTAAGACAAGCATTCAATATAGAGTTCATCATTATATACTTTAAATTGTCCAGTATAAAAAGAGGAACTGATGTCTGACCTTCACCAGTTCCCATGTGAATAGAGGAAAAAAAGTTATATCTACAGCAAAAAAAGGATGAAAAAAGACTCTAGAATTGCAGTGGGAGATGAGGCACGCTAGTTAAAGGTAATTGATGGGCATTTCCAAGCAGACCTTTGCAAAGCAACACAAGGCTTGATGATCCTTTATACATAATTTGTTAATGTTCAACTGCATTAGCCTTTCTCCAGACTCCATGATCCTTTGTCAGATAGCAAGTTCACTTTGCATGTATTAGATACCAGGTAAATTAGTAAACTATACATAGGTGTAGATTTTGAATGAAATGATGGATTTAGGACTTCATCTGGCATATTTAAAGGGTGCTAAGGGCTGTTGAATTTTGCCTGTTATTATGGGATGAAATCTTAGCCTGGCTAAGATTTTTTTATATAAAATAAAATTCAAAGAAAATCTCTGGGATGTGGCAATTCAGCCTTAGCTGAATTGGGGTAGATGGGCTAGGAGCTTGTCACAGGAATCAGTTTCAAGGACAGTGTGATTTACACTCAATGCCCATCCAATGGGAAGTCATGTTTAGGAAGAATCAAAGAGTGGTTCCTTGGCATTTTCTAAATCCTGTACCTCTCCATCAAGGAACAGGTTCATTACTAGGCGCAGAGAAATATTCTGGAGTCACAGTTCACCAGTGTTTCCTCCTTCATTCTCTTTTTGGGGGAAGGAAAGAACAGATCTTATAAAAGCATAATATGTTACTGTCACAACTCCACTGAAGCCATAGGACCACATAGACAAATATAACAGGCAAAACTCCCAGTTTTGCAAAGGTGACAGAGCTTCCCAACCTTGCTGTGGACCTTATACTGTCACTGTGCTGGATGTTTCCTTAATGCAGAGAGTAAAGTGAGTACAGAAGAGAGGCAGATCAGCTTGTGATGATGGCAGCAAGGACTCTGACAAGAGGAGCTTGGTCTGGTGTCTCTTGTCCCCTCAAGTATAGGCATGGACAAACCACTCAGTCTTTGAGTTAATGAAGGGAGAAAGGCAGGAAAAGATGGAAGTTAGCTTTTAATGGTGCACTTAGACATGTGTGAAAGTATCTCCTTTAATGTATCTTTGACCTCCATGAAATGAGGCTTACATCAATTATTTTGCTATCTTGTCTAGTTTTAAACTATTAGCTGTTGGAGGTAGGGCTATAACCCCTAAAGAGAATAAACTAGAGGAGAATTTTCAGAACACCTAAATTATTCAGTAATCTGAGGTTTACTGAGCTTCAACGAGATTTAAGAGACTGAAAAAAAGCAATTTATCACTTTGGGAAAATTTTGTGCATAGTCCGTGTTCTACTGAATACTCATTCTTAGTGTATAACAAAGAAATACCGAATCAAGAACTAGTGAATAAGTTATCCAAGGCGAAATCTGAAAACATTAAAATATTGTGCCTTTTTTCATTTATTCATTTTGTTCAGTACAGCACAGAAACAAATTTCTAACATAGTCTAAGATCTTTCTGGCATACATAAACTCTTCCTTACTTAGATATGTATTTCAGAGTTGTTTTAATATTCCTTTAGAGCAATCATAAAGCAGTTACCTGAATGGGAAGTTACCTTTCTTCTTTCACCTAAAATAAACCTGCTTCTAAAATCAACATTAAATCATTGGAGATGCTGGAAAACTGATGCTAAATGAAAGAAAAGAAGATTAAAAATGCAGTCATGAGGGTACAAACTTCCCCGAATAAAATCTGAAAGTTGGAAATATTGTTGGTGAGACCACATGTCACAGTTACGTTCAAACCACACCACCAATGTTGGTGGGAGACCCCTCCACCTCTGAGAAAGTTACTGCTTTTCTCAGAGGGGTATAAGAGCAGGCCTGGAGAAAGAAGAAGGCAGGAAAAGAAGAATACAGTGGAAAGTATGAGCAGAGTGAAAAAGTGCAAACACTACTAGCTTGTGGTACAAAAGTATTCTAATAACACTGAAGTATTTTGCTACCTTTTACTAACACTTTTATTTCTTCTTGCAAAAAAGTAGTCAAATGTACAAAGATTAATGAATCATCTCATTAATGTTTCAAAACTCTGGCATGCCCTTTTGACCTTCACATCCATAGTATAACAGTATTTGATTTATAATTCAGAGGAGCTTAACATAAGATCAAAATACTGTAAATAAAACTAGTGTGCCTCAGAACAGTAGGAACAGAGTGCCTTGCAATTAATGACTTGAGGGCTAGTTGGGTTTTAGGAAAACATTATCACAGAATCACAGAACAACCAGGTTGGAAGGGACCCATCAGATCTTCTAGTCCAACCATTCCTATCTAACACTAAACCAAGTCCCTCAAGACCTCATCCACCCGTGCCTTAAACACCTCCAGGGAAGGTGAATCAACCACCTCCCTGGGCAGCCTATTCCAATGCTCAATGACCCTCTGTGTGAAAAACCTCCTCCTAATCTCCAGCCTAAATCTACCCTGGCGGAACTTGAGGCCATTCCGTCTTGTCCTGTCCCCTGTCACTTGGGAGAAGAGGCCAGCACCCTCCTCTCTACAACCTCCTTTCAGGCAGTTATAGAGAGCAATGAGGTCTCCTCTCAGCCTCCTCTTCTCCAGGCTAAACAACCCCAGCTCTCTCAGCCGGTGCTCATAGGTTCTGTTCTCCAGCCCCTTCACCAGCCTTGTTGCTCTTCTCTGGACCTGCTCCAGAGTCTCAACATCCTTCTTGTGGTAAGGGGTCCAGAACTGGACACAATATTCAAGGAGCGGCCTCACCAGTGCTGAATACAGAGGGAGAATGACCTCCCTGGACCTGCTGGTCACACCGTTTCTGATCCAAGCCAGGATGCCATTGGCCTTCTTGGCCACCTGGGCACACTGCTGGCTCATGTTCAGTCGGCTGTCGACCAACACCCCCAGGTCCCTCTCCTCCTGGCAGTTTTCCAGCCAGGTTTCTCCCAGTCTGTAGTTCTGCAATACCTGCTGTTAGGCTGTTTCACTGAGTGTTGAGAAGGTAAGTGATGTGTCTCTTCCCCTTCTGCTCTATTAGCCATTGTATTTGTGATTCAGTTTCAGTTAAGAGTTGGTTGACAGTACTGTGAAGCAGAAAGGGGGAGGACAAAGTGCAGAATAGTTGGGGTGGGCTGTGATGCAAATTCCCAAACCAGCATCAGGTTGTCTCACTTGAACTGCATCTTTTGGAACAAAATAGGAATAACTGCAGACCACTAAAAAGAGAGGAAACTAGAACCAAGTGGCTTTCAGAATAGGGAAAGCACTTGGCTAGCAAGCTGGAGGCAGAACTTCTGAGAAGGCAGCACAGCCAGTTTCCTTTTCATGTTAAGAAACACCATTCTGCAGAGGTTCCTGGGGCACATGCCTGGCAGGGCCATTGGCTTCTGCCCCATCCTGGGACAGCTAATGGGAAGACTTATACACTAGCCAGGTGCTTTAGGAAAGGCGAACTATAGACAGTGGGGTTTGACTTGTTGATGGCCACAGTTATACTGTCTAAGTGATATTCTGTCCAGTTTTCTTCCTTGTTTCTTTTGCCTTTAATTTATCTCACTACTGGAACACAATGGTTCATCCAGACCACTCCAGATGTCTGATGGGTAATAGAGGTCCTGCTATGCTTCTTGAAAGATTAATCCAGTCTACAATCTTATCATTCTACCCACAGGCTTACCTATGTTTTCACTCTGAAGGGTCTAAAATTGGCTTGCTTTCTCTGTCTGATAAAGCAGTACAAGCAAGTAATAACGAATCACTCCTTTTGTTTATTTGTATCACATTGTTGGCTAGAGATTATGACATCCATTGTTAGATGCCATACAAACATAGTGTGAGAAATAGCACTTCTCCCTGCAGTTTCTCAAAAAATGTGTCATCAGGGAAGAATTTTGTAGAGAAAGGCTGAAGTGTGGAGAATCTCAGGGAATGTTTACAAATACAGTAACAGTAAATACAGTACTGTGGAGAGATACTCATAGAATCATAGAATCACCAGGTTGGAAGAGACCCACCGGATCATCGAGTCCAACCATTCCCACCAATCTCTAAACCATGTCCCTCAGCACCTCATCCACCCGCACCTTTAACATCTCCAGGGAAGGTGAGTCAATCCCCTCCCTGGACAGCCTCTGTCAGTGCCCAATGACCCTTTCTGTGAAGATTTTTTCCCTATGTCCATCCTGACCCTTCCCTGGCTGAGCTTGAGGCCATTTCCTCTTGTCCTGTTCCTTGGGAGAAGAGCCCAGCTCCCTCCTCTCCACAACCTCCTTTCAGGTAGTTGCAATGAGGTCTCCCCTCAGCCACTCAAGCCTGTAAAACAGGTAGCCTGTTTCTCAATTAGGGGTTAAATAGCCTAAATAGAGCGCTGTCTGAATAGCAGCCCTAGCTTGGAAACATTTCCACAGCACTGCAAGATCTCTGGTAGGCATAGCTAAAGCTAGTTTCAAAAGGTCATGAAGGATTTTTATAGCATACTTGGAACTTGAACTTAAGTCTCAAACCTGTCATCTTTGCACAGACCACCAGTTGTTGTCTCTAGCTCAGACAACATGATGGATTCACATACAATAAACATCAGAAAACAAAACTTGATCTTAGATTAAAAATAAATCTGAATAAATTAATGTTTAAAATGTATAGAATCCCATATTATTAAATGCTTCTTTAGCTGCAAAAGAGAACAACCCTAGAACTTCCTGGCTAGATATGAAATTAATTGACTGTACATATACATGTAATGTTTCATTTACTTCGGTAGTAAAGGTTTTCGTATGGTGTATGTTGTTTCTCTCTCACAGGTGTAAATGAGGCTTGCAAGCTGATCATCAGTCAGTATACAAATTGAAGTTCCAAAAGCAACTTCCTTGTCAACCCAACCAACCAAAGTCAACAGCTCCACACCAAAATGCAAACAAACCCCCTGCCATTAATCAGATAATATGTAAGTCAGACATCACCACTGGTCCAGTTCCAAGTACGCTGTTATGACCCAAGATTCCTGGTATAAACTTTCCAGCTTCCTAGAACAGAGCCAAATAGAGTAGAGTAGCACAGCAAACGGAGAGGAGAGTTGCACAGAGGAGAGGAGTTTCAACTCACCTGTGCCACAAGGGACAATTCTCATTTCTCAGGTTCAAAAAAGACAAATTCCATCAGGGACAAAGGCAAACAAAGATTAAGCAGTTAGTCAGAGGCATGGAGGGCCTACAGAAGAAGATAACTAGCAGAAGCAGGATGAAGCATCAGAGGGCTGCCACCACTTCAAGAAAGGTATCAAAGAATAAGGCCAAGTGAGGAAAAGAGCTACTGAAGTGCAAGGAAGAAGATAGTCAAGAACACAAAACCATTCAGGATTTCTTTCCAAGAGGATGACCTCACCATAAGCAGGGTAGTAGCAAATGTCACTTGTTGGTGCATTGGTAAGGAAAAGTGAAAATAGTGAGGAAATCCTGCATGCTCTTTGTATCTCAGCCAAGTTCATGTAGAGGAAACCAAAAGTCTTCCTTTCACTTCTGGTATTCCCACAACCAAATGAATGTATATGTTAGAAACGCCATTGTTTACACACAGCCTTAATATCCTGATGAATTTTGGCACCAAGGTACAAAATAACAAGAACTGTACCTTCCTCACTCTTTCAGGATTCAAATTATTAAATACTAGAAGAGAAACTTTCTAGTGTTTTAGATGAGACCTGAATATCTTGGTGCAAAGTGAAGTAGGCAAATAAGTCTCAGAAAAGTTAAAACCAGAAATGAGATGTGAAAGTTTTACCCCAGAGCAAAACCCCACCTTCAAACCTCATTTGCAGGACAGAAATCCTTTTCAACTGGATAGGTGTGGCCAGACCAAGAGAATTCCTTCTGGAAAAGCACTTCAGGGATCACTGTCCTCATGTGCTGTGGAACCAGTGGCAGTAGCCATAAGAAATGGAATGCAGAGGTGCTGCCAGGAGTCCCAGTGCTTTTAAGCAGCCACTGGTACCCTGCCAGGCATGAGAAGGATTCTTGACATCTAGGCTGAACAGGCCAGGGGCATTTTGCCACTCTCAGAAGCCCCTGAGATGGCACCATGTTGAGGAAGGATTTGGCTTGGGATTTCCCGGGAGGCGTGACAAGCTTGTGGGACAAGAAAGCAGGTCTTGCACACGTGTTCAGAGAATAGCCAATTGCCAGCACTGGGGTCAGGAAGGAATTTTCCCCAAGGGGCAGATTGGCACTGGTCCCTGTTTTTTTTCTTCCCTTGCAGCACTGAGCATGACCATTTGTCAGGGATCCTCTGATCCACTTTGGCTGGGTCACTGCTGCTCATGCATGACGAAGATGGCCTGCCATGCCCTGCACCTGGTGGGAGGCTTCTTTTCCCCATGGTGAGCTAGAGAGTGTCATCAGGGTTTTGGGGCGTTTTTTTGCCTTCCTCTGCAGCACTGAGCATGGCCTCTTACCAGGGCTCCTTTGGGCTATTTTAGTTAGGTGCCTGCTTGCTTGCACTCCATAAAGGTGGCCCTCATGCCCCACATCTACTGGGAAGAATCTTTGTTAGACTCCCAGGGTAAGTCCAAGGAAGGCCCCTGGGCGTTTCTTCTCTGCTGCATGCAACATTGAGCACTGTCCCTTGTCAGGTGTCTTCTGGGTCATTTCAGCTGGTTTCTTGCCTGCTACTCTTGCACCTTCAAGGTGCCACTCATGCCCCGTCTCTTTCTGGCTGTCTCGCTCATTACACATTTGTAGTGGAGGAAAGCTCTATCCCTTGGCTCTATTTCCCCAGGAGTTCTTGCTTGTACAAAACAGGATGTGCTTGGAAAGACTCCAGGTTTGCTGCACCATCAAGAACTACCACTTTTCACCTTTCCCTGTGTGCAATACAAGTGCAGGGCAGGCACCAGAGCACTTTCCATCCATCAGTGGCCAAGAAGCACAACTGAGCAAGTCGTGGAAGGCAAAAAGTGTTTGTCATGGGTATGTGCTACACTTTGGACAATACCCCACATTAACACACACTTCTTTTTCTTCTTTGGTGTATGATCAGTCCTGATGGTTGTACTTCAAGATCTCATTCTTCAGGAAACAGAGACTGCTTGCCCTCTGTTCACCTGCTGCTTTCTGTTGTTCTATGTCTTTCCTTTGCCAGACTGCAAGGGATCTTTTTCTCAAGCAAAACTGAAGAACACAAAGCCTGCTCCTGGCTACACATGTGCATTGTGTTAATGCTTGTGAGCTCTCAAACAGATTCAGAAGAATCAAATCCTATTTTCACTTGTCACCTTTGTGTTGTGTGCCCTTGAAAGTGTTTTTCAGTGTGAAAAATCCCTGGCATTTCAGATAAATAACAGTCTCATTCGATTCATGAAGAGCACAGGGAATATAATAAAATAGAACAGAACAGTTACATTGTTACTCCTAGAGTTCTGCATGACAAGCTGTGACCCAGGTCTGAGGGTTTCATCCAGGAGAGCAGTGCTCTGCAGTGTGGATCCCAGGCCCATCCAGGAGACAGGGGCAGAGAAGGGCAGCCCTAGGCTAGGAGGGACTGGAGGCTCCAGAATGAGCTGAGACACTAAGACCCTGGGCCTTTGGCAGGAGACAGTGGGGACTGGGTCCCAGGGGAGGCTGGTCTCAGCCACTCAGGCCTATGAGCACCCCCAGGACCCTGGTGGAAGTGGACTTAGAGTGCTCATGTGGTTTCCTTTAGACAATGATGGTTGGCCACTTTAGAGATGAATATTGGGCCAGAAAGACCTTTGTTCTGAGGGAGTTCTGTTTTTCTCAGGCTCTTGCATTTTAGTATGTTTTCCCAAGAGAAACAGCTCACACATTTCTGAAAAAATATCAATGTATCCATGGGGAAATGAACGGGTATTGCTCACCTTAAAAAGATTTGCAACTATTTAGTTCAGAAACACATCCTGCTTCATATGAAGGACTTCATCTTTGAGCCTCGCTAGTGTCAGAGATGTGGGGTTTTGCTATCCTCTGCAAACCCAGCTACACTGCATAAACACAGAAGAATTTCAAAAAAACTCACTTCACACCTGTTTTTTGCAAATTTGTTCAGATGGTCCAATAATCTCAAGATAATCTACAGCTCTCACCCCTATAGAAAGGTAACTGCCATGACAGGGTCAACGCCTGGGATGGGAAATTACTGCCTATTCAATCACTAGTGCTAGTGCAGGACTGGGAAGAAATGTCATCAGAGACTTCCTCATCGTGTAGTGCTAGGGAAAATAGGAGGTAGGAGGGAGGTAGGAAGGAGGAGAGTTCAACTGGAAGAGACCTACGATGGCCAACTGATCCAATTGCCTGATCACTTCAGGGCTGATGAAAAGTTAAAGTATTAAGGGCATTGTCCAAATGCCTCTTCATTATTGACAGTCATAGGGTATCAACCATCTCTCTAGGAAACCTGCTCCAGGATTTGACCACTCTTGAGGTAAAGAAATGTCAACTCTGAACCAACCCTGACGGATGCATCTTAGAGCCATTCCCACGCATCCTAGCACTGGATCTCAGGGAGAAGAGATCAGCACCTCCCACTCCACTTCCTCTCCTCAAAAAGGTGTTCAGAGCAATGAAGTCACCCACCCCTTGACCTTCTTCTCTCCAAACTAGGCAAATTCAGAGTCCTCACCTGCTTCTCAGAGGACATGCCTACCACTCCCTTCACCATTTTTTTTTGTCCTCCTCTGGATGCATTCATGGACCTTAACATCCTTATTAAATTGTGAGGTCCAGAACAGTACACAATACTCAAAGTGAGGCTGCACCAGAGCTAAATCAAGCAGGCTAATCACCTCTTTTGACTAGCTGGTTTTGCTATGTTTAATGCACTGTAGGATGTGGGTTGCCTTCTTGGCTGCCCAGGCACACTGCTGACTCCTGTTGAGTCTCTTGTGAACCAGCACTGCCAGATCTTTTTCTGCAGGGCTACTCTCCAGCCATTCCTCTTCCAGTTTAGACTCGTGCCCACTGTTACTCCATTCCAGGTACAGAATCCAGCATATGATCTTGTCGATTGTCCACCAATGTTGCCATCTATTCAGATTACTTTGCAAGGCCTCTTGTCCCCTGAGAGAGTCAGCAGCACTTCCCGGTTTAGTACCATCAGCAAACTTACTAACTGTGCATTCAACTCTTGCGTCCAGATCACTGACACAAATATTGAACTGAATTGCCTGTAGAACTGAGCCCTGAGGAGCACTGTTGATGACTGATTATCAGCCAGATGTAGACCTGTTCACTAAAACCTTTTGGGCCCTGCTTTTCAGCTAGTTCTTCACCCTTTGCACCATGTACCTGCTCATTTCACAGCTGTATGACTTTTCCAGAAGGATACTGTGAGGGACAGTAAGTCACCTTTCAATCAAATTTGGTCCTCACATACAGATATATGCAGAAATTATTCTCCCCTCTCTGATCTGCTTTGTCACATTATAATTTTCTCTCCACATTTATTATCTACAGTGTGAAACCAATCGACCCTAGTACAACTAATTAACTGCTGAGGATTGAGCCTTGACCCCAAGATCCTCTAAATAATAACATCCATAGAAAAGTTAATAATGGTAAAAATAATGTATTGTTGTGGGAAAAAACTCCCCACCTTTATAATTTCCAATCACATTTGTAACATCTTCTTGGAGATTGTGAGTCCTGAAGACTTCAGCATAGTGTATGTTCTTGCTATGGTTCTGCATGCTCAAAGGCTGTTGAATAATTTTTAAAAAATGGTCTCTTGTGCCAGAGACCAATTGCAGAGGCATTCGAGAGTTCAGAAGACTTTCTAGTGAAAAACCCATGTAATATACCAAAGGCAGTATTTTTAATTAGCCAAACTACATTACATGATTTCAGAGCTGCAGTGGAGCCATGTCATTTGGTGGTAAAACCAGATAGACAACACAACAGTGTACGTAGCCCTTGGGGGTTACCAAGCAGTAACCCATTTTATCATGGAAAGTAGAAGCTGATGTCACATTTAGAAATAAAAGACTTAATTTAGAAGCTACATAATTCTGCACATTCTCAGAAGAGAGAAAACAGTAGAAAAAGAGACCAGTAAAATAAAAATTCTGTTCTTCTGTGAATTTAATTGTGAATTATCTAAGATAATAGCTGCTGGAATTTTAAAAAGTGCTTGTTAATCCAAGTCCATAAGACAATTCTTTCAACTCAATCACTTTGGGGCTAGTGGAGCTAATTTGACTTTATCCTAAAATCTTCTGTTTGGTTTAATTCAATATATTCATCATTCTGTTACATATAAAAGTGTCTGGAAGTCTTTATGAATAAATGGCTTTCACAGATGTGCAGCCTTAGTTTTTAACAGAACTAACCATTACCAAAAGTTAGTCAAATCTTTCCCCATGTATACTGTTGTGTAGATATTTTAAAACTTGTACAGGTCTAGAACTGGTTCCAAAAGCTGAATGTGCTGGATTTGAGCTGGTTTTCACATCCATTTTGTAATTATTACGGGTTCAACAGAATGTACACACATGCTTAGTTTTGCACATATAACTTAATTAAAACACTGTAGTTCTGCAAGTTCAGCAAGGTATCTGTGCTCAAAAAATTAGTCTATCATTAATCACAAAACATGTCTCATGTCCCTTTTATCAGGAAGCTGTTGAACTAAGTTGTCACTCTATCATGTAATGAATGAACAAATTCCTTAATATTGAACAGCATCCTGATCATAGTGTTCACACAATGGATGGTTAGGTGACACAACAAGGATTTATATAGCTCATCATCAAAATAACTAGATCAGATGCATCTTAAAACAACCTACTATCTCATTTCTATTTGTCATTACAGTTTCATTTGTAACTGTTCACATGTACCGCTCAGTGCGAGCAGAGTGCCCTCATCTTCTTTTTTCTTTATGTTAACATTTTACACTTTTATTTCAGCTCCCCACAATTTCAGCCAATTGTGAAAAAGCTTTTCTTGATCTTGCTCACATTTACTTGGGCACTAGTGATCTTTCCTCCAATAGTCTTAGGGGTTTGTTTGCTTATTCGTAGAGCAAAGAATCAGCTGCTTCCAATTTTGGTTTTACGCTGGCAGGCATCATATCATGGTCTGACAAATGAAGTATATATACACCAGCAGAGACTTTGTGAAGGCCAGATGAGGCAATGACTCATCATGGATGTGACATGATTTTTTTTTTTCTCGATAAGAAAAGACCCAGGGTGAGGTAATTCGATCTATTTCAAGCAACTTCTTGCTTGAGATGCCAGATGGAAACCAGGTCATGAGAGATATGGATCCTAATAATGCTGTTTCAGAAATAATAAACACCATTGAGGTGACTGACACTGTTCCTTTGTGCTTTATGTTAAAACACTCTTAGTTCATTCCATCTGGCAGCAGTTCCTGCAAGGCAGAAGACCATCACTTCATCTTAATATTGCTTTTAAAATATAAACTAAGAACTACATTTGTTTCTTCTGAATATAGCAGGTGTCATTATAAATTATTTTTATGATTCTGTCTGAGTTTCTGTGGAGAGGTTCAGTACTTGCAACTGTAATTTTAGCCTGGGAAACAGGATACCTGGGAAGTAAGATGCCTGTGTGGATATAGCATTTGCCTACCTGTTTATCTTTTCTCCCTCACTCCCTCAAAGGATTTTTGCTGTTGGTTGATTTCTGGCCTATCTGACAGCAAGGCAGGTTCTCCCCAACTTGGTACATCATCCTGAAAAGCTTTGAGAAAAATGAAAGCCTAGGAAGAGGGGATAGCCCCCAAATTGATCCCAGTTAATGGGTAGCCCACATCACTAGCATGATTCTACCTCTGTCAGCTGGCATGCTTCAGCTGTACCCCCCTGCAATGGTAAAGACTGGGAATACTGGTTGGGAGCAATCCTAACATGCAGTGAACTATACACCCACATGTCCTAGCAACAAAGGTTATCAGCAGCACCCTAGGGCCTTCTAACTGGAACATGGCTAAAGGAAATTATTCTCCCCCTTTACCTACAACTTGTAAGACCACATCTAAGTGCCGTGTCCAGATTTGGATGCCCCAGTATAAGACAGACATAAGTGTACTGCTGCAGATAGGAGGGCCCTCAGGATGGTCAGGGCTGGAGCACTTACCGTGTGAGGAGAGGTTGAGGAACCAGGGTAGGTTCAGCTAGGGGAAGAGTCAACTTCAGGTGAGCCTGACAGCAGTCTCTGTGTGCTTGCAGGGGGCCTGGGGGGTGAGTGGAATTGTCAAGGAGATGGTGTCAGCTTCTTCAAACTGGTGCAGGGCAAGAGGACAAGGGCCAATGGACATAAGTTGAAAGAAGAGAGGTTCAGAGCAGATATAAAGGAATGACTTTTTCATCTGGAGATAACCAGACAGTGGAGCAGGTTGTCTAGAGGGTTTGTACAGTCTCCATCCTTGTTGGTCTTTGAGACTTAGCAGGAAGAAGCTCTGAACAAACAGGTCTAATGACATAATTAACTCTGCTTTGAGCAGGAAGTTGCACTAGAGACCTCCCCATATGGAGTGAAGTCCAACTTGGGATGTCCTATGACCTAGTCAGGTAGCAGTGGTTAATAATACTCTTAATATCTTGTAGCAGCTAGAAGAGGTGACAGATTGTTAAAGAAGCTTATAATGAAAATCTAAAATTATTGTGATGGTGGTGCAGGCATACAAATGTAGAATGCAAATCCAGAAGAAACTGGACTTCATTTGTTTTTATATCATCCCAAACCCATCTTTATCTTATATTCCTATGGACAAAGTTTCCTTAATCTCTTTTCAGAATTTTAAATACAAGGTTTTGTTGACAGTACAGCTTGTAAGTTAGGAAGAAAAAGAATCAACTCCTTATTTCTACTTTTATGCAGAGTGACATAAACCTAGCAATAACCTGGCATTTTTTTTTTTAGTTAAATATTTCAAAGAAACTTGACATGCAAAGGTACACAATCTGAATCTAGTTCACTGGCAGTCCCTCACAGTATCAGTTTCACTTGGGAAAACTGATTAAATATAAGTTTTCTTTGATGCAGGAAAGACATGTGTGCCATGACCAGAATCCATCAGCTCTTACATGGGTTAGCAGTAGCAAACAGGTCTGCCACAAAACAGAGACCAAAAGGGAACTCTTGGGTGCATACTCCATTTTTAATGATGTTTAGGCACTGATCATTCCTCAAAGTACATAGGAGGGGTAAAGAATATGGCCACCAGACTCAGTGTCTGTACTCAGTATAGGTGGACTTCATGGCATTTTCTCCACCAAGCAGAAAAAGTAACTTGGCCAACATTCTAATTACCTTATAGAAAATTTGGATTGGATTCCTTGGATAGGCTGCTATGAACATGGGTCACACTTTTACAGGCAAAATTAATAGGGATGCTTTCCTTTACATTTCATTTGAAACATGCCACACAGCAAACAGCATGCAATTCAATTTATCTGCTTTACAGGAGCAAAAGGCTGAGTCAACTCCACTGGATTGCTTCCTCACTGCTCCTGCTTAGGATATTACCCACTAAGCTGATCTTTGCTTGCTGTGATTCAGCTTTAGACAAATCCTGATATTACCTTGTGTGATAAAATATATGCATCTACCATTGAATGTAATTAATCTATGAGACCAATCTGAAAATTCAGGTACAAACACAAATAGTGAATAAATATATTTTCCTCATTTTTCTTCTTATTTGTAAATCTTTGATATGGCCTTTGCTAATGATACATCTATCCTTTTTACTACCCACTTGATGTGTGAGTAAATACAGTACCGACTGAAGCAATAAATTATTTCTAATCCCCTGTTAAGAAAACAGCTAGGCCAATACAAAATGAGTCCAACTACTTCTTCCTTCACAGGCAGTTTTTAACTCTTTTCACACCGTAACAGTCAGATTTAGACAATATCCATTTCCAGCCATCCTGCCAGAGCTCTGCTTGGTGGATTATACCTTTCCTCAATCCAGGAAGCTGGCACAGGTTTTTTGGGCAGTGTGTGACATACAAGCGCCTGAACAAATTCCTTTTACAAAAAGGCAGAGACAATGACTGAAAGGTAGGCATCTCAGCTCATCAACACAGACAAGAGGGAAATGCTGGTAGGTTTAGATTTCAACGTTTAGTTCTGCTAATAACCACCCCAGAATCCATACAAGAAACAAAGAATTTCCATCAGTATCTTTCAAATCACATGTCTTGTGGAGAGAGTGATTAAGAAAAACCCCACTCTATTCCATTTAAAACTGTGGACAGAAGAGAGAAGGAAAAAATACAATTCTTTCCCCTTCAGGAGAAGGTCAGGTCGGGGGAAGCAAGTCCAGAAATTTTGCAAGCTACAATAAATTTCAGACAGTAAAGCACATGATCATATTTAGCTCATCACCTTCACCTCTGCACTTGTTATCCTGTTACCTCAACCTACCTGCTCATCACCTCTCCCCTACCAGTGTATTATTGGCATGTACTGGCTTGCTACTCACATTTCTTTTTCCTCCTTTCTCCTATCTTGCTGTGCCAGTCCATCCAGTCCACTTCCAATGACAGCCCATTGCATTCACTGCCCCTAACATTGCTGGTCTGATGGCTGACATTTCATTTTCTGACATCTCTTACTACATGTCCTCTTCCAATTCTGCCTGCCCTTACTGGGTTCATCCTCATTACCAACATCACCTTCCTTCCTTCTGTCCAATATTCCTGTTTATCCTTTCCTTGTTGTCTCTTGCTGCCACATCAGCTCACTTGCTGCTTACCTACTGTGGAGACATTTTACAGGGAAGGACTCTGATGATGTGGGCCTTGCTGACATCAAGCAACATTGATGCTGTGGGACTTATTGATACTGAGCAATTCTGACAAGGCCTTGAGAAAGAGAACTGAAAGAAAGAAAAACAAAGGCCGGTTTGCTGGGAAGAAGAGACAACCTTCTGATAAACAAGAGCCAGCCAAAAGGAATACAAGAGCCAGTTCAGTAGGAACAAGTATCAACTGAAACAAAAACAGCGGAAGAGAACTATCAACATAGTTAATTTTAGTGTAACTCGTGTTTTTTAGCATGCACCGAAGTTTAGCCAGTAATATGGTCTTTGATCAATCAGATTGAAGTCTGTGCTTTTAATCCCCTCACCATACTGCCTCATCAGTCCCTGCAGTCCCATTGTCCCCTTCCCCTGTTGTCCCAGAGCTTTGTCTTTCTCTCTGTCACCCAGCCTCACAATCTCTCCACTTGCCACCACTTTCGCTTCTCCCAGCTGCTCTTTTTCTCACCCTGTATACACCTTGCTACTTTAATTTGCTGCCTATTCTGTCCAGCCCCATTTGCTGGTTACCTCCTCCTTTTCTCCTAGCAGCTGTGTGTGCTTCCTATCCACAATTTCTTTCTTTACCGCTCCACTTATTGCTTGCTCTTGCTCCCCAAGTACCCAGGACCCTTCTCAGTTCTCCTTGCCATGCCACGGTCTGCCACTACTTATTGCCCTGTTTGTCTTCCTGCCTGCTCCTTCTGCTTCATTGGTCTCCCCCTGTCAGGAGCTGCCCTGTTTACAGACAGCTCTCACGACTTCTCGCCGTTTCCTGTCTGCTGCCCACACTTGTTCACTTGCCGCCTGTCACCATCCACTCTTATTACCAAACTTCTCTTCCACTTAGTCCTTCCTCCTGCCACTGTGTCCCCTGCACTTTCCACCTCTCCTCACTGACTCATTTCATGCTACTAGCGTGCCTATTGCCACCTTCCTACCACAGCACAAACCCCTTCTTTTGCTGCTTGCTTTCACCACCTCCCTTAGCTACTTACTCTCACTGCCCCTCTTGCCAGCTTGTCTTCTTTGCTACCACTTGCTTTGGGTGCTTGTAAACATGCCCCGCCTATGGCTTCTCAAAGCTTTGTTTCTGGATTGCAGTCTCAACCTTTTCTTGCAGCTCATCATCATTTGTCTACACTGCTCCCTCGTGCTCTCATCACCTCATTTCAATACCTAACTTCCTGACTACTTAACTTTCATGGTGGACTATGTTTGCCATCTCTCTTTACCAGCCTGTTTGTTGCTTCCTGCTGTTGCCAGCCCCATGCCTCTGCTTTTCACCTCATTTGCAACCTGTGTTCAGTGTGTTTTTTCAAGCCTCTGTCTGCTGCCTAACTTCATTCTCAGCTTGTTGCTCCATATGCTGCCTTCTTTCTGTGTGTTGCCCAGAAGCCGCATTTGCTGTCCGTTTGTTCTTCCCTTTTCCTTCCCTGTTGCCCTGCTTGTCCCCCTCCTCTTGCCAGCCTGTCATTGCTGCATAGCCTGCAGCCTGCTTTTGCCACATGACCAGCACTTTCTTGCTTGTGATCACCACTTCATTTGCTGCCAAGCCTCCCCATACTCCTTATCAGCTGCTCTCAAACCCCCCCTTGCCTGTGAGCTTACAGCTCTAATGCAGCTAATGTTTTGTCTCTACCCGTAGCTGCGCCTCCCCAACTCCCTAGCCACGTGCCTTCAACGCCTTTCCAAACAGCAGTGTGCAACTCCACAGTGGGCTGACCCCAGCCAGCAGGAAAATTGCCACACAATGATGCTTGCTTATCCCACCTCTCAGTGGGATAGGGGAAAGAACAGGAAGAACAAAAGCTAGAAAACTTGAGATAAGGGCAATTTAACACAGTTAAGTGAAGTTAATAAGTGAAGGTAGTTTAATAAGCAAGGGAAAGAGGGAAACAAAAAAAACCTGAAAACCAACCAACAATGCAAAGACAACCACTCACCACCTCCCACAATCTCTGAGTAATGGCTGCCTTGGAAGACAATCCTCCCTCCTTCCCCTCCAGTTTTATTGCCAAGTGTGATGTTGTATGGTATAAAGTATCTCTTTATCCAATTTGGGTCTATTGTCCTGGCTGTGTCTCTTGCCAGTCATTTTCCTACCCCCACTGAGGGATGGGGGGAGGCAGAGGGGGAAACAAATAAAACCTTGAAGCTGTGCAAGTACCGTTCAGCAACATCCAAAACATTAATGTGTTACCAACACTGGTTTAGTCACAAATCCAAAACATAACACCATACTGACTGCTACGGAGAAAGTTAACCACATCTCAGACAGACCCAGTACAATTTCATACCAAAACAGATGGTCTTTAGTGTCCCATACTTGTCCTTACTCCTACTTTCAATCCCCATGTACTCCTCTCATTTCCTTTCAGCACAGCTGTACTTGCCTTTTTATATGCCATTTGCCCTCGTGTCCTCCTTGCCTATGTAACTACTGATCTATCACAGCTTAGTTATTATTGATTGCATGTTTCTGTGGTGCTGTTTAATTTTCTGCCTTATTTTCTACTGTGCAAGCAATGGGTGTGGTTGCTGCCTGCCCACTCCAGCTTGTTCATCATTAGCTCTGCAATCAGTCATTTCTACTTCTCTCTGACAGTATATGTTCTGTCTCCTGCTCCCAGTCCAAAAGGTCTTTCTGGTGCATCTTCTGGAATGCTGTCCTTTCACTCTCCTCCAGATCATCTGTCTGTTTGTTATCCTCCCCATCTCTTACGGCTGAGCCAGCATTGCTATCCCATTAGCAAGCTTTTCCTTAGGGCTTCCTTGCCACCTCTGTTGCACCCTCCTGTGTCACCTCATTTTTCCCCCAAATTTTCTCTGACTTACTGCTAAGCCCTATCTTTACCAGATAGTCCCGCTTTAGTCATTGCTCCAACCTGTGCTTATTGCCTCTCCCCACAACCACATTTACAATTTGCTCTCTTACTTTATTTATTGTTAACTGTGCCACTGGTCAGAGCCATTTCTCCTCACCTGTTTCCACCTAATCCAGATGCCCAAATGACCACTTCTCCTTCTGCATTGTTGTTTTTTAACCCATTTGTCCCAATCTCTCCATGCTTTCCCTTCACCTCCTCTTGAAGCTTCATCTCCTCTCCCATCTCTTGCCCTCCCTGGTCCCTGCCTCAGCTACCATCTCCCTTTGATCCCCATAATGTATCATTGCATATCTGTTTTACACTGCTAGTCTATCTTTTTGCAGCTCAGCATCCTCTGAATGCTTGTTTACTGGCCCATCACCCAAACAACGCCAAGCCTCATCATGTCAACTGCTTGCTCTACTGCTGTTGCTGCTCTTCCCTCCCCTCACAGATTTGTCAGCAAGCCATCCCCATGCTGTAGGTCTCTTTCCCATGTAACTGCTTGTCTAGAGCTCCCCTCCTTCTTACTCTTCCTCTCCAGTTTCCAGCATTTTTCTCTTTTGCTTTTTTTCTATTACTATTTTTTCTGCCAGCTGTAACTGTCTCCTCTGCAGCATACTTCCACCCCATTTTTGACTTGCTTTTTCTGTTCCCCTTCCTTTAGTCATCTCTCTGCTGTCCTTGCCACTGCCCCTCAACTCTCCTACTCCATCAACTACCTGCCATCATGGTCTCTCCTTGTAGCTGGGTTTAATTCCTCTCCAGCACTTTTCTCTTCAACAGCCTCTTAGTGTTTCCTAATGCTTGGCTCCCTCCTCATCTGCCACTTTGTCTCATGCTCTGACTTTCTCCTCTGGTAGTTGAGCCCCTGAAATCTGCATCACTGCCTTCTTCACCTACCTCTCACAACTCCATCATACTCTGCCCAGCCTTACCATCTTCTCTCATAAGCTCTTTTACTCCTTTTAGCCTTGCAAATCATAGAATCATAGAATCACAAGGTTGGAAAGGACCCCGTGGATAATCGAGTCCAACCTTTCCTATCAATCACTAAATCATGCTGCTCAGCACGTCATCCACGTGTGTTTTAAACGCCTCCAGGGAAAGTAGCACTCCTCACCACTAAGCTTGCCTCCTGTCCAAATCACTTCACTTGTATAGACTACCTGTAGCATGCTGGCACCTTCTAGGCTGTGGGGGTCTCACCGTCCTTTATGGACACTACATTAGCATCTTGTTTTTATAAGTTTGCCAGCCACGTAACCTTCCTGCCTGCTCAGTACATCACCTGCCTTGTTTTCATCCTTCCTTGCCAAAAAACTCGCTCTGTACTTGCATTGTCTCCCCTCCCATCCCACTTCCCATTTCTTTTCACCATTGGTCCGTGAGGACTGCTAATTTTCTCAGCTGCTGCATTTACTGCTCTCCCATGACATCCTCTCCCCTGTTTTTTTCACTATCTCCTGTGCCTCCCACAGCCTGCTCTTTCCCACACAGTTACCTGCCATTTACCACCCACCCCTTAACTGCACCTCTCCAATGCTCTCCCATCTACTACCCTGGAATCTCTTATCTTCCCCATTTACTGTTTTTTCTCACTGGAGGCAAGAGATATTTTATGTACAAATTATTCTCCAGACTTTGATTCTTCCTTCACTCTTGTCTTCTTCAATACCTTGTTTCCCAACTCTTTTCACTGCTATTCTGTTTTAACACCATGTTGTACTTGTCCCCATCACTCTCATTTCCTCCTTCCCTCTTCCTATTACTCTGTCATCTGGTATCATACCTTCTTGTGGCTTCACATACCTGCTCCTAACTATGTCTTGTTGAAGGTTATTCAGCTCACTAACCCTGTTTCTCGGGTTGCTGGCACTTGACATTTCACCTTCTCACCACACTTGCTAGCCCCTCCTTGAGATACTCAACATCTCCTGCACTTCCTTCCTCCTCCTGTTGCTCCGTCCTCACCATCAGTGCTGCCCAGCTTCCTGCCATTGTCCCTCCTCTGTGTTGATTCTATACTGACAAAGGAAAATCACAACCAAAACACAATCTTCTCACTTCCAACTGTGTTATCATCCACTCTTTCACTGCCCAAGGTCATTGCAACCCGGTACTGCTCCCTTCCCAGCCCCTGGGCACTGCTATTTCTGTCTGTGGCAGCACCATATCCTGCCATCCATTGTAGTCCCATTTACATAAAGTTTGGTTTCCAAAAATACCCATAAGATTCATTTTCTCAGATTCCTCATTTTGGAAAAAGGATCTTTGGCTCTTAGCAGCTTAAATTTCACTGCACGTTGATGAAAAAAAGAACTAAAAAAATACCCTGTGGCTGGATTTTCAAAGTTATTCAAGCATGCATAAAATGGCCTAAGGGGCTTCGCTCATTTTTCAACCATATGTGTGCCACATAAGTTGGCTTCTTGAAATTTCTCTAGGATAGACTTTTTAAAGACCTAAATAGATGTGAAAATTTGGCCACAGATTCCCTTTAAGGCTGAGAGTAGAAAGGGGGAATATTCTGACTTTCTAAACAATTTACATGCTTTTAGAAAAATGTACCATTCATTTCTTAGCCTGAAAAAACATCTAGTTATTAGACTATAGGGTTGATTATAGTAGAGCACCTTTCAAGAGAAACATGTCATGTAAAGGCTAAAAATTAGTAGTGAGGATGTGAATTTTCTTAAAGCATTCAGATCATTGCTCACTCCAACACACACTGCTAAAGTGTGCTAAGCTGAAAAGTAATGTTTTATGAAAGGTATCTGGGGGTGGATTATAGTGTGTTACATTTAAAATCTATGGCACCTGGAAGGATCTGTTTTTTATTAATATGTTTACAGAAACAACAACAACAAAAAAGGCTAACCTAGAGTGGACAAGAATTGTTTGAATGATCTACACATCTAAAATACAACATTGCAAGATATTTCCTATGTCAAGGCATGAAGTCTTTGGATTTAATTTGCGTATTTGTAGCATTTTACCTACAAAAGCTTAATATCTCTTTTCACATGGTGTATTCCTCCAGGGGAGAAAAAGAAGGACCAACCAAGTTGTAAATATCAGGGCTTTAAACAACTGAATAAGTAACACCTTATTCTGGCTGTAGGAATAAACAGGGGGAGATTAAGGACAGGCTAGTAGCTTGTCAATTAAAAATGTTCAGTACCAGTCTTACAACTGAGTGGGGTTTTTCTTGAGAAATGATCCAGGTTCACAACATGCCCTTCAGACTGAAAAGTTCAGAGAAACATTAATGAGACAAAGTCTGCAGAACTACACAAATTTCCTGCTGAATAGTATGAAACTGTATGAAACAGCACTGGTGAGGCCGCTCCTTGAATATTGTGTCCAGTTCTGGGCCTCTCACCAGAAGAAGGATGTTGAGGCTCTGGAGCAAGTCCAGAGAAGAGCGACGAGGCTGGTGAAGGGGCTGGAGAACAGAACCTATGAGGAGCGGCTGAGAGAGCTGGGGTTGTTTAGCCTGGAGAAGAGGAGGCTGAGAGGAGACCTCATTGCTCTCTATAACTGCCTGAAAGGAGGTTGTAGAGAGGAGGGTGCTGACCTCTTCTCCCAAGTGACAGGGGACAGGACAAGAGGGAATGGCCTCAAGCTCCGCCAAGGGAGATTTAGGCTGGAGATTAGGAGGAGTTTTTTCACACAGAGGGTCATTGGGCATTGGAATAGGCTGCCCAGGGAGGTGGTTGATTCACCTTCCCTGGAGGTGTTTAAGGCACGTGTGGATGAGGTCTTGAGGGACTTGGTTTAGTGTTTGATAGGAATGGTTGGACTAGAAGATCCGATGGGTCCCTTCCAACCTGGTTGTTCTATGATTCTATGATTCTGTGAAACTACGGCTGCTTTATTAATATCCTCTCAATGGGACTACCCTATAAAAGAACATTGATGTTAAAGAAGAAAAAACTCTAGGCTCTCTCACAGCCGTACCGTGACTAACAACAGTGAGGTAATCTTACACAGGTATGAATAAACCCCAAACCCCCTCTCCTTTGGCTGTATTTATTAAAGTCCATCTGGTGGATTTAGCTTAGCAAATACTATAATTCAAGGATGACTGGTTTGGGACTCTGCTTAATAGGCAGACCTGGACTGCCCTTTGAATGTTCTGCCACATTTTCCAAAAGGTTGTACTTGTACTTCTACTTCTCACTTTTATTGTCAGTATTCACATAAGGAATAATAGATGGTAAAAGAATCTGAGAGGGCAAACCCCTACAGTAAGTAGTGATCCAAAAAGCAATTGCAGCTCCTCCTCCAGCTAATTCTACTTAGGGATTGTCATTTCCTCTGTCTCTCCTGGATGCTAAGCTATTACAGAAATATAACAATCTGCAAATGAGTAGGGAAACTGTGAAAAAGGGGAAAATGTAGACACAAATCTGAATTAGTTGAATCTTGCTTTGACTGTTAACGTACCACTTTTAGCTCTGTCAAATTCCAAAGCAGTGATCTTGTCTCTTTATGGTACCTGAAAGAGCCCCAAATTAATTGATCGCCTGTCTTGCACTGGATCAATAAAATAATTGAACACATTTTTTAACAAGGCTGGTTTTGCTGGGTTATTAGGAGCTTATTTTTTAATCTTAGCACTACCTTTATCAGAAAGTTTGCATCTGTGTAAACCTCCAAAGTTTTAACCTAAATGGAAAACACTGATGCTCTTTGTATTGTTTCTCCAAATTTAAATATGCAGTAATTGACTTAAATAGAAATAATTTATAGAAGCATGTTGGGGATTGTTTCTTTAAGTGCCCTGGCAGGGTGGGGCACAAAAGTGGTGAGTGACTTTGTTGTGTTATGTTAACGAAGTGACTTGGGGAGGGGGGAAGGAGTTTTGCAAGTTTATGTAGGTGGGTCGGTTTCCAAAGAAGGCTAGTTGCTAGAGCAGAAGTGACCAATCAATGTTTACCTGATGTTTTGGCCTACTTGATGAATATAAACAGCAAGTTAACCCTTAATAAAGAACTTCATCTGAAATCATATTGATTTGTTCATGAGGTTCATTTGCCCCCGCCGCGTTAGAAGCAGGTGTAAATAAGACATTACTTTGCAAACACTGTTTGACTATAGCTTTTGTATGCAAACTAGTAATAAGCAGGTCTCCGGAAGTGTGCACAGAACTGAAAATAGATCAATTGTGCCATAAAAATAATAGGTCATTGCCCCAGGTGGCTTGGAGAGATCATGAGGACGCAACAGGCAACCCGAATTACTGAGCCACTAAGTTATTGTGTGGTTTCAAAAACTCAACATACATTAGTATAGTTTATGTGGTGTTTTAAAGGTGTTCTATACACTCAGAGTGAACAGGCAGGGTCTCCTCATCAAGGAACATGCAATTCTGAAAACCAAAGTGCTCTCAGGCCAATTAAGGAGGATTTTTTTATTTTCGAGCTTTTCCACTCAACATAAATTTTGTGCTGGGTTTACCTTCCATGTAGTATTAGCACCACCTTAAATTTTTACATTAAATCTTTATCAGCAGAAACAATTTAAAGAAATACCACAAATCCATATTAAAAATAAGCAATTCTCTGTTTCTCCATTCTGTTACTAAGTTCCTATGACTTGAGCCTAATATATTATATTATTTTATGAAATAAGAAGAAAACAACCGTATGCTTATTACAGCCATTTGACATAAATAGTTAACTGTAATTAGAAAGGTCATAAAGACTCTGGGACTTGAGCACAGAACATTCAAAATATCAAATATGTAAAAAATTAGAAGGATCTATGTAATGCAAAATTCTTTCAAGCTGTGTACCAAGATTTAAGATTTTATCATCTAGAAAAAGTATACACTACTCCCCTACACTACTATTTTTCGGGATTTAATCTAGTTATAGTAGCTCAAGATACTTTTCACTGTTAAAGTAACAGCAGAGCCAGTACTTAGGACAAGATCCTGAAAAAGTTCTCTTACATCTGTAAATGTAATAAAACTTTTGGGGCACATTTCACCCTCATACTTGTAATAACATATTCATAATGATCATATGTATTAATACAGCTAACAGATTACTTCAACAATTCAGCCATTGTGTAAAATATATCAGCATCTTTTAAAGATAAGAGGTATCCTAATATCAATAGAATAAGCTTGAAACAAGTGATTTCAGACAGTGGTGAAACAGATCAGAAGCCTTACTAGATAAAATTTAATAATATTATGTATTTATTTAATAGGCATAACACTTTGTGTGTGTGCATTTATGTGAAATATAATTTGAAGTCTGCTTGTCCTTAGAATAATCTGGACTCCAATGTAAGAAAAACATTTTTTGGTTTTAAGGTTCTTTAGAGAATGATAAATTCCCAAGTCTACTTTCATCCCATGACATATACTATAAAATTTGCATTATTGATCGAATTCAACCATATGAGAGAGATCTATGTCCCATTTAACATTAGTTTTGAGGGCTCTGGTTCCCTTGAACAGGATAGCTTGTGCTGATACCCTCCTGTGCAGACCTTGCTTTATGGGGCTGAGGAAAAACCAGATATCAGTTGATGAAAGTCAGTGATGCTGGTGGAATTATATCTGTTTATACTAGTTGAAAAACTGCATCTCAGGAGTCTGACCTTTTACTATAGAAAATTATTCCTTAGAATACTGCAAGTCTGTATTAAAAACAATATTATAAGAAGCTGTTTGGCTCTTAATGGATTTTGCATTTGTTATTTCAATATTCTCTACTCTAAGCATGGGTTCCCGGAAAGAACATAATATTTCTTATACAAATAATTGTTCTAATAATTGGAACTACTGGTAATTCTATTCTTTTAGGAAACAAAAATGATCTGCCTCAAGCCAGTTTCCCATTTCATGACATCTGCACCTCTTTCAGCTCCTGTTTTGTAAACCACAACCTTGGCTCTGCAGAGCAGAATCTGTCATAGTTCACCAAAAACTGAGTGTGCTTTCCATTAACAACAAAGATGAAACAACATATTCATTCTTTTGCTTCATTCTTCCTTTATATGTTCAAGGACAGACTTTGTTTGAACTAGACGAGATTCTCTCTTTTTCTTGTCTTATTTTTCCCAGTCTAGGATAATGGGAGAGAAGCAAAAATGCATAATTTTTCCTTTTACTGAAACAATCTTTTAGCGGAGTTTACCTTTCTTTTTCCTCCAATAAAAATAAAAGTTAATTTTACACAGATGGAAAAATTCTATGAAAAGCTATATTAATTGGGAAAATCTTGATCTTGACCAAAATTTTCAAATATTTTCAGAAATTTTGTTCAGTTGATATCCAACTTGATGAATTCCATTGATTTGCATGTGGAGACAGTCTCTGTTTTTCCTACATCCTCTTTCAATTTGAAATGTAAAAATAATTCCATTTTTTCTCGTAATTCGGTTTGCTTTTTTTATACACATGACTTACATTTTAATATGTTCTCACTCTTCTGATGATCCAGGAATAAGTCTGATTTAAAACCAGTTGTAGAAGTTTAAATATTTTTAATTATAGAGCAACGTAAGGTGAAGATTTGAGAGGAGAGTGTCACAACACTTTCCTGCTGCCTTGGTTTGTAAATAGTCATTTTTAAAAGCAGATTGTTCATATAAACCCATCGGATCATTGAGTCCAACCATTCCTATCAAACACTAAACCATATCCCTCAGGACCTCGTCTACCCGTGCCTTAAACACCTCCAGGGAAGGTGAATCAACCACCTCCCTGGGCAGCCTATTCCAATGCCCAGTGACCCTTTCCATGAAAAACTTCCTCCTAATCTCTAGCCTAAATCTCCCCTGGTGGAGCTTGAGGCCATTCCTTCTTGTCCTGTTCCCTATCACTTGGGAGAAGAGGCCAGCTCCCTTGTCTCTACAACCTCCTTTCAGGTAGTTGTAGAGAGCAATGAGGTCAACATTGTGGGAACGTTTTACAGAGAACAAGGCCTGGATGCTGTGAGACTGAACAACTTTAACAAGACCTTGAAGCAGAGAGCCGACAGATAAACAAAGACCAGTTTGGTAAGGAGAAAAGACAGCCTTCTGATAAGCAGCTGGAAGGATTACAAGAGCTAGTTCAGTTGGAACAAGTGCCAGCTGAAAGGAAAACAATGGAAGAGAGCTATCAACATAGTTAACTTTAGTATAACTTGGTTTCTTAGCGTGTGCCGTAGTTTAGCCAATAATATGTTAGTAATAGCTTTATGGACAGCTACCTTTAACCAATAATACACTGTAGATACCCTCGTGGGCACCCAGTTATGTAGCCAAAAAGGGTTTATAAGAAACAGCTAAGCTCAATAAATTGAACACTTGCTGATCGTATTGATCTCTGCATCCAATTCCATGATCTCCTGTCAACATTGTCTTTCGTTTTAAAAGATAGTCTATAGCAAGATCCAGTTCACACATGGCCAGGAAGCACACTGAAGTCGAACAGCATCCTGCTTCTGACTTTCTTTTCCACTGTTGAATGAAGAGAAAGAGCAAGTTAGAGAGTACCGCAGATTTTGCAACACTTGTTACTGAAACTGGAGTTACTAGCAGATGCTTGTGTGCATCACTCCTCCTGGCTACTGGCTGTAGACTCAGTTTGGTAGGAGAACTTCAGGCAAAGTGGTCGACATTTGGGCAGTACTCTAACTCAATATCTTGTGATCACATTTGTTACCCAACCAGAACTAGTGCTGATTTAATTTAAAGTCCACTTGTATCTTATGGAGAACCTCCATTCCACTCCCCTTATGTAGGACGTGTGCTTAACAAACTCAACTCCAAACTGGAAATCTTGTGCTACTTCCTTGACCACTGTAGCACAGAAACTTGAATTAACAGTTCTACTGGTCACAGTTTCTGTGTGACCTTCAGTAGAGGCTGCACTCACTGCATTTGCAAGCCCATAAAGGAGCAATCCTCTTCCTTTGCAGAGGCTGCATCAGTGAGCTCTGCACAGGACCAGCATCAGGGTTTACATTTATGCTGTTATTTATATACAAATGCAAATGTTCTACAGCAGTGAGCTCTGCACAGGACCAGCATGTGGATTTACATTTATGCTGCTATTTATACACAAATGCAAATGTTCTATTTTTGCAGAGATGTATGAAAAATGTCTCTTTTTTTACTGCTTTGTTCTCTACTGATCTAGTCAGTCATCAGGAGAACTGGAGATTATAAGCAAAGACAGACTGCATGGAATATTATCTCTTGTCAACAGTCTTTTGCTCAATGGTTTTGGCTAAGACTGCTAACATCAACTAAATTTTGAAGTGAAGGACGCTGTTAGGATAACCTAGTCTGATCTGTTGAGTCACAGACTGCAGACTCTGGTCCAGCAGTTCATTCACCAAGCCCGCAACATTGCACTAAGGTATACTTGTTTAATATTCCAAGCAGTGCCTCTATAGTTACAGAAAGTGACCTAGGAGGAAGAAGAGGAAGCTAAACAACATTTACTTTGCCATTTTTCTGTCTCTTATCATCACATCTCACCCTTTTTGAAACTACTGACAGATTATGTTTTCAAAAATGCACTTAAAATAGAAAATTACTATTTATAAAATGGGCAATAGAGTTAGAGGGTAGATTAAGTGATTTTTTCTGAAGGTCACAGTATTTATGAATAAACTGCAAAATGAGCTGGTGTTTTCTGTAGTTTGTCTTGACACACAATGCTATTTCTTGAAATAAATACAAGGCATATGTTCTTCTGTGCTTTAAGATCAAGCACAATTCATACCATTCAAAATAATTCAAAATAGTAACGATAGCCACTTAACATAGTCAAAGTCTTTTCATGAGTCACGATGATAAAACAGGTACCTCTGTGAGCAACATGGGCAGACTCCATTCATCATAGATAACAGGTTATCTGACTCTTCCACCCTTATGATACAGACTGCCTCATTTTTACTACCAGACTGCACATTAATCTTCATTCTCTTGGGTAGTGTATATTTTAATAACTCTTGAAAGGAAATTTGACAATAAGAATCCCAGCTATACATACAACTATATCTATATACAACAATGAATTAGAAATTAGAATCTCCATTCTGATTACTGAAAAAACTTTATTTCAATTTTCAGTTGGGGCTTCTTACGTGATTCCTAGATGACCACTATTTCACAAATTGTAAACATTATTCTGAGGTAAGGATTGTAAAATATGTATAGGCGGTAGCTAAAAACCATTTCATTTTTACAGTGGTGAAACACTGCATATCATAATTGCAGCAATAATGATATCATAAAAATTTTGATTATGCGGGCAAAGAAATACAATTTAGTGTGAAGTCAGGACTTTCAAAATTTACTCATTCCAAATGTGTTTTGCTTTCAACAGAAGTGTGATGTGAAGACAAATAGCACCAATGATGTTTTTTAATCCGTCTTGAAAGTGGTAGCTGTAGGTTTGAAAACAAACCAATAGACCAGGCACTGTTGCTTCAACAGGCTTTAAAAGGCTTTCCTGTTTCTTAAATTTTAGCAAACTTCTTAAAAGTTGTATTAAACCTTAGTGTTTTCAGTCTCCATTTGAGACTGCCTCCTCTAATGCAATTGCATCTTTTCATATAAATGGCAGTTTCACTTTTTAAAATATGGTTTTATTCACTCTATTGTGAGGTGATATGACACAATAGGTATGGAAATCCTAAAGGACAGACTTAATAGATCTAGGATCTCTTGTGACATTCCTTTTTAGTTCTTATTTGACAAATGGTTTTCAAATGAGCTCTCCTGAGGAGATAAGCCTGAATCTTTTTATCAGTTCCATTGCCCTTTTCATAAATGTTCTTTTAGATAATTTTCTTTATTATGTGCCTTTTTTCCTCTCAATAGTTTATTAAGCCTTCATTTTACATTAATTAGCATTCTGCATTACTTCAGATTTCAGGCAGTCTGAGGAACTTCCATTTCTTCCTCTTCTTAATTTTAAGAGAAGTCATTATTTCCAAATATTTTTTATTTGTCTCGTTAGTATATCAAGGAACATTTTTCAAATTATCTCAAAATATTTTTGAATTATGTTGTTCATATGAAACAAAACACAATTATTGGTACCCACTATATCCTATTCTGAATCATGGCTATATTTTTAGTGAATATTTTAATCTTTTTAATGAGGGAAATGCATGCCATACTTTCTCACGCAGCCTCCAGAACATGAAGGCCGTGCAGTGTTGCTCTTAATGTTAACCTAATGCACCTTACAGAGATTTATTTTAATACAGTTTCTGCTTCTGTGTAATGCACCATTTCTCACAAATTTGGTATGGGAATCCCTATTATTTATTTTTTCTCCTGATATATATGTTTATTGGGTGAAAATGCCCTGGTGCTGGCCGGGGACACTGAGGAGTGGCTGGGGCTGCCCCATACCAGACACAGCTGGCTCTAATGTCCCCAGAGTTGAGGCTAGGAGAGAGGAGGGAGGAGAAAAGGTCTTGTTTTAATGCCTGTCTTTCTCTTTCTCAATACTCAGATCTATGTTAAACAGCAGTAAAATTAAGTTTCCCCAGATAAAGTCTCTTTTGCCCATCACAGTAATTGGTACATTCCTTTATCGCAACACATGAGCCTTTCTTCTTTTCCCCCTCCTAGCCATGGAGGAGAGTGAGTGTATGAGTGGCAGGGTGGGTATTTGGTCCTTAGCTAGGGCTACCACATCACAACTTGATTTTCAAAATTTCTCCCCACAGCTCGTGACCCTTGCTTTGCCAGAGGTGGTACCAGCAGACCAGGAAGAGGGTTAAAGGTGACCCTAATGCACATTGTGTGTTTGGGAAATTGCTTTCCACATGGTGCAAAGTTTATTTACAATGCAGAAGCTGGTGAGTCTGTTCTTCTGATGTCATCAAGGCCCATGAGATATCTGTTTTTCTATAAACACTGGTTTTAACCACCACAAAACAGTCCCTTTTCCCTCCCCTTTCTCTGCACTCCATAGCGTGCAAGATTGGCAGGCTATGCTCTGTATATAGTAACTGGCACTGGGGAGACAGTTAAGACTCCGTTTTCACCCATCACATATATATTTACTATATATAGTAATTGATCATTAAAAATACTGTCCATTCCCCATTGAAGAAGGCAATTTCTTACCCTGTGGATACATATGTATCTCTGCTTTCCAAGAAAAGAAGTCTCACACCTATACATATATTCACTTTCACTGGTATGTAGAGAGATAGATACACAAAAAGGCTGGTAATTTCTGTTTCTTCTTATGAAAGGCAGTTGCCCTCAGTTTGTAGCTCAGTTAGAGAGAGAGAGAGATCTAATCATGTTTAGGAGTAAAATTTGGAAGAAAGTTTGTAAACTTATTAATTATACAGACTTGATGTGGCTGAAAGTAGTAAATTGGGATAGTGTGAGAAAACGTGAACAGCATCCTTTCAAAACTTTACATAAATATTACAAAATCTGAGGCATCACTTTGATTATCCCTGAAGGGAAAAAGAGATATTCATACCTCCATCCAAACTGTGTTCTACAATCTTTCTATAGAACTTTATTCCATTACTTTTGACACTATAAACAAAATATAGGGAGGAAAAGACAAGGGCTAATTAAAATAAATTGAACTATTTGAGCAACAACCAAGGAACAAACATCCAAAGTGGTACCTGAAATCTCTATCAAAGTACTACTAATGACATAACTGACCTCACAGGTCTTTCCATCTACCATATGTGCTTTTAAAAAAGCAAACAAAAGGGGAAGAAAGGAAAATTAAATTCTCTCTTACCACATATCCAAGGAATCCCTGGCTTTTTTTTTTCCCCATTTCCTGGTATATAAATATGTTACTACCTTTAACTTTATTAAAATGTGTAGCTTATATGATTTTAACTAAGAGATGACAATTATTCCCATTGCTTTCTTACCCCAACAAATTAAAAACACTGCATAATTCTACATTTAAACATATTTTTTTAGACTAATTTCCTTCATCATTCACTACCTCTGCATAATTTTAAACAAATCTGGATAAAAAGTATCAATGGCCTGAGCTTTTAAGTGGATTTTTTTCTAATTCTGCCTGCTATGTATAAGAATGATCTATTTGATACACATAATAATTGTTTACCACCATTTAGATTATCCATATATTGCTTCACAAGAATTTTAATTTGTGGCTTCTTTTTTTAGTAAATGAATGTTTTACAAGACTTCAAAGATCAAAGGATATGACCTATTTTTGAGAATATGAGTCCTTCTCTTATAGGGGGCATCAGAGAACTTCAGCATGACAATTGTTGTGTTCTGAGTTAAAGAGAGCCATTAAATTATGTCTTAGAAACCAGATAATGTATAAATACATAACCTGTGCAGATTTAGTCTTCCATGTATGGAAATTCAGCTTATGCATTCCTTGCAGCTTTTCTGCCCTGAATAAAGTAGATTCAATTATTCATCTGAAGGAGTTCCTGGGGCAGTATTTTTAACAGTTTTGCTATCTTGATCATGAATTTAGATAAAATATACCAAGAGATCTTATGACCGAAACAGTATTCTTAGGGTTATTTGCATTCTATCAAAGAATTGTAATATAAAATGTATTTCAGCAAAGAAAACCTCTCTTTTCAAGAGAGGTACTTTAACTACTAGTTCAACTGAGAATAAATTGTACTTTTTCATTAATAAATACTGTTTTTATAGCAGACTCACAAGCAATGATCTCAACTTCAGACCAATTACCCATATGAGCAAACTTGAAACAGTCTGCATAAGTGGGTCAAAATCTGGCTTCACATTTGTGCTCCCTCTTGGATTATGAATTTCAAGTATATGTAAGGAGTTAAAATGTAATCCAGGAAAAAGCATTCATGTGCATGAATGCTCTGTTCAGCTGCATCTTCTTTGCCAAATTAGGGTTATACCTTCTGGTCTTGAAGAGCACTAAGTAACCTTTTGCAGGTTGTGATCATTATGCATTAGGCATTCCTAAAGACATATATGAAATGCCAACTACACTGGGAGGCAATTACATTGTCATTGTACTTAGTCACACAGGTCACGTGCTTATCCAGGTACTACATCTTTCTACCTTTTTTTATGAAAAGTATTATTTCCCTCAGTAATTATGCACAGGTAGAACTTTCTTAGTAAAAATCACTGATTTCAGAAGACCCTCAAGCTAGCACTCCATTCAGTAATGCTTCAAACATGAGATACAAAGCAAGTAAATTATATACCTAAATTTTGAAGTCATTAGAATGAATTCTCAGAATTCTCGTTTACATTCATCTCCTCCTATCTCAGCAGCAAAAAGACATCTTTCAGTACACAGGTCCTGACCACTAGCTTACTCTCCGTCAAGTAATTTGTAGTTAGCAAATGATTTTGTAAGGCCACTCACACAATATAGAAGCTCGTGGATCAGCAATAAATTCCAGCCCTTAATCTGGCCCTATGAAAACATCTTGGCAAGTCATTTACTTATAGGTTCTGTCAACCCAAAAATTTCCAAGGTACAAACTCCAAAACTGTACTTGAATTTTAAAAATTTAAATAGCCTACAAGAATTTGATGTACAAATGAAACACTCCTCTGTATGACAGAATACAAAAGAAAAGAGATTGAAGAGAGAGATCAAGTCATGGGCTTGCTTAGCATAATTTCATAAAGACAACAAGGAAACCAAATCATTCTGAGAGCTTTCAGCATATATCCAAATAGTATTTGTAATTAGCTGACAGTCACACACACTCTTACATCTGGATTCATTAGGACTTCATCAGGACTGACTTCTGGCAGATTTCAGTGGAATACAACATGTACGTATGTTGTTCTTGAGCTCAGGTACTGGGTAATGTGTGACATCAGCTGCACAAAAATGTAGCATTTATTAAAAATAAATGACACGAGGAGTTTTACAGATATGGAAAAAATAGACAAGCACTAATAACTTGATTCAAGATTCAAGAATCCATTATTACGGGCAAAGAAATCAGTTGCTGGCTCCTCAAAGCGGTTCTGGATTTTTACTCAGTGTCATCAAAATGTTGGTGTTAAGAGAGGCTAAAATAGATAGCTGATGTGACTGCAGAAATATGCTCAGTCTGTGCCTTGAATGCTAAGACTTTTATATTCTTACTTCACAGTTCTTCTCCACAATAGAAAGTGCATTCTAAGAAGACCTAGCTTCTTGGCAAGGTGATATTTTAATAATGATATTGTATGTTGGACTCAATGATCCAGTGGGTCTCTTCCAACCTGGTTGTTCTTTGATTCTATAATTCTGTGACACTAACAGTTTATTTATATGTGAGAGTCGGCAACTTGGCAAACTGCAGAACTGCATGGAGCTGCACTTGAGCGTGTACATACTAATCAAATATTTGTGCTGATGTTTTCTCTCATAACCATAGTTTTCAAGCATCATGCTGTAAATGAGACACTATAGTTCTGTTCATTCATGCCACCATTAGAATTCAGATATACTGTGGGTTGTACTTGATTTGCTTGAAAACTACCTGAAATATCGTATTTCTGACCCAGTCAAGAAATCTGTGCTCATGTCAAAAGCTGACCTCTTCAAGGTTATCATTTGGAGGAGTAGCATCAGCAGAAGTCAGCGGAATATTCAATATCCTTACGTTCTTCATTTTTTTTTTCATTAGGAAGAAAGATGAATTCTGACTTAATTCTCAGTGTGATAATTTTATTTCACAACAGGTTATTGTTGCCTATGTATAAAATTGCATAAGTTTATAACAAACAATAAAATGCATATGAACATTTCAAGATCAAATTGTTAAGCTCTCCCTTACTGTGGATTTATCATTGCTGTTTTTATGTATCTTGTCACAGATTTCTGAACTGACAGCTGTCAGAAGCCTTCAAACTCTCAGAATTCCTATAATGACACCATATTCCCCATATAAGAGGCTTATATACAGTCATGCCACAAACTGTGAGGAGGAAAAATATTTACCATTTACACTAAATATGATTATTATGAGTCTTGATATAGAATACATTAATTCCAGTACCTCCCAGATGGCACAGCTCTCTATCCCACACAATACTGTATCTCTCATCCCAAGATCTGACCTTTTAAAAAGCAAGTCCCTTGTCATCATTTTCTGTAGAAGAGATGGGTTTTTATAAAGCAGCTTAAGGTCTTTCTGAACCTTCACTGCCAAGTGTAACTTAAATAAATTATTTCTTACACATCTCCCCAAGGAGTTTATGCTTCTCCTGGGCTTCCAATGACAGTGTCATTTAAAATGAAAAATGAGGCAAGACTCAACATATCTTTTTCTGCCAAGAAAAGAAACAAGGCTCCAGTCTTTGAGTGTTGCTGTTTGCAACAAGAATGGCATAAGGTTATCAAGGAGTAAATTTTTAAAGGAGTACATTTTTAAAGGAGTAGGTCTTGAGAAAAATCAATAAGCTAAGAACTGGCTAAAGAAGTTTTGGCAGACAGACCCCATATACGTTTTATTCACCGCACCAGTAAAACATTTTCTTCAGAGATACTCAGTGGAAATCCATACGAACCAGCAGACAGAGAGAAGATGGAAGAGTGGCAAGTCCAGTACCAGGGCATCTAAACCACATGCACATCTTGGTGATGGCCAAGAAGGAAGAAGAATAAAATCTGAGGTGATTAAGCCCACTTCCTTCCCTCATTAGAGCTGTTGGAGAAATTGCATGTGTTTCTAGATTTCCAGCAGGCAAATGTTGCAGACAAATGTTCAGTACTCTTCTCTGCACATTAGCATCATGTCTAGTACTTCTCACTGTAAAGGTTGTTTGGATGTTTTCTAATGAACAGACCAACACAGGCAACCTCAGTTAAGAATAAATGAATCACCTTAGCTAAGGTATTCTCTCTTGATTATCAAAGATCTGACAAACAGAATCATATGTATTCATGCAGCCTCAATTCAATCATTACAACTACATATATGCATATATAGACACAGAAACACAAGTAGGTGCATGTGCATTCACTGTATTTTTGGAGACCTGAAATCTTGATGGATCACAAGGATGTAATTTATTGTTTCTGTGATAGTTTACAATCTTTGAAAGAAGAACTAGGCAACTCAGAAGGAGTACAAGCATGTTGTGAGTTTATGCAGGTAGAAAATGAGAAGACACAAAACCTAACTAGAACTTACCTGGCTACTGTGATAAAGGAAAATAAAAATGTATCTACAAGGCCTGACCTTAGTGCTGAGGTCCCTTATGGAGCAGATCATCTTGAGTGCAATCACATGTCACATACAGGACACCCAGGTGATCAGACTCGCTCAGCATGGATTTAGGAGATGCTGGTCCTGCTTCACTAACCTGATCTCCTCCTATGACAAGGTGGCCTGCTTAGTGGATGAGGGAAAGGCTGTGGATCTTGTTTAGCTGGACTTTAAGAAAACCTTTGACACTGTCTCCCACACCATTCTCCTGGAGAAACTGGCTGTTCATGGCTTGGACGGACATTTTTATCTACTGGATAAAAACCTGGCTGAATGGCTGAGCCCAAACTGTTGTGGGGAATGGATTCAATTCCAGTTGGTGACTGGGCACAAGTGATGTTCTCCAGTGCACTCTCAGTAAGTTTGTGGATGATACCAAGTTGGGCAGGAATATCAATCTGCTCGAGGGTAGAAAGGGTCCACGGAGGGGTCTGGACAGGCTGGACTGGTGGGTTGAGATCAATTGTACAAGGTTCAAGAAGCGTAAGTGACAGGTCTTGCACTTCAATAACAACCCCTTTCAGTGCTACGGCCTTTGGAAAGAGTGACTGGAAACCTGCCTGGCAGTAAAGGACACAGGGGTATTTGTGAGCAGCTGGATGAATATGAGCCAGCAGTATGTCCAGGTGGCCAAGAAGGCCAACAGCATTCTAACTTGAATCAGAAATAATGTGGCCAGCAGGACTAGGGAAGTGATTCTGCCCTTGTACTTGCCCTTGGTGAGGCTGCCTCTCGAATACTATTTTTGGTTTTTGGTCCCTCACTGCAAGAAAATCATTGAGGTCCTGGGGTGTATCCAGAGAAGGGCAATGAAGCTGATGAAGGGGCTTGAGAACAAGTCTTATAAGGAGTAGCTGAGGGAAGTGGAGTTGTTTAGTCTGGAGAAGAGGAGGCTGAGGGGAGATCCCATTACCATATGCTACTACCTGAGAGGAGGTTGTGGACAGCTGGGTGTAGGTCTCTTTGCCTAAGTGATAGGTAATAGAACAAGAGGGAATGGCCTCAAATTACACCAGGGGAGGTTCAGATTGGACATTAGGAAACATTTCTTCACTGAAAAGACTATCAAGCACTGACAGAGGCTGCCCAGTTTGGTGGTTGAGTCACGATCCCTGGAAGTATTTAAAAGACAGGTATATGAAGTGCTTAGGGATATGATTTAGTAGTGGACAGGTATGGTTGGGCTTGATGATCTCAAAGGTTTTTTCCAACCTAGTGATTCTATGATTTCTATGATTCTATGAAAATTAGTCCCAAGCAGACCGAAGTATTGAGGTGCTGTAGCATGTCTAAAGAAGGGCAATGAAGCTGATGCAGGATTTGGAGCACAGGTCTTACAAAGAGCAGCTGAGGGGGCTGGAGTTGCTTAGTCTGGAGAAGAGGAGACTGAGGAGAGACATTATTGCTCTTTCAACTACCTGAAAATTGGCTATAGTGAGGTGGGTGTTGGTCCCTTCTCTCAGGTAGGAAGCAATAGGACAAGAGGTAAAAAATTCATCATCCAAACAGCTATCTAGCATTGGAACAGGCTGCCCAGCAAAGTGGCTGAGTCACCATTCCTGAAGGCATTTAAAAGACAGGCAGATGTGGTGCTTAGGGACATAGTTTGGGGTGGAGTTGGCAGTCCTAAGTGAGGAGTTGGACATGATGATTTAAAGATCTTTTCCAACCTAAATGATTCTATGTTTCTATATTTGAATCCCACTGAAGAGGAAAAGGATCCCTAAGAAATCAGAATGAGAAACTCGTTATATATTTTGCTTGGTTGTGAACAAGGTTTATGATTTAAACGAAACTTATTTCATGCATAGGGAGATCATTCTGGACATGAAGACCTCTGAATCCGTGTTGCTGAAACAGCGGCTTTTTTACCTTCCAGGAATTATGAATTGCTTTGTCTGTCTGAATCTAATCCAGCCAAATGATGGAGTTATGCCTCTGAAGTGAAATTATTTCCACAATACAAAATTGAAATTAGCCACAAACTTGTTCTTTTTATGACACCAAAGTAATGGCATTAGTATTGGCAGCAGCTAGTAAAAAAGCAATCTCACTCTTAAGAGACGAACATATGAGTATCATTTTAAATCAAGCTATTTAAAAATTAAATCCAAAGCTTATTTTTTCTGCTGCTTTCCTTTTTATAAACATGCAAAATTATAGATGATTTAAATACATGAAAACTAGGCATTTTGTACAAAAGAATTTTTAGTAACTGTAAAGACAATGCCTCAGCACTAAAATTTACACTCAAAATATTTTTTTTATTTTGTCTTTTTTTTGTAAATAAAATTTGGTCAATAGGCTTTTGGGTTTGTGTGGTTTTATTAGCTCTGAAAGAAAATAACAGTGCATAGTTTTCATATTAAAAAAAAACCCAAATGTAAGTATTAGGTTACAAATATGAGTACCTAAAATCAGGAAATACAAACATGTGCATTGCTTCTACAGTTCTAATGCAGCCATGGAAATCTATGTGTATGTTTCCACTTGTCTGGAAGCACAGAGGATAAATGATAGAAATGATGAGTGAAACTTGACTGTACTGTGAATGGGGCTGTTGGCTGCAGAGTTTCTGGGAGCGTGTTGGCCTGGACATTGCATGCCTACACTTGTTTTATTTGTGATCTGCATTTCATCCACAGCACAGTTGACTGCAGTCGACTGCAACTAAGAAGCTGCCAGGCCAAAAGCCAGACCAATGTTTTCTCACCTATAAGCTTCTGAAAGACTCAGCACTATCCATTTCAATAGCTGTTGAGCAAACATGCACTAAATATTTCTGCCAAAAATGGGTTCAACAACAGCTTGTATTGCCATCCTTCAGCTCAAAGGGCTCTGCCCTCTTCCTACACCAGTGTCCTGGCAGAGTTATGAAGGTGCCTGCAAAGATGATGGGGTTTGCTTTGTTGTTCCCTAGCCAGACACCACCATTGGTGGACCTCAATGTCCTGTACTTTTGGGAAACAAGATGTATGGCAGCATGTTTCCACGTTCTGGCTCAAGTGCTGTTATTATTTCAGCATTTCTCATCTCAGCCAGATGGGCAGATATCATATGAGAATGTGCCATCCCAGTCCTTGAATCCAACTCCACCCACTTAATGTGTGGCCCATGTCATTTAATCCCTTCATATGTTATCAACCCTACATTTCATAGGAAATTTGATTTCTTGTTTTCTCTGATGCTAGATTTTGAGAAGGAACTTAACTAAGGAAAACTAAACAGGATATGTCAATAAAAAAATCATGTGGCTAGAGGACGCTGACTGACATATGATGGACTATATTTGTAGGAAGGACAGAAGTACAAGAGGAGAAATGATAGAGTAGTTGCATACCATCCTTCTGAATTACCTACTGCTGCAGAAGATCTTCCTTTTTATATGGTTTCACAGTGTTCTAGGAATATACATTTCTAATTTAACTAAGGCAAAACTGGTTGTCAAGAGAGGTTGTAAATTCCCCATCCCTGGAAATATTTGTCAGACTGGACTGGGCTCTGAGCAATTTGATATTGTTGAAGATGTCCCTGCTCCTGCAGGGGGTTGGACCAGTTGACATTTATTGATCCCTTCCCATCCTATGATTCTATGGAAATAAGGCAATTGAATATATTTTTTAATTTTGTAATTCTTCACAGAAGAAAACAATTGTTCAATATTTAGATTACATTAAGGGCAGATACCAGCATTCATAATATTAGGGATGTCATCTCACGTGGCATAAAACAAAGGCTTTTCACAAGAGTACTGCAGCATTTCTAATAATTACATAGGTATGCTTGTCAAAATCTCTAGTGACAGACTTCACAGAATTTTATTAAATTATATCCTAGAGCTTCTTAAAGTTTTTTCAAGGCTCCCCTTACTAGATTTGTAAGGACTTCCAAAGAAAAGATAATATAGAGGAGAACACCTTTCACATTTACAATAACTGTGAAATGAAGAACATCTAAAAAATGTTTAGTATTTAGAATGGAAAATGATCCTTTCTACTTTGATCATTTGTACAGAAACGTCTATTTATAAGACTTTTCTGAAGAGGAACTGCATGGAAAAGAACAAAAGTCAGAAAACAAATTTTTAGTTCAATATGTAAACATTGAAATCGTTTGGTTTACCATTCCCAGACCTGTTTCTTCATTTCATCTGAAGACAAAACAGAATGCAACTTTATTTTTTTATGCTCTAAACTTTATAGAAGTGATATTTTTCTCCAGAACTATTCCAAATAATTATCTAGATTAACTAAACTTTTATGATTGCCTGCTGAAATTATCATGACTATCAAATACCAGTAGCTTGAATTTATAAGTGCTCATTGCTCTGTTTACTTCACAGTATCGATTGACTGAGAAGAGACCTTCCTGAATGCATAGCCCCAGCTATTTCAGGCCACTCCACCTATTTCACAAATATCACGCTGTTTTTAAAGATCCACATGCTTTTCATTGTCTAAGGCTTTTAGCAAAGACATTTCTCATAACTTTTGTTGGTTATTTAATGTTGGTGTTTAAGACTAAATATGATATCGAATGATGCCATCACATTATAGGGTGACTATTTCCTTAATAATTCACACTTGAAAATGGGACATGTATTGACAGAAATAGCCAAAAGAAGCAATCAAACTTGGAGAAAAAAAAATCTTTTGCCTTAGCCAATGTACACGCACTGGGAATCCTAGGTGGCAAAGAAATATAAATAATATAATGGAGGATAAAAATCTTGAGTTTAATGGAGAGGTGCGGAAGCAAGTTCAGTCTTCAAATGACAAGACTCACAAATGCTGTATGGTAGAATAAAGACAGCAGGATACTTTGCTAACTTAAAGGCACTAGAAGAAAACACAAATAGACTTATCCTTCTCTTCATAAGGAACAAGTATGTGCCAGGTGATAAGGGAACTCCACCCAAAGAATACTTATGGTGGCCCGCCCTAATAAGCAATTAACAAAGTTGACCGAAAAATAATATATGCAAATAAGTAATGATTGAAGTCCCTAATATGGCATGAATGCACATGTAGACTTGCATTCAGTGGAAAGAACAAACTTACAAAAGTAAAAAGAATGCCTTACAAAAGTAAAAAGAACAGCCCTATAAAAGTAAAAAGGCACAGGGAACATAATATCATAAGTAGTTTATACAGCAAGAAAAGAGATGGGACTTTCTTGTAGTCTAGGAAAAAAAAGTATCCATTTAAGCAAAGGTGAAACCAGCAACTTTGACATGAAATCAGAAGTTTATTTGCAGTTGATTCAATGAAAGAAATTGCTAGCTGAATCTGCATTATGAAGGAAGCTAAAGTGTCTCAAGCATCTCAACTCTCATGTTCAGAATACTTTCTTCCTACTCTCCTAGAGAGTGTAGCAAAGCTCAAAATATGCTACGAGTGACATAACACTGGCTTAAGTTTATCCTCTGAAGAGTGGGGGTATTAGGCAACTTGAGGGAAGTGTTGTTCTGTTGCTGAAATAAGGAAAAAAATTGGAAATCTTCTGAACAGGGTGAAACTACTTCCTGTATTTATTGGATAGGATTTGAAGAGACTGATAATGTGTGAAATACATGTCCAAAATACCATCACATACTTCAATGCTCATTAAAGTGAGAACAAAAAATTGGAACAGATAATTAAAATAACACTGGAAATCTCAGCTTTATTTTCCCTCCCCAGTGCAGTGGGCATCTAATTCATGCCATCTTGTCTCTGTAACAACCACACTCATTTTATCTCTAGTTCCCAGTGTCTTCATCCTAGATAGCTCTTTGCTCTGGTTCTCTTACCTGACCCTAATCACACCTGCTTCCACCACATTCTCTTAGATTGAGCTCACACCTCCTCTGTATCTTAGACTTGAAACTCTTCCTCCTTAGGGCAGAAGGGTGGAAAGATTGGAAGAGTTGGTATTTTAGCCTATAATTGTCAAAGCTACTTCCACCTCCCTTCAGGCACAATTTTCAGGGAGTATCCATCTCAGACATCAAGGCTCAAACCTGGAGCACGCTTAGTCATGCAAGAAAGGATAGTTTGGGCAGCATGAGCATAAGGACAGACCCCATGAAGTGGGCCAAGCTGTAATGAGGGCAGTCATCTCTAGAGAAATGTGGTACCCTGTTCAAAAATTCTGTTGACTGTACTCAGAAAGCCTCTTTCAGAGGCTTTTGACATGGCTAAAATGTGGGTTGTTTTTCATGGCAACAAAGAGAACATTCAGAGGTAACAACTTACCACTTTAAGTGTTGGCACTAAAACATGAAGTTCAGTCAGTTGAAAGAAGAAGAAAACACTGCTGGTGGATCTTAAACATATTTTCAGATTTATTCATTCCAGTGAGTTAAGCATGGTATTTTCCTCAAATCATCAACCTATAAATAGCTGTACTATGTTGATCTGAAGCTTTCACAAAGATATGCTGGAGTCAAGCAGCCAGAGGCATACACACAGCATGGAAAACTCTAACCTGAAGAGTTTACAGTTGATAAAATCCTCAAACATTAAAGGGAAGTTCATGGGAGACAAATCAGACTATTCCACCTTAGGTAAGCCTAGGATGTGCCACCCACAGCCACACAGATTATGCAGAGGATACCCACAACATGCTCTCGCTCAGAGTCTGACTGATGCTTTCCTGTTTTCTTGTTCTCCGATTAAAATTCAGTCAGGCTGAAAGGAGCCTTTTACTCTGTGTATGAGGGGAAATAACAATAACTGTGCAATTCATAAACCCCTTATAGTGTGTATATATACACATGCATACCTTCAGTGATAAATCCAAAACAGAGGTAAACATAGAAGAGGCATTAAGTTATCTTTTCCAGTAGGGAGAGGAATCAGCGTGACAAGTTTATTGAAATATTTTACAGAAATCCAGGATATTGTTCAGTGTACACAGTAAGCTCTTATTAAAGGTCGCATTTCACCATAAACAACAATTTTGGATGACAATGTTGTGCATTTGTCAAACACTATTGTTTGCAAACACTGAAAAGGATCCATCTGCTGTTATTTTTACAGTGATATAAATAAGAATATTTAAGTACATACACACTTTATATAAAAAGTATCGATTTGAATAATATAAGACAAAGGATCAAGATAAGGTGAAATAAAAATTTAAGCTAGAAAATTAATATTTTTATGTGATATTTAAGGCAATTAGTAAATTATTTTCTGAATAAGGTAAATTCTGACAACAAATGTAACATACTTATCACTTCTTAATAAAGAAAGTGAATTTGTTCTGCAGGAATTGCTTCAAAGCAAAATATGGAACTACTTGCTTCCCAAAGAAGGCTTTGCCAAGGAATAGAACATCCAAACTCATAACATTTGGATTTGAATAAGCTACCATTGTGCTATAGTTCAACTATTTCAGCACCCAATTGCTTCTATAGAACAGGTTCTTCAGCCATGAGACATGGGGAAGAGGAGAGAGGATGATAAGTCATAGGAAATAACTAAGGAAGCTGGCTCCCAATGGATAAGGACATATAGATTTCAAGGTGCAATTCCTACAGAGCATCCTTGTGATATTTCAAGACCAGCATTATTTCCTATCTTCACTGAAAAATTCTTCAGAATTTCCCACTCTCTCTGATATTTTTCTTTGACAGAAAAAAAGGCCATTTTCTGGTCTACTATTTAACTTGCTGTCTTATCTTAAGGCTTGACACCAAAAGCAGCTGTGGACCTCCAAAGTTATGCTGAAGTCTCCTTACTACAGTCAGTGGAGATCAAGTATTGTTCACAGATCACTTTCTTGCAAGGATCAGTCAATAGCAAATTAACACATACACTTTGGTAATAAAATTTTCAGCTGCCATGGAGAAATAAGTTTTTTTTCTAGGGCTGCAAAACCTGTTGTCTGACTATGTGTTAGTCTGCTGCTGAGGAATACCAGGCACTTACTTAACGTGTAATGAATTTCACAAAAGAGCAATGTAACTGTTGTCAGCATGATGATTCAGCACTTCAAGTGACGCCCCAAAAACAAGTTTGAGACAGTACATCTTTTGATGACTTATATTTTCCAAAATAGCTAGTATGTAAGTAGCTTTACCCATATTGTCTCCCACAAACAGAATACAAAATTATAATTAAGACAAAACACAGTCTACATATATGATACAGGTTCGCCTGCTCCCAAAAGCACAACATTGCAAAGACAAAAGTGAAAAAAAGAATACTTTCAAGCCAGTGAGGATGTATTCTTTGATTATGTGCTTTGGGGCCAGCATTAGAACTGCAGTTCATACTATAAGCATAAGAGGGATTACAAATTTGCTTGCTACAGCAGTATGTGTTTGCCAATTAACTGCATCTAGCTGTTCCAGAAGAAATGTACTGCCAAAATATTCAAAAGATTTCTTGATTTAGCTTAAGGCCATGTTTCTTACTTCAGAAGACTGCAAAAAAAATGTAGTTTTCAATACAATTAATAAAATATTAGCTTCCACTCACAAAAAAGTAACAACTCTTAGTTGTATATATTATTCTGTCGGGTTCTAAACCATGTCTATTATCCATCCTGTGTATTATATCTTCCTCAGATCACAGTGGTATTTACACACCTAGGCAAGTTCTTACCTTACTGGAAAGGTATCCTGTTCCTGTTGACTGTGTAAAACAGTATATTATAGCGCAGCATTATCTGTGAAAGCTTGCCCTCTGCTACTATCTCTGCATTGTCAGAAAAGTCAGAGTATGGTTTTTCCCCAGGGAAAAAGTTACAACTAGAACTGAGTTTGCTATAAAGGACTCTGCTATTCTCCCACTGGTAGTACAGAGCAAGAAATACTACAGAATTAAGGCCCTAAGACAAGTTGCTTCCCTAAGAGCAGAAGGATTGCTGGTACCTTCAAAGTCCAAATCTGCCTCTGTCTTTACATAAAATTCTTTTTTTCCCCCCCTATCCTATCTTCAGAAACATCAACAGGTGTGTTCTACTTTTTATTTTTAAATTTTAATGAGAGCAGGAAGGTGTAAGAACTGAACAACTTCTCTACACTTCTTTAAAAAAGGATATTACAGACAGAGAAGACTGTTAAATTAATTGTATCTTGTCATTCCTTTCCCATAGTAACATTGTTCCCCAATAATCTAATCTGATCGCTCATCACTCTCATGGTTAAAGATTTCTTACTAATGTCTAATCTAAGTCTACTGTCTTTCAACTTGAAACCATTGATATTTCATGAAGATTTTATTTCACCGAGAACAGACTGATATGTAACATTTTTGTTATGTTAGCCAAATTCCTTTTATATACAGGTACACTGGTATCCCAGGAACTTCTTTCCAAGATGTCAAAAGTTTCCAGTTTATTTCATCCGGTCAAAACCCTTGACTGAAACTATAATTTTATTCTTCTTTGGTTCAAAGCATGCTAGTATAGTGGTACATGCTGTGCTTAAAAGAACAACCACCATTATGCAGTAGATTGAGCAGAAATAAGTAGAGAAAAATAAAATAATATGCAAGTACAGTCAAAACTCTCATTTCACTGAAAGAAATGTGTGATAACTGTATCCTGGGCTGCGTCAGAAGAAGTATGGCCAGAAGGACAAGAGAGGTGGTTCTGTCCCTCCCTTCCTCTCTTGTAAGACCTCACCTGGAGTAGTGTGTCCAGTTCTGGAATTCTCAATTTAAGAAGGATGTGGAGGTGTTGCAATGGGTCCAGAAGAGGGCTGCAAAGACGATCAGAGTACCTGCTGCTCCTGGCTGGAGCACCACCCATACAAAGGACCGGCTGAGAAGGGATGTTCAGCCTGGAGAAGAGAAGGCTCCAAAGAGACCTTATAGTGACCTTCCAGTACCCAAAGAGGTTTACAAGAAAGCTGGGGAGGGGCTGTTTACAAAGGCTTGTAGTGATAGGACTAGAGGCAATGGGTTTAAACTCAAGAGGGGATGATTTAGACTAGACAAAAGGAGGAATTTCTTCATGATGAGAGTGGTGAGGTTGAGGTGTGAGGTTGAGTGGTGAGGCTGAGTGGTGAGGTGAGTGGTGGCACAGGTTGTCGGGGGAAGTTGTGGATGCCCCACCACTGGAGGTGTTCAAGGCCCAGGTGGATGGGGTCTTGAGCAATCTGATCTAGAGGGAGGTGTCCCTGCCCATGGCAGGGGGTTGGAATTAGATGATCTTTAAGGTCCCTTACAACGCAAACAATTCTATGATTCTATTATATATTCAGGCCACCATATTTACAGATAACTGAACAGCATGAATATATAGATGACTCAGACTCTGGCAACAGGAACACAACTTTTTTTAAAGAATATTTATGACATTTAAGGAAACAAAAAAGTTATTCATAAACATACTAGGTCCTAGTTCTAGAAAAAGTAACAACTGTGAACACTGAAATGTAAAAATTAACCAGAAGTTATGATTTTTTTTCAAAAATAATCTATTATATAATTAATTTTAATTCATATAGTTTCCTTAAGCCTGCAAGTGTCATTTATTCCTGGACAAACATGTTCTATATCAGCTTTGTTCGATATAGGAAAATAAAGGAAAAAAAGTGAACACATGCTGAAAATCCCCATGAAACCCTTTTCCCAAAGCTAGAGTATACATACAGCTACATTACTGCACAAAATTTCACCTAGAGTTCTAAAGTTGTCTAACAGAAGGAGAGAAAAAAAGCAGTTCTTTAATCTCATCCTACTCCACTGCCTGTTTGCATTTTGTACTATACTGTATTACTCCAGTAGCTCAAAATGAACTGCTCAATAATTTCTTGTGGCTTCCTACAAAGTGCTCCCATTGCATCCATTACGTGGTCATTCTACATCCTAAATCACATCACCTTTTACTTTCAAGTCTGTTCTTCTCAGTGGAGATCTTTTTCTGCATGGAAAGTATCATCACTGGCACATCTTCGAGATCAAGAGATGAAGTTTTGCAGATTAAAGCCATAATGTTCTTGACAGTATAAAATGATCATGCGAGGCCGTATATTATATTTGCTCATTCATATGTTAGTGTGCAATTTTTCTGGCAGTCAGTACGATCATGACATTTATAACGTAGTTCCAAGAATTTAGCACAAGGAGTGCAAACAAGTAAAGGCTTAAATCTTTAAAGTACTTTTCTATTTTTTTCCCCCAGTAATCTTAATTTAAAAGCATTTGTATGTCAAAAGCTGAGCCTCCAGCTCTTTTCTTCACTTCCTGAGAACTGGAGGGTTTGGCTGCCAGCTTTGGGATTAAAGAAATGATTAGAAATTTTTACCACTGAAAATATCCATGTGTAGTCTCTTATCCTGTAAAATCTCCCTGCTGTGGTACCAAGTATGTCTGTCAAAATTCGTCCTTCACTGTTCTTAGCAAGTTGCAATGATAGTTGCCACAAGTGGCTTCATTCCTGAAAGTGCTCATGTAGCCTCATCTATAAATATGTCCTTTCTGAGAAAAAACAACTTGGCAGCTTTCACTGCTGTAGTGATTGCATCCTGTGCTGGCTACAGAAAGAATCTCTGTACAATTTTTACTTACGGCAATCATAGTATGATTGAAATTGCAGCCTAGCCAACATGCAGCCCCTTCCCTGCTTGTCTCACCCATATCCTGTTTCTTGATTCATATAATCTATTAGTACGTTACATTCTTGAATGTTTTCTCATTTATTTAAGTTTCAGTAGATGACACAAAGATTCTGCAGCCAAGTCCTGCCATAAAGCAAGGCAAATTGCTCAAACTAAACTAGATTCCCCCAGAAACATGATTTTTAACCCCAGCTTGAAGTCTGCCATGGTGAAACCTATCCAAAACATGGTAGTTCAATATTGAGACACTTCAAATGGGGCAAGAAGTTGTACAAAGCTATCTGAAGGGATTTCTTCCTTTTCATTATATGAAACCTGATAATAAGAGTGGAAAGACAACAGGAACAGGAGAATCCTACTTAAAGTAGACATAGAATCATAGAATCACCAGGTTGGAAGAGACCCACTGGATCACTGAGTCCAACCATTCCCACCAATCTCTAAACCAGGCCCCTCAGTACCTCATCCACCCGCACCTTTAACACCTCCAGCTAAGGCAAGTCAACCACCTTCCTGGGTAGCCTGTTCCGGGGTCTAATGACCCTTTCTGTGAAAAATTTTTTCCTTATGTCAAGCCTGAATCTCCCCTGGTGGAGCTTGAGGTCATTCCCTCTTGTCCTGTCCCCTGTCCCTTGGGAGAAGAGCACCCTCCTCTCCACAACCTCCTTTCAGGTAGTTATAGAGAGCAATGAGGTCTCCTCTCAGCCTCTTCTTCTCTAGGCTAAACAACCCCAGCTCTCTCAGCTGTTCCTCATAAGGTCTGTTCTCCAACCCCTTCACCAGCTTTGTCCCTCTTCTCTGGACTTGCTCCAGAGCCTCAACATCCTTCTTGTGGTGAGGGACCCACAACTGAACACAGGATTCAAGGAGCAGTCTCACCAGTGCTGAGTACAGAGGGAGAATAACCTCCCTGGACCCACTGGTCACACTGTTTCTGATACAAGCCAGGATACCATTGGCCTTCTTGGCCACCTGAGCACACTGCTGGCTCATGTTCAGTTGGCTGTCAACCAACACCCCCAGGTCCCTCTCCTCCAGGCAGCTTTCTAGACAGACTTCTAGTCTGTAGCTCTACATAGGGTTGTTGTGCCCCAAATGCAGGAAACAGCATTTGACCATGTTAAGCCTCATCCCATTGGACTCTGCCCAGCAGTCCAACCTATTCAGACCCCTAAAGATTTCCTCAGCTCTTCCACCAAATGAAGGAGTTCCCCGACCCAAGCAGAGCTTCCACAGGTGGAGCCAGTGCCAAAGGCATGAGCTGCTGTGGGAGCGGGGCAGTTTCTGCAGTCCAGAGTCTGGGTAGCTGCATATGCCCAGTGGGACTCCATCTGCGTGGCAGCTTCCATCATGCTTGGTGCAGCCTTAGTCTTTTGATGGGCAGCCACCATGGTCATCAGTCATTTCTGGCCGTGTTCCAGCCCCTCTCTTTGCCCTCCCTGCTCGCCCTGCCTGCTCAAACTGCCACTCAAACTACCCTGTTTAACGTGCCCTGTTCAATGTGCCCCACACCTCTTTGCCACACTCCTCTTTGGCTGTGCTCTGGTCGCTGTGCTCCCTAAAGCCATTTAAATTCCCTGTGGTAGCTTCCGGGACTGTCCCCTCCCATCAGGCACTGTGTGGGAACGGTCGTTGAGCCAGGAGCCTAGTGCTGACCCCCGATCGAGTTTTTTAAGCTTTTCCCCAGTCTGGGAAGCGCCCCATCACCTTTAATGGGCACCTTCACCATAGAACTCACCGTCCCATCACTGGATGCAGTTGTAGAAGGTAGACAACAGAGACTTCCACTTGTATCTTCTGTGGCAATGGGTCTGTCTTTCTTTCTAATGTGTTTGTACAGCACTTACCATGGAGTTAATCTGGAGTTGCTGTTAAGTATGCAGTATACATCCCTCACTGCCAGTTCATAGGTGATGTGGTCTTGCTTCAGTGCCCCTTCACAGCTTTGGCTCCTTAGATTGAGATGTTCTTTTTCTTCAGCATTTACAGAGTTCAAATAGGAAAAAAAAGACGAGAAAAATGGGGCCAGGAAGGGAAAAAGGAATATGTGCAAAGATCTTAAGTGGTCTAATTAGTACCAGCTGTGTTTTATTGTGGCCATTTGACTGAGTGGTGAGCAGAGGGTAAAGCTCATCTATTCTCTAGGTTTTCTGATAGTTTCTTAGTTCAGAGGGAAAAAACCCCAAACCAAAACAAGAGAAAGAGACAAAGGCATTAGCATGGCACAATGATTTGCCTATGTTGGAAAGAAAGTTGCTTCTTAATCAAGCAAGCAGTTGTAGGTGGTAGGATGTTGCTGATTCCTGGCAAAGAAAGGCCCAAAAACCTTCAAAATATGCTAAGTTTATTTAATTCTGTACACTTAATTTCTGAATAGTTTCCAGCTTGTGGAGAGATGTCAGAGAACCCTCTCTGAACTCTAGAGAGGAACCATTTTTTACTTCTGACTTGTGCAGGCTTGCTGCCCTTGTAATACATTGGCTGCTTTCCCTGTGAGGTATGTATTGTTTGTTCACTCACATGGAATGGAATTTGGTGGGTTTATTTTCCTCAAATAGTTTCTTCAGTCTGACCTCCATATCCAAGGGAGGCTAAATCCAACTGATGCGGCTACTACTGAGAGCATGCACACATCTACTTATTCTGCTCTCCCTCCATTCTGTAACATCATCTGTTCTTTTGCTGAACAGCATAAAAATCAAGGAAGATTTTTCCATGTTGTATTTTTTTAGCTGAAAGATCAAAAATCTTAGTTGTAGTGATGAGAAATAGATAGTCCTTATTTATAACTGAGAATTGTTTTTCACTACAAAACAGTAAAAATCAAACTTAATTCCATTTTCTCCTTATGTTTTTATGAAATTTGCTGCCAGCAAGCAGTCTAAGGAGTCTCAGACAAGTTGCTTTTGAGACACAGTGCTACAAAGCACTGTGTCTCAAAATAATAAAGCAGAGGTTCTTTCTTTTTTTAATGGGCTATCCCTCCCTGATAGAGGATTGTGTCTTTCTTTTCTGCCATAGTTTACATTTGTCTTTCACCTCTCAAGGTCTTCTGTTTTTGTAGGTAAACCATCTTTCAAATATAAACCTGTGTTTGAAAGTTTTTATCTACTCTCATCTCCATTTTCCTACGCTTTTACTAAATGGCAAAGCAATGAAATAATCTTTTCACAAGCCACAGCTAAATTGGTAAAGAAAAATTAATGATTTTTAGACTTAAGATTTGAAATAAACATCTTAAGACTGTCAAAGCAAAATCCATGGGGATGAATAAGCTAAGCAAATGAGAGTTACCACAAAGGCACCAATAAGTATGGAAATAATTTTAACTATAGTTCTTGTTAATTACTTGAGCAGTGCCTTCCTAAAACACATACTGCCTAGCTAACTTGTGTAACTTCAGAATTTCAAGAGTCATGAACAATATCAACATTTTGCTTTTTCTGCACATCCCCAACAAAGCCAAAGAAACCAAGCAGTATTACAAAAGAAGCCTTCAATCCAAGACATTAAAATCCAAGCTCACAAATTCAGTGTGAAAAGTGATCATTGCAAGTCAACCACTAAACATTTAATATTGCTTCCCAGATTCCTTGTGGGGTTTAGAGCAGACACAGCTTAGATTTTCTGAGGCCTCCAGTGGGTTTGCATAAGTGAGGAATTCATATCCATGTCATCCATTAAGAGAACCTCTCAGCAACACCAAAAGATGCCATAGGATAAGGAGAGTTGTTTCAATATTGGGTTTATATGCAGAATGTTGAGAAAGACATAATACAATGAATATATACATAATAAACTACTTAAATATGCAAACTTCAAGTATACTTCTTTACAACAGGAAGAAAGTAGGAGACACGAGGAAAAGGTTTAAGGAAGACTAATTCCCTTAGACAATACAGAAAAGATAATGTCCTCATATGCATTCTTATTTATCTACCCCCTCCTCCCATCTGGGTATTATCTCCTTGCATAAGGCAGTTTCTTTTTGTCATGGAGGCAATTCATTTCTGTTCTGTCAGGTTCACATTTCTTTCCTAGTGCCTCAAGACACTAGTTGCTGTCAAAACAGTAACAAAAATAACCCAAGAGATTTTCTTCTGACAGCTCCTGAAGTGTAGAATCATCATATCAGGTATATATTCAGGGTCAGAAAGCCCAACCTCAGTTACAGGACTTCGTCCAGACAGAGCTTTCTCTAAACCTTCGCCAAAAATAATATTTATGATCACTAGCCAGCCAGGAAAAATTGTTCTCTCAAGCCTAACTTGCTTCGTTTTGATTATCTCCTTACTAATGAAAAAGCTTGGGCTTCATAAAGCTGTTCTAGACATGGCAGAATTACTGCTTAAAACATAGCATTTGAAAAACCAAAATTTTATTTCAATATTGGTATCCCATGCCTTTCAAATCATTGCAATGACTCCCTTTTGCCTTCAATATTGAGCTTAAATAGGTAGGTGTTTTCAAAACTCTAAAATAATTTCATCAATTGTGAAAGACACACCAGCAGAAAAATATGCAATTTAGCCAAGGAAGACCCTTAGCTGGCCTGTACTAATCTCTCTTATACCACAATTTGTTCTCCCGTCTTAGAATCACAGAATAGGTTGGAAGGGACCTTAAAGACCATCTAGTTCCAACCGCCCCGCCATGGGCAGGGACATGTCCCGCTACAGCAGGCTGTCCAAGGCCCCATCCAGCCTGATCTTGAACACTTCCAGGAGAGGGCATTGATAACTTCCATGGGCAACGTGTGCCAGTGCCTCATCACTCTCATTGTGAATAATTTCTTCCTAAAGTCTAATCAAAATCACCCACCTTTCCAATCTAAAGCCATTTTTCCTTATCTTGTCACTACACACCCTTGTAAAATGTCCCACCTCAGCTTTCCTGTAGCCCCTTCAGGTACTGGAAGGTCACTATAAGGTCTCCCTGGAGCCTTCTCTTCTCCAGGCTGAACAACCGCAACCCTGTCAGTTTGTCCTCATAACAGAGGTGTTCCAGCTCTCTAATCATCTTCATAGCCCTCCTTTGGACCCGTTCCAACAGTTCCATATCCTTTTTACAATGGAGATTCCAGAACTGAGCACAATGCTCCAGGTAGGTCTCACAAGAGTGGTGTAGAGTGGCAGAATCACCTCTCTTGACTTGCTGGCCATGCTTCTTGTGACGCAGACCAACTGTAGTTGGCCTTCTGGGCTGTGAGTGTGCATTGCTGGCTCATGTTGAGCTGATCAGCAATCAGATCTTGTCCTGTGAACATCTATCTCAAATCAAGTTGTTTCCATTATTTAATAAAATTTGCCTCTAAGAAAAAGTGAGGAAAGTTACATCTAGAGCAATAAACAACTCTGTAGCTATCAAGACATATAGAATAATTTCTGACTCAAGAATCTTGTATTATTAAATTGGTCCACTTGTCCCTTTTCTTTTTAAAATACATATACATGTGATTAAGACAAACCAATTCATAGCTACTATGCCACTAATAATTGCATGGGTGAATAGTTTCGCTGACCAATGGAGACAACAAACCCTGATTTCCAAGATCCTAGGGAAGGAGATATTCCCATAACAAAACAAAAAACTCCAAACTACCACATTTGTCTTGTTTTCTCTGTTACCCAAACTACATGCATGCACTCTTTGTAGTTCGCAAGTAAAATTCACTGCAGTTGTAAGATAAACGACTCAAAAAATGAATACATAAATAATACTGGGTTAATATCATCAGTGAGGAATCTAGACATTTCAAAAGACTTAAAAACTCTGCAAGGCCAAATCAAGCAGTTTCAATATTTGAAATTTACTCAATTTCATTGAACAATTTTTTCTAATAGCAATTAAGTGCCTCTGTCTCTCTCACTGTGTGTATACAAGCATATGAACAGAAAAATATACACAAACTAACATTTTTGGATATTTATTTTGTAAGACAAGGTTTATTCAAGTATGACAACAACATAGTAAAAAATAAATAATCCATAGGCAATGAATTACCTCATTAAAATGAATGAATATTTTGAGGTATTAATAGACATGCTTGTTTAATTTGCTATATACTGCTCTGAACACTGGTGAATGTGTGCCTTTTTATGGGAATTTGGGGCTCCATATGGTCCAACAACCTAGCATCTTCTTTTTCCAGTTGGCATTTTTCAAGCCGTACTGCCTGGCACATCTCTCATTTCAAGTTGCCAAGAGGATGGTAGAAGAATGAGACACTCTGGCACTGTGTGTTTTCTAAAGCGATAAAAAAGAATAGCTTTGGGGATTTACAAGTTGCCATTCCATTAAACACTGAGTTTTTGTCACATTTTACACGTTAACCAACTTACTTCCTTCAAATCTGCTTTATTATGTTCTAGTCACAGAGTTGAAAATTGAACAATGAATAGACTGTATGAACTTGTTTTACTGTGACAATATTAATGCATGTTTTTAGAGTTTGTGTCAGAAAGAAAGTAAAAATATTGTCCAGCACAGCTCTCTATATACAGAAAAGAAGAGAGGACTGCATTAAGGAATAGTGCACTTACATGAGAATTCTTCTGTTCCAGATACATGTCAAGTCTGTAGGAAAGGCTATAATTGTGGACAGGGTTTTTTTGGCAGTGAACACCAGTTATAGAGTTGTACAGGGTGAACCTTGTAGCTGCCAAACAAACTTTCATAGTTTGTTTAATGTAGAGCTAAGCCTCAAGCCTTCTCTACCATTATTATCATCTCTTTCCTACAAACTATCTATGCTGTATGTGTATCTGCTTCTAAGACAGGCAATGTGGAGATTTCAAGCTAACTTTCTTTAGACGTCACATCTGCTGACTACAATACAAGTCTGATTCTCTTGCTTTTACATTCATTAACCCCCAACTGCTGCACAAGGTATAGAACAGTACTTCTAGGATTAGCTACTGCACTTCGGATGGTGCATGTCTTTCTTTACTGAGGGCATACACTTGCTGTTCATCAGATCGTATATTTAGTAAATAACTTAAATGAAATTATTGAGTAACTTTTCAAGACAATATTCTAAGTATCACCCAATGATATTACTCAAAGTCTTCTTATAGAAGTAAAATAGAATGGATTAGTTTTGATTTGTAAGCTCCCACTTTTTTTTTCTTCTTTTCTTCTTATATTGGAATTTATTTGACCAAGTATTTCAGAACTGCAATAGAACTACCAAGTCAAGTAGATGGGAAGTCTCAAATTGACTTGAATATGAGATCAGTTCTCAGGAAATGAATTCAAAGGATGATTTTGAAAGAAATGCAGCTCATGGTTTTATATCACCACAACTAATGAGCTCATGTTTTTCTATCAGTTCTTAAGGTTTCATACTAGTACCCTACTTTTTGGTTACTAAAATGAGTATTTAAGAAACACTGAGTAAATAAAAAGCTTCTATGAGACAAATACACCTAGAACAGATAATTAGGCCTTTTATATAAAACACAATTTTTGCTGATTGTCCTGTCATCCACATAGGAAAGGATATAATAAATAGTCTTCTCAACAACTTATCCCTGACAACTTTAATGTTTCTTAATTTTTTTAGAACATCATCTTATTTACAGTCTATTGACCAAAATGGAAGTTTATGCAGTGACAAGGCTTCCCACATTAACATTAACTATTCCCCTGAAGGGATTCAACTGCAATGACTATTTTGGATTCTTGGATTCAGCCAGTTATCCCAGAAGCCAGAACAGTTCCTCATTAGCTGGGGAAAATGGGATATAATTCCACAAGAAAAAGGTAATGTAAAAGAAAATGGACTTTTTCTTTCCTGCTCTTTATAAAATTCAAAACTGTCTACATTTCCCTGCCCTAGCCTTTCTACACATAATAAGAAAATTCAGAATCATCAAGAAAACTGTCACAGATCCACATCTTTGAATTTAGAGAGATTGACTTATGTCTTGAAGGTCTGCCAACAACTTCTTAAATTAAAGATCTCCAGTAATCAGGCAGAAGTACTTAAAACTATTTTTACGCTTGTTTCACTGAAGTGACAACTTTCCTTTTTCTTACTCTATCTTATTGGTAACATATTGTTGTGTGTGTTTGTGGAAGTTTCACTTCACAACAATTCAACCTTCATCCTAGGTTAAGGCTTTGGGAAAACTCTTTTGTTGCTATGACAGGAACAGGTGTTTTTCTTGTATCAAGAGAACTATCAACCCTTGGCAAAGAAATAAAATATGATACAGAGATCAAATTAAAGACAATTTATTGTAATTTGATCCCTGTATTATTCCATCTTTGACTGCCTTAAAGACATTGTAATAAATTAGTTCAGTAACATACTTGCTCAACATTTTTTACTCAAAAAATCTATAGATATATATGAAATTGGATTTCTCTTCCAACTCATTACATGGGTCATGACCTCTGAAGGTATATATAGCATTAAGTGAGAGTTCTAAGTGCTGCTTTGCTCTGCTTCCAAAAAAATACCAAAATCACCACAATGGGGCATTTTTCTATAAGATTAAGGGAAAAACTGGGCACTCGCCTCCTTTCTGTTACTTAACAATGTGAATTGCCAAAAGATTTGCTAGAGAAGATACATTTTCAGCAATTCCCTCAAGAAGCCGAGCTCATGAGCATGGTGTTTTTAGGCAGGGAGAACAGATAGATCTCTGGCCCAAAAACCAGACATCCTCAACTACCAGTGGGGCATCAGTGTCCCAATTAATGAACTAAAAAGAAAAATAACACTGTATTGTAAAAACCCAAGCTCTTTCTCCGTTGTGATGCAACACATCTTGCAGGTGCATCTCAGCAGTTTAGTAGCAGCAAGTTTCAAGTGACTCCATTAGAGGTTAGGGTCTATTTTGGTCTTGCTAGACACCTGTTTTTGAGCTATGCAGTCTGTACCCTGCATCATGGAGGTCTAGAGGTAGAACAGTTGCAGTCAGCAAGCATGTAAAGGACAAACATCCTAATGCATATTGTTTCTGTGCATTTTTTTTTATTTTATTAAGGAAAAAGGTGGTTAAGTAGTAGGATTGGTGTTGGTGCCATGTGGTTTATGGCTCTATTTTTGCCACGTGGTTTATAGCTCTAGATTTGAGTAGGTGTACAGACACAGTGGATTGAAAGCAGTGTAACTGAGGCTCAGATCCATTTATATCTCTGTTATCCATAGGACTGCCTGACATTATATTCATTCTGAAACAGTTTATTCTAGATAACAGAATCAAGTCTGCTTACAGAATAGAATCAGATAGACAAAACTAAGTAGCAGCATCAACAGGAAACTTCGAAATACATTTATAATTTTCTTACATAAAGGTTTTTTCAGTTACCACATTGAGTATTTGAGGAGTTTATTCAGGAAACCAATATGCTTGCCTTTATTGTCAATAAGCAAAGCAGTTTGGGCTGAGCATCAAACTTCTTGTTAATTTTATAATTCTAATCTGGGATTTTTTAAAAAAGATGTAATACATTTTAAATGCTAGTGTAATTCCTTAGTAGGCTGTGGGAAAAGAAATAATGGAGCTGTTAGTGTTTAACAAAGTGGCCATGAAGTTCTGTTTTGATGGAACGGGGACTACATATGACCTCTGGGTGAGTAATTCAACCCTCTTTCTTACTCTAAGTGTGATAAAATGTCATTATTTTAATGTCATCTCTCATGAACAAAAAATACTTCCATTTAACTGTGGAAGTGTGGAAGAGGAAAAACAGGTTTTCTGATCAGATATGAAAATAAAAGAGACAGGGGACAGTTACAGAAGAGAGAAACAAGCAAGTAAAGACAGTCTGAAAAGTATTTGCCTGGCTCTGTAATTGGTTGCATCTTGAGTCTGGATTATAGAACAATTTTCTTCTTGTACAGCCAAAAATGGATTATTGTCCACTAAATTATATGCCTTATTTTCTGTACATTTTTGGGTCTCCTTTTGAGCACAGTGTTTCCTTTACTCATTCCACATTACTTCACTGCATTAACTCATTTTTCAATAGTGTCACCCATGCTTATACAGTGGGTGGAGAAAGAGGTTTTCACCCATAGCCAAGATGACAGCTTCTATACCGACCTATTGTGAAAGGAGTTAGGTGTTTCCAGACCAGAAAATAATAACAAGAATTTCATCTGAGGCACATACAAGCATTTGTGGATGATACTAAGCTGGGTGGAAGCATGGAGCTGATGGAGGGTAGGGAAGCTCTGCAAAGGGATCTGAACATGCTGGATTGCTGGGCAGACTCCAATGGCATGAGGTTTACATGGCCAAATGCCGAGTCCTGCATTTGGGGCACAACAACCCTATGCAGAGCTACAGACTAGGAGAAGTCTGTCTAGAAAGCTGCCAGGAGGAGAAAGCTCTGGGGATATTGGTTGACAGCGACTGAACATGAGCCAGCAGTGTGCTCAGGTGGCCAAGAAGGCCAATGGCATCCTGGCTTGGATCAGAAACGGTGTGACCAGCAGGTCCAGGGAGGTTATTCTCCCTCTGTACTCAGCACTGGTGAGACCGCTCCTTGAATCCTGTATTCAGTTGTGGGCCCCTCACCACAAGAAGGATGTTGAGGCTCTGGAGCAAGTCCAGAGAAGAGGGACAAAGCTGGTGAAGGGATTGGAGAACAGACCTTATGAGGAACAGCTGAGAGAGCTGGGGTTGTTTAGCCTAGAGAAGAAGAGGCTGAGAGGAGACCTCATTGCTCTCTACAACTACCTGAAAGAAGGTTGTGGAGAGGAGGGTGCTGGCCTCTTCTCCCAAGGGACAGGGGACAGGACAAAAGGGAATGACCTCAAGCTCCACCAGGGGAGGTCCAGGCTTGACATAAGGAAAAAAATTTTTCACAGGAATGGACATTAGGCCCTGGAACAGGCTACCCAGGAAGGTGGTTGACTTGCCTTCACTGGAGGTGTTAAAGGTGCGGGTGGATGAGGTACTGAGGGGCATGGTTTAGAGATTGGTGGGAATGGTTGGACTCAGTGATCCAGTGGGTCTTTTCCAACCTGGTAATTCTATGACTCTATGATTAAAGGACTTCAAATGAAAGAAGGTAACAAAGAAAACACGCTGTCAGTGTTTGGGCTACAGAAACATTAGTTGCTCTCTAAATCCACAAAACATAATTTTGTAACAGTCTATTTTTCTGAAAGTCACAGCTGTCAATAAGTCATCATTTATCCGTGATTTTGGTCAACTTGTCCCTCCATCTAATTTTTAATACGTTTCCTCAGTTGTCCTGCTGGTAGTATGAAATGGATTACAACTTGAAATCAGAGAGAGTTCCAAGCTAACTATAAATTTTCAAATATCTTGTTGTTTTTGTTTTAAACATTGTCTCTACAATACTTATAAAGTACCTTAACCATCTGGAGATATTCTTAGATGTTCTTAACTCTTAGATTGGCCCAAACCCGACTCTTCTAATTTCTGTTCAGGCTTTAAAAAAAAACCCTAAAGGATTTCTCTGTTCTCAATATAAAACAGACATGGAAGGTTGGCATATGCTTCCAGGCCCAAGAGGGGGAGGAAGAATTCAGTGAATTGTATAAATGAAAGTCACATAGAAAATCATCACACTGAAGCAGCAGGCTTGGGTAAAACATCAACATTGCCTGAGCTAATTTATTTCTTTTAAACAATATCTTTATAATCATCTACCAAGAAGAAATATTTTTTAGCATGACAAATATGCATTCTAATCAGTTGAGTTAGATTTTCTTTTTTAATCAGTTAGATTTTCTCTCCTCGAACCTTCAACTGTGACTGCAATGGGTTTCTTCAGAGAAAGAGAGAAATCACAAGAGACCATTGGAGAAAGCCATTCTCTGAGCTGATGGAAGAAGTGACATAGTTTATAAGATGATGTATACTTAACAGATAATGCCATGCACTGAAGTGGACAAGAAGCAATTTGGATGAAGAGGACTGTTCTGAATATCTTCACAGGGCATCAGGCAAAACAGGCTACTAAAGATCAGACTTAAAGAGCTACAGGTGAATTTAAGGTTGAAAAACAATGTGTATGAATAATCTTGATAGGTAGGATCCTGTAAAAGACAGCTTATTAGGGCAAATAACCTCAAGTCAACTGGCTGGTCTTTTAAGACAATCTCTTTCCAGTTTAAGAGCAGTACATCTGATGTTCAGAAAAAATAGCAAGCATAGGAGGAGACTGGCTTTATCAAACATGACTTGAGCTCCAGCACAAACTGGCTATATACAGGAGCTAGAGTCAAGAACAGGGAGTGAAGAAATGTAGAGGAGTCTCCTAGCTGTACTAGGATGCTATTAGAACAGCCAAAGCTAAGCTAGATTTGAAACCAATGAGGAACAAAGGCAATAGTTTGGGTTGGAAGGGACCTTAAATGTCATCTAGTTCCAATCCCCCTGCCATGGCCAGGGACAAGAAGTGCTTCTACTTCTATATTAATAGCAGAATATACAGGGAAAACACAGGCCTATTAGTTAATGAGGCAGGTAATTCTGTGACAGTAGGTACCTTTTAAAGCTGAACTATTCAACCTCTTGTCTTTGAATTCGTATTCAACAAAATTTCCCAGGACCTTGTGCAGAGTTCAAGAAAGGGAACTACTAGCAATGGAAAATGATCAAGTTTGGAATATCTTTTAGAAAGGTTTGATCCACACATGTTCCCTAGTACAAGAAAGACATTTATAAGCTGAGGCAAGTGTTTACTGAAAAGACAGTCATGAGGCTGGGTCTCTTGCCGTGTGAGGAGAAGCTGCAGGGAGACTAAGATGACAAAGTCAAGATAATCACAGAAGTGCACTGTGAGACACCATGAGACAATCATATTGAATTGAAACAGAGGAGGTTTCAACCAGATAAAAGAAAATACCCCAAACAGTCACTGAAAGATAACTCAACATTGGAGCAGATTGCACAGAGAGGTGTAGTGTCTGTCTTCGAGGTTTGCAAGACCCAGCTGCATAATCCTGAGAAAGCAGTCTGAAAGCAGCATTGACACTGCTTTGAGTGGGAAGTTGGATGGAATGACCTCTCAGAACCTCTGCTAAGCTGAATTTGGGGATTTTAAAACTTTTTAAAACAGGGGAAATGTGAGGAAACGTGCACTATAGTACTGAACTTGTCACTGGGGTGTGTGCTGACAACTAAGCATGCAAACTGCAATGTAAGTTGAAGTTACTTTACTTTAAATGAATATTTAGGCTCTTAAATACATGTTTGATGTTCAGAAGCAAGTTCCTTTTAAGTTCTAACCAATGCCTAACAGAAGTGACTGAAATTATGCATTTTACAGTCAGTATCTTACATTTAATATTTTATTGTAGTTATATGTACTACTTTATGTATCTTCTATAAATACATAAAAATTAACTCAAGCTTTACTGTGAAATAGTTAATCAATGCTCCTAATAGTGGTGTAAAACTGGTAAAGAGCAAAGCACTGAACAAATAGGTCTTATTTTTACCTTCTCTTTCAAGATTTCATTAGACATACCAACACTTGAATTTCACAAGATGCCCAAGGCTTTAAGAGCTGAGGGTCTCATTTTAAGCCCTTGGGTTTGAAGACATTGATCCTGATTTATTGACATATCCAGGCAGATCACAGTATCTGTTTTCCAAACATACAATGAAAACAACCGCATAAATAAATATATATAAAAAAAAATTGACCTGGAGATTTAGGTCCAGGAGAGTGCGTCCTCATTTTTAAGAAACAAAGAGAAAGATGAGCTGACTGACAACTGAAAACCAAGCATGTTTAGATGAAAATTGGAAGAAAATAAATATTAACACTGGTGTTGGGTTTATTGAGATTTAGACTACTTAAAGCCTTACTGAAATTATAATTTGCTAACTATGACTAAACCATGTTATAAATCCAAGAAGAAACCATGCTTGCCAAGCACAGTGCACACTGACAAAAAAATCTTTATAAAGGTAAACGGATGGAGCAATAAAGCATAAATCTCAATCAATTAGAATACTTGTAATTATGAATAATTTAAAAGCAGCAATGGACCAGGGACTGCATACTTTATCATGATCTGTAACTAACAACCACAAAGAAGATCAAGTTGTCTGCCAGGCAGGAATGTATGTTTAGATAGGCATAGCCTGTGAAGGGACCAAAGTGTACAGCAGGGAAGAAGGGCCACTTTAAGGTAAGGGTAAGCAATGTGTTTAGACCCTATTTCTATTCTTGCTGAACGCCTTTGCAAGAGTAAGAGTGGTATCTAATAACTTTTAATCCTACAGAACTGAATGTCTAAGCCAGATCTCAATTTGGGACACTGACCTTAACCCTGAGGTCCAAAGGCTAGATCATGCTTTGGGAATCAGTTTGTCACAGTAGTTTAGGCAGATGTGGAAGAAGGCTGTTTTTCATGAAACCATCCTTAATTTGGATTTATGCTAAAGAGTCCACAGGAAAAAGGGAAAGTCAGGTAAAACATGTCTGCAAATTCCCAAACATAAGCCAATAAATCCAGAAACCCAGGCATAAAGTTGTGTATTTTTAAGGTATGTAGGCAGCCTCCTACACTTTATTAAGATGAGCTGATTATCATGTATTTTTATGGAACCAAATATAGACTCAGGATCCTAGATTACAATTCCTCTTATGCACTGAAGACCTTTCTCAACGTGGGCTGCATGCAGCTATGAAGGGACTGTTTGAAGGATTTCAGTATATCAGACAGGGCAGAGAGCATGTTATAGCTGCAGTTTGAATGAGACACTGCAGCAATGCAGTGCACCACAGGTTATTTTCCACCTGCCCTTAATGCAAATATCTCCCTTCAACCTGAGACACTGACATTTTCAAATCAAAGCTTTTCATGACACTGAAAAGTTGCAATAGCTTGAATTACCATCTGAACACAGGAAGGAAAACAAATATCTCAGAAATTCCCCTGGCACAGACATTTCAGTTCCCATTAGCTCCTAGGGTACTGAACTATCATCCAGTCTGAATGCAAATGTGATCTCCCACCTGCACTATCAGCATTGTTTATTCCCCATTCCTGATAACACTTGCTCTCTTTTCACCTCCCTGGACTTTTTGTGTCTCCTCAGTCTGACACACATCCTATTGTCTCTTCTGTTCCTGCCCTTGTTTTATTTAATCCTTATCTTTTCACTTCCTTGATGTTCTTCCTTGTTGTCTTGATACCCTGCCTCTTGGGGATGTAATTACCCAGCTTCTGGCTGCTGCTGAGTCCCAGATGAACAGTCCCTTCAGGGCATAGAAACCCACAATTATTTTGCTTGAGGGTTGAGACCTCAAGCCTTGCCACAAACATCTGATTTGGGGGAAAACCCCCAAACATTTAGAACTCCTGAACCAGACTTATTACAACTCAAAGAATGAATATACCGAATATTTTGTCAAGGGTTATTGTCTTTCTAAGTTTTTATAAAGGTCCTAGAGTTTATTTTGTTTTAAGAAGCTCACATGCCTCAGATGCAGTACCAAGTGGTATCTTTTCTTAGTTAGGCTAGCAGGGACAAAAAAGATTGTTGGTATTTGAATACACATACAGTTATACAACCCCCTAAATCTAGAAATACTGTTGTAAAAGTGTGGTAGGTATATATTGAGAAGGCTTTATTAATCCCATCTTCCTGGTGAACACAAAGAACATACCAATAACTGAACTCCTAAAATCTCGAGGGCAGGTTCTTCTGGCATCATTTTTAATAGGACACCTTTTTTAGATTCCTTAGTGCTTAGGATGTTGCAATTGCTTTTCCACCTGCAGCTAAGAGAGAGCAAATCTGTGTCATGAGGGGAATAAATGGATGTAAGATGTCAGTTACTGGAAAGTTCAGCCTAATTTTTAACTTTCCTATGAGAACGTCTGGCCTGAAAATCTGCCTTTAGACTTCAGCAAAGGCTCAATAGTGATGCTACCTTTGCAAGCTGAAAACTCAGTGAAGCTGATGTGATTTTAAACACATTGAAGAATCTAACAAAATATATGTATTCTAGATATTGACTTAGAATACCCAAAAAATAGGCTGGAGCTAGAAATATAGTATTTTGTTGCTTGCTACCTATTTTTGTTCCGTAGAAATCTCAACCAAAACACAAGTCCTGATATCCTGGAAGGGGCCAGGTTGCAGTTGTCTGGGAAGAAATTTGACTGGGCATTGATTATAAACATATCTCAGGTCACTTTGGATGTCATACTACGGTCTAAGGAGAGAGCAGTGCATGCACCTCAGTGACATCTTCAGTTGCAAGCAAGCAGCAAACCAAGGCTTCCTGTGATACTGTCCAGATCAGCAGATGCCCAGGCTGGATGTAACCATGTTTCAGAATTAAGCTAGAAGGTCTATGGGTTTCACCATAGTCCAGGCTCTTCCAGACAAACACCCCAGCTAGTCTTGGAGACCTCTTCTTCAAGACTCATTGTGTAGGGCTTTCTCATCAGTAGGTCAAATCAGGACAGTACTACAGTAAGGAGCAACACCTCTGGAATAAAACTTCAGTCTCCTTGATGATAAGCCTTCCATCTTGGGTAGTTGTGCCCTTGTTTTCCCACCTTCATTCATTCTTGAGCCCTGCTTCAGCCAGGGTATGTGATTTAACTGTAGGAATACAACAAACCATTGCCAGGCAGCAGTGGAAAAGGCAGGCTCTCCCAGAGGCTGTTCCTAGCACTTGTGAAAATGCGGGTTGAAGGCCTTGTGGGATATACAGTTCTGATCAGCTGTCTTCACATTTCACTATTTGAAAGGGATCAAAAACATCTAGTGGGCATACAGATATTATATTTTATACAAGAGAAGAAAATGAGAAATATTTAAACCAGAGCCACTTGAAACTGAAGGCTAGTACAGGTAAGTGAACAAGTGGCTCTAAGCCAGATTCTAACCATGAGAACATTTAAGCTCTTGTATAAGGTCCTAACCTGTATAGCATGTACAAGCAATCTGACTAACAATAAAATGGAGGTTCACATAGTTAGGGAAGGAATTTATGTTCTCCCATTCAGCGGCTCAAAAGCTCCAGTGCAAATATCCAGCAACCCCCTCTTTATATAAACACACCTCTCCCCCCACACCCCACACATCAGTCTAACCCTGCTGACTTCAACTCGGTTGTGTTGATGATCTGGCATCTGCTTTCAGTGGTCTTTCTTTCTGAAGAGAGCCATTCAATCCCCTCAAGCTTTGGTATATGCTGATGGTAAAAGTAGCACTAGTAATTTTTTGACAACATCCTCTGATGCCAAATCGTCTTTCTCTATTCATGGTATGCAGCAGTGTTTGAGGGAAAACCCATAAATAGGCCTTCTCTATTATAAAAAATCTATTTCTGAGCAAATGTCTGCAATTTGTTCAACTTAAAGGAATCCTAGATGCTGAATCTTTATTACACTTCTTGTTCATTTTTCTAATTTCCCCTCCCTACACAGAAAACTGACCAAATGCTTTTTGTCTTTAATCTCTTTTACCACTCTCTCTCCTTAAAAATATAATTCTCATCTGCTCTCTTCCCTCTCTCTCTCTTGTTTGTTGCTGTTTTTAAGATGCCTCTTTTCTGTTTCATTCCCCTTCTTTCTCTTTTTAATCCCCCATTCTATTCTGGTTTATTTCTCACATAATGAGTGTGATTTAATAACTCATTTGTAGTTCCTCCCTACCATCTCTCCTGTGACTCTTTCCATCATTTATAATTACTGTTGTATCCTTGTATTCATAGTTATGAAGTGTGCACTTTATAATCCCTCCTCCCAGTCTAGATTAGGCTCTCTGAAGTCTGCCTTGTGTTGCTCACACTCCACTGAAACCATCTTTGGCAATGACTTCCATCAAACCTAGAGCTGCAAGGGATAATCTTTCTTATTCCAGTGTTTATCAGCATTTTCAAGACCAGCTGTATGCCTTTCCTTGAAGTTATTTTTTTTAACATTGGCTTCTACATCAGTAAGATTAATAAGTAACAGCTAATAGAACATTTTCAGGTAAAATTAATTAAAATGCACTTGGATTTTTTATGTGATTATGAGGTGCCCTTTCTCCTTTGCCAGTTACACAACTAAATACATTGTACTTGGGTGTGCTCCTCTCAAGCATACTGCCACCCTAGATAGAGTGAGAATATTAGTGTAAAAGAGAAAAGAAACTAGAGATGATCTTTGCTTATAATATTATCTCTGAGAAAGCCAAGGAATTAATTAATAATATTTTTCCCTATTTATGAATTCTTCAAGCAGTATGAAGAATACTCTTATCTGTAGCTCATTAAAAGTATTCTTAAATTGTTTCAGTAAATAATTTTGGTCTCATACATACTTTAAGCTTTCTCTATTCAATTCAAGTATGTATGCTGCAATATAAGTTGCAACCTTCTAAATTAACTTGTAGAACTAGCACAACTTTTAAAGCACTCTGTATAGCTGATTGTAAGACACACTTCCAGGGATGCAAGCTGTATTAAGCACTCAAGCAGGCTGCAAGAGTAATGCCTTTTAAATTACACAAGCAACAAAATGCAAGCCATTAAATGCAGATTCCTAATTCAAATGTGGAATTATTAAGTTTTCTATGAATACTCAAGGATCTAAAATGAATGTTAAGATCTTCATGAACATGTGCATGAATAAGATTAAGTTTGATTTTGAATAAATTATACAAAGATACTCATTGACTGGTTAAAACCCACTTCTTGGACCCAGCACAGCCTCCTTCTTTTAGTTTTTGTACTGTAGAACTCTGTTTGCCAAATGATTTAGAAATATAACATGCTTTCCAGTGTAAGAGAAACCAAGTCAACATGATAGAAGAGCACTTAGCACAGCGCTTAGCACAGTGGCCGTTGCTATCTCTTGTGATCTGTAAGCACTGCCCTAGGAAACAGGATTAACAAATTGGAATTCAACTGTAGCATGCATATTGCTACTCATTGTTTAGAACGTCAGGGAGTGAAATGGGAGGAAGACCCTCATTTACCATCATCCTATTTGCTTGAACTAAAATAGAGTATAAGATTTAAGTTAATTTATATTTGTTACAATTTGAAAATGGAATCAAACCCAACCTCACTACAATTCAGGTGGGAACAGTTTTGAAACCCATCTTCACTCATAAGATTATGACCATTTCTTACCATTCTGGAAGAAGATAAAGAAATATCCATAGTACCAAAGTTCTGATCAAGCCTTATATCAAACTTTATCACAATTTTTCAGAGATTACTTTAGAATGGACTTCTAAGGGTTGTCTAATCCCACTCTGCTCAAAGTAAGGCTCACTTCAACTTTGTGTGAAGCTGTTCAGGGTTTAGTCTTACCATGGTCTGAAGAGCTTAAAAGTGTCTCCAGAGACTTGTTCCAGTGTTAGACCACTGTCGTTGAGAAAGGTTTCTACCGTAACTCACAATTTACCCTGCAGTAATTTGCAACAAATATTGTTTTTTCACGGTGCGCCACAGAGAAGAGCCTGTCTTCCATCTTCTCTAGCAAGACTCCTACAGGAAGGTAAAGATCCCCTCAAATGCCTTCTCTTCTCCAGGCTAAACCATCCTAGTGCCCTCAGGCTCTTCTGATATGCTACGTTCTCCAGCCCCTTTGCCACCTTGACAGCCTTCCACTGGATAGGCTCCAGTTTCTTAGTTTCTTGTACTGCGGAGTGGCAAACTCAGGCATAATACTTCCAAAACTCAAGTGCTGGAGAGGACTTCCTCAAACCAATGGCTACATTCTGGCTAATGAAGCCCCCTTTGTGGTTAACATGGACTCCAGCAAAAGAAAACAGCATGCAGAAACTAAAATCCTTCTCTAAATCCATCCATACAGGCACCTGCACTATTGCAGATATAGAGTTACTCACTCTTGCTTGTTTTTGCTGAATTTATGAGGTTTCTGCTAACCCAGTCATCTAGCCTTTTGAGGTCCCTCCGGGTGGCAGCCCTCTACAAGTCTCATGAGGATGCATTCTGCCTTGCTATTCATTAATCATTTGGGACACTTGTACTTAGCATGGTTATAGTGCATTATAACTTTGTGCAGAAGTCAGAAGGAAACATTTTTTCCATACCTAACCCCCTTGCTTTTGTCATTAATCATATGGACAAAGCTATTGAGAATGTTTTTAATATTAGTGAAAATCAGCATTCTCTGGTATAATTATTCTGACAGAAAAACATCAGTTTGTCTTTAGATTGAGTTAACAATTATTGCATGCACAGTGAATTATACCCTGGTCTGGTCAAGCAGGAGTCCAAGTCCTATTTTGAATCTGTGGCTTTCAAGCCCTTCATACACTACAAAAAGGCAGAGAAGGGGTTCCTGAAGAACGTTTCTTTATATTAGCCTTGCACAGAACACAGCATCTTTATGAGGAGGGTGGTGTATGAATCAACAACTTATTACAGCAATGGTCTGTCACTGATTTCAGATGTGGATCCGAATATCCCACAATACAGAAGACTGTGGTCATCCTTTTGAGTCGTAGGGGCTGCACTCTAATAATAAATAACTCATTGAACTAGTAATCGATAAAATGCCTGATGTATTTAATAGTTACTAACTTTTGCTACCAGGCCAAACTGATAACATGTTTCATTCCAATTGGAGGTATAAAATAAGAAAAACCATCATCCAAATTGTCAGGCAAGGTTCAACTAAAATAAAGGACTTCTTACATATATTCTCACTTGACAGACCATAAAAGAGAAAATTGGTCCACTAAAAAGTGATAGCAGGGAACAAGGATGAAGATGGCAGATTTGTTAAAGTTATCTTGCTCCAAACTTTCCAGAGGAAAAAGAGTATGGAGCTTTGTTTTCTAGTCACACGGCATACTCCAGAGGACTGGAAAAAAGGAAGTCTACAACCACTATTGAATTAAAAAAGCCACAAAACATATTGTGGCAAACAAATTATACCCTGGTTAGTGTAGTTAAGGGAGAAGAGAAACAGGTGAAGAAACATTTTGAAGGACATATTACGAAGACCTTCATGGGAATAATTTGATTCTAAGTACCCAATGTGGACCTGTAAGAGTCCTGCTTGAGCTAACTCACTTTCATCCTTAAGAGATAATACAGTTGCAGCAGAAGCAAGGGAACTGCAGTATTTCATACACTTATATTTTCAAAGGGTAATAAGGTTCCACACTGAAGATAATTGAATAAGACAGGGAGTTATGGTACATAGGTTAAAATAATAGCTTTAGAATGGAAAATTAGCTTAAAAATAGCAAATAGTGAAGAGGTAATATGAGGTGTGAAAAAAAAGAGATTACTGGTGAAGCATCTCAGAGGTCACATAGCTTTTAACTAATACATGCAAACAATACAGATAAGAGGAAATTTCACCTCCTCCGTGCCCATTACAGTTGTTTTATCAATGGGGACTGAAAATCACACAATATACAATGGAGACTCAGGATGTACAGAAATTAAAGTTAGTCTTAATTTTTCATGAAATCAAAATAGTAAATGTCACACAATCTTTGTTATACAAAGGTATACAAGAATACCATGCAGCTCCAGACTATCAGGATTGCAGGAGAGCTATCAGACTATCAGGAGAGCTTAAACAGTCTGTTCACGAGACTACGGTAAGTAGCAAGACAAGACTAGTAAAGTCTTGTGGTGGTGTAGCCAAAATAAATTTTATTATAGCTCTGTTGCAACGTAACACCTGCCTGTTTTCCTGATGGTAGTAGGACATGAGCAGTCATAACTTCAGGTCAAAGTCATGGTTGTCAAAACCCACGTTGAGGTTGAATGGACAGACAAGACAATGGAGTCTCTAGGAGCTCATATGATCCTTGTATGAAATACACCTGCAGCAGAGGTGAGGGCAGAACAAGGCTGGGTTACCAGCCTTCCCCAGCTTTATAACGTCTGTCTTCAAGAGACTCCTGATTGTCCTAGTCAGAAAAAAAAAAAGCTTCTCCTACTTCACTATACAAGGTACAGAGGCACAGAGTTATTGGGAAAACATAGGAAATATTCCTCAGTAACATGCCAAATTAACAAAACCCACTTCAAATTCTAGTGGGAATTCTAGCAATATGGTGGGAGGCGGGAAGTATGATGAGGGAGGAGATGATGCCGCTTTGCTAAAGTTTATAGTGGAAAACTTCTGGTTTGCCAGGAGCTCTGCATTGGGGTTTTTTGAGGCTGAGCACCAGCAGGAATAATTGGCTCTTACATTTCTGTTGGTGCACTGGTAAGCACTGTGTATATTGAGATTTCAGAGGCAGTTAGCATTCCTCTCCAAAGATAGAGGATCAGAGAATAATTGGCTCCCCTTATTCGATATGAAGACAAAGTGGTTTTGAAGCAACATCAGTTTATACAAGGAGGAGATGAATCTGGCTTTGCACATGCATTTAGATGAAGGATGAACTGAGAAGTATTCTGCCTTGAAAACTGCTTCCTTCCCTTCCTTTTGCTAGTTTATAGAAGCCACCTAATGATATCTTGAGGCAAGGCACAGAAAAATGTGAGCTCCATTTAAGCCCTTGTCCAGAGTCTTAAAACTGGGGAGCAAGTAATTCAGTGTCTCAGCAATATGATTTGATTTGTGCATGGACAAGGATTCTGACTTGCACTGGGAACAGTGGAAGCAAGGGGAAACACTTCAGTGTAGCTATTAAGGTGACAAAATTGTTTAAGTAGGTGTTTTACAGCTGGAAATTGCACAAGGTAGTTACAGAAGCGAGGTGACATACAATGATTTATTATAGAAGCATTCATGCCTTCCGTTTTCTCCATCACCAACCAAGGCATCTAAAAGCCGTTCAGTCCGCTAACTAGTGGTAGATCTGAAGTGTCTTTACACTTCAATGCAGAATATCCTAGCGTATGCATTAGAGTACTTATTCAACAAACTGACACCCACTGGTTTCTATGGAAGGTTGGTCTAGTCAAGAACAATAATTTTCAGCAGATTATCATCCTTTGTATGAAGTAGTTAAACAAAAGATTTTATTTGGGGTCATACTTCAGTAGATTAGTGTAACTGGCTTGCTAGTAGAGTTTTCTATAAAAAGAAAATAATAAGTTCTGTTTCCCAGTGACAGTGTGCTTAGAGGCCACATGAACTTTTTTATGAAGAAAGACATAAAAATATTGTCCTCCTGCTTAGTCTGTTCTTGAAGAAGGCAAGCAGTGACCTACCTCCTACACTTTGAAAATTTCCTCACTTTGAGTCAATGATATTTTGATGACTTTGATGAAGCATCCCTTGGTTTAATAACACCAAGTAGCACTCTTATTTTCAAGCATTATGGATTAAAACTAATGTTCAAAGTAATTAAAAACAGTGTTTGACCCTCAGAATCTGTTCTAATCCATTTTAGAGTCAGAAATAATTACTACACTTAGGAAAATTTTGAAAGTAGTTGTATGTCAAAGTTACAGAAACAACAGCAGTTTTATACCATTATCGGAATAATAATGATAAATAAAAGTATCTTGACATGACTAACTTTACCATATATTTTTATGCTAGAAATACCTTAGTGGAAAGAAACAGTGTCCTCCAAATTGGACAGTAGTTGCGGGTATGAATTAGAATAATTCTCCCTCAAGAAACATTTAATTGATTTCCTCTAACAGAAACAAGAATATTTGAATATTTTCTCCAGAGGTTTGTGGACAGTTCTAAATGAGTAAGAGTGGCAGTAAATAACTGACAATTCTGATAAACATTTTTACTAGTGTATACAAGTATGAGACAAAGACACATGAGCATGTAATTTGCTCATGGCACAATTTTGGAGCAAGTTTAAATAGTGGAGACTTGTGATGAAAATATACAAATGAAATATGAAAGGCAGTGCACATGTGTACAAGCCCCAGAAGAAACAGCATGAAAAGGGTTAAAAGAATAGCTTATTTTGATAAAGAAAACACTATTCCCAAGATATTGCTCTCAGGAGTAAAGCTGACAAATGTTAGTTCATGTGAAGACCAGAGGATGTGTACTCTGATAAGACCACAGCAGAGAGATGTCATCCGTAGAAAATCCTGCATCATAATAGCAAGACAGTAACAAGTGTCATATGCCACTCCTTTTACTGCTAGTCCATCTGGAATGAATATGTTCCTACCACATAAAGGAAAAATCAAGCAAAGTTACTCCTTACTGCCCAAGATTCATGAAGGTTCCAGCAAGCAAGATCTTTCTGCAAAGGACCATCCTCTAACAACCTCTGCCTCCTAAAACTAGGAAAGCTTGGTTCAGGAATATAGCTTTATATCAACCATGAACCACAGCAACTACTTGAGACTAGACAGCTAGCATCTCTAGCCACACAGGGATACAGACTCTATATCTTCACCAGAAGTCTCCTCTATATGCTTCAATGTGTCTTATCCAGTGTCTTTTTTGAGCAGAAAAACATTCATGCAAGAGTGATCAGGTTGTCAGTGGTGTCACAGAAGTTAAAGACACTACAAGTTTGCAACTCCCCTCTGTGCTAAATGGAACTAGCAGAGAAAGTAGTTCAGTTCAATGTAAAACAACAGTGATTTAGATATAAATCTCTGGTCTCACTGTTACTCTTAGAAACAACATGTTTGTTTATTTTCCCTTCACCATCCTTTCCTATTATTGTCTAAAACATGTATTTTTAAAATACAATCAAATGAAGGACTCTTAGGAACAGGCACTCTAGCTACAAAGCCTGTAAATGCCAATTTTCCACATGAATCATATTTAAAAATGACTTCAGAAAAGATTGCACACTTCTCAAAAGCAATAACTATCACCCCATGCTATATTCTGTAAACAGAATGAATGGCATTATATATAATTATACCTGTCAGGAAATACTATGCAAGCCCACTCTACCAGAGCATTTCAGACAGAAGGTGCAGTAACCTCACTGCAATGTTCATCAGCCAAAGATCCTAAAGATTTAGCTTCTAATTACACAACAGCTATACAGCAACAAGCCTCATTTACCCCAGTATACTCCAGCAAGGAAGCCAGGAGAACTAGGTCTATGAGATATGGAAAGATTAACCACTATGTCATGCCCATCACCTCCTGAGTAAGCTGCTGTAAGATTGTGATGGATGATTGTTCAAAAATCCTCAAAACACAGAGGTTGTTTGTACCACAAACCCAACAACAGTCTTAGACTCAGCTGTGCTGATCCATGATCAAGTTGAATAACTTTGAAGAAACACTCCGCATTTGATGGTATTTAAATTCCCTCTGTGAAGGTTCCCCTGCTCTGCAACCAACATAAGGTATTAGGTAGCCTCTCATATAGCCTGTAGTCCCCTAATTTCAATGAAGAAGCCTTTAAATACAGTCACAGCCAGTGAAACAGAGGGCATCATGCATGGTGCAGATAGTAGCAGGTACCTGATGAGTTATGTGCACACACAGGTCACACTGCTAATGCAGGTGTCAAAAACATGCAGCACAACTCTATTACTTTTGCTACGCAAAGGTTGCTATTTGTATCTACTTCCAGGAGCAGCCTGGCCACAAATGCAGCATTCTTGCCTCCTGCTCCATTGAACATTAAAGATTAGTTTGCATAGGAACATAAAAGAGGCACCAGCGTGCTCAGATGAAGTGTGTTCAAAGCTGTAAATGAGTCTGTCAACACAGCACAGTGCTGCACTCTGTAGAGATACCTGCACTAACTCTGAAGGAATGTCATGTTATTGAAGCTCTAGTCTCATGGAGAAATACTTCCAACTTGAAATGCTGTCCAAGACATAACTAGAAAGCACTTGCAAACTATACAGGATTGTCTTCAATCATTCTGACCTCACTCTTATTGTGCAGAAGGCTAATCTTGTTACTCTGTAGAATCTAGACTTTAAAATAAGATGCTACAATGAAATAAGAAATTGAAAGAGCTCAAAACTGCAATACCTCAACATGACTAAAGCATATTGCAAACTCTTCAAAGAAAAAATATGGCAAACCATGCCAGCTGTTATTGATCAAAGCAGTATCAGGCTCTATCTCATTCTTTTTTTGACCCTGTTTAGAATTAATGTACTTTACACATAGAAAATTATCTTTCTAAAGCACCAGAATTTGAGCTTTCTACTTTTCATACTGAAAAGGAACCTATCATTTTAACTAATTTGTATTTTTCTTAAGCCATAGGGATCACCTTGAACATGGAATAATTAGGTGAAATCCTTTTTTTTAAATCAAGATGCTGATTTTTTTTGCGTATCAGTAAGCCTCAAAATAGAAGCAGTGATTTGGAATATAGATCAACTTAAAGGTGAAAAAAGGACTATTGAGAATAGGATCTCCTGGTAGGTCTGCTATACTTTGATCCTGTACTAGAGCCCACAGGGCTTCAACATATTTTATAATCCTAGCAGACACTAAAAGTTTTATAGGGATTTTAACAGAAGCAAAGGACCTTCATATACTCCTGGGAAGTTTGTAAGTTCTGCATGGCTTGATACTGAATAGATAAGCTTTGCATAGACTCCTGTAGGGGTTACTGCACATAAGCCACACAGCATTTTTTACTCTTACAGGGAATCACAGGAGATTTGTGGACCTAATATGTTGATACTGAGAGCACTGGACCACTCAAAAGTCATATTCAGAGTAAAGATAAGGTTTTGCAGAGGCTTATAATACATTGTTTCATAGTTTGAGGAAGCACAGTCCATCTGCTGTCCATTAAGGTGTCACAGAAAAACTAAAGCTATTCTGTAGCAACTGCACTGGATTAGGGAAGTTCAGTAAATGCTTATGAGAGTATTAACTACCTGGCAACTTGCAACTCGTAGTGTCAACTACTTTGTCCTAGATAAAAACAAAAAAACCCTCAACATACCAAACACTTACAAGCTGATCTAAGACCTCACTTGAGCAACAGCAGTTTCCAGAGGATGCTTCTCCATTACCTAACTCTAACATTTCCAGTTGCTACATCAGCCTACGCATTACAGTAGAGGTAAGCTTTATCTTCATCTAGTCTGGAGATTAGATTAGTATTGGAGCTGCAGACCTGAAGAATTATGTCTGTTTCAAACTCCCATGGACATGCGGATTAGTTTCCTGGTGGTCAGGAATTTTAAAATAGTTCTCAACTTTAGCTAGGTTAAGGTATTTCTTTAAAAACAAAGAGAAAACATGTTTGTGAAAAGATTCAAAAAGACACTGGAAAAAAAGGAAGGTGCTGGAGTTTAACCTGTATAGGCAGCTAAGCACCCCTAATCTCCATTTCTTCTTCTCACTCTCAATAAGATAATTAATAGAATATTCATGGGTCAAGATAAAATTAATGCAAGGCAAATGAGAAGTGGAAGAAGAAAGAATAAACATTACAGAACAATGCAAAGGCACTCTCTCACCACCTCCCATGGATAGATTGATGCCCACCCAGTTCCTGAACAAAACATAACTAACTTCCCCAACTCTTCTCCCTCTGTCTTTTGTTAATAAGTATGCCATTTTTTACCATGGAATAGCTATTTGGTTAGTTTGGGACATCTGGCTGTTATGTCCCCTCTCTGCTTCTTGCCCATTTCCAATCTCTTCATGGCATGAGGGTGGATGGGAAGAAGAATGAGAAGCAGACAAGCTCTGGATACTGTGCAAACACCATTCATCAATGCCCAGAACTGTGCTACTAGCATTGTCTTGGTCACAGATCTGAAACACAGTGTGATACTAGCTCTATTCCTGATACACCCAGTATGTAAGGAAAAATGCTCTAATTACTATTTCAGATTAAAGTCTCAAAGTCCCTTTTGCCCTATGTGTAGCTGAAAAGTTGCTCATTATACAGTCAAAGAAAAGTCCGAGGTTTCAGGCGAGGTAATTATTCCACCACCTCACTCAGCAACCATATGAGAGAACATCAACTGGAAAAAGTTACCATTTACTGTTTAGATGGTCATTTCTAGTTCATCTTTCTCCCCACAAGAAAGGGGCAAGATTTTGTACTTTTGGGTTTGTTTCTTCCTCCTTTCCATCCTTCCTTTAAGAAATGAAAAAGCCTAAAGCAAAATCAGTGGAAAAAGCATGTGCATGTCTCAGCATGAAGCCTGCCATACCCTGAAACTTCCATTTTATGCGAAGATATAATGACAACAAACCGTGTGATGATAATGGGTTTGGTGATCACTAACTGCTTAGCACTTGTGAGTGCATCCCATTGGGGCCCATGGATTTGTGAGTGCCCAGTTTCCCTAGATAATCTCTAACCCAATTATCCTCAGCCAAGGGACTGTCTTTCTTTCTCTAGACTTTCTGTCTTTCCTGTTAAGTCTGCAATTCCTGAGGGTCAGTCTTGGCGGTGAAGGTGGAAGCAGAGTTCAGCAACTCTGCCTTCTCTGCACCCACTGTTGCAGCAGCACCCACCTTATTCAGCAGCAGGCCCATATTTTCCCTAGCCTTCCTTTTGCTGCTGATGTACATTAAGAAGCCCGTCTTTGCTGTCTTTTATATCCTTTGCCAGATTTAATTCTAAATGGGCCTTAGCCTTTCTAGTTTCGTTCCTACATACTCTGACACTCATCTATGTTTCATATCAATGGAAGAGAGACAGACATCAATGCAGGAAAGCTTAGGTTAGTCTGAAGATGAGAAGAAAAGCTCCATTTTATCTGAGGACAGTTGGACAGCACACAGGATCAAGTACACATAGTCCTAAAGAGCATTTAAAATTATTTTCAGAATCAGAGAGGGTAACTGTTGTCTAATCTTCCATCTTACTTTAAAGACTAGCTTTTACTAATCAGTTGTACATCAGAAGCAGAAATACACCACTTCACTTGGCAATAGGGATATGTTGATTGATTGCTTTATAAATGGTGCTGATTTGCATGATTTTACCATTGAGACTAAAGGTAATTCATTTTGGCTGCCTGGGAGGGCATCAAACCTTGCAACATGCTCTGAAGTTTGTTTTACCTGCACTCAAGAGATTGAAATTATTTCATTTACATATTTACTTTAAAATTGGCCTCAGTTAGGTAAATCTCTCATTCTAACAAACTGCAGAATGATTTCTGAAAATAGGTCACTTTGATGACATGCTAATCTTTTACTCAACCCCATACAATGGCAGTTTCTAAACACATTTGCTGCCTTACTATAAGAATTTTGTTTAGTGATTTTTTATTTAATTTCTTTAAGGAACATCTCTAAAATATATGAAATCTACTTTACTGTCTTTGGCTTGCAATTAAAACTGACTAATATCTAAAGGCTATGCTTACAAATGTGGAAGATTCAAGTGGAGAATTGTGCAGATTCAAGGACAGACTTTTGCAAATCATGCACAAGTAAGATCAGCAAAAAAATCATAGTAATTCGGACTGAATACTGCCTAATCTTATATTTTCCTACTGTACTCTTTTTGAACTTCCCATTATGCTTAGTAAGATTCTTTTGGAATATAGGATTAAAGGATTATGGACATTCCTGAATTGTTGTGAAGTTGTCCTGTACGTGCCACATGATGGCACTTAAGATGATCTATTCCATAAGCTATCCATAAACTACCCCAGCCTCAAGATGAGGCTGACAGTTTCCCAGGTCCTCCTTCCAGCCCTTCCTGTAGATGGATGATACATTTACTACTGTCTAATCAACTGGTACCTCCCCGCTTAACCAGGGCTACTGATAAATGATAGAAAGTGTGTCTGACCACTTCCACCAGCTCCCTTAGTACTCTCAGGTGGATCTCATCCAACCCTGTAAACTTGTGCATCTAAGTTGTGTAGCAGGTTATTAACCATTTCCTCTTGGTTTACAGGGTCTCCATTCTGTTCCCCATCCATGTCTTCCAGCTCAGAAGACTGGGTACCTGGAGAAAACTGAGGCAAAGCATGCATTAAGTATCTCAGCCTTTTCCTTGTCTTTTTGCCACTATACTTATCCCTATATCCAATCAAGGATGTCCCTTCCAACCTGGTTGTTCTATGATTCTATGATCATAATCTAATATTTAATTACAACAGAGATTCTGAATGTATTTGGAGTTCATCAAATTTTTAATCTTTTATTTATTTGGAATATTCTTCCCCCTCAGTGATGTAGACAAAGAAAGCAAAGAAAAGGACCCTGAGCTCCTTTTAGTAGCAGTCGGAAGCAATGCTGAAAGTTCCCTTGTTGCTGTATTAAGTGCAGGCTGTTGTGGCTGCTCAGGTGAGTGGCAGCAAGTGTGGATATGCATGTTGTCAAAAGGACTGAAGAGTGACATATAGAATTAATATCAAGAGGGCTCTGCGTAGAGCAACAGACACTAGAGCAACTGGAGGTACAACAGTAACAGTTAAACTCCTGGAGGAGGAACAATTTCAGGAAAAAGTATTCCTTGCTGTCTTCACCCACGCAAGAGGGAAATCCAGAAGAGCAACGCAGCATCACAGACTGTTCAGCCAGACAGTCTTGGAAGGGCATGAATAACAAAGTAAGTGGCAAATACATCTGCAGAAAACCACGTGTTGCTCCAAGTTGCTGTGTTTTTGAGACATTATACAGTCCCAACTCTGCATACACTGGAGTCACACCACCCAGGACTATAAATCATGTCAACTAAAATCAGAATCCCACTGCTTACGCTTGCCTCCTGCCTTCCTGGACTTAGAGCAGCTGGAGGTCTGCAGCTTTTAAACCACACTGAGACAACTTCGACCATCAGCATGTTGCATTTTCTGAAATACTAACTCTGCTGCTGTGCTCCTGTTTACTATAATTATATGGCACTATTCAACTTTAGGAGTAGCAGCAAATGCCTAGTCTTCTCTGGGTACTCTCAAACTTTAAGTCTCTTTATGAAACTTCAGATGAAAGCATTTTATTTGTAAAAGAAGTTGGCTTCCACCATACTGTCACCAAGGCTAACACAAAATTAGTCTCTCCCACCCTTACATGCCCTTATCATTGGGTGACATACCTCCCTGTTCAAAGGTCCACAGTCTGTTTTTCTGCAATGTATTCTAGAAAGTATTAAGGCCAGCTAGTTATAAAAGTACAAAGTTGCATGTTTTGTCCTTGGAGGCCCAGCACAGCTGAATAGATTCAACTTGAATATAATCAACTTGTGCCTTCTTCAAACTAGCACAGCTTTTTCTGGTTCTATATGAAAAGGTATGTCTGTTTCACACAGGGACTACCATCAACTGCTGGTCACATACTGACCACATCGGCAAAGCCAACCACCATAGAGACAGACCTAGAGATGCTGTGCATCCAGAAAATCCAAGTAGAAGAACAGCGGGTTGATTCAATCATAGCTCAGAAAAGCTCTGAAACCCTATGTTCAGGTTGGACTTAAATAGAAGCCACTGGGCCTATGGGCAGGAGTGAGTGGTAGCCCCAAGTTAAGCTTGGTAAGGGCCATTAAGGCTTATCAGCAGCCTCAGGGCCCTGTCAGCAGGTTTGCTGTTGTCTGTCCCTTCTGGAGGACTCTATAATAAACACTTGAGAGGGTTTAAACACAGGAAAACTCGCTTTGAGAAAGACAGCAATTGCAACGCTGTTAAGAACTTGCTCTCTGCATGCTTCTAAGCAAGTTCTTCCTGCAGAAATCCTTTCAGTCCAATCAGTAGTGTTCTGATTTGCTGCAAACTGTGCATAATCTTCCTTGACATCTTAGATGATGTTGTTTGCTCCCTGCTTTCCACCCAGTAATCCTGTGCTCTTCCTGCAAGTTCTTTGCTGCTTATCCCACTGCACCCCATTGACCCTTCAGCTTTGATAGATTATATTTTTGTTCTGATTTGCTCTCTGGGTATGCAGATTTATCACCTTTCCTATCTCTTTTTCTGTGAGCTTCTAAAAAGCTTTACAGAATTGTGGAGTTGTTAAGGTCGGAAAAGACTGTTAAGATCATCCAGTCCAACCATAAACCCAACATTGCCAAATCCACCACTGAAACACATCCCTAAACACTACATTAACACATCTTTTAAATATCTCCAATGATGATGACTCAATCACTTCCCTGGGCAGCCTTTCTGATGCTTGACAAGTCTTTTGCAAAAGAAATATTTCCTAGTAGCCAATATAAACCTCCCCTAGTGCAAACTGAGGCCATTTCCTCTAGACTTATAATTTGTTACTTGGGAGAATAGACCAACACCCACCTCACTGCAAAGTCTTTTAGGTACTTGTAGGGAACAATAAGATATCCCCTTAGCCTCATTTTCTCCAGACTAAACACCCCCAGTTTCCTCGACCACTTGTTTTAAGACTAGCACTCCAGATATTTTGTAAGTTTTCTTGCACAATGCTGGTTTATATTAGCTGGCTATTGACCAACCCCAGGTCTTTTTCTGCTGGACAGCTTTACAGACATTTGTCCCTAAGCCTGCAGAGTAGGGACTGTTGTGCCCCAAGTGCCACATAATATGTTACCTATAAGCAGTTTTCACCTGCATTTCTGGGAATGTCCTCCCAGCTCCCTTTTGTTTATCACTTTTTGGGGCTTTCTTTCATTTCTTCCTGCAGGGATTCTGCTCTTTGGTTTCCCCCAAAACCTTGAATCATCTTTTCTGTCATATTTTTTCATTTAGGAAAGCTTGGCTCACCTCTAGCAGGTCACCTCTGCTAGTTGTGTCCCAACTCCTTTCATCTGGATCCAGACTCCACAGCCTTTGGCTAAATGCAATGCTTGCAGAAAGAGAAATGTTCGCAGTCCTTGTTTCTCTCTGGGGAATGGTGTAACCTCTACTCCATCACCCATTTGGCTGCCTCAGGCACAGTGACAGGGTGCCTGCCCCTCTGCTTACAGTTTTACTGCTTATAGTTTTACTGCCAAAGGTTAATGAACACATTGTTGGTCCAGGTCTAGAAAATACATGACTCCTTCTGCAGTTTCAGCCCTTTCTCCCTTAAACAATTTCCCCAGGAATTCCTACACCAGTAATCGCTTGACAGGTGTAGCCCTCTTTCATTTTCATTTGCATGAATCTTGGACCATGACACACCAGCATTATTTCAGACTGTATAGCAAGACTTTCTTTACTACACTATAAAATATAAACTTCCAAGTCCTCTAAAATTTTCAGAGGCTTTCTCTGTGGTAGATGGTAGGTACTTAGCTTTTTCCCACTCCTCAGCTCCATACATTGGGCAAAAATTTTCACTGGCATTAAAAATAAGTATTGATAAATGATTTTCTTTTACATCTTATAATATAGATGGTAACATCCATTTGGGTTTTCAAGACTTCAGCATGAATACTTCTTCCACCTTGAGACCAGCAGACTGACCCTGAGGCAAGGCCACTGATCACAAATGTGGCAAGGCCCACTGTGAGTGCTGGCAGCAACATCTCAGCTCAGCTTCAAGCCTAGTGGGGTGGTCACAGCACTCCCATAAAGCTGGTTTATATTGGAAATGGAATATATTGCAGGAGGACACAAAGCATTGAAGCTTTCAGGAGGTTTAGAAACACAAGGCATTTTCTTCTGAAGAGCAAGGTTGGTGCAAGTTGTGCCCTTTGTTAACAAAGAACCAACTCTGGGTTACACTGCAACTGTAGATCTAGCCTTGGAGACACAGCACTGGAGAAACAAGAACCTTTTACTACTAGGAATGACTGCCCTTGAACTGTTATTGGTATCCAAACATGCCAAATGACTCAGCTCAGAACAAACCATTAACTATGTTCATTTTCTCAGAAGATACTTTTGCATGAATATGTAACACAAAGAGAGTATGAACAAGAACTTCCTCCTCTCAAATATAAAAACTACAGTTCCATTATTTTTTCTTTAAATCTACTGCTGTTAAGTATGGGGTTTTTTGAACCTCAATAGTATTTTGGTGAGTCCAGGACAGGATGTCAAATTTAATGGGATTTCAGTCAATATTTTAGGGAGGTACACACAAGTCAGACATAAGGAGACACAAAGATGCTGAGCTCAGCTTAGTCCAACCAAGAGTCTGGTATGTCTGTGCACATACTAAACAGATTAGTATGAACCTAAGTAACTACTGCTAAAAATGGGTGACTGCTTGTGATGATGTTAGCTCAAAGTAAGAAGCTACTGCCTTCAGCTGGAAATGGTTATCTCCTTAACAGAGAGTAGCTGAGAGCTGGCACAGACTTCTGTTCTGCAGACTAATGAAGTTCTCCTGAAAGCTTTTCAGGGTTCATTTTACATTGTAATACAAAAGGAGATACTATTATGTCTCACCTGGGAGGAAGTAACTTCCATTAAGAGTGTAATAAATTGTATATGTGCTATTGCCTGAGAGGTCAGGGAAGTGGTCAGATATTTGATGAATAGTCGTGTGGATTGTTTGCTTTTGGCCTAAGAAATGTAAATTTTGCTTCCATGAGTGTAAGGCACTAAGATGCTTTTTTTTCCCTAGATATGAGAAACCCATTTGGAAAAGAAGGCAGGTTTGAAAGATGTAAAAATCTTAAGGCTTCTCATGCCATTATGTTATGCACAAAGCATTAAAAGTATTTTTTAGCAGGAGGTATTAATCAGGCTTATATACTGTTAAAATTGCTCTTAAGCCTGAACCTAAACTGACACTCTGTATGCTTTATTTATCCTTTCTCACAGAGATTGGTTTTGTTCATGAATTTGTATGGTTCATATACACAAAAATGTGTGTAATCTACTTAGTTTGATCTGTCATCACCTTCATCCTTCCTGATAGTTTCTAATTGAAAGATGTTTGATACTAAAGAACTGGGTTGACTTTTTAAATATCACTCTTTAAAAAGACTGAGAATGCTGCAGGAATTTCAAAGCATATCTAATGATCACGGGTAAACTTGCCAGTGTTTTTAAACAATTAGAAGTTAAGCAGTCTTGTAATAACAGCAGTAAGCGGGAGGTTATAGATTCCAAGCTTGCTTGCTTAGTTGTAGCACTACACTGGCCATATCCATAATATTCCCAAGCAGACATTTTGAGCACACAATCAATTTCTGTCCTTATTGAAAATATTGAAATAACCTGTAGAAATGTCCCAAAAGTGGCTGTACAGTAGAAACATCAGAATTGGTTCCAGACAGGAGAATAACATGGATGTTTCAACTTATTGCAGTAGACATAACTGATAAAGGCAGCTCAACATTATTACGTCAAAGAAATAGTATGCACTGAAAACCATGTGCAAAAGGTAAAGGAAGCAGCTAAGGCCATCCATTCCAGAAGACAACCCTTCAGGAACAGTTAGTGTTTCTAAACTGACAGGAGTGCCTAAAAGTGTGTTCAACAGACACATTTACATCACAGAAGCCTCTAGGTTCCTCTATAGTCACCCTGTCATGACTTAGATTATATGAAGTTAAGATTTACAAATTATCCTATGTTCCTTGCATCTATGAATATACCACATTCAGACAGCAAGTGCTGCTTTGAGCTCATCTGCTTGAGATAGTGTGATGGACCTCACCCCCTACAAAGCTCCTATGTTCTCTCTGGACTTCCTGCACATTGCTGTTTGCTGTTTCCACCAGTGAGCTACATAAATTCCACAGCACAAAATCTGTGAGCAATACACATTCTCTGAGGGATCATTTATTTGAACCACAAGGTGATGAATTGAGTACTCCCTGCACAGGAGTAAGGCAAAGGAGGGTTGTAACTACCCTAGTCAGGAGATAGTTTCTTCCCTCCCAGCTGGTTTTCCTTCCATCATGAGCCTTTGCCATCAATATCTGAGCTAAACAGGGCACAGAGAAGGCGAGCACCCAATTTCTGGAATCACAAGCATCGAAGGAACATCTAGTGCCCCTAAAGACAAAGCTTTCCCTTCATAAAGACATTCCTAGGTGAATAGCGAGTATTGTCCTCTACAGTTCTTTCTCCACCTGCTATTCAGGCATACTTGTAATCCTGTCTATGTTGTCTTTTTGATGGATAGTGTAAATTTAGTTGCTCTCAACTCACTCACTCACTCAATAAACCATGCCCTCTCCCAGTGCCTTTGTGAAAATCATTCCGGGTCATCTGTTCTGCTTCATCTTTACCCCTCCTCCTGTCAGCAAAATGCTGCCAGCTGCAACAGCAAAGCTGACAACACTAACTGATGGTTTCCAAATGATGTCCAGCTTTTCCCAGGAATGGTTGTTATGTTTTTCCCTTGCTTTTTTGGGGAACCACCCAAGTTGGCAGCAGAGATGTGCCTGCATGGCTACACCAGCAAACACTAGTACCATTCCTTTATTGGAAGAGTGCCGATTCCTGGAGCCGTTGATTGTGACAATAATGCATTGAAGTCTAGGGGCTGCTACAAACGGAATCAAACAGCATCTCTAAGGAGTAAGGGTCTAAGGCCATCGAGAACTATGCAGGAAAATAATTTCTGTAGGTCTCTTGAGTTTTTCATCACTGAGATATGGTCAGCTAATGTCTTTCAGTGTGCAGTGTTAGAATTGTTTGCTTGGCTCAGGATGACAGATCTGGATCAGAAAGTTTCCTACAGCTACAGACAGCCTGCATCTCACAGCAGTGGCTCACATACGTCTTGGAATCCAAACCTAACTATGAAGTGACTGGTATATCTAAGCACATCTCTATCTTGCAGATCTATATATTACTTCTCTGGTACCCTTTACAGTTCTGATAATTAGATTTACCTTACAAGCGACCTGGAGCATGGTGAAGAGGAGGGTGGCAAAGAGGTGTAGGGCATGTTATTGTCACAGGGGAGTTTGAGCAGCAGTTCAAGCAGGCAGGGCAAGCAGGCAGGGCAAGCAGGCAGGGTACAGAGAGAGGCTAGAGACTAGCCAGGAGGCACCAAAGACCATGGTAGCCATCTATCAGAAGATTAGAGCCACACCAAGTACTGCAGCAGGCAGGATGGAAGCTGCCACCCAGACAGAGTCTCAGTGCATATGTGCAGCTACCTAGACCCTGGGCTGCAGGCAGTGCCCCCCCTCCCACACCAGTTCATGCCTCTGGTATTGGCTGCACTTGTGGAAGCTGCGCTTGCATGGGGTAACGCCTTCATATGGTGGAGGAGCTAAGGGAGGAGGTAAAGAGGCTCAGAACCTTCAGGTACTGTGAGAGGGAGATAGACCAGTGGAGCAGTGCCCTCTCACTCAGTGGGCTGTTGGACTTGATGTGTCTGAACATCAGCCACCTGCAAACTGCAAAGTTGGTGGAACAAGAGATGAGGAATGGCAGCAAGTTCCTGCCCGATGAAGAAAACCTGCTCCCCCCAGAGGAGCAAGTAGTCAAAAAGAAGAAATTGATTAATGCCTGGCTCCAAGCCTGGCGTGGGGAGAGGGGCTTTGGTTTCTTTGATCATGGGGTGGTCCACACACCCCCAGGCTTTCTTACTAGGGATGGGACATGTGTGTCTCCTGAGGGGGCTAAAGCCCTTGCTAATAATCTAGCTAGGCTCATTAACTGAGCTTTAAACTAGATGTGAAGGGGGAGGGGCATGAGAACATGCTAGATGGGAATGAGCCTGGACGTGGATCACCAGTGACTTGGAGATGGTGTGCTGGTGTGAGGATCACCAGTACATCACCACAGGACAAGTGAGGGGAATTACACCTGATGACGGTAAGGAAGATGCTGACACTCTGGTGTTAGTTACTACAATGACCAGGCAATTGGGACCAGCCTTGTGGGGGATGTGGTGGTAGGAGGACGTCTGGGACAAAGAAATCATGAGATGATAGGGTTTTCTGTTCTAGGTGAGGTGAAGAGTGTGGTTAGCAGGACAGTCGCATTAAACTTCCAGAGGGTAGACTTCGGACTGTTCAGAAGTCTGGTTGGCAAAGTCTCATAGGAGACAGTCCTTAAAGGCAAGGGAGCCCAGGAGGAAAGCTTCCCCATGTTCTGGAAAAAAAGCCTGCCGGGTTAAAAAACAGCTTGGTTGAACAAAGAGATCTTGAGCGACATTAAGAAGAAGAGAAATGTTTATGGGCTCTGGAAGAGGAGACAGGCCTCTTGGGTGGACTACAGGAGGGAAGTGAGGTTGTGTAGAGAAAAGATCAGGAGAGCTAAGGCCCAACTAGAAATCAGATTGGCAAAGTCCGTGAAAGATAACAAAAAATCTTTCTATAAATATATTAAAAATAAAAGGAGGACTAGGGAGAATATACAGTCCTTATTGGATGCAAAAGGCACAAGAGTGACAGGGGATGAGGAAAAGGCTGAGGTACTCAATGCCTTCTTTGCCTCAGTCTTTAATTGTAAAGAAAGTTGTTTCCCCTGTGTACAAACCCCAGAGCTAGAGGAGCAAAATGAGGCTCCCATGGTCCAAGAGGAGGCGGTTAGAGCCTTGCTTGACCAGTTAGACACCCACAAGTCTATGGGGCCAGATGGGATCCGCCCAAGAGTATTGAAGAAGCTGGTGAATGTGCTGGCCAAATGCCTTTCCATCATCTTCCAACAGTTCTGGAAGACTGAGGAGGTTCCACTGGACTGGAGGCTACCTGATGTAGTGCCCAGCTACAAGAAGGGTCGCAGGGAGGATCCAGGGAACTACAGGCCAGTCAGTCTGACCTCAGTGCCAGGAAAAGTCATGGAACATGACCATCATGAAGCACATGCAAGAGATCTGGGTCATCAGGCCCAGTCAACATGGATTCACAAAAGGCAGGTCTTGCCAAACTAACCTGATTGCCTTCTATGATAAAGTGACTTGGCTGCTGGATGAGGGAAAGGCTGTGGATGTGGTCTTCCTGGACTTCAGTAAAGCCTTTGACACAGTTTCTCACAGAATTCTGCTACGGAAACTGTCAGCCTCTGGCCTGGACAGGTAGACACTCTCCTGGGTGGAAAACTGGTTGGATGGCTGGGCCCAGAGGGTGGTAGTAAATGGTGTTAAATGCAGCTGGAGGCCAGTTATAAAGCGGGGTTCCTCAGGGCTCAGTGCTGGGTCCAGCCCTGTTCAATGTCTTCATCAATGACCTGGATGAAGGCATTGAGTGTACCCTTAGCAAGTTTGCAGATGACACTAAGCTGGGTGGAAATGTGGATCAGGACCTGGGGGGATTGGTTGACAGCCAACTGAACGTGAGGCAGCATGATACAACTGAACACGTATCAGCCAATGATACTCTTGGCTTGTATCAAAAACAGCGTGACCAGCAGGTCCAGGGAAGTTATTCTCTCTCTGTACTTGGCACTGGTGAATATTGTGTTCTGTTCTGGGCCTGTCACCACAAGAAGGATGTTGAGGCTCTGGAGTGAGTCCAGAGAAGAGCCACGAAGCTGGTGAAGGGTCTGGAGAACAGGCCTTATCAGGAGTGGCTGAAAGAGCTGGGGTTGTTTAGCCTGGAGAAGAGGAGGCTGAGAGGAGACCTCATTGCTCCCTACAACTACCTGAGGGGAGGTTGTAGAGAGGAGGGTGCTGGCCTCTTCTCCCAAGTGACAGGGTACAGGACAGGAGGGAAGGGCCTCAGGCTCCTCCAGGGGAGGTTCAGGCTGAACATTAGGAAAACAATTTTCACAGAAAGTGTCATTGGACACTGGAAGAGACTGCCTAGGGAGGTCGTTGAGGGGCTGAGGGGTATGATTTATTATTTGATAGGAATGGTTGGACTCGATGATCCGATGGGTCTTTTCTAACCTGGTGATTCTATGATAAGTGCAAAATTCATGTAACGCCTGGAAATGTGTAGGTATGTGCTACGGAAAGATAGAAAGGGAACTTCATTTAACACAAATACTGTTAAACCCTGGTTATACTTCTATGAAGATCTTTCTCTTCATATATAAACTTTATAGCGGAGTACAAGGTACAACATTTCCTTTCATGTTCAACATTTACAGCTGTGCTTCAAATACATATTAATATAGAAGTGGTAATATATTCTGAGTTAAGCTGTCATAAAATCTTGGGCTTTTCTCATCATCACTTTTGAAGGTCAGTGCCACAGAGAAAAAGAAACATCTGTATTTGATCATCATGAAGGTTTATAATGCATCAGAATAAATACTGCAATATATTTAATTTTTATATGTTTTTAATGAAGAGGCAAAACTGCATCTTTAACAGTTGCTTTTCAAAAAATTGCTCATCTGTTTAGAACAGCTGTAAAAGAGATTGAAGCTAAATATTATTCATGGATACATAATGGCTCCTTACTGAGACCACAACTGAAATGAGGATTACAATGATATTTCATTTTGAGTATTGATTTTTCTGAACTTGTCCCACAAAGCTATTCATGTGAATTCCAGGCAAGTATGAGAAGATGTAGATTATCCTTGCTGGTTTCCTTTTCTATGTTTATTTTTCTTCCCTGTCTTGGTTATAAACTTTTTGCTAATTTTGTACTTTGATTTTCCTACAATCCTTAACAAGGGTGAAGTTTGGTCCTTTGCAGACTTTTGAAAATAAAACTTTTTTTTCAGAGAGTGTCTAAATCAATTCAGAAGTGATAGGTGGAATTATTTTACCTTCATTTCACAGCAATGAAATGTAGCAGTTATTTAATTGTTAAACAACAGTTGCCAGCAATTTAGGTTGCTGGGTGCAGGAATCATAGAATCATAGAATCATAGAACAACCAGGTTGGAAGGGATCCATTGGATCTTCTAGTCCAACCATTCCTATCTAACACTAAACCAAGTCCCTCAAGACCTCATCCACCCGCGCCTTAAACACCTCCAGGGAAGGTGACTCAACCACCTCCCTGGGCAGCCTATTCCAATGCTCAATGACCCTCTGTGTGAAAATCTGGAATCTGGAAGAGTCCCAGTCCTAGTCTAAAGAACGAATACAGTAAGTGGTTGCAGTTCTCTGCTTCAACCTGGGGCCTCATACAGGCTGGGAAGGCATGGAAGAAGCTGGCAGAAATGTTTGAGAAATGTCAAGATAAAGAGTTTGGATTACAGACTTTACATTAGATTTATTTAGGCATCCTGGGGCCTACCGATATGTATTCTATGCTGAGTGATGTTTGAAAATAATGGCCCAGATCATATGAGGGCACAGAAAAGTCCACACAATCACAGGCACAACAACATCCCTGAAGGACTGAAGAGTGGGGAAGAGGTTGTAGACAGTGGAATAGCCCAGCTGGGCAAATTTGTTCTGTCAAGAAGTCTAGCCCAAATTATTTTATTTGCAGGAGATTCTTCAGTATTTAAGATGTAGAATTCACTCTGGGGTTGCCTAAAGGCTGAGCTGTCTTGGAATCTCCCCTCTTATCTGGTCAAATGACCTCTTCAGGTCACCATGAGGCACAGTGGTAAAGGGCAAAGGGATTGTGCTGCTGTTACGTGGTAGTTTGACCCTGAGGAACTGAAGTCAGCCTGACTCCTGGCAATGTACTCAGCAACCAGGGTAATGGAAATTCCTGCTTATTCTGCATCCCTAAGTGCCTGGTGGCTACCAGTAAGAAGAAAACTGTGGGTTTTCAGCATTTTCTAAAAAGAAGAGGACCAGGGGAAGAGGAAACAGCAGTGGTAGTGATAATATCAAGTTATATTTCTGTCTGCAGGGCTCCATCAAGCTGCATGGGCATTTTCTGTAATCTGTTACCCATCTCAGCTTGTTCAGCATACCATGCTAACAGGAGTAAGGGATTCTCTGCTGATTTATGCCACTGCACTCTCTGTGCTACTTTACAAGGATTTGCACAGAGTAGTCTATGGCAGCTTTGCCTATGGACTGCTTTCCTTGGAGAAGTTCATTCTCTCCTGATATAAGACCCTCCTGATATCAGCATGTGAATTTTCAATCGCAAAGTGAATTGTCTTTATGGGGGACCTCTCTTTCACAACAGTTGCAAGCCTAGCACAAGAAGTGGCATGCAAATAGTCCTTTGCCCTTTTGAATACACAAACCAGAGTCAATTGAGCTTTCCCCTATGAGAAATTCTGGTTTTCCATTCCAGGATGACTTATTTATGTCACTATACATTGAATTATGCTATAATAACCTGCTAACTACACAATATCAATACGTTGTGCATGTTTCAGTAGAAACTGCATTAGAAATAACCTAAAGTAGTTATCATTTTATGTACTTACAATCCTTTTGCAGGTGAACACTGCATTTCATGTTTGGATCTACCTTAGCTGAATAAAGTCAAAACATAAAAAAAGGCTAAGTTGTTCTAGTCCCATGAGATACTGGGTTGGTTTGTGAAATATTTAACATTATGATATGAAGACCACATCCACACCCCCAACAACAACAACAAATCCTAATAAAACTTAGCATTTCTGTCAGTCTTTTGATCCACATTACAAGCTTTTCCAAAACTAGACAGTCTGATATTGTGAACCTATAGATAGTGCCTAAGATCAACAAGTGCCTCAAATTTGTTGTGCCTTTATAACTCTAGAACAATTTAATGAGATTTTTTTAAAAATAATCTGTTGGAAAATTGTTTTGTGACAAAAAATCTTACTAGAAACATGAGGCTTAAAGGTAATGTCTCTGGCCTAAACTGATCAGTTTCATGTTGTTTTCCAAAACTGGAGAAGAGTGGCAAGATAGCCCACTGACCCTGAGCTTAATTTTTATACCTAGCATATTATTTGTGGTGAATAAGATCAAAGTTTGAGCCTTGATGATTGTCTATTTGAGCCTACTGCATTTATGGTATGTCAGACACTAAATTAATATTTTGCCTGAAGTGACTTTCCAGAAAAGCTTTGTAAGATCTAGGCTTGATCCCATGTAAAAAGTGAAAACTCTTTTAAACTTAATATTAAGAGTCTCAGAAAACAAATGTATTTTCATTCTATATCTACTTGATTCCAATTTCAGGGGAAAAAAAGAAAGGCACTTGCAGGGAAGAAAAAAATCAACTATGAAAAGTTAACTAAGATAATTTTTTCTGTTTTATTTTCATTTAATTTTGTTTTTGAATTGTATAGAAGACATAGGCATAAGCTGAGACAATCATCAGGTAAATATTGAGCAGATTTATTTGAAAGTCAGTATCTTCTCCCATTGATAGTAGCAATAAAGCTTTCAGCAGTGTAAAAGTTTAGAAAAACATTCCCTGAAATGATGACTAAATGGATCTATTTTTCACTCAAACTTTATACTGTATGAGGGCCAGAAACTGCCACAGGGTCACATTTAACAGGGTTATCTAGCTAAATAATATAAGAACCAAGAGGGTAACTTAGTCGCCACTTTCCTCCCTTTTGCCAGCCCCTGACTCCCCCATGTAAATTTTCTTGATTTGAAAATGAAGCTGATTTTGTTTTATAAATAAATAAATCTCTTGCTTTGACACTCAGTGTTTTTAGCTGGAGGCAAAATGAGATCTTTTCAACACTGTTCTTGCACTGTCTCTGACAGAAGCCTAAAATCTTGCAATGAAGGAGTTTAAAAGAGGCACTTTCTTCTAAGGTCTATAAAGAACAAATAAGTATAGCGTATCAAGTTGAAACAAACAAAAAAAACCATTCAAACCCACACAGACAGAGTAGATGTTAGGTGAGAGCACAACTTCCGGATGGGCTTACCACTCAAGTCACTAAGATAGGCATTATTTTTTTCCATGCAGTGACCACAGACAACTAATGACTTTTGGAATAGGTGTATTAATGTTTTGCCCTTATTTCTGTTATTGTGTATATTTGTATAGAAGAAACAGATTACCTTCAGGTTTTGTGTTTTTTCTTATTTTCAACATTCATCTTGATGGTCTTACTATTGGAAAATAAAGTTACAAGAAAACTGAAAGGTTCAAGACCATGAAAAGGCTTCTGTGCCACTTTAAGAAATGACATTCAAGACATTATTTATCTTGTTTTCCTGAGCATAGGTTTTAAAATCTTAGGGTGCAAGTTTAATTCAAGTTTTAGAAAAACATATAATTCTGGACTCACAATTTTCTACATGTCTACACATCTACTAGAACCATAACTATTTAGTTAGACTGATCTTCTTCAAAGGGATACATGCAACCCAGGATACGTTTGGTTTTCTGGGCACACTTTGATGTCTCAGGTTGAGCCTCTCATACACCACCACTACCAAGTCCTTCTCTTCAGGGCTACTCTCTTTCTATTCTCTGCACAGCCTGTAAGTGTGCTTGGGATTGCCCTGACCCAGATGCAGGACTTTGCACGTGGCATAAATTCTAGTGCTAGACTTTTAGTCTGAAAAGTTTTTGACTGGCAAAACCTTTGGTTCTCTTACTGCTTTGTAAACCCTCCCACCTGCTAAAAGACATTATCATTGTCTATCATGCAAACCCTTGTTCTCTCCTAAGAAACTAGAATGATTCTGTCCTTCACATTGCTTCAAAAATAAACCAAAAAACTTATGAAACATAGAAAGCTCACCAAAATTCATTGCCTAGTAAAGGAGATATTTGTTATTAAGCCTTGCATTCCTCTTCTAAATAGGTTTATTGTAATCATTACACATCACTAGAATCAGTATCTGCACAGTATGAATGCTGATGTTTCTGTGCATGTTGTTAGTCAGAGACACATTAAAATATACCGGGGCAGTGCAAACATTTGCTTGTCTTTCTTGCAAATTATTTTAAAACTGTTTTCATAACATCCTGAAAATTTTTCTTAGATGAAGCTTCCGATATACAATGTGGATGGAGAACAGGAAAATGTCAGATCATGCCAGATAGAGATAATGCTTTTGTTTGAGAAGATACTGGCTTCATGTAGACAAGGGAAATATGCTAGATCCAATCTGCCTGGATTATACCAAGGTGTTGAAAGGGAATTGCTAGAGTAGAAAATCTAGGAATTAGGAAACGGATTATAAAATAGGTTAGGAAGTAAAGGGAGATGACTGGTACTGTGCTAAATAAAGAACTTCCAAACTAGAGGGAAGATTTTAGGAGAACATCTCAGGTAGAATCCAACCACTCTGACAGCATATAGCCAATAAAAATTTTAACTTAATTTGTCAGAAATTTATCTGGAAAGCACCAGAAGTCCAAAGCCAAGCAGGTTTCATCCCTCACTTCAGAAATAGTTACATGTTTAAAGATGGCTATACCTACATGTGTTCAATTACAACTGTATAGAGGATGACAGGGTTAATTTCTTTAGAGAAATACTTTCCTTCTCTCCTGTTCCCATTTCTCTTTTCTGTTGTGCATGGGCACTCTTTCCTTCTCATTTCTTGCATTTAATCTGCTAGTCTGTAGAAACTTCACAGAAAAAGAACAAAAAATGGCCTTCTTGATATTCACTTCTTGCATCCACTGTATCTTCCTTTGTGTCTGCAACAGACAGGCTTACAAAACAGCTGCACAGAGTACCAAATAACAACAATGCAGAGCAAATATTCCCCAAGATTAATTATAGATTGATGGAAATGAAGAAGAAAAGCAGCAACCATAAAATCCACATAATGTTTTTGAAAGAATCAATGGAATAAATACACCTGCTTCTGAGATAACTCAATGCATCTTCTTGTCTCTGAAAGTATGAAAAGCCATTTTCATCCCCCAGTCTTGAATTTCCTTAATGACTTAACAAGGAACTCTGTTAAATGAGATCCTATTATACAAGCTAAAGACCTAAACAAGATTTGGTTTTAAATGATCCACTATCCACCATGTTACTATTAAAAATTCAGCTCTAGAAAGCATCATAAGTAACAACCCTCAAAAAAGAAGATTCTCAATACCTATCTTGCTCTTCTCATTACTGCTTTTAATGTAGCAGTCTGTCAACCAAGTGCAACACACTTAGCACACGCAGTGATGATGACTAACAATGCCAAATTCTCCTTTTGCCCAACCTATTCCCACACAAGATCTATTCCCAAAACATGGAGGAAGGTAAACCATCTTTGATGGACTTAATTTTAGGTCATCTGGATCTGCAGATAATAGCAGCCCATTTTAACTGACTGCAAGTTTGCATCTAACACACTATCACACCTGACTAATTTAAAGACTCTCATACTCATGTGAGGAAGATAACACGTCATAATGGAGACCTCAAAAAATGCATCTTATTTTCTTATCGTAGAGTTATGCAGTACTCTTAAAGAAAGACAGGATACTCTAATGGAAGGTACTGAATTAGCCCTTACATATCATCAGGTTATTATATACTTGCTGTGTGACTACCTCTCCATGACTTTTTTTTGTGAAACAGGAATAAAAAAAAATCTTCCTCTTACTCACCTTTTGTCTGTCCATCCTGGAACATGAGTGAGTAAGGTATGAAATCTATCCTTTGAATATATATAAAGCCTTACATGGCAGGACATTGCACTGGGTCACCTGAATAAAGTGCTTGATAATACTTAATGCATACTGGTGCTTTTGGATTATTCTTGGTATTTTGAAAAGTTTTCTGTTACATTCTCATTCCTAAGCAATGGCATGATCTCAGTCATTCCAACTCTTGAAACTACTGGAAATGATGTGCAAGATTAAAGCTGATGAAAAAAAATTCCTCCAAGATTACATAGACCTATATATGCCTTTTGTACACAATACATCATTCTTGTGTATCTTCCTTAGTTAGTTGTTAGTACAGTAGCCCTGGGGCCCAGTGAACAGGATAAACCTTACCAAATACTTGGTATTATAGGCTTCTCTAATATAACTTAAAAGGGACCTTTCCTCTCTAAAAATGTCTCAGATATTCTAAGACCTGAGAGATACTGGGGTACCAGATATTTCTCAACTTGTAGTCCAAGAGGCTGTGCATGCACTCACCAAAATCTTCCTAGAGGTACAGATGAGAAAATTAGTTCTATTAGTTCTATTAGTGCCCCCAGCCTCAACCCTGACATCGCTATGGAGACACAGGTGTTTTTCTTTCCCCTCACTGAGGCTGACAGAGTAGCAGATGTAATACAAGATCTCAGGGATGGGAGCACCATTTTGGCTTGTATAGTTTTGCAGAGACCAATCCAAGTCCTTCCAAGCAAACAGAGGAGCTTCCACTGGCATCTTGTTGGCTCTGTCTGTCTGCTCATGCTTACCCTGAGAGGTGCTGGAAGGAGCGGCTGAGCTTGACTTTGCTTTTAATGAAGATGGGCATTCTGTTGGTAAGGTCCAGGCTGCATTCTTTCCCTGGATGGTATATGCTTTATCTCTCCTTAGTCAACTCCAGTAATTACTCTGCTTCTCTTATCCTACTCAAGCTACTCACTACCTTCCTGGACAGCACCAGATGCAGTGACATCTGTTTCTACTTCACTACATGTCTTCTAGTTTTTGGTTTAAATAGTGCATTTGTCACATTCAAAGAGAATGATATCTTATCTCACTATTATCCACTGTAATGGATAAGCAAGGTTATTAAAAGTCATTAATTACTTGTCATCAGATTTTAAATATTTGTAATGGAGACCTGTGAAGAACTCATGTCTTAAATGTCTGTGTTTTCCCAGGCCTGTTAAGTACTACCTAAATTAAGATTAAAGCATTTAGCTTCCACTTATGAGCAGGGTTAGAAATAGCAACTGAAAGAAACTAAAAGAAGAAAATCACAGAGAAAAAAATCCCAAACCACAGTTGTGTTGATAGACCTGACACAAGCACCACCGTATCTTTTCTGGAGGGCTATTTCTGGAAGTGCTCTTCCATGTTTTTGAACTATTTCTAGTTAAAAACTTTTCCATGAACCAGCCTGCAGCCAGAACTTGAATAGCTAGAAAATAACACAGGTCAGGTTGTCAGCTGTATATTTCATTCATGTAAAACTTCAAGTACATACCAAGTTGCTATATAAAGCTGGAGTCTCTGTAAGAACTAAATGGATATTTTTTCTAAAGGAGTTTAGCAGAAAAATAAAATGTCATAGTCTTCACATTACTTGTTCCTTTCCTGCTTGAAACTCCTCTCTTCCTTGCACCTCCTATTCTTTTCATTTTCTGTGTTGAACAGAATGTGTATCACAGCCTGTGAATTTTGCTGGGTCTTTTGTCTTTCTGTTCAAGGTAAATCAAGCTCCATTTAGATTGCTTAGTGAAATAATTTGATGTGCCTATTAATCTGCTTCAAATACATGGCCTGAAAATAGCTCTGAGGAAAGTGATCTATTAATTGTATTGATCGACATTTGGCCTTTCATATCACTGGTATTTCCCCCAGATGCATACTGTTTGCTATACAGATTTTATTAGATCAAAATCCCACATGCCAGCATGAGGCTTCGGGATGGAGGCTCAAAATATTTGCATTTTGTGATATAGATCCATCCCTTTTTCTAACAGAAATGAGTTTGGCTTTAAGTCACTTGCTTTTATTCTATAAAAATCCCATTAAAGAAATAATTAAAATCACTTTGTCTTACACATGGCTTTAAAACTCAATTTTACTTCTACTTACCCATGTGGGGATTCCTCCGGGGATGGCTCTAATTTACCCAACTTGTTACTTCCTCCTAAAACATCTCGAACATGTTACAAAAATGTATATATTTTTAATTTACTTTGGGTCATATTAAGATTCTGTATATTGTAATGTGAATGAAGGTAAGGTATATTTTTTTCAATTCAAGTTAAAGGAGGTATCATTGATTCAACGTACAATTTAGAGTGAGCGATGATCTGACAGTCCAGGTTTTGCATTTTAATAGTTATTGAAAATTTCCTTATTTTTCCACCTTCCTCATCAAGCACCGATCAGACATTTCACAATTTATATTCTACTTATCAGATAACTTTTCGAGTTCTTGCTTGTAGACAGCAGGACATAAAAGGCTGTCACTTCTTACAGCAATGGCAATAAGTGTAGGAAAATATGGTGACACTTGAAGAAAAGGTTACAAGCCTTGCTTTCTTACTTCCAAACATCATTCTGATCACGGAACTCAGAGGAGGTGTTATCTTTCACTCTAAGTTACTACATTTGGTAACAACAAAACAAATGGGTTTCTTTACTCTAACAGTTAAGGCAAAACTTTTCTATTTAATAATGGCAATAACCAAGGTAAAATATATTAAATAACATTCTTATTATTTCCTTCAGTTTATTTTTTTTCTCATGGGAAATGTGTGTTTTTCAATTATAGCATATTTTAAATCACAGCAGAAGTCCAACTTATGTCTTTGTTGCATACATTTGACACTGAGTTCCAAGCAGTACAGCATCTGCCAAAGATAAATCTGTTTCTAACATATTCTTTACTATTCCACAATGCAAAGAGCAATAACTGCATGCAGTTTAATTACATATTAGCATTATACTGTACATGTAGAAATAAAATAACTAAGATGCAACTGATTTTATGTTTTAGAAAATTTAGCACCAATTAAAAACCCCCATATTTACTCTTAGTAGAAGGGTGCAATACAGCTGCTTGGAAGGAAAAGGAATAAAAAGACTGAAGAAGCTTATTCTAGTTGGAAATATTAAGTTAATATATAACTTTAAAACCGTTCTTGTGAAAGACGGTGTGAATTTATAATTGAATATTTTCTTTTTCACAAAACTGTGAAGTTCACTGGCTGGGTAAGCCCCCAAGGAGAACACAGAATCTGGCTTATCCAGAATGTTTTTCATGTATTGCACGTGTGCAATCTGAGAGCAAATGTACAATGGACAGAAAAAAAAAGCTGTGACATGTTGGACTATTCATGGCTCAGTCACATCTAACCAACATGTGCATAGTGGCTGTTCACCTGAGATTTCAAGATCTTACTGCAGAGCTCAGTCGTTACACATCCAAAAGTCTGTCAACAAACTGAATATAACTTTCCAGGACATATTAAAAGGAAGCACCTGGGAAAATTCAGGTAGGCCTAGAATTTTCCCCTTCCTCTCTTCAGATGACAATTACCTTCAGTAAAATACTCTTAAATGTATACACTTAAAAAAGAAAAATAAATGAATGAATTTTCTTCCTTGCATTCCCACAAACAAAATGAAAAAGAGAACAAATGCCAAGTTTTTTGTCTAAAAGTAACAGAGTCATTGCACAGAAACAACTATCCTGGCAGCCTATGAGTGCCCATAAGAAAATGATGTTCAAAGCAACATCTCCTAAATGCAGATTGAAAAGGATATAAAAAATAATAAAAACAAAGAGGTAAGTATACAAAATGCTCTTGAATGTCATTGCACAGTGTTAAGAAAGGAGTTGAAGAAGGTGCCTTGATCACCAATGAAGTTAAAAGTGAGGTGCAGCTAAGGAGAATTGGATGTGTTACATGACCCAACAGCTTTAGGAACCTTATTGCACCCAGACGGGCAGTCATTCTTCTGTAACATCAGAGACAGTTTCCAACAATACTAATGTCTGTTCTGAGGTTATATTGTGTCAGGGCAAAGCAATATTTCACAATATTAAATTCTGGGTTTGTATACTTTCCCTAAACCCATAGATTATGAAAAAATTGGGCTAGAAACAATTTAGAAGGAGATTTGTCTATCTCTCAGTATACAGTTACACTATATATTACATAAATTATTCTCTGATAAACCACATTTCTGGAAAATATAAGTTACTTATTTGTGAAATAAGCTTGATTCCAGCTATTTTAATCATACAACTGTTTTTCTTCTTCACCAAGGAAAACATTGTTCCAAATGATGTCAGTTTGTTGTATTTTGTTTTAGTCCCACTAGCATATATTGCAGTTCACACAGAGCAAATACATATACCCACATCGTGTCGTATATCTTGATTCTGTCACTTAACCAAACTGGCTTTATTGACCTCATTAGAGAGAATATAATAGTGCTTATTTTACATGTATATAAAGATAAAAATAGATTTAAATATAGATATAAATTTATATAAAAATATACACTTACATTATATCTATATTTAACCCAAATCTATTTTTTTTTTTTTAAACCATAAGGAAGAGCAAAATCTGACAATGCCTACATTTTGTATCACAGGGAAAATGTTTGCTGGAGTATATGAGGTCTGCCACAAGAAACCTGAGACCAATCCTATAGCTGGGGAACCAAGACTGGGAGAGAAGAGACAAAAAGATGATTATAGAACATGTTCTAACCTGTCACAGGGAGTTAAGGCACAACTTGATTGCTTCACTCAGGACAAGTGGACATACATTTAAATACAGATGTTTTCTTATACTTGGTCAGAAAATGTCAGTGGGTGCTTGTCCACAATGCTTTCCCTGTGAAACAGGTTTTAGGTAATAACAGCAATGCTGTGATTGAACACCCATTCTCTTTACCAGACCAGACTCACTGTGATTTCTACCTTTTTTCAAAGGTCAGACTGGTGCTCAAAGAAACCCATTCTATGTCAGTAGAAGATGTGGAAGCAAAACCAATGGAAGTTTTCAACAGCTTTTCAGAAAATTATCTGTGGAATTGCTTTGAATATTTGTATGCAACTGTGTGTCAATTCAGATGGGAACTATTTTGAAGGTCATCATAGTTCATTTTATTTGTTAAAAAGAAAGAGTTAAAGGCACAATCTTGTGGGCTTTTGGTTTGTGTTGAACCTCGTAAAGGTGTATGGTAAGAGACATTAAAACATAATGTAATAATTAAAGCTTCAGGGCCCTTGGGAAGACGATGGAGGGCTCAGGGGCACAGGTGGTGTTCTGCTCCATCCCCAGGATACATGGAGCAGACCCACAGGACACTAAGAAGGACTCAATTAATGCCTGGCTCTGAACCCGGTGCGAGGAAAAGGGCTTTGAGTTCTTTGACCACAGAGTGGTTTGTGCACCCCCTGACATGGGTGCAAAGGTTGGGACACGTGGGTCTCCTAGTGGGGCTAAGGCCCTTGCTAAAAACCTAGCTAAGCTCATAAATAGAGCTTTAAACTAGGTGTGAAGGGGGAGGATATCCAGTCCAGGATAGACAACCGCGTGCCTGGATGTAGGCCACTGAAGTTTAGGAGGGGGCGTGCTGGTGAGGACCACCAGCGTGTCACCATTCAGGTAGTGGGGGAGAATGCAGCCTCTCTCAACAAGGGAGATATAGATATTCTGGCATCAACTACTCCAGGAGGAGTAGTCCCCTCTAGGAGGGCTGAAGACTCTGCTACTCAGCTGAAGTGCATTTACACCAATGCACGCAGCATGGGGAACAAGATGGAAGAACTGGAAGCCGTTGTAGGGCAAGGTGCCTTTGATGTCGTTGCCATCATGGAAACGTGGTGGGATGACTCTTATAACTGGAGTTCGGGTATGGTGGGGTATAAACTCTTCAGGAGGGATAGAAAGGGTAGGAGAGGGGGTGGAGTAGCCCTCTTTGTAAGGGAGGACTTGGACACCTCCGAGATGGACTGTGGTGATGAGGAGATTGAGTGCCTGTGGGTTAAGATCAAGGGAGCCCATAACAAGGGAGACTTTGTGATGGGAGTCTGTTACAGGCCACCCAGCCAAGGAGAAGCAGCTGATGAGCTCTTCTATAAACAGCTGGGGTTAATCTCCAAATCAATGCCTCTTGTCCTTGTGAGAGACTTCAATCTCCCTGATATCTGCTGGAAGTACAACACAGCAGAAAGAAAGCAGTCTAGGAGGTTCCTGGAGTCCGTGGAAGATAACTTCCTTGCACAGCTGGTCAACGAACCTACGAGGGAAGGTGCCCTCCTGGACTTGCTGTTTGTCAACAGAGAGGGGCTTGTGGGGGATGTGATAGTAGGGGGTCACCTAGGTCTTAGTGATCATGAGATGATAGGGTTTTCTGTCCTAGGTGAAGCGAAGAGGGTACTAAGCAGGACGGTTGCACTAAATTTTCAGAGGGCAGACTTTGAACTGTTTAGAAGGCTGGTTGTCAAAGTCTCCTGGGAGACAGCACTTGAGGGCAAGGGAGCCCATGAGGGCTGGGAGTTCTTCAAAAAGGAGATCCTAGCAGCTCAGGAGAAAGCCATCCCCGTGTTCTGGAAAAAAGGCTGGCAGGGGAAAAAAACAGTTTGGTTGAGTAGGGAAATCTTGAGTGAAATTAGAAAAAAAAGGAAGATTTATAGGCTCTGGAAGAGGGGACAGGCCTCTTGGGGGGACTTCAGGAGGGAAGCGAGGCTATGTAGGGAAAAAATCAGAGGGGCTAAGGCCGAGCTAGAGGTCAGATTAGCTAAGTCAGCAAAATACAATAAAAAATCTTTTTATAAGTATATTAACAGTAAAAGGAGGACAAGGGAGACCATACAGTCCCTTTTGGACTCAGAGGCAACAGTAGTGACAGGGGACGAGGAGAAGGCTGAGGTACTTAATGCCTTCTTTGCCTCAGTCTTTAATTGTAAAGAAAGCTGTTCCCTCTGTGTAGATACCTGGGAAACAGAGGAGCAATATGAGGCTCCCATAGTCCAAGAGGAGGTGGTCAGAGCCCTGCTTGGCCAGCTGGACACCCACAAGTCCATGGGGCCAGATGGGATACATCCTAGGGTTTTGAGGGAGCTGGCGGATGTATTGGCCAAACCCCTTTCCATCATCTTCCAGCAGTCCTGGAAGACTGGGGAGGTACCTCTGGACTGGAGACTGGCTGATGTAGTTCCCATTTACAAGAAGGGTTGCAGGGAGGATCCGGGGAACTACAGGCCTGTCAGTCTGACCTCAGTGCCAGGGAAAGTCATGGAAGAGGTGATCTTGAGTGCTATCATGAAGCACTTGCAAGAGAACCAGGTGATCAGGCCCAGTCAACATGGGTTTACCAAAGGCAGGTCCTGCCAAACCAACCTGATTGCCTTCTATGACAAAGTCACTCGGCTGCTGGATGAGGGAAAGGCTGTGGATGTGGTCTTTCTGGACTTCAGTAAAGCCTTTGACACAGTTTCTCACAGCATTCTGCTACAGAAACTGTCAGCCTCTGGCCTGGACAGACACACACTCTCCTGGGTAGAAAACTGGCTGGATGGCCGGGCCCAGAGAGTGGTGGTAAATGGTGTTAAGTCCAGCTGGAGGCCAGTGACAAGTGGTGTTCCCCAGGGCTCACTGCTAGGTCCAGTCCTGTTCAATGTCTTCATCAATGACCTGGATGAGGGCATTGAGGGTACCCTTAGCAAGTTTGCAGATGACACAAAGCTGTGTGCAAGTGTAGATCTGCTGGAGGGTAGGGAGGCTCTGCAAAGGGACCTAAACAGGCTGGACCGCTGGGCAGTGTCCACCGGCATGAAGTTTAACACGGCCAAATGCCGGGTCCTGCACTTGGGGCACAACAACCCTATGCAGAATTACAGACTGGGAGAAGCGTGGCTGGAAAACTACCAGGAGGAGAGGGACCTGGGGGTGTTGGTCGACAGCCGACTGAACATGAGCCAGCAGTGTGCCCAGGTGGCCAAGAAGGCCAATGGCATCCTGGTTTGGATCAGAAACAGTGTGACCAGCAGGTCCAGGGAGGTGATTCTCCCTCTGTATTCAGCACTGGTGAGGCTGCTCCTTGAGTACTGTGTCCAGTTCTGGGCCCCTCAGCACAAGAAGGATGTTGAGGCTCTGGAGCAAGTCCAGAGAAGAGCGACGAGGCTGGTGAAGGGGCTGGAGAACAGACCCTATGAGGAGTGGCTGAGAGAGCTGGGGTTGTTTAGCCTGGAGAAGAGGAGGCTGAGAGGAGACCTCATTACTCTCTACAAGTACCTGAAAGGTGGTTGTGGAGAGGAGGGAGCTGGTCTCTTCTCCCAAGTGACAGGGGACAGGACGAGAGGGAATGGCCTCAAGCTCCGCCAGGGGAGATTTAGGCTGGAGATTAGGAAGAGGTTTTTCACACAGAGGGTCACCTTCCCTGGAGGTGTTTAAGACACGGGTGGATGAGGTCTTGAGGGACTTGGTTTAGTGTTGGATGGGAATGGTTGGACTAGAAGATCCAATGGGTCCCTTCCAACCAGGTTGTTCTGTGATTCTGTGATAATATCTCAGTGGGTCAGTTTGTAGCAATTGCTTCACAGTGGGTCTATTGTCATTTGAGTACAAGTAGTAAGTTAAAGGGCAATGAATAGTATATTAGGTACATTACTGCAAGTATTTTATCTAGTGGAATTACTTATTTTATTATTAAAATAGATAATATTTAGGTAAATGTGTGCAAAGCAGGAACTTGAATAGTTTCTTCCTGAATGAAGCATTATGCCACATCTTTTACTCAGTAGGATTTAAGATGACTGAGGTGTTCTGATTTCAGCTGGGATGGTCAGTTTTTCTTCTCAGGATCTGTACTTACTCAGTAACCACAATGTTTTGGATTTAGTGTGAAAATAATGCTGATAACACATTTTGTTTTGCTTTGCTGCTAGGTAATGTCAGTGTTCAGTTGGGATTGAAACATTTTTTTTCCCAGTAGTTGCTGGTTTCTAGGTTTTGGTATGTGAATAGAGCTGAAAAATACTGACATTTGTAGTAGTCATTAGGGAAACCAAGAACATTTTTCAGTTTTTCTAGTTTTACAGGTAAGCAGGTATATAAATCTGGATGGAGCAGACCCAGGATAGCTGAGCAAACTGGCCAAAAAAAGCATTTCATACCATAAATGTCACACTTGGTATAAAGTGGGAAGATTTCCTGGGACAGGACTCCTTCCTCTTTTGGCTTCTGCCTGCTCTTGGCGTGGTCTTCTATTGGTGTGCTCTGCTTCTACTGCTACTGGTGTCCTGTTCTGGGTGCTCTGCATTTGATGATCTCTGCACCTGCTGGAGCTGCAGTGCTCACAGTATTTGCCATCTGGCATTCACGGCTGGGATTGTGCATTCTGTAACAAGTGCCAAGACAGGCTGAGTATTTCTTTCTCATATTTTATTATTATTGTTACTATTATGGTTTTCCTCTTCTTTTGCTGTTTAATTAAAACTTTTTATTATTGCAACCTAAGGGTCTTCCTTTCCTTTTTCAATTCTTGCCCCCTGTTGGAGGAAGATCAGAGGGTGGCTATCTATTGCTTAGCTGCCAATCAAGGGCTAACCTAGGACACTGGGCAAATAAAATAGCAAGGCAGAGAACATTTTGACTGCTGAATCGGGGACTTAGGGTCACAGAGACTCTGCAATAATTACTACGTGCCCTTGAACACAGCAGTTGCAGCTGGAGAGCAGGTGGAAAAGAGAAAGGGGGAAAAAAACACTGAGAGAGAAGGAGAGAGAAAGAAAAGTGAAACCCTATCACCTTTTACAAAAGAAATGATCAATTTTAAGATATGCTGAAGATCCTTCAATTCATAGTGTCTGCTAGGAAATGCAAATCAGCCATAGGTGATTTTGATAAGCACATCAAAGTTTATGTTTATTTTTAAAACATATGAGAGGGGACAAGTGGGAAGAGGGTCAAACCTGCCTACAAATTCTGAGTGGGAAGAAGAGGATTCCTAATACAGCATGAAGTTTGTTGAGCCCTGTGCTGCTCTCTCTGTACAAATGTCTTGTTTATTGACAGTATTTGTGATCACAATGGCATACAGATATTCTCTACCACTCTCCTTCCAAAAGCAGTGAGAAAAACAAACCTAAAGTGTAGATCTCAGCTTTTGGGCTTGCCAGCATCACTGGTGCAGAAGAGAGAAATTATTAGTGACAGAGGCCCAAAGTTTGTTAGCTGAACTGAAACACTTTTTTGCTAGTAAACTCTGTCTATAATATTAGGCATGGATCATAACTTAGGTTTTCATTTGTCTATCTGCAAAAATGTCATTGATAGGTAAGAAAAAAAAATCTGATTCTGAGATTTCCTGAGAATTGTATCATTTTCTCACTACTTCAGGTCATATAGTGAAGAAATAGGCTATGGGATATACTAGAATCTCGATCTGCAACATAAGGAAAAGAACTTAAAATTTGCTAAATGATCCAGAACAACTGGTGAAGAAGCACTGAAAACTGCACATTTGATTTTAGGTTTGTTTTTCTTAAAAAAGGTGACAATACGCAGTAGTTAAGAAGTATTTAAAAAACTACTAAGATACTAAGACCTACTTTGTGCTTAGAAAAACAACCTTTAGTCATTTAAAATTTCTTTAGAATATCAAGCCAGATCTCAAGACACACTCTAGATAATTTTTCTTTTTTAATTTTTATATATATACTATATTGTTGAGAACTATGAAAAAACTAACTGGAGACAGGAGGGTTTGTGTGAATGCAGAGCAGTGATTTACAGGTGTCATCTACTGTACTCTTTCAAATCAGTTTTGTCACTTTCTTTAAATTTGAACTAAAAATTCATACTATTACCCACTTCACTGAAGCAGTTAGCCAATACAGACCGTCAACATTGTTCCTGTTAAAATGAAAAATAGATTATAGAAGGCAGGTATATCATTTGGTGAAATCTCGTTTATTTACAGAAAATAAGCACAAAGTGTAGGTTCCTTGAGTAGAGTAGGAAAAGCAAACAGCAGGTAGGTCAGCATCTTTGAAAAACCTCCATCTAATGCTAAGGCAAGCTCCATAGTTCAAGGAGTCTGTTTCTCTCTTACCCATCAAGGTAATTCTCATTTCCTGTCCTGACTCCCCCAAACAAAAAAAAAAATCCTTTCAACTCACAAACAAGAATCATTCCCTGCATACCCCATACAGAACTTCTATTAATTCTAAATGTTTATTCCATGGACCAAATGCAGTAAATATGGCTAAAAAATCTCAGAGATGCAGGTTCAATAGAAGGTAGATAAAGTGGGAAGACACAATGAAGTAGGTAGACTGGAGCTGTGAAATTTAACCAAATCAGAGCTGCAGAGCTTTACTGAAAGATGGGCAGAAAGCCAGAGTATGTGCACAAGCATCTGGAACAAGTAGTAAGAGGATTTAAAAAAACCCAACTCAAACAAAAAAACTAATCTTCTTAAAAAACAAATTGATAAGGGAACAAAATCTTCTGAAAGCAATGAAAAACAGTGCATGAACTGCAAGACTAAATAAAAAGTGAACTTGTAAGAGCAACAATGGAGTATAAACAACTTGGGGTAGCAAAAGCAAAAGACATTGCTGGAGTGGAATAGGTTAATACTGGTATAGAAGAGGTGAATACTGGTGATTGTTGATATAAGTAAGCTTACGAAACCAGGTAAGGGAAAACACTGAAAACTATGTGAGTAAGCAAAAGCATTATAGACAAGAGTAAACAAAATGATAACAAAAAATTAATGGATTTGATATGTTGCAGGATATGAGACATTTCTCAACTTATCTCTGAACTGAAAGGCAACATACTAGTTTTTCTGTAAGGAGCAGGGAAAAAAAAAATAACATTCTTATTGTAGGTTCTTTGTGGGGGAAAAAATTAGAAGCTCTGCATGGCTTTCTGTAAATGATACTTGCACACCTGAAGTCTGCAGCAGTTCCCATAAGACCTACTGTGAATACATAGTAAGTTAGAAAAAATAGAGGAAAACTGAATTGATCAATACTGCTTAGAATAACTTTCTTTTCTAGATTGGACAGAAGGTCTCAGCCTTTCTTGTTATTTTATTATTCTACATAATCTACTGCTGTGCTATTGCTGTTTTCCATGATCAAGTATTTAAACAGTCAGGAAAATGCACACATTTATAATTCAAAGAAACATTTACAAAACTGAAAACCTGAACCTTCTACAAGTTGTTCACAGAGTCAGTTTAGGTGTCTTATAGAATACAGAAACATCAATTTACACAGGAAATACACCTTTTGTAGATACTGAGGCTCTTACACAATAGCAGATTTGTAAAAACTGGGACTTGAATTTGTTTTTCTGGAAATGTATTTTGTATGTCTAAGAGAAATAAACATTAATATAGTAAGAATTAAATGGCTGTCCACTCTTTTAATGTCATTCATATAAAAGATACTTTTGTCTTTTAATACAAGAGGTGAAGATATCTAGTTGCTGGACAAATTATAACCCCTGACTGTTGACAAATTTCAGAAGGGATTTTTTTCACCCATAGAATGCTCACAAGTCTGATAGAACCAAAATGAATCAATAATAAACAAAAAACACAGAAACTTTGTCCTTACCAGAACCAGCTCCAGTTTCTAAATGACTAAACATGAGGAGCAGTCTCAGCTGGAGAGAGCATGTTATATTAAGAAAGGGAAGCACAGGTGGGTTTTAGTAGGAGAGGAAAATTCTTCAGGTATGTATCACAAAGATGGTGTTAAATTTTGTTTCCAAAAATAGAACATATCCAGACTGTGAATGGCTCTTAGGTGTAGTGAGATGCCTGGAGGAGGTAAAAATGTTTTGGTTTAAATTCCTTTCCTGAGGAGAAACCTTTACCATCAACAATTAAGAATCAGCAGTAGACAACTATTCATGTAGTATTGTTGGGTGGTTTTATAACACACTTTGGAGGAAGGCCTTAATATATATTAAAAAATAGAGATGTGCAGAAATAGCAGTATGGGATCACTATTATTGCTGCTACAAAATAAAAGCTGTAAGAGTCTTTTTCTTTCAATTCTTAGTTCATATGGCTAGATGTATTGTTTTACAACTACTCATGCTGGCAAAGTAAAGGGAAACTTCCTTAGAAAGCTGCAGGACAAAGTAGGCTGTGCTTTAGAAGAGTCTGGATGAGACCTCACCCAAAGTCTGAGTCAGAGGAACACAGACAGGCTCAACAGAATTCTGCTGTTAAAATAATCTCCCAAAGAAGAAGAGTGGGCATACCATGATGTAAAACCAGTTCAAATTCCTTTTCATTACTTGACTCTGATACCACACAAGGAAGAAAAAAGCAGATGAGTGACACAAGTGTGATGTGCCACATGCTTCCATCCAGGTTTTCCTGCTTCGTACTAGCAAACACAAAAAGTAACAGCATCCTGCTAGAAACCACAGAATCACAGAACAACCAGGTTGGAAGGGACCCATCGGATCTTCTAGTCCAACCATTCCTATCTAACACTAAACCAAGTCCCTCAAGACCTCATCCACCTATGCCTTAAACACCTCCAGGGAAGGTGAATCAACCACCTCCCTGGGCAACCTATTCCAATGCCCAATGACCCTCTGTGTGAAAAAACTCCTCCTAATCTCCAGCCTAAATCTCCCCTGGCGGAGCTTGAGGCCATTCCCTCTCGTCCTGTCCCCTGTCACTTGGGAGAAGAGGCCAGCTCCCTCCTCTCTACAACCACCTTTCAGGTACTTGTAGAGAGTAATGAGGTCTCCTCTCAGCCTCCTCTTCTCCAGGCTAAACAACCCCAGATCTCTCAACCGCTCCTCATAGGGCCTGTTCTCCAGCCCCTTCACCAGCCTTGTCACTCTTCTCTGGACTTGCTCCAGAGCCTCAACATCCTTCTTGTGCTGAGGGGCCCAGAACTGGACACAGTATTCAAGGAGCGGCCTCACCAGTGCTGAATACAGAGGGAGAATCACCTCCCTGGACCTGCCGATCACACCGTTTCTGATCCAAGCCAGGATGCCATTGGCCTTCTTGGCCACCTGGGCACACTGCTGGCTCATGTTCAGTCGCTGTCGACCAACACCCCCAGGTCCCTCTCCTCCTGGCAGTTTTCCAGCCAGGCTTCTCACTGTCTGTAGCTCTGCTTGGAGTTGTTGTGCCCCAAGTGCAGGACCCGACATTTGGCCGTGTTAAACCACATGCCGTTGGACACTGCCCAGCGGTCCAGCCTGTCCAGGTCCCTTTGCAGAGCCTCCCTACCCTCCAGCAGATCGACACTTGCACACAGCTTTGTGTCATCTCCAAACTTGCTAAGGGTACCCTCAATGCCCTCATCCAGGTCATTGATGAAGACATTGAACAGGACTGGACCTAGCAGTGAGCCCTGGGGAACACCACTTATCACTGGCCTCCAGCTGGACTTAACACCATTTACCACCACTCTCTGGGCCCGGCCATCCAGCCAGTTTTCTACTCAGGAGAGTGTGTGTCTGTCCAGGCCAGAGGCTGACAGTTTCTGTAGCAGAATGCTGTGAGAAACTGTGTCAAAGGCTTTACTGAAGTCCAGGCTTTACTGAAACCAGTTCCAGCATTCCTATGGTTATATTTTTAAAGGGCTTAGTTCTTATTTGTGTAGAAATAATATGCTGGTTTGTTTATATTAAAAGAAGAGAATGACTACAGACTCTTAAATTGTTGTATTCACTGAGCCAGAACTTGGTGTGGTTTAAGAAGTTGCTTTCCCCTGCTGTGAGGAATTACTGTGCAGTGTGGGTCTGCAGATGGGGTATGCCTGCCCCAGTGCTTTTTCCAGTAAAATCACACAAACTGGCAATTTAAGTTGCACTGTGATTTGTAGGGACTGAGGCACAGTCCTGTTTGACACAGTTGTAATTGGAATAGGGAGGGGCAAGCCTTGGTGAGGGGAAAAAGATCCTCCCCCTCAGAAAGGTGAGTAACAAATGGGAAGCCAAAGCCCAGAAATTGGGGGCTTTTCTTCCACAAAACCCAGGGAGAAGAAAAGGAAGACTAAGAATCCTATGCTTACTTTGTTATGGGTAGCTTCAGTTCTAGTTTACTGGATGAGGAAACGTCAGAGGCTTTCCTTTGCTGGCAAAAACTATTAGCCTTTCCCTGGCAGCTGCCACTTCTGAAGTAGAGAAAAACCCATGCTTTTTATATGTGGCAACTTCTAGCTTCATAATCTTCAAAGATTTCACAGTCCCTGAAACTGAAGTGCAACAGTGCTGTGACACAAGCAGCAGAAATTTGAGGTGGTAATATTTTTAGATCTACCTTCTCTGTATTAAGCAATGCAAGAAAATGAAAAAACCTTCAGAAACCTAAAGCCTACTGTTCTGGAAAACAAGTCTTATGAGGAGTGGCTGAGGGAACTGAAGTTGTTCAGCCTGGAGAAGAGGAGGCTGAGGGGAGACCTCATTGCTCTCTATAACTACCTGAAAGGAGGTTGCGGGGAGGTGGGTGTTGGTCTCTTCTCCCAAGAGATAGGTGATAGGATAAGAGGGAATGACATCAAGATGTGTCAGGGAAAGTTTAAATTGGACATTAGGAAAGATTTCTTCACAGAAAGGGTTATCAAGCACAGACATAGGCTGCCCAGGGAGGTGGTTGAGTCACTGTCCTGGAGGTGTTTAAGAAGTGGGTAGATGAGGTGCTTGGGGCCATGATTTAGTAGTAGACAGGTACAGTTGGAGTTGATGATCTCTAAGGTCTTTTCTAACTTAATGATTCTATGATTCTGTGATTCAGCAAACACGATGTATTCTCTATTCTTACACAGCAGTCAAAATGTTATCTGAAGTACATGAAGGGAATCTGTACCAAAGAGCTGCAACATTCTAGTAAAAGAACCCTAGCATTGCATAATGTTTCTTGTTTAGTTTTGTGCACAAATCTCAGAAAACATTTGATCTTTCTGATAAGTTGTATATCATGGCACTCCACAAAGGCTAGAAAATGTGTTTATACCTAAATTTCTTATGTTCCTCAGCACGTTTTCCTATGCCATGTGTTTTATGCTGACTTGCCTTAAAGCCTTTCTTCGTTATTTAGGGAGCTACTTTGAGTTGAAGTTTGGCAGGGTAGTTTTGCATTGTTGAAATTTCTGTATTATCCAAGTCTATATTTGACAAATTTATTTAAAAAAACACGGCAGTAATTATTTAGCAAGTGAATCTGTGCAGCCATGGCATCAGCAGTTATGGTGAAAGTGCAAGATGCTAACAAAATAGTAAAAGAGGACAATTTCTTTCTAAAATTCCAAACCAAATTATGATGTGCAGCGAGTAATCAAGCTCCAGTTTATCTTATTACAAAGCTTACTCTGGCTTGGATGTCAAATTAAATTATCATTTGCCTTTCCAGCAAGAAATAACTGGTTTTGATATCCCTGACTACAGATCATGTTTTGCAGCCTTTATGTTCTCTTTCTTCTTTTTCTTCCCCTGAAAGAAATAAAATGGTGTCTTACAACCCTGGCAGCAGCATTTTTGGCTGGCTTTGAGTCTGCAAGTTTCTAAATTGAAAAAGGTATTCTGGATGGCTTAGTCTGCTACATTTCTTCATGTCTTGCTAATAGAGATGTTGGTTTTCTGAACAATTTGCTTCTATCTGTAAAGGATAAATCTAAGCTTTGTCTTACTCAGCTTCCATGGACTACTGATCAGAGAAGTAATAGGTTGGTGTTCCGTTTCTCCTTAGTGTATGTAGGTCTCCTCCTGACCTCTCTGTTTTGCTGGCACAGCTGGACAGATCTACCCAGTTCATTTACCTCTCTTGGGCGATACAATATTTCCCATGACTTTCCACTTCAGGTTTGGTAGTTTAGTCCTTTGTGTGAATAGGCTCCACACTTAACATTCTTGGCCTGAGTAGATCTGGGTAAGTTGGACTCCTACACTCTGCAAGCTCTTCAGAAACACAGATGAACAAATGTTTCCTGTCAGACAGCCTTGAACTTGCTACTTCCACCTGCCTTAGTTTACTCATCTGGAAAACTAGTAAAATAAGACTACTGATCCTTAGAGTTCGACAGTGCTATCTATTAGTGGTGTTGTCTTCTCTTATTATTATTATTTGTATTACTCAGAAAACAATGGGAATTTTCTGGCCAGCTGGATTTTTTTCCATGCTGGCTTGGCCATCTGGACTTGAAGTGGCTAGAAGGACATCAGTGCTGTGCCATGATGGGAATGCTCTGACCACCATCCCAGAAAGACTTATGTGTCCATACTGGGTGAGGTTTGCTGAGAGGTATAAAATACTCTGGATCTCTGTTCTGAGTTCTGATGGATTATTGGTGAAAACACATGCCTGTTCAGGTAGGGGGTGAAAGAATCAGAAAGGGGATTTATATTTGGCACCTGGAGTTTTATCTGCCAGTGCAAATACACTGGCTTAGTCTAACACATACTGAACTTCCAGATCTGTAGCAGATTTCTGAGTTCTGCCTTCCTCATTCTAGACTTCCTTGATCCTTTGGCTAGTGTACAGCAAGAAGACAGTCTTGGGATATAAAACAGATAAAGGATCTGAGACAGAAGTATTCTTCAGATTTTCAGATTACCTTTTTGATTTCTCCCAATCACTGCTGTGTTGTCTGCGGTTTCTGAATGTTTCAGAAATGCCCCCAGGAAAACTACCATATAAATGCATGTCATTTTATGTTGTTTTATCATGATTTTTACTTCTTTTCCCCTCACAGAAATATCATTTTACTTCCTGGCCTTCAGTGCTGTGCCTCTGAACATGAAAAGTTCTACTTCAGCCTCCCAGCTTCAGCAGCTGAAAATAAAAACGGATAAGAAGGTGACTGAGCAGGCAGGTGCAGTAACAACAACAACAACAAAAGTTCCACTTTCTTCTCTGGCTATGTTTTATGTCTCCATAATTTTTGCATTCTTTATGATTTCTTTGTATGTTTTTCTTTTCACAATTAAAAATTTTGGGGGAAAAGTGTGATTTCTTAAAGTGCGGTAACTGTCATTTTTCAGTGGTAACTGTCAAAGGTGGACCACAGCAATACCAGCTCTGCATGAGGTGTATGTGCAAGTTCCTCTTAGACCTCATTGCTCTCTACAAGTACCTGAAAGGAGGTTGTAGAGAGGAGGGAGCTGACCTCTTCTCCCAAGTGACAGGGGACAGGACGAGAGGGAATGGCCTCAAGCTCCACCAGGGGAGATTTAGGCTGGAGATTAGGAGGAGGTTTTTCACACAGAGGGTCATTGGGCATTGGAATAGGCTGCCCAGGGAGGTGGTTGATTCACCTTCCCTGGAGGTGTTTAAGGTACGGGTGGATGAGGTCTTGAGGGACTTGGTTTAGTGTTAGATAGGAATGGTTGGACTAGAAGATCCGATGGGTCCCTTCCAACCTGGTTGTTCTGTGATTCTGTGATTAGTTTCAGGTGACTTTCCACCTTCCAGTTTTTAACGTTCTTCTGGCCCAGATGCACTGAGAGGTGCACATTGAGCCAAGCTATCCCTTCTGTCTTTTCCCAGCTGTGATGTAGAAACACATCTCCTCAGTAAGAAACCTTTAGATTGTCTCTAAGTTACAATAACAGAAAAAAATCAAAACAAACAAAAAAAAAAATGTTGAGGAGGGTGGAGGTATCTAAGGTAAAGCAACCCTAAGCACCAAAACCTTTGTATAAAAGCTACTGCAATTAAGTATGAGGATGGTGAAGACTGCAAATTGCCCTTTTTTGAGAAATTTCCACACCACCCAAGAAACAGAACAGGTCAAAATCAAATCATCATTTTCAATTTAGGCTGTCAGTTGCCACTCTTAAAGCTGTAACATCATTCTGAATAAACATTTTTAAAAGTTTTCAGTGCTCCTGAAACTACTGTAGGATTTTTGCCAGTGGGTAGTTTTGTGTTTGGCTCACTGTCAGAAATTCCTAGTCACTAGCCCTCTGAAAATTGTAGCTTCCATGGGAACCTGTCAGGCTAAGGAAGTCTGATGGCTACTAGCAGGCATAGCTACTGACAGGCAAAGAAAGACATTGAATATCTGAGAGGTTAATGGGTGTGCTAACTTCTGTAAAAACCATTTTGGCCTTGTATAGAATAGGATAGGTGAAACAGAATGAAAGATTCCATGCAAGTAATACTGCATCATGAATTTCTCTTTCTAGCAGAAACAAGTCAGAAAGAAATTTAAATCTGGTTAATCATTCATGCTAATATGTTTCAGATAGATTAGTGAAGAAGGTGCTCTGTGAAGAGGGCGTTAGAGAAGAGCAAGAAAGCTGGTGAAGGGGCTGGAGAATAAGTCTTATGTGGAGTGGCTGAGAAAACTGGGGTTGCTTAGCCTTTGTGAAGAGGAGGCTGAGGGGAGACCTTATCACTGCCTACAACTACCTGTAAGGAGATTGTAGAGAGGTGGGTGCTGGTATCTTCTCCCAGGTGACAGGTGATAGGTGTAGAGTTAGACTATGTGTGTCTCTGCCTTAAACGTTTTGTCTGGGGACTACCTATTTATGGCACCAGGTTGTCTGTAGTGCCAGGTTCAGCAGGATGAGACGAAGTGGCCTCAAGCTGCTCCAGGAGAGTTTCAAATTGGCCATTAAAAAAAACCCAAACATGGGAAGGGTCATCAGCCACTGGCAGAGGCTGCCCAGGGTGGTGATTGAGTCACCAACCCTGGAGGTATTTAAAAGATGGTAGAGGTACGATTTAGTTGCAGATAGGTATGGTTGGACTCAGTAATCTCAGAGGTCTTTTCCAACCAGGTGATTCTATGAAATCTCATTCTGTAATGTTGTATTAGATTGCTTTTTCCACCATTTTTGATTTCTAAAGTTTCCACTTAAGGCATTGACTCTAGTATAATGAATTAAGACTAACAATATCATGTCTGCTTTGCTTAGAGCTTACAGACCCATACAGCAACTGACTTTCTAAACATCTGTGATCAGGAGATAAAAATAAACAAGGTATGTTTTTGACCAGCTGCTATCAAATTTCTTTCCATATGTGTTTCAATAATACTTACTGAAAACTTCTTAACTCGTAAGTAGTGGCAAAACTAGCTTTAACTAATATTTCATTTTTTTAATAATACGTTTGTGCTTTAGCATAGTATTTCTATTTTTTTATTTCATTACATTACCCTGCACATTGGAATCAATGCATCAGAACATCTGTGAAGATGACTTCACATGGCTCAGAGAAGACAACATCACTGTATCCTCCCAAAAGCAAAGGCAACAAAAATTAATGATATTTATCTCCTGCTTTCATACAATATCCCAGAAGACTGAAGAGATTACATACAGAGGGACCATTTCACCCATCACTGAAATTCATTCACCTCTGTATCATCTCTGTGCTTTGCAGTGCTCCCATTATGTGTATTAATAGACCAATAAAACATTCCATGATATGCTTTAATACTACAGAATATTTCTTCCTATAGTAGGTCCCAACTGAGTGAAATGATTCACCTTGGTTTTCCTTTTGGATGTTTCAAGATGTTTATTTTTATTTTTGACACATTTCAGTGTAAGCTGCTCAGGCAGATATCTCAGTTTGTGAGCATGTTAAAGATAACAGCTTGGTTCTTTCATTCTACAAAATAGTAAGGTCACTAACAGCTGTGCATCCCAATGTTCACAGAGAAAATGCTTTCTTATGAAGTATCTCTCAGAATACTTTAAAAATAATACTGATACTATTCCATAGCTCAGATATATTTGAACTTGATTTGCTACACCATGTTTCTAATCAACCCCTTGACAGAGGGGGACAGTGGGGTCAACCCAGGTTGACAGAGGGGGACAGATTTAAATTATTTCTTTTATTAGTGTTCTTTGCAGTAAAGTGGGAAATCATGTTGACCTATGATGTGTATGGTTTTAAGTTCAAGCAGATGAACAATTTGCTTAAGTCAAATAATCCACTCATGCTTAATTTTCAGAATGTGTTTTAAAATCTTTGAGTGGGGTTGTAATCATCAGATATTTCTTTCATTGTCAGAATTTCCCTTTTGGTGCTGGCTCATAAAACAGCTAGAGATTAGGTCTTTGTGCTGAGGTTGGATTCTACTGCCCTTACAGAATAACCTGAATAACCCTTTCTCTGGTGAGGAATTCATAGAAATCAGAGATGTCAAGTGGAATTCAACCTTGAAACTCTTTAATTATAATTTTCAAAACTTTCCAGGCATATAAACAGGATGCTAAGAAAATCCTTGCAGACTCTCAAGGGTGCAAGAATAAATTTTCTTGAGAAAGAGTTTTTATATGCCATAGACTGGAAATACGAACATAATCTCCTTCATAATTTTTAATATCTTTTACAAACCTGTATTGAACATTGAACATTGAATATTGAACATTGCCGGAGCACAATAACTCTATGCAGAGCTACAGACTAGGAGAAGTCTGTCTAGAGAGCTGCCTGGAGGAGAAGGACCTGGGGGTGTTGGTTGACAGCCGACAGAACATGAGCCAGCAGTGTGCCTAGGTGGCCAAGAAAGCCAATGGCATCCTGGCTTGGATCAGAAATGGTGTGACCAGCAGGTCCAGGGAGGTGATTCTCCCTCTGTACTCAGCACTGGTAAGGCCGCTCCTTGAATCCTGTGTTCATTTCTGGGCCCCTCACCACAAGAAGGACGTTGAGGCTCTGGAGCGAGTCCAGAGAAAGGCAACAAAGCTGTTGAAGGGGCTGGAGAACAGGCCTTATGAAGAGACACTGAGAGATCTGGGGTTGTTTAGCCTGGAGAAGAGGAGGCTGAGAGGAGACCTCATTACTCTCTACAAGTACCTGAAAGGAGTTTGTGGAGAGGAGGGAGCTGGCCTCTTCTCCCAAATGACAGGGTACAGGACAAAAGGGAATGGTCTCAAGCTCCGCCAGGGGAGATTTAGGCTAGAGATTAGGAGGAAGTTTTTCACGGAAAGGGTCATTGGTCATTGGAATAGGCTACCCAGGGAGGTGGTTGATTCACCTTCCCTGAAGGTGTCTAAGGCATGGGTAGACGAGGTGCTGAGGGACATGGTTTAGTGTTTGATAGGAATGGTTGGACTTGATGATCCGACAGGTCTCTTCCAACCTGGTGATTCTATGATTCTGAGAAACCTAGGAGGAAACCCTTCACTTCCAATTTATGTCTTCCAAGAAAGCAGAGAGCGATAATTGTGGACAACTAGAAGTTCTCAATGTCTTGGAGATTTCAGGACACCTGGCAGGACCTGGTTGCTTTTAGGGTATGAATTATGGCAGATGTTGGCAACTGTTATTTGTTTCTTCACTGTTTTTGTCTGTCTTCTCTGAGGTTGCTGTCTGAGAGGAACTGTGGCTATTGCTATATTCAGCTGCTTTTTTGCTTTCTAAGTCATAGATCTAGTTTGCATTCCTGAAACACTAAAGCTCCCCTGTCACTTTACAGGGCCAGTATTAATTGAATCATGGATTTACATGTTCCTTTTGCTTTGTTTTCCTCTGTTTGACACATTTTAGATCTCCTTTATTTGTCCTCGTGATTTTAATTTGCTCTTTTAATTATGGAATTTACTCTTCTGTCTCTCACTTCCCTTCACTAGTCCCTTTACAGGACATCAGCTAATCAAAATCAACTCTTTCTGGAATATTATTGCCTGGTAGGAGGCTGTGGACTATATGCACTGGTGTGTGTTGCTCTGGGAAAACAGTGTGTTATCCAGTTTGTTCATGGCAATTTGGCTTCCAGGAGGTGTTGTAACAGATATAACCAGAAACAATCAAGACCTAGCAGCCCTGATGTTTTCTTTCTGCCGTCGTCAGCTTTCCCCCACATTCCCTTAGTTCTCTAACCTCTATCAGCTGCAGTTTTTACATTGTGAGCACAGACTTGTAGAGCATGGGATTGTTCAGGTAGGAAGGGATGTCCTTCTGCCCAAAGCAGGGACAGCTCTGAGATCGGGCCAGGTTGCCCAGGATTTTTTCCAGTCAAGTCTTCAAAGCCTCCAAGTTTCGAGGCTGTGCAATGCCCTTTGACATCACCTTCCAATGCTTAACACACTTAGTAGCATCTTTCTGTATCAAACTTCCTGGTTTGTTGTCAGCACCTTGGCGTACTTAGCTAATATTTATTCACTTGCTTACTATTTATGTGGCAGCCTCATTGTATCAACAGCAAGATGTATACTAAGCAGTACCTGATCTCTGCTAGTCCTGAATGCTAGGCACTATTCATAAATTAAGGCTGTATCCATTGTAAAGAAAGGAAATTAGTTCTGGACTTGAATCAGCTTCCACTACTACCTCATTAGGTACCCCAAGTATGGTTGAATTTGCACTGCATAATTTATTAGCCAGATGTAGTATTCCCTTTTAATTTAAAAAATTAAATGAAGACCGAAGTCATACAGTTACACAAAAGCAGTTTAAAAGACATCTTAATAAATGCCTTTCTATATCTAGTGATGGATAAAAATATTCCTTAAGTTGGATGAGTATTTATTTAATTAAATATTAATTATCTTTGAAATTATCAACTATAGCCAAGAGTGGAAAAAAGAGAAAGCATTTCAGGGTCATGAAACACTTCGACATTTCTTAAGGAACATTTTTAGAAAAAGCAAAAGAAAATGAGAAAGAAAAAGATCATGTTAATAATAGCAAAGATGACCTTTACATTTTGCATGCTGAAACTCTTAATTTTTACTTCCTTCTGCAAGGTAATATTTATTTTAGTGATCATTTGAATTTGCCAAAAGAAATAAAATACTAAAATAATGTAAGCTGGAATGAGGACAGTTTTTTTTAAATAAGAGATTGTGTTTAAATACTCAGCTGTGTTCAACAGCTGATTACTTCTGGAGTTATCTCATTGCATCTTAACTAGTAGTGGTGTAATGTATTATTGCATCATAGTGATGAAGAAGAGCATTCAATTAGCCTCTCACTGAAAGAGGGTACCTTCACATTACTCAGATTTATTTGAGTTTGACTGTAGGAAAGCAAACACATTAGAATATAGCTTTGGAAGAGTTTTTGACAATATAGTGAGACAGATTTTGCCACTTTTACTTACTTTAAGTGGTATCTTAGGTGGCAGGTAATGGCCTATCATGCTTTAGACCAAACCTGGTTAATTTTGGCAGCTAAAACCATGCAGCTGAGCTCTCAACTTCTTTCCCTCTACCCCTAGGGAAAGTGGAAAGGAAAATGAGAGGAAAAAAAAAACTTGTGGGTTGGAAATTAATACTGTTTCACTGTAACAACAACAACAACAATAATAATAGCAAATATGTGAGATTGTGCCCCCGCCCCTTGGTGACTCTACATCACCACAAATGTGGCAGAGCAGACACAAGAGAATAGGCCCACAGCTGGGAGGGATCTGGACTCAGGAACTGGCTTCAGGAATGCATGGATCCAGAATCAGGAGCAACTAGACAGATGAGATGCTCACTGGACAGCAGCCATAGCAAAAGAGTGATGAGATCCTTGTGATCTCTCAGGTTTTACACTGAGTATGATGTATATGGGATGGGATACTTTGTGGGTTAGTTTAGGATCACTTGTCCTGCCTGCCTCTCCCTGTAGGTGCAGGTCTTTTTCCACCAGCTTGAAAATGGCCTTGGTTACTATAGGAATAAATATAAGAGCAGGCCTTTCTGCGTTCCAATATCCTGTGTTATCACTTCTAGAGAGAAACTGTCTGAAAAACATGCAGTTAGCTTTCAAAAAATGAAGCTGCTTGGGTGAGACTGAGTTAGAGTCACAAGAGTGACTCTAGTTTAACTCAAACCACATCACCACGTAATACAACCATAAGTAATTGCTTATCTGATTTTTGACATTAATCTTCAAATTCTTCCCTCCTCTGTTAAACTTTTATAGTCACTGGATTTTGAGTAATTTACTATCATTCAATTTCATGACTTTCAGAGCTGTTAGTACTTTGATGTAGTTGCAGTGATGCAAACTGCCTCTAAGTTACAAAGGTAGATAGTAGTATCTCAGATCCTTTTTAATCACTGAATCAATCTGACAGAGTAGATTCTGAAGGCATTTAATTGAAAAATAGTGGCATTCTAACACCTGTTCATCTTATTGCCACATTCCCGTTTTTGCCTGCAGAGCCAAGTGGAGGTCTCTTTTGAATGCTATTATCATAATACTTTTTAAAATAAGTAAATCAGTAAATAACCACAGTTATTCCAGGAAAGTGCCTTCATTTTCTTCCTAATGAAAAATATTGTTGTATCTTGTTTGATCACAGCTTTGCCTCTTCTCTTATCTCATCTAGTATGGTTTCTGATCCTGTGAGGCTCTAGGTGCTCTTAAAACACCCTTCATTTCAGTGCAAATTGATTGTTTTATCAGAACTCGAAATTGTAGTCTTTTGTTTTTTCCTTCAGTGGACTTTGTCTCAAGCCCTGGAACAAAGACTAGCAATGCCTCTTATATTTAGGGACTGCAATTTCAGTTTACAAGACTAAATTTATTATTTTAGTTAATATGCACGACAGTTAGTTATTGGATCAGAAAACAAATCTTCCCCAAAAGAGAAATTATATGGAAAAAGATGAGCATATACTGTGCAAATTACTGTGGCAGTTCTTCACATGCCCCTTGTTGAGTTCTAGAGAGGCTCCAGTACTGGTTCATAATTCCCAAATCCCTTTGTTGTCACCTCTCCTGGTAAAGGGCAAGCAGTAGTGAGGGGAGTCAGTTCCTGTGAGGTCTCTGGTACCTTGGAACAGAATCAAACCCTGTCAAGAGCAGCTTACCTGTGCTTATGCCTCATGGAAGGATTTGCTGTGCCTATGTCATCCTAACATGTCCCTCTGGCCTATTCCAGAAGACCTGTAGAAGCAGTGACTCCATGGAATGTAATCCATTAGAAAAAATCCTTTATGATATCTGACCTAAATCCCCCTTACAGCAATGCAGACATTATTATTTTGTCATTAAGGGAAGTGAAGTCCTCCTGCAGAACTCTGTCCATAGAGGAGGATGAGATAATTTAATGACAACTCCCCTGAAGTCATATCTAAATGACTACAAATATGCCATAACCTATGCCCATCAGCTACACAGAGAAAGTTTCTCCTCCTTTGTGCTCAGTCTCTTCATATTTAGGAGAGATGAATGAGATTCACCTATTTTTTCAATGCTTTGCAATCCCCAGGTAGCAAGTCTGAAAACATTAAATTATATTCAGGAAGTGAACTCAGAGAAATATCAGATAGCACATGGGGTGAATAGTCTATATATTATTCTAAAGAATAAAAAAAGACAGTCAGTGTATTAAGCTTTTATAATAAATAAATAAATGATTGGTTCCAAAATAAAAAGAACTATATATATGAGTTTTGATCTTACAGTTGCCAACTATGCTTTGTCTGACCCAGAAAGTTCCTTTCTACATCTTTACTTCTGAGCTGTCCCTTATTTCCAAGCTTTAAGCTACGTTCCTGTGAGTGTGCATAAATGCAGTTACATGCAAGAAAGCTTGGCAAACCACTGTCACAAGAAGAAAGTTAATAACAAAAGTATTCAAAAGAGGAATCTGACAAATGCAGTATGTAAAGTTAGGAACTCTTACTCACACCCTATTTCATCCTTAAAGCATGAAGCATCATAATAGAGAAGCTTTACGGGAAGCAGTTTTAAGCTGGCATTGATATTTTACTGTCTGGAAATCAATTTCAATCGTAGTGGAAATGCCAACATTAGTGTCTGCTGTTGATAGAGATACAGGATCCTAACATACAAGCTGGGCCTGCAGTGATTCAGACAAGTGATTAACTTCACACTTTGCCTTGATGCCCAACAACATCCATGAGATGACACTTAGTGTACAAGTCCTAGAAAGACTGGCATGATGTTGGACATTATTTGTGAGGAGATAAGGTTCTTCCAGTCCAAAGTGAATGGACAACCAGTTCACTGGTCTATTTCTCAAGTCTATATAGAGTTTTAAAGAATGAGTTCTGAAGCTTGCTGAGAATGCATGGAGTTAGACAATTTAATTGCTGTGGATATACAGGCACAAACTGAGTAGTTGGAATTTCCAGATTTGCTCAATAATTCTGCTAAAGCTACTTTATTCCGTAAAGTACTTAGCATTCATACTATTTCTTTATTTTTTTAACAGAGTACAACTATTGATTATGAGATAGCATATAAAGAGAAATCCTACAACAAAATCAAACAAGAAAAAGTACAATAAACCAAAAAGTATGTCAGTTTAAGTTTACCAGAGGGTCAGTACAAGGAATTTTGGAGCCCTTATTAGCTGAGCTCCACACATATACAGTAATTCAACTTGACCCACTGACAGACAGAATGATAAATGTATTTTAAAATGTAGTTCCATTATGTGTTTTCCTCTGTGATGAATCCAGTATAGGAAGTCTCTGAGCTCTCACCTGTGTCTCCTGCAGAAGTGACTTGTTCCCATTTTTAAACTGTAGTTCTCTGTTCCTTCAGCTGAATAACAATTGCTTGAGGCACTACTGGATAACTGGGTTAGGAGTAACCCTGCAAATCACAGCTTTTGCTCTACTTGCATTGTTGTACAGATACCCCAATATGGAGTCTAGGGGTCCAAGCACTGCAAGAGCCCACCTACAAAGAGGGTGAAACACAGCTCTGGCACCTACAGGTGTTCTTATGGCACCTTCATCAGGGCAAAAAGAATATATCTATCCCTATGCCACCCTCTCAAGATGTGGTCAGACTAGACAGCTGACCTCATCCTACAGGTTGCTCCTTTTGAATAGCACAGTCCTGCTCCTTTCTCCCTTAAATCCACCACAACAACTTCTTGCTTTCCCTGACCTGTTCTCTACGACCAAGTCTCACCCGCCGGATCCTAGCACCTGTCCTGTCTTTGCTCTGACAGTTATCTATCTGCACAGCAAGCTGATGCAGCTGGCCAGCCTGGCAGCCTCACTCATTTTTCCTCTGCTGGGCTGGATCTCTGCCACGTTAGTGATTATGCCCTGAGGCTGTGCTTTCTTGGATATTTGCCAGGGAAACAAAATGGGTTGGGCATTTATTTTGGCAAGGATGGATTCCCTGCTCCTGTGCCACGCCTGTTGTGATGGTCCCCTAGCATGCTGAGCATCACAAGTAGCCATGACAACAGTCTATAGAAAGAAATCTCCTCCTTTTACTTTACAGTTATTTTAGCCAAAGCAATTCACTGCTATTGCTTCTCTCACAGTCCTGCAAACAGCTGAACCACGGGACAGAAATTACTGAAGCCAACTAATAGCTGCCAAGGAGAAATGTCCCAGGAGCCACGGCTTCAGACTGATGCTTTTGGGCTTGACTGTAGATTTTTTTTCCTTAAGTTTTTGTTTTGGACCTTGTGTTATGTCATCTCATTTAGGAAAATTTTCTTTTATTTAGAGCTAACAAATATTGTTAGTTCTAATTGGGAAGAGCCAGGCGGTACCTTTTTGTAAAACTGTGACAATAAGATGACAATTTCCTCCTTGCGTTTTCTGGTCCTGTTAGTATCTATACAGTGTTGGTTAATGAATCATTTAAATTGTGCGGTGACTTTTTTCTTTGCTCACTATATGCCTTATGTGTTTATAAACCTAACAGCTTTTTTTCTCCACCCTTCAGAATTTGAGAGTTCAGTCCTGACCTTTGCCTAAATGACTGCTACAGAATTAATCCTACAATTCTGTTTTCTCATATGCACTAACAAATCAGTAGACAGCCCCGTGCTATCATCAGTACAAATGACTTGGATGTGAGGTTCACAGAGAGGGACTGAGGATGTGGGATTCGGGAAAACTAACATGCTTCCTTTTCTCTCTTCAGCAAACATCGTTCCCTAAATATAATGCAAACAAAATTGGCAGCATGGGGACAATGATGTCCCTAACAATATTCATCTTGACATATTACACTGTCCATCTTGAATTATTAAAGAGGAGTTGGAACCAGATGCTATGCAAATAGTCATTAGTATTATAGAATACATTACTATGTCTTCATTCTTGCAGGTTAGGAAAACAACTGGCTGGCCATCAGAGAAGGAGCATACAGTATCCTGACACCTCTCTATTTATTTCATATCTACCCTCCCACCTGCTTTTATTTCTTCTCTCTGGTTGCTCTGATGTCCTTTTTTGATGAGGAACTAATAATAGCAAGGGTGCTAACCCCCTTTTCTTCAAAAAGTTAAAGTCACAGAGTATTGCCACAGTGCCAGATGGCAGCTGCTAGTCAGTTAGTGTGTTATAGCAGAATGAAAGCGAGTGTACTTGCAAATAGTCTTTGTTTTTTCTTCACTCTTTTCATTTGTATTCAGAGACAAAGGAAACATAGTAGGAAGGGAGAGATTTTTCAGACGAGAACCAGTTGAAAACATAGGCATGAACTGTTCCAACTTGGCATCATGGTATTTCTTTCTATTTTGTGTCGATCACTCTCAGAATGTTTCTGAGCACCTGAGACTGATGAGACACAGAAAAGAAACTGAAGCCCAAACTCCACCCCCATGAATGAATGAAAAATGAACTTTATGGATATGAACTGGCATGACTTACACCTGATAGAAAAGGTTATTATTCTATACCTATAGCTGTTGTTTTCCTCATTTAGGAATGTCCTTTAGGAAGAATATGGCAGTAGAGCTAGTAAGCTGCAGATACTATATTATTATACTAATGACTGGTAAGTTCTATTCCTTTAAAAAGCAGACAATACCTGTACTCTATTTAGTGAAATTTGTTCATTTTGAATGGAAAAAAGAAAAAGGTTGTATTTCTGTTCTGTATATTGTTGTGAGAAAGATATATTTAGGAATATATAACAAAAAAAATCAAATGAGGCTATTCATCAGAAATCAAGCATTTCATATTGCTTTTAAATACATGGGCTAAACCGGTGAAGTTTTGGAATGAAATCTCATAACAACACAGGTCAGAGTGATTGGTCACTAAAACATTGCTCACAATCTGCTTTTTTGACTATGTAAGTGTTTTTAAAAAAGATGATCTACCAACCTGCCAGCCTCACCTCTGTGCCTGGGAAGATCAACAGATCCTCCTGGAAGCTATGATAAAGCACATTGAGGATGGGGAGGTAATTTAAGACAGTCGACTGGGCATTACCAAAGGCAAGTCCTCTCAAACCAACCCGGTGGCTTCCTATAATGCAGTGACCACATCAGCGTCACACTAGAAGGATGGGCTGTCATCCAGAGGAACCTGGACAAGCTGGACAAAGGGGCCTATGTGAACCTCATGAGATTCATGGGAGATGATATGATTGAGAGCAGTCCTGTGGAGAGGGACTTGGGGGTGCTGATTGATGGGAATGTTGTCATGAGCCTGCAATGTGTTCTTATAGCCCAGAAGGGTGACTGTGTCCTGGGGTGCATGAAAAGAAACATGGCAAGTAGGGCAAGAGACATGATTTTCCCCCTATATATAGCATAGGTCTTATGAGACTCCACCTTGAGTATTGTGTCCAGTTCTGGAATCCTCAGCATAAGAAGGATATGGAACTGTTGGAATGGGTCCAGAGGAGTACTACAAAGATTATTAGATGGCTGGAGCACCTCCCATATGAGGACAGGCTGAGAGAGTTGGGGTTGTTCAGCCTGGAGAAGAGAAGGCTGCAGGGAGACCTTATAGTGGCCATGCAGAACCTGAAGGGGGCTTACAAGGAAGGGTTTTACCAAGGCTTACAGTGATAAGACAAGGAGCAATGGCTTTAAATTGGAAGGGGAAAGATTTAGATTAGACATAAGGAAGAAATTTTTCACAAATAGCGTAGTGAAACAGTGGAACAGGTTGCCCAGGGAAGTTGTGGACACCCCCTTCCTGGGAGTGTTCAACACCAGGTTGGAGTGGGCCCTGAGCTGTCTGGTCTGGTTGGAGACTTGCCTGCCCATGGCAGGAGAGTTGGAACTTCTTCAAGGTTTTGTCATTCTATGATTTTACAAATTTATGATTCTCTTTTAGATCTGATGTACCCAGCTCTCTCATACATGTACATGCAGAGACTAGTTACTAGATAGTTCTTATATCCCAGATAGTCTGTACTGAAAAGATACCTGAAAAAAAAGACATGTTGGCAGGTCTATTTCATATAGGTGTTTTCTTCCAGCACAGGTATGAACATCCTACATCTAAAATAGCCTCTCTGGGATGAATAAAACATCCTTTGTCTTAATGTCTTCCTCTCCCTGCATTCAAAGAAAGGAACAGCCTCAGCCATGCATTTCAGGCAGAGTATCTGCTTGTCTTACTTTTCATTTTGTATATAGCAGAAAGGCCTGATCTGTTATTAAAAGCAGCTGTATACTTGTGCTTTTTTTCTTTCAGTCCTTTACTGTCTTTCCTGTATTGCAGTCACTGTGAGATAGGTTCTAAGACATCTGCCAAAACCAGAGGTTTTTTTAAGAAAAATGCTGAGAAGTACTTAGTGCCTCAGAAAACTGTTCTGAGAACTCATTTATTTAGCTCAGGAGACTTCTGTCAGATATCAATAATAGCCACAAAGACTTGAATGAGATTATATGAAAGGACAACAAAAGTGAGGTTTGAACCCCTCTCTGGCACATTGTTCCTACCAGCAGGTCCTTGAATTTTAAATATACTTTTGTTGGTTACTTTTGGAGATATCATTTCCCTGGTAGAGCTCACAGATGTCCTTGAGAATATGGACTCATTACAATCATTTTACTTAGTAAAACAGGAAAGGCACATTAAAAGGACACACAAGGATCAGGAGTATTTATTTAGGAAGAATAATAAGATCAGAAAATGGGAACATGCAAAATGGAGCATGGTTAGGAGCTGCTCATAATGACTTACCCATGATGTATATGATGGAACCATACAGAGAAATTTGTTTGGTCATTTAGCACCTCTTGAAAGGGTTTGACAGCTCTGTAACATCTTAGGAGCAGATTTCTTTCTTCTCCTTCCATAGGTAATACAGACTTCGATACCCAAGCTTCTCTGCACTGAAAGAGAATATTCATGTCTTTAGATTCTGTGTAAAGGCTGCCTATCCTTCCTCATCTGATTAGCTCTTTTGTGAAGAACTGGTTTGTCAGACCCTATACTGATGTTGAGCTAGTTGGTTTTGTTACTAGGATGTCATCTCTTCTTCTGATATCTAATAGGTAATGGAGTCACCATCTGCCATATGTCTGTACAGTGACTTTTGTGTTGCTAACAGCCTGGTTAATGCTGTGTGTGAAATTCACAGCACTGCTATTTCAATGAACACCATCCATCTGGAACCCCTGTCTATACAGGTGTAATTTGAATACTTCTTAGGACAGTGTTTGTGCTCCAAAAAGCTAGTCCACAGTATTCTACTGAAGTCCAAATCTGCCACTCTTAATCTTTAATTTATTTGCTCCATGGCATGTACTGCACACATCCTCAGACCCCCTCTGAGTTCAGTATCTTTGCATGTTTGCACCTTCAAAACACATCTCACCCTCAGTGATGAAACCTGGCTGGTAGACTCCATGATAGAATCAACATTGTCATTTGGGTAAATAAAGCTGGCCAGAGATGCTAATTTTCTATCTTCAAAGTGAAGTGGGGGCAAAAAAGTCTCTCTCGGAGGCCTCTGAGACTGCGTTTATATCATGATCCTAAAGGCAAGCTCATGATTCTTCAGTATCTCAACTTGCTAGTCAGAGAGGAAACCCATCCTCTTCCAAAAGGAGGACTGTATAATTAGGCTCTATGATAGAAGCAAAGACCAAATAAGAACAAGAAATATTGAATAGACTGGTAGTAAATCCTTTTTCTAAAGAAAACATTTCTGCTGGCTACTGTTCTAAGAATTGTCAAAGCGATTGCTGTAGAAGCACACCATATGGGTTTATGATCTACTTTTCTCAAAGTGCAAATACTATATGCACTCCTTTGAAAGAGATTAGGAATTGGTATTTTGACAGAATGCCTCAGAAAAATAGTATGTCATGAAACATAGTGCAAAACAGAAACAATATACTAGTTAATGGTTCTTTTATTTTACATTTTCTCTCTTTCTTGAGAAGCAATGCAGTATCAAAGTAACTTATGTAGAAATCTCTTTAAAAAAATCTCTGTTTGGTATCACTCCATTTCCTCTGCTTTGCTTTTCTCTCTTTGCTTCCTGTGCTTCTTTATGAGGTTTAGCAAGTGAGATGTGAGTTACATTGACAGAACAAACATGATAAATTCCTGCTGCCCTATGAAATTTGTTCAGTAGGGTTCCTCTGAGGCTGAGAATCTTAATGCTGTTCTCAGGCAGAGTTTTCAATCCATCAGATACTGTACAGCTGCATATGTGCACCACGGCAGGAAGATTTATGGGTTCCTATTTTTAGGATTTCATGTTTTGGCACCTCCATGCTGTTCATTTGCCCAAACTATATTCTACTAATTAAACCTTAAGACCTAAATCATAATATACTCATGGATGTTCAGCCACTGAAGCAACGTGGTTGTCTGAACATTCTTGATTGCATGAATTTATATATGAAACAGCTTTCTTGTTAAGTAAATATACTATAATGCCCTATTTCTCATTTTGAAAGGAAAACATACATTACTTTTTGCTAATATTTCAATTCACTGTTCTGTTATTTCAATATATTTAATATATGCATACATTTGATACCAATGAAATAATAATTTTTATCTTGAAAAACTCTGTGTGAGGACTTTTAAACAGGCACAACATCTTAGGGAACCTCCTTGGCAGAGATCAAACAACAGCTGAAGATATGAAAGTTAAAGGAAAGCAGCAGGATCACTTTTATGCTGAAACATCATTGGCAGCCACTGGAAACTATTATGTCTGTAGGTTGAGCCCCAGATCACTTAAGTTGGTATTCATCTTGCATTTTGGCACACCATATCTTTCATAATTAGCCTCGTTGAGTTGTCTTAAAAGAACACATTCAGTCTGTAACTTTCACCATCCCTAGGAAAGAGTGCTATTTTCTTTAATGTAGTGCAAGAACATCACATAAAAAACATCTCATGCAGTCTCATTTTACACAGAACCTGAGTTCTTAGTTATTTAGAACATGCTGATCAATAATATAACACCAAATTGATTCTCATCCACAGATGACCACCAATATTCATGACTGAAAGCATTAAGGATAAAACCAAAATTGTTTGAAAATCTTTAGAACACTTACATCAAGTGCTATTACAGAATTAGAATATCATAGAATCACCAGGTTGGAAGAGACCCACCGGATCATTGAGTCCAACCATTCCTATCAAAATAATAGCAACCACATTCATCTTGCTACATTAACTGATGCTATAGGAGGTGAAACTATTCATACACCTCTTCTTCCTTCAGCCTGAAAAACAGAAGTCTCTGGAGAGACCTTACAGCAGCCTTCCAGTTCTTAAGGGGGGACATCCGGGGAAGCTGGAGTGGGGAGCTCTGTATCAGGGAATGCAGTGATAGGATAAAGTAGTAATGGTTTGAAGCTGAAAGAAGGTAGATTTAGGATATTAGAGAAACTAAATGTGCTAATGCCTGGACACTTCATAGTAAGCCAGTAGATACAGGGTTTTAGAATATTTTATATTCTTTCAGTGGAGGTTACCTTTAGTGCTTATGAAAATCAAAATTGAGGAACAGGAGAAATTCTTGATACAGAAGATGAAAAAAACAGTATTTCAGACTTCAGTAAAGCAGTGAGAAATGAAACCATTCCTGTTCAAAAAACCTATGATGCACTGAGTTTAGGAGTAATGGAGGACTAAGCTAAATTTCTGATCTTATTAGATATACGCAGATTGAATGAAGAAATAGAATATAACAGAAAAACATTTTCAAACAGAAATCTTACTAATTTCTGGGCAGTGAAATGAAAAGACAGGATAAGAAAGGTTAAACTAGTGAAGGCTAAGAAGACACATTTTTGGCATGATAACATAGAAAGCCCTGCAGCCTCAAACTACCCTCTCCAGTTAACATGTGGGGAACCGTGGATATTAATCTTTGTCCTCCATTTAATGTGAAAATAGCTAGTTCTGTAGCCCTGTCTCCTTTCCTTGTGGGACAATATAGGAACTATTTGTTAAACCTTTACTTTGAGAGAAAAATAGGCATCAGAGACTAGAAAAACTCAACGGTGTGAGAAGGGAAGTAGTTATAAACAATCATGGAAAACATTATCTGGCTAAGTAAACCCAAATTATCACCAAAATTGCTGTCTCTATTTCTGCTTCAATGCCAAGTCCTGCAACTTGATCCCTTTATCTTTCTGGCCTCCTACATAAGAAAAAATGTAAAGAGAATATGTTGCAGTGTGAATTCATAGAATTGTTTAACTAAAAACGTAAACGTGTTATGAAAGACTTCTCTGAATCTTAGTTATTCTCCTTGATTTCAGAACAGGTCTTTCTGAATAGAAAGGAGATAAGGCACTCAGCAATGGCGCCTTCATGAAGATAGTCACTCTTTTTCTCCTCTTGACTCTCCACTATGGTTTTCAAGGTGCTGCCATTTGGACTATTGCATTGTTCATTTCTTACTGTAAGGTACTGCTGGGTGGCTTTCAACTTCCACATGCAGGGATAATATAATATAATAATTTTTAAGTGAACAGTTTTCCTACTCAATTTGGCAGGAAGTAGTGGTTTTTCCCTTTTGGAGGCACACAATTTCCATGTGCTAGGAACTTGGGAGCTGGCGATGCTCCAAGACTGTTACTCAGTGGTACTACACCTGGGAGTGGTAAGGGAGATACGGGCACTCTGGTACAAGCTACTCCAGTTACTAGGCAATTGGGAACAAACACTGTTCCCTCTAAGAGGGCTGAAGGCTCAGCAGCTCAGCTGAAGTGCATTTACACCAATGCATGCAGCATGGGGAATAAGAAGGAAAAGCTGGAAGCTGTTGTACGGCAAGGAGCCTATGATGTCGTTGCCATCTAGGAAACGTGGTGGGATGACTCATATAAGTGGAGTGCAGCTATGGTGGGGTATAAACTCTTCAAATGGGAAAGGAAGGGTAGGAGAGGAGGCAGGGTAGCCCTCTTTGTAAGGGAGGACTTGGACGCCACTGAGATGGATTGTGGTGTTGAGGAGATTGAGTGCCTGTGGGTTAAAACCAGAGGAGCCCATAAGAAGGTAGATTTTGGGATGGGAGTCTGTTACAGGCCACCCAGCCAAGGAGAAGCAGCTGATGAGCTCTTCTATAAACAGCTGGGGTTAATCTCTAGATCAATGCCTCTTGCTCTTGTGGGAGACTTCAATCTCCCTGATATCTGCTGGAAGTACAATAGAGTAGAAAGGAAGTAGGCTAGGAGGTTCCTGTGTGGAAGACAACTTCCTTGCACAGCTGGTGAATGAACCAAGGAGGGAAGTTGCCCTCCTGGACGTGCTGTTTGTGAACAGAGAAGGCCTTGTGGGGGATGTGGCAGTAGGAGGATGCCTAGGACTAAGTGATCACGAGATGATAGTGTTTTCTGATCTAGGCAAAGTGAAAAGAGTGATTAACAGGACAGTAGCATTAAATTTCCAGAGGGCAGACTTTGAACTCTTCAGAACTCTTCTTCTGGTTGGCAAAGTCTCCTGGGAGAGAGTACTTAAGTGTAAGGGAGCCCAGGAGGGCTAGGAGCTCTTCAAAAAGGAGATCCTAGCAGCTCAGGATAAAGCCATCCCCATGTTGTGGAAAAAAAAGGTGGCAGGGGAAAGAAACAGCTTGGTTGAACCGAGAGATCGAGAAGAAGAGAAATGTTTATGGGCTCTGGAAGAGGGGACATGCCTCTTGGGTGGACTACAGGAGGGAAGTGAGGTTGTGTAGAGAAAAAAATCAGAAGGGCTAAGGCTCAACTAGAAATCAGATTGGCAAAGTCTATGAAAGATAACAAAAAGTCTTTCTATAAATATAAATAATAATATCTTTCTATATTTATATAAATATAATAAAATCTTTCTATAAATATATAAAAGGAGGACTAGGGAGACCATACAGTCCCTATTGGACACAGAAGGAACAATAGTGACAGGGGACGACAAAAAGGCTGAGGTACTTTATGCCTTCTTTGCCTCAGTCTTTCATTGTAAAGAAAGTTGTTCTCTCTATGTACAAACCCCGGAGCTAGAGGAGCAAAATGAGGCTCCCATGGTCCAAGAGGAGGTGGTCAGAGACTTGCCTGCCCAACCGGACACCCACAAGTCTATGGGGCCAGATGGGATTAATCCAAGGGCATTGAGGGAGTTGGCAGATGTGCTTGCCAAACCCCTTTCCATCATCTTCCCACGGTCCTGGAAGACTGGGGACATTCCACTGCACTGGAGGCTGGCTGATGCTGTGCCCATCTACAGGAAGGTTCGCAGCGAGGATCCGGGGAACTACAGGCCTGTCAATCTGACCTCAGTGCCAGGGAAAGTCATGGCACAGGTGATCTTGAGTGCTATAATGAAGCACATGCAAGAGAACTGGGTAATCAGGCCCAGTCAACAGAGGTTTACAAAAGGCAGGTCTTGCCAAACTAACCTGATCTCCTTCTATGACAAAGTGACTTGGCTACTGGATGAGGGAAAGGCTGTGGATGTGGTCTTCCTGGACTTCAGTAAAGCCTCCGACACAGTTTCTCATGGCATTCTGCTACAGAAACTGTCAGCCTCTGACCTGGACAGGTGCACACTCTCCTGGGTGACAAGTCACAAGTCAGAAGTGATGTTCCCCAGATCTCAATGCTGGGTCCAGCCCTGTTCAATGTTTTCATCAATGACCTGGATGAAGGCATTAATTGTACCCTTAGCAAGTTTGCAGATGACACTAAGCTGGGTGGAAGTGTTGATCTGCTGGAGGGCAGGGAGGCTCTGCAATGGGATCTGAACAGGCTGGACCACTGGGCAGAGTCCAATGGGATGAGGTATAACATGGCCAAATGCTGGGTCCTGCACTTGGGGCACAACAACCCTATGCAGTGCTACACACTAGGAGAAATCTGTCTAGAAAGCTGCCAGGAGGAGAGGGACCTGGGGGTGTTGGTTGACAGCTGATTGAACATGAGCCAGCAGTGTACCCAGGTGACCAAGAAGGCCAATGGTATCCTGGCTTGTATCAGAAATGGTGTGACCAGCAGGTCCAGGGAGGTTATTCTCCCTCTGTACTCAGCACTGGTGAGATTGCTCCTTGAATCCTGTGTTCATTTCTGGGCCCCTCACCACAAGAAGGATTTGGAGGTGACGAAGCTGGTGAAGAGGCTGGAGAACAGACCTTATGAGGAGCGGCTGAGAGAGCTGGTGTTGTTTAGCCTGGAGAAGAGGAGGTTGAAATTAGACTTCATTGCTCTCTACAACTACCTGAAAGGAGGTTGTAGTGAGGAGAGAGTTGGCCTCTTCTCCCAAGTGACAGGGAACAGGACAAAAGGGAATGGCCTCAAGCTCCACTAGGGGAGATTTAGGCTAGACATTAGGAGAATGTTTTTCACAGAAAGGGTTATTGGGCATTGGAACAGCCTACCCAGCGAGTAGATTGATTCACCTTGCCTGGAGGTATTTAAGGCATGGGTGAACGAGGTGCTGAGGGGCATGGTTTAGTGTGTGATAGGAATGGTTGGACTGAATGATCTGATGGGTCTCTTACAACCTGGCTGTTCTGTGATTCTATGATTCTATTTTCTGCTTAAAGATGAATCAATTGCTTCAGTTTGGGAACAACAGTGGAAAAATGGTTTTAAAAGTCCCTGCTGTTTCTCAGCATTGTAATTTAAATCAAACACATGACATACCAGTTGTGTCAGACTCCCAGAAACTTGCATCAACACCTTTCAAAGAGATGATTGTTGTATAATTATACCCATCTGTTTGACTGGTAATGAGGTTTAGTAGACTGGGCATTAAAAATCATAAATAGCAAAGTAGTTAAATAATAAGTAGTTACCATTTAATTCTTGTTATGTGACAACATAAATCCTACTCATGTCCCTATTTCCCTTCAGCAAAATAAAAATATTTTGCTGAGTCATAGAACTGATGTTGTGCTACTTGACAGTAGACAGAGAAAAAGCTAGATGCATGGTGAATACTTATAGAATTGTAAGCTCATTCTTCTGTGTGCCAAATAACCAAAGTATTTTAACATAGGATTCAGATTAGATTAATCTAATGTTTCCTTCTGACCTAAAAACTGTGTACACCAAATTGACTGAAGAAACACACTTAAGCAAAGAGGGCATCTAAGAAGTGTGTTCCATAACCCTGTCTACCCGTAGACTCTTACTTTCTAAACTGAAAAGTACGGGGAGTCACTGCAATAGCTAATGACCACATATAAGCTCTATGATAACAGCTATAATACTGTTATTTTAAATTAACATGGGTATTTTATTAAACCAACATACTTATTGGTGAGAATATTTAAGGCAACATAACTTATGGAGAGCAAATCTGTAGAGCTGTCATATCAATGTAGGCAGAATGGACCAGGGTATGAAGAATATACTTTTTAAGAGTCTCCCAGCAAGAATGTGGACAGGATTTTTTTGTGCTCTAGCATTCATTTCATCCAGAGGTGACACTAGGACAGCCATTGTTAGCTACAGACGACTCTCTGTAAGTTTGGTTTGTTGGTGCTTTCTCTTTTCTGGCTTTACACATAATATCTCCAGTGGTCCAAGCAACTTCTTTGATCATTATTGTATTCTACAATATATATGCCACATGCATAAGATGTCAACAATTATTTAAGTACAATATCCTACACTGTACAATGAAAACACTAAGTACAGGCAGAAGATGAGCAAATCTTCAAACTCTGTTTGAAATATTGTATTAAATAACCCTATGATACTTTATTTCTATTCAATGTCACACTGCTTGCTTCAGGGCACAATTGGTTGGTTCATTCTTTAGTGCTGCCAGTTATCTCACAAAATCATGACACAGATTTTATCACTGTAGTCTCTGTAATGCACAGCTACTGATGGGATTATGTTTCGTGGGCATTCTCACATTAATGCATAGACATTGAAAGCTTTATTAAATCAGGATATCTTGTTTGTTCTGTGGAGATCACAGTCTGGAGAAAGTTTGTTCTATGACAGTTTTAAAATATGTTTGAAAACCAAGGGAGTTTTTGTGAATTCATTACAAACTTATTATTTTCTTTGATAACTCTATCTGACTATTTTTGTTTGAAGCAGAATAATTAATTGCATTATTATTGCTAACTATATATGGCTGATTTGCACCAATAACTGAACAGAGAAAGGAAATAAAAGCATGAACTCCAAGGTGATGTAATTTTTTTCTAAAAAGAGAAATAGAATCATAGAATCATAGAATCATGGAATCATGGAATCATAGAATAGTTTGGGTTGGAAGGGACCCCAAAAGATCATCTAGTTCCAAATCCCTGCCACAGGCAGGGACACTCCACTTGTTCAGGTTACCCAGGGGCCCATCCAACCTGGCCTTAAACACCTCCAGGGATGTGGCATCCACAATTTCCCTTAACAATGTGTTCCAGTGTATCATCACTCTGATGGTGAAGAAATCTTTCCTAAAGTCTAGTCTAAATCTACCCCTCTCCAGTTTACACCTATTCCCCTTCATCCTGTCACCACAAGCCTTTACATATAGTCCCTCTCCAGCTTTCCTGTAGCTCCTTTCAGTTACTGGAAGGTCACTGTAAGGTCTCCTCTGAGCTTTCTCTTCTCTGAACAAGCCCAACTTTCTCAACCTGCCAGCCCAATTTTTTCAATCTGTCAATAATAATTATTTGAATTATTTGCATACACCTACATACTGAATTTAATGCAATTACAGTGGTCAGCATGCCCTGTAAGAGTCTGCTATTAATAGTCAAGTTTTTTAGTCTGCTCCATGATACCTATACACATGCTTTAATTCTTCTATAACTGTTAAATTATTTTAAAGTTATCAGTGAATTTTACATTGTAACAGGAACATACATCTGAGTTGAAAATAGGACAGTTTTATCTGACTAATTTTATCTCAAATTTTAAATCAATTTTAAAACTGACAAATAAGCTGTATTATTTTTTAAGTCATTCACTAATTTGCGTGAAGAGAAGCATGGGATTTTGTTCTTTCTAATATATTTCTCCAAAGATGCTCAAGGTATGTAAAGGACTGTTCTTAAATAAAGAATCCCTATAGTGCGAATAGCAGTTATCTCCACCTAATTAGAAACACATGACTTGTTAGTTCAGTAAAACAGTTAAAGTAAGGTAAATACTGGGGACAAGTGTACATTAATATACATTCCTATTAAAAAGAGAAAAATAATTTTGATTTCATTGCTGCTTTTGTGCCTCTTGCATAGCTATATGAAGTCTGACACAAAACCCCCTAGACTAACCAAGAGGAGACAAATAGATTGTTATAGAACATGTTCTAGCCTGTCATAGTGCGATAAGGCTCATCTTGATTGCTTCACTGTGTATGAGTGGATGTGTTTGCAAACACAGACTTTTTATACCTTAGATCAGAAAATGTCAGTGTGTTGCATCCCACAATGCTTGAAGCAGTTTACAGCTAATAACATCACAGTGCTTGAGTACCAACCCTATTCACCAGACCTGGCTCTCCCCAAATATCAAGTCAGCTCAAAGGAACTCATTTTTTTGTCACTAGAAGATATGGAAGAAAAACTGATGGAGATCCTCAATAGCCTTTCAGACAATGATCTGTGGAATTGCTTTGAATGTTTGCTGCATTGTATGCAGCTGTATGTCAACTCAGAAGAGAACTATTTTGAAGATATCATAGCTGCTTCTCTTAATTTGTTAAATAGGAGAGTTACAGGCAGAGTCTCAATTTTCGTATTTTTTTTCTTTTTCATGTTAGACCTTCTGTCCTGAGATTTAAATTCCTTTATGTTACAGATAGATACCTAAGATCTACTTCACTTCTGATTTCCATCATCTCAGACAATTGCAGCTTAAGAAGGCAAAATCATGTTTAAGCTTTCTGTTGGTTAAAACACTTCATTAATTGTGACTATATAATATAAAATAATTTAATAGATATTTGAAGGACCAACTCTAAAATATAATTCAAGAACCCTGCAAGAAATGCTAATGTGAGTAGAACACTCATGGACTTTCAGAAAAAGGGCATAGGAACTTTGAGGATAAGGTGTATTTTTGCCATTGTAATTTTACGCAGGTATAAACACCTTTGTGGCTGGTGCTAATGGTAGTGACAGAAGCTAAGCATTCTCAGTTTCTCTTGGTAATTCTGCACTAAGAATTGATAGTAGATGGCACCAGAAGACTGCTCCAGAGGCTCCTAATGGTTTGTGTTGGCTCCTTTGCTATTTAAACTTGAGGGATTCTAGAGTGTAAATGAAAAATGGTTTCTCTATTTTGCAAGAATAAATGATTTTCTGAAAACAATGCCCTCAATTTGACTGTGAACAAAAACCTGACATCTTGAAATGGTCACAAGCTGATAATCAGAAAACGTGTGTGTGAATTTAATAATCATACATATTCAGTTTGCACAATTGAGTGCTCATTAGACATGAAAAAGGGACATATTTTATAATATTTTTAAGACAGATATATGTTAGCACTGAATTTTTTTCACAAACAGCTTTAATTGTCATATCTAGATTTTCCAAAATTTCTAAATTTCCTTCATTCTAAGCTTTTTTTTTTTTTTACAACAGGAGAGCCATGGAAACAGAGGGTCTTCAACATGAAAGACCAAATCAGTCTTAAAACATAACAGGAATTAGGTTCACTCTCATTGCTTTTTCTAAACTATTTCCCCAATCCCATTTCTTTGATCTATTCCTCCTTTCTCTTCATGTCATCATATGAAGTTTTTCGGATGCTGCATTGATTTGGAATCATTTCTGTGCAAAGACGTTACTCCATGATGCTTATCAGTCTTTATCTACCACTTCTTACCTTTCCAATAGGTGTTGAAAGAACAATACACCTAGAGAAGGACTGCCAGATGGTGGTAGCAAAAGCAGACTGCATCTCATTAAGTTCATTGTGTGGTTCCACCAGAAATAATTTAACAAAGTGAAAATTAGTGGTGCCTATGGGTGATGCAAATTCAATGTAAATGTAAGAGAACTGATACTACTGTAGTGAATGTACCTTGATATATATCTTAATAATTGCGGATTTGTAGAGTAAGCTGTACTGTGATGATATGAGAACTGTAATAATATTGTTTGGTGACATCTCTGCATAGTCATTTTCTTCAGAGACCATGTGTGATTATTTTTTTAATCATATATATGTCATAAAGGCATTTCAGGTTAGGTTTTCTGGTGTCACCCCGGTTTGTCCCACAAAATCCAAACTGCACTAGCAGTTGAACTAGTTGGGTTTTGTTAATCAACTTATCCCAGGTAAGTTGTGATTGAAGTGATAACAGCATCACAACCATTTGCATGGCTGCTAACAATCACTAATCACCTTGATGACATGAATTTTGATTTCAGGCAAAGGAAGTTAATATATCTGTAAGAGAAAAACTGTCACTCACTTAACTGGGAATATATCTGTAAGGCATGAAAGTAAGGCGCCAGGTTATCAATATCATTGGTAAGCGTTGTGGATAGGGAAATAACTCTTACTGGACATGTGAGGAAGTGATTTATTCTCAGTAATGCAGAGGGATTACTGTGTACAAAGAAATAATATACTTTGAAACTTCAATAGGAAAGACATGTTTTTTCTTGAAGGATGTGCATGTGCTTGTGAGTTAAATACTCTTTGGTATTGGTCACAGAAGGTGTTAGGGAAATTCAGTGCATGCTATACAGAGCTGCAGGGTGTATTTTTGCACTGTAAAGTGGTTGTACACAATATGATAAAGAATTTTAGGGTATGTGACTGGACTGAAGTTGGCAAGGGAGTAGAAAAATATTACAATTCTTTTCTGCTGAACTCAATTCTAGATAGTCTGGATGTATGGAATGTAGCCATGTTACCTGATATGTCTAAGAACTGAAGAAGCCATCAGTATCCTTAAGACAATTGCCACAAAATGCCCTAGTGGGAAACCCAGTTCTTGCCTGTGTATCTGTCCAGCTGAGGCCTAAATGGTGTATGGTCATGATAGGCTCTTCATGTAGCTTGAAAACTGCTCCGGGTATACAGGTTTAAGCCCACTGCTGAAATTTAATACTGGACTTTCAAAGATTTACAATGGGCTGTCTGAAAGTTGCTCTGAGAACTTCACTTGGAAAGGGACGGTTTTGGATTCTCTTGCAGTATTTTAGATAGGTTGTCAATTACTACTACTAGATCTCCATGAATTTTCATGGTGTCTTCATTTCTTAGGGAGAGGTAAGAAAACCCTAAGCCTTAAATCTTCTCTTAGCTTACTCTCTATCAAAATATACGTGTGACACAGAGTTCTCACAGCTATCTATGAAGAAGCACATTCATTAATGAGTTTGAACTACTGTAAAACAGGTTGGACTACTACAGTACTGAGTGGAGTCTCTTTGGGTGGTATAATAATGGAATGCATATGTTAAATCTGGTCTGCAATTACAGTGATTATTATTGGAAAATCTACATTGCTATATCTTAGGTAAGAGCAATAGATGTTGAAAACAAGAAACAATAAGCAGTAGAGTCTGGAGGCAGTACATGTAGGAGACTGCATGTAATGTAGTCCTAAAATATTTCTGTCATGAGTAGATAAAGATGGACAATATATTTTAGCTAAATATATTTTTTTTCTCCTGCATAGGAAGCACATGTAGCTTTAATGACCCATTTGAAAAATTTTATGTCTTTTTTCAAATTTTTCTGAAATTACCTTAAACATTGCCACCTATCTTCTAGAAGTAATTAATTGCTTTAAATAAGATGCTTTAACCTGTGAATGCAAAAGGAAGTTTCATTCTGAACTGAACTAAAATAAGTTAAAATGTTGTATTTAGACTGAAATTTTTAATGATGTATGGATGAATTTTTATTTTCAGACATACTCTAATTGCAAAAGATTAAAAGAAATTCCATAAACAAATTATTATTCACCTGCAAGACTGATAGAAAGTTATTATTCTTATGGCAATGAGTTTGGACTAATGTACAGAAGAGAAATTAGACAACAGATCTGTGGGTATATTACAAAATTTTAAACTGTCAGGGCCTGTTATATGGTTAATCAGTTCAGCCTCAAAAATGCATCTGGAGTCCTTCTAATCCATCTTCCAGCAGCAAACAAAAAAGTCAGCCAGACTTCAAAAAATATACAGATCCCACTTAGAAGTATATGTGTATATATCTTAACTTTCATCTCTGATAATCAGTTATTGCTGGAATCTGGATTTTGAAAGAGTAATATATTTTGATATTTTATTGAGATCACAGGATTTTAAAAATCCCATAATACTCCCTCTTGGTCAAGCTGGGTACAGGAATATTTTCAACATTATATAAATTTCTAAAAGTTTTCTAATGAGAAGGTCCTAGACTAATAAATGTAGGAGCATTTTTTAGTTAAAGACAGGTAACCTCATATTCCTTATGAGTCATTAGTGCTACAGTAAAGCAAAATCTATGGAAGAGAATAATTCACGGAATGTAAACAGCCTTTAAAGAGAAGTCAAATCTTAAGTTTTTGAAAGAGCTTTTTTGCCTTTAAACTGAAAAAAAACAGTACAGACAAAAACCTCTTGTTTGAAGTTTAATTAAAGGTGATGTGAAGTCAAGTGCAAATATGCCTTCTGAGACTAAAATTTCTGCATCTCTGTACAGGATGGGTACCCAGTACCATGTTTAAAGTGCAGTTTATTGAGTATTTCATTAGGCATCCAATTTGGCATCCAGTTTGAAGTCAATGCAAATTCTAAAATTAACTGTAATAAAAGAGGTTTAGAGCTTACTTTGGTAGGTATAAGCAAAATAAAATCTGAATCCTATCCTCAATCTGTGTTAAACATTGTCTTTGAATGGGGCAGAAGCTCAAAGTGCAATTTTCTGTTTGATGCACCAGGTATGTCTAAGTTTCTTATCATTGTGGCTGGCTTTTGAAAAGGGATAGTATCTTCTGAACTCTCCCTCTAGTTTCATCAGATGAGAAAATTATCATTGCTGATGTGGAAACAAGAGAAGAAACAAAACCCACTGACCCACTTTTAAAAGCTTTAAACATGAGATTACTTACAGCGGTTCAGGAGGCAGACTGAAGCTTCTCCGTGAGTCCTGCAAGCAGGCTGTGTACAAGCCAGATCTGGTGCTGAAATCCACACCTCTGCTGGTGTGGTGCCCCATCTGAGGCATAGGTCCTCATGGGCCATCAGTGCATCTCCAGGAACCAGCTGTCCCAGAGTGTAGGCACACTGATGTGCAGACATGCTCTGTCTCTGCTGCTGAGGAAAGTTTACTGCCTGTGGAGCTGCCTGGAGAACTTTCTGCATGGTATGGCAGGGGCAGCAGCTCTTGCTGAGCTGTTGCTTACAGTTCCTACAACAGTCATTGGCACAGCAGAGCTGTTTGACACTATCAGACACAGATGTTTAAGAAGTGGAGGCAAGATATGATGTTTTCTGTATCTATATATATATACTTTCTGAAGTCTCTGAGTAGTTTTGGTCTGATCCTGTAGCTATTAAACATATTTTAATTGAGTGCAGACTTATCTTCACACATATGCCTCAAAGGCAAAATGAAATGTGGTTTAGTAAAGCCACTAATATAGTATGGAAAGGGTATGGACTTGAAGCATAACAAGTGTGACCACCAAAGGAGGTTGAAGTAGTCCCTCTATAACAGAGAATAATTTTTGAGGAATTAAGCACAGAAGGAGGGACAACAGTGCACAAAGACACCCTCAAGCAAATTACAGTATTTACAAATTAAGACCGTAATTAACAGTACTTGCTATATAAATGTAAAGATTTTATTCTCCGAAAACTCTCATTCTGATTGTTCTTTTATAGTGTTTCAATGCTTAGGAATGAAATAAAAAAAAGATGATTAGTTCATAAAAATCACAGAATCACAGAATCACAGAACAATCAGGTTGGAAGGGACCCATCGGATCATCAAGTCCAACCATTCCTATCTAACACTAAACCAAGTACCTCAATACCTCATCCACCCGTGCCTTAAACACCTCCAGGGAAGGTGAATCAATCACCTCTCTGGGAAGCCTATTCCAATGCCCAATGACCCTCTGTGTGAAAAACCTCCTCCTAATCTCCAGCCTAAATCTACCCTGGCAGAGCTTGAGGCCATTCCCTCTCGTTCTGTCCCCTGTCACTTGGGAGAAGAGGCCAGCTCCCTCCTCTCTACAACCTCCTTTCAGGTACTTGTAGAGAGTAATGAGGTCTCCTCTCAGCCTCCTCTTCTCCAGGCTAAACAACCCCAGCTCTCTCAGCCACTCCTCATAGGGTCTGTTCTCCAGTCCCTTCACCAGCCTCGTCACTCTTCTCTGGACTTGCTTCAGAGCCTCAACATCCTTCTTGGGGTGAGGGGCCCAGAACTGGACACAGTACTCAAGGAGCAGCCTCACCAGTGCTGAATACAGAGGGAGAATCACCTCCCTGGACCTGCTGGTCACACCGTTTCTGATCCAAGCCAGGATACCATTGGCCTTCTTGGCCACCTGGGCACACTGCTGCCTCATGTTCAGTCGGCTGTCGACCAACACCCCCAGGTCCCTCTCCTCCTGGCAGTTTTCCAGCCAGGCTTCTCCCAGTCTGTAGCTCTGCATAGGATTGTTGTGCCCCAAGTGCAGGACCCGGCATTTGGCCGTGTTAAACCTCATGCCGTTGGACACTGCCCAGCAGTCCAACCTGTTTAGGTCCCTTTGCAGAGCCTCCCTACCCTCCAGCAGATCAATACTTCCACCCAGCTTAGTGTCATCTGCAAACTTGCTAAGGGTACCCTCAATGCCCTCATCCAGGTCATTGATGAAGACATTGAACAGGACTGGACCTAGCAGTGAGCCCTGGGGGACACCACTTGTCACTGGCCTCCAACTGGACTTAACACCATTTACCACCACTCTCTGGGTCCGGCCATCCAGCCAGTTTCCTACCCAGGAGAGTGTGTGCCTGTCCAGGCCAGACACTGACAGTTTCCGCAGCAGAATGCTGTGAGAAACTGTGTCAAAGGCTTTACTAAAGTCCAGAAAGACCACATCCACAGTCTTTCCCTTATCCAGCAGCCGAGTGACTTTGTCATAGAAGGCGATCAGGTTGGTTTGGCAGGACCTGCCTTTGGTAAACCCATGTTGACTGGGTCTGATCACCTGGTTCTCTTGCAAGTGCTTCATGATAGCACTTGATAGCACTCAAGATCACCTGTTCCATGACTTTCCCTGGCACTGAGGTCAGACTGACAGGCCTGTAGTTCCCCGGATCCTCTCTGCTACCCTTCTTGTAAATGGGAACTTCATCAGCCAACCTCCAGTCCAGAGGTACCTCCCCAGTCTTCCAGGACTGCTGGAAGATGATGGAAAGGGGTTTGGATCAAAATGTTTGGATCAGCAGTGATATTACGACTAGTCATTACAAACTGCCTTCGCTTGTTGTCTGCCCTGACATCATCAGTTGTGTTTAAACAGATAAGAATTAGCAATCCTGCACTAAACAGAACTGTAAATAGCAAGATTCTCATCTGAGATTTAGCATCAAGCCACAGACTGTTAATGGGAGAGTGGAAGCTGTGAGAGGGAGTGTATCCTGTTCCAACTGTTAATTAATCCAATATATAAATCCTCAAAGAGAGATCACGTGCTCAATAAAATGAGGCTCTTGCTTTAGTGGAAGGTGCTTTTCTAATAGCAAAAGAGAAAATAATAATAATTAGCTGGTTGACCTAGAAAGCTCTATGCAGAAAGTACACGCTGTTACGTGTGAATACCTTGCCAAATGGAGAGCTCGCTTTATTTATTGGAGTGTTTGGAGCAACAAACTAGAGACTTTGCATATTAGATTGCAATTTGCATATTTACTAAAATGCTGTGCCTTTTTATCCTACTGCTTCTAATCCCTTCCCTCAGAAACAAACCTATGGCAGAGCAGACACATTTCTCTAAGCCAGTTTTATCTGCTGACATCAATGGATTTACACCACAGATGAATGTGGCCATTTGTGCCTCATCCTGGTAGTAATAGCAGCTGTTAGACTGACCATGAACTCAAGAATCTCAACATCTGTCAATGTGTTTGTCTTCCCAACAGGGTTTTTGCCAAGACAGTTACGCTAGGAAAAGAGAACTGTGGCATGCACAGTGAGTTTCAGACTCTTGTTTCAACCCAATACAAAGGTGCAAAGTTTCGTTTTGCATTTTCTTTTCATTGGACCCTACAAACTGATACAGAAAGGGGAGGAAACTGGGCAGAGGAAACACCCTCACCAGAAAGAAGGCAGCTTCACGACAAAGTTTTGGATTTGATGAAGGGAGGAAACTTGGTGACTTCAGGCCAACAATGAAAGAAAACCCTAGGCAGAGCACAAGGTGAATTTTATAGCAGTGTTTGTGTGTACATATTTGTTTCTGGATTTATCTGTTCACCTAGACCACGACAAACGTTGCTCCTATATGTTTGGTTTATTTTCCTTTGTGATGTCCATTTCAATACCTGCCAATTCCCTTCCTAAGAATTTGTTCTGTCCTGCCTCATGAGTTAAGAGGAAATGCTAAGGGACAACATATTAAATGTGCTGTGTCTTTGTGGCTAATGCACTGCAAACACACCAAGAAAAACAGAACAAGGAGAAAAGCACTAAAGCACTACCTCTTTCCTAGATTCACAGAGTAATCTTTTCACCCATCCTATGTTCTATACCAGGGTATAGACATGAAACACATTGCTAAGGATGAGATACTTAACTTTTTTTCAGTAAGAATGTAAACCCAAGGTGTTATGTGATCTTAATTTTATCTTTTTATTCATCTGACTGCTCTGATATAACTGAACTGGAAATGTAATACAAAGGGTGATATTTTAAACTAATTGCTGCCAAAATTTGACATTCCTACCAGTTTGATGCCAGCTCTAGCAACAGAAGCCCAGAGCCTGGAGAAGGATCACAGGGCAACAGGAGGGATACAGGCTCTTTAGGAAGGAGAGACGGGGTAGGCAGGCAGGAGGAGATGTTGCCCTCTGTGTCATTGACCAGCTGGAGTGAATGGAACTCCACCTGGGGATGGATGAGGAACTGGCTGAAAGCTTGTGGTTCAGGATTAAAGGGAGGGTAGGGACAAGTAACATTATAGTGGCAGTCTATTACAGGCCATTGTACCAGGAAAAGTAAGCAGATGAGGCCCTCTGTAGACAGGTAGAAAAGCCCTGGTTCTCATGGGATGACTTCAAGCACCTTGATATCTGTTGGAGGGACAACTTAGCAGGGCACAAGCAATCCAGGAGGTTCCTGAAGTGCGTTGATGGTAACTTCCTTCTTCAAGTGTTAGAAGAGCCACCAAGGAGAGGCGCCATGCTAGACCTTGTTCTGACCAACAAGGAATGACTTGTAGGGAATGTGAAACTCAAGGGAAGCCTTGGCTTCAGTGAGCATGAAGTGGTGGAGTTAAAGATCCTTAGGGCAGTGAGGAGGGTGTGCAGCAAGCTTCCTGTCCTGGACTTCAGGTAACTTCTTCAAGTAACTGCATAGTAGAATTCCATGGGATAAAGCGAGTCCAAGAAAACTGGTTAGTATTCAAAGATCACCTCCTTCAAGCAGAGAAGTGATGTATTTCAAAAAAAGAGAAAGGCAGGCAAAAATGCCAGGAGGCCTACATGGACGAAGAGGGAACCCCTGGACAAATTTCAATTCAAATAAGCAGCTTACAGGAGGTGGAAGCAAGGGCAGATATCCTGTAAGGAATACAGAGAAATTGCCTGAGCAGCTGGGGTTAAGGCAAGAAAGCAAAAGCCCTGATAGAATTAAATCTGTCAAGGATGTCAAGGAGAACAAGAAAAGGTTCTGTAGCTATGCCAGTGATAGAAGGTAGACTAAGGAGAATATGGACCTTCTCCATGCAGAAATGGGAGATCTGGTTATCTGGGATATGGAGAAGGCTGAGGTACTCCATGACTTTTCTCCCTCAGTCTTCACTGGCAAGGGCTCAAGTCACACCACCCAAGTGGCAGAAGGCAGAGGCAGGGACTGGGAGAATGATGAGCCATGGACAGTAGGAGACAATCAGGTTTGAGACCATCTAAGGAACCTGAAGGTGCACAAGTCCATAAGACCTGATGAGATCCATCACAGATCCTGAACAAAGTGGTGGACGAAGTTGCTAAGTCACTATCCATTATATTTGAGAAGATGTGGTAGTTTGATGACGTTGCCTTTGATGGAAAAACTGAGGCTGGTCAATCTCACCTCTGTGCCTGAAAAGATCACGGAACAGATTCTCATGGAAACTCTGCTGAGGCATATGGAAAATGGAGAGGTGATCAGCAATAGCCAACATGGTTTCATTAAAGCAAAATCATGTGTGGTGACTTTAGTAGCCTTCTACAATTGGTCCAGAGAGTTGGTGGACAAGGAAAGAAGTGACACTCACACTGGAAGGACGGGATACAATCCAAAGGGACCTGGACAGGCTGGAGAAGTGGGTCCATGTGGACGTCATGAAGTTCAACAAGGCTAAGTGCAAGGTCCTACACCTGTGTTGGGGCAATCTCAGATTTCCACACAGGATGGGGAATGATGCGATCAAGGTCAGAGAAGGATTTGGGGGTGCTGATTGATAAGAAGCAGCCCAGAAATCCAACTGTATTCTGGGATGCAGCAAAAGAAGCATGGCCAGCAGGTCAAGGGAGGGGATTTTACCCCGGTACTCCTCTCCTAAGAGGAGTATTGAGTCTGGTTCTGGAATTCTCAACATAAGAAGGATGGAACAGATCCAGAGGAGGATTATGAAGATGACCAGAGAGTTGGAACACCTCTGCAATGAGGATAGTCCAAAAGGGTTGCAGTTGTTCAGCCTGAGAAGAGAACACCCTGAGGAGACCTTATAGTGACCATCTAATACCTGAAGGGGTCCAACAAGAAAGCTGTGGAGGGACTGTTTACAAAGGCTTGTAGTGATAAGACAAGAAGCAATGTGTATAAACTGGAGAGGGGCAGATTTAGACTAGACATAAGGAAGAATTTCTTCACTATGAGAATGGTGAGGTACTAGAACAGGTTGCCCAGGGAAGTTATGGATGCCGCATCCCTGGAGGTGTTCAAGGCCAGGTCGGATGGGGTCCTGGGCAGCCTGATCTAGTGGGAGGTGTCTCTGCCCATGGCAGGGGGTTGGAACTAGATGATCTTTAAGGTCCCTTCCATCTCAAAGTGTCCTATGATTCCATGATTCTATGATTCTATAACAAGGAGAGTTTGCTTGACTGGCAGAATGCCATTTAAAACCCTAAATGTATTTACTCAGTTGAAACAATGAATGATGTGCAAGTCAAATATTTCAAATGCCATTGTTTTCTAACCCTACCAGTAACCTGCTTCTTGTTGAACGTTTACAATTTTGTTTCTGAGTACTATTTCAGCATAATCTTTTACCTTACCTTTTAAGAATTGTTACTAACCATATAAAAAGATATAATTTTGCTAAAATATCCTGTACTAGCTGAAGTTACTGAAGTAACTGCTGGAATCTTGTATCTTCTGTAGTCTTACTGGAAGCCTTAATTTGTCTAGATAGCATTTCAAACTTTCTTATTTCTATCAGAAATGGTTAAGTTGTTGCCTTTATGAAAATGGGAAAATATAAACCTACCTAAGGCAATACAACAACACAAGTAGGTGAAGTCAAACACAACACAGTCACATAACTGAAAGTATATGAAGCTGTGCTGCCATTAAGTTTGACCACACAAATCCATGCCTCAAAGCACTCATAATCAAAATGAGAGAAAATGTTATAAACAAATAGGTTTCAGGAGTGAAAAATATAACTTTCTTTAAGGATTTTTCCCCTTTTGCATTCTTTGTAGTCTGTTCTGAACAGGTAGTGTCTCACAGGTGCAAATCCAGGACATTGCAGCTCATTCTGCACATCAAATTTATACCATAACATTCCAGACAAGATAATCATCTGTCATGGAGCAGATTTTATGCTATGCTGATTCATGAATAGAGTTAAAGAAAGGGCTGCATCAGCAGGCACTCCTGGGTTTGCAACACACATTTTACTTCTTTGTGGTTTATAACACTGTCACACATAATTGAGAGCTTTATAAATTCTTCTACAAACAGGCTTCCCAAACTACATGAAAAGAAGATAGTGCAAGGTACCCAGAAATGTGTGTGATTAAAGCCTGGGATCTATCTCCTGGCATAGCACAGTCCATCTCACTACATGAATACATTTTAAACATACTTGGACCCAGTACTGAAAACCTCATCTGTCTAAAGAACTTCAGTTGTTGTCATTGCCTTTCACTTCATGGAGAGCCACATACACCCACAGAAAAGAAATGTGAAACAAAATAAAAACTTGCAAAGAGCAACAAAGCTCTGGAAAAAATAGACTCTTCTTCCATTTTGTTTTAAAGGAGGGAAGTTATTGTAATTATTTTCTCTTTATGCAGTTCAGCATTCACAGTTTCAGGGTGTGAAGGTGAGCACATGGGATAAGATCAGCTAGTGTCACAGGAGCTCTTCCTGGAATATCTTCTGGAGCTTCTTGAATCAATGTGGTGAATTGCACCATTTAAAATCATGAAAAAAACCACCAATATTCATAAGTGGCAGACTTGAGCAGTAGCTTGTGGGAGGCTCATCTGTTTGCATTCTTTAATAACACTGTTTATGCATAGGACTGAGGATGGGAATGCTGCCACAGTTTCTCATTTTCTCCATCAGTTATTGTTTCCATCCAGTACCTTGATATGTTTGTGATCAAGCCTGTCAGCAGACTGGTCAGACTCATTCAGGATATCTTTGTCTCTAAAGGGCTAAGAGGACAGCAATCTATCATCTCTGTATCAGGTTTTGTGGCACTAATTTCCTCAGTTCAGCCAGTTTTAGAAAAACTCCCCACTGGAACTTGAAGGAAAACCTCCATCTCTTCCAGTCCTCTAGGTCCTGGCCCAGAAACTTGAATAAAGCATTTACAGTGAACTCTGAACAATTTCTTGCTGTGTCCTGCCTCACTTCTCTTATAAACCTCTTTGTCAGCCACATAAATCTTCTCCCAGCTTATTTGGGCAGCTCCTTGGATGCTTAGTGTAGAAAGAAACAACTCAGTCATTCCTTCAGCTCTCTGAACTTCCCTCTCATGTAACTTGAAATTTTCCAGTTTATCCAAGGGCTGCAAGGCAAGAACTCAGCTGCAGATGAGAAAGGATTTTACTTTTCTGTTAAACTTTTCAAAGCTGGACAGCATTGGATATGTGTTCTTCTAATAATTAATCTGGAATATATGACATGTACTATAAATTGAGGTGACTTTTAAAGCAGAATTGTGCTCTTGTCCCCTAATTATTTTTTTTTAATAAAGCAAAAACCAACAAGGGACAATGAAATCCTGTTGGTCAGGTGAAAAAGGCATTCTAGGATTTTTTTTTGTGACTACTGATTAAAACACCTACTACTACTGATTAAAGCCAAAGTAAACAAGTTGGCTTCAGAAACAACTCTCTTTGCTCCCATAAATATTGCCAGAAGTTGGGGAAAATTCACATCCACAACATATAAATTCACTTCCTTGTTATCTACTGCTCCTTCTATTGCTTTCTGGTTTTGTCTTTACTTGGTATTTCAACTCATGTCAGCTAACTTTGAAGTAATTGCAGTTAATGCTAATGGCATGGTTTGATGAGCTCATGTTACAGACAGAACCAAGGAATTATGGATTTTGCAAAGATGTGGGTGGGTGGTACTCAGAAGAGTACTAGGACAAGAAGGAGTCTTTGACACTTCTTTTTTGGTTTTGTCTTATATGAGGGAAGCAATAGCCTGACATAATGTGATGGCAGTGAAATGGTCTGGGCAGCAAGCTACAAGGGAGGAAAAAAAGGATGAAACCCTAAGTTTTGCCCCTATATGTCAGTATAGATGGGATAGGAAAAAGTCTCCAGACAGGAATGCGTGCGATATTATTTCACTCTGCATCTTACCTACATTCCCGCAGGCTGGTGCCAAAAGACACACCTCCTATTCTCTGTCTTTCCTACTACAGCCTCCTCCCTTGAGTCAGATCTGGAGATAATGTGGTTGGAAGGTGAACTCAAAAGCTCATTGATCTCATGAGTAAATGAGTAATATTTTTGGCAGGGTCATTCTCCACTGGATTAATTATCTGTCCTCATTTACTCAGTGTCAGCATGATTGTTAGAGCCAATGAAAAAAGAAGCAATAGGGAGTAGAAATTGACCACACCTTCTGTACTCCATAATTAGACTAATCTATAAATACACCTGCTACATCTAGTATGAAATCTCAGAAAAAGGGAATGCAGGGGAGGACTTGTGATTTACAGACTCCTTTCCCAGGGCTTTGTTTGGGCTAGTGCTATTAAGAGCTTCTTCTCACATAGAACAGTAGTTTCAACTACTGGTGTTATCTCAGCACATGAGGCTAGAAGTGAAGACAAAGCAACATCAGGGGGATTTCTGGGCTGAAAGCAAAGTATGCTACTGATTTCTGAAGTTAGAAAGAGAAGTGTAACATGAAGGACAGATGGATATGTCTAAACCATACCTATTTTATGTCTATTTTATTATGTTTCAAAAGCATTACTATTATCATACAGTGGAGAAAAGTTTATGTTCATAATATGATACAGATGCAGTAATCAAATAAATACTTTCAGTGGTGTTGAGTGAATGCACACCCTAAAGTAAGGCAACAAAGTATGTATGCATACCTATAAGGAAAAAAATTAATAGGACAAAGTACTTTGGTTTTGCTTGGAAAAGTTGTGGTGCTTTTGAATGTTTCCTGTATGCCAGAGAGCTCTATTAGCTGTAGTGTTGTGGAGCATGAGTAGAATAGCTGGTAAAATGGGGAATGGCTGGAAGGAGTTTAGGGTAACAGAACTAGCTTGGAGCAGGTCTGAGGTAGCTCATACTTAGTCCTGTCATCCCATGAGGTTTGACAGTCAAAAAGTGTGAATGCATTAGGTTAGGCAATAGCCTTACTGGAAGAAAGGTCTGTGAAATAGATATAATTTAAGATAGCATCTGTCTACCTCTTAACAAAATATTGCTTAAGTCAAGTCATTCATGTTTGTGAGCAGGAGAAATCATTCCATAGAGCATCACAAGGTCTAGCTTAATTTCCTAGCATTTCAGCCAGGCTCAGTGATTTCAGTGGTACAAAAGTATATCCTTACTTGGTCCTGTTACTACCAGTTATGGCCTGACAAAAACAGGTTACACAACTAAAATTGAGTTTATGCATTATGTCTACAGCTGTGTTTCAAATAAATTCTGCTACTAGTACCTGAATTAGCAGCTAAAGAAAAAGCACTGCTTGACTCTGTTAGATAAAATAGGATCTTGCCCATCTCATTCTAAAAGCTTTTGGACACCTTTAATAAGTGTGTAACTTAATGCAAAACTGGATGCTTTGGATCAATACAGTCTGTTGAGTTTTCAAGAAACTTTAATAGTTAGTAGAAACATGAATTTAATAGAAATGTTTCTACTAAAAGAAAAAGAAAGCAAGAAAAAGCTAAGACCTCATTCTAGTAGTATATGTGCCTGCCAGCTTGTTCTATTGAATTTTATGTGCTTTATAATCATATTTTATACAGTGGTAATTGAGAAGAAAATGTGTGTAATATTTTTCTTTGGCATCTTCTCATAGGCATTTTGTTATACTAACTCCTTACCACAATGTGGAGAGACTAACTAGACAGTCACTCAAGTATTGTTCCCTTTTTAAAAATATTAAACCAACCATAGCTTCTACTTTGGATTAAAAGGGGAGCTATCCAGAAAACAAGCAACGAACAATCACAAAGGCTTCAGCTACGTTTACTTTTCCTCGCCCTACAATACCTGACTGGTATCGCTCCTTCTGTGGAATAGTCCTCAGAATACCAGTAGAGATCCATGAGTTTTATCTACAAATGTTTTTACTATGTGATTATATTATTCCTGTCATTATGTAGTGACTAGGACTTGTGTTGATGGAGCCACTGTAGGCCTCATATTGATAAGGTAATTTTCAGGAGAAATAAAAGGCATCTTAGACAAGTCTAAGGTTCACATTATACAAAAGATATGAGCTCATTAACCTTTCACTTAACTGAAAACATTTGTTACCTGGTAACCTATTACCTTTTCTCCTTCTTCCCTGTCTCCAAACTCACAACACATTCTTACACTTCTTAGCAAAGATTCAATTTCAGGAAACTACTGTCATTGGCCAGCTAATCATTAAGATTTTATTACTCTCAGAATATATACATAATACATTTCCTGGTAGACTGCTAAGTAATGCTTTCAATAATTAAAAATCCATATATAATTAAAACACAACATTATATTTGTCAACATAAATGAACAAACTATGTCCTGTGAACAGAATTCTGAGAGATACAAGGGTAAAACACTCAATGATATGTTCAATAGCTGTATTTAGGAATAAATCTTCCTCTCTTAAACCAAATTTCTATTAATTTATACAGATAATGGGGAATGCAGTGATTCTCGGCAGATATCATTATAATCAATAAAAATTAATTTTCATTTGTATTACAGCTGGAAGCAGAAACTTCCCCACAAACCCTTATGAGACTAGGTAACATTTGAAAAACATCCCATTTTTTCACCTATAAAATATAAAATATCATGTGGGGCTATAAAATATCATATAGGTAGTTCTGCATATGGAAGAATAAAGTCATATGAGGGAGACCTTGAACAGTACTTAGAGGATTTGTGATGAGGTCCAGTCAGATTTGACCATCCACTTCTGCAAAGATGTTTGAAAAGCAGATCTAAGTTTTAGGGTTTATGTACAAAGTCCTGAATCAAGTTATGAAAGAGATCAGAAACAGGTTATCTGAGCTTTATCCAGTCCTTTCTGAGATGTTTTCCCAGACTTTTTTTTATACCGCTTTGTCATTTTTTTTAGTAAAACCATAATTTCTTTCAGAAGGAAAAATCACCTCTTTCTCTTATCATCTCTGTGATTCTCCACTTCCTTTCTCTTGTGTGATGCTTTTGACCCTGTATTCCTCCTTTCAACAGAATGGAGAACTATCAAGCAAATTTTTTTTTTTTTTAATTTTGTGTGTGTATGAACCACCATCAGTAGGTGTGCTTTTTAGGTCTACGGTTCTGCTTGACCCACAAGTTTTAAGGAACACTCTGTAAGCCATAAATCACCGAGCACTTGCAGGAAATATTTCCAAGGCTTGTCTAGACCTGCTGAAGTCCTACTGCTGCAAGAGAAGAGATCAAGAAAGGATGTTTAAAGCATTCTTTCACAAAATAATCTTTAAATTCATCAAAATGAATAAAGGAATTTTGAGTTCCACATGCTTAGAGTTCTTCTCTTTCCTCTGACCTGGTAATCTCAAGCCTTTGTTTTCATACTTTTGGTGGACAGATAGGCATTCACATAAAGAGAAATGAAATCAATATTTGAAACATGAAACAAGGAAAGATTTCTGAAAGTCACCTACATAAAACGTAACATAAAATTTAGCAATAACAAAAATATTGAACATTTTACTAGGGAACATAGATACAAGCGGAAAAAAAATTCACCAAAAGGCCCTTTGCTTTTGCACATATCTATGATGTCTTTACAGTGAGACATCAAAATCCATGAAAAGCAAATGAACCATCACAGAACTTTTTGTGGCTCACAATAGTCCCCTTAGCTGAAACCTGTAAGAACCATCAAGTACGATGGCATGAAAGGAGAAAGTGATACTTAAGAGCCAGAAAAACAGAGAAAAAAATACTGTAGGCTGTAAACTCAAGAGGAATGTCAGTCCAGCTTGATTTTTACAGTATCATAAGCTGATAATGCTCCTCTGACTTATATTAATTTAACTTGAGCAAGAATGCAGTTCAATCATACTCAATTCACCTCTTGTTTTGATGTTGAATTAGGTGAAAACTACCCCATATTTTCATTTTGTGAACAAGAGCAATTATCAGGAAAATCTCTTCCTTTATTGAGAGTTAAAATATTTTTTGTGCATGATTTATATAAGTTATATATGCTAGATATAAGCTAGTTTTATGGAACAGAAATTTGCACATAGTGAATTATTTTCCCACAGCTATTTAACTTGGGGGGGAAAATATAAAACAAGGAGGTGCTAAATGAAAGGATCTATTAATTTTAAAATGATAACCTTTGTAGTTTTGTGGGATTTTTGTTATTAAGAACCTGGAACAGTTCAAGATAAAGTTAACTGTATTTTTGACATCTTTTTTCTATGCAGATCAGCCTGAGAGAGAGATTGAATAACATCTGATGAAAATAAAGTTAAATCATAAGAATTACATCTGGCTAGAATTAATACATTTTTATTTTTAAAAGGATATCCTTTTCTTCTCAGTCTTATTTTATGTGCATTCTTCCTACAAGTTATTATTTCCTGTGAGAGTTCAAAGTGATTTTTGGATGGGTCAGTAAAAGGCTGCTTAGTATGTCACTGCTCTGAAATTCTGCATTCTCTTTCACATCTTTCCTGTCTTTCACTTACTCTGTATTAGAAATACAATCTTTTTTCTTCCACTGGCTCTATGAAAGGTGTAGCAAAAGGCTAAAATCTTGCTGATGAAAAGATTTTGTTTAGTGACTGATTTGCATCTCAAAATAGAGTCTGTAAACCTCACGTAAATTTCAGATCTTCTCCTATACTTCTTGAGGTCAAAAAAGAAGCTTTATCTGTGAAAAATAATGTGACTTTAGAAGGGCACAACCATCTGATTACAACATTAGTTTTAATAAACATTGAATTTGTATCAAGACCTGGGGAACATAGCCATGCAGAAACATTTGAACTAGCACTAATTCAAAAGAGTACAGCAGAATAAAGAAATAATATTGTGAATATATTTTGCACAGATCCAAAACCAGACTGCCTGAACCTAGATTCTTTATGTTCCATCCGCTAAGAATTAGCACCTGGCAGATTTGAGCATGATGGAATGCACCACTGTGTTGAACATTCTCTGAATGACATGGGTTTTCTCAACAGTTCTGTGGATAACATCTTTCAACCATAGCTGACCCAATTGCCTGGTCCCTGTTTGAATAGAGTCTCTTAGAGAGAAGTGCTTAAGTAACCATATCCTTTGCTCAGGCCTATGAGACCCCAGTTTTGCCTGAGTGCTGAGGTGCACCAACACCTTTACCTGGGTGGAAATGGTAGATTTCAGGAAGAAGCAACATGGAAGGCTCTCCAGACTTAAACGATTTCAAATTTGTCTTAAGCTAGCTGAACCAGAGGATACTTCTGAGCTTGAGTAGAAAGTTTTGTGAATAGGCGCTGGAAAGCTACATCTAAAGCCTGAGTTAATAATACAAGTTTAAATTCTATATAAGTAAAATAAGGATAAGTAATATTTTCTTTGACTTAAACTAATATCTTGAGGCCTGTGCTAATTCACTTATCATATATTCATATGCTACCTTGCACACAAAGGCCTTAAACTTGTTAAACTTTTGAGCAGCATTGCTATACAAATTTCTAATATTGATAGTTGTCATTATAACTTTCCTTTATAAGGGAAAGGCTGGGCAGTCTCAAATGGAAGCATACCCATTCAGCTGATATACTTGCCTTATGTTATCCATCACCAACCACCTACAGGTTTTACTAGGAATATTCATATTCATGTTCAATACTGCCTTATCTCAACCTCATGGTTGGAGATACCAAAGCATAAGGATTTAAGTAAGTTGTTTGAAGTCACACACTGCAGACAGCATTTAAGAGAGGTCATAACTTAGGAATTTTTAATTTCTCCACTTTTCAGCATGAGATAATTTTAATTTCCAACTGAATGCCCTATATCAGTCCTCTAAAGGAAAGAATGAATATAAACAATTTCTCCAACATTTACTTATTCTGGTAGCAACAAGGGAGTAAGTTACATTTTGGAAATTCTAGGCTTTTCTTTATTATCAGTTCTCAGTCAGAGCTTCAATTATGTCCATTTGTCAGTAGTGAAACTCTAGTTCAATGAATAATTCACAATAGATAATGCATTTGTTGAACTATGTCTGTTTCCCTACTTCTAGTCTTTTTAAAGCAGTTATAAAAAAGTTTCAAGAGAGGATTCCAGACCCAGAAACACTTAACATTAAATACTTGAGTAATCTCATTGACTTAAAAGGGCTACTCAGGTGTTTATTATGAAACAAACATATAAGTGTTACCAGTTTATTGGAACCTTCTTCTGAATTTTGAATATGAAAATAAAAACAAAAAAATAACTTTTAAAAAATATTGTAGCTATCAAAGGTTTAGTGTCCAAATAATCATGGACAATGAATAGTCTTGTGAATATTGTTTATTCAAAACTGAGGTTCAACTATGAGTAAATGAATATATATTTTTATATATATATATATATATATATATATATAAATAGTATTCTCAGATTGCTAATACAAAATCTCCCCAGAAGAATTCCACTGCAGAATTGGCAGGAAAGATCATCTGTGGTTACAATAGCAACTAATGGTCAAATAATTTTCTCTACTCTTTAGCATAGACAGAAAGGGAGACTTCTTAAGGGCCACTTTAAGAAATGAAGCCTTTACTCCTCCTTACAGTGTTTCTGCAAATGACCTACAAGTTTTTATGTTTTAATATTTTTCCCATTCTAATATTTCTTGACATATCTGTAAATCAAGTCAAGTTGCATTTTGGCTTATAATATCTCTTAATGTATTTTCAGTGAGTAATAAACTGCTGCTGCTGAAGTAGGAATACTCCGCATGCCACATTCCTTCCAGTTTTGTTCCAGAGAACTAGAAAATGGGCAAAACATCAATGGTTCCACAAATTCAGCTTAAATCACATATGGTGTATTTGTCTTAAGGGATAGAGGAAATCTGGTTTCTTTTTATTTTTCTTAAGGGACAGCTAGTAGGAGGCTTTTACGTTTTTCTAAAGCTATAGGAAGGCTAGATCTAATAATGTTTTGCTTGACCTGCCTTTATTTTTTTAGGAATTGTAGATATTCTATATAATGTTTAAGGAAGTTTCCCTAAGAATATAACTTTTAAAAATGTCTTGATATGGCTTATGGTCCATTGAAGCATTAACTTTTAAGGAGAGTTACAAAAAAATTACATGTGAATTTGAATACATGCATCAGTCCGTTCTGTCATGATAAGCCATAAATATATTCCAGTGAAGTGTTGTTTGATCCTTAATGTTCCACAGGGAAAAAAGAAGGAAAATTTCCAGCAGATGTTTGACTGCAATAGACATGAATAATTTCTGCGATACAGGGATGCCAAATAGCAAGAGTATGCGAGTCAGATGCCTCTACTGTCACTCTTGAGACTGTTCCAAGTCTATCATACCACAAAACTTAAAGTTGTGAACTTGTTTATATGTTATATGTTATAACATCTCCAGTTTACAGCCTGGACTTTGTGAGTCTGGTAAAACAACTAAAATGACAGCAATACAAACTGAGCAGAAATACTCAATCGGAAGAAGTTTTGTATCCTTCTGTTACATCTCATTATAAAGTGGTTTTAATAGCTGGGGCTACATGAGGTACATTGGCAGACTGAAAGACTTTAGGCCAAACAATCTTGAATATTTATTTCCAACATCTGGAAACAAATGTGATTCTGCTGTAAGGAGCTAAGTTTCCCATGCCTTCAACCAATGAAATTGTTTTTGAGCCTGCTTGTCACATTAACTGATAGAAATGGTCAGGAGTCCAGGATAAGGCTCTGTTGTGTTGTCTCAAAAATGAACCTAATCCATGAATGACCACTGCTAAATTTAACAGTCCAAATAGAAAATCAACATTTTAAAACTTAACTGCCTACAAATACTTGGAAAAAAACATTTAAACCCCATTCTCTTTGATGATGGTTTTAGTTGTTTAGCGCTAGTTAGTTGTTTAGGCTGAACTAGAAATCAGATTAGCAAAGTCCATGAAAGATAATAAAAAATCTTTCGAGAGATATATAAATAACAAAAGGAGAACTAGGGAGACCATACAGTCCCTATTGGACACAGAGGGAACAACAGTGACAGGGGATGAGGAGAAGGCTGAGGTACTTAATGCCTTCTTTGTCTCAGTCTTAATTGTAAAGAAAGCTGTTCCCTCTGTGTACAAATCCCGGAACTAGAGGAGCAATACGAGGCTCCCATGATCCAAGAGGAGGTGGTCAGAGCCTTGCTTGCCCACCCAGACATCCACAAGTCTATGGGGCCAGACAGGATTCACCCTAGGGTATTTAAGATGCTGGCGGATGTACTGGCCAAACCCCTTTCCATCATCTTCCAGCAGTCCTGGAAGACTGAGGAGGTACCGCTGGACTGGAGGCTGCCTGATGTAGTGCCCATCTACAGGAAGGGTTGCAGGGAGGATCCAGGGAAATACAGGCCTGTCAGTCTGACTTCAGTGCCAGGGAAAGTCATGGAACAGGTGATCTTGAGCGTTATCATGAAGCACATACAAGAGAACTGGGTGATCAAGCCCAGTCAACATGGGTTCACAAATGCAGGTCTTGCCAAACTAACCTGATCGCCTTCTATGACAAAGTGACTTGGCTGCTGGATGAGGGAAAGACTGTGGATGTGGTCTTTCTGGACTTCAGTAAAGCCTCTGACACAGTTTCTCACAGCATTCTCTACGGAAACTGTCAGCCTCTGGCCTGGACAGGTACACACTCTCCTGGGGGAAAAACTGGTTGGATGGCTGGGCCCAGAGAGTGGTAGTAAATGGTGTTAAATGCAGCTGGAGGTCAGTGACAAGTGGGGTTCCCCAGGGCTCAGTGCTGGGTCCAGCCCTGTTCAATGTCTTCATCAATGACCTGGATGATGGCATTGAGTGTACACTTAGCAAGTTTGCAGATGACACTAAGCTGGGTGGAAGCATTGATCTGCTGGAGGGCAGGGAGGCTCTGCAAAGGGACCTAAACAGGCTGGACTGCTGGACTGAGTCTAATGGCATGAGGTTTAATATGGCCAAATGCTGGGTCCTGCACTTGGGTCACAACAACCCTATGCAGTGCTACAGAGTGGGAGAAGTCTGTCTAGAAAGCTGCCTGGGAGAGAAGGACCTGGGGGTGTTGGTTGACAGCTGACTGATCACGAGCCAGCAGTGTGCCCAGGTGGCCAAGAAGGCCAATTGCATCCTGGCTTGGATCAGAAACGGTGTGACCAGCAGGTCCAGGGAGGTTATTCTCCCTCTGTACTCAGCACTGGTAAGACTACTGCTTGAATCCTGTGTTCATTTCTGGGTCCCTCACCACAAGAAGGATGTTGAGGCTCTGGAGTGAGTCCAGAGAAGAGCAACAAAGCTCTTGAAGGGGCTGGAGAACAGGTCTTATGAGGAGTAGCTGAGAAAGCTGGGGTTGTTTAGCCTGGAGGAGTCTGAGAGGAGACCTCATTGCTTTCTATAACTACCTGAGGGGAGGTTGTGGAGAGGAGGGTGCTGGGCTCTTCTCCCAAGTGACAGGGGACAGGACAAGAGGGAATGGCCTCAGGCTCTGCCAGGGGAGATTTAGGCTAGAGATTAAGAGGAAATTTTTCATGGAAAGGGTCATTGGGCATTGGAATAGGCTGCCCGGGGAGGTGGTTGATTCATCTTCCCTGGAGGTGTTTAAGGCACAGGCAGACAAGGTGCTGAGGGACATGGTTTAGTGTTTGATAGGAATGGTTGGACTCGATCCGACAGGTCTCTTCCAACCTGGTGATTCTATGATTCTATATTTTGTAATAAAAATATATCTGCCTTTGCTTTCCCTCTTACACACTCCTTGTTACCAGGTTGTAGATACTTTTTAAATGTAAAGAGTGGTAAAGAATCTTCCTTTTGTTAAAACTGCATGTAAATTAGATGAACTTAATATATTTGATATCTTAAAAATATGCTTCAAAAAGCATCTACTCTTTTGTGTCACTTCTGTGAAATAACATGCCTTAAATTTTTTTTTCATACAGGAAAGTAACTCTGAAAAGCCATGATTTTTTTGAAAAATCACAATGACAGCTGTTCCTCTCTGGCAATTGAAAAATTCTTTCCCCATGAAAAATGGCAGTGAATATCTTTTAACGATTTGAATTTAAAATGAAATTATCCTTGATGCTAGATGCACAAAGAGTACCAATGGAACATTAGTCATTGACTTTCTGGACATGAAAAGGTAACTGACATGGGGTTTTTTTATGTCCTCTGGAATACACATTTTGCAGATTATCATTACTTTGACATAAAAGTTTTCCTTATGCTTCAGAGTTGAACAAGAAAAGGTTAAGTTTGTTTATATAAAAGCCCCAATCATGAATATTTAATGAGACTCTTAATTATATTTTGTATTATACATAATTTTATACTCAAATCCTTTGCTAAACTAAACTGACATAATTCTACTAGACTGTGGATAGAGATAGTTTTGCATCAATTTGTTACATCTGAGGATTAAACTCTTGCAGCCAGTCGCCATATACTTTGAGCTACTTACTTCAACATCCACAGAAAGGACAATAGCTAGCCTATTCCTCCTATTCTTGTCTATTGACCAGAGGAGGACTATATTAGCCCTGAAGTTCCTAAGTTTGAAATTACATTAAAAGCTGCTATAGCAGTAGATCTTAAAATAGCTTTTGACATCTTGTCTTTATTTATGATGCTAGTAGCTTTAAGTTTTGAGGCAAGCTGCCATGTAAACAGTAATTCAGATCTATCCCCCTTGAGGAGCTCTAGGTATGGTTTAATTGTATTGCATATTTAACTGGATTTTCTTTTTTTTTTTTTTTTATTTCAAAACAATAACTGAAGTATCTGAACAAGAAGACTCTTGTAAAATAGTTCACTGCAAAATGTCAAGCCTATACCTTCCCTTAGCTTTCACACACTTTTCAGAGCAAATCTCTACTGAAAGACTTTTCATGATATGTGAATGGATTATGCAAGAGTGACAGGCATACATTCTCATATCTGCATCAAAACAGGTGTTGCCTCTCATTTCCAAGTTTCAATACTTGCATTTGAATGAGTGCCTGACAGAGGTGAAAAATATTGTTTTGTTAAATTTCAGAGGAAACAGAATGTAAAACAACCTCTTACGAAAACTTTGTGTAAATACATTTAATTCTTTCAGAAATTCCAATTATCAGGTACAGCATTAGATGCCAAAGTCTGTTGCAGTATTTGTAGCAGTTACTCTTATTTAGATTGTCTGAGCACCTCATGATTTTGTTACTATGTAATAATATTTGCCATTTTTTTCACAAGACACTCTTTCCTTTGAGGTCCTTTGCAACCTTACTGACATATTAGCTTGCTAGCATTAAGGTCATCATTTAGATAACAAGAATCTCGGGATCATACTAATGCCAGCTCTCTCTTTCTTTGCCAGACAGCATAATTTTCAACTATACTCTAGGGCCAGATTCTGACCTCGTCTGTGCCAGTGTAGTTATCAGATGGTTTCTGGTATCAGCAGGGTTATGATGGTCTAGTCCTTCCTTAGCTTTCAGAGACCTCTAGAGTCCAGGTAGCACGGAAACTCCACACTAAATTCCTGTGAAGACATGAGTTTGAAGGTTTATCCATGCCATATTTTAGTTATATTTTTATATTTAAAATGACACTATCTTTCATAGGATGGCACTAAGAGGTTCCTTGGTGGAGCCTGAAGAAAGCCTCTGAGTTTTGTAATTTCAGTGTAAATCATGACATAAATATGTCTACACAGTCTTTGTAGTAGATAGGTCAGACCATCTAGATTAATTTGAAGTAAATATACAGAAAGCATCAGACCAATCAGAGAAGCTGTGCTCTTAAATCACCCAGAGAGGATGGCATTCACCTGGAAGCTCCAAGGGAACTCAAATGTGAAATTGCAGAATTGCTGACCAAAATACTCAAACTACCATTTCAAATACTCTCTGTGACAGAGGTCTGGTGTATTGCCAGTGCAACTTCTGCATGCTGCAAGGTTTCTAGAGGGTTTCCTGGAAGCTGCAGGCTGGGTAGTCTGACCATTCCTAGTAAAATGGTAGAGTCTGTAATGAGGAATTAATTCCCTGATTCTATACGTGAATAAAGCCTTTTGGGGAAAAGAAACAGTAGGGCTTCTAGGAAGGGGAGTCCGGAGTCACTGATACGTCAGAATCTTGTGGAGGCGTCAACAGCACAAGGATAAAAATGATCCATTGGATCAGGTATTAAGGTTTTTTAGAAGCCTTTGGCAAGTTTCCATGCTGAAAGTTACCAAAAAGACAAGGTTGCAATAGAATTGGAGAAAAGGTTCCTTCACGAACTGAAAGCTGGTTAAATGGTAGGAAACAAAAGGTCAGATTCAATGGCCACTTTCTAGGATGGAAGAAAGTCAAGACTATGGTTCCAGAAGGACTGGTACTGGGAACAAAATTATGCTGCATCTGTACCATTATGCATTGACAACCTGGTGAAAGTAGTACACAGTGAAATCCCTAAGTTTTGCAGATGGTGTCAGCTTCCTTTGGATAGTTGAATACAATGTGGGTGGCATAGATCTAGGTGAAAGGACAAAAGAGTGGCAGGTGTTAAATGTAGTTAAATGTTAAATAGTGCCTACAATGAACATTAATCTAAGCCATGCCTACATGATGCTGAATGTGCAAATGGCAATTACAGCTTAGAAAATAGATTTTGGAGTCATCATCTTTCGTCTTCTTAAACTATTACCTTGATATACAGTGGCATACAAAAGAGCCACATGAATTATTGGAAAAAGTACCCACCCAAACCCTGAGTATTGTGCTCTTGTGCCTGTGTTTGTAGGATGTAATGGAGTTAGACAATGAATAGAGATGGGCAACCGAGATGATGCTTATGCAAATAATCTAAAAAGTCTGTGACTTTAGACAGCAGAAGTCTGAGGGGGCATGTGTTAGAGGTTTACCAAATCATGAATGTGGTACAGAAGGTTAAAGCAGAACTGTTATTTGCCAAATCACACAATACTGCACTCAGGAGTCCAGGAAATAAAATAAAAGGAAGAACATTTTTCCATGTCACCTAATGGAATGTGTTGCCAGAAAAAGCTGTGGAAGAAGACAGAATTAGGACACACAAAAGGGAATGAGACAGACTCCCATACAGCCTATTAATTCACAAGCAGACTGTAAGATGAAGCTGCAACCAACAATAACCTTAATGAAACATTCTGGATATTTAGGGTAGGAGGAGGATGTAGACTACAAGAAGTTGTAAAACCTGTATGCTTTTCTTCTAAGCACCATCTCTTGTTACCATACTTTTTGCTGAATTCTCTGACCTGTTAGAAACAAGCTGGACTTGTTATGAAAAACAAAGCATGGCCCTGAGTGCATTGTCCATCTCTTACGTGTCCCCTATCAACCTATGACCATCCTTCTCCAATGGTCTTCTACAATTTCTTTCCTTCCTAAGTATCACACTGTTATATGACCTCAGACCAGACTGCTGTGGCAATAGCTAAGCTGTAAAAAAGAGCTGTGAGAAGCCCTCATCTGTGATGTCTGCTCATACATCCTCTATGCCATTGTTTGGGAGCCTTACTTTATCTCAGATCCTTGCTCAGGTTGTATTGTAGATATGATGTGCCTGGCCTTGCTGATCCTGGGCTTGCCTTACTGCCTTCACATCTAGCTTGACATCAGAACTCCATCAGTACAGATGTGCCTGGAAGTCATTGATCTGCTTGCTGTATGTGCCCATCATCACCAGATCTACTCCATTTTTCTTCCTTGACTACTGCCTATGCCCTTTCCTAGAGAGGACGTTTCATTTGCCTCTGGTGACCCTCTACTATCACTTAACTTGCAGAGCAGGCTGTTTTTGCTCCTCACTGGCAAGCCACACTTGCCTACTACATCACTGCATTTGCCTTCTTTTAATTACACAGTGTGGAATGGAAATTTGTGGTTAACATAAATAGGAACATCACTCTTAGTTCTCATAGGTCCTTACAGAACGACATTTTTAACTCACAATTAACTTTGTTTTCCCTATATTTCAGTTACACAGGTTAAAACTAACACAGTTAAAAGGCTGTAGGTTGTATTAATTACTTCATAAGACAGACCAAAACCCTGTAGCTAGATTCAAGCTTTGCCTGTGCTTAAAGTAGAGGAAGTATCTAGACAGTAGTATGTTCAGCTGTGCATCATTAAGGCTTTTTTCTCCAACTGACATTCACCTGAACAGCCACTAGTTACATCTCCTGAGTTCCCGTTCATAGTTAGCTATGCTTATGCTCCTGAAAGTTCAATCTATAGCCAGTTTGTTTCAGACCATGAATCATTGTATCAATAACAGTAAGAAAGTAAGGATTCTGTCTGAAATTTAGCAAGGCAACAGATTGACCTAAAGTAATGAACTGCATTTTTTTTGGTATGATTTTGAAAAGAATAAGGAATAAACATTACTTTCTGATCACTGTTCTAAATCTAGTGTTTTTTGGCAGTCCATCTGGAGAAGGTATTGTAAAATGGCATTGTCCTGGAAAGTGCAAGAGATGTACTGACCTTGGGTCCCTTTCTGTCAAGCTTGAAAAATGCTTTTGATTGTTGCCAGTGAATACAGAGAACAATTTGAATAAAGAGAATAACACTTACTAGGTGATGTCAAAGTGCATCAAGCAAAATAACCTGAAGGAATATCTTCACGTTATATTACGACATCTTTCAGTATGCATTGCCTCTTGCATTTAGAAACAAAATGCCTATTTTTTTTTTCCGCAGAGAGAGGGAAAACCCCATGACTGACAGCCCTTTGTGCTGAAGGTTACATTATTAATGATTGTTGGCCAAAAAAGAAACTTTATATATAAATAGGCCCTCATTGCAGTTAAAAGAAGGTGCAGAGCATAGTGTTCAAAGACAGAAAAACTGAGGTAATTGGCTCTTTAAAAATATGTGTATATTCATGGATTCCAATAGGACCTGAATTACCAGAAACGTTAATTTAGAATAATCCTTTGGAAATCCCCTGGAGTTATGATAACTCCACAGCATTTATATCTCTGACTACAGTATGTGTGAGTGCGAGTAGGAAAGTAGTGAAAACCATTACTCATTCATATTTTGAATCTGAAAAGGCCTTGTAAGGATATAGCAACTACAAAATTACGAGGGAGAAAAACCTCTTTCTGTAGTTATTGATTGAAATTCAAGGTGAGTTGTAGATCACCAGCCCTGCACTTGTGGACGGTGCAGCATCACACTGCCCCTCAAAGATAGCTGTGTGTTCACACAGAAATGAAGGTTCATCAGGAGTTTCTGGGTGCAGAGGAGAACACAGTCACACTCTTTACATATTGCCCTGCATTCACACAGGTAAGGCAGAAGGTTTGTTAAGGAGTCCATATTTGCGTATTAACCACTCATAGCATAAGGATGTTCAAACATTTTTTGATACAGCTTGCTGAAACAATTCCTTGTACATATTCTTTATGTAAGACTTGTCTGACTTGCTCTTAGTTACTTTCTAGCTATAATATCTACTTTCAGTGAGAAGTGCATATCTAAAACTTTTTCAACATAGGAAGCAAGCATAGGATTAGAATGAAAGGAAGTGACCTCAAGTTGCACCAGAGGAGGTTCAGATTAAATATCAGGAAAAATTTATTCACTGAAAGGGTGATCAGGCACTGGAACAGGCTGCCAAAGAAGTAGTTGAGTCACCATCCCTGGAGGTATTTAAAAGGCAGGTAGAGAAGATGCTCAGGGATATGATTTAACAGTGGACAGGCACCGTTGGACTTTATGATCAAAAAGGTCTTTTGAGTCTATGATTATTTAAGAACTCATAGAACAAACAAAATCACCAATTTGAAAAGTGGTTAACTTACGTTATTTTGTCACCATGATGGTGTTACATACTCTGTCCTCCCTTCTATAGTCAATCACTTGTAAGACCTACTCATTGGATTATCTGTTACAGCAAGATTATTAGAGATCCAGGATAAAAAGATAACTTTTATTATATCTCTTGATAGCACTTTACTCAATGGGATCTGTTGTTGAATAGAACTGCAACATGTTGCTATACCACAAATTATAAATAATTAATCATACAGGTAAAAGAGACCTGTTAATATTTTCTTCTCCAAGGATACATCAACTCTGTTACATCAAAAAAAGTGTTGTGACTCATTCCATTGTGCTGTAGAGAAAGGGAAGGTTGTTATGAACTCCAGATTTCTTCAGAGTTCATAAATTTGTAATGTAAAACCTAATATCCCTACCTTCTAATATTCTCTAAAGAATATTTTAATCTGCTTTTACCTTAAAAATTGGTGAATTTACACAACTCCTTTGTAGTATCTTCTAAGTCTCACTAATATGAAGACGGCCCTGACATTCTGCCTAAATTTTGCTCTTCCTTACCTAATCTTTTTCTGTTTCCAAACCCTTAAGTCCCTCTGCATAACTCTTCTCAATAGCTTTTGTTCCTCTCCAAGTGTATTATTAAGCTTCATTGTTTGAACCTCTCAGAATGACGTTTCTATCCTTTATACCTCCAAACATCTTTCCCCACTTCTGTATTATCATCTGTGTTGCTATTCTTTCCAAATTAACACTGTCTGAAAAACACATTTCCATGATTTTTCCCTGTGAAAGACACTGCTAAAGAATGTAATATTTATATTGTATATTGTTTCTGTCTGTCAGATTGGTGTAATGTGACCCTGTGCACCAGTACAGGTTAGGGATTGACCTGCTGGAAAATAGCTCTGTGGAGAAGGACCTGGGAGTCTTGGAGGGCAAAAAGTTAAACCATGAGCCAACAATGTGCCCTCATGTTCAAGGGAGCCAATAGTATACTGGGTGCATTAAGAAGAGTGTGGTCAGCAGATCAAGGGATGTTCTCCTTCTCCTCTTCTCTGCCCTAATGAAACCACATCTGGGGTACTGTGTCCAGTTCCAGGTTCACCAGTTCAAGAAAGACAAGGATTTATTGGAAAGAGTCCAGTGGAGAGCCATGAAGATGATTAGAGGACTGAAGCATCTATCTCATGAGGAAAGGTTGAGACGCCTGAGTCTGTTTAGCCTGGAGAAGAGAAGAACCCTAAGAGAGGGTCCTTATTAATGTGTATAAATATCTAAAGAATATTTGTGAAGAGGATGGGACCAAACTTTTAAGTGGTGACCAGTGTCAGGGCAAGGGGCAGAGGACACAAACTGGAATACAGATAATTCCTCCTGAACATGGGGAAAAACTTCTTTACTGTGTGTATGATAGAACACTGGAACAGGTTGGTTCTGGAATTCTCCTCCCTGGAGATATTCAAAATTCACTTGGATGTATTCATGTACAACCTGCTGCAGGTGAACATGCTTTAGCAGGGAGATTGGATTAGATGATCTCCAGAGGTCTCTTCCAACATCTACCATTCTTTGTTTCTGTGATTCTGTGAGTCCTTGGATGAGAATTGCAGGCTTTCCAGGAAGAAATTAAATGAATGTGGGGAAGCAGGCAATGGTAATAAACATCTCCCATTTTTACCAGGATTTAAATGGCAGTGCAAGTAGGAAAGGAGAATCCGAGACATCAATTTTAGACAGGTTAAACAAAACGCTTCCCCAGGACTGCACACTCAAGCTGATTAGAATGTTATCAAATATAAAGCCAGTCTTGAACACCCAACTCCTCCTTATTAGCAAGCATGATAAATAAAACTCAGGTGCCTAATATCAGTCCTGTACTATAGGCACATATCTCTTGTTTCATCTCCATCTTTTGGCTGTGGTACGACACTTCATTTTAAGACATACTTGTAAATATAACATTCCTCATGAAATTATTTTATGCAGAAAAATTCTTGCATTGCATCTGTCATAGTCTTCTCATCTGGTAATTCTGTCAAAAAGTAATGGCAAGAGGTTTTTTTGTAAGCTGTGCTTATTCCTAATGCCTCTGCTATTTTCCAAATGGTTAGAATCTGTTATTCATTCCAGCATTTTTAAAGGGATTGAAGCTAGACTTTCTTGACAGTAATTGCTATGATCTTTCTCTTTTTGAAGGCTGACACCACATTTCTTTCCTGTTATCTACCAGTACTTCTAGCTTAGTTTCATTTAGGAGAGCACAGTAGCAAGAAGAAGAGAATTATAAAGACTGAGATTTAAGTGACAAATTTCTGCTGCAGAATTGCTGCCAGAACTGCACTGAGGTGGGAAAGTAAATTCACCTGCCACACCATGGAAAAACCTCTCTTATGTACATGACAGCAGAAGCTGTCGTGTAAGGATGTGCGTGCACATTGAGCCTTTTCACCTGACTCTTAATGATGAGTTACAGTAAAGTGCCTTGTTGGTTTACTTACAGAGCCCAGTTATGGTTTCTCAGAGGTGCAAATGTGAAGTTGCATGGTGCAGAGGAAGCGCCAAAAGATATTCAAAAGACTGTCCAGTTAGCCCAGGATGCAGGATAATCACAAGAATTCACTTTTTGCTTCTTTTCAGTTTCCGATCCACAGATGACATCATGCCTTTTCTTTGGAGCTCTTCTGGTAGCAGATTGGATTTAAACTGAAGTTCTGTTGAACTCTCTGCTTTGTCTCTTTGCTGTTATACCTTTATTTCCTTCTACACTTATTCCAGAACAGAATGCTGTTTTACTACATTAGATATCTTGCCTGACAAGCATATACTTTTACAGTTCAGCTGTTGGTAATTGTTTCTTTAAGTGTCCCGGCAGGGTGGAGCTGGGTAAAGTCACAAAAGTGGTAAATGACTTTGTTAAGTTATGTTAATGAAGATGAGGGGTGGGAGTTTTCTATCTACTAACAAAGTTATATGGAATGGGTGGTGGCCAAGAAAGGCTGGTTGCTAGGGCAGAAGTGACCAATCAATGTTTACCTCATGTTTTGGCCTGCTTGGTCTATAAAAACAGTGAGTTAACCCATAATAAAGCACTTCATCTGAAATCATATTGATTTGTCGTGAAGTTCACTAGCCCATGCCGCGTTATTCAGCTAGTGATCTACACTCTCTGTGGTTCAGCAAATTTCTCTTCTGTTCAGTAACTTCTTTAATTGCCCATAAGCCATATCTCTCCTCCTGTATTTTGTCTTTAAATCACATAATTCACCCTTAATCTTCAGGTCTAGCCCTAATATTTCATTTCTATCAATTCTTCTATATGATGCTTCATGAAAGACTAGCTCCTATCACATGAACACTAAAGGAGAACACCTAATTTGAGATGTCTGTATTCAGTTACAGTATCTTTACATTCAAATCCTTTATTTCAGGCCCCTCTCCTACTGTTTTAATAATATTTTATTATTGTTATTTTTCACTTTATAGAAAATGGAGAAATCCTCCCTAGCCTCTAAGTCTTATTCTTAGGTCATTGATTGGTTGGCTTCCAGGTTTATGCCTTGTTTATACTTATTTCCCTTATTAGTCTCACCACTGAAAATTGTAATCAAAGGTCTTCCTCACATATTTAGCTGACAGAATTCTGCACAACTTATTACACACAATACCTGATAACCAGAAACTATCAGCTGCAGCAAACTCAGTAAAACACAAAGACTAATTTAGCAATTACAGAAAAAGGATTTCTTTTCTTCTTCACAAATGATAAGCAAATTCAAACTCCACATTTTCTGTTGTTTTGCTGACCTTTCTATACATCAACCATCTGGCTGTTGGTTTCCCTGTACTGCAGTTTCTTGAATTATCCTTACATGTAATCACAAGTCACTTTGGCCTAGCAGTGATAAATGGTTCTTTTTCCTCCGTGCAGCAGAACTTATTCTCACCTTGCTTCTGTGGATACTGATACACAGTCCATCTCTGGATTTGTGGAACACTACCATGTGCCTCTATGTGATTTGTAAGAGCAGTTTGTTTCAGTACCTACATATTAAATGAGATTATTTCTTTGGCATTCACTGGGTCTTAATTTAGACATTTACTGAAGAATTCTAAATTCCTTAGAATTCAGAACAACTTAACCTAATGAAAGATACTGTTTTTCAAGTGTAAACTCTCAACAGTTTTTCCTGGATAAAAATCTAGGACATACAAGGACATTTGTTTATTGTTGTTTGGTTTTTTCCTTAGTCAACCCTGATAAATTCATAAAGAACTCCAGACTTCTCCAGGGAGAAATTCAAATTAAAATAAAAAGTTATATGGATTTCTGTACATTTAAAACTTGCTTTAGTTTTAGGTAAGTAATAGATGCTTCTAGAATCCAAAATATCTGGGAAAAAAAACGACCAACAAGTATGTATTTGAGAGCTATTGATTAAAATGAGCTGCAATTACAGTGACTCATCCACCCATGTAAATAATGGAGAATACAAGAAGCAGCAGTCTTATATCATTGTCATTCTATCAACTACTTATAGCTTAATAGTATGGAGAAAAAAAATTTAGACTGAAGATAAAATGAAGACAAGAAGAGCAGAAGTGTGGGAGGAAAATGACGGAGAACAGAGCTTTGTTTTTACCAGCTCTCTGTGCCAAAGGGGTCATTTATGGGTTTAAAGGCAAGGTTCAAGACATCTGGGGGAAAAATGTCTCTGTTCTTAGCTATCTAGAGAGAGATATGGAGTTCAAGCAGGGATATAACAGACCTCTGGACTGTTGGAAATTAAAATCTAAATCCCATCAGGAATGATTAATGCTTCCATAACTTTGGAGAAAATAAACAGATTTCTGTGCATTTTTCTGCTTTTGAGTCTGTCAGTTCCTGGTCTGAATTCACTGCTACGTACTACCAACATTTAGATCCCAGCAGAGGGACCATCTAATGTGAAGTTTATACAATGACAATCATTGAAGATATTAACAGTAGTTTGTCTTATTCCAGGCAAAACTGAGCACCACCACTGAGGCACAAGGACATAGTTACAGAAGCTGGCAGGGCAGAATTGCCCTGATTCAGAACATTTCATCCTGTGAGATCCCTGCCAAAGCCCAAAGCCCAACATCAACCAGGTACAGAAGAGAAATGGTCTGTTCTCCACTGTGGGCGAACATCCTTGCTGTTCTTGTATGCACATTACTTCTGCCCACAATAAGGAACTAAATCTAAATGAGAGTTTTAGAATCATAGTCCTGCAAGTTCTGACCAAGTAATAAAATTCTTTTGCTGTCTTTGGTATAAATTCATGTCATGTCTGCTGTTATTAGTCCCTCTTTCCTTATTGCTAGTACAGCATGGTATGCATGTCTTGGTGGTGAGTCTCCTTTATTTCAGTCTGACTGTTGTATCAGCAAGAAGAATTCATTCTAATAACATATAATCAGACCTGAGTTTGGACCTGAATTTCTGAATTTCAGGTGTATCAGAATTTAAATACATTCAGAAAGATGTTTAATGTAAAATAATGTAGAAGCTGAAGAAGTTGGATGTAAATGTTAAGTTTCATCTGCTCTCCCAAGAAAAATTAGATCCTAAGGTAGCTAGAAGTTATATGGGGAGAAATAGAAAGCTTCTGTAGTCTGTAGCTAATTTACCACTGCTGCCAATACTGAAATACAGTTCACTCTGAATTAAGCTAGCAGTGGTATATGGCACAGTAAATTTTCCTGTGATGACTCTAGGATTAAGATAGTTTGGGGAAAATTGCCTAAAGAATAATATTACTTGTAATATAATTAATTGTTAAAGACAGGTTTTCTTGTTATAGGACTTCCCATACAGCAGAAAAAAGCTGGATGGCCAATAAAAAAAGGCAGGCTGGTCCCAAGTTCTGTAAGATATACCAGTATGTTCAGACTTTATTGAGCTTCATTTGGGCTTCTGCTAAATACCAATAAAGATATTGCAAATAATATTTGGAGCATGAGAAATAGTAATATGCCCAAATGTGAAAGTTAGCTATCCCATACCCTTGTGTGCTGTTGGGTAAAAAATTCCTTGTCCCTAAGCTGTAAGCTAGTATGATAGGTCAGGATCAGGCAGACAAGACTTAAAGCTCAGTGAACAACACTTGAGGATATGGACTGCTACCGCAACAGCAATAATGAACACTCCATCTGCAAGTATGAGGTCCTAATACAAGAAGTAAATAAGCAATTAATCTTAATTTTTCAGGACTGACAGATGCCACTACTTACATGGATGTGGTAGAGAGGAACATTTAACTCTGATTAGGTTTTGACAGATGTGGTCTTCTGACTTTAACTGGGCATGTGTTTGTGAGTAAATAGTTAAGTGTATTAATTAATATTTTCCTTTTCACAATGCCAGTCCAGGAGGGTCTCTTGTCTGCATAGAACTGAACATTTAAAAGCAAGACCAGGAAGTATTTGATGATACTATCCCTTCCGGTCTCTCCCTTAGTCTAGTCTATGTTAAAACCCAGTCCCTAAGAAACTGAAAAACACTCAAATCCCCTAGAAGGTAATTTGAATGTGGGGTGTGCATTACGTATAAAATCAATTCTTACCCTTAGGAAATAACCTCAATGCAAGCTGGAGATGAAGAACCTTGGATGTACCTCTTGTACTCAAGACGTTACTTTCAGTTTACACTTAAACATTGGGATGTTAGAGTTGAATACTAGATGGGTTTCTGCAGGTCTTTTTGTCCGAGAAATGCTTGACTATTCTTCCAGCTGGGCAATGCTAAGGGAATTTAATACTTAATTATTCAAGACATGCAGCAATTACAAATTAGGATTTCCCTGCTTAATGCAGAGTTCAAACAGGTCACAAGTCCCTCTGATTTTTTTTCTCATATGCTTGAAAATCCAAGGTAGAACTGGTTCGGAAACCACTCAAGAATAAAGTCACTTGAAAGAACGGTGTATAGACTTGAAGTTTTTCATTTGACAATCTCGTTGGATCACAGGCCTAACCATGGAGTTTAGGGAGTCATTCACAATGCTGTGGACAATGGAAATTCTATAGACTTGCTTAGTGAAGCCCATGTTTTTCTCAAATTACAACTGATAATTTCACTGAACAACCACATAGTCTAGAAATCTTCTGAGGCAAACCAAAGTTAAACACACTTGATTTCCATTCAGTCTGGAATAAAATAAATCAAAATGACATTTTTCAAATCAAAGACACACTACTTTTTAGCCAGCTGAAACCTAAAATTAAAAGGTTATGATCTCAGGTGCAAAGAATATGACCAGAAACGGAAACATTGTCTTTTCAGAGTTCTCAAAAAGTCCAACATGTTTTGTGGTGCTTGAAGTTATACATCAACTGTCTTTCTACTGCCTGCCCTTCCTAAGGGAATATCTGTTCACACTTACTCAGGTAGTCTTCTTCCTGTGATCAAACACAGCGCAATATCTTCAGCTTGCTAAACAAAACACACTGCATCTGTTCAGAACCCCTAGATTTATCCCAGACAGCAGACGTTTGTACACTGCACTTAGATCAGTTACGCTCAGAAACATGAATAAAATTGGATTCAGACTCTTTCTTTTTTATTTTTTTTAACAATCCAGATTTCCTCATTCTGGGTTAGATTAGCAGAGTGTTGGCTCAAATTTCTCATTTTTTCATATTTGAAATATCCACTCAAATGTCCTTTTTCCTCCACTGTTGCAACATAGATATCTTCCTCATCTGTCTTTTCTTGAGCTGCAGCCCCGATTTCCTTTCTTCACCCTTGCAGAATAAATCTCCTTTAGGAGCTTATGCCAAATAAAGCAGTGAAATCTCACTATTTCTCCCTGCGTTTGGGTCTATTTTGTCTTTACTTTTTCAGAGCTAGTCTGCAAGAAATTAAGACAAATTCTTTTGCTTTGCTTTCTGGGATTAGATTTTTTCCCTTCCAATGTACTTGTCACCTTCCCTAAGTGAATATAAGTATTGACTTCCTTGATTAGCATATTCTAGCTAGCCTTTGTTTTTTTGGTATGTCACAACACTATCATGAGTTTAGGAAAATGATTATAGGCTTGATCAGAAATTTAAAAAATCCCAAACACATAAACCCTCTGGATTTCTTTTTTTTTTTTTTTTTTTTAACTTGCTTACCTCATTGCAGTTCCACTGTACAAACAGGTGAACTGTCAGCAGTGAAAGGGATAGTATATTATGTCAGGCTATCTCATGGGAATGAATGCAGAAGACAAGAGAAGGCAGGGCTGATTTTACTGTGAGGAAAACTGTAGTGTGGAAGAGGACCCAGTAACCCAGAACAGTTCTCTAGCGATTTGCAAACCTTAAAAGTGATACTAGAATTTCCTGACCATTGTCTGGGGTATGACATCCTGAAAGATGGTGAGAATTAACAGATAACCACTGCCAAAAGGGAATGTTCTCTACCTCATTCCCACTTTGACTTGCTCTCCATGCTCCCAGCTTCACTGACGTATCCTCTTCGACAGTCTCCTTAATTCACTAACTCCAGAAAAAAAAAAATTCAAAAAGCACTGAACATTTTCTGTTATGCCATTGAATCAATGTGGCTCACAAATCTGATGAGCACTAGAGGTGGAAAAGATAAAGGGAATAAAGTGCGGAAAATGGAAGGAAGGAGGCAGAAGCACTAGTAAAGAAAAGAAAGGGTAAGGACAGAAACAACCATCCTCTGGTGTCAGCAAAATTAAGTCTGTGGAAGCAGGAATGTCTTATGGGGTGCCTAAATAAATGCTGTCTATTTTTCACTGTGACGTTTGGAGCTATACAGTATGATATATTATGTTGGAAACACAGCAATGGCAAATACTATAATTCTATGAAACACTGTGTGGAAAAAATTTCCATTAATAAGCTTCACTTGAAAGACAAACAGTAGAACTCATTCCCAAAATCCAAGCAGGAACACTGTCACATATGCCTAGGGAGCACTCATTGTGTTTATAGAGAGAACAAATCTGAGACCTCTGTGGGTAGTGTAATTCAAATATTAAAGAAATTTATTAGGAAGCCTCAGATTGAGGCAAGTAGAATAATTCACATGGCTGGACCTTCTCCCAGGTCCAGGGAGTATGACATCCTGTTAGGAAGCTGATTGCTGTTCCTTTCTTCTCATTTCTCAGGCTTTTCTCCTGACAAAATTTCAGGATTGTTTAGGCTTTTAAATGTGGGAATGGCCAACTTAAAGCACTGCAATAGCAGTAAGTTCAGTTCTCAAGCATTTAGTGTTTCATTTCCCTGTACCCCTGTTCAGGGAGGGAGGGAGCAAAGAGGGGATGGAGGAGGTAGGCAGCTGGCGTGGGAGAGAGAGTTGTCCTTGCTTCCGTTCTAGCAGTTTCCTTGTACAGAGGGACTTGCTTCATGATGTACTTCACCTCTCTTTGTTCTTTAAAAAAATGCAGAGTCAGCAGTTTAACCACCAGGTGGATTTATTTTTTGTAAAGAGGATGTGCCTTACTAAGTAGATGATATGATCGTGAATCACACTTTCTCATCTATGTAGTTTGTAAGTGCAAGTCTAACCCAGAAAAAGAAAAGAAGGCAAAATAAAAGTATAGAAACATTATAGGGCATGTTTCGATGTAATAATTTTTTGCCATGGGAAATATAAATATAGTGAAGCCATCTATGTTTTTTAATTAAAAAAGATTGATCAAAATTTTCTGTTAGATCCAAAAGGGGATTAGAGTGTGCATTAGATTTTTGGATTAGAAAGTAAGTGCCGTTTTACATTCTTGCAAAGAAAGAAAACACAAAGAAATCCCAAATGCAATTGCTTCATGTATTAGTTTCTTGATTATTTTAGAAAAAAATTGTCATAACCCCCTAAAGCTATTACTTAACATATAGGAAACACTATTACTCATTGTAGTTTATTTTCAACAAACCATTCAAATTATCTAAAAACAATTCATATTTTTAAAATGACTTCATTTAGTCAAGGTGCCCAGTTTGAAACCACAAAATTCCGAAGGTCAGATTACTTAACAGTTGACAAGGTTTTTGCAGATCTGGGGAGTTACATTCACTTTAGGGTAAGTGATTATTCCTTCAAAAACTGAATCCCTGCATTGTTGATTAGTCTTACAAGGAGCAACTGAGGGAGCTGGGGTTGTTTATCCTGGAGAAGAGGAGGCTGAGGGGAGAACTTATTGGTCTCTACAACTACCTGAAGGGAGGTTGTGGAGAGGAGGGTGCTGGTCTCCTCTCCCAAGTAATGGGGAACAGGACAAAAGGGAATGACCTTAAGCTCTGCCAGGGTTAAGACATAAAAAAATCACAACCATTCTATCAGGGCAGTTGCCTTTCTGTGATGACCATAATGAGAATGACAGAGCTGGTGATTCACTTCACATGTTGACACCCACTCTCCCTAAACGGCTTCCAATATGCTGGTTATCTCTTTTTGGGGAAAGAAAAGTCAAATGACCTTCCTCTTCTGAGGTACATCTGTAGTAGTCAGTCAGAGTTGTAGAAAGTGGGTTCTTAAGTACAGATGACAGTGTGCCTACAGAGAAGCCTCTGGTATCAATAGCAGTTTGGCTCAAGTTATATTTCCATAGGTGCTGTTACCAGTCTAATCTAGGGTGTTTATGTGTCCTTCAGATCCATTTGTTATCTAGACTAAAAGACAGATTCTTGGGTTCAGTTCTTGTCATGAATGTTACTCAGGCCTTCAAACACAGGCTTTAAATTATTTCTTGTGGATGCTGTTGCAGAGGCCCTGACACCACTCCACAAGCATAAATAATTCATTAGAAATCTGCATGGTACTGGTGCAAACAAGAGAAGAGTTTAGTCTAGTATGTATGGTGTATATCTTCTACAGTTGCCTTTTTCATCCTGCCTTATGAAAATCTCACCTGAAAAGAAACGTACAGATGTAACCCATTTTCACCCTTTGACCCCTCCACAATTTCTTCACAAGTTTGCGGCATGCATTGCCATCACTAACTATTCTTGATCTAAGCTGAAGTATTTTAACTTTCTTATACTTCAGAACAAAACCAGACCTTAACTACTAATAAGCTGGCCTCTGTGTTACTGTTGTGCTGAAATATGAGAATATTTGCATATCAGAATCTTTTCAGAGCAGGATGACCTTGTGAAAGCCTCAGAGGAAGCAGAGTGGTGGATCTGGGAGATTTCTACAAGAAACATTTTGCTTCAACATAAAATATGAATCAAGCTCCAGCTTAGATATCGGCTTTCAGAGCTGTTCAATCTCACTTGATGTTTAACATCTAGATTTAATGAATGTCTCCGGCAATGTGAACTACTAGTCAGGAAATTTGTAACCATTTTGGAAGCAAGAGACTGGTGGCTATTATATTTCTAAATGAGAAGGAAAAGATCATAATAAAACATTAAGCTTTTCGTCATGAGATGAGGGAGGAGGTGTGACTAGGACAAGCACGAACACCCAATCAGAACAAGATTTAAAAATCTAATTATGGAATAGAGAAACAGTGCATCCTGCACATGCTAGTTATTCTGCTCCATTAAAAACATATTAGATGTTTGCATTTTCAGAGCCTAACACAGTAAGATGCTGAAAATTTGTGGTTAGACTGAAATGCTTGAAGTAACTACTGGAGTCAGGAATCTCAGGAAATTTGTACTTTTAGTATAAAATAGTGTGTTATAAGGTTCTAGTTACCAAATCTAACAAAAATATTGCATTTCAGCAGTACATTTGGAGATGATGGGTTTTCATATGAGAACCTTTTGATGGTTCAGATCATTCACATAGATATTTGTGAAACTCCAAATCAGAAAGCCAAAACCTGTGTGCAATTTCAAATAAGAAAACTACTTCTACCAGCCTTTCTGCAGGGAAGCCAAACACTCTTTTGAGGTCTGATTACTATGGATTAAGTTGCACAGTTAAATATTGGTAATTTCACTTTAATTATGTGTCATGTTTTCCTCAGAGCACCCTCAAGCCCATGAATGACTGGAAGGGGGTAGAACACTAACTTAAGTTTATTAGACTTGGCAGGAGGATGTTAATCTGACAGCCGTATGAATTTTGGGGAAAACATATCACCATTGCCTATGCTGAAGAGGGAAAGCTCACCTTTTCACCCTAGCTTTTCCTCTATATTGTATTCTTCTAGACCTTTCCATATTCATTTTGGCTAATTTGCCTTGAAATTTCTTATTTCATTTTAAATATTGCAGGCGTCGTTACATATGTCCTTCTCCAAGATGGCAAATTTTAGCTCTCTAAAGTGTATTAAGAGATAAAGATATGAGTTCTGATGTGTTGTTATGCAGATACCAAGCAAAAGTTTATCTTCCGGGATTATCAGCAGTCCAATCAAATCAGAATTCTTCAAAATACATTTAATAAAAAGGCAAGCATGCCTTCGTTCACCTGTCAATTAACTTTATAGGAAGAGCTCAAATATTTCAAGAATACTTAATACCATTGATTTAGACTTTTGCTTAACACTAAAAACTGTCACACTAGTCCTAAAAATCTCATCAGACCATATCAAGTATTTCCCTAATGAACTATCCTGAGGAACATGTCTGTCATACGATTTGTGAAAATAACATTTAAACTGATACTATAAAATAACTCATTAAACTGAAAATCTTCTTGAAAAAGGGACATTACAGGGCTTTAATTATCATATTGAAGCAATTGAGAAAGCATCATCTGCTTGTGCAATATTCATTGTTGTGATGCAGGTAAATCACAATAATTTCAGGAAGCAGTTCTTAAATCTTGCCGCCTATATTTCGAAGTATTATTGATTCAGGAGTGGATTTCTTAGTTCCATTTTGACAGTTTATACAGGGCAACACATCACATCATTATTTTAACACAGTTTTTGTGTGTATGTATTACAACTACTCTGACTAATTGGTTGCTCTGTAATGTAATGTATGTAGACAAAGGCCATCCAAGGTAGGATCCATTTATTAAGTCAATTAATATATTAGCAACAACTTGTTCCTGGGTTAATCATTGGGCTGGACCTTTGCTTTGCGTTTAAATATGGACATGACCATATAAATGACTCAGGAATATAACATTTCAGTCATCTATGTTTATTCTCTTCCCATGACTTTTACACATCACATTTGTTCAGTTTGTAAGTCATAACTTAATTTCCTAGCTGTCAAAGCATCGTGCTTAACCTAACAACAAAAAACAATCCAGCTGTGATGTCTCTCCATCTGCACATCACTAATGCCAGTCATAATTCTGTAACTGCAATTAAACTGATGATGTGGCTTTAGGGTTTTGTTTTGTTTGGTGTTTTTCAGACAATGCACAGGGCAGAACATCTTTCTTGCTCTCCCATAGGACCTACTAATTGTATTAGTTTGTATTGTCTGTAACTACCCCATAATTCATATAACAATGGGTTCTTTCTGGTTTTTGGTACCATCATTTCACAGCTTTTCCTTCTGAAACGGTATAGAAGAAGAGACAGACAGACCTTTCTGGTCAAAGGGAAGGAGAAAAAAAGCCATTTAAGTTGAGGGGTAATGTTTGTGACAAATGTCAACAAACTCGACAGGGATAGATTTAGACACAGAATTTCCCTATAGGATTTCCTGACACCAGGACTAGAAGCAGGAGGTAAAGTATTTTTAAAAGTGCTCTGTACAGTTATCCACATAATTTTATGACTTGGTGCTTTGATATCAGGCTGAACATAACCCAGAGGTGTTAAATTCTGCAAAAGGTGCCCTAAGAAATGGATTGATACAGGCAGAAAATTCTGATTTTTCTTTGCTGTGATTTGACTGTAGTTCTGCTGAAGCAGTGTATGCTGTCAGTCTACAATCCTGAACAGTGAAACAAGCCTCAGCAAACACCAAATTGAAATGGATAACCTCTGAAATTTCACTTGTGGTTTTGATATTTTTTGGTTTGGGTTGTGGGTTTTTTTTTCAATGAACTTGTAGAAAGCACGGAACATTTCGAGCTTGCAGTGCCTTCCATAAAAAAAAAAGTCAAAACTCATCAGTAGCAGCTCGCTCTCAGAACTTCAGCTACTGTAGTTACTTTGTATTCTCAAAGTGTTATAAGAAGCATTGTAGATGCCTCTACATTTTATATGTATTGCTAAATTATGACTTTTTAATGGCAATCACTTATACCAAAACTAAATATATTGGCCCTTAGGGCTGCTTATCTGAAAGAAATGAGTGGGTTTTGACTTAATACTTCAGTCTAGTAAGTTAATTTTCCCAATTTTATTCCAGAGAGCGAAATGAACCACAATATATTTAAGCTTAAAACAAATGTTTTGAAAATAGCTTCTTAAATGTGTAAAGCTTACTCTACTGCAGCAACATTTCCTACAGAAAGGCAAGTGTTGCTATCCAAAAGCTTCAGTTTTTATCAAATATTGCACAGTATTTATAGTCCCTGTGCTTTATATCAGACTGCTAATCAAAAAGCTTAAATCAATATTTCAGATTGTTAAGTACCTTTAGAGAACAGCTTTATAGTGATAAAGGCAGCACAGCAGAACAACCTGATCCTATAATTTCACCTGATCACCAAACTTCAGAATTACCATATGGGGCGTTGCAAGTGTTCTAGCCTCCAAGAATGCCTTCAGTTTAGAGCCCTTGAGAGCAAAATGAAGAAGTTACAGCTTGTAGAATGTGAATAGAGGCAATATCATCTCATATAAAATATAAATTTGTCATTTTTTCCCCTCTGCAGTATTATTAGGTCATGCAAGGACCCACCAGAGTGATTTGAAAATTCCATTTTTAGGACAAGAAGAGGTTCCCAGTTCCCCTTTACAGGGAGTTGTATAGAATTTTAATAACAATACAAATATCAGACACGGGGTTTTCTGGTCTAGAGCAGAAAAGATGATGTGAAATAATTTGCTTACTTTTTTTTTTTGCACAATTTTACTACATTCCCCTAAGAATAGTCATATCTATTTTGAGATTATCCCATTTCACTTCCAGGGAAATTACCCATTTTTAATCAGATTAATGACCTCTCGTGTCTAAAATCCTGTCTTGGAGACAGGATTGTTTTAGGAAGGGGAAGATCTTACCAAGACCGTGCTGGTAATGAAAATTTACCACCAACAGGAAAATCTTTTTCTGACCCACTTGGTCCACTGCTTTAGTCCTCCTTCCCACCCATACTGAAGTAAAATGTCTCACTGTTTATTTCACCATAATCAAAACTGGGTAACAGCAAAGTGAGGAGATTAAAGCTGTTCACCATTTTAAATTCATGCATCCTAATTATCCTCATTTTTTCCTTCAAATGAAATAAGCAGTCAAAACAGAATCATACCAGCATCCTAGTAATAATTCCTAGCACCTTTTCCTTGCAAGTATTTTACAAAATCTATATGCTCAGTTCAGACTGGTTCCATAGAGGACCGGAACATTAAAAAGCTCCTCAGATCAGCATGAACTTTCTTCATCAAGGAGATTCAAACCTGTGTGACGAAAGGAGGCTTTTGCTTTCATTCATTCATTCATTCATTCATTCATTCATTCATTCATTCATTCACTCTGGCATTTCCAGAAGGAAGAAAAAAAATCTTAACAGTCTCCTGTCTGTGATATCTCTTTGAAGAATCTGTCTAAAGGGTTTAGTCTTTACTTTGTTATTGAGAAGACTCTAGGCCTAATGGTGAAGCTGGAGTTAAAGTCAGCTCCACCACCTAAAACAGATAACCAAGTTTTTTTGGAGGGGAATGTAATTAGGCCCTCGATTTTATTTGTAGGTGAAGAAATTGTGAAAAAACTAATCGGGATGCAAAAAGCTCCAGGAAATTACTTGAAACAAAACTTGACTTTTAAGTTATCACAAAATCATTTCCTTTTAAGGATTTCTTAATATTTTTCAGTATGTAGTTCAGTAACATCTAGAGACTACCTGCAAGAATATGGTTAAAATAATTCTTGTCTCAAATAGCTGACAGTCTAACTAGCACACATAATGGAAGGATACATGATCCCTATTAGATAGTACATAACTAAGGCTCTCATAAATTGAAGACTACTGCAAATTTAGGCCCTAGATTCAGTGAGGATAGAAAGGCAACTACTGCACCTCAATTTTAACTGAATTCTGATGGAGCCTTCCTTTCTTTTCATTTACGGCAAACACAGCTTAGCATGCATGCCAAACCTTAAAAAGTCTAGTTTGTAGGACAATCCAGGTATCATCTTGGCACTGCAATTGAAGGGCAAGTCTAACCTCTTTGGATGCATTTTCTCTTACGGAGAAGTTTCCAGCCTAATGTGGGATGTGGATATTAGTGTCTTTAAACATAATGTATCCAATTTGGACTCCTTAAAACATTTTAAACTTCTTAAAACAAACCACTTGCAGAGTCCAATAATTTTTCAACATTGATTTATAATGTTATGAAAAAAACATGATAGCCCCAAAATCTTAAAGAGAAACAGCAACTTAATCTCATAAAAATTAGTCTAATAACATTTTTTTAAAAAACAGAAGTTGCTCTGAAATTGACATAAAGTAGGCTACAAAACAAAACCACTGTGTAATTGGTGATTAAAAGCTTTCAGAAGTGACATCTACCTCCAAGTAAAACATTTTTCACCTGACTTATGTGTGGGAGAATGCAAGATGGAAGGAAAAATAGCTTTTCACTTTTCTCTTTTTTTTGAAAAGGTAATTGTTGTCATGTGTTAAGAAGACAGTTATTGGACAGTGATCCTCAACTACTCTTTTAAGTGGGGCCATTAAGAAAGAATATTACTGTGCTGATATAGAAAGTTTCCTTTCTTTTTTTTGAGAATTGTTATTACCAGTAATACTCCTAGAGAGTGAATTGTATTAGAGCAAAGTTTTCTACTCACAGAAGGTTCAGAGCTAAAGAAGACAAGAGACAATGGAGAGACCTGAATGACTCACTTATGGAGTCTTATCAAACCACTCCTTTACTGTATAAAGTGGAAATTCCTCTGTCTGAACCATGGCTGTGGCTCCACTGACTGAGGGATCTTTATTTCAATATGAAATGATATTTGAAAGACAAAGCAATGGGAATCAGACTGAGTACTCTTTAGAAAGGACGAGATATAGTGAATACTTTTAACAGCAGAGGAGTGGGAATCAAGTGTCTATCACAGCAGTGAAGACAGACAGCATCACAGCATGAGGAAATGCTGTTTGCAGCTGCATTCTGCATGCACAACCTCAGGGCAAATATGCAGCTGTCAAAGCTAGGGAAAAGTAACCTGTAGTAACTGAGGCCTCAAAGGAAGTTGGGATGAGATATTGAGTTGTTTACACGAAAAGGAAAGGCAGTTTCTTTACAAGGACAATTTGTGAGACATTATTGTTCCCTAAAAGTGCAAATTCAAAGAGTGTTCTGTGCTGAATGTGATATCAGGCTGAAGAGTGGGCACTATGATTGGAGGTGGTGTTGACAAGGGCCTTGTGGGGAAGAAAAACAGAAATTCTTTTTCTCATTGATATTTCTAGTAAACAGCTACAGAAACAATCTGAGAATTTGCCCTGGATGAAAGCCTGGTCTAGAGGAGAAGGCAAGGTGCCGGAATCACTAGTGCAGAGGCAACAGTGAAATTTTACCCATGGGTGAGAACATGCAGGGAAATTGAACAGAAGGAAAAGAATGGGACCAAGCACGGGGTAGCTCAGGACTCCACACAGTTGTGTGTTGGGGAGGAAGATTCCTGGAAGAAACTAGTTCCTACTCTACAAGTATAAGTGATCTACCACCAGAAAAATCATGAGCGTGCAGCTGAAGGTGGGTATTAACACATCCTGGGCCGGCTTTCTTCTGCACAGACTAGAATGTCATCTCAGGATAGATGAGGTATATGTGTCTGTGGAGAAAAGGTGTGAAAAATGAAGCTCAGTTGATGTCTTTTCATACAATGTCTTTGTGGTTCCTGAAATCAGATAAAATTAGTACAGTAGGGATTTTCTATTGCATTTATAATAAGTGACATAGCTGATAAGGGTAACTATAGGATATTATTGAAATTTTGTTCCTACTAGAGCAACTATCAGAGTCCTGGCTTCCATACTATACTTACCACCCACAATAATTTGTTTGAGTCATTAATCAAGAATACATCCCTGAACTTACTGGGGACATGTCAGGGTATAAGGCTGTTATAAACAAAGTTTAAAAAAAGGTCTTTTCCTACGCTTTTTTGACTTAGGATTTTATCTTTTTTTTTTTTTTTTTTTTTTTTTAATTTAAGATGCTAGCAAAACTTTAATCAGCATCCATGAGAAGATAATCAGACTCCTTTCAACAAAAGATGTACGTCAAAATATTGAGTGCCATCATAAGCAGGTATTACAGGGCTTGAAGAAATCACTATAGAGAGTACATTAAGGAAAGTATGCATGAAGTGACTGTCACAGACATTGTCCTTTGGTATCAGGCCACGTGGTGTCTACCAATCTACATCCACAAGACAATCCTCTCTATGCCTCCCACGTTCTCTGCCTCATCAATTTTATGGGCGTGTAATTTCAATGAGACATTGTCATTTTTCTGTTTTCTAAATTCTTTTTGTGACTACTCATGAACAGGCAGCAAGTTAAAAATAACAGTGAATGTGGCAGAAATTCAGTTTTCTAGAAAAGTAGAAATGAAGTAAGATCAATTAGTCTGTACAGGTGGCTGAAAAACAATAAAGTTTCATGATACATTTTAAACTGCTGATGTAATTTACATTTGAAATAATTTGAAACAGATCATTTCATGGTTTGGTCAGATTTGTATACAAAATACAAACATCTGCATTTTTTTTCTTTCAAAATGCTATATTCAGCATATCCCTGTGGATATCTTGATGCTCCTGTTTGCTAAAATCAGTTCGGTAAAGAAATAAAACTCCATAATATTTTCAGTAAATATCAGAAAAATCCTGAACACAGCATTAAAACTAACAAAACAACAACAATATTGGCATTATTCTTCTAAATCTTTCCCCCTGCTCCCCTGTAAAGGACCGTTTTGGAGCATGAATAATTACTGAAAAACTTCAAGTAGCTCAAGATTTTTTTTCAGATATGATATTATCATTTTGAGAAAGAGTATAGAGGTTTGGATCTAGTTTGCAAGTGTAGTTAATCAAGAATAGTTCCACTAAAGTGAAGCTATTGTAAAACAGCTTTGAATAAAATCAGAATTTTAATTCGCTTTTCTTTATTTTGTTAACAGATGTTCCATCATTTTTAGCATAAAGCCACTATTGAAATTTTCATTAGAAACCAGAGGAAGATGATCAAAGGATTTTCCATAAAGAAGGTCTTTCAAGGTATGGAGCTACTCTATGAACTTCCCATCTTGGCTTGCTCACAATCTGCCTAAAGTACATTTCCTGAAGAGTTTTAATCTGATTGTATTATTCTTTATAGAATTACATGTTTCCAGTCTGAACCTACAGAAAGAGATGGAGACTGAAAGCTTTTATGTGCATGCACAGAGAGTTTTAATCTGATCATATTATTATTTATATAATTACATGTTTCCAGAATGAATCCACAGAAAAAGATGGAGACTGAAAGCTTTTATGTGCATGCACAAATGTGTCTGAATGTCTTTCTTGCCACTGGATTGCACAAAGGAAACAGGATGAGAAGCTCAGTGATTGTACATTGTGACAACTATAACATATTCAACAGTTCTCTTGCACAGAACTCAGGACTGGAAATATTTCTTTGCTCTTTGAATGCTAGAATATTGCCAAGATATGAGCACTAATTCCTGAAGCCTGCTAACTACCACCATGAGGTCTTCAAATTTTGCTTTAGACAGTGTTGGGGAGAGATTCACCAAGGTGCTTCCCCAGGGTGATAGTAGCAGACTGGATGCTGACCTTCTGGCAATATGTGGACTGGCTAAGGACAGTATTCCACAATTCCTGGCACCACCTGGCAATTTTTAGATTTTCAGTTCTATAACTCTAAAGGCATAATTCATGCCATCAATCCCATTGTTGAGGCAGTCTGGTTTTAAGTGAATCAATGCAGAAGTGTATACTCCCCCTGAAAACTATTCCTCAGGGTAAACTAACATCTCTGTTAGGGAAAGTGTCCTCATATTTTCCTCGTATTGTTTCTGTGTCTGTTCATCTTGCTCACTCCTTTCCAATGTTAACAGTTTGCTTGTGATTGCAATGTTACAAACGGCATGAGGTAAAGACCTTAAGTTGTGAGAAATATATTTAGATTATTCATTTGTTCCCTAAATTACCAAAAAAAATTTGCTTTATTCCTGTAGTCCCTTGATCTTAATGTTCCCTTCACTTCATCCTGATATTCTGTATATTTTTCATCTGCTTCAGAATTAGACAAACCAGAGGTGATACCTTTGCCTATTCATCTTCACTTACACTTTCTTCATTCAGCCTGTCAGACACTACTGCAAAAGGGAGAAAAACCTGGAACATGACAAATAGGCACTGTGATTGTTTTCAACGTGCCACAAAAAAGTAGGACAAAATATCTTAATGTTTTCCTCTTTCCCCTCATCCTTCATTCAGCAGAGATTTGCTGTCATTTATAAAGGTCACTGGCCTATGAAGCATCTGAGAAGGCAAAAACTTTTTCTTCCTCTCCAGATGGGGACTCAAGCTGCAGTAATAACATAAACCCTTTATTATACGATGGGTGGCTGCAGCCACAGCTAGTCACAGTCAGTTTAATAAAGGATTTTAGGTGACTGCCTCAGTTTATTTATGCCTGCCTAAACAAACCTGCCCTATAAAACAGATAAAATGATGTTTCAGTCTCAGCATTTTGAAACTGATGACAGCTTTGACCATTTTCATTGCAATGATCTGGAATACTTTTAAACAAAGTCATCTACCACTGTTCAAAAGGTCAAGATAAAAATCAACAGATTACTATGTCTCATGCTGTACTTGTATATGCATTTTACAAGTATGGCTAAGCAACACACACTTATTCTCCACAAAACAAACCTGTTTCCCTAGAAAGATCTTGAGACCTTATGAGTCTGTGTTCTAAAGGTAAAATATTTTCACTTGGAAGGGATATGACAGTCACACACAGTAGGTACTACTTATCAAACTTATATCTCCATCATAGTCCACAGGTCAAGTATCTTAAAGAGAACCATCTCTTACCATGCATTGCTTTTCCTCTCCATCAAAATTCCTCATGGAAAAATAACACAATGAGTACAGAAGACAAAGGCACAAAGCAAAAAAGCTTTGTGAAGTATTGTAAAAGCTTTTTCTGATGAAAATATTTCAACTTCTAATCAAAATATTTTCCCTTTGAAATTTAGGCACTTTTTCTTCTTCATGAAAAATGACCACAAAATAAAAAAGAAAAGAAAAAAAAAGATAATTTGTTTTGACCTGTTATTTTTGCAAGCACCTGAAAAACCTGTCACTGTATTAGCGATGTTCCGGGAGAGCACTTTTTTAAATTTGAGTGCTTAACTTTAAGTTGGTGAGCAGCCCCATTTAACTCACAGAAGCTGTTCATGTTCTTAAAGATAAATACCCATTCGTAGAGAACAGGTTATTCAGTACCATGTACCCACTTGAGAGAATGAACAGGAAGAGTATTCTGAAATTATTTTCAAAACATTTTTTTCTGTTCATTATGATTTTAAGTTAGTTCATTATGATTCTTTAAGTTAGTTAAACAATGCAATAGGATTTGAAATCATACTGTTGATTTATTTATTTTTTGGTGGAGAAAAGACAGTTTTAGATTATGAGAAAATTATGCATTTTACAGATGTTTGACACAGAAATTCAAGAGAACAGACCTGTAGGAAGGCAGGATCAAGGAAGGAAGGCAAGTAAACTCCCTGAGAATGAGAGGTTGTATATGTGATATCTCTCAGGAAACATCACATGAAACAAGGTGTTCATGGCAGAACGAATGCTTATTTTGGATCAGCATACACTGATAGCAAGCAACATTATTTTAGGGGAGTATATGAAGGCCAGTTTATTTAAGCCTGTACTCCAAAAATATGAGTGTAATCTCCTTGTCTTAGCAGTTGCTCATGAAAAGTTGTTCCTATAAACCCTCCACCAGATTTAAAAAAATTGAGTCCTCATGCTGCTTTAAGAGAGGCTGCCAACCTAGAACTCAAACTCTGACGCTCTGATGAAGAAGTAGGGATTGTTAAAAAAACCCAAACACAACAAACAATTCCTCTTCCCCTCAACTCTCCTCCCCTGAAAAAAACAAAGCACTTACTTACCAGTCCAGATTTTTCTCACTTTCTGTGATTTCCTCTTCAGAAACCCTACTTCTTCACTATGTTTGTGCCAAAGAAACATTTACACTATGCCATTTTGTTTGTGACAAAGGCAAATAGGTCCAACTCACAGGAAGACATAACTAGTTACCCTGAAGATTAACACAGGATTTTGGTGACTGAGTTTAGCATGTGCGAACAGGAGAATCCTGTATATCGAAAAGAGAGTCATGGTGTGTGCCCATGTTACAGGTCAGTAAGACTTGTGCACATGACCTCACCTGCAGGGAAGAAAGTTGATCTTGAGTTCTTCCTAAAGTCCATCCACATCATCCCAGAACCAAATACACAAAAATAACTGTCCTTAGCCCTATGAGCATCATACACAGGCTTAACTAGAAGGTTAATTCAAAGTCTGCTCAGATACATAACTGCAGAAATGGGACTTTATGAAGGTTTTTTTATAGCCTTCATATGGAATAGCGGTAGCATTTGTTATTGAAACAGATTCGCCCGACCTCATATTTATTGTGGTAAATTCTAAGCGTTTTTGAGAAAGCAAGGTCAAGTCTACCTCAGCCTCTCTTTTAAAGTCTCCAAATTTCTAGTGTTTTATAACTTTGCATTATAAAAATAAAATAACAGTTCAACAAATACATTTTGGTTTCAAATTTTAATGAGAGGTAATTTTCTGAACAGTAAAATAGCTTGGTGAAGTTTGAAACATCATCATCACAGGCAGAGCAGGCTATTTTGTGTTTGACATCCTCACATCTCACCTGAATTTATCTAGAGGAGAATGACAAAAAATGATGAGTCTGAATGCACTTGACACACATCATCACTCACAGTAATGTAGGAAAAGAGAATGACTATGATAATTTAAGGCAATCTAAACTGGTGATGCTTGAGATTATCTGAAGATGTTTTTAACCTACCCAGAAGCATTTTGGGTGGTCTGCAGCAAGTGGGATATAAAAGTGTTACTTTAATTGGAAGTGTCTTATTTATTCTGGTCTCTTTCTCCAAGTACTAAGAGAATGGAGGATGCACTCTGAGTGATAGCAATAGGTATAGAAACAGTATAGGATAGTTGCTGAAATTTTTACTGTTGAATGGACATTGTTGTGATTGGCATTTAAATAGCATCCCAGAAATCAATTTATCTTAGTGTTTTCCCAGTCATTAACACCACTAGTAGTGTAACAAGCAATGACAAGAATAAGTGATGGTCCTTGGCTTCTGCATTTCAGTTCAGAACTGCAGTAATTCAGCACCATGAGAAAAGTATTGTTGAAAATACTTTGGTTAAAACCTTAGACTAACCAAGGTGCATCAGGGGAAAAACAGTATTTGTTTTTTGGTTTTAAGCATTTTCTTTCCCTTCAGCCATCTTCAGAATGTGAACCAACACTGCATCCTCACAGCAGGATTAGTGCTTTTTCATAGAGACTCATGGATATTGTGTAGGTCACGTATCAACTGCAGGGTTCCTGTAAAGGCTACATAACTCTTGAATATACAGGTAGACTAAAACCACACAGCGATCACTGGATTCTTACTAACGGACTTCTTTCCCCATTCATCCTTGTAATAGTTGAGAAAAATTAAGACCTAATTGGACGCCTTATATTTCAGACGTTTCACAGAAGTATTGTGTTTCTATTTTGCAGACAGGCACCATGAGTTCATGTTCCATGTGTGTGCCTCTCATTGTATTAGTAATGTGTAGGTGCTAAAACTCCTTTACAAATCTCACTCAGAATGGTTCAGGCCCAGATCTTCAATGAAGCATAGTGACAGATATATCTTTGTAACCATGAACTTAAGCTCATGCCAAGCTGAAATCCATAGCTCTAACTCCAATGTCAGCTGGAGCTGCATTACCTTGGCTCCTGCATGGCTAGGTCCATATCTTATTAGATCTCATAACAAAAGGGGGAAATTGAACTTTTTTCTCCCAGAGATTCCTCTACAGAACTACCTTCTTCTCATATGGTCTCCTTTCCTGCAGTTACCATCATCGGGAGCACAGATAGCAGAAGGGGAAAAGGAATGTGACTAGCTCTCTGTAACTTTATTATTTCTTCATGCAGATTATTTTTTTAGACAGTAAATTTTTTTGTCAACTTTTTGTCAAGCTTTTTCCAGTGGGAAAAAAGACAACATGCACCTTAAGTTTAGCTGCAGTGGCTCTAGTTTCCTTGAAATGTCATAATCCCTATTATAAATATGCTTCCTTATGAAAGGAAAGTTTAACTATTTTGTTAATATGCAAGAAAGCAGCATGTGAGGAACAGAAACAATATGGCATTGTTTGACTTGGAATTTACTCCGCAGCTGTTAACAACTTGCTTACGTCTCTAGTGGAATTGTGAGTTTGTTATTCCTGTGCTTACAACAAATAGCAACTGTGTCTGAAACTATGAGCTGGGCCAAAGGGAAAAAAAAGAAGCCCAGAACACCTAAACAAACCCCATAAAGTCCATATTGTGTACTTAATTTTTTCCCTAGAGCAGCAAGAAGTAAAACGTCTTGTGCATCTTGTGTGTTGTTTCAAGTATTATTTAATTTTTTGAGGAAGAAAAAGATTAAGACATCCTTTCAGACATTACATTTACAATTACATATGCCTTCTATTGTTAAATAAATAATAACAGTAATTAGTAACATTGTATTCCATCAAGTTTTCCCAAAGCCCTACACAAGTGATGGACCAAAAGACTGTCTTACTTTGAAAGACAAAGTGATATTGTCTCAGATTTTTGGTTTATCATTATTTGCAAAAAACAGAGCAAGTCAATACAACATAAATTAGAAATAATGCCTGGGCATCCTTGGCAGTTATTTTTATAAATACATTTTGGGTACAATTTTCTAAATTATTTAAGTGATTGAGGAGTGAAGGCTTAATTTTCAAAAGAAGAGCATCTACTAGTCAAAATCTGATTAGACTTACTAATGTATATTTGTCTAAATTTCTACACAAAATGGAAGTTAAGCTTCTTGAATTTTTTTTCACTATTAGACTTTACTGTAGGCAAGGAAAAAAAAAAGCCCACTGGAAAGATTATACAATTGAATTCTCCATAGTCTCTCTCCAAGCATTGCTACTTGGTCATCACAAGAAAATTGGTTTTGCTGAACATGATGAATATTAGCAAAGAAAAGCTTAAGACAAAGAACCAGGACACCACTAGTACCTACTGGTCTTATGTTCTTTTCTTCTTTTGCTATCAAAAGAGGCATTTCACTGGTCTGATCAGTAGTACATACACTTACAAAGAAAGGTAGGTATATGAATATCTTTAATAGAACTTGAACTTTTGCTCTGAACTTACATCAAGTTAATGTGTATTGATTTTATGGTATGAGTCAACTTTCTAGCACATGAAAGTCTCATAACCTGTCTGAAAAAAACCTAGATTTATCATTTCAAGTAATTAGTTTAGCTTCCCCCTTATTGACTTTGATTTTTCTGCTGCTTTGCTAAAATGACACATCCCAACACTAATGAGGGACATACGTTATGTTAGAAGGTTTGTGTTCTTTCTGTTGTTGCAAGCATGTGACAGTGCTTCCAGTCCCCTGAAGGTTGATATATTGGTCAAATAAATCTTCTAGATAGGCAATAATACAGTGCATTCTGTAATATTCCTTTACATGCCATATTATGTACTTGCACTGCATGTTTGCTTGAAAAAGAAGTGCTGTTGTACTGGTAGTTCTTGCTTCATTGACATGATTGCCAACTAGGAGACAGAAAAACTCACTGTTAAGAGAAGAGCAAACCTTCTGAAGTACTCCAGTTCTCTGGATGAGTTAAATCCTGTGCAGAGATCCAGAACATAGATCATACATGAACCATGTCCCAACAAAACATCATTTTAATAATTGAAGTAGATCTTCAGTCATAGACTCATAGAATCATAAAATGGTTTGGTTTGAAAGGAATAATAAAGATCATGTAGTTTCAACCCTCCTGCCATGGGAAGGCACATCTCCCACTAGAACAGGCAGCCCAAGGACCCATCCAACCTGACCTTGAACACTTCCAGGGATGGGGCATCCACAGCTTTCCTGAGCAATCTGTTCCAGTGTCTCACCACCCTCATTGTGAAGAATATCTTCCTATTGTCTAGTCTAAATCTTCTCACTTTCAATGTGAGGACATTGCCCCTTTTCCTGTCACTAAATGCCCTTGTAAAGAGTCCCTCCCCAGGTTTCTTGTAAGTTTCCTTCAGGTACTACAAGGCCACTATAAGGCCTCCCTGCAGCCTTCTCTTCTTCAGGCTGAACAACCCCAACTGTCTCAGTCTGTCCTCATAGGAGTGGTTTTCCATCCCTCTGATCATCTTTGTGATCCTCCTCTGAATCTGTTCCAGTAGTTACATATCTTTCTTATGTTGGGATTCTCTCATGAGATTCACTCAGATCCACTTATCCAACTTGTCCAGGTCCCTCTGGATGGCATCCTGTCCTTCCAGTGTGGCAACTGCACCACTCAGCTTGGTGTCATCTGCAAACTTGCTGAGGGTGTACTTGATCTCACTGTCTATATCATCAATGAAAATACTAAAGGGGTCCAACACAGGTTCTTCAGGGACACTGCTTGTCACGGACCTCTCTCTGGATGTTGAGCCACTGATGACTACTCTCTGAATGTGACCACCCAACCAATTCCTTATCCACTGAACAACCCATCCATCAAATCTATATCTCTCTAATTCATAGAGAGGGATGTTGTGGGGGACAATGTCAAAGGCTTTACAGAAATCCAGATAGATGATGTCCATTGCTCTTCCCATGTCCACTGATGTGGTCACCCGATCATAGAAAGCCCCCAGATTGGTTAGGCAGGACTTGCCATTGGTGAAGCCAAACTGACTGCCACAAATCACCTCCCTGTCCTCCATGTGCTTCTAGGAAGATCTGTTCCATTATCTTCCCAGGCACAGAGGTGAGGCTGACAGGTTGGTAGTTCCCAGGGTAGTCTTTTCTGTCCTTTTTTAAAATGGGTACAATGTTGTCCTTCCAGTCAACATGGACTTCACTTGACTACCATGACTTTTCAAATATCACAGAGAGTGGTGTGACAACCACAGGAGCCAATTCTCTCAGGACTCTGGGATGCATCTCATCAGGTCCCACAGATTTACATATGTTCAGATTTCTCAAGTGGTCACAAGTCTGATTTTCTACCATGGGAGGTGCTTTAACCCCTTGGTAATCATCTTGTATTCCATTGACCCAGAAAGAGTGAGGAGTGGGGTTGTCATCGAAGCAAAAATGTTATTGAGTATCTCAGCCTTCTCCTTGTCTGTTTCTATGAGGTCACCATTTTCATGATGCATAGTTCTGTGTTGACTGTTTATACAGCAGAGGATAAGGGCAGGCGTGCTGATTACCCGTGGAGCAGTCCAAGGATGGGGCTGTGCATCCATAGGAGAATCCGTGTAAAGGAGTTCTGTACAAGAAACCCAAATACTACATCTGTGCTTTAGATTTGAAGGTAGAAAGGAAATAAAAGAGGACTAATTTCATGTCACTCATTTAAAAAACTCTGTAACTCATCATTTCCTTGGAAAATTATTTGTCTGCATGCTCCCCCTTTTCTGAATATAGATTGGAGGATATGCATGCAGCAGTCTTACAGTTAGCGCTTCCACAGACAACACAGTGTGACATATCTTTCCTTAGTGGGACAAGTGCAAAAATTGTATAAAATCAGTAGAAGTTGACTGCAGTTTTCAAAAATATATACTTTTTGGATGCATTTGTGCAAGAGAATTGCAGAACTAATGAGCAAAATTGTTAGAATTTTAAGACGCAAATGAAAATATGTCAAGGAATATGAATAAAATGTATTCCTAATAGACACAGAAGAAATAAATAAGCACAGAATTTAAAGTATATTAAAAATGTATTTAACTTTCAAAGTATGCATTTTCCACATTGTGAAAAATATTTGTAATTCAGATTCAAGTATTTTCAGGAAGTCATGAAATTGTTGAAGTTGGAAGTGATCTCCGGAGTTTATCTGGGCAAATTTCCTCCTTCAGGATAAAGAGAAGCAGGCTGCTCAGGTCTTTGTCTAGCTGGGTTTTTAATGTCTCCAACAGTGGAGATAATGCCACAACTTCTCTGGCAAATCTTTACTAATGTTTGAACTGTTTGTGAATCTTAGCCTGAAAATTATATGGAATGGTAAGAGAAAACAAAGGTGAAAATTAATCTTCCCTTTTCAATGACTCATCTGAGCAAAATGAGACACAAATAATTAGCAACAATGTCATTGTATTTTAACAGTTCTTTTTCTGTTTTAAAATAATTTCAGATGCTGTTAGTAGTAAGAAAAAAACCAAGTAATTTTGTTGGCTTCTCCAAGTGTATGTAAGGAAATTCTGTTCTTAGGTAGTATAAACTTGGTGTCATTCCTTTCTCGGAAAACCCCTGCAGATGCTGACCTCGCCAGCAGAAGCATATGATAGAATCACCAGAATCTTTCCACTGATTATGGTGGGTTTTAGTGAGCTAGAGGTAATTATGAGAAAACAGTTTTAATATTTAAATTATTAATATACCTAATTATGATAGTGCTGAAAGAAGAATGCTCAGTTACAGTGCTCTTCAACAGCTTGTAAACTGGCAAGTAGCTGTAAATTAAATCCTATATTCCTTTAGGTTAATCAAATCAGATTTAATGACATCTTTGAAATTTGAAGATTAAAGGTATTAAAGGGCGCATCATAACATGAGGGAGAACCATAGTAATGCCTGTTAATTTCTATTTTGTTGTCTTTTATTCTCTGTTGTTTACACGCATACCTGCAAAAAAAGTAGAAAAGTACAGTAGTTCTGGGGAGCATGCATTTAGTGACGCTAAAGCCATAATCTTCACAAAAGAATCCCTGATAAGGTTTTCACTACTTTTCTCTGATGGTTTATTGCAAAGGTCTTCCATTTTTCTCTTCTCTTTTGCAGACTTCCCATCACTGATCCTATTGCATTGCCCAGCATGCAAAATATGGAAACTGACTTTCCTGTTCATTTACTTATCAAATTTTCCATACAAGGGACAATATAAGAAATCAGTAAACACATTTGTTAAACATGAGTATTTCGTCTTTCTGTCTCAAAAGAGAAAAAGGAATTTTTAAAAATAATTATTTCTAAATTCTGTTAGAAAGATAGCAACAGGGAGACAGATTAAATGATGCAAGTAAAAGGATTGGTAAATATATTATCTATAGTCTGAGAACAACAGTGTTTTAAAAACAACACCTAAAAGAGTGAATACAGTTGTCTAGAAGTGTATATCTTCCATAGGTTACCAAAGTGAACATGGAATTGTGAGGGAATAGGAAAACCCAGTGCAGATTTAAGGCATTAATTCAAACCTTCCTCTGAAGGTCATATGCAGCTGACTAAGCCACAAGTACCTGCTAGGAAAGGCTGGGGAGTTAATGTCTGGTGGAGGCAATGCCAACTACTTCTACCCTCTACATGCTCCCTGCTACATAAATTTCTGGTTTTATACTCATATGTTGACCAAGAGGGCAAACTACCTCAAGAAGAGATAATTTGTCTTTTCTATTTGTGGATGGAATTGTTGTTATTAATCTAGTTTCTTCTGTTTTGGTACTTCCCAATAATAATTAAAGTTAAGGAATATATTTCCATGCATATTTGGTAGCATTTAAACATCTTTATTAACCATCAAAATGAATTTTTATGTTTGACTCAAGCATAGATATTCATGAAAGCCTTTCAATGTCAAGAAAATCTTCTTTCCATCTTCAAAATTCATAGATGTCTGCTTTGATTTTCATGAAAAGCAGTACATTTCATAATCTTTTCTCTAAATTGCTACAGCGTTTCATCATGCCAAAGCTAGTTTTACTATGGGCAGGAAACTATCGTTTCCCCGTGGGAGGAAGGAAAGACCTCTGCAGCGAAAAAATGGCTCTGACCCTTTGCAGATAATAGCAGATTTTCACTTGGGAAAACAATTGCAAAATACCAGTGTTTCAGAATGACCTATAACTGCTTCCTCCTCAAAACACTCGACTAATGACTACCATTTTAATATGGTGTGTTAAAAGACCCTAGAAAGGTAGCTGAAATATTGAGGAGTCTAAGCAGGTAGAAAATTTCCAGCACTCCAGTTAGTGTAAATTTAGTGTTCCAGCACTCCAAATATAAAATATTTCTTTGTTGCTGGACAGCATAATCCTTCCAGCATGTGCTCCCTGGACTGAATGTTCCCCAAAGAAACGGTGACAATGCAGACATCCATGAAGACTGAAAACTGAATTTAAGCCCATAAACTGTGAATAGGCTTCCTGTTCCTCTCTCAGTCATATGGAGCATAAACAAATTTTGGCCCTTAATGTGCTCCAGAGAAATCCTTTCAAAGTTATTAATAAATAGTGAGTTGATTTGCTGTGTACAAATATTACAGGGTTATATTATCTCAGTCTTGACAAGCAAGCTAAACAGTTACATTAGGAGTCTCAATATTCAACAACTGACTTTATGCATAATCAACTGTACCTGAAGGTTACCGGGTTATTAAGTCCTATTCCATACCCTCTGTGCACCAGTGACAAAGCAATAGATATTTAGTCTCACTGTTCTGGTTGCCCTGAGTGTTTTCAGAAGTCAAGGAAAAGGCATTAATCTTATAGTGATTACCCTCACCTGGGATTTAGCCATATGCAAATAAATAAATAAATAGGTTTTGCTTAAATGTAAAATTTCACAAAATGCAAAAAACACCCTACCCATCAACCTAGCCCTCATTGTTATTCACAACCATAAGCGAGATTCTGTTAGGCGCTCCCTAGGTAGTCTTTCATCTGCTTCGTAGCTGCATGTCCTAGTACAGAAGTAGGAGCACTCACTGTTCAGTATTTCTTCATGTATTACAGTCCTAAGACTGTTTGCACAAGACACATCTCTGATCAAAATTTGGCTGCACAGGTGGTTTCTCTGCAGCAGTATGAGATAAATTTATTGCTGACTAAAATAATGTTTTCAGTGAGCGTGAATCATAATGAAGAAATCACCTCCTGCCTGACTTCTGGTCAGCAAACTCTGGCAACGGGTTTTTGTGATGCTCCAGGAAAGACATTTGTCCCAGTGTGGCAAATATTCCCAACGTTCTCTTCTGCTTTATTATGTTAAAAAAGAGATGAATTGGGAAAACATTTGTCTTGTGTAGACTGTGCAGGAATATTAAGTAGTCTGTGCCTGTTAGCAGCTTTCTTAATCATGCTTGGTTTAGTGTCATGTACCATTCTGGTAGAGAAAGACCATTTCACAGTACTGTAATGTAGCGTCTGTATTTTTTTCATTATCAGCAAGAGAGTCTAAGCTGTTTTCTTTTACCTTCCTTTCTAAATCAGTTTTTGCAGTTGTGGTTACAATGGGATATGCAAAGCATAAATTACCAGTTAAAAGCCCAGTAAGAAGAGAATGAAAACCATGAGAAGTACAGAATACTGCCTGGGTTGTGCCCAAACAGTCCATTATTGTGGGCTGTTTGCCACTTCAGTCACCTGAGTGTTTTCATGGCTTCTTAGAAATATAGAATAGTTCAGATTAAAAGGAGTCTTGGAACTTGATCTTGTTCAACCTCCTGCTTAAAGAGAGGTTATACTTTAAGAAACCCAAACTGCTAAGAGCTTTATCCATTAGGATTAAGTGCTGGTACCACTCATTTTCCTAGTGCAAATCCCTGTCTAAAGTGTAACCCAAATCCCATTGTCACCTCAGGTACCTAAGTGAAAAAACCTAGTGTTCATATGAATCTGTTTTGTTCTCCATTTCTCTGCTAAGGTCCTTTTTGGAAGAAAGGAAGAATTTTTGGTAAAGTGCATGAATTATGAGAAAGTCTTCCAAGCTCTGCTGCAGCAAATTTAAGAATAAACCCCTTCCTCCCTCTGCACAACTTTCTTCTGGTACAGTAGCATGGATGTTACATGCTCTGGATCCTTCTCAGACATTGTGACGTTAAGCGGTTTTATGAAAAAATTATCTGCTTTTTTATCTTTTTTTGGAATGGCTGATCATGCCTCCTACTCCAGTAATGAAACAACTATTGCCATCCAATTTCCTGAGCTTTTGTTGTGCCTGTTAGTGATCTGAGAAGAGACTCACACAGGAAACAAAAGCTGCCAATGTGATTCTTCCTAAGCTGTCAAAGAGGTTTAGACTAGAAGTTTTTTCAGGAACAAATTATACCTGCCTAGGTCCTTGCATAGGACCAAACACAGCAGTATTGGAGATGGGGTTTGGGTCCTACTGAAATGTCAGCAGTAAGTAAATAAAAAGGTTAAACATGTCACTGTGCAATGATTGTTGCTAATAAACAGTATAACTCTTATTGACTGTAGTTTGTATGTACAATCTGAGAAAGCACACAATAAGCCATGGTTGTATATTGTCAGGGAAGTGTAGGCTTTTCTGTTTCCAAGTACTACAACAGCAACATTTGAGGTGGAATCTTTCTACTCAGCTGAACCTGTCACACAACTCTCCCATGACCTCTGGCCAGCCCTGCCCTTGCCTTGCAGGGAAAGGTTAGTATGTGACTGAATGCACTGCTGATACCAATAGCTGTTGTTTCTCATGAATAGCATAAACCAGATGTGAACTATTAGACAACATTTGGGATTCAGATGCAAAAAGCTTTTGAGCTTCTTTTCATACTGAAATCAGAAATTGAAGATATTAATTGCACTGCTTATAGCTTCAGCCTCTTCATCTGAATGAGATGCTTTGTGATTTCCATAAACCCCAGGAGTATTATGCTTGAAGCTGAAATATATTTCCTGACAGATTGACAAATAGGGCAGATTTTTTTCTTATTATAGCTATTGGAATTGAAAACACTACCATATAGAGATGCCAAAAAAGACTCTTTATACATAAGAGTATTGTTTCCAGAAACCTTCTGAAAGATTTTCTCCATTAATATTCCTCCTTTTTGTCCCACACGGAGAAGTTATTTTTTTAACTGATTATATATTGCATGAAACCCAATGTAAGTTGTGAAACCACTGAGGATATTTTGTTTAATGAAAAAGGCTTCATTCTACTATTGTTCATACTGAGATAAATCAGAAATAATTTTACTATGCTCATGGTGTCTGATATGTACAAGAGAGATTAGAATTGCAGCCAGGTGGGTTTTTTTCAAATAAGTGTTCTGGGAGATACTGACATTACTGTATTTCGGTTGTACATAAATGATTAATGGTAGAATCATATGCCATCTGTTCATGCTAATTATATGAAATGCTTGTAATAAAACCTAAAACTCAGCATGTTTGTTAAACTCCCAAAATTTAGACCATTACTCTGGAAGATTTATTAAGACCTATGCATTTTATATCAAAAACTGAGATTCTGCCATGGAAGAATCCAGTAGAAGATGATGCATTGTTCATAGAACCAAAGGAGTTTTAATATGAGCAATGTCCTTGGGTTTGTGAGTGAATTTTGTTCTGGGGCTCTGAGTATGAGTGAAACAACCCAAAATTCAAAGGAGAGGTAGGAAGGGTGAACTTTTGCAGATGAGAAATAAGAAAGAGCATCCCGGTAATTCTCTTGACAACTTACTGTCTGTTATCAGTGGCTTTTCTCAAAGGAGGGTATGAATGGGTATGCCAGTGCATATGCATGTGACATAGTGTGTCAGAACAAAAGATGAAAGCTGTCAATTGTCCCTTACCCTTTTCCTGAAACAGCATCTGACCATGAATCTCACTTCCAAGAGATGCAGCCCTTTTATCATTGCAATGCAGAGATAATGTCAATGCCTGTTAGCCAGAGGGAGAATAGATTCCCAAAACAGTGACTGTAGGAGGGAGTAAAAGGCTCCCCTAAATAAGAGTGCAAATTTGTCAGGAAGAAGACTGAGTTCAGCTAATGTAACACTTAAATTTTGAAAGCAACCTGTCTTATTTAAATCAGATCGATATCCCTTTCTGAGTGATTTCAAGATTACATATGAATCCTTACGGATAAGGATGCCCTTGGCGTTATGGTCATCCTGAGGAGGTAAATAGAGAGCTCTGTGCTCAGTATAAACTCATTTCAGAGTCTTGCTACTGTGCCTTTATACTGCAATGAGCTGGTTATGTTCCAGCAACAAAAAAAGGGAGTAGATGGAAGCACAAAATGCATGGCTTGTGTTCTCCTCTGCTGTATCTGAGTGTCAGGGAAAGCAAGTAGTACTGTCATTTATGAGATCTAACAGGCATATTCAAATGTTTCTCTTTTACACATTAATTTTTTTATTGGAAAGGGGAAACAAATCATATCACTTTTGTCAGCTAATGAAGAAACGTACTTGGGAGCAGCACTAATCCAATGAATAGGAAGGGCCATGCACTAAGGATCAGAAGATGGAGTTCTATTCACAGCTCTGTTATCTGACTTTCAGTCTTTTCCATCTTCACAGTAGATATGATAATGCTTAACTGACAACAGAAAATATTTTGCGATCTATAACTGAAAAACATTATATAAGTCTAAATATTATTTTATATGTTCTTCCCACCCACTCAGTAAGTTAAATAAGTGAGTGCTATGGAAGTGAAGTGATAATTGTTATACAGAGGCTGAGCTTTGAAGCTGAAAGAATGTTATACCTTATTATATACAATACTTCTCAGAGACCATGCCAATGAGCTTGGTATAAAAACTCAATAGAACACATACTTAGCAGGCTAAAATGGCCGCAGATAATGTAGCACAGTTGCTGTTTCCTTGAATGAGCAACATGCATAAACATCACAAACTATTTTGGGTGCAAAGTTTCACAGCATATGTCAAGTTCTGATTATAATGCAATAAAGGATGCTCTGCTTTCCAGAGCTCTGGATGATGAAATATGTTTCACATCTTGGGAAGTTACAAACAATGAAGTGCATGAGGATGCTGGATCCTCTTTTTGCTGAGTTACCTGGAGAGTGAATAGTTAAAAAACACTTTCTTTTTTCAGGCTTTAAGACCAGCTTCTAATTTTCTATTTTTAAAAGATGCCTTATAATGTAATTAGAGAGTTCCTGAAGGCAATAATTGGATCATAAAGTGCCTTCTTCAAGTTCCAGCTGAGGAGAGAGGAAAAAAGGATCACTTCATGTCCTCTTTGCACCTGCTAAGATGTTTGTGAGACATGCTACAATTAAATTATAAGCACCTAGAGGAGACTTTAAAATACATACTATAGAGCTAGAACCTTGGGTCAGACAGCAGAATCTACAAACTCAAAGCTTAAAAAAGCCTCATGTCTACCTTCTGGCACTTTTCTACCTCCTTGGTTGGAAAAAGACCTTTGTTTTCTAGTGCTCTGAGTTCTTAATATTCTCTCTCAAAACTATGGTTTAACTATATTCTAGGCTAATTGCAATTGTTTGCTGAGTGTACAATGTGTCTTTTCAATACTCTGGCCCAGAAGGGGACCTCACAGTAGGCGTAACATGGATGGTTCTTATAATCAGTAACAGCTTCTGTGTAGTGCTTTCTGTAATGGAACTGCCCAGTGGATCTGAGGAGGTGGAGACTGTGGAGCCTTTATCCAGAGTTTTTAGCTCAGTGGAGGCTGGTATGGGTAAATGAGACTATTACGGTGCTAAATGTGGAAATTCTAGGAGAACAGTGCAGGTTTCAGTGACTCTGAAGCAGTGTGAGGGAGGGGAGAGCCAGAGACACAGGGAAGCAGAGTTTCATGAGATTGCTGTCCTGCATTCTCATGTATTCTGCCTCCAATAGCGCAAGTGTCAGTACTCTTCTATTACTTCACAATCTACACACAAATTTGATACCAATGGAAGCACAAGAAGGCAATCAATCAGTCTGGCAAAGAGGCTTTTGATGGTTCATGGTTCTGACTGTTGCATTAATCAAATCTGTATTTATATTTTATCCTCTGCTTTGGAATACAGTAACCAGAGACCTCTGAAATCAGGTATTATTTTGTTTCTTTAATAGAATGGTTGTAAATCAGAAAGTAAGGCTGGTGAGACTCTAATCTCAATATACAAATGCACATAAACTCTGACCATCAAGTAACATACTATGCATAACAGCCCACAGGACTACAAAACAAAGTATCACCTACCATCAACTCAGTCTGGTAGAGGTACAGTAACAGTACAACCAAATATATAAGCTCCTGCATAGAGAACTGAATCAGAACTTTTTTGATATCTTGGGCTATTTACACATTTCTCCATAAACAGGGTTCGTGACTAAAATGTAGGTTTGACTTTAATTCATAGAAATATTTAGGAAACAGATACCTAAATACATTTATTAATTAAAGTTGTATTGAAACCTATCATCTTTAGACTTTTAAGTGCACATATTGTGCCAGAATTTAGCTGCTCTCCTTCTGTTCAGGTAACTCCTGTACTTCTCCATGAAGACTGTCAACAAATTTTTGTTTCTCATGTGACTTTTCTACCTTGAAATTCTGTATGGAATGACAGTGCAGAGCCCTTGATGTAAGAGGCAAGAGTGATGATTCTGTAGGCTGCCTAACTAGACTAGATTTTGAATATGTGTAAAATCAGTGAAAATCTCTAGCTGAAAAGAACCTCTGTTCCTTTCAATCCAGCTCAGTAACATACTTCGACATTCTGTTGTTTTAGGGGTGTTTAGTAGATTCCCTTCAGACTCATAAGACATCATGGTTGGGTTTATTCTTTTAGTTTTCAACACACATTTTCTTCTCTTCCTATTAAGTAATATAAATATACTTTGCAGAGTCTGATTTTGCATACATAACATTCTGTGAAATTATGTTCACATATTGTTTAACCTGGATCATCCTATTTCCCACACCCTGTGTATTTTTTCAAGATGGTTATTTAATTATGGTTTCTTCATGTTGACTATTCTGCTAGTTATATCAGTTTATAATGTATCATTTATTCTCTTTCTCTACAGAGTGTTTTAATAAGAAACTGTATGCCTTAATGACAACATACAGTATCACTTATTCTATTAAAATCGGGCCACATGCTCTAGTCTACCCACTCTGATATAAGAATTAGGTACTGTCTTTTAATTCATTTCAGTACCTCCAGGAGACCTCTTAAATCAATGGACTAACAGTGATGTAAACTTTGAATCACTTCTCCACTTTTACTGGGGGAAAACCATGCTACAAATCCTGCTACAATCAGCTACTGTTTTCAGGCTGACTACACAGACAGACATAAATGGTGACCACTTCAAAATACAGCTAGCTCAGAAAAGTAGATACCAAATTATTGTCTTTATGAAGGAACAGCTGAAGACCACACTCAGTCTGTTGCATTCTCCATTACACAAAAACCTTTCCCTGCACCTTAAAAAATTAATAGTGAAATTGTTGCTCGTTGTTATTCTTACGAAGATGTGATTCCTACTGAAAGATCCCCAAAAGTTGAAAGCACTTAGGTTTATATTATTTTGATACTGCTGTTTATTACAATTAAAATCAGTGTAAGCTCTCTGGGACAGAAACCATTTTACAATTCTCTGCAGGTAATACATTGTACTGGTAAGTATTGAAAAAAGACAATCCTAAGAGCTACTACCAAAACCTGTAATTGTAAGCATTCCGGCATTACCTAGGAAGAAACCTTTGTGGCAGTTGCCAAAATAATCAAAAGGAAGAAGTTCTGCCTTTCAAATTCCTGGTCCCTTTTCATAACTTATTTCTATGGTACTGCTTACACTATGAAGATTTTTAGCTTCCACATTCAAGAGTTTGTAAATGACTGGTGAAATACAATGAAGGAAATAATAGCAAGAGATACATGACAATACCTATTATGTTTTTCTAGGATGCATTAATGATGAAAACTATATGTACTGGGGAATCCAAACAACCCCAGAGTGCTAATGGGAGTAATTTTTGTTTAATGCTGTTTTTAAAGTTCCAATAAAGAATTTATAGAAGTAGTATTTTAGTGACCTTTTCCTTTGTACACCCACATTTTTCAGTTTGTCGGTAAAAACCTGGAAAAGCTAGGAAGTTAAGGAAGAAAATACAGGCTTCTTTCACTTCATTTTTACATTAATTTTGGTAAAAAATAAAAAAAATACAACAAAAGAATAAATGAGTATTAAGAGTCAAACATGTAACTATTGACACATTTTACAGCTAACATTTGCTTGTAGGAAAAGAAGAGGAATAAGAGGAAATGTGAGAATGTTATTGTTTCTAATTCTCTAAAATATCATGCACTGTGACTGGGTAGGAGGAAGAAATGCACAAGTAGAAACACTGAAGACTATAATAATCTGTGATGCTGAGTCAGACATGAAGAGACATGTTTCACTCCTGACATTCAGTACTAATGATTGTATTTGCCCAGGCATCAACATTTCTCACTGGAAATCAGCAACTATCTCACCTATTATTTCCCAGGTCTGTCTAAACCAGAAAAGCTTACAAAAGGGTGCTTTGCTATGTTATAAAATGAAGGTAGAGAAGGCTGCATCATGGTCAGGAGAGATCAGGAGAATGTGTATACTATGGACCATGACATCATCAGAATCTTTTGACTTGCATCCTACCCACTCTGCCCTGCAGTTACTTGCATTAGCAAAACCAACAGAAATTGACACAGAACAATCACAGCTTATCTTCTGGCTGTTTGTGTTTTTTTCTAGGAAGATTGAAAAAACATCTGAACAATTTGTCCTTTCCTGAAGTTGGAAGGAGTCTCTCCGGGGATAAAGACATCTCTTGTTGCTCTATAAACTGCAACTATTGTTTAGCTGAAGTCTATTACTTTGATTTCGGATCATGGAGGGCAGGCAAGAGAGTGATGATTGAAGGAGCCAGACAAGATTAGGGAAAAAAAAAATCAATAAATGTATAAACAAAAAACGTGTTTCAGACTTTAATCAGGTGATTTATTGCACATTTTGTGGCTTCTTTTGCATTAAAGTTGTTAACATTACTTAACTGACTTGGCTACAACTTGCTTTGTCTTCTGGAGTGCCTTGTGCAAGAGCAGAAGTATTTTGTGTAACACTTGAATTGAAACAATATTGCTGGGAGGAGGTTTGAAAGAAAAATGCTAAACTCCTTTGCAAAACCTGAACTCTCATACAAAAATGGAGCAGAGAATGGTTTCAAGTTTGAACATAACCAGAAGGTTGCAACAGCCCCTAATCATGTAAAGCAAAAGGGAAGGTATTATCTGCATTCAATTAAAGGAAAGCATATATAAGAACTAACATTTAATGTCTTTAGACACTGGCGGTCCATTTACTGTATATGCACGTGTCTGCTAAGTATCCTTCAATAACATAGTCATAGAAGTAACCTTGTCGTTAACTTTGGTCCCATACTTGGGTTGAGCAGAGAAATATGGATCATTCCCAATGCACATGACAGACCACATCTGTTTTCACACATCTGGTACAAGCTCACTTGGAGTTCATGAATATTCTTTCAGTGTTTTCAATGGACTTTGGATATGGCTTGGAGAAAAAAAACAACCAAATCAAAACCACTCAGCACTTTGCAACTTAAAATCTGATTGCAATCTATTTGTGGTATTACTTGAATTAAAGGTATCAGAACTGACTGTTCCCTGAGAAGTCATAGATTTCGACTGAGCCTGGAATGGACTAGGTTGTAAGTAGTTCTGTGCTTCTGCTGAGCCTTTGGATGAGAAAATCCTTAAGAGGCAGAATTCTCAAGAGCCTGGGAATGCAAGGCAGTAGAGCTATCCTGTACTGACTTGCAGGACTTTTGAACCCTATTTGGTTCATGGGATATGCTACCTATAGCCATGACAAATGGGTTAGAAAAATAACTCCTAGATGTTGTTGTGCATTGGATTGGGGCAGCTCAAAAGATGGATTGGCTAGATAGGCAACTTCTACTATCCTGAGGAGTAAACCACAGCTTGTTATCACTGCATTTATTCTCCTACCTGAGAGAGCAGCAACAATGGACATTTATTTGGATCACCTGGTCCTTTCAGAAATGTGTCTATTTCCTGTCCAAAAATCACTGCTGAAAAAAATATATTCTTGCTGAACCTCAGGTCTTACTTTGTACGATTCCTTTGAAGTCCTGTTAAAGCTAAACTCAGCTAGTATTATTTCACTTATGTGTAGACTTGCATTGCCAGATTAGTGAAAGTAATCTTTTGATTACTTTTTGTGGTACACTGTGGAGTAAAGCCGGTTCCTCAGGGATAAGGATACTCAGTCAAGTTCACAGCAGATGGGACTTCTTCCTACATTTCTTATGCAACATTCATAAGTGACAATGGTTGTGAAGCACCTCAGTGTGTTCCATTTTGAGAGCCTAATGTCCTTTCTGGCTCAAGTTTGATGAGAAGAAAACAACTCAGGTTTGTTACAATTCCTTGCATTGTGGCTACATGCTCTGTCTCAGAGCTTTCTGCATGTGATGTTGTGGAAGGGGAATGGTTCAGTATGTTGCCTCAAAAATTCATAGACATATCTTTTTCTAGCTAAGATATACCATGTTGCTTCTTATTTTGCACATTTTGCTTTTTGACAGGATTTCTCCTACAATTAATTGGACTGAAAATATTTTGAACAATGGGAGAAATCTTCCTCATACATCTGATCTATATTTTTACTATGGTATTTTGTCTATTTGCTAGGCCTTTGTGGATTCCTTCTGTCAAACCACATACAATATTGTTAGTAATTCACTTGTCTTATTTCTCTGAGTGTGGGACCCAAAGCAGGGGTTCCTTGAGTATTTAGCAGTATTATGTTAATAGGTGATAGATATGAAGAGAAGCCTCCTGGGAGACGTCCCAGTACTTAAAGGGGTCTTACAAGAAAGGTGAGGAGGGGCTTTTTATCATGGAGTGTGTGATAGGATGAGGCTAAATGGTTTTAAGTTGCAAGAGCAGAGATTATATATTATATATTAGATATTAGATTTTAAATACTAGAAGGAAACTTTTTCACTGTGAGGATGGTGTGGCACTACAATGGCTTGCCAAGATAAGTTATGGATGCCTTGTTCCTGGAGGTGTTCAAGGTCAGGTTGGATGAGGCTTTGAGCAACCTAATCCAGAACAAGGAGTCTCTACCTGTGGCTGGAACCTGTGGTTGGAACTGTATGATCTTTAAGGTCCCTTCAACCGAAACTATTCTATGATTCATTCTATGATTCATTCTCTGATAATAATTGTCTTTTGAAAGTCACAGAGGCTAAATATACAGCTGGAAGAAGGCAATGTAAGCAGCTCAGTTCTCTCACCATCTTCTATGAAATTTTTCAGAGCACCAAAAACTCAGCATTAAATTTCCCCCCCTTGCAAGTTAAAAAAATAAAAACAACTATAAATCTTCTACTCAAAAAGGTAAAAAATCGTCCTCTGGTCACAGATGATTTTGTGGTCCAGTGGAAAATAAGAAAACTTTGTCTAAATTGTATACAAAATAATATGATTCAGTAGAATTGTAATGGGGAATGAATCTGCCACCCAGGCATTCAGCATGTAAAATATGTTTCTGAATGTATCACACTTGGGCACGCATGCCTGGTCAGTAGTATGGAACAAAGAATCAAGAAGGCCTGTTTATCCAACCATTGCTTATTTACATCTTCCCCAGTCTTAGTAATATAGAGGTTCCAGAAGGCTGCACTGTCAGGTCACTGAAAATCTATGTGACCTTAATGGTCTTTCCCAAACTTAATATCATTTTATGCTTCTAACTGGGACACTTAAAAAAAGCAAAAGAAAAAAGGTTGATTACCTGCAGAATGAGTTCACAGGTTTTCTTTCACTGAAGTCTGAATAAAGATAGCCCTTCAAGAATAGCACCCAGTAGTCATATAAGTTTATATTGGTTTTCCTTTGAAAGAAAAGTTATGTTAATGAAGTTTTGTTTTATGTAAAAAGCAAACTTTGCCAATTAAAAAATCATTAATGAATTAATAGGTTATATGAGACTTCCAGAAAACCAAACAAAATAATGACATTTGAGTTCAGTTTAATTCCTTCTATTTTCTGTTTCAATTAGAATCCATTAGGAAAGTAATTGGCAATATTCATTGACAGAATTTTTGTAAAGGCTTCCAGATTATTTGGCTTACACCATCACTCTGCTGACCACAGCAGAGCTTCTTCAGCATCAAAACTGCACAACTGAGTGAACAGTCAAACACAGAATCATCAAATCATAGAATGGTTTGGGTTGGAAGGGATCTTAAAGATCATCCAGTTATAACTCCACTGCTGTGAGCAGGGGCACCTTGCACTTGATTGGGTTGCTCGAAGACACATCTAATGTAGCCTTGAACATCTCCAGGAAGGAGGCATCTATGGCTTCTCTGGGGAAGCTCTTCCAGTGCTACCTCCACTACCCTCACAGTGAAAAATTTCTTTCTAATATCTAATATCTAAATCTTCCCTCTTTCAGCTTAAAACCATTATGCCTCATCCTATCACACATTCCCTAATAAAGAGTTCCTCTCCATATTTCCTGTAGGCCCCCTTTAACAACTGGAAGGTTGCTGTAAGGTCTCCCAGGAGCCTTCTCTTCTCTAGCCTGAACAATCTCAACTCTTTCAGCCTGTCTTTATAGGGGAGGACATGAGAGACAAACTCTTGCACAGCACAGGAAACTAATAGTTAGACTCTACCTTGCCATAGACAAACTTCATAGAAAAAGATAATTCAGTGTAAGATTATCACCTAGTGGGACAATGCTATTATAGTGTAGAGGGCCCTTGTCTATTTAATATATATTTCACACACATATAATGTGTCCTAGTGGTTTCTGTTCATTGCAATGTCCTACTGGGGATAGCTTTGCTGTGGAGAAGGCATGACCGAGCATGTTGCTAGCTAGGCAAAAGATGGCTAGGACTCACTGAATTTGTTTCAGTGCAGTTTATCAACAGGGACAGGCACCACAGATAACTGTGCCACATGTGATGTCTCCCCCAAACCATAAGGATGACAGGTTTGATCCAGGGCACCATACCTCTCTCTATGGTTATAGAGACAGGTACAGCCTCCTCTCCCCTCCGAGTCCTGGCAGGTTTGTGACATGCAGGAATCAGAATAGACTGAAAAATTATGAGTTGTGTCTTGTGGTAGTTCTGCCGTGTCAACATCTAGCATTTAATGGAATATAGCTACACTGAGTTTGGTTTCCAAAACCTGTAAGAGAAACACAGATCCTAAGTAGGATGTACTCGATGATCCAATTGGTCTCTTCCAACATGGTTGTTCTATGATTCTATGTAACATCGTGCTCCCATTTCAAGAATTTATTATTTTACTTTTTCAGTTAAAACAATGGCATGAATTTTATCCTAAATTAGTACTGACTGCTTTATCCTAAAACAAAGTAATGCTCTGTTCACTGGTAACACAACAAATTTCTGCTGGAATTGCTTGTCTGGCTATGCAAATTGTTCTAGGAACAAACTGTTCCCGACTTCAAGATAAGTTGTGAAAAAGCAAGCTGACCTCCTTTCTTTATCTGAACTGCAGTTGATGAGAGGAAATAAATTTTGGCTTATCTAAAAACCTGGATGAAGATGCAAATTTCAGTATTCACTTGGCAATTATTTTATTCTCTTTGCTAGTGAAGTCCAAAGAAGAAATAACAAGGCTTGGGGTTTTTTTTTCTGTGCCTGAGTGGATTCTTCAGAAATTAAAACAAAGTTATGCAACTACACCACTAAAACCACTAAACTTGTAATGAGATGGTGGTAAGAGAGGAAAGGTGGTGTCTTCATAGGTGTTCATTTTCAAAATGTTTGATTGTTAGACTACATATTGTCATAGTACCTGGCAAGGTGCGAGAGAAGCACATGATTATTGACACACTTGACACAGGCAACTAGATTTGTTTGAGCTAAGAAATGAAGTGTAAAATGAGTCCGAATACTTCAGGAAATATTTAATGGGGGGGGGGGGGGGGTGGTAGTGAATTCAGGAGTGAAGTTAAGCCAGGAAAGAAGGGAGAGGTGGGGGGAAATTGTTTTAAGATTTAGTTTTTATTTCTCATTACTGTACTCTGACTTGATTGGTAATAAATTAAATTAATTTCTCCAAGTCGATTCTGTATGGCCTCTGACAGTAATTGCTATTATCTCGACTCACAAGCCTTTCATCATATTTTTTCTCCTTTGTCCAATTGAGGAAGAGAAACAATAGAGCATCTTGGTGGGCAACTGGCATCCAGCCAGGTTCAACACCCCACGAAATGTATGTGGACAACTGCATAGACTTACAAAGGAATGTATATTTTTTCTTTTTATTTTTATAACAGAATACAAACATATAGGCAGGTGGTACACATAGCTGTGTTATTTAAAGCTTGTGACCCACTACAGCCTCTGGAGGACTGAAAACACTGTGGGACACAGGAAAAATGTAAAGTAACAGGCAGCTTTTGATAACTTCAGTTCTAATGAAAATTGTCCTTTATGCTGGAATCTCCTTTCAGGATTTGTGGCCAAACGTGATCAGCACTGTAATACATAACAACAGACAGCTCATGCTTGACAGGATAATAACCTAAGTAAACAAGATAAATAGGAGAAAGGGGGTACTTATTTCCAACTGTTAAATGAAGAAATGTAAGTGATAGAGGATTAAATGATTTGTTTATGACCACACAATCTGGTGAAAGATGATAGAATTGCACCTCGCTTGTCTGAGCTCTCTGTTGTCTATTGCCTTAAATACAGGCATGACTATTTATATAACAGATATAAAAATGTATTTTTGCTTCTACAGCTATGACTATCTCACACTGAATAGGTGCATCATACAAGAGCTAGGTATTTAGATTATTCACATCATCAACGGTCAAAAGAAGGTTTAAAGATATTTCTTCAGTAGTATTATGAATTTCAGAATTAAATAGTGGCAAGGAAAAAACCAAACAAAAATATCTGATGTTTATGTAAAGAAACACCTGTCTAGATTCTATGTATGTAGTATATTTGGCACTGAATTAACCCTCCCCCTCCCAATACAAGATTGCTTCCTGAATGAATTGATAATTGCGTTCAAGGTCATATACTAATAACACCTGATTTTTTCCACTTATGATAAATCACTGCTCATTACAATATCAGATAATTAAAAAATGGTTTAAACATACCTGCACCCACAACATTTATGCTGTATATGTATCCCTTGAGAAGAAACACAAAGGTGCATACTATTACTCATAATGCTGTGGAGCAACAACAGTTTTGGACAAGATGTTCTGAGAGCAAACTGAATCTCAGGTGAAGATTGGTTTCATGTGAGCAGCCTCTACTAATTCCTAGTTTCCTGTGGGTTGAAATACTATCAAAAAAGTGAAAACCTGGGACATTCACTGCAGCACTAACTCAGACCTTGACAGCAAAAGCAATTTATTGTATACTGACAGGGTAAGCCACAGTCTTGAAGGATGTGTATTCTGAAGGCTCACAGAGTATAGTGATGTGAAGGTGCCAAAAAGATAAGAAGTTTCTACTGAAATTTTTGGTGCCTATGCTGGTGCTTTAATATCCATTCTTACCCACCAGTAAAATGCAGTATTTACAGCCCCTGGATTCAGGAACAGAAGATAAAAAGAAGCTTCTAATGGAATAGAGAATATTGACTGGCTTCATGCAAAGATAACAGCATCCCGAAAACATTCAGGCACATCTGACTTCTATTTTTTATTCCTTTCAGAAAAAATATATTATTGAACAAAACATAGCCTCGCTGTCAATCTACTGCAGTCTGAGAGGAACTTCAGAGGTAATCCAAAGAAAAGGTTAATTAACAGCATGGTGAAATTTTTATATGCCTGCCTTTGCTTTGTGCGATTCCAGCTAATGTGAGAGCACAATATAACAGGAAAACCAGCTCAAGACACTGAAATTTCAGAGTCATAGAATAGTTTGATTTGGAAGGAACCTTTAAAGGTCATGAAGTCCAATATTCCTGCAATGACCAGGGACATCTTCAACTAGATCAGGTTGCTTGGAGTCCTATCCAACCTGATGTTTCCAGGGATGGGGCATCTACAACCTGGGCAACCTGTTCCAGTCTTTCACCAACCTTACAGTAAAAAAAGAAAAAAAAATTCATTATATCTAATCTAAATCTACCCATGTTTAATTTAAAAACATTACTCCTTGTCCGATTACAACAGACCTTACTAAAACATCTGTCCCCATCTACCTTATGGTTTCTCTTTAAGTATTCTCTTAAGTATTGAAAGGTGACTATAAGTTGTCCCCAGAGTCTTCTCTCCTCCAAGCTGAACATTCCAAATTCTCTGTCTGTCCTCATAGCAGAGGTGCTCCAGCCCTCTGATCATCTTTGTGGTCCTCTTCTGGAGTAAATCCAACAGGTCCATCCCTTTCCTGTACTAAGGACTCCTGAGTTGGACATGGTACTCTAGGTGGGGTCCCACCAGAGCAGAGTAAAGGGGCAAAACCACCTTTCCTGATAGGGTGAATATGCTTCTTTTTATGCAGCCCAGGATGCAGTTGTCTTTCAGGACTGTGAGGGCACATCATCAGCACATACCCATCCTTTCATTCACCATGACCACCAAGTCCTCCTTTGTAGGCCTGCTCTCAATTCCTTCATTCCCAAGTCTGTACGGATACCAAGACTTGCCCTGATGCATTGCAGGTCCTCGCACTTGGCCTTGTTGAACCTCATGAGGTCCACTTCTCCAGCTTGTAAGGTCTCTTGTTCCTCAGGAGTGTCAACCTCACTGCTCAGCTTGGTGTTGTCTGCAAACTTGCTGAGACTGCACTAGGTCCCACTGTCTGTGTTATTGATGTAGACATTATTGTTCAAATACAGATCTCCTATGGACACCATTTGTCATGGCTCTCCATCTGGACATTGAGTTGTTGACCACAATTGTCTGGATTTGACTATCCAACCAATCCCTGATCCACTGAACAGTCTACCCATCAAATCCATAGATCTCAAATTTAGAGAGAAGGATGTTGTGGGAGATTGTGTCAAAAACTTTACAGAATTCCAGGTATATGATGCCTGTAACTCTTTCCTTGACCGCTGATGCAGTCAGTTCACTGTGGAAGATCACTAGGTTTGTTGGGTGGGACTTGCCCTTTGTGAAACCATGCTGGCTATCTCAAATCACCTCCCTGTCCTCCATGTGCCTTAGTACAGTTTCTGGAAGGATCTATTCCATAATGTCCTCCGGCACAGAGATGAGGCTGACAGGTCAGTAGTTCTCAGCGTCCTATTTAGTATCTTTTTAAAAAATATGTGTAATTCCTTTTTCTCCAGTCACTGGGCACTTCATCTGCCTGACGTGACGTTTATCAGGTCAAGCAGTATTTCAATGGAAGGATTCTTATCCTAAGATTTCCATTCCAGTTCTTCAGAGTCAAGAGTTAAATTTTCTAAACCTAATTGAGTGTACAACTTAATTCCAAAGACTTCAGCACCTGGTAGAACTTGTTCCTAGCCTTCAAGACTTTTTGAGGTATACCACAAACACAAGAAAACTTAAATCCTAACATTTGAAGGTCAGACTTGGGAAGCCTGCTGACAACAGCTAAGATTGTTTTATTGATCATTGCCAAATGTAAGTTGCAATAGATCACCTTTCTCACAAGTATTTTATATTCACTTGTACACTTTCATGCATAACATTTGTATTAAATACTGTCTTGAGATGATATCTTTCCTGACTGAGATTTCCTTTCTCAAGGTCTTCTGTTTTTGAATATACATTGACTTTTCACTTTATTTTCAAGCTTGACATCAAATGTTTGAATCATGTGCCATTATATAGCAGGTTAATCCATCTCTTTGACTGGTGACATGGAGGTTTAATAGATAAAAAGGTGAAGAATAAACAATCAGTGATATTAAAAAAAGAGAAAGCCTTTTGGAAGATATTTTTACCTGAAGTAAGACAAGGATGTGAAAGGTATAGGTATGATATAGAATTTTTTTCTTTTCTGTTTATTTTCTTCTTTATTTATTTGGATTTTTTTTAAAGAAAGGCTGATGAATAAAATGCATCTTACAATCACAGAGAAGAAATAAACATTGAGGATAAGAATAAGTGAGGTAATCTCCAGAGCTACAATGTGACAGATTAAAGTTAAAATTAATAGTTAGCAAGCTATTCATTCTTGTAGTCCTCTTGTTTTTTTTTTTTTTTAAAAATCAATTTTTTACAAGACTGGGTAAAAAAACATATAATATACCATTCTGAAGGCTTGGACCAAAAAAAAAAAGTACCTTTTCTGTAAAGCACCATAACAATCTAAGTTGCCAGTGACAAAGAGACAGAGAATCTGTTAAACCAGATCAGATTTTCTGTTCTGTTACTAACTGAAGCTTTGCCTTTGTATTTTCTATTCATGGAGCTAAGATTGCAATAAAGGCATTAAATCCATCAGGGACAAAGAGAGAAAGTAAAAAAAAGAGAGGAAGAAAGAAAGAAAAAAGAAACCCACCAAAACCCCCATCTGCAAGAAGATGGGTAGCCAGGAGAAATCTATGAATAATTTAAAAGGCACCTGTCTCCCCTCATATTGGCAACTTTGAACTGCTCTTGCCTTGCAGATATATTTCAATTGCCTGAGCAAAAAGAAGTGTCTGAAAAAGCTCAGAAAACTTTTAAGTTCTTAATATTCCTCCAAGATGCTTCAAGGAAAACTTTACAGTTCTAGAAAAATGATTCAACTAATGCTGTGCATATATTTACAGATGGCAGTCTTCATGAAAGGATTCTATCACTGCCTTCAAACAAGCAGAGAAACTTTGACACCAAATTACAGGTTTTCAATTAAAGGTTAGGTCCTATCTGAGCCACATGTAGCTGTCGTTTGGGCAGGATTCCTGTAACTAAATCTATGGCCTGTTTTGTATAAGGAGGTTGAGTGAGATGATCATAATGATCTATACAGGATGAAAAAGAAAAAGAATTTCAGAATCTACCAATTGAACCTATCTAATAATAAATAGCAAACAATTATTTGAGACCCATGCAGTTGTCAGGTGGTGGGGCTTGTGCCTGTTCAGTTGGACTGAAAAAATACCATAAGTTGAAATCTTCAAAATAACTCTATTATGCATGGATATTAATGCGACAGTTGCGAGAAAGTACTGATAATAGTATTCAGTGTGAAATCCTGCCCTTCCACAGATTCATTCAATGTAAAGTGTTGATTCTCATCTATATGTCTGTTAAAGGCTATTATTTGGGCTGAGAAATTGTCATTTATCCAGGTGAACTCTAAAAAAGCAGGTCATGTTAGATGTGTGAATAGTTGAACAACAGATATTTTTCAGAATGACAGTAGAAAAGGATGGGTTGAGCACCTGTCCAGATGTGAAGTAGTCTGTTAAGCAATGACAGGGAAAGGCTGTGTAGTTTTCCTGGACTTCAGTAAAGCCCTTGACACAGTTTCTCACAGCATTCTGCTACAGAAACCATCAGTCTCTGGCCTGGACAGGTGAATTCTCCCTGGGTGGAAAACTGGTTGGATGTCCAGGCCCAGAGAGTGGTGGTAAATGGTGTTAAACCCAGCTGGAGGCCAGTTACAAGTGGGGTTCCCCAGGGGAGGGTAGGGAGGCTCTGCAAAGGGACCTAAACAGGCTGGACTGCTGGGCAGAGTCCGGTGGCATGAAGTTTAGCACAGCCAAATGCCAGGTCCTGCACTTGGGGCACAACAACCCTGTGCAGTGCTACAGACTGGGAGAAGTCTGTCTAGAAAGCTCGCAGGAGGAGAAAGACCTGGGGGTGTTGGTTGACAGCCGACTGACCATGAACCAGCAGTGTGCCTAGGTGGCCAAGAAGGCCAATGGCATCCTGGCTTGTATCAGAAATGGTGTGACCAGCAGGTCCAGGGAGGTCATTCTCCCTCTGTACTCAGCACTGGTGAGACCACTCCTTGAATCCTGTGTTTGTTTCTGGGCCCCTCACCACAAGAAGGATGTTGAGGCTCTGAAGCGAGTCCAGAGAAGAGCGACAAAGCTGTTGAAGGGGCTGGAGAACAGACCTTATGAGGAATTGCTGAGAGAGCTGGGGCTGTTTAGCCTGGAGAAGAGGAGTCTGAGAGGAGACCTCATTGCTCACTACAACTACCTGAGGGGAGGTTGTAGAGAGGAGGGAGCTGGCTTCTTCTCCCAAGTGACAAGAGGGAATGCCCTCAAGCTGCACCAAAGGAGGTTCAGGCTTGACATCTGGAAAAAGTTTTTCACAGAAAGGGCCATTGGGCACTGGAACAGGCTGCCCAGGGAAGCAGTTGAGTCAGCATTCCTGGAGGTATTTAAGGGATGGGTGGACAAGGTACTGAGAGGCATGGTTTAGTGATTGATAGGAATGCTTGGACTTGATGATCCAATGGGTCTTTTCCAGCCTAGTGATTCTGTGATTCCGTGACAGTTATCAGAAACGGGCTAAAAAACATTCTCTGTTTTTGAAAACATTTCAACAGAGAATATTGTCAGAATCAAAACATTTTTAAATACAAGAGTTTCAGCAGAAAATGATATCTCGTTGTACTACTCTTAAAAGAAATTATTTTGGTTTTTCAGTTTCCAAATGAAATCCCAAATTTTCTGAAAATATTTCATTCTGACTGAGAACAACAAAGGATTTACAACTGTGGAAATTTGTTATGACCAACAACCTCTAAGTGAGATTGTTTTGCCTCTTAGTATCATATGGTAAAAATAAAGAAAACAGATTTAGAGTTAAGAAGGATAATTTAGTACTTATAGGAAACTGAAGCACTAGTAGCATCTAAGGTGAGTTTTTTTGGAACTAATTTGTTCTTGGCTTGTTTTACTTTATTGAAAATAAAAAAAAATATAGATAAAATCTGTGTTACTGACTTCTTTCAGAAAAAAAAGTTGGTTTAATTAATGAGAGCCCCAAAACTGTGCTTACTCAATGAAGTGTTTTACAAGGCTGAAAAATGTTATCATTATCAGCTTTCACAAGTTCAACCTGAGATACATTTATGACCTTGAATTCCCATTCACCTTTCCCAGGTTTCACTTCTTCATCCCAAATTTCTAACCTAAGTAATTCTAAAATACGAATTACTGAAATGAGATTGTCATATGATAACAAAATGTTACTTCTGTCCAACCTCTGTAAAATCAGGGATCACTATATGGTCATTTTCTTCAGGTAAGCTACTGGTTTGGAAGGCAAGCCCCACATGGTTGCATGCCCAGCACTGCTGGTAATGCTGGCTATCCTGTGGAACAGTCACAACTTGTGAGGATGATGCTGATGGGAAGCACAGAGGGGTGTAAATTCAGTCCTGTGACCTGGCCACCCACCAGCCAGCTAGTCAGCAATAGTGGAGGCTGGTGCACAGCTAGAAAGAAATATTGTAGAAATTAATATGTTCCCACAGACTTTATCAGTGCTGTTGAAACAGTGTGTTCTGGAAAGAATTGAAGGGAAGGAGGAAGGGAAAGTCCATAGTCTGCAGTTGTCTCTCTTTGGTCAAGGATGCTTATGATGAAACTTATGAAACTGATATTTTTATAATTCAGCTATGCATTTCACCCCCCTTCTTTTTTTTGTGGGAAGAAGTGAATGTATTTGTGAAAGTCTGATCTGAACAGAAAGATTTCTGTGCTTAGAAAATAGACTGATTCAGAATACTGAGTAATCTGTTAACAGATTAAATCATTCATAGAGAAAACCAATTCACAATTTGCTTCAAAAAAACCCCAAACATGAGAATTGAAATTCCTTGTCTTTATGCATAAAAATGAGAAACGATCTATTATGAAAGAAAAAATCAATTATGCTTCAAAAAGGTGATATTCTATGCTCACAAACAGAAATAAAGAAATACAATAAAAACCATAATTAGGAAAAAAATGAAATAAATTTCATAGAGATTCAAACCCTGTTAATCTGTGCATATTTATTATTATTTAGCATTTTACAGTATTCATTCCTCTATCTTGCTTGGAATTGTGAACTGCTTGTATTGCATCTTCAGAAAGGTAATTTCCCTTAAATTTTCTGCGAAGTCTCAAGCTTAATCAATAAGCTCAGTTTCATGTGCTATTAATTATTTTTAAAAGGTTGATATTAAAAGCAAACTAGCAGCATACTTAGTAGACTCACTGTAAATATTTCATTTCAGTAGATGAAGCTCATTTAGTATATTAATCAAAATGTAATTTTCCTTAGTAATACACAAATGTAATGAGTTTCACCTGTATGCCTTTATCTTAGCAGGTACACAATTTATGAACTTCACAGAGGCAATAGGGAGACCAAGTAGATTTTAAAAATATATAACCAATATTTTATTAAATTATAGGATGAAAGCAATTAGTAAAACTTGTTATTTCCTAAAATTTAACTTATTTATGCAGAATATATCTGTTCCTTGATGAATAGGTTCAGGAGTCACATAGAGGCAGATGTGACATTCAAAAGAGGTATTACTCTTCTGAAAAAAAGCAAATCTGTAGTAAAAAGCCAAACATCTCAAAGTGAAAACACATTGAGAGAAATATTTTTTGAGAACTATTTTTATCTCCAGACAATATAAGAATTCATAAATAGTCAGATATCATATTTTAATTAAAGACATAATACTGTTGAAAATACACATATGAAATGTAAGGTCTTTTTGTTGATTACATGTATGTTTTCTAGAACAGCAAGAAATCTCAAGCAAGAAGCACAGTTTTTTCATACCAAATGCCTCACACATGAAATTTGTACAACAGAATAATAGAATAGAAAAGATACTTTTTTTTCTCCCCTTTCCAGGCTAATTTTCAATTTCATTGCTCTTTCCTGATATGGACATCTACACCCGTAGATCTTATTTCCAGTTTCATTCTGCTCACTCCAGAAAAACTTAAAACCTGCAAAAATTGCTTATTGCTTTATCCAGGTGAAACCTGGACATTGCCTTCAATTCCACATACTTGCCCTTGAACCAGAGTTACAAATATATGTCCACAGCAATTAAAGGATTCAATTTCTGTCTGCAAAGAAGAGATTTTGGGACCTTTCAGCAGGCCTCCATCTGACTCTGCCCTGCAGAGCACAGCACAGCTTAGATCAGCCGTAACTACAACAGCTAGAGCTGGAATGCAATTGCCATGAAAATCTGGATTGTTCACTTTATCTCATGAAGGGCTGGTGAAAGTGCTGGAGAACAGGCCTTATGAAGAATGGCTGAGAGAGCTGGGGTTGTTTAGCCTGGAGAAGAGGAGGCTGAGAGGAGACCTCATTGCTCTCTACAACTACCTGAAAGGAGGTTGTGGAGAGGAGGGAGCTGGGGTCTTCTCTCAAGTAACAGGGAACAGGATGAGAAGGAATGGCCTCAAGTTCCACCAGGGGAGGCTCAGGCTTGACATAAGGTAAAAATTCTTCACAGAAAGGGTCATTGGACACTGGAACAGGCTGCTCAGTGCGGTGGTTCACTCGCCTTGCCTGGAGGTGTTTATGGAACGGGTGGATGAGGTGCTGAGGGCCATAGTTTAGAGATTGGTAGGAATGGTTGGACTCAGTGCTCCGGTGGGTTTCTTCCAACCTGATTATTCTATGATTCTATGATTAATTTCCAAAATGGATTCAGTTGTTTTTAAGAAAGTCTTCAATATCCTGAGGCAAAATGAATAACACGCTGTACAAATATATAATTTAAATCTATGAAACTTAATAATTATGTTAATGCTAATACCATAAATCTTACTAGAAATTCTGAATAATATTTTATATTACTATGGTAATACTACCAATTTATATAGAAAACCAGGACTACTTTTAGTTTTGGTACCACACTGCAAGCGAGTGGATGGTGCCTTTGCAGACTTGCCTACCAGGAACCTGAGAACTTTTGAGAGATCTTTCCAGTATCTTTTGCTTTTTAGGTTGCCAGAAAGTTCTTTACTTTTGCCGTCATCTTCACAGGCATAGCAACCTCCAACAGATTTTTCTAACACATGCAGGTAAAATAATTTCCTAGTATCAGAGTGTTACCATATAGATGTCAGTCTAATCCTTTGTATTTCAATGTTCTGTGCAAATACATTGCACCGTTTATGTGTGTCATGGTAAAATAATTAGATATAACTACGTGGTGTCCTCACTCCTCTTGCCTTGTAATGGGTTTTGAGAATAACAGCTGGTGGTCAACAGTGACTTGGCAGTTACCATTATCTTTTCCGTCTCAATGGGAAGCTCACAGAGAATGTATAATGGTGGTGATTCAGTTTTATATATTTACTCAACACCAATCAGATAACAACATTAGAAGCTAGTGCACCTAAAGGTTACTCTTACAGGGACTTGTTACATCACAGCAAGTACAACTTGGGTAGTGAGTATTTCGTGCAAGCTTGAAGAAAGATAGAACACAAATTTCACCTGAATATAAGTAGATTTTCAAATGTCTACATCTTAATCTTAGTAGATATTTTGGATTGTATTTACAGAGTTTTAAGCACATGCATGTTCCTAAGGCCCTGGATGGCCTTACTAAGAATCAGGTTTACAGCTAATGATGTGCATGTATCTGTACATCTAGAAAAGGTATCATGGATTTCAAGCTTTTGCAAATATTCTAAAACATTTACCTTTCTACTTCATTTACTAATTGGTTGGTGACATTTTCTTTCAGAATACCAGCTTGTTATATTATAGTCTGAGACAAAACCAAATGCTTGTATCACTTCATAGAAGAGCAGCTGAAATTAAACAGCCCTGCAATTTGGTCCTCCTTTAGCGATTCATAATACAGTTCAGGAAGCATATGTCCTCATCAAGATTTAAAAGAAATGACCGCCAACAACTCCAGAAAGACTGAAATATGAACCAAGGACAGAAGAGAGATAAACAATCCTGGTTGTTTTTTGAACCTGATATTTAAACCAGAGAACGCATGTAAGTATGGAGTTTGTTATTCCAACTCTAGATGATTAAATGATCCAGAAAGCAATGGTATTACCTGTGAGGACAGGGATAAGATGAGATAAAGGAAGCCCTTATCTCTTTTATATTTTGTCATGCAGATTCTGTGTCTGAATACTCTTTTAACCCTTAATATTTTAAGCCTCACTGTTTTCTATATCTTCTGAAGGCTTGATCCTGGAAGGTGCTGAGAACCACATTTGGTATTATCTGTTTGCGTACTGAAGTGTTTCTGGATTTGGTTAGATTGCTCACATTTTGCAGAATCAAGCACCTGTTGTGTTTGTCTAGTATTAAAATATAAGCCTAATCTGAGATGCATTTCATGTACCCAGGTCCAATTTATTTTTGAAGTTGTTACATATATGGAACGTAACACACTGGATCATGTCTTGAGTCTTTTTCCTTGGAGCACTGAAAAGAATTATACATTGAGAAGACTATTGAAACATAGTTGTGTAAACATGACATTCCCTACAGGGTATTGATATTCATCTTTCTGGAGAACCATTCTGTGTTTAAACTGTGCACACTTTGCATAACAAAAACCTACACTGTACAACACTAGACTACCTCAAGACTTGAAAGGCTGGTGCTAAACTTTTGAAAGTGAAAGTCTTGGAAATGTTGCTATTTTTCTCTGCAGAAATGGAATCTTGAGCTTGCATACCAATTTCTTTTACTTTTGTCATTAGAATTTTGAAAGTGCATTGTGTGCTGTCTCCATGGAAGAAATGAGCACAAACAGGAAACAGCCCAAAAAACTAAATGCAAATGTAAAAAAGATAAGAAAATATGACATTATAGTCAATGCATTTTAGCTCTAATATTAAGGTTTTAGTGAACCAAAAATTTATGGTAGGAGAGAAACAATGCTGAGAATTTTTTAAAGCCATGGGAATTGTGTACAGCCTAATCCATGTACTTTTTGGAAGCTCTTTTTCACTAGATTTCTCTAAATATTGATCTCTCTCCCTCATTACTAGACTGAGAGAGTGTGACAATAGTTAACATGAAAAATAGTGACCAAAAAAAATCACTGCTTTTCCAGAACTCAAGGTGTTATTACTGACACAAAAGAGTACATTTGCTTTTCAGGAAATTTGACAGCTGATGGAGAAAAGTCTAAAATCTTCACAGAATGATAGTGAAGAAAAACATAAATTAAGGAATACTAATAGAAGTGAGCATAATGGCTAGGGACAGTTCTAATTAATTAAAGTTCATGCTGTTTATGGTTCTATTCATTTGTAGAGGTGATATACTTGCTTTTTTCTCCCCATAAGATTTATATCATGATTTAATAATCTATTTTTCCCTAAAGGCTGAAATTCTTTCGTTTGCCATATCTTCAGTCCTCTTGCAGGTTTTGGAGAGTTGGAAGTATGGAGACAAGGACTCAGCATGCTTAAACCCCATATTTTAAATAGATTGCAGTATCTCCCTCCTCTTTGCATACAGGCAGTTTTGCAGTTTCCTGGTGAAAGCCCTGTCAGTTATTTTTGCTTCTTTGCTTCTGATGAGGTTTGGGTTCTGCATAAGCAAAAAGTGAGCAAGCAAACAGAATCCACTACCAAATTATCATCATTCACCAGGAAAACACCAGGATACGTACAATGCCGTGAGGGAGAGATAAAAACCTGCATATTCCAATTCTTTACAAAACCAGCTGCACTTGCTAAGGCATACTCCAAAGTTAGCACATTTTTTGAGAGCTGAGCGTGAACAGAGGGGATAAGGGACAAGGGAGCAGCTGCTTGCTTTGGACTGTTCTGTTGGCAATATTGCTGGATTTTGCTGTAAGTGGTAATGGCTTCTATTTAGCAGCTTACAGTCCTTCCCTTTCACTCATCCTCAATAGGAGTATAATGCAGTCACAGCTGAGACACCACTACTCATGAGGAGGCTAACCTGCCAAGATGGAGAAGGAGGAAAGAAAAGCCACGTAGTAGTATGGCACAGTAAACTTCAAAATTAAAAAAAAAGCAGGGCTTAAATTTCTCATAGATTTTTTTCTTTTTTTATTACAGGTTCCTGGTCTATGCTTCTTGCCCCCTACCTGTAGCATAAGATTATCTTAAAAGGAGGCCCACTCTTCCTGTGAGCCTTTATAAGGGGCAGTGCAAGGGGTTAATATCATACATAGTCTACTTGTTGTCTTATAATATTGTGCACATTATCCAAATACACAAAAGTTAGTTAGATGCTTCCCTGAAGTGAGTCCAGTAGCATGTTGTGAATGAATAGAGGATGGGAGCTTTAGTGTGAAATAGTTCCCTCTTCTCAGTCTGGGTTTTCTGAAAGTAGAAAATTTTTGGCTCAGGGCATACTGTGAGAGTGCAAAATAGTCTTCCAAGGGAAACTGTAGCTCCTAGAGTCCTGGAGACAGACAATTATGAATGATTTGATGAACAGCAGTAATGGAATTTAGAATTATGTGATTTTTCTTATGATGCTCACTGTAAACTACATAATGTGGTACAGGAAAAAATTTGGAAGGCTACAAATCATGCAGGACTTTAAGGAGTTCTTTGTGTTTCTGTTTTCTTTCTAAGCACTTCAGAAAAGTTATCTTGATTCATCTGACAGACGTGGCAAATTTCTGTAGTTGAATCTGTTCATTTCCAGATGAGATTGTGGATCATCTTGTACATCATGGTGTCTGAAAATTATTAATAATTCATTTCCTAATTCTTATTAATTTTTGAAGTATTTTTGAGGCTAATTTCTTTTTTCCACATGGTCTCTTTTCAGAAATACAGCAATAAATACACTGTTTTTACAGCTCTACTTCTCTTAAAATAGCTAATATCTATCCACTGACAGATCTACTCATGAAACAGCCCTAATAATGTCCTTTAAAACATGAAGAGTGTGGTGCTTGTTTTGCTTCTGTATTTTGGAACCAACTTCTATTCAATTTAGTACTCTAAATGAACTCATATTATATCCTATTATTGAGGCAAATGACCACCTGCCTCCCCCATATGTTGATTTCAGTTTTAAATACTGCCATTTGGAAGTCTCGAAACTCATTAAAGTGACAGGGCTTTCAGCTCACAGACTCTGGCACTCAGAACAAAAGATATGGGGAAACATAATGTGAATTTTAAAAAATATTTCAAAACAAGTTCTGATTCATTTTCCACTCTTTGAACTCTTTTGTAGCTTTCCAAATTACAAAAAAAACCCCAAAAAAACTAAAGAATATTCTGCTAGTTATCCTTATAGTATTTGTCATTTCATAGTCTATTTTATTATAATTATTACTTTTCAAAGTCTTATTTTTATACAGTGTTCAAGTCTTGAAATAGTAGAACTCAATTCTGGCTGTACATGATTGACTTTCTTGCACAGTGCCTGCTGAAACACAACAAACATTGAAAATATGACCTAACTCTTTCCAGACTTTGGGTTATCTGTGTCTGATTATTTAGCATGACTACAGCACATATTTTAAAAACTACCAATTCAAAGACAGGTAGAGCTCTAGTCAGAAGGTTAGATCAAGACATATTCTTGAAATACTTTTTAAATATTAATGCGTAGTAGGATTGTGCAAAACAAGACAATTCCAATTTTAATGACACTGTGAACATGATGGGCTTTGCAAATGTCTCAGAGGTCTTTATTATCTCTACATACTATTCTGCAATGCTTGATTGTGGGGTAATTAAGCTCCTGGCCCTAGGTGGACAGCTGAAACAGCTCACAAGTTAGATTATAATATTTAAATCTGAGTCCTATCTGGGCTAAATGCCAAAGGCACGTTGTTGCAGAACTACTAAATGGACTCAATCAAAATATGGTATATGCTTTTGCAGCTAACACCATATGGATAAATATGCTTGCAGAGCTACACTGCTTTCTTCCATATAAAAATGTAAAAAACGTTATTTACCCTGTACTTCAAGATCTTGTCTGATTTCTTCCTTTCATGAAGGGATAGTGATTCAACAGTAACACTCGCTGAAAGAAACATTAGAAACCTCCTAGTACTAAAGGAGTCACAGCTGGGTTTTCTGTCTTAAGACTGCAGTCTTAAGTTTAAGAAGATGAGATGTAAAATTCTACTTCTAACATGATGCATGACCTTGCTTTGGGTATAACTTGCTCAATCTTCATGACAGTCTGGCTGACAAGACCTTTAGGCTTTTTGGAAAACTCTGTTCTTCCTGTCCCTCACATTATTCTTTAGCAATGGTATTTTTTTTACTTTTCAGGAATGATCTGAGCACAATGATGCTTCCATTTATGGACAAAGATAGAAATATTGTCTTGTTTCACAGTTTCCCAACCATTTAGAAGGAAGGAATTTTTCAGTTAAGACTGATAGCAGATCTATTTCCCTGGAATCAAAATTTCAAACTCCTGCCAACTCCACACATCCCCAAATTTATTATGAAATGACACAACATGCTGCTTCTCACTGTACAAGTGAACAGATCAAACCATGTAACTTTCCTGTCAGAGGACCTGTAACCTGTGAGGACAGCCAGAAACTCTGCGATCTCTTCTTCATGAAGTATTTGATGACAGAGCACCCTCACAGAGACAGATATTCATGTCTGTCATACTTCTTTCAGCTGTGATTTTACTCCTTTAATAAGAAACACCAGTGATGAATTACTGCAGAAAAACACAGATAAAAGGCCACAATCAGACCATTTCCCTACAAAATGCAGGTCACCTCTAGGAGTTTTATTGTGCCTGTTTTATACTCTGGCTTCTAAGGTTCTAAGCAGATTTTAGACCACTGCTGTGGGGAACGCAAGCAGAGAGTGCTCCCTGTCAGTAACACCAGTAGCTTTCAGATTCATTCCTTCTCTGCCACTGGTAGCTAAAAGAGACAGGTTTGGCTCTGCAGGGCTCTTCCCACAGCTCTCCATTTCAGCTCTGTTCTTTCTCCTTCGCTCAACCTTATCTGTGGCAGGAGCATCCTGCCCTTGGCACTTCTTTCTTGCCTGCCCTGCAGAAAAGCCTTGAAACAACTTTGCTAAGACCATGGCAACTTACCAGCTTTCTGTCCCCAGAGAGCTGCACATGACAGGATGTATTTAACAACCAGGGAGTCTATAAGTGACAACAGGGAAACCACAAAATTGCAAGAATGCTGTCTAAAAAGGAAAGCAAAGCAGCTGACACAGAGGCTGACACTGACACAGACAGACTTGAATAGCATCTGAATATACAAGAAGTGCTCTCTGTCAAATCTCCTGCACAATCCAAGAGCAATTTGAACTCACGGAAAGCGTCATCTAAGAATGGTGTGTTTTCACAAGAATAACTAAGAATTTGAAGAAGCTACAGAATAGTACATTGCTGAGCTCAAAAAACTTCCCAGTTTCTGGAATTACTGAACCTGAATAAGAATAAATCATTTATAGTAAAACCATTTTATGTATTAGAGGGAAGGAAGGTCAAAGGAGGATGCTCAGAGAATCCACAGCAGTCCTTTCAGTGAAGTTGGTGAATAAGCTCACCTCTAGAGAAAGAGCACAGCTCAGATAATTTGGTAATGTAAATGTGAAAATAAAGGAAAAATCCAACAAAAATGCATACAAAATTAAATGTAAATCTAGAGTCACAGTTGAAGTAATACAGAGGATCTTCATGGTGCTGTGAGTAAAGACATTCTGTAATCTCATATCCAATAGAAATAAATGTACCCAATTAAAAGAATATCACACAGGAGAGATTTTACACATGCAGAACTAGAGGGAACTTGAAGGAAGGATTATGGAATCTTTTTTTAGTCAAAAATGATTTTTTTTTAGAAAGGTATCCGTTCTTCCATCTTTCATTCTTGAAAAATCTAAGCTATCAAAATTTATTTCTGTGGTACTTTAAAGACAATGTTTTATAATTGCAAACATTTTTCTAAGGCATGATACTGTTTTTAAGCTATGTATGAATTTAAACATCAGAAATTTTGGAATTATCAAAAACCCCACTTGTATCTTAGAAACAAAGTCTGTGAAAACTAGAAATTACAGATTTCATCCTTATTGCACTCAATAAGATTTCTCAGCATTTTGAAACTTTTTAGAGGTAAGAAATCAGTAAATTGTTGAGTCTACACATGACAATAAGGCAGTGCAAAACAGGTGACTGATAGTCTGTCACCAGGTGCAAACACAAAAAAGCAAAACACAAAGAGGTAATTTGTTAACAATAAAGGCCATGTCTACTATTTGGAGTTGAGCCAGTCCATATTGGCCCAGGCTGTGAAAAAATTTATCCTTCTCAAGCAATTTTATTGTGCCAGAAAAATCTTGGTGTGGATGCTAACAGAAGATGATTTTTTGCTGTTATTCAGGGACCCGGTGTTATTAAGCAAGTCAAAGAGCTTGTGTCAGCACGCTCTGTCTACGCTAAGGGGGTTTGCTGATGGCGCAGCAGAACCTCTCTTGCATAGACAAGGTTAAATACTTCTTCAAAATGTGCAAGAGAGGTAAATGAGAGGTCTCGCAAAGCCAAATTGCAATTTGATAATGCTATGATCATACTTGAACTGGATCAAAATAGATAGCAGTTAGAATAGTGAAGATCCATAGGCAGCTATGAAGTCAGAGGCTGTATTACAGGGTGCATACAGGTTATGCCTACAGTAGGAAGAGATTCTTGTGGGATCCTAGTGACACTTAACCTGAATAAATGATTCCTGTGTCAAAAACTCAATCAAAAGCAAGCAAACTCATCTAGAGAAAGCATTTTATAGTAGTCTTTCCAAAGCAAGGCTCGTAAAAGGCTACCAAAATGTTTTGTTATTAGACTATGATGAATTTCAGACATAGGACATCTGGAAACTTGCAAAATAACTCAATCACTAAAAAAGCAAAAATAATGAGAGCAATAGCATACACTGGACAGAACAAAACCAAGACAAACTTCATATAATTGCAAAGGCTACAAGAGCTGGAAGATCTATATAAAAGCCCTTATGCTTATTTGCATAAACCCAAACAATTTAAATAATGCTCACTGCCAAATTTCTGAATAGAAAAAGTATTTTCTGAGCTGACTAAAGAAGAAGAAGGGAGATTCAGTGGCCCAGAAGGACCTGTCACACATGTTAACGTCCTCTGTACAAACCTCGACTTGGGATGGTACAATTTTTCTGTACAATTTCTGTACAAACTCTGGTACAATTTTTCTCTAAACAAGAGACAAATACGCAAAATTATCTATATAACTAGACAGAACTGCAATAAAGGTTACATACTTGACATATTCACTCAGTGACTGATTACTCTGTGTGACTCCTGTACAATCAACAAATACTCTTGCATCAAAGACATTCTAGGCAACAAATCAGATGCACAAATACTGGAAAAGAACAACTTATCACAGTTGTTCCATATATATATATGTATATATATAATGACAATGTTCATGGACCGAGCAGAAAGTGATTCCTTTAAATGCATGTAAAATCGATGAGCATACATAAGCTGGCTTTTTCTCCAAAGTCTCTTTACTGTATTAAAATGTAGCAAGTGAACAAGTATAAGAAATATTACATTTAAGTGAAATACAAAGAAAGCTTAAACTAAGTCCATTATGTGCTGGCTTCTAGAGAGTGACAGAAAGACTCCAAGAGAGAAAAAGAAAGAACTAAATGCCAGTGGCAGCTCCTCTTGGCCTTTATACTGTCAGGATGGGGGATGGTTAGAAAAATAAATTCAGAATGAAAAGCACCCAACTGTTTCCCAGCAAGCTAGAAAGAGGTAAGCATCCAACAGGTTTAATACTTAAGAGCAGTCAACCAGAATAAAACCTTGTAGGAAACGGAGTTCTGCCAAGACTGTATTGAGTTATTTTTAGACTGAAGTCCCTGGAAACTTCTAGAGAGTACATACACCTCACATAAAACATTGTGTTCAAAACTGATTGTAAACTAGTGAATGTTTATGAAACAGGGCAAGTGACAAAGTGAGGAGTAAAAATGCAGAGCTTTCTCTAGAGGTCTGGGGTCAAATAGACTATTTTGCTTTGAACTATAAAACCAATCTCATTATCCTTAGGCTTCTGGAACGGAAATAAACTGTGAGACACTACCAGAAATACTTATTGATAACTAATTTACCAGGTACATTTTTAGGACTGATTATGCAAGTTGTGATTGCAAGACAGAGCCCTTAGACAATAGTAGATATGTCTATGTTTACTTCCAGAGCTAGAAAGCATATATACTATAGAGTTAATATTCAATATAGGAGGTTTCTGAACTGAATTTCTATACTATCTTGCAAATATCACAAAACTTCTGCCCTGCAGGGACATTCAGGAAGCAGTACCCACATAATCTGTCATTCCTTACAGAAAATCATATCCCAATGCAACATTATAATGAGTATTTTGATCCTCACCAAAAAAAAAAAAAAAAAAATTAGATAGGTTATTTTAATACTGCAAACCCAGTCAAATTAAAGAAATAAATATTAATAATAGTAACATGTTCCCCTGTGTTTATTATGATTCAGTTCCAAATGTTTCTTTATCACTGTAGCCACAGATACAACAGAGGAGGCCTCAAAAGGACAAGAAAACCTTTTCTCAGTTACTTTCTCCTAAAATGTAAGCCTGTGCAGGACTGTTATTCTCATAAACTGAGAGCTGGAAGCACTAAACCACCCTAGGGAGAGAAAACATAATTTTATATCTTTCATCATTTTGAACTTGCCTAGTATATAATTTCTGATGGAATGAATGTAAACATCTTGATTAGCTCAGATGGAAAGTAAGGACTCCTTAGAGCTCCTGCTTATGAATAGAAATCCAAGTTACAGTCAGTTTCTTAACAGAGAAGAAATCAGGGTCAAAGGAACAAGTACAAGTAATTTATTTGTTGCAGTGGAGTTTGTTTTATGACAAAGTACACACTGTTTCAGAACAAAGACTACACAGTAAGCACAGGCAACTCTTTCCTTCTTCAGGAATATCAGTCAGTTTGAAGCTGTTACCTACCTCTTGTAAGACAGCTCTGAGTGAATCCAAATGCTGGATAAAACTAGAAAAAAATTGAGTAAAGGTAAAGCTTTCTGTTGACTTGCAGCAATTTCCCCAAAAGTAGATGTCTCAAAATTAACAGTTAGCTAGTACACTCCCACGCCAGATGAAATATTCAGATTAAATGAAAATATTTCCATTGTAAGAGTGGTGAAATATGGGGGCAATTTGCCCAGAGAGGTTGTGGACCCTCCATCCTCAAAAATTCAAATACACACAAGCCCTGAGCTACCTCACATAAATTGGACTTGCTTGGACTAGGGGATTTCATCCTCCAGAAGTCCCTGTCAGCTTCTTGTTACTCAATGGAACTGTAATTATCCTCAATACCTACTATCAGGGGTGGTTGTGATAATGATACTTAAAACATTTATCTTGGGACACGGAAGCGTTCAACAGTTGCAGTGATGTAACTTTACCATATTCCTGTAAAGAATCTGTTGTCTGTGACTATGTCTGTTATACAGTTGCATCCAGAGACAGGACGGTGAGTTTTGTGGTGGGGGTGGCCATTAAAGGTGGTAGGGCGCTTCCCTGAGCAGGGAATAGCCGAAAAAACTCAATCGGGGGTCTGCGCCAGGCTCGTGGCTCAACGGTTGTTGCTGCGTGGTGCCTGACAGGAAAGGACGATCCTGGAATCCACCATGGGGGATTTTAACAGTCCTTACGGAGCACAACTACCAGAGCACAGCCAAAGAGAAGCCTGGCAAAGAGTAGCATGGCAAAGAAGAGTGTGGCACGTTGAACAGGGCATGTTAAACAGGGTAGTTTGAGTGGCAGTTCAAGTGAGCAGGGCGAGCAGGGAGGGCGCAGAGAGGGGCTGGACCATGGTCAAAAGGGACTGAGAACCATGATGGCTACCCATCAAAAGACTAAGGCTGCACCAAGCATGATGGAAGCTGCCACGCAGACAGAACCCCAGTGGGCACATGCAGCTACCCAGACCCTGGGCTGCTGACAGTGCCCCACTCCCACAGTGGCTCACACATTTGGCACTGGCTCCACATGTGGAAACTTGCTTGGGTGGGGTTTCCTTCATTTGGTGGAAGAGCTGAGGAAAGAAGTGGAAAGGCTGAGGACCGTCAGGGAATGTGAGAGGGAGATAGATCATTGGAGCAGTGTCCTCTCACAGACTGCCATGCCTAGTACGGCTGAGCACCACCCACCAGTAAGCTGCAAAGCTGGGAGAGAGAGAGATGGGGAATGGCAGCAGATTCCTGTCTGGAGAAGGAAACCTACTCCCCTGTCCCAGACAACAAACCCCCAGATCCCCCTGGGGAACAAATATGAGGTGCTGTAGGTGCACCCTATCCCTGAGGATGAGGAGGACTGCACCCACAGCCTGGAAATATTTCCAAATCTCTGCCATCCTGAGACGGTGATAAAAATATCCTCTGTAAAAAAAGGAGGGTGATTGTCTTGGGGGATTCCCTTCTTAAAGGAATATGAGGTCCCATCTGCAGACTGGACCTGCTCCAAAGGGAGGTCTGCTGCTTGCCAGGGGTATCAGTAAGGGACATTATTAGAAAACTTCCGTCCCTGGTCAAGGACACAGATTACTACCCACTATTAGTATTTCAAGTGGTCAATGAAGACATAGAGTATATTAAGCCTAAAGCTGTTAAGAGGGACTTCAGGACACTAGGGAGAATGATCGAGGGCTCTGGGGCACAGGTAATAGTTAGCTCCATTCCAATACTAAGGAATGGAGAGCAGAAAGTAAGGAAGAAGAAATAAATTAATAACTGGTTCAGGGACTGGTGTGAAAAGACGGGCTTTGGGTTCTTAGATCATGGGGAGACCCACACACCCCCAGGATTTCTTACAAGGGATGGGACATGCCTGTCTCCTAAGGGGACTAAAGCCCTCTCCAAAAATCTAGTTAAACTCATAAATCAAGCTTTAAACTAGATGTGAGGGGGCAGGGGATGGAGGCCAGGCCAGATGGGAGTGAGCCTGGAGATGGGACTTCAGTGTCAAAGGGGTGGTGTGCTGGCGAGGACCGCCTGTATACCACCACTAAGCATGAGGGTGTGAGTGTACCTGGGGATGGTAAGCAGGAAACTGGCACTGTGGCCTTAGTTAACCCAAGGATCACTCAATTGGGAAGAAACACTATTACGAGGGCTGTAGGTTCCCCAACCCAGCTGAAGTGCATCTACACCAATGCACGCAGCATGGGAAACAAGGAGGAGTTGGAAGCTGTGGTAGGGCAAGGAGACTATGATGTCATTGCCATTGCAGAGACATGGTGGGTTGACTCGTATAATTGGAGTGTACCCATGGTGGAGTATAAACTCTTCAGGAAGGACAGGAAAGGCAGAAGAGGAGGGAGTGATGAGAGTGATGGGAGTCTGCTATAGACCGCCCAGTCAAGAAGAAGTAGCTGATGAGTTCTTCTACATACAACTGAGAGTAGTCTCAAGATCATTACCTCTAGTCCTCGTGGGAGACTTCAATTTCCCGGATATCAACTGGGAGTATAACACAGCAGAAAGGAAGCAGTCCTGGAGGTTCCTGGAGTGTGTGTAAGACAACTTGCTTACACAGCTGGTGAGCGAATTGAGAAGGGACAGCACCCTCCTGGACCTACTGATCGTGAACAGAGAAAGACTTGTGGGGGATGTGAGGGTTTGAGAATGCCTGGGGCAAAGTGATCATGAGATGATAGAGTTCTCAGTGCAGGGGGAGATGAAGAAGGAGGTCAGCAGAACAGTCATGCTCAACTTTCAGAGAGCAAACCTTGGACTGTTCAGAAGGCTGGTCAGAAAAGTCCCAAGGGAGGCGCTCCTTAATGGCAAAGGAGTCCACGAGGTCTGGGCACTCTTTGAAAAGGAACTCCTAGCAGTTCAGTAGAAAGCCACCCCCATGTTCTGCAAAAGTAGCCGGTAGGGTAAGAAAGCAGTGTGATTGAGTAGGGAGGTCTTGAGAGTCATCAATAAGAAGAGGGAGGTCTTGAGAGTCATCAATAAGAAGAGAAAGGTCTATGAGCTTTGGAGGAAGGGGCAGGCATCCTGGGTGGACTATAGGGAGGAAGCAAGAACATGCAGGGAAAAAATCAGGAGGGCTAAGGTCCAACTAGAAATCATATTGACCAAGTCTGTGAAAGACAAAAAATCTTTTTACAAATATATCAACAGTAAAAGGAGGACTAGGGAGAATTTCCAGTCCCTACTGGATGCAGAGGGAACAATAATAACAGCGGCTGAAGACAAGGCAGAAGTACTAAATGACTACTTTTCTTCAGTCTTTAATTTTAAAGAAAGTTGTTCTATCTGCACACAACCCCAGGGGTTGGAAGAGCAGAATGAGGTTCCCACAATCCAAGAGGAGGTAGTTAGAGACTTGCTTGCCCGGCTAGATGTCAACAAGTCTATGGGACCAGATGGAGTCTACCCAAGACTTTTGAGGGAAGACTGGGGAGGTACCATTGGACTGGAGGCTGGCTGATGTTGTGCCCATCTATAATAAGGGGCACAAAGCGGATCCAGGGAACTACAGGCCAGTGAGTCTGACCTCAGTGCCAGGGAAAGTCATGGAACAGGTGATCTTGAGTGCTATCATGAAGCACATGCAAGAGAACTGGGTCATCAGGCCCAGTCAACACAGGTTCACAAAAGGCAGGTCTTGCCAAACTAACCTGATCGCCTTCTATGACAAAGTGACTCAGCTGCTGGACAAGGGAAAGGCTGTGGATGTGGTCTTCCTGGACTTCAGTAAAGCCTTTGACACAGTTTCTCACAGCATTCTGCTACGGAAACTGTCAGCCTCTGGCCTGGACAGGCGCACACTCTCCTGGGTAGAAAACTGGTTGGATGGCTGGGTCCAGAGAGTGGTGGTAAATGGTGTTAAATGCAGCTGGAGGCCAGTGACAAGTGGTGTTCCCCAGGGCTCAGTGCTGGGTCCAGCCCTGTTCAATGTCTGGATGAAAGCATTGAGTGTACCCTTAGCAAGTTTGCAGATGACTCTAAGCTGGATGGAAGTGTGGATGTGCTGGAGGGTAGGAAGGCTCTACAAAGAGATCTAAACAGGCTGGACCGCTGGGTAGTGTCCAATGGTATGAGGTTTAACACGGCCAAATGTCGGGTCCTGCACTTGGGGCACAAAAACCCTGTGCAGTGCTACTGCTACTGGGAGAAGCCTGACCTGAAAGCTGCCAGGAGGAGTAGGACCTGGGGGAATTGGTTGACAGCCGACTGAACATGAGCCAGCAGTGTGCCTAGGTGGCCAAGAAGGCCAATGGCATCTTGGCCTGTATCAGAAATGGCATGACCAGCAGGGTAACCTCCAGGGAGGTTATTCTCCCTCTGTACTCCACACTGGTGAGACCTCTTCTTGAATCCTGTGTTCAGTTCTGGGCCCCTCACCTCATGAAGGATGTTGAGGCTCTGGAGCAAGTCCAGAGAAGAGCAACTAAGCTGTTGTAGGGTCTGAAGAACAGTCCTGTCTTATGATGTGTGGCTGAGAGAGCTTGGGGTTGTTTAGGTTGGAGAAGAGGAGTCTGAAGGGAGGCCTTATTGCTCTCTACAACTACCTGAAGGGAGGTTGTGGAGAGAAGGATGCTCACCTCTTCTCCCAAGTGACGCCGGGCAGGACAAGAGGGAACAGCCTCAAGCTCCACCAGGGGAGGTTCAGGCTCAACATAAGGAAAAAAATCTTCACTGAAAGGGTCATTAGGCACTGGAACAGGCTGCTCAGGGAGGGAGTTGATTCACTTTCCCTGGAGATGTTTAAGGCATGTGTTGATGAGGTACTGAGGGGCATGGTTTTGAGATTGGTGGGAATGGTTTGACTTGATAATCCAGTGGTTCTCTTCCAACCTGGTGATTCTATGATTCTATGATTTTACGTCGATAACAAAACTGAGATACACTGAAGTGTATTGAAGTACAAATTTGACCAAATTCAGATGGGAAATTTAGTATATTTGCTTGTACTATTCTGCCTGGTTGCTTTACGTAACTTAAAAAGCACTGAAAAAATTTATTCAGGGACTTCAGTGTCAGAGACGATATAACTTGAGGAGCTGATAACACAATCGCTTTTGCATATACAGATGCAGAAAGAATACAAAGGCACTGTAATGTAAAATTGCAGTGGGAAATCATCTATTTCAGTTGATTAGTTTTCATTACTAAGCACTAAACCAGTATGACCTCCTGGGTCAGACTCTTTTGTGTTGGCTGACCCACGTCACTGGCATATCAATGAATGCTTTGTATAGAGCAACTAGTGATCAATCCGAATGTAAGATTTGGAACAAAAAAGAAATATCGCCATGGTCAGTAAAATTCCCTTTATCATTCTTTTCCAGGCCTTCTGTGTGTTTCCTTGCTAGTCTCTCCCTAACTTTCTTATCTTCTTTTCCCTTTTCAGCCAGGCTTAGCCCTACCTCTCCTAAGCTCAGCAATAAGAGGATTTTCTTCTTCATTCATTTAATTTTAGATAAATGTTGAATTGGGAGTTGTACATTACCCCTGATTCAGCTGTCTTGCTGGAAGTCAGTGGGAGACTTAGTCTGAGTTGCATGTGAATGCACTCCAGAGGTACTTGCTGTATAACTAAAAGCTTGGGGGAGAAAAAGGCAGTTAAGGAAAAAAAATTTAGACTACTAACCATCAAGATGCAGCTGAAAGTAGCACCTGAGACATGTTTTGGCTAAAATCCTTTTCTGACTTTCTAACAGGACTGCTTGAAGAAAGATAAAGGTAAATCTAGCTTTTCTGAGCATCTTGAAATAGAAAACACATAGAAGTTGAAATCTTCAGAATAAGTCAAGTCCTTACTAGACACAATATGAATTCAAAAAAATAGGTCTAAATTCAAATGCTGTTGAAGGTCAAGGGATCAGAAATCAGAAATTGGGTTCTTGCCACCTGTAATTAAAATAACTAAATTCAGAATATCTGCTCTCTTCCTTCTTATGCCCTATATAATTAGAGATATTCATGTTTATCTTTTTTCCCAAAAATCTACATCCTGGTTTATCTTAATATAATTTTTTTTCTTAAGTCATTTGGAAGGACTTGTCTCTTGAACCTATATCCAACAATAAACTGACTCGTAAAGGCATCCAATAATGATATATACTGCCTATCACCCTGATTAAATTTAGAGCTTATATGTAGGATTTATATTTCTCTTAAAAAATCTATATTCTTTTCATTGACATCAGTCATAAATCTTGTACTGACAGCATGAGGTAAATTTAAAATCAGGTAAAATACTTTATAAAATCAAAGTTGTCTAATACTATCCTATCAGCAACTCTGTAGCCACAGTCTGATTGCATGTGGTGCTTACTTTCAGCAGAGTGTGGTAAAATTCAGAATTAAAAAATCCCACAATCAGACAGGAACTTCAAAACTGCAATTGAAACTGACAGGAAGAATGCTGTTGCTGCAATTCAAGGGCATTTAAAGTTTACATGCATTTTTTATGCTTTAAAAGGCAGCGTTATTCTTAGGAAAATGACCAAAGCCTGATATCAAATTTTTTTCAAAACATTTGGAAATCATTTGAAAATTAAGGCATATGTGACTTTCAAAGAGTATTAAAGTAAATATTTTTTAACCATACAAGTCATACTTCTGTCTCCTTAAAATGGACATAATCATAAGCAGTGTTTCTTTTACTTATTAATGCAAATCTGCTGATTTTCATATTAAACTATTATTTCAGTATAGCAAAGATCATACAGTAGCTATACTTTTTTAGACCTTTACTTTATGGACCTGAAAACACATTATCAACTGTAGTTTGCAATGTTATACCCATTATATTTATGAAATAAACAGATGAGTGCCAGAATTTAAGTTTACATAGAAATGTTGGCAAACAGTTGGGGTTTTTTTTGATTCCTGACTATCAAAAGCCTATTCTTGTTTCCAGATACAACACTCACTATTCACAATAAGGACTATAGGGCAAAGAATCTCATATATTCTTTCACTTTTCTTTCACTTTAAAGGCAGAAGCTAACTACTGGGAATGCTGAAAGCTGGTCAAGCATGAAGTTTAGCTTAGAATTAAAATCGAAGTAGAAATTCCTAATTTGACTTCTATGTGTTTGAAAGTGTGAGACATGTCTGAATGTCTGTAGATGTTCCAATTATTTAAAAGTACCATGTACTCACTTTCTCTGTTTCTGTAGACTTCATGGATTCATTTCACTAGGAAAAAGTTCACTTATTCTACCTGAAGAATGATTTCTAGCTGGTTGTTTCAACCACCATGTCTAAGTCAGTGAAAAAGACATCCAGTGTACTCTTTTATCCTTTGCTGCATTGGAAGGTGTTCAATAAGCAACCTTTCTGTATGTGATGGCCAGTTCCTGAGTGTCACATCTGTTACCTTGCTGCAAGGAAGTATTGCTAACTCAGGTATCCTGTTCTACTCCCTCATGGGCAGATGTTCCAAGGGATAAAACAAGGAAAAACCAAGTGCCACAGGCAAGTACTTCCTTAGGTCTGGAACTGCTGTTAACAGAACTAGGGGTCCTGGACTTGGAGCTGTACCAGTTTGTACAAACAGGAAATTTGGCACCTTCTCTACTAAAATGTGATGTTTGTACGAGTACAATGGAGTATTAATTCAGTGACAGCAACTAATACAAATGCAAGAGTGAAATTGTTACGTACTACTATACAAAGATAAACACATGAAAAAATAAATGAAAAAATAAAATTAGTAGGAAATGATTGTTCAGCAAGAACAAAAAAACATTTTGCAGCTTAACACAGGAACATGTGTCTGATTACTCCTTTGCAGGTGGTTCAGGCAGCCAGCATAATTTAAACTAACACCTACTTTAATAAGGCCCAAAGAAACAGACTTGTCAAATCAGAAGAATAATCAAAATAAGAGGTCAAACTAGCTTAGGAAAAAGTCAAACACACACCGACTGAGTGATCTGTAAATACATGAATAGCAGAGAGCATCACTGATTTTGTAGGCAGTACAACTATGAGTCAGAAGGTCCAAAGTCTTGCTGTCTATTTTGAATCCATTCACGTGGCAAGATCATATCATATAATCCTTTGGTGATTCATCCTGAATAAGTGGACTGCAACATTTAGCTATTTTGGCAAATTGAGATTACTAGGTAAAAAAACTAGGAACAAGATATTATTTAGTTATGCTTCCACCACTACATACTGGTTTTCATGCAGAGAAGTCAAACTGCCAATAACACTTCAAAAAAGATTGCAAGCAGATGATGTGCTATATAAAAAACAATAAAAAAGAAAAATATATTGTGAAATTAATGGGTGGTCAACACTATTTTGAAGACTAAAGCCTGATTATTATTTTAGTGTCCTGTAGAAACAAAAGAAATAATAATTGTAAAAAAAAGACTTAAAACAATCTTTTTCCATCTACAGAATTAAAAATCAATGTAATAGCATTTATGCACATGCATTCGTAAAGACTCTAGCATAAAAATGTACTGAAAGTAGCACTACTGCCTTGATACAATAAGACAGATTTATTTCTTTATTTTTACATGTCCAAGGGTAAACAAACAAAAAAACCTCAACCCCACTTTGAACTTGCACAGATTCTTTTTCAGATTTCAGAACAATTTAAAACTCAGATGTTTCATAGTGTACATTCTGTTTATTTTCCTTAGTCTTTTGGTTTTAATACTTTAATTCTGGCATTTTCATTAATATACAAAATGCTGCTGAGAAAGAAATACAAAGGTTTTCATTTCAAAAATGTCAAAGTTGAAGAGTAGATATTTCTTCTTTACTTTTGAGGCTGTTGGAATGGAAATAGAGAAACTAAAACAATAATTGTTGATAACTGTTGTAAAAATAGGAATGACAACAATGATGACGTTTGCATAATTGTTCTGAGCATTTTGCCTTTTAACTGTCCAAACACTAGATAAATTCTACATAACTTACCATATTCTACATGTAATTTGCCAGATCACCTCAACAACCTCACCAATCACTAAATGCCCTGCTTATTTATTAGCAAACATGGGAAATGTGTCAGAGCAGCTGCAGATAATTATTTGACCTTTGCCTTCTGTCACTAGGCTTCCCAACAGTAGCTGTCTCCAAATAGGGGCTTTTGACTGGGATGTGAAAAAATGAATGTCTGTGAGCCACAGTAGAAAGCACAGAGCTGTCATACTGCTGTGGTTAATGTAACAAAATACTACACTCCTCAAGAATACAAATATACTGTTAATAACAATGAGGCTGAGAAATTATTCTGTAACTAGATAGTTTGAAATCTATATACCCAATGCATTCAGGAGACAGACACTGCTTCCTAGGACTTGACGAAAACTATGCCTGCAGTGTGTTTTCTCCATATTGATGCTGAAGCAGAGTTTGATTTTCGGTTGTATTATCAGTCCAAATCTTCATTGCTTGTAGTCATCACTTACATTTTTATCCTATTGATGCAATTAGAATCATAGAACCATAGCATAACCAGGTTGAAAGAGACCCATCGGATGATCAAGTCCAACCATTACTATCAAACATTAAACCATGCCCCTTAGCACCTCGTCCACACATACCTTAAACACCTCCAGGGAAGGTGACTCAACCACCTCCCTGGGCAGCCTATTCCAATGCCCAATGACCCTTTCTGTGATTTTTTTTTTTACTAATGTCCAGCCTAAATCTCCCCTGGCGGAGCTTGAGGACATTCCCTCTTGTCCTGTCCCCTGTCCTTGGGAAAAGAGGCCAGCACCTCTTTCTCTACAACCTCCCCTCAGGTAGTTATAGAGAGCAATGAGGTCTCCTTTCAGACTCCTCTTCTCCAGGCTAAACAACCCCAGCTCTCTCAGCTACACTTCGTAAGACTTATTCTCCAGCCCCTATAACAGCTTAGTCGCTCTTTTCTGGACTCGCTCCAGAGCCTCAACATCCTTCTTATGATGAGGGGCTCAGAAATGAACACAGGATTCAAGGAGTGGCCTCACCAGTGTGGAGTACAGAGGGAAAATAACCTCTCTGGACCTGCTGGTCACACCATTTCTGATGCAAGCCAGGATGCCATTGGCCTTCTTGGCCACCTAGGCACACTGCTGGCTCATGTTCAGTCGGCTGTCGACCAACACCCCCAGGTCCCTTTCCTCCTGGCAGCTTTTCTCAGCCCAGCGGTCCAGCCTGTTTAAATCTCTTTGTAGAGCCTTCCTACCCTCCAGCAGATCCACACTTCCACCCAGCTTAGAGTCATCTACAAACTTGCTAAGGGTACACTCAATGCCTTCATCCAGGTCATTGATGAAGACACTGGACAGGGCTGGACCTAGTAGTGAGCCCTGGGGAATCCCTGCAAACTTGCTAAGGGTACACTCAATGCTTTCATCCAGACATTGAACAGGGCTGGACCCAGCACTGAGCCCTGGGGAACACCACTTGTCACTGGCCTCCAGCTGCATTTAACACCATTTACTACCACTCTCTGGACCCAGCCATCCAACCAATTTTCCCCCCAGGAGAGTGTGCGCCTGTCCAGGCCAGAGGCTGACAGTTTCCGTAGCAGAATGCTGTGAGAAACAGTGTCAGAGGCTTTACTGAAGTCCAGGAAGACCACATCCACAGCCTTTCCCTTGTCCAGTAGTTGATCAGGTTAGTTTGGCAAGACCTGCCTTTTGTGAACCTGAGTTGACTGGGCCTGATGACCCAGTTCTCTTGCATGTGCTTCATGATAGCACTCAAGATCACCTGTTCCATGACTTTCCCTGGCACTGAGGTCAGACTCACTGGCCTGTAGTTCCCTGGATCCGCTTTGTGCCCCTTATTATAGATGGGCACGACATCAGTCAGCCTCCAGTCCAGTGGAACCTACTCAGTCTTCCAGGACTGTGGGAAGATGATGGAAAGGGGTTTGGCAAGCACATCCGCCAGCTCCCTCAATACCCTTGGGTGAATCCCGTTTGGCCTCATAGACTTGTGGGTGTCTAGCTGGGCAAACAAGGTTCTTACCACCTCCTCTTGGACCACGGGAGTCTCATATTGCTCCTCTATCTCTGGGATTTGTACACAGAGAGAACAACTTTCTTTACGATGAAAGACTGAGGCAAAGAAGGCATTAAGTACCTTAGCCTAGTCCTGCAATATCACATTAAAAAAATACCATAGAACTCTGTTTCTTTACAACTCAGATTTCCTATCTTTTTCCTATACTGGATTATCTCTCATTGTTCTTTCTATTTGCTTCTTTCTGCAGGTGCTAAATTTTTTTACATGCAAATCTCAATTTCACTAAATAGCTTGCCCATTCTAATGATTTTTTCTTGTCTGGTCTGCTGTATAGAGCTCCAAGAACATTAGAAATTTGTTTCCTGAAAATGGAAAACTAAAATGTATTCAGATTTGATGAACTTATAGTCAAATTACATATGGAAAAACCCCAACTGAAGAAACTGATAAAAGAGGGGACTGCCATATATCTAACAAGAGGTGAATGCAAACCACTCTTTCAGAGGATTCTTTAACAGATTTTCTCCTTTTTTCAGATTCATGTTTTCACAAGACTGGTAGAAACTGTAATAACTGAGATACATATTTAAAACTGTCAAAATATGCAAACAGAATCATGTTTTGCGTAAGCCTAATTTCCTTAGAAAATGAAGATAATTCTAACATTATCAATATTTTAAAATCTTTTAAACACCTTAGAAGTTATTTAAGTTGCAAATCCTCTATCTTTGAAAGTTTGTTATTTCCACTAACCAGAAGCCTTCAAATATCATTCAAGTCATGTGAAGTCCTACTGCTCACTGATTAACATCAATAAAGTGGGACAGTGCTAGGGTTCTAGACAGTTCCAAACACTTCATTCTCTGACTGTCTTCAGAAAAGTAGAAGAATTAAAAATAATTAACTATCTGAAGTACTATCAGAGACACAGCCATGCAGCACACCCACACAGGTTAATTTTCAAGAGGAAATACCTTCTTCTTTCCTGCTTCTACATACATGTACCGTGTCTCCAGAAGTCCATGCTGGCTACCTAATTGAGGAAAGTTCCCAAAGTCTGTCATATGAGGCCCTTGTAAGGTCCTTTTCCTCAGAGACTCCTTACCCAGCAGTTCCATGTTTTTATTGAAGTGATAATGATGAGGACAAAACTAAGGAAAAGAAACTGAATAGTTTTAATTCTTCCCTTATTGGTGAATCTTATAGTCTATTGAATGGACACAGAGCTATAGGAGAGATAGAGTAAATTCTCTAAGAAACCACAGAAATTAAGAAATAGAAAGAAATGCAATATATTAAGCTCATCTTCATACTTATTTCTGAACTTGCTAAGTTCTTTTATTAGGATTAAAATAGTAATGAAATTTCTCACAGATAAGTTTGGCTAATTCTGCATTAACCTTACATAAATGAAGTATTCTGACATAGAAACATGTATATACACTAATCAGTGATGATGGAAATGAATCAGAGATAAAGTAATATTATGTTATCTTGTCTGTGAACTGCTATTATTAGTTCATCATGAAACAACTTTTCAGCCTCCTGAAACTTTCCCTAAGACTGAAAAGCAGTTAAGTGAGAACTAATCTTAAAGTTTACCTGTTACTTTAGTGCTTATTTCCCTTGGCAAAAGTGGGTATAATCAATTTGTGTACTGTAAATTCATGTACAAAAACATTTTCTCTGGAAATTCTTTTTATTATTCATATTACTCACATAAATGGTAATCAAGCTTTTTAAAGGCCTCAAAGATCAAATTTTCAAGATCTTCTCATAAATCTGTTAGGTTGATTGTTGATTTATGATCTTCCTTTCTGAGTACTGAGTAAAAATTAGTCACATGGCGGAAGTGTTTTTTTCAGCTGTTCTAAACATTTAAATAGACTCCTCTCCTCCCTCAACTGAAATTCCTGAATATTTGCCTCAGTTTGCCTTAGAATTTCCTTCAATAGCTTTAGCATATAATCCTATTCAAGCTCCTTAATCAAAATAGCTTATTTTCAATTATAATATAGTCATTGCTTTCATATGAATTTGCTACTTCTAAAGATTTTTCAGAAAAAAACCTGTATTTCTTTTTTTCCATTTTATGTCCTTTTAGATGTTTGAAGAATAGTTGTAACTTCCCCAATGAATGTTTTTGATTTGTTTTGACTGTGCAAAGACAGAGTACCCCAAAATTCTAATGTCAGATAAAAATCTTCCTAGGAAAAAGGAAAAATATCTGAAAGAAGTTATAAAGACTTCAATAAGCACTTCATGAAAGACATTAACATTACATAAAAGTAAATAATTTAAATTTCTTGCCACTTAGTATCACTGTATGTACCTTTACTGAATATCTGTCATGTTTAAAGAGATAAGTAAATAAACCTGATATTAATGGAGCTGCAGATCAAATGCTAAATGCATTTCTCACTTGTTGACGTATCTCTGAGAATGAGGTAGTAATATTAAAATGTGGAAAGCAGAAAGCATCAGTATAGTTGACTGACAAACCAAAAGGAGGTGCTCAAGTCATTATATAAACCAGATATTTACCATTATAAAGAGAGCTACAGATGAACTATATGCTTCAGAAAATGTTGAAAATTAACATGACCTCAGAATCCTTGCTTCACAGAATCTGAGGTTGAAGGAGACCTCTGGAGATTTTGTAGTCCAGCCTTCGGCTCATAGTAGAGTAAGTTACAGCAGATTGCCTAGGATCATATTTAATGAAATTTTGACTACATCTAAGGACAGAGACTGCCTCCTCTGGGCAACTTGTTCCTGTGCTCAACCACCCTCAAACTGAGATTCTTCTTACGTTCAAATACAAATTCCTGTATTTCAATTTGTGCCCATTGCCTCTCATGCTGTTACTGAGCAAAACTGAGAAGATTCTGATTCCCTCATACACGTTGATAAGATCTGCAAGACCAGACAATCCAAACTGTCTCAGTCTCTCCTTGTAGGACAGATGACCTAAGCCCTTAATCATCTTTGTGGCTTTTCATTAGGCTCACTCCAGTATATCTCTGTCTTTTTTACACTGCAGGGTTGTTTTGCACCAGTAGGATCTGGTCCCTTATGAGCCCAGTAAGAAATGATCTGACACTCCTTAATGCATCTTTTAAAGCATTCTTTATATAGAGGCAACACTACAAGGAGAGAATAGTACAGGTAGATAATCATATCTTTCTTCAGAAGCTGGTACACAAGGTGTACCATGGTATGGGCCTCTGACCCACGCACAGCTCACTGTGCAGACCTCTGTTCATAGAAGAGGTTCTCCATCCTAAGTCATTGGAGTGTTTATAGATTTTTTTTCTTACAAGAAAACAACTCTATTTGTCATTCCAGTGTAAAACAGAAGGGATGTTCACATGACAACTTCTTGCTTCTCTCCTAGGCAAAGGAAAGTGCACACAGGTGGCATAATTGTTGGTACCAGACAGGAGCTGCCTGCAAGATCTTCTGCTGTAATAAGTTGGCTGAGTTTGTCCTGCAGCCATGGGTTATGTGCAATACAAAACAGATCTGTATACAACATTAGGTGGTGCAGCCCAGCACAGGACTGGGCATACTCAGGTTAACTGTTATGTGGCTCAATAACTCCTCAGTATATAACAGTGATCCATCAAGGCTCATTACAGACATCCAGAATTGGACCTAGCACTCTAGATATGGCCTCTCCAGTGCTGGCTAGAACAAAAGGATCACCTCACTCCACCTGCTGGAATTTCTGCTCCTGATAAAAATCAAAGTGCTATTGTTCATCTTTGCCACAAAGATGTATTGCTACCTTATGTTTGACTTGTACACCAGAACCTGTAGGTTGTTCTCTGCCAAGCTGCTTCCCATCTGGCCAACCACAGTGTGTACTAGTGCATTAGGTTATTCCTCCTCCTCAGATGCAGGATTCTGCATTTCTCTGATAAAATTAAGGAGATTCCTGACAGCCCAATTATCCATCCTGTAGAGGTCTTTCTGAATGGCAGACAACACTCTGGCATGTAAGCCACTGGTCCCAGTTTTGTATCACCAGCAAACTTGCTGACTGTGTACTTTGTGCCATCAGCCTGGTCACTGGTGAGTGTGTTAAATATTATTGCTGTCAATATTGATCCCAGGATACGCCACTGACCCTTAGCTGTGTTTTGTGCTACCGGTTCTTTCAGACTGCAGATAAATAATTTCTCAGACAATGTATATGTGCATTTTCCTAACCTAACCTAATTCAGTTTGTCTATGTGAATGCTATAGTACACAATGTCAAATGCCTTAAAAAACAGTCAGCTCATTGTAGAAGGCTGTCAGTTTGGTCAAGAAGGATTTCTCTTTGTAGAACCATGCTGACTACTCCCAGTTACCTTCATGACCTTCATGAGCCTGGGAAAAATTTACAGGTGGATTTACTCCATCACCTTACCCACAATCAAGGTGGAACTGACCAGCTTGTAGTTCCACTGACTATTCCCTTCAAGACAGGAGTGAGATTTAGTCTCCCCAGGTTCTCAGGAGCCTCTACTCAAATTGCCATCACCTTTCAAAGATAAAAGAGAGTAGCCTTGCAAAGTCAACCAGCTCCCTTAGCATTCATGGATGTATCCAATCACACCATATGGACTTGAAAAGTGGGTTTGTGCATACCTCATGTAGTTCAACAAGGCCATGTGCAAGGTACTGCAGCTGGGTCAGGGCAATCCCAAACACACAGAATGTATAGAGAATAGATAGAGAGTATCCCTGAAGAGAAGGACTTGGGGCTTGTGGATAAGAAGCTCAATGTGACCTGATAATGTGCACTCTCAGCCTAGATAGTCAACCATATCCTGGGCTGTATCAAAAGAAGTGTGACCAGCAGGTCTAAGGAGGTAATTGTTTCCCTCTACTCCACTCTCATGAGACCTCAACTGGAATACTAGTTCTGAAGTCCTGAGCACATGAGTTTTTACCTTTTACATTCCTAAGAAGAAGAGCTCTTGCTTTACTAACTCCATCCTTGCATACTTAGATAGCAATCCTATAGCTTTCCTGGATTACATCTCCCAGCTTCCACCTTTTGTATACTTTCTACTTATGTTTGAGTTTAGCTAGGACAATCTTGATCCCTGCTGCCATTGCAGGGTTTTCCATATTTGTGGATGGTCCATTCTTAAGGTTGGATGTTGGGATCCTTCATAAAAAAGCTAGGTTTCGTGGTCCTTTCTTCTCTCCAGGGCTGTATCTCACAGGCTTTTTAAAAACAGATATTTAAAAAGGTAATAACTGCCAAAATGTGAGACCTTAATTAGAAATTGCACTTAATGGTTGAAAAGTCAAACTCAACCAGCTACTGTTGACTTTGGGGACACTTAAGATTTCTATCTTTTCCATTGTATTTCATAGAGCAATGTCTAACAGTCTGGATGTAGTTAGTGATACTACTAAAAGAGTAATGTTAATAAAACTTAAATTTGATCAGATTTGTCTTCTTGACCATAACCCTGTTTTCGGTTTTCCTTTCAATTTTAGCAAGGCAATATAACTTTCAGTTATCATTTGGGAATTTATCTGTATAATTATTCTAGACATTTCAGAATAAAGTTCAGTCTGCAAAGAAATAGCCAGTTCATTTTAATAGCCATGATCACTCACTCAAAGAGTCCAATACATTGCAAAAATATTAGATCTTGTGATAGTCAGCTTTGGGACTTGGATTAACAAAAGTGCTGATTGGAGTTACAAGAGGAAATGTTTTGAAAATTTTACCACTGATGTCAGTCTGAATTGAGTCCAAAATTCTTTCAGACTTCAAGATAGTTCATGATTATGATACAATAAGCAGGACTTATCAGGGTGGTTTGACATGATCCAGTCATAGCAAAAATAAATGCTAAAAAGGGTATCTAACTTTAAGATACGAAAAGGTGGCATCCTTTTCTCTTGCACATTATGGGATATGATGAATCTTGCTTGCCATCTTCTGAGTGAGCTCAGACTTCAAATGACTACAAAAGACCTACAGGAGTCTCTCTCTCTCTACAAAATCAAAATTTTCCTCCTGTAAGCAAAGTACACGAAGATAACATGGCTATCACACTTTTAAGAATTCTAATTTAAAAATTCTAATTAAAAAATTCTAATTCTACTTCATTCTTCAGTTTTTCATGTGTCTATGCTCTCCATCAGGAATAAACATGTAGAGTGGTTACTGATCTTAACCTAATTTTTAATTGAAACCATTCAGTCTACATCATCTATTCTCATATCAAGTTTAGAGGTGAAGCTCAGTAAACAGCTGAAACAGCTGAGCTGTGTGGTACCCAAATGAATAAGCTGTGCAGATTTTCCAAAAGCCAGTGTTTTACATGGCTTCAGAATGAAAACTTACTAACCCAGGGTCAATTAAAAATTCTAGGTTAGATTTGGAATTTATAATAAGACCTGCTACAGCTTTGTTGAGTCAAAGCATGGATTTTATAATGAAACGTCACAAAATTCTGCAACTGATGATTCTTCTTCTAATTTATTCTTTGTTGCTATTCACAACAGTTAAAGTTTTTTTCTGACTAAATACACTTCGTGAACTGAAATGGCTAATGTGACATTTCAAAAGTTAGTAATCAATATTACAATCATTAAATTAATAGGAGTTTTAAATAAAAATGATGGAGAGGAGACATACAAGCAGAGTTATGTCCTTCATTGATTTTTATTTCCTGTCACTTTAATAAAATACTCAGTGGTGTCGACCAAATTTATCAGAATTGCCTTCTAAGTAAAATCAAACAAAATATTATTATAGTCATTGGTTTCTACAAATGTAGGGTGAAACCTTTTTTGTTTCTACTAGAGCAAAGCTTTGACTGAAGTTTCTTTTTTTATTAAAAGTTGCAGAAGTAAAATGCTATATAAATTCAGATTTCTGTAAACAATTTATGTTTTCCAATTTATGCTTTCAAATATCCTGACACAATCACTGTGCTAATTTTGTTTGAAATAGTCATGTTAGAATCTCTTGAATGCTGAGATAAAAACCTTCATATGTGTGTTCTGATAAGAATTTCATAGTTAGATTCAGCAAATTTATTTCACTTGTTCTTTCCTTTCAAAAACTATGAGGATATGCATACCTACCATGAACTGGGATTAAAAAAATATGCAAGAACCTTGATTTCTGAAACAAAAGCTGAAAAGGATTTCTGCATTCTGTTGACACATCAAGGTAACATTTTCACTTTTGATTCAGCAACATGGTATTTCCCCACATATTGGGCAGGTTTTGCTGCATTATAGGTACTGCATAGAATATCAGTATCAGACACCAGTTAAAAAATTCTGATAGAGATGAATTCCTATTTGCTTTCACCTTCATCCTGTGCTACCTGCGGGTTTTTACACAGGTATGGAGTGAAGACACATATAAGGAACTTCCTTTCCCCTTTTTCAAAACTGGAGTCTCAATGTGTGAATCTACTCTTCATCAGGGAGATGTTTCTCCCCTGCTTCAGAGCAGTAAGACAGTAAGACCAGTATTCCATGTTCTTTTTATTGAGGTTTTTGACCTAGTATGATGCATCAAGGAGATCCAGATGCACTGATCCAATCATTGCCCCAGACTGGGCAGTTCTGCTGAACCAAAAAGCTCAGTGACACATTCTATTTGTGAGGTGACTGGATGCCTAAGAAGGACAATGGAGAAGCACTTGTAAATTGTGATGTAGCCTTGAATAAGCTGTTTCTTGTTTAAAGCGTTTGGTTACAACATATTTTGCAAGCAAAGAACTATGTGAGTGTTTTACTTTACAATATTCTAGTTCCCTTTTTGGGATAAACTACTCAGCTGAAGCAGCTTATTGCCTCATAAAACAGAGCAGCAGTACTATTATCGCTTAACTGCACCTGAGTTCAGGCAGAACTGCTTTGTTCAAAGAGCAGTAAACACTTGGAGCAAGTTGTCAAGTAAGGTCATTGAAGCAAATAAATGAGTGCTAGAGACATACGACATTTTCATGAAGGAGATTGAAGGATACAGTGACAAGAAGGGATGGAAGTAGGATGAACTGAGCTCACGAAGTCCATATCTCAATGCTACAATTAAAAAATATGCTTTTGCAGAGAGCCAGTGCAAAGCTTCTATGGCATGTATTCCTTATACGCCCCTAAGAGCCTTGAGTAGGATGTAAGAGGTATAGAGCAGAAAATTTGACTTGGATAAAGAGGACTTTCATAGAATCACAGAATCACCAATAACCTCAATCAATCCTGTAACCAGTTCCTGTGTTCTTTCTTTTCACTAGTTCCCAACTGAAGTTAGAAAGTCAGACATTAAGATTTTGACAGCCACAGCCTCTATTCAGGGCTATTTTTGTTACACGGTGACTATGTGTGTTTTTCAGACTTTTATTATATGCAAGACTCTCAGAAATTAAGCTGATAACTAGCTGGGCACTAGTCGCTTAGCCACTGGTGATTGCTGAACAAGGTATTGCCCACTCAGGCAAGCTATGAGAAATTCTGAATATTACACTGTCAGCCAGCAGAAATCCAATGGCCTTTTACTAGCAGCAACAAAAATCATATTTACTAGGCTTCAATAACAGTATTCCATACAGAAAGCATTAATATTAATGTTCAATGCATATAATATCTTAGAATTTGTTCTTACTTGAGCAACCAGCTTTATTGTCCCTTTCCCTAAAATCAGTTTTCCCCAACCTGCCGCAGCTTCTTTATGACATCCTTTCTGTCCTTTTGGCAACTCTGTTAAGTGGGCGTCAGATACAATCACACCTTGAATAGATGAGCATAAATCATGGTACTTACTTTTTAACTCATTCCAAGCCCAAATGACCATTTAAAGCAGACCTGTCATCTCCCTCCCAAAAATACTTCTGTTTGTTTCATTTTCTAATTCACTCATTTGGGACAGAGGTTTATCACTACACATCCAGTTCGAGGGTCTTAGCATGAACACAATACTTGTTTCTGTTTCAGTCCCAGAAACAAATGAAGACATAGTTCAGCTTCGTGTTGGGAGACTGGCATGCAATACACATACTCCTCTAGAAAAAGAGAAGAGCAACACAAACTTTGCTTAAATGTGTTTCCACAGATTTCTTTAGGTAAGAGTAAGGGCGATAGAAATAATTTGGGGCGAATTAATAAATTCTTTCCTTTTTAAATTCTATAAAGTAGATTTATTATATATGCCTCTGAAAAAAAAATCAGAAGCATCTACTATTGAACAGCAGTTACTTCTATAGTTAAAGAGTGAAACTTGTTTCCACCAGTAGAATTAACATTGAAGGAAATTGATGCATACAAACTTGAGTCACCTAGTTTATGGCTCTTACTGTTTGAGTTTGAAAATACATTACTGAATCAATATTGACAAGTATTTTCATCTTCAAAAGAATCACTGCGTACTTGGGAATTTGTTCTGGGAAATGATGCATTATATTCCAAATGTTTGTATATCACTTGAGCTTAAATTCAGAAATCACAAATTTAATCTTAATCTTTGATTTTAGACAAGGGGAAAGTCTATGAATCTCTAAAAAAACAGTTAAAGGGAATAAAATAGAATGCTCATCAAGGGAAAATGACTTGCCTAATAAGAAATTAGACTCAAGACAGTTGTCTAGAATGTGGACTTCTTGTAGATGATTCAAACTCTTTGATGTTATATCATCCTAAATGTGTATAAAATTAAGCTAATACCAGTTCTCCCTGGAGATTCTTGTAGTATTCAAATAGCATTGCAGTAGAAGTATAAGCACTTTCTAAAGATGATTTTTATTTCAGTACCATCAATTTATTTGCCAGAACTAGTGACTTGTTTTCTTAAAATTTTCATTTGTCTTAGGTGTCTAACAAAAGAAGGCTCCATGTAAACCTCAAAATACTCAATATATGTTTAATGAAAAAAAAATTTAAAAAGGACACACCTGGACTGCTGCTATTCAATTAAATTGGTCAATTCTTCTTTGTCAATATTTTGATGTTCCCCAAAATTCAGTTTTACTGAATCCTTTTTTAAAGTTTAGGAAATGGAAAAGAACTACATCATCTTTTGTGTGTCATCTCACAGTGACCTAAAAATTCCAAGAACATTTAAAAAAATGAGCTGAATAAGAAACCACACACTAACCTCAACTCAAATGAAATTATTTGTTCCTACAATATAAAAAGCTGAAGGCAATTTAAGTAGGCAAGAATGTAAGAGGACATATTAAGAGCCTTCATCCTGTTGAAGGATACAAACAGTAAGTTACTTAATCAGACTTATAGTCTTTGTATTTCTGATCGGTTTTCCTGCAAAACCTGATTTTTGCAGCAATCACAATTTAAAACAGTTATCTATCATCATAACTTGTTCTGAAAACTGCCTTGGTGACAAATCAGTGAAGTCATTCATGGTATCTTTCATTTAATTGTAATTAATGGCTGTCTGTGATCTTAGAAGGCCAACTGTACTAAATGTAATTTTATAAATGTGTTTTAAGAAGTGTGAGAAGGATGGATATCTTAAAATCATGGCCACATTTCATAAAGTACAAAGGTACAAAATACAGGTTAAGTTGTTCAGGATTTCTTAGTTATTTTGGATGCTTTACATTCATTTCTCAAATTTAGGCCAATTTTCAACAACTGTCCTAAAACAAGTTCTTTTCAAGCTACCTCAAATTATGTATTCAAAATTTGTGTGTTCCTGAGAAGCATTTGCAGGACCTTGATTTGTCATGCATATATCTCTCTTCCCTTGAAGCTTTTTTTTTCTGCACTCATCAGTCAAGCTTAGATTTTTTCATACTTTCTCTTAAAATATTTGGAACTTGTCATTGCTTATTGATATTTTCTGGTATTAGATGTACTAGATTATCTAGTATTTTCTAGAATAATCTGTATTCTTCCGATTAAAAATGATTCGCTGAATTATACACAATCTCAGGAACATTTCTGAATCTTATAAAAGATATGTGAAGAAAAAGAAATAGACATCATTTAAATCCTTCCAGTGAATTCACTTCATTTTCTCTTTTGTATGTCACAGATTCTTCCATTGTCCAAACATGATTAATACTAAATTAAAAGGGGAGATAAAACACAGAACTTTAACAAAGCATGAAAATACCCTTAGAAAATTTTGAAATAAAATCAAAGGCTCAGAACTAAATTGTTTGAAAACAATTGTTTCCCTAGGCACGTTTTCCTTTTTTTCTGCCAGTATCTTTCCTCTAATATACTGACCAGCTGTAATGGTTCATTATATTATGATTATTATCCATTTAATTTGTATTATAAAGTCCTCAGAGCAAGAAACAAATCTCTACAATCAAGAACAACATTGTTGATTTTAGTCAGAGATATTAAATAAGCTTGATCTGTTTAGTTTATCCACAAGAAGATTAAAAGTTTACTTTATGTGAACTACAGGTGCCCACACAAGGTCACTGTTCCTTTACTTTGCCAAAAAAAAAAAACAAGTGTCCTAATAAAATCCAGCGGTTGGCATTTCACACCAGCTACATTCAGACTAGTGGAACAGAGACATACCTAATAAAATGTGAAATTAAGAACAGTAAAACACAGACATTTCATATAGGAAAACAAGGTATTCTCTTGAAGATTTTAAATCACAATTGGACAGCAGCACACATTAAAAATATCTGTTGTAACTCATATGTATCATAGACTTCGTGCAGAAATTGTTCAATAGTGTTTTTTGATTAATACTATACAGATGACTTTATTGAATTCAACTGATCTTTAAAAATAATCATAGATGTTTATAATCACATATAGACATACATAGAAATTGTTTACCCAACATTAGAGCTGGTAAGCTCTTTCTAAAAGAAAGATATTCTATTGAAAATAGATTGTTTCCTTCTGATAGCAAGACTTTTCAAATGTATTCCACTATCAGTGAAGTTCTGTTGTGAAGTGTTTTTGACATCCCATTTTTTTAGAATACCAAATCAAAAGATGAGACAATATATGGAGAAATGGATTTCCATTCCAAAAGTACTATTTTGAAACTATGCTATCTTTGTTGTTTGTTTTATTCTAATGGAGGATAAAAACAAACTTTGAGATTTCAAAAACTATCACAAATTCAAATCCTGGTTTTCATGAATTTTCCTAACAAAAAGTAGGTAAGTACTTCCCAAAGAGGTCATGCCACAGATCTAGAGGGTATTGTTTCTTCTTTTTGTAAATCATCCACAGCATGTTTGATTCCTCTGTCTTTTCTTCCATATCAGTTGTTACTGTTCATTTTGCTGACAACAAAATGATGACCACCTTCTGCTAGTTGCTCAAGTCATGTGGATTGTTGTCAGGGCTTCAGTGTACCTACTGCCACTGCAACCTCTTATCCCCTCAGTGGGGTTTGGCTGACTGGGTTCAAGAACAACTCTGTGCTACTTTGTCAGCTTGGATCAGACTTGTGTGAAAGCAGTTCTGTAAGGGAGAGAGGAGAGAGGTCTCATCTGAAGATTCCCCACTTCACTTGAAAATACATTTAAGTTCATGTTCTTTTCCCTGTTATTGTCAAGCCATAGTTAGGTGAGCCTGAACCTGGCCAAGTATGTTGCGTCAGCCCCTGTCCCTCTGACTTGATTTCCTGGCTTGATCTAGGAACTGCTTTTGACTACTGTATTGTCTGACCATTACTGGACTTTTGGCTGATTTTTATTACAGTTGGCCAACTCAGGCTGCTTTCTCTGGACCTGGTCTGCTTTATTGCTCTGACAACATGCACAGGACTGTAACCCTTATTAATGAAGGTACTGCTCCTGCCAGCTTCATTGTCTCCTGGCTCACCTTTCTTTGTGAAGCGGCCTACTTTTGCTGTGTCAGGGAATAGCAAGAACAGGGTCGTTCCCTAACAGACAGTGAAATGGCAGTTGAGGGTGGCCATAAGGCAGACTGTGAACAATGACCTCACTGTTAGGGAGTGGTGCTGTGGTAGTAGATGCAGTTCCAGAGGTGGCAGTCAGGCTCAGTCAAAAAGCAAGATCATAAGACAAATTTGTTGTGATAAGGCGGGTCCAAGCTTAATCCAGAAAGTCAATCTGCAGGTCAGGATCAGGATCAGGATCAGGATCAGGATCAGGTCTAGTAATCATAATCTGGGTCAGACACAGTCACTGATCAACATGCAAGTCCACAGTGATGTGTCGCGTCCAAGGTCAAGCCAGGAGGTGAGGGTTCAGATCAACACAGTCTGTGTCCATGACTGGCTGAGGACAAGGACTCCTGTGACAATGGTTAGACTGAGATGGAAAGCTTAAAATTAAATTGAAATGGGGTTCCTGGACCATCAGTGGCAGGTGGGGATGGAAGTCCAAAATGAAACCAGCCAAGTCCATTAAGGCTAATTAGTGCATTCAAGATCCCAACAATTATTTTTCATAAATATGCTGTTAGATTTCTGGCAACAAAATATATAAGCTACTGGTGACAAGCAGCAGTAGTACTTCTGGAGCCAATCCTAGTAATAGCAGAGAATGATACTGAGTTTGACTTTACCTACCTGAGATGAAAGAATTACCACTGCAGAATCTAAATTAACGTGCCTGTGTGCTTGCTGTTTGAGATGAGAGTCATGTGATAACCTGGTGTTAGTCATCCTGCATTAGAGATTCTGGTTGAGAAAGACTCCTATGTTATCTTAAAACAAACAAGAGAAAAACTTCTGAACAAGTTTTGGTCTGCTTTCTCTGTAAGCAAGATAATTGCTAATATGATAGGCAAAACAGGTACTATAAGTAAAGGCCATATGATGAAGCAGTAGCCTTGGTGAAGATGCATTTCACATCTGCCCTATCTATCACTGTCTCGAGATTTCAATTTCACAGGTGAAACTTACAATCTGATAAGGACATCGCTGCTTATATTGCTGAGTTGCTCTGCATCATTGAGCACTGTAACTGGTGATTTTCTCAATGACAAGTTACATAATTTTCTTGTCTTTGGAGTACAGCACCATCTTTTTCTCAAGGCAAATTTATCACTTATAATTGTTTAGGAAAAGGCCTTAGCCACTGAATCAGAGTCACTATGTACTAAGAAAAGTCTTATTACAGTAATTAATCTAAATTCTGGTTTTCATGATTAGAAAGATGATTATTGTCAGTACAATCAGGAGCTCAACTACAACGTTAATGGACAAGATCAGGTTGTCCAGATTCCTAATCAGACCATATAGTGCTTCATACAGATATTCAAAGGTGACTGATGTTATTTCTACAAAAATAAAACCTGCACTGCTTCAGTCTGATCATCAAAGGGTGACAGTATGAAGCATATTATGCCAAAGATTCTTATTTGTGGGAATCAGTGTTTCCTTTGACAATGAGTAAGTAAGTATTATCACAGTCAAGGAGACTTGAGGATCTCTGAAATGCTCATTAAAATGGTAATAAGTTTGCATGAGAATGGAATGGAAGTTAACTGGGATCACCTCTGAAGAGACACATTCTATTACCTCATTTTCATAAACTGTCAAGTCTGCTCTGATGACAGTGGTATGCACATGAACACTGGCATAAATGTGAGGTGAACATTTTCCACAGATTCTTCTTAGAAAGACTGATTCTTATTGGTATATCATTTTCCTTGGCATCTGTCATCAGTGATGAGTAACTAAGAAACATTGTCAGTGAGTTCTTTCAAGTGTTTCCTGAAAAACTGGCAGCTTATAAAAAATAATTAGTGTTATTTCACATGACTCCAACAGTTGAACCAATTCTCGTGAAAGGCAGAACTGCACCTTTAGTGTACTATATCAACAAATAACTATGCTGAGTTTGTGCAAAGAAAATTAATATCTTCTATTGGTCACATTTATAGAATGATCATTTATGGTTAAATCAGCACACAAATCAAAGGGACTAATGAAAATCTGTCAAGATTGTGGCATACTAGTAGTACACATCCAGTGATAGTTTTTAAGCAACTGTTTGCTGCTTTTGCAGGAAGTATTCTTGAAACTTGTTTCTTGCAAAGTATCAGAAACTTCTCAGTGAAGATGCTACAGTTGTGCCAATGCGAGTCGTAAATTGAGAAAAAAATCTAAGTCAAGGTATCCTCACCTCTTTAAGAGTCATAACTGTGATATCAATATTTACTAGAGTCCTGATTTGGGTTATATAAACTGAAAAGTTTTGAACTGATTTGAGAAGTGAATATGAATTAAGAAGAAGTACACAGTGTCTACCACCATTTGGTATGGTATGTAGCTAAGATGTTGCTTGCTATGAGCAAAATACTTCAGAAAGGATTTATGTCATATTTGTCTTCTGTCTCTCTTCTTCTCTTTTCTGTCTCTAGCTAGGACTCATTTGTGTGTCATTATTATTGTTAGATGCTGGAAAGAAGTTATATTCACTAGATACTTACATCAAGTTGTGTCAGTTGTATACATTCAGCTCAACAAGCATAGAAATTATGTCTAATACTGTTCAACACAAAATGGATATTCATGGATCATTCTGACTGGAAGACTACCCAAATGTGGTGCTTCTGAAACAACTCTATTTTGCAACAATTGCCTGTCTCAGCCAACATAATATCTTTTTCCTTAGACTACCTTTATGGTCCACAAGGAATTTAGGGAGCAAATAAATTGCTCTGAGAGACAGGATACTTGCCTTTCCCTCCCCCCACCCGACCCCCCCCATCCCCCCCCCCCACATGTCCCCGAAAGATCTACAGCTTTTTTACATTACTTATTTGGGAACGGCACATTTATAATGAAATCAAAATGCATATATGCATATTTCTGTCATCAGGTAGCAAGTGTATGTCTGGTCACATTAGGGAAATCTACATCTGCATTCTATGACAGCATGCCTTGCACATCCCAACATGTCACATCAACACCTAATAAGAAATACATAAACATTTTATCAGGTGACTAATTGGCTGTATCCTTTCTTTTTGGAATTTTGTTGTCCAACACATGATAAAAATGTGTCTAGCTGCAGCTAAGTAATTTAACGACTGAGTGTTGAAATACTGGGAAAGTACTCATATTCTCATACATGGAGGGCCTTCATACATTCTTACTGGGGAATCTACAAAGAATATTTTATATGAAAAAGATCTTTAGTATTTCCATCCACAAAGCAATTCCAAGAGTGTTCTTTCTCAGCTAAATTCTGGGGATTTAGATATTCCTGTGCTCAAGAAACATTTAGAACACTTTCAAAGAATACAACATACTGTGGTTTGTGGTGTGGACAGATGCCAAATTGCATCTCTGCAAAGTCCAACTCTGCCTGATCCAACAGTAATAACTGAAAAATGTCTAGCACACTCAAAAGAATTTCTTACCAGGACCACAATGTTTAGTTAATGTAGTGAAAATCTCTGTAAGACCTGACTGTAAACTTGGAGATAATTCTAAGGAGGAAGAGGACAAATTATTATTGCTCTTTCTCTGATCTGGTAAATTAATATAACAGTATCAATTTTAGTCAAGCAGCTGGTTATAGTTACAACAGAAAAGATTGTAATTATGAGCCAGATCCATTAATGCTATTTTTGAATAGCTATTTTTAAAAACCTGAAAAAGAGAAAAGAACAACAAAAAGGATATCTTCAAGCATTTAGAAGTTCATTTACTATATTGATATAATTTTTCAAACTGGCACTTAGAACCCTACTGATTTTAAGTGTTGACAGTTTTCAGATTCTATCTGAATGCTATTTAAAGTAATTAGCAGACATTTGCAATTGCTCCTTGTGCCTAGCAGCTTAAGGACTTCTGCAATCTTTTGTTACTATCTTTTTTCCTCCACACTCTCTCTTTGGAGTCTTTACTCAGCCTGGGGTTCTCACCCCTACCCTTCTTTCTTAGAACTATCTTTCCTATATTACTCCCACATTTGTACACCAGTTCTATTTCAAGTATTTTAAAGGACTTTTTCATAGGGGAAATTGTTTCTCTTGTGTAAAAAAAGGAGTCTTGCCCCAGAGTAGGGAGTGAAAGGCAACAACCACTGACAATATACCCACAGACCCTTGCAGGAAAGAATGGACAGAAATACTCCTTGACAGCTCTGCTTTTCTTTGGTGAAAAACCCCAGAAAACAAAATTGTAGAATGGCTAATCTCCCCAGAGGGGTTCATAGGGTTCTGTTGTGGCTGTTGTCATGGTCCACACATGCAGAATCAAGACATAAAGGACTACTGCAATAATTTCACAGAACTCTTGAAGTCCCCAGATTTCCATTTATTGTATAGTGTGCCTGTTATAAAGTTATTCAGTAGTAATGCAGTGCTCCTTATAACTTTTGTTAAGGTTTCCAATGGATAGTTACTTTCATTATGAAAAAATTGAAACCAGAACTATTCTAAATTTCTAATACTTGTAAGTTGAATTTCCCATTTTAGATACTGTATGTTATTTGGTGTTTTTCTACTGTAGGAAGAAAGATAAAAATTATATCAATTAAAAACTACTTTGCAGTTGCTGCATAATTTGCTATCTGAGTAAGAGAAGATCAAACTCAGCCTGGTGCATGAAGTAATTTTAAAAATCATTAAAACTTAAAAACAGAAATGTGGAATTGGCAGTCACATCCTTAATGTTTTGATTAGTCACAGAAACATATGTATAGATTGGAAAGTTACATCTTAATAATCTGTTTACTAAGGAAAACAGCTTTTAGACTTCTTACAAACAGCTTCTCCAAGCTATAAGAAACTTATTCTTTTTGTCTATTTTCTTTCTTCATTTCATCTATATTTTATGAGAATGGATACTAGAATTCATTGCAGAGCTTTGGTGATAGTGTTGCTAAAGGAGGAAAAACTAAAGCCATACTGCTAAATATCATTATTTCATTCTACTTGTTTAACTCTAAACACTTCATTCTCTTACAAAATCCAACCCCCTTCATTGTATTTACTGAGCGTGAACCTTTTCATATGCAATGTTTTACATATTCTGAAAACGCACAATGGGAAACTCTTTGTTTTCTTAAGTTACAAATCTCTGTTTTGTCTAAGCATAGTGTTTTACTTCTTGTCATTCTATTATTTTATTAGTTGCATCTGGTTAAAGTTTCCACCATACTATATGAGGGATCATAGCATATCATCCAGAAAGAAAAAATAAAGTGCAATAAAGGGATAAATTATGCCAGAAGTCTGAGAATCAGTTCACAAAAAAATGAAAAACAAAAATTAGATGTTCTGATTCTATAATATTTGCTCACAAGATTGTATAACAATAATTTTTCTGAATTATGATTCAGTAAAATTATATATTTGATTTTAAAATTATATTGTACTGACTCCACATTTTTCTTATATTTTTCCCTGACAGTCAATTTTTATGACTTGCGTACGCCAGCTTTTAAATTTAAAAGCAGCTAGTTACCCAAATGGATTCTAAGCATCTAAAGTGCTCCAAAACCTGATGACCTCCTCTAGCAATAAGGCTAACTTTGTTAGCCTTAGATCACTACCAGTGAGGACTCCTGTAAATTTGTGGTATTTGATATCTACAAGAATTTTTAAACACCTCTAGAAATAACATCAAAAAGTCTTATATTATGCGCTGTAGATAATACCATTTTGAGAAGGACTTTCGTTTGAGTTCAGTTTCTAGTTCAGGCAAAATGTATGAAACAGCATTAATACATTCTTTAGCCCAGTCTTATTAAGATTATTCATGTATCTAGTCAAGAACTCTTTCATGACTGTAGCACACATTTTACTGAAATTTTTAGCATTTCTGGTTTAAAGAAATTCAAATCTTTCCATGTCCAGCTCCCCAACACAGCTGACTTTATTAGTTATTTCCTTAAGTACTTCTGGATTAATTTTTTTTAAATACGGTACTTTTCTCACATTTTTATTCAGTTGTCTTTACCTATAGATTGATTTTTCTCACATAACATTAACTTCAGTTTAAACTGAATCAACTCATAACTATTTTCTGTGACCCAGTCTTCTCCCACCATCTTGTCTCTTATACCACCCTGTATGAATTCATGTCACAATTTTTCAGGTATTAGAAAAGAAAAATAAAAACTAAATCCTATCATCTGAGGAGTGTCTAGACTCTACTGTTGTCAGCAGAACTTATTCTCCAATCTACTTCTTACAAATCAACTGATGTTAATATTTCTTTTTCCAGATGTTTAGAGAAATTTCTATTAATTTCCAAGTTTGACACAGAAATTAGTACCAGACTCCTAGTATTATTCCAGTAGAAATATTTTTACTAGGCCTCCTCCTCAAAAAAAAAAAAAAAATTAGTGTTTTTATTTAGACAGCTCATTTTTACTGTGCTTTCATTCCTAATGCTTAATAGCCCATCTATAAATATATGTGTTAACTTACCACTTTAACTTCTGTTTCTCTGTTTCCAAAGTAGCACATCCTCTTCAATGCATGGTTTATCACCACAATTGTTCTTCTGTCACATTCCAGTAATCTTTGTAATGTCCTAGATCATCTTCTGCTCTGGTACTTCCATCTTGTTTCTCAGTTTTTATCCAGAAAATCTACCTGCTGTCTAGCCATGCAACTTTCAGACTGTTGGACTGTCTTAATCAGCAATCACAACAAAAAAATAAACCTTCCAACCCAGATGTAACTTCCACTATGACCTTCCCGTACTGGGAAGTCTGTGGACACTAGCATCTCCAAAGTATGGGGAAAATACTTTGATGTCAAAGGAAGTGAGAAAAAAAAAAAAATCTAGCTGTTTGTTGCTTTTCTGTTAACCCATGGGCTTTGAATGAAGCATAGCCTGTGAGGAGAGGATTTTTATTAACCTCATCATGGGGTCAAGCAGGAAAGGAGGTCTCATTTGGAAAACTTCTGCCAGACTAAGAAGTCCAGGACTATACAGTGCTTCTCCGAACTAAGAAGAAGAGCAAGCAGAGCTTCATGCTGACACAGGATCTGTTGACTCAGAATCTTGGAATGACCTGGAGGTTATTTCCTACAGCAAAATTTCGTAACTCTGCCTATTGGTCCCAGTGGTTCCCGTTTCCCTTCCTGCACATACCATAGTGTAAGGTACAGGGAACATAAGCTCTGAATGCACAAGCAAGACTGGGAGTCCAACCCAGAAAGTGCCAGGATAGTAGGCAGACAGTAAGTGCATGGTAGTGTATGACCTTAAACTACAAGAGTACAGATTTGAGCACTTGTGGCTGCTCATTAAATTTTTTTTTTTTTTTTTAAATCTTGGCTAGTGTGGTCTTTGCAGCTTGTTGCTTTAACTGTCTACGCTGCTGGAGAACTATCTATGTTATTGAGATCTTATTTGCATTTTTATATAAAGTACTATTTTTTTCAAATGTGATCTGTACAGTTTCAGTAATATCTTATTAAAAACTTCCAGAGGAATACACATTCCCCAATATGAAAGCATACTTCCCTTGCATAAATAAGGTTCAAGTTTTATTAAAAATCATAATATTCCATAATATATCATGAAATATTTATTTCATATTTATAACCATAGTCATGATATATTTCGTGAAACACAATGCAAAATATAAAGAAAATATCACAACCAAATTTTAATAAGGTATATATTTAAGATAATATAATCACTTATTCTCTTATAAAAAGTACCACAAGGTAGCTGTGACCACATGTTGCTTATGGTTCTTCATTTGAAAATATGTATACTACTGGTGAACCCCTGGTGATATTTACTTCGTTTTTCTCCTGGATAAAGTTATTCCCTGCACAAAGGACTGTTTAACAGTCTGGTGTCTCATCCTAGAACTATAATACTTTTCAATTGTGCCTTTCTTTAGTGTTTTGTCTCAGTTTAAGAATTCTTGAACTGAATTAAATTATTTTTAAGGATCCAAACCAAGGTCCGATAAAGAGCTTTTCTTCAGATTAGGCATCTATAAGGAAGTGTTTAGAAAACTGATCAAGTTGACTATTTTCTTTTAATTCAAACAGTGGACAGAAAGAGAATGATAATGAAAAGGGAGAAAGAAGTTTACGAATTTATGTGCAACCTCCAGCCTGTAACTTTTCCTTCTAACTAATTCATAAAAAGTACTGCACCAGGGAAGACAGGTCAATAGCAAATGGCTTTTCAGCAACCTCCTTCTTTCACAACTGTAGCTGCCTATTGGACAGATACCGCTGACCAAGGCACTAAGTGTGCAATGGTTGATGTGTAAAGCTAGCATCACCTCTTTTGTGAAGATGTTAACTATCACTCTACAAATCTGTATTTTTACAGTTGTTGACACAGTGAACAACATAAAATCTGGGAAAACACAATAACTAAGCATGAAATGTCCAATTGTACGATAAGTTTAAAGGAACAGTTGAATTTGAGGTCTTAATTCTCTCACTTTCCCTGCAAATCCCTTAAACCCAGATACTTTTGATTGTATTCTGGTGCATTTCTCATTGCACTCCAGTGGAGCTACTCTGTTACACATGGGGATCACCAATCACACTTACAAGATGCCTTCCCATGAAGCAGGCTTTATTGGAGAGCAGATTTTCATCATGCTGGAGAGCATTCTTTGGACTGGAATAGGAGAGAGTTAACTGTGTGAATACTACTTCTGAATATTTAATCAGCAAAAGTCTAGCACCAATAATCTGTCCATGTACAGCAGTAATCCACACAGAGTGTTGAAACTGAGGCAGGACAACTGTAATTTCTTAGCTTGTGCATTTTTTTCCCCAATAACATCCATGCAATATGCTTGGTAAGATCCAAACTATCTGTTGAGAGTCCTGAGATTTGGTATGAATGACATTTTTTCTTTTATGTACAGTATCAACATATCTCTGATTGCTTGTTTTCTTTATTCAGTAGAAAATGTACACATACATATTCATCATTACTTTCTTCACTCTCTTCATTCTAGTGTGCTTTTTATTCCTGTTTATTTCAAAGGAGAGAAAAGAAACCTTCTTTCCCTGCTTTGTTCCTCAGATATCCCTATTTATAGCTTCTTAATACCAACAGAAACTGAAAGTGTTTCTGTGTGACAACTGCGAAAAGAGCGAAGGGGATGAGTTTATTTTTAGAAAAAAAACCCCCTTACATTACAAAAAAAAGTTAGCAGGTCTGCTTCATGTATACTGTTTTGAGGCTCTGTCCTCCTAATGAAGTATCTAAGAGAGTCAGCACTGGTGAGGAAATGGAGCGCCAGCCCACAAGGACAAGAAAAGCCCAACACAGTCTCAGTAACATAATTAAAAATGACAGTGGTGTGACCGAACAAGGGATATTCTTAAAATTAAAATTTAATTTACGGGAGGGGTGGTTTTCTTAAGCAGATGGGATGAGTGGTGAACTATTAGCATGGGCCTTAAACATCATTCGTGTTGACAGGTTTTTTTTCTAATTACTTCCCCTGTAGATTTGCAGCAAAGAGGAATAGCCAGAAGAAAAGCACTTGACTAGGCATACACCACTACTGCTGGCAGAAATGTGTGGCACTTTAAGCAAGTAATCTCTTGTCAGTTTGTTTTAAAGTCAAGAGACAACTGTGTTTGTATTGAAGCACAAAGCAAGGAGCTGTCAAAGATTTTGTCAAGACTTTCTGCCTTGTGAGACCAGTTCCATTTATACGCCAAGGCCAAAATAGATTAGACCTGCTTTGGACCTGGCCAGGGCTTGACAAGCAACAGTTCCTAGGACACTATTTGCTGCCTGCGTGCAGATGCAGCAGGGTATATGCAACTCCAAGTCTACTATGCAGAAAGGTCAAGCGGCAGTAGTGTCAGAACCTCTCCTGCTGGTTTCCTTGCAGCTAGGGTCTTCACTGCTCCATTATTCACTATCTTTATGCTACTGCAAGGATTCAGGTCAGATCAGAGCATTTAGCTTATACTTATTGTGTTGATCTCAAGATTGGTCAACTGTTCGATGTTAGATGTCTCCTGTTACTATATGTTCTATTAATTACAGCTTTTGTAACTCTAAGTAGACAAAGAAGAGCAAGATTGTCTAGTGATCTACTCTATACCTCAGTCCTGCCCCAAAGAGACTTTTAAAGTTCAGAAATGCTGGAATCTAAAGTTTTTCTCTCATTTACAAGCTGCAGTGAATGTATCTGAATCTATGTAATTTCCATGTTTCAGAGTGCTTGGATCACCCTCTTACATATACTTAATAAATGGTAAATCAGTTTTTCACTGTTTCTAACTCTCCTTTCCCAAGCATCATAGGGCTAGAGTAGTTGGGTGGGATGTAAATGATCCTGTTTCCTTTGTGTGCTCATCCAGAAAAGCCAGTAAAGAGTATGAGCATAATTTAGACAAATTGCGGTGAATAAGTTTAGTATGACCACTGCAGGACATGTAGCCACAGAAGTCAGGTAATACCCTTCCAAAAGAACTGCCATGATAAGAAGTCTGTAATCAGTACATTCCCCCTTAAAATCCTATGTTCTTACATTCAATACTCCACTTCCAGTGACCAGTCTTAACACTTTGCCTTCACTTACATATAGGCAGTTACTAAAACTCCAAAACCCAAAAATATTCAGCAAGTCAGAAAAATACTGTTACCCACACACCAGAGAAACAGAGAGTCTGTGAGAGGATAAGCTGCTACACTTTATGTGAAATCTCCAGTGGAAATGGTGTGAGAACAAGATGGGCTGGTTACATGGGTAAAGATTGCTCGGGCATTTAATACATATGTGATAAATCTCTATGAAGTCCCCACCGCATATAATGAAAGTCTAAGAAATGGGTCATGAATTTGTAGGAAAGTACTTCCTCATGACTTACTTGCCTTTAAGATCACTTTACCAATGTTAATCAGCAGTTTTGAAAGAATAATTCAGTCTTCAGTATTGTTAGATTAGCTAAATGGGAATGCTCAGCCACTGCTGAATGTTAATTAGTAACTGCCAGCTTTTTCACATGCAAGTAAAGCTGTTTGGTGGAGTAAATTTTGTTCTGGCATTTTCCAACTTCTGACTCTTGCTTCACAATTTGAATAAACGTTTCAATACTTGACAGTGAGGCTGGAGAAGATGATATTTAAAGGTTCCTTTCAATCCAAATCATTCCATGATTCCATGATTCTATGATATTTCTCCTTACTTTATGTGTATACAACATCTATATGGTATACTTGAAGAAAAATAATTATGGAACTCAATACTGGTATTACTGTTTCTGCAGCCTGTGAATATCATGATGACTTTTAAAAAAATTGGGTATTTTTTGGTTTTGTAATTGTTTGTTTGTTTTCATGACCTAGGGTTGTTGTTAAAACCTAATCATTTCAGAAATCTTTGTTGACACAAAATTCTTGCTTATTACCCCAAAAATCCCACATGCTGTTTAATGTGATACAACTCACCAACCACGTAATTTATATTGACAAATGCTATCACCAGATTACCACAATTTCTGGTACTATGTAATAAAAACTATGACAATTTGATCGATTGCTGGGACCCAAAATAACATATTCACAGGCACATGGTGTTTAAGTTTTCTTCTGCTGTTTGGAAGCATTTTCTTTATTGAACTGAGGAGTCTATATGTTTTGAATTAAATACTACAAGTATAGACATATGAGATATTAGCAGAATACATTGTCTATTTCTGGGCTCTTGGTTATGAAAAAAATGTACATCGGCATTCTGGTAATCACTCTCTTAGTTACAGTGTAACCTGCATCAATTTCTATTTCTTGGGTTTTCACCTGCCTTCTCTGTTCAACTTCAGTGAGAAAAGGATGAACCAGGAGTGAAAAAACACATTTATATTATCCTGAGCCTGGATGCTCATCTGATGTGATCCATTTTATTTTTTTCTCCAGATTTAAGCAAAATCAGAACCTACAGTGAATCACAGATCCCTCTAGCAAACCATTGAATCCCTCAAGAGTTTGGAGCTTGAAAGGTACCTTTTTATCTTTTCCCCCCGCCTTTTCAAGTCCAAGTAACCACTGTTTTCTTTCCTGTCTTTTGAATGCTGTTTTTAAGGTAACTGCAAATGCAGATAACTTGCTGTAGATCCATGCAGTAGTGAATCTATATTTACTTTAAACAGACCTTTATGAGCTTCACAATGTGTACTGCATAAGATCAAGCAGACTTTGTGTCTGTGACTCAAACTGATAGCAAATTCATGTCTACAACCCTGAGCGAATCACAAATTGACATGTAAATGTGTAAGAAGCCCAGTATTTGTGAACACGAGGGGGAGAATGTACATAGCAGAGGAATATCCAGAAACATGACAGATTCACCATAAAAAATGAAAAAAAAATCGTTTTATGAAAACTACATTAAATCAAAAGCAGTCATGATGGAGTGCAGAGGGTGTTTCCATGGAAGCAGTCTCCCATATGACATCAAGATCAGCAAAAGGGGTTACAGAAAGAAACAGGGAGAAGAAAAGTCACCAGGTTAAGCCTAAATGTCACACTTGTTTTTAAATAATGTATATAACAATTTCAATTGACCATGAATATTTTCCTAGACTAGAAAGTTGCTTATTTCTTCTCCAGACTATATCGATATTGACAATGAGAATGGGAAAAAAAAAACAGTGTTAGTTAAATGTGAACAAAAAATTACAGTTGTTTTGTCTTAGTCTTGTTTAGTAACTAGCTTGAAAAGTAATTTTTACTCATCTTTGTTCTAATTCCAGCTGAATCTTATAAGATATACTATCTAATAAATATAATAAAGAATGTTCCGCTGTCAGTCTTGAACGTGGTCCACGAAATATCCCAGCTACTCACATTTAGGTCTAGTTCTGGGAGAAAAATAAAAGAAGTAATAAACTTGTAACAGAGGAAACCATTTAGACAGTCTATAAGATAAGTGAAAGTGAAAAAAGCATGATTCACACAACTAACACTGACTAGACCTATTAGACATAAGAATAAAGCAAGAGCATTATTAAACCCTATGATGAGTTATCTGATGAGCTAGCGATTTAGTTAGCTAATGGAAACATTTTCAACTGTCTTAATTCCATAATGGCACTATCTGAGAGAGCTATGTGGGGAAGGTTCCACATTATGCAGATCACAGGAAGATATTCAGTCAGCTAAAAGATTGCAGAAGTTGTGGATTACACCTATTCAACATTAGTACAGCCTTTGCAGGTATTGTTCTGAGGTCTAAATGCAAGGCACAGATGAATGTGAAATTTCTAGTTTGGGAGAAAAAAATTATGTGTCAACTGAAAAGGAAGTACTTTGATCATATTGTGTCAAAATGGACTGTGTAGAAGTGTCAGAAATCACCAGAATATTGTACTGAGCAAGCAAAGTGTGTAAGGATTAATGATTTACCCTGACAGTGTATTATACTCCTTGCAAAAATTTTGTCACAATCAAGAGGTCTCTGAAGACAACATCCTAGGCTTTCATGTGATGATCAGCATTATATTGCTTTCACCAAAATGAAACGATTCATCACAGAGGGAAAGCACATTGGCAGAAGAGGTAACAGTTCAGAGGATAGCATCCAAGCAAGGGTAATGATACAAAAAGAAGCACATCTCACATCCACAAAAATAAATCATGTGACATACACACCTGTTTGGATTAGAATGTCATATATGCAGGTATGATGTTTCTGTCTGATCTCAGAAGCCATCATTCTCACAGGTAACTCATTTTGATTTTTTCATTTTAATTAATGCTGAAGCAAGGAATATAAGATTATCCTTTGGCATAATTTACATTAGCAGGGATACAGGCAAGGACTGGGACAGGCATAGCAACAGGTCACAGACAATATATTCTAATATGTCACGAATGCTACCAGAAAAGTTACCTCAATAAGGAGAGATATCACACACAACAGGTCTACATAGAATCATAGAATCACCAGGTTGGAAAAGACCCACCAGATCATTGAGTCCAACCATTCCTATCAAACACTAAGCCATGTCCCTTAGCATCTCATCCACTCATCCCTTAAACACCTCCAGGGAAGGTGACTCAATAACTTCCCTTGGGAGCCTGTTCCAATGCCCAATCACCCTTTCTGTGATAATTTTTTTCCTAATGTCTAACCTAAATCTCCCCTTGCGGAGTTTGAGGCCATTCCTTCTTGTCCTGTCCCCTGTCACTAGGGAGAAGAGGCCAGCACCCTACTCTCTACAACCTCCCCTCAGGTAATGAGTTCTCCCCTCAGCCTCCTCTTCTCCAGGCTAAACAACCCCAAACTCTCTCAGCCACACCTCAATAAGGCTTGTTCTCCAGCCCCTTCACCAGCTTTGTTGCTCTTCTCTGGACTCACTCCAGAACCTCAACATCCTTCTTGTGATGAGGGGCCCAGAAATTAACACAGGATTCAAGGAGAGGTCTGGCCAATGCTGAGTACAGAGGAAGAATAACCTCCCTGGACCTGCTGGTCACACCATTTCTGATACAAGCCAGGATGCCATTGGCCTTCTTGACCACCTGGACACACTGCTGTCTCATGTTCGGTCAGCTGTCAACCAACACTCCCAGGTCCTTCTCCTCCTGGCAGCTTTCCAGACAGACTGTAGCTCTGCATAGGGTTGTTCTGCCCCAAGTACAGGACCCGGCATTTGACTGTGTTAAACCTCATGCCGATGGACTCAGTCCAGTGGTCCAGCCTGTTCAGATCTTTTTGTAGAGCCTCCCTACCCTCCAGCAGATCCACATTTCCACCCAGCTTAGTGTCATCTGCAAACTTGCTAAGTGCACCCTCAATGCCTTCATCTAGGTCATTGATGAAGACATTGAACAGGGCTGGACCTAGAACTGAGCCCTGGGGAACCCCACTTGCAACTGGTCTCCAGCTGGATTTAACACCATTTACTACCACTCTCTGGACCCAGCCATCCAAACAGTTTTCCCCCCAGGAGAGTGTGCGCCTGTCCAGGCCAGAGGCTGACAGTTTCTGTAGCAGAATGCTGTGAGAAACTGTGTCAAAGGCTTTACTGAAGTCCAGGAAGACCACATCCATAGCCTTTCCCTTGTCCAGCAGTTGAGTCACTTTGTCATAGAAGGTGGCAAGACCTGCCTTTTGTGAAGCCATGTTGACTGGGCCTGATGACCCAGTTCTCTTGCATGTGCTTCATGATAGCACTCAAGATCACTTGTTCCATGACTTTCCCTGGCACTGAGGTCAGACTCACTGGCCTGTAGTTCCCTGGATCCTCCCTGCGACCCTTCTTGTAGATGGGCACAGCCTCCAGTCCAGTAGAACTTTCCCAGTTTTCCAGGACTGTTGGAAGATGATGGTAAGATACAATCCAGTCAAAGAGTTTTGCATTAAAAAAATTACTCCTTTCTTCCCAGCATTTTGTTTATGTGAGGAGTCTTGCTCAATAGAATTCACATATAAAGTAGACACTTAATGGATTAGTAGCAAAGAATTTCCAACATGATTTTTTTGTTATTTCTGCATAGAATGTTTTGGGTTTTTTTTTACTAAATGCCAAGATAAGACTTTTACAGTATAAGGTGATCAAACAAAAGCAGGACACATGCCACTTTTTTGTGTTGCTTGAAGAATCCTAAAAGGTTAGTTTAGTATCTTTATTTTATATCAGAATTTATATAGTTTTCTGCCTGCTGCATAAATTCATCTAGGAAATAAAGCTACTTTGACATGATCTAACGGAAGCCTTCAAAATCTGTAGCAGAATAGAAAGATGATGAAAAGAAATTTCTCCTATGTTGGAGGCTTTAAAAATGCAGGGAATAATTTACAGTTAAGATGTGATAAGTGATGGAAATAAGAAATGACAATCCAATTTATGGCACCTATGGATTTGCTTGGAGCAATAGACAAAATAAGTGACAAAGTTTATTTATTTTGATATATGAGCTATGAAGAATCTCAGAGATTTATAGATCTTTGCATAACTGGTCATTTTCTGCAATTTCTGTTTAACTAACATTATTTACCAATCTCAATTTCCGTTCACAGTACGATCAACATTCTGTTTTTGATCTAATAATCTGGAAGATTGGTTCTTAAGGTACATTTACCTTTCTAAGCAGCCATAATCATCTCTGTGATTAAATACAGGACTTTTGAGTACAGTTCTTAAATTTGTATGTCTTAAAATCAAGTAGTTTTGTCAGAAAGCACACTACAATATGATTCACTCTCCCTTTAGACTGTCAGAACTTGTGACTGTCACCTGTTGAGAAATAATCTGAAGCCCATTTATTTTCTTAGCCTATTTCCTGAGTGAAGTAACTAAAAAGATTGGTCAGGTGAACTTTCCTGGAAGGCACTAAACTAGTTTTTTGCTAACATCTGTGGTGTAGTGTTTTTATATGTGGTGTATTTTGGTTTTTATATGTTATGTATAAGTGCTTGACAGGTCTGTGTTAAATTGCAAAGTTAGTAAATATTACATAAAATTTCTAAGAAAATAACAAACTGTTCTAATCAAAGTAGATAAACAACATTTTCCATTTTCACATGCTGTTGCAATTCTGTAATTCTGTTACTTGTTAGCTACTAGCTTTGTTTAAGTAAGAACTATAACAAAATGTATGTGATAAGTATCATCTAATATCATCAGAAAGGACATAGGACTTAATCCTACCATTTCCTCTAATTTTGTAACATCATTATTGTAGGATTTCAGTTTGGTTCCTCCCACCCACCCCATTTCTTTTTAAGGAGACACCTTGGATACATTTATGGAGCATACATTTGTAAAGCCACATGAGACAAACATTCTCTCTGAGCCAAATCAACCACTGAATGTTAGAGCCCTTCACTTCTATTAAACATCCAATTATTATCCTACTGGTGAATGTTTGGTCACACCAACAGCCATAGCAATAACAATACAACCTCAATAGCTCAGATTTACTCTGAAAGCAGACGATCTAACCAGATCAGAATTTATAATACAAGACTTAAAGTAGTTCCTATTCTTTCAATATTCATTCGATATCATTGACTGCTTATATTTTTACTGCATCCAGAGGTCTGCTCTGCTCTTTACTGAAGGATGCTGTAAAACGATGTACAAGGTTGCAAAGTTTACAGAGTCAGACTTTAGAGTTCTGAAGAAAGCCATGTGTATGTGCTAGTCATGGTTTAATGGCAGCTTGGCAGTGCTAGCCTAAAAGTTGTACTCAATGATCTTAAGGATCTTTTTCAACCTAAACAACTCCTTGATTCTAGTCTGAATAAGCATAGTTATTAGTCTACATGGACTAGCATAATGAATGTTTATTATGCTCCTTTTTTGAGAGGGTGGACGAAATTTCTTATAGTTCTTATAGTTCTTTACTACTTTTTATTATCAGAAAGAATTAATCCCAATTTTGGATGATAATTTAGATGATTATTTGGCAAAATTTTATGTTAAAAGCCTGTATTTATTTGTCAGCTGTCAGCAGGAAGACACGACATTTCTGTATCTTGTCAGAAATTTATTCCTTATTTATCTAGTGTTGATAAAAGAATTTCATAATGATAAAACAGACCTGGAGTCTTCAACAATAATAAAATTTGTTTGTTTCAGGACAAACTGAAGGGAAGAGAGTTCTTAAAGCATTCTACTGCTTTCCTGCTCAGTGAAATTTCACATTTAAAACAAAGAGTAACAATGTGTTTATTCTCCAGTGACAAAGAAAAGAAGGTGATTAGAAAAAAGAAATCAACCTTTTTTTTTCTACTGCCTGATTTATTATTGATGCCTTCCCATCACTCTTGATCCTACTGCTCCTGGGAACACTGGTTGTTACTCCTCTGGTTCTGTTTGACCTGATAACTTTGGGAGATGCAATTTGTTACTTCACAGTTGCAGATATCTTAGTCATTCAACTTTGCCACCATTAACAGATTGATCCAGTGCTTTGATTCAATAAAAAACCAAGTAACATTCACACACTGAAGATATACAGAAAGGTAAAATGTCACACTATTCAGTGTTTGCCTGCCAATATTTTTAAGAAAAACTACTAGTATTTTGATCCATATTTTAATAGAGTGATGAATGATAACTGAAACCTTAACATGGATTAAACCTGAGAATATATCCCTTGTATTAAAGCTTTTCAAGAAAACAACCTTTATTCTGATTGACAGATAATGAGCAATGAATTTACAAGATGACTGATTTTTTCAGTGCTATGCCTTTTCAATCAAGTGCCAGCACTTTTCAAATATATTATTGTTGAAATAAATTATTTGGCACTTTTAATTATTTATCATCTAACTGCATTTAGCTACTCAGTTGGTAGTATTAACGGCTTCTTGTTTTCAGTATTGTTTTCACATTATTTAAGGACCAAGTACTGCTTGCAACAATTGATTTCCCAGAGACCATTTTCCAAATTACCTAAGTCATGTTTTTGTCATTTTATTGTCTTTTGTTGTCCTTTCAATCTTACTAAGCAAATGGGTTTGAAACGTATAAATTTTAAGGTCATATAACCAAACCATGTTAATGTAAACTGGATATTCTAGATATGTATCCTGCAAAGAAAAAGTCTTGATCTTAGATGATCAGTTTTCCTAATAAGATGCAAAAATAACAAATTACGGTACATCACCAAATACTGGTCAAATGGAATAGAACATACACTTACCATAATACGAAAGCCTATATAATAAACCATGCAAAAACTTCCTCCTGTCCTGTCCTCAAAAAGAGCACTAAAAAACAAAGGATGAATTCTACTAAAAAGAGAGAAATGACATGATGAGAAGACTGCCCTGTATCCCAAATGTGCTGTCAATCTCTTTGCTCTGACTCTTTTTACTCAGTAAAATGGCTTTTCTCTTCCTTTCTGAGGAAGTTCTTTTCAGAAGTTCTGTTCTTTGGTCTCGATGATTAGGAATGTCCCTGTAACATATATTCAACTAAATTATTTTTAGCATTATAATTCTGAATTATGAAAGTTAAATAAGGAAGGACACTGCTGCAAAATTAAATTATTTTTGGTTTTCCTTTTTCAATCAATGTCCAAGCTGTTGTGAAGAAAAATTCTGCATGGCAGGAGACAACAAACCCCCTAACTTTAATATAGAATACCACGCATTCTGTGACTCTGGTCAAAGTCTGATCCAGTTATAATTGAAGGCACTGGGCATTTTGCCACTGACTTGAACAGAAACAGGACTAAGATCTCTGTGTTTAATTTTAATACAGAAACTGTACTTACAGTTCAAAGTCATTGTCCCTTGACATTTGTTTGTGGCAGTTCTGCCCTTGGGAGCAGCAACTCAGCAGTGGGAAGTAGATGAAGGGCAACTAGAGACAAGCATCAGCAGCCTGAATACTTGAAAATGGCATTATGGTAAGAGAAAGGAAAATTGACTGTGATGAGAGAAAAAAATAAATGCACAAAGCAAAAGGAAATATTTAACAGTACAGATACACACTTCTCCAAGTACAAATGGATGTCATCATGCTGTAAATAATTGTGAGTCAGACCATGTTCGTTTTCTGAAAATAAAAGGGAGAGGCTGAATGAGCATATCTCTCCTCAATTTGTTCAGTTCTAACAAAAAGTAACTGAACAAGTCCCATTGAAGACCTCTGAAAATAACTTCCAGGTGTGGTCTATTTCTTTCCTCAGAGACCATCACAGTGTATTGGAGAGGATGTCTGCACCACATCGCTATCTGGAAAACAAAGAAATGCTTTCTTCTATAGAACATATCTACCTATGCATAAATGATTCTGTGACCTGAATCACATCTAGTGCTCTCCCATGGCTAGTACCTGTATGTACTTCATTTTACACAAATATGAATTTGTCTCTTAATCACATATTGCAGCCCTTGAAGTTGCAGCTCCATTTTTCTTGCTTACTTTTTGTAGATTGCAATTGCTGATCTGTAAGAATTACTCACAAATTGAAATTAAATCACTGGAACTGATCTCTTACTTTTTGAAACAGAAAAGCAAAATGCTAAGAACCATATACCCAAGGCTAAAATATTTCACTGGAATACTTCTACTCTTGGATTTCCAGCACAATAGATCAAATACATAACTCAATTCTGAGAGGGAAAACAATAATAGTGGGATAAATTCAGCAGTGACCCCTTAGTGACACTTTCAGCTCTAATGGTGAGACTTTCCCACATGTTTTCCTCTGCTCTTGCAAAAAAATGAAAATCCGTAGTGCTATAGATTGGCCAAGAAATCTGTGAAGATATAAAAAATGCCTAAATTATTTAGGAGACTTCATTTCATTTTCAAATGTGTCTTTAACTCCGATGATCCCGTATTTACCAGTATCCCACAGTCTGTGGGTAATGATAAAGTCTTATCAGTGAAAAACTTAACCCCAGATATTAGTAAGTGCAGAGGTTTTAATTTAGTTTAAGTGTATTCTAAATATCCTCACATACATCATTTTAGAACTATAACCACTCTACTGGAGTTTTGTTGACTATATGGCATCCCTGTACATATGTAGTTTTCTAGTATTTAAATTTCTGTAGTTTGTAACATCTGTAGTTCTGCATAAGTGCCAGTCACTGCCCATAGATATAGTCTATATACTAATAATATTCTAAAGCTCTTACATAAAAATAATAGCATTAAATTGCAGAGTCAGGCACTCCATTCCAACACTCCAATCCAAGGATCCATTCTATCACAACTCTGTGATGGCAATGAGATCATAGCCCTTCAGACACGTGCGTGTCTCTAACTCCTCTTGTTTATTCCCCATATCAGGTGTGTTTGCATGGAGGCACTTAAGTTGGGCCCCCTTGAAGGTAATTTACTGGCTGAAAATACGTTTGTTTCTCTTGAGGCGATCTTTGTGTAATCTTTCTTTAGGGTCTGGGTATCTATTTCTTGCACTGGCTTCACAATTCTAGAAGTAGGGTGGACTGATGTTCCTCTTCCCCAGTAACTTTAATTTAAAGTTCTTTTCATTAGGTTGGCAAGTCTTCTCCAACAGATAGATGCTATCAGCTCCCAGTAGATCAGGTTTCTCAAAGTGAGTCCCTTGATCTCACTAGGCAAACAACTGGCTGTGGCACCAGTCCTGCAGCCATTTGTGGATTTGTTAGACCCTTTCAAACTCCATCTCTTTGAACAGAAGGATTGATGAAAAAGCTACCTGTGTTTCAGAGTCCATTATCACTGCTCCCAGGAGTCTGTAATCCTTCTTGGTGCCCCTCAGACTGCTTCTGGCTACATTACTGGTGTCCACATGAGGAGTCAATGGAGAGTAGTCAGTGGGGTATACAGGGCTTGGTAACCTCTTGGTAACATACATAATATGAGTCCCTGGCAAGAAGCGCACCTCCCTAGAGAGTGGGCCAGGTTAGCAAATGGGTGCCTCCATACCTCTCAGAGGAGAGGCTCCTACTATTATCACTCATTGCCTTTTCTTTGTTGCTCTGATTGTTATCTGGGGAAGAAATTAAGCTGCCTTACTCTGTTTCAGTATCTCTCCAGATGTGACAGGCGTTTCCACTTCATTTTGCACAGCCTTGAAGCAGTTGTTATTATCTATAATTAAAATAACACAGTATTTAAATATAATAAAATAAAATAATATTGTCTATACAAAAATAATAAAATATTATTGAGAGTATTCATTATTATCTATTAGTAATCACTATTACAATAGCAAAGCAACTGAAAACAAGAGCTCCTTCCTTTTTTTTTTTTTCCATTTAATTGCCTAGCAGTTAAAAGTTGAATTTTACTTGATGATATGTCTGCTTAGTCTTTTGGCAAACCAGTTCCAGGAATCACAAACCAAATGCCTAGAAAATAAAGGAAGTGTGTTTAGCAACTACGTGAAGGAAAATTGTTAGGTACTGACTGCTAGAGGCAAGAATAGGATCCTGTTTCTAAAGGAAGATACCAAGTCAATGATCTCCATTCTTGTAAGCACACTCATTTTCCTCCATACACTTCTAGCTCTACAACAAATCGTAGAGTCATAGAATGGTTAAGGTTGGAAAGGACCTTAAAGATCATCTAGTTCCAAGCCCCCTGTCACGGGCAGGGACAGTTTCCACCAGATCAGGTTGCCCAAGGTCCCATGCAAACTGGCTTTGAACACCTTCAGGGATGAGGTAGCCACAGATTCCCCGGGCAACCTGTACCAGTGCCTCACCACTCTCATGGTGAAGAGATTCTTCCTTATGTCAAGACTAAATCTACCCCGCTCCAGTCCATTCTCCCTTGTCCTATCACCACAAGGCTTTGTAAACTGTCCCTCCTGAGCTTTATTGTAGGCCCTTTTCAAGTACTGGAAGGTACTAAGATCTCCTCTGAGCCTTCACTTCTCTAGGCTGAACAAGCCCAACTCTTTCAGCTTGTCCTTGTTTGGTAGGTGCTCCAGTCCTTTGACATTATTAGCATGTCTGCATCTGTGTCAGTGAGAACTAGAAAAAATGAATTTTCTACTCTCTGTTGTGATACCTGCATGAATCATAGAATCATAGAACAACCAGGTTGGAAGGGACCCATCGGATCATCAAGTCCAACCATTCCTATCAAACACTAAACCATCTCCCTCAGGACCTCATCTATCCGTGCCTTAAACACCTCCAGGGAAGGTGAATCAACCACCTCCCTGGGCAGCCTATTCCAATGCCCAATGACCCTTTCTGTGTGAAAAACTTCCTCCTCATCTCCAGCCTAAATCTCCCCTGGTGGAGCTTGAGGCCATTCCCTCTTGTCCTGTCCCCTGTCACTTGGGAGAAAAGGCCAGCTCCCTCCTCTCTACAACCTCCTTTCAGGTAGTTGTAGAGAGTAATGAGGTCTCCTCTCAGATTCCTCTTCTCCAGGCTAAACAACCCCAGCTCTCTCAGCCACTCCTCATAGGGCCTGTTCTCCAGCCCCTTCACCAACTTTGTGGCTCTTCTCTGGACTCACTCCAGAGCCTCAACATCCTTCTTGTGGTGAGGGGCCTAGAACTGAACACAGTATTCAAGGAGTGGCCTCACCAGTGCTGAGTACAGAGGGAGAATAGAATCATAGAATCATAGAATCATAGAATCAAGAAAATCCTAATTAAACCACAGTCAACAACTCTGAACACCTTGGGGAAAATTCTTGCCATTACAGACTAGGAAGTGTCCCGTTTTGTCAGAGTCTTAAAGAATATAGCTATAGACATCCAAGTGATTTATACACAAGTGAAAAATATTTTTTCAAATGGTTATACCTTGAATTAGTACTGTATCAGTTCACATCTACCTTCTCTAAAACATGGAAAAACTAGAAATTAATAAAGAAAAAATCAACAGAATTCTGTCACATGAGTGAAAGAGGTTATGTTTCAAAGGATTTTTACAGAAAATAATATGCAAATTGTAGGTATCATTTTTCTTCAGAGATTTTTTAACTTGTGCCTATACACTATCTATCCTTCCATCGTCTCACTAAGAAATCTAAAGCTCAAAATAATGTTTGAAAAGAAAAAAATGCTACAAATTCTTGAATATAACTTTAAAACATCTGCAGTAGTTCTTGTAGTAAAGCAGAAAGTAGTGACTCTGGCGGACTGTCTTACCATTAATACAAAGCAGGGGACATAGAATGCAGTTCATTTCAATCTCATTTATAGATAACTCCATCAACAGCGATTTGCTGAAACTCCTCACCTAATTAACAACAATAAACCACCTTACTCTTAATGTTTCTGTGACACTTAAACACCCAGCCCCGAGCATCAGTCTTCAGGAGTTAATGAGCCTCATTTGCATTCCTTCCAAGGATCACCTGCTAATACATATACACTAGTTAGCAGACTCAGATTTTAGTAAGCAGTATCCTAGGGGAGGACGTGTGTTAATCCCATCTTTGAAAAGTCTAGGCTAAATCACCTTATCACTTTAAGGCTATACTGTGCACTGCCACGACTGCTGAAAAATTATGGCAGCTAAGTTACTAAGAAAGTCAACAATATATTCCCACACTTGAAATATGAGATTTAACCCACAGAGCTGAAGAACTGGGGTTTATAATTCTGTTGTTCATTAAATTAGCGTCTGTGGAAGACATTTTTGTTTTGCTACATTGCATGGAAGAGTAAAGAAAGTCCTTCCTGAATAAATTTTATTTTATTTTTTAATTGGATTTAAATGCACTACAGTCTCATCAACTTTATGCCAGTAGACTCTTACAAAGTTATACAGAATAATTTATAATACATTTTAATTTAATGAAAGGAAGTTAAAGATCTAGATTGGCCTGTCTAGGTGGCGATATCTGAAACCAGAAATATGAGTTGCTTTTTTTAAGTACTGAGCCAAAATATCAATGTCTAATGAGTGAACTGTATAGTCACTGCTATTTCACAAGGAGGTGACATGAAATGCTTCAACCATGTAATAAAAAAGAGTCAAGAAAGACTCATTCTATATGGGTATTCGAAGCCTAAATAAAGTATTTGCTACAGATAGAATGGAAAGCAAGAGCAAAAGATAGCATTTCTGTTCTGAGCTGTTATGTCACTCTAATGGGGAAAATGCCATCACTGCAAAATCAGTATGAGACCTAATGAAAGGACTGAAACCTGAAGAGATAAATAGTTATGTGAGAATTTTGGAGAAAGCAAGTTACTGAGAGCAAGAAAGTTAAGCAAGTCTAAGATTTTTCTTTCTTACAAAGAGCTGAGAGAGTAGCTGGGCTCTTCCATGACATCAACTTCTCAGTACAAACAGCAGCACTGAGAAGCCAGTGTCAAGGTTAGAATAGCATTGGGGGAAAAAATTATCTTTCCTTGGTAGGTCTGTGAAGATGCCTTCAAGAGGAATTGTGAGAATCTAGCACAGCAGGTATTCCAGGTCTCCAGTTCTTCATCCTCCAAAGTTTGTCCTTAGTAGCACAAAATCACATCCCACACAAGGGCCAGACTAATCCCTCAGAAGACAGTACTGGGTTTGGGAAGCAGTAAAAGTGGGCCACATATCCCAGATGAAGTAAAAAGGGAGCAGAGATCTGAGCACTGTTTTCTATGTATAGACACAAGTGTAGGCAAAATAGAGAAAGAAGAAAGAAAATTAAATGTTTTAAAACTAAACAGGTTAGATTTCCAAAGAAGTGACTGGGAAATGGACTGTATTATTTTTTTACAAAGTGTGTGGATGTTTATGTTTATGTGTTTTTGCATTCAAGATTGGGTCATATGGCAGACAAAAAGAGTAAGTTCAGGAAATCTCCACAGAATTCTCAAGGTATTTCTTTCTTTGCTTAGGATGGACTAAGTGGTGTCATGATCTGATAGGTTTTTATAATTTCTCTGGGACCTGGACTGACTGGCTTCAAAATATTTTTCTAAATGGGGTATGAGGGCAGAATATTAGTATTAAAAACCAGAAGAGAATGGGTGGGTGTTCACATTATTCAGTTTTAGTAGGAGGAGGTTTGAGTATCTCAGAACATTTCCATCAGAACTCTGAGAATGTCCAGGAATGTAACACAGAGAGCGCAACAACAAGAGAAAATTATGGCCTCAAGCTCCACCAGGGGAGATTTAGGCTGGAGATTAGGAGGAAGTTTTTCACACAGAAAGGGTCATTGGGCATTGGAATAGGCTGCCCAGGGAGGTGGTTGATTCACCTTCCCTGGAGGTGTTTAAGGCACGGGTCGATGAGGTCTTGAGGGACTTGCTTTAGTGTTTGATAGGAATGGTTGGACTAGAAGATGCGATGGGTCCCTTCCAACCTGGTTGTTCTATGATTCTATGATTCTATGAAAAGGAGATGAGCAGGTCCCTAGGAGATTGAGAAATTGCTGTAGGATGCTGATAAATCTGTGGATTACGATATTTGTACTGATCAGATTTTTTGTGTATTAGAAGCTAGCTGCAAGCTCAGAGAGATCACAAGTGAAACCTGCAGAGAGCAGAGTACAACCCCTTGCGAAGTCCAACTCCATAGAAGGTACAGACAGATATCACACTAAATTTTCTAGTAGAAAGTAGGGAGAACTGAAGAACATTCACTTGCTTATTATTCATATATCTTTAAGTGATTCCTCCTTCTTTTCCTATTATATCCCCAAGCTTCTAGAGTATCTATATTTCAGTAGACCTGGGAAATCTTTCATGCTTAGCTATGATTTCTACCATGTGAAGTGTTTTCTTTTCATTATCTTTTATTCTCGTAGCTGCTTATAATTCTCCCTGGCTTAAATAAGAACTTTTTTTTTTCCTGAAAAAAGTTCCAGAGGTTTTCGGACCAGTCAAAGTCACTGCTGAAGACAGAGTAAAAAAATGGATGAAAACAGAATAAGCATGCGAATAACAATCTTAAAGGATGAAAAGTAAGACTGAGAAGATTTGTCTCATCTTTCTGGGCAGTGTCCAATGGCATGAGGTTTAACACAGCCAAATGCCGGGTCCTGCACTTGGGTCACAACAATCCTATGCAGAACTACAGACTGGGAGAAGCCTGGCTGGAAAACTGCCAGGAGGAGAGGGACCTGGGGGTGTTGGTCTACAGCCGACTGAACATGAGCCAGCAGTGTACCCAGGTGACCAAGAAGGCCAATGGCATCCTGGCTTGTATCAGAAACGGTGTGATCGGCAGGTCCAGGGAGGTGATTCTCCCTCTGTACTCAGCACTGGTGAGGCCGCTCGTTGAATACTGTGTCCAGTTCTGGGCCCCTCACCACAAGAAGGATGTTGAGGCTCTGGAGCAAGTCCAGAGAAGAGCAACGAGGCTGGTGAAGGGGCTGGAGAACAGACCCCATGAGGAGTGGCTGAGAGAGCTGGGGTTGTTTAGCCTGGAGAAGAGGAGGCTGAGAGGAGACCTCATTACTCTCTACAACTACCTGAAAGGTGGTTGTGGAGAGGAGGGAGCTGGCCTTTTTTCCCAAGTGACAGGGGACAGGACGAGAGGGAATGGCCTCAAGCTCCGCCAGGGTAGATTTAGGCTGGAGATTAGGAGGAGTTTTTTCACGCAGAGGGTCATTGGGCATTGTAATAGGCTGCCCGGGGAGGTGGTTGATTCACCTTCCCTGGAGGTGTTTAAGGCATGGGTGGATGAGGTCTTGAGGGACTTGGTTTAGTGTTAGATAGGAATGGTTGGACTAGAAGATCCGATGGGTCCCTTCCAACCTGGTTGTTCTGTGATTCTGTGATTAACTCACCCTGGGAATTTGACTTGAAGGTCTGGGTAAGAAGTAGAAAATAAAACTGTGGGATTATTTTGAGCTTCAGTGTGAAGTGAACTCTAGTTCATCAAGTCTCCTGAAAACTTTGTCTTCCTTGATGTGCACAGGAATAGAATTGTTTATAAAATAAGTTGCCTGTGCTGGTATTGGTATATCAGATAAACAGCACTTTATTCTAGAGGGAATTACTGGTTTTCTAGAATGTCATATGGAAGAAAGTTTTGAATGACTGTCTGCTCCTTCAGGGCCTGAAAAATGTGATCTGAACATCTATGCTCAGGGATATTCTTATCAGGTCCTATTGTATTTCATTACCTCATTCTTGCCAGGTCTCACTCTCATGTCACTCTCATTTTCCCCCTTTTCCAGAAATTACCTTAACCCTCCTCACTTTCTGTCCAGCTATTCTCAAGTTTGTCTCCCTGCTTTTTTATTTTTCCTGTAGTACAGAATGAGCGGTCTCACAAGGCAAACAGAGGAAACACTTCTATGTTTTATAGTTTCATGTTCACATCTATAGTAGCAGTTTTGCAATTGACCAGCTCGGACACAAATTTTGTTGGAAGGGGGACAGAAGAAAGAGATCAGATCATTACACTGTTTTAAACTTTCAGTTCTTGACATGACAGCTTGGAAAGTAATATTCTGAAGAGAGAAGAAAACTGGCAGAAAATCACCTCTCTTAAATGTCTGTGGAAAAGAGGAGACCATAACCTGTTTTCTAACAGTTAACCACGGAAATAGAAGCAGCATATACTGACTATTAATGCCTGGTAACTATCTGCCTAATAATGCTTCTCTGCAGTATGGACTATATTTTCACAGAGAGAGTCTTCTTTGTACAAGTGACTGGATTACAATGCATGGATGATGTAGATGGATCTGATTGTTTTAGACCAGTTATGTTCACACTCTGTAGCTCAGGCTGCCTTGAAAACTGTTCTCTCAAACCATACAGAGGAGCTTGACAAGTGGTGTCCTTCAGGATTTGGTACTAGAACCAGTGCTGTTTAATAACTTCATCAATGATATTGACAGGAAGTCTGAGTACACCCTCAGCAAGTTTGCAGATAACATCAAACTCAGTGGTGTAGTTGCCACACTGGAAGGATGGGATGTCATCCCATCTGGGTCAGGGGGAATCCTCATTTTCAGTACACAATAGGGGATGACGTGATTGAGAGCTGCCCCGCAGAGGAGGACTTGGGGTTGCTGATTCACGAGAAGCTCAGTGTGAGCTGGCAGTTGGCAATCACAGCCCAGAAGGCCAGCTATATCCTGGGCTGCATCAAAAGAAGCATGGTTAGCAGCTCGAGAGAAGTGATTCTGCCCCTTCATTCCTCTCTTGTGAGACCTCATCTGGAGTATTGTGTCTAGTTCTGTAATCTTCAACATAAGAAGGGTATGAAACTGTTGGAACACTTCCAGAGGAGGGCTACAAAATGGATCAGAGGGCTGGAGCACCTTCCATATGATGACAGGCAGAGACAGTTGGGCTTGTTCAGCCTGGAGAAGAGAAGACTCAGAGAAGATCTTATAGTGGCCTTGCAGTACCTGAAAGGGGCCTACAAGAAAGTTGGAGAGGGACTATTCATAAAAGTTTGTGGTGATAGGATGAGGGGGCAGTGGAGAGGGGCAGATTTAGACTTGACCTAAGGAAGAATTTCTTCACCACAGGAGCGGTGAGGCACTGGCACAGGTTGCCCAGGGAAGCTGGGGATACCCCATTGCTGAAGGTGTTCAAGGCCAGGTTGGATGGGGCCTTGGGCACCCTGACCTAATGGGATGTCTCTGCCCATGACAGGGGACTTGGAACTAGATGGTCTTTAAGGTTCTTTCCAACCCAAGCTATTTTATGATTCTATGATTCTATCCATTAATACTACTGAAAAAAAAAGTACTTATAGAAAAGATGGAATTTGCTACTTTATTTTCTCTGGAAACATGTTAGCTTGTTGCACCAATTGCAATCCCTTATTGTGGGTTTTCTTAAAAAAAAAAGGACAAAAAGCTGGAAAGATAACTTTATGTTATTAAGAACTTAAAAAAAAACCACCCCAAAACTGGGGGAACAATGTGCACTCCAGGAACCCAGCTGAGTGTCTTACAGCAGACATCTTGAGCTTCCTCTTGAATAAGGACAATTATCACCAGGAAGCACAAGGGCATGCAGCAAGAGGTAGGGAGACTTAATGTTATTATAGATATGTATTATTCATTTTTTTAATCTAACAGTTTCACTCCTTTTTCACATATGTAGCTACTTTCCCATCTGATATGTTAAATTATTAAATTATTAATGGATGACATTATGGGGAATTCTTCTCTTTCTTTTTTTGATGTTCCTTGTGTTTGGTGCAACAATGAACTGTGATAATTCTCTGCTTCTTGGGACTTCTGTTTTGACTTTTACAGGGAGAAAATCTATTAAAAGGGCCAATAAAGCTCTAAGAAATTTTACCATATACATGTTTTGTCTTTCACAAATAAAACTGCCGTAGATATTCAAATGACAGAATGTGTAAATGTAGGCGTCTATTTATTGGTGTATAAAAGAACCAAGCATGTTCACCTCATAATGATTCCAGACCTCAGAACTCTTTTCTCACCCAATACATCTCTGTTCACATGACAGGTAGGTATTTTCCTTTGTGACAGGACCATTAGTTATCCTGTGCTGCGTACTTTTAATGGCTGTCCCCTAATCAAAGGTGTTGGTTGAGCTGAAATTTGCAGCTTATTCAGATTTCTGAACCGTTCACTGTTTTATAGAGATAGATATAGATTTAAGCATCTGAGTTAACACTTCCTCTTGCTTCTTTCTTTTGAAAGCTAAAGATTCTTTTACTTTTTAAGTGACAGGATCATTAACATTCTATGGCATAAAATGGTATGCTGCTTGCAGCAAAACAAACACCTTTCTCACACATCATAAAGATAAAGAAAGAATGGCTGATGAATTGAGATCTGTGAAATCTGTCCACTCTTGCAACCTACCTCTGATTTTCAAACTTTGTTGTTTTTCTAGTCTAATACTTCCTGCAGGATGTTTCATATGGAAGCTGTCACTTTGTTCACAGAACTTTAAATGCACCTAAAACTGACTGCACAGTACCTGAAAAACTTGATGTTTTATTTTATACTGTTCAGTCAAGCCAGAGGTACATAAAACAAAGGAATAACTTTTTTCACCTGTCCAATAAGTATTTACAATAAGTAAATGAAAAAAAAAAATTTTACTCAGAACATAATTTTTGATAACTTCTTTCCACCAACACAATAAATGACAGAAATGCTGACAAGTTGAATGGTTCCTTTAGTAACTAATTCTTACGTCAGCAGTTTTGTATGCCTTTGGTGTCCTGCTTTGCAGACATCTGCAACTGTAGTCAAAATATCTGATTTAGATTTCTCTTGCATCTATTAAGGTCTCCTAGAGTTTTTGCCTGACTTACTCTTTGCTGGGATACATTGCTCCTGAGCATGGAGGAACTAATTCATGAATATTAGCTAGCTTTCTTGGGCCCCTCTCTCTTCCTGGGCTTTATTCCATGATACTTGAGGAAACAGATCCCTGAAGAAGTCTATGCATGTTCTTCTGAAAGCCAGGGTAGTGAGCTTGTTGTGTGCCCTCCTCACCGTCCTAAGGATCTTGAACTCCAGGCAAGGCTGTCCTTGATACCTGTAACATCATAGCCATACACAGTTATATGCTTTTTCCTCCATACTAAAAAAGAAAAATATTTATAGATATAAGTCCCTGCTATTTTTTACTGGTTCAATCTCTATTACATTGAAAATTGTCTCTTAACTCTAGGTCCCACAGAAATCGCATAAAGTGGTAGAATGTGGGTTCTGCTTCAAGGCTAACAATAGTATTGATGATAAGCAGAGAAGACGCACACTTACAGGATTCTAGTTAGTCCCTTTTTTTTCTATTCGGGGTGAATGCACATACAAGCATCCTATGACTGTCAAGACTTAAGACTATAAGAGAATATATATGGTATTGACTCAAATTAATTTTATATTTTCTTAGAAGCTAAGCCTGATTTGTTTTCATGGCAAACATTCCAGGTGGAAACATATCACTTCAAAGTTATTTCAACACTGATGACCTGAGCTTGATATTGTTATCCCACAGGTCTCAACTAAGCAGCAAGTTCTTATAAGAGGGAGCATATATTAAACTAGGAGTTTAAGATTCTGCTGTTGGAGAAGCCCAAGAACCTTATGGCTGAGAATCAATGACTTGAGTGTTAAGTCCACCGGCTGCAGGTAGATGTGTCTGCTTCCTGAGTCAGACACACGCTATGCCTAGTAGTTATAATGACAGAAAATAAGACAAAATTTACAAGAAATAGCTTTGATACATATGAGGCTATGAATTTCTGAAAGTGAATAAGGAGTTTCAGGCAGTGGTAAATTCAGGGGTTTTATAGCTAAGTTTCTTTACTGTTGTTTTGTTCACCTGAAATTTGCAGATCACTGTCTGTGCAAATGCAGTACCTCTGATTTTCAGTTGGGTTGGTACTTGAGGCAAACAAAAGTCTGCAGGACTGCAAAGGACTGTGAATGTAAAGGGGGAGTAGATGAAGAAATGGAGGCCCTTACCAGGAAGATATAATATAATTTTCACATTAAAAGTAGAGGTATTTTGCACTCAATACACAAATACTAAACAAAAAAAGAAACCAAACAAATAATTGCCAGTGCTCTAAGTAAATTCACAGTAAGACACTAAGCTTAATAATTTGAGTCGGTGATAGAATTCCTTCTGCCTTTAATCACAGTCTTTTGCAAAGTAAACTGAAACACACAACAGTTGAGTCACCAGTTTTCTAAGTTTATTGGAGATTTAGTAATTAGCCACTTTTATGGGCTCATATAAAAGCAAAAACTATTGAGATGTTGGATCTATTTTCACAGTTCTGGTATTTAAAAATGAAATCTAAGAAAAGAACCGAAAATTATTTAGGATGGTTAAGACAAACTTTTCAAATTTATGAAACATCTCGTATGCTTCTGGTTTCCATATTCCACATTAGTAAACTCATTAACATGTTAAGTATTATATCTGTCTAATGAAATAGGATGTGTTCTAATTGCAAGATGAGTTTATGGCAGTGTGTTCAATTGACTGGTGTTACTTCTGAGTTGTACTGATGTCAAAACAGGAAATAAGCCCACTGTACTTAGTGATATTGTAATTATAAGAAGTAAAGATCGGATCTCTTAATTGTTATGTAAAGTGGTAAAGTGATAAAGTAATCTAACAAGAAAAGAGAAATGTGCAACACTTGGATGCATGCTGTGGTTTTAGCAGTGTCATAAGGTCATTAAAATGGATAATAATTAGAAATTACCAGTACTGAAGCTGTCCAGCTTACTGAGATCAATATAGAATGTATAAAGTATACTCAACATATCTAGCTTAATATATAGGATTCCACTGTTTGTCTCTACTTTTCCCCATTTGTCTGCAAAACAGATGACCAATCACTCTTTTGTTCCCTCTCTCTTTTTAGCAGTTGAGACAAACAGAATCAGCATTTATCATTTCTTTTCCTCCAAGTAGCTCTGTTCTTTAAATCACCACTGAAAATAATTACAGAATCAACTTTAAAGGTTCAGAAGGAGAAAGAAAAGATACCTTTGTCTCTGTGTTCTACAACTGAAGCCGAATATCAAGCCAAATTACTTTGTCATTTGCACATGAGCAATTTCTCTGAAAACAATTTGGTGTTATGGGTGTAGTGGTGAGGGAATTTGGCACAGTAGATTATGACAGTGATATTGCAAAAGGCACTGAAATATTTTGGTGCCATGTAGCAGTGTCATAGTTTGTACAGAGAAATTGAGGTAATTCCCTCATATTTCAGACTGTACTGTAGGCTTTAGATTGTACTTTAAGTTCAGGATGAATTTTGTATGTGCTATATAGTCCTGTACCTTATGATAGCAGAGAAAAAATTGCTATCAGGACTTGAGTGTCTGAAATGCTTTTTTTTTACAAAATATCAGCCATCTGTAGTACCCTGTAGGTTTTCATATGTTTAACAGATACATGTGGTCATTACTTGTTTCAGCATTCAATTAAACTAAAGTACAACTGATTTTAGAACGCCTTTTATCTGTGTTTGTAACAGCCCGTGGTACCAGGAATTCACAGGACTTCCTTGAACAGAGATGCATTATAAAATTTAAATTACAGTCTTTGCTTAAATAAAGTGAAATTAATTGCAATTTTACAAGACTCTAGTAGTTCACAGAATCTAATTAGATCAAAACAAATTAAGCTTTCACACGAATTATTTAATTTTCAAACCCTATGTTGCACAAATATGTTATGTTGTCATGTGTCCTGCAATAACATATTTACTGCCTCTTCCTTATTTAAGAAATGCATAGCAAGTGAAGGGAGGAGTAAGATTTTTCTAGCATGTGCTAAATGGAGCTGTTCAAATATTCAAAAAGCCATCATGATTATTTTTTTCTAAGACATTGCGAGAAAATGCTTACTGCATTTGTGATGTTTCATTTTCCAGGAAGTGACTCATGTTCTACTCTGTAAGACCTTCATTAAAGCATAACCAACAAGCAAAAGTCAAAATGAGAGACACCTTCATGGCTTGTGTTAAATGTATACAGTCAAATGAGATATTTTAGAAAGTTTTCACTTCCAAAGGCCCTGATTTCAGAGCAGGTCTCCCCATGTGGGCACCGGGGAACTTAAGAGGTGACCTCTGGGAAGACTGACCAGCAGCTGCTTTGTCAGACAGCTGGCTCCAGCAGTCCCACCACAGGGCATAGCTGGGCACATCAGCTACCATTAGGTGTGGAAAAATGTATTTGAGAAAGATCAGAAAAAGAGAGAGGAGGAGGGAATCAAGGAGAAATATCAGTAAGAACATCAAGTTCAGAGAAGGAGGAGAAGAAAGAGATACTCTGCAGTGTATCAGATATTTCCAAAAGCAATGCAGCCTGTGGAGAGTGAGAAGGAAGGAGCAACAGAGAGAGCCTGGTGCTTTCTGACTGAAAGCTGTCCTTGAGCTGCTTATTGCCTCACTGAAGGTACTGAACATTACCTGTACTGATAACAAGGTGGGAGGAGAGGTGTCTGGTATGGAGTCAAATGTTTAGAGGGAGAAGTAATGTATTCTCTCTTAGTCTTTGAATGATTAGCAACTGGAGGTCTAGCTTATTTTACAGGACTTGAACATTATAAGTGGACCTGAAGTCTTACTTTCTCCTTCTCTCTTTCCTTTTCCACTCTCAATCTGTCTCTCTGTTCCACTCTCTCTGGAGTTTTACCTAGTTCTAATAAGCAAAGAGGTAATCGCCAAGAGAAAAAAGTACACCATGAATGGTGGCTGATGTTCTCAGCCATTTACTGGATAGTTCAGTAGAGCACAGATAGAGAAGTAAGCAGTAATAGAGAGCTACCTTTAAGGTAATAATCTGGCAAGGAAACTGTACCTATCATTGTAAGTCAAGGGACTGGACTGGGGAAGGGAAGTGTACTATTTACTGGAACTGGAAGTGTCTGGCATGGGGCAGTCCCAGCCTCTCCTCACAGAGAACCCTGCTGTCTCTGCCAGTACCTGAGCACCAGCACTCAACACCCTTCTGCAGTCTGTAAGTACATAATCCTGTTACAGTGTCTCTGTCTAGTCCTTTGATGCCAAGTTTCCTGAACAGTCTCACTGCTTTTGACATGAAATGCATCAGGAGTATCCTAAGAACAAGATCAGTATAGAGTCTAGGGGTAAACTGTCAGAAAAACCCAATTCAGACAGTATGAGCAAACCCTTCCATGGCAACTTCTGTGTCCTAGACAGAGCGCACAGTCTTCTTATTTACTTCTTTGACTACCTTAGCATATCAGCAGCAAGATACGTGCCTACAGGAACCTCCTGGTATCCCACAGGCATCCTGCAACAGATCCACACTATGAAAATACAATGCAGAAAGCTGTAATGAAAGAACAAGGCCATCTAATCCATTAAATTACTAACTGAAACAGCATAAGTGGTCTAAAACAGTTCCTGCATTCAGAAGACTTCCCTCTCTCCGGTTTCTTCACTTTCACAAAAAAAACCTTCCTGTGGATCCTGTCAACAAATCTACCTAGACACATAAAAAGCTGGGATAATAGAATCATAGAACGGATTGGGTTGGAAGGGACCTCAAAAGATCATCCAGTTCCACCTCTTCCTACCATGGACAGGGACATCTCCCACTAGATCAAGCTGCTCATGGTTCCGTCCAGCCTGGCCTTGAAGAGTTCCAGGGAGGAGGCATGCACAGCTTCCTGGGGCAACCTGTGCCAGTGCCTCACCACCCTTATTGTGAAGAATTTCTACCTCATGTTTAGTCTAAATCTTCCCCCTTCCAATTTAAAGCCATTCCCTATTGTCCTCTCTCTAAATGCCCTTGTAAGAAGTCCCTCCCCAGCTTTCTTGTAGCCCCTTTTCAGATACTGGAAGGCTGCTGTAAGATTTCCCTGCAACCTCTTCTCTAGCCTGAACAACCCCAGCTCTCTCAACCTGTCCTCATAGCAGAGGTTCTCCAACCTTCTGATCATTTTTATGGCCCTCCACTGGACCCGTTACAAGAGTTCCACATCCTTCTTATATTGGGGATTCCAGAACTGGACATAGCACTCCAGGTGTGGTCTCATGAGAGCTATGTTATATAGAGAGGTAAAATCATCTCCCTTGACCTGCTGACCATGCTTCTTTTGATGCAGCTCAGAAGCGGTTGGCCTACTGGGCTGTGAGCAGACATTGCAACTTCATGGTGAACTTTTATCAATCAGCACCACCAAGGCCTTCTCCACAGGGCTTCTCTCAATCATGTCATCTCCCAATCTCTATTGGAACAGCAGATTGCCCTGACTCAGGTTGCACTTGGGCTTGTTGAACCTCATGAGGTTCATACAGACCCACTTGTTCAGCTTATCCAGGTCTCTCTGGATGACATCCCATGTTTCTGGTGTGACAACTTCACTACTCAGCGTGGTGTCATCTGCAAACTTGCTGAGTGTGCACTTGATGTCACTGTCTATATCATCAATGAAAATATTAAACAGCACTGATCCTAGTACAGATGCCTGAGGGACATCTCTTGTCATGGATCTCCATCTTGACATCAAACCATTGACCACTAATTCCTGAATGCAACAATCAAATTCCATGTCTTGCTCCCTTTTTCTTCTTCACTTACAGGTATATGGAATTGATTAGTTCTTCACCATGTGATGCAATGGTTGGCCTTTCAGAGCAACTCAAGAGTGACAGCAGCTGTTGAAAAATGATACAGACGTGCTTACTTAGTCCCTGCAAATTTGCATACAAAGTCTTGAAACATAAATGAGATAAATATTCTTCCAGACAAGAAGTTTAGTAAAGAAGGGACATGCAATCTTAATTATGCTGTCTGGACCAGAAACAAGGATGCCTTGCTTATTGATTATGCTTCTGTACTGATTCCTCACATAAGCTGTGACAATTTAGTTTATTAAAAAAAAGTTTTATATTTTCTTCTTCAATATGAAGAACTATGCATTCAATCTACAAAGCATAACTTTAAGAGGAAAATTTGAATAACTAACTATTCATTTCCTCCGTAAAAGTTCAGCTAGGTATCTGAAGCACTGCAGTTTTATCAGCACAGAGACCCCAAGTGTAACTTTAGGCATGGACACTTTAGATATTTCAAAAAATTTAAATTCTTATTTGTAAAGAAATGGAAGCTATACCTAGGCACATGCGCTCTTTTCTTATAGTCTGTGTGTCCTCAAAGCCTACAGTTTAAATGTTAATGTTCTGTCCTCTGCTAGAGGTCACAATGGAACTGTTTACTCACAAGTCTGTACATGTTGAGCTTATAACATTTCTGGTTAGCTGATATTTCCAGTCTTCCTGCCTTTCCTGACACAGTAAGTGTGATATTAACATCTGAAAAAAAAAATTAAAATCAGTGGGATATGGTTGCATTATCTTTACTTACAGAAGAATGTGATTACATTTCCACTATGTTTTGGTAAAGGTTATTATCTGTGTGGATGTTTTCTGTCAGAGGCTTTGTTTGCATAATTTAGAGACAGGGATTTGAATCCTTTATTTCATAAGGGTATTTTCCCCTCTCTCAAAGTCACATTTTGGATTTTACAATTCCATATGTGTTTCAATTAGTCTGTTCCCTTTATCCTATATGCAGGGGAAGGTTATGGATGTTGTGGCTAATTAACAATCTCAGTGCAAAAATGTCTCCTTGAAAACAAGATCTGGCATTAAACTAAATGAACATTTTGATTGTTCATTAAAGACAGCAGTTTCCCTGCAAGGTGGGTAATACTAACAAGGTAGTTATTCTTTTTTACCTCATGTTTCCTTACCCCTCACCATTTTTGTAAGCAAATTTTTCCCCTTTTCCTCTAGAAGCACATAAAGATAAGGGTTTTTTTCCTCAATGTGTTTTCCTTATACACTCTCTCTACTTCTCTACCTTCACTGCAGTGTTCCTGTGGAGGCAAGAACTGTGATAGGGTAGATACAACTATACTTACTCTTAATTCATTCCTCTTTACAAATACAATGAAGCCTTGTCTGGGGGGTACGCCTTTAAGATGAAGGTTATTACTTTTGCTTTAGGCAAAGTAACTTTAAAAGACTCAGAAGAACTATACTAACCTATACTACACTACCTATCACATATTTTATGAAAACAAAATCTAATCTAATGTAGATTAAGTTAGATAAATGTGCAACTTCTTTAAATTAATTTTTTAAAGTGACTTAATAGCAAACATTCAATAATAAAAATCTGGTTAATAGCTAAAGTCACACTTAGTTTTGCCATTTTTACAGTATGTTTCTCATTTTCCAGAGTTACCAGGAATGGGCTGAAATAAACCCTCAGAACAATCCCATTTCAGATTATGACCAAGTGAGCATGGGAAATGTCTCAAGAGCAGTGAAGTAATTAAAATACATTAACTTTAACATTAACATAATATTAAAAACCTGAAGATTTCTATTTGTTATACTTCTCCTTTTTCACATAGAAGAGAGCAATTAAGTGTATGAGTAAAAGTGGAAAGGAAAACACTCTCATGTGTGTTTATCATTTGTGCTGTGGATGGATCTGATCGAAAAATGGTTTGAGTCTGATCAGAACATGGTTAAACTTAGTTTCTTTTGTTAGATTAAGGTTTGTCTAGCCATTCAACCTTCAGTTTGACCAGGTTTTAAAATATACTTGCTAACAAGTATTTAAATTCTTAAAGCACAGAAGCCAGCAGTTTACTTGTCACAAAAATAATTTGCCACCCTCTACTTATAAAAAACTCTTATTATTTTACCCTTTACTATCTATACTGACTCTGTTGCAAGTTGGATTATTCAGCAGGTATTTAACACTCCGTAGGGAAAAAGAGAATAGGTAGTTATGCTTATAGTAGTTTCACAGAAGAAAATGTTACAACAGGAAAACAAAATAAAATACATTTTTCCTTGAACAATCCAGAATGGATACTGTCTTCTGATCTCTATTCACTTCTAATTAAAACAAATCCTGCTCTGGAAGCAAATGCCTATTTGCATTTAGGCATATAGTAATACAAGTGTAAGGGAAATAGTTTGAATAATACAAATAATAAATAAAGACAAAATGTTACTTATCTGAAATTCCAGTCAAAAAGATAATATTTTAAAGTAGAAGAGTCTGATTAGAATACAGATAACAGTTTCTGTTCAGATGATCTATAGAAAAGGTAATAATATGTATTGCTCTAAATCACATTATTTACGTCAAAGCTAATATGAAGACAGAAAGTATGCCAAAGTGCTTCTATAAGGTCAGTGTGTTTGCCTACTGACTGACCAGCTCTATTTAGAGAAGCACAAAAGCAGCATTTGGAGCCAAATTCTAATCAGATGTAACATGGTGGTATCAAGACAGTTAATACTTTCTAGCAGCCAGCTTAATAGAACCGCCTAATATTGTTTTCTGTCTTCCAGGTAGTAGATTATTTTTTTTAAGAATAAATATGAAAGATTAGTGGTTGTGAAAAATTAGTCATAGTACAGTGTAATTTATTTGGATTTATATGTAAAACTGTCCATAATTCAAAAATTAATTTCACAGAATTACATGAAAGTAATTTTGTTTTGTTACAAATACATTTTAAAGCAAAGATCTATGCCAAATAATTTGAAATACAAAGCCTGAGACCTGATATTCATAGTCAAAGTATAATGTTTCAATTCTTACTGGATCTGTTAGATGTCTGAAGTCTAACACACAATCTTACACCTTTCTTTACTATATTATGATTCAGTGAGTACCATTGTTTCCTTTTTAGGCACTTCCTTTAAAATCAAACCAGCTTTTTCCTTCATGCATTTTTGTCAAGGCACGGCACAAATGTCCTTATTCTTCTTAGTTTTGATTAAAAGAAAAGAACTGTTAACAGACTTGCTCAATACATAATCTTTTTGTACTGGCGACTTTTCTGATCCTAAATTCTTCTCTGATGCATGAACTTGAGCTTTTAGTAACCACAAACTAATGACACTCTTAAGAAGCTTGATTACTTAAGTGTTACCAGTGTAACACATATCTTCCACTGTATGCAAACATACAGACAACTTAACAGTAGTTCCACAAACACAATTTTTATTGTGTTTTAGCATTTGACAAGATAGCCAGTAAGGCAGGCTTTTTCTCATTGAAAACACTTCTGTTTCCTGATAATTGTGGTGGTAATTGTCACAGTTCTTATAGAATTTTTATTCATTAGTTGCTAGATGGTTTGAGACAGTTAAATACGAATAGTACTACAACTTGGAACAAGATTTGTGTCTTTGACGAGAGGAAATACACTTCTAAAAATTGTGTTAATGACTATAAAATATCAAATGAGAAATGATAAATTTGATAAATGATAAACACTCTTGTTGGCTCTCAAAGGTCATAGTTTACACCTGAAAGATTATTTAAATATGGAACTAACATTCCACAGGCATCTGGGCAAGTAAAAGACTTTCAGTGATTAAATCTGGAAAGGACCAGTATTCAGGTAGTCTAACTTTTTCTATAGTATAGGCCAACATACCTACACTGATATTTTTAATCCACTAGTATATTTCTTACAAGAAAAGTCTGGTTGCCTAAGGAATGAAGAACCTATAAAGTTTTCACAGAATCACAGAATCACAGAACAACCAGGTTGGAAGGGACCCATCGGATCATCAAGTCCAACCATTCCTATCTAACACTAAACCAAGTCCCTCAATACCTCATCCACCCATGCCTTAAACACCTCCAGGGAAGGTGAAGCAACCACCTCCCTGGGCAGCCTGTTCCAATGCCCAATGACCCTCTGTGTGAAAAACCTCCTCCTAATCTCCAGCCTAAAACTCCCCTGGTGGAGCTTGAGGCCATTCCCTCTTGTCCTGTCCCCTGTCACTTGGGAGAAGAGGCCAGCTCCCTCCTCTCTACAACCTCCTTTCAGGTAGTTGTAGAGAGTAATGAGGTCTCCTCTCAGTCTCCTCTTCTCCAGGCTAAACAACCCCAGCTCTCTCAGCTGCTCCTCATGGGGTCTGTTCTCCAGCCCCTTCACCAGCCTCGTCGCTCTTCTCTGTACTGGCTCCAGAGCCTCAACATCCTTCTTGTGGTGAGGGGCCCAGAACTGGACACAGTATTCAAAGAGTTCAGTTCTTCAAATAATTAGCTAACTCCACTAAAAAATGTACCTTGATTTTTATTTGAATTTGTTTATGATCCCTTCCAGCCCTAGCACACAAAACTCTTCTCTGCCAGACTCAAATTATATTGCATTTCTAATACGTTGTGGTCAGATTTTTAATTTTTTATGTTAAGCTAGATATACGTAATCCACAGATGCTTATGATAAATCATGGTTTCAGTCCTTTCATTCTCGTAGTTACCACACTGGAAGGATGGGATGTCATCCCATCTGGGTCGGGGGCAATCCTCATTTTCAGTACACAATAGGGGATGACGTGATTGAGAGTTGCCCTGCAGAGGAGGACTTGGGGTTGCTGATTCATGAGAAGCTCGACGTGAGCTGGCAGTAGGCAATCACAACCCAGAAGGCAAACTGTATCCTGGGCTATATCAAAAGAAACACAGTCAGCAGCTCGAGAGAAGTGATTCTGCCCCTTCATTCCTCTCTTGTGAGACCTCATCTGGAGTATTGTGTCTAGTTCTGTAATCTTCAACATAAAAAGGATATGGAGCTGTTGGAAGGTCTCTTCCCACCATAACTATTTTATAATTTGTTGATTCTATAATACTGTTGTGCTAACAGCAAATATTCAGCTATTCACACATTTTCATTCCAAAATCTCACATTTTTCCCAGGACAGTGTGTTACCCTACATATCAGACCTATATACTTAGGAAGGATGGAAAGAGTGCCCGTGCATAGGTGTTTGTATAGACTGGTGGAATTGCTCTACTGTAGAGCTGATTGGTTGAGTTGATTGTCTGCATGCTAGCCACCTCTCCTACTCAAAGTGTGTTTTCTGAACATGTTCTTTTTTCTGTTGATCTAACTAGTCCATTTGCAGTAGTGTTTGGTCTTCAATTGGTCTTAAATAACAAAAACTGATTCATATAACAGAAGTCAATCAGCGTGATTATTTACGTCTACAGTCACCAGGTAAAGCTTAAATTTTATTCCTTTGCTAGGATGTGCTTGAGGTGAATTTGATTAATTATTAATAAAAGCTTTTGCCATAGAGAAATTGTGATATTCATGTACTTCCAAATAGCAGGCACAATCTAAAACTGATGGTTAAATATGAGTGAGGAGAAAATATAGTACTTACTTTTACACCAGTGACTGACTAAAGATCTCAATAATAGTTTTCCTATTTAGTCAGCTGAGAGAAACAGCTTTCATCAAAGATTAATTTATCTTATTTAATATATGAATTGCATCACGGAGTTTCTTATTTCACTACATTTCCCAAATCCCACTTCAAAATTATTCTTAACAGATGTTAACAAATGTAGCTGTACAGACAATGTCATGTTATTCAGTGCACGAGGTCCAACGCAAAAACCCCAAGTAATGTGCCTGTAATTCTTTTTTTTAACAAATTAAGAAAATCAACTATGATCACGTTCAAAATAGTTCTGTTCTGAGATGACACAAGGCTGCATACAATGCTGTCGATTCCAAAGCAATTTCAAACATCATTTTCTGAAAGGCTGTTGAGAAACTCTGTTGGTTTTGCTTGCACATGTTCTACTGACAAAATAACAGGTTCCTCTGAGCACTGACTTGATCTTTGGGTATCTCTTCAGTGTAAGCCTCAGTCAATAACTGAAACCTTTCTGTGATGAATTTCTTCAGTTTCACAAGAAACTTTATGTTGTCTTGCTATTCACTCTTGCACACCAACATTTTCTAACCAAGGGTAAGAAAACATCTATAATTGAATATGCATCCACTTGTACTGAGCCAACAAACCAGCTTAGCCTTGTCTCAATGTGGCTGGTTAGAATATGTTCTGTAATCAGCTTTTTGTCTTTCCCCACCCCATCTTGAGCTGTATGATTCTATGTGTCAAGTCTTTAACACATGGTATTCTTTGACAGTAATACAAATCCAAATGTTTATTAAGGTGGTGCAAACATTGTTTTTTCCATATATTGCTACCTGTCAGGCCCATTCAAAGGCTATGATTCTCGTTTAATGCACCAATCCCTTGACATCTGTGATTTTATAAGCTATTCCATTCTATCTATTTATTTCATTCAGAGTAACATATAAACACATGTCAACAATTGGACAGTATTTACCACAGAGAAAACATCTCCATAAACACAGTGGTATCTCTGTAGGTTAGTGGATTTCAGCCCTGAACGTTGATATACCATTTTTAATGCTTCTTTGGGGAGTCATCCATTTCCTGCTGCACTACTGATGATACTGGTAGTGACAAAGACAATAAGGACTTAGTCTTTGTCATATGCATGATCTTCATCGGTAAAACAATTAATTTTAAAAATTATTTCAGAATATTTGGGAGCACTGGTGTTTAGGTTCTGCTCTTGAAAACAATTTTGTTTGTGCTTGGCTGGATTCACTTGTAATCCTATTGCAGTCACTGACACTACTCATGCAAGTACAAATATTTCACTTGTACTGCCTCTAGGATTCTCTCCTTACAGCAGTTTTCTGTCTGTGAAATCACTTTTCTCAACAGATTTTCAGTATTGATAATAAGGTGAAATAAGAAGAACCTAATACATTGGACAGACCTTCAAAGACGTAGTTCTGCTGACTTCAAATCTAACTTACCGGAGGACATGGATTTCTATATATTTTCTCTCTAAGCCTAGGAGTAATTTGTGTTTTCACCTCTTGCTTATGAACATGAAGTGTTTCATATTGCTTGCCTTAGATGATCAGGCAAAAGTTTTTCATCCCTTTCTATTCCATAACGTCATGAAATACATACATCAGTTTCACCTTGTTAAAAGTGTTGAGAAACTTCTCTTCTACCTCTCAGCAGTAGTATTCTTTATGTTAATACTTCCAAAGGTTTTGGAATCCCATACTGATATCTGCAATTGTTTCTACTTCTAGTTCCAACTCAAGTTGCAATTATCCCATATTTTTAATACCTTCATAGAATATTTTCCTTTGCCAAAGTAAGATTTATAATATTTCTCTGTTTTTTCCAGTCTTAGTAATTGGTTAACACCATACTTTATAGTTCTAATAAAAACACAGCTGCTTTCATTTAACAAGTTTGGACACTTTTTATAGTGGGAAGAAACTTAAATAAAAATGAATTGAAAGGAAGTGGAAGTTAAGTTTAATTACCACTAACAACACATATCACTTAAAGAATTACAGTACTTCAGTATAGATTTTGTGACCACTACAGACAACAGGAATTTTTACACTTACTTGAACAGCATTCAGATTTGATCCCTGAAACTCAATTATGCATATTGCAAAATAAAAACGAAAGCAAGGGCAAGCTTACTCCCTTGATCAATGGTGCCTGAGGACATTACAATGCATATTAGAATATTTTTATGTTATGTGTGCAATCACAGTTAGGGACACATAAGCTTACTTCCCTTATTTGGGAACAATAAGAACCCTCAGTCAATGTTCAGAGGCAGATGAGGTCATATAAAATACCTGGAAAAAATATTTTTCCAGTAACATTTCTGGTACAAACCATCCAACACTGCTCTGGTGGATATAAAAGGGTATCAACAACTTACATGAAATAAATAGGCTTTAAACCTTCTAGGACAACAACTGGTAGTGATACAATTTTAGCAAACTGAGAACTAGTAAAAACTGCAAACATACTGAGAAACATGGCTAAATACTTGGGTAGCTCTTGTACTTCATGATTTGTGTTCTGCTTGAGCCTATCTAAAGTCAACACACTTGCTGTTTTGCTAAACTGGGAAGTGGGTTCCAGAGACCACACAGAACTGAAGAGGCCATCATTAAATTTTTGTATCATACAGTATATCGTTCAGTATCATGTTCCTGAGTATGCATCTGAAACATAATTGATTCTCTTTTCTGCATTTTGAAAACAGCTTCCCAAGAATATTTTAATTTAAAAATAAATGGAAATTTGTACAGCAAGGTAAAGATGGTTGAAATACCTCTTTCTGCAATACATTGCTCACTTGGAAGTATAAAAAATGGCCTGGTTTGGAACCAGAATGTCTTTGTATTTCAATATTGCATACATACAATCCTACACTGAGGGTGGGGAAAACTTGTCTAGAAATATATATCACTTTCAGCACCAGAAATGCTGAGCACTTGCCGAATTGTGATATCTTGATCAGATTCCACTCATTTCACAGTGGGTCATTCCATTACTGCTTGAGGAATTAAAGTAATAGATAAAATAAATTCCCTATCTATATTTTTGATTAATAATAAAAAATAGTATTAATTTTTAAACTCTGATTTCTTTTTTACTACATTTTTATTTAAGCAAAAACCTGCTAAAAACAATGATCTGTTTGACCCATCCTTGGAGGTGTTCAAGGCCAGGTTTGATAGGACCTTAGGCAGCCTGGTCTAATGGACTAGGGACCTGGACCTAAATGATCTTTAAGGTCCCTTCCAAGCTGAATTATTCTATGATTCTCTGATTCTGTGATTCTATGATTCTATGACCAAGGCTTCAAAATTTTTCCATTTTAAACACATTTTCTTGTATTTTTTCTTCCCAATTTTTATGTATTTTCTGATTTAATATTTTTTTCATGTCCTTTTTCTGAGTTTGTTTAGTTTATTCATAATATATTACAGTTTGGGTTAGAATCAATATTTTAACCAATGGGTTAGGTTCCAAATCCTTTTGATTTGCAGAATAGAAAAGAAGTCTTTTAATGACATTATACAGAAATATATTCCCATGATATCTGGGCTTATTTTTGTCCTAGTAGGTACATTTTCCCTATGCCTTTTTACCTTATTTGCCTGAGATAAGTACCTGGCAGCCATTTTCATCTCAGAAGCCTTACAGAAATCTAAAGCTACCGTTCACATTATCTAAGCCTATTTTTTCCTAGAGACTGATTGTTCCACAATGCTAAGATTAATGAATAGTTCAGTTCAAAGTATATATTACGTATTTGATTATGTTTGATGATGTCAATAAATTAACTCTAAAAATTGCTATGCATTGCCACAACTTCCAGAAATAATATCTATAATATTTGCTCTTCTTAATTACAATAACTTGGGATTCTCATTACATATGGAAAGTATACATTGTCATGAAAATTCACTGTAAATATTGCCTGTGTTCACTTGCTATGCTTATGAGTGTTTCCAACAGCCAGACTAAATATTTTTCATGACCCTTACATGCTTAAATAATCATCTTCTATGCAAATACATGCATTGTGTTAATTGGCACCTTTAAAAGTTATTGTCAATAATCATAAGCATTTCAGAGGTATAAAACCTCTGCTTTATTAGGAATAACTCTGCATGAAAAAGTAATTCATATTGAAAAAGTTTAACTGTAGGCAATATACAAGTAAATGCTTGTGGAGATTTTAACTGGTAGTAAAATACAAATAACATCAAGCAGAAACCAAGTAATTACTTGTGAAGCAATTCCACATAATCCTCAAATCGTTCATAGACTTGCACTCTACTACTTTCAAGTCTGTATGGGGCAAACAGTACTTTCTTCAAATCAAATCCACTTACTTGGTTAGATCTTCAAAACATATTCCACACGTTTGAAATACTACAGACTGTATTTAACTTAAAACAAAACACTGGTTTTGCTGTATATACAATATCTTACTGAGAGGCCAAACTTTTTAGCCAAACCATTTCTCCACCATCAGAATTCAATTGATGACATATGACTCTAGTTCACAGTTGTTTTCATGATCCACATTATTCCTGTACCATATAACCTACTTTTACATCTTTGCTATAAAGACTTGAGATCAGCCTGGTGGTTTTATATGACATTTTATGGTTTTATCTTTCAAATCCTGAGTAAAATGAAACTTAACATCTTCTTTTGGCTTCTAGCTTCTGAGGCAAATAATTTATTTTGCTCTTAGTCATTATATACACCGTGACACTGAGCACAATATTGTTATTTTTTTCATCATTTCACACATACACATAGAAATAGTGGATAGTGGATCCTACCCACTATTAGTGGATAGTGACAGCTATTAGTGAATAGGGGATAGCACGTCTTATTCATGTTGGCAAGACAGCACCAGCAAGGGCTGAACTTGTCACAGCTGGCAATATTGTCTACTTAAATGAGAAGTTTTAATTCTTTTACCCAAGACCTGAGAAAACAATATGGTTAATGTGAGAGCTGGAGAACGACCATACTGGAATGGTCTTTGTGTAGATACAGTTCTGCAGGAATCTGGTGTACAAGCTAACCCTGTCCTATGGTCACAGAAAATAGATTTATTATTTGCAAAGACCTATAGCTAGAAAAGGAATGCTAAAGTCACCTTTAAATCAACAGCTTTAGAGAAGTGTAAATTAAAAATCCAATGTAAAAATTATTCACATTAATCACTGTATAATAAATACGCTATCAATCTCAAATAGTGTGTTCTTGCTTTTCTCTAATGAGCCATCTCTCATTGCTTACACATAGTGTTTGACTAGGAATAAAATATTGCTCTTTAAAGAAAAAAAACAATCATCTTTCTGATAATGACCTAGCTCCTCAGGGAAAGGAAAAGATCCATAGTTTTTAGAACATAATTACAAACTTCCTTCATCAAAGAAGTACAGAGTTCTCATCTAGTACAAACTCCAGCTTTTCTTTGCTGGGTCGTATTTCATACATCTTTTGTTCACAAAGCTTTGGAAGTTCACATACTCCAAGCTCAGAGAATCCTGAAGCTATATCAGCCCTCTTGGTCTGGTTTTAAAAATATTCAGAAGTCTTGGAGAAAGAAGATTTGCCCATACCTGTGTCGGGTAACCTAGCACAAATCTAGTGGTTTCCTGGAATTATAGTATACTGCGCTATAGGAACCTCTTTATTCTCTAATTTATGTACCAATTTAGAAAGGTCATAAAGGGAAGAACAGGAAAATCACAGGAAGGGAAGGACTGATTGTGACAATTCTAGACCTGAGACCTGTGCTGTAATGCACATAGTGCAACACAATGAAGAATTTCTGAATAATACAAGTCAATGGGAGATCCTCTCTGTAATCAGAATGATGGAGAAGAAGCTAAACTCCTAGACTGTATGTTGTGTGTTTGACACTGCAGTACATCCCTAGCAAAAAAAGTGAGAAAATTGATTTTCCTGCCTGTTAATATTAAAGAATCTCAAATACAATGTAGAAATGAAAATTCATTTAGTATATATAAATCACAAGAAATATTAAGAAATAGGTTATTATATTTGGAAAGACATATAGAAAAATAAAACCATATTATGTTTTGTAGCTAATATTGGGGGTGATTGAACAGTATTCTTCCCTTGGTACTACCCTCTGCTCATTCTTGCTTTTGCATACAGTTCTCCATTTGCTTAGCACTGTTTATGCATTAATATTTAAAATCAAAGCAGGATAGTTACATGATCCTTTAAAAATAACTATTTTTTCAGATTTTTTTTTTTTAGTTAAGCATAAAAAAATTTCCTGATCTTGTTTACAAAGGAGTCCAACATACACTGAATTAGCCCACCATGGTGCTGTGAACAATTGAGGCATTGTGGGAATGAGTGACTGGTACACTTCTCAAGGGGCCAGAACTTGTTAAACTGGTATTGTCACCTTATGGAACATTTCTGATACTGTGGGTTTCACTCACGTTTTTCTCCAAGTTGTTTTCTGTGTTTGTTCACCTGCTAGATTCTAAAACCAAATTAACTCAGAAGAGTTTATATACTTTTGAAGCAGATGTCCAACATCTTGACAGGTATTGCTGTTAATCACTGGTTTCCTCAAAGTAGTAATATGAGGTGGAGTAAAGATTTCCTTTATAGACTCTTCTGTTACTGAAGTTGCTATTGATGTTAAAGAGAGTTTTCAAGATTTTCTAAACCAACAACACTGCTAATAGACCTAACCAGGTAACAGTTCTTCCTTGTTGATGGACACTTGTCTGTCAAAGTTTCCACCACTGTTATAAAATAATGTCTTTCTGATACATCTTCTTACTGGATAGATCTAGGAAGAATCATCACCTAGTTTGATTGTGAACAAACATGTTCGCACAGTGCCTGTCTGCCTTTCACTGGCAGATAGTCATTGAAAGAGAGGTTCATCATTTTTGACTTTCTGTACATGAAGTTTTCATGGCACATAATTCTAGATCTGTTCATTGTACAAACTCATTAGCAAAGATAGAGAATGCAGTTTGTTACTAGCTCTTGAAGAGATAGTGCATTACAGCACTAAATAAACACAACTGTCCAGAATTTGAGAACACCTAGATACTGATACACTGCATCACAGCACAATCAAGGCTTTCAAAAGTCTTTTTGAGTGTGGTTTTGGAACAGTTTTTAATCACGCTCTTTCTGAAGACCAGTTGTCAGGTTTCTTAGCTGTCATGTTGGTAGTTCATAAATGCTGTCAAGGTTGCATTTTTACAGTTTAACATGACACCTAACAGTACATAATTTCTCACTGTATAACAAATATGTATTTAATTTCTTGTATGTAAGTTAATTTCTTTAAATTACAGTAAAGGAACTGAAGACCAGAGATACAGACAGAATGAAAGATGTGACAGATGTATGTGCGTATTTGTCTGCTGCCAAGTGCTGAGACACTGCAATAAAACATCAGCCTTTGCATAAGTATCAATCTAATCTTTTTAGTCAATTAAATGTTACCACGTTGGTTATCTAACAGATTTATGCTTCAGTTTTGTGTATATCTCTTTCTACACAAATAGTTGGTTTAACTTGGTTGACTTGGTTTGACAAGTCAAACATCGCATGGTCAAATGACCTTGGCAGAACTTAAGTGGCCATATGCCTTCAGAATAAATTTATGGAAGGAGGCATTTAAAACAGTTCAATGAGAGATATGAACTCATTCTTGACATCCACTAATAGAATATTATGGCCATAATTTTCTTGAATTTGCATGGTCTAAAATGTGTCACAAAGAAGAGAAGTTTAGTCTTCCGCCAGACCTGAAGATATATAATGCCATAGTATTATCAAGTATTAAAACTGGATTGGCACTTCTGTTCATTTTCCACAGAACATGAGGCCAACTAATTTTTATACTGTTCGTAGAAACATTAAAAATGATTAATGAGTGCTAGTAAATGTGAAAATCAAGGAATGATTATGGGAACTGAAAACAAGTGTCTCCTTTTATCTTATCATAGCTAGATACTTCTGTTAGCTTCCTCATGATCAACCCTCAGTTCTTTTAAGCTGGCTAAATACCATTTAAACATTAAAATCAAACAGGTTGTCATTCATGCAGAGTGTTATACCACAAATATAGTAACAGTTACACTGAGCAACATACATATTAAAGCAAATTCTTGTTATTTTAACGTATGGAAGTTCTGTTATACAGAAACCAAATTAAGCCATTCATTAAGTATATAGAATGGAGACCAAAATCTTCAGCAAGAGTTCAGTACAAGATCATGTACATATACATTTAGCATTTGCTCACATACACAAAATTAATTTATACTGAATAGATTTAGTTCAAACTCAGTTTCTTGTTAAATCACAAAAAAAATTAGAATACATATATAGAGTGTAAACTTCAGTACTACTGTAAAGTGAAACTGTAAGCTCTTATGTAGTAATGAAAAGCAGAAGAGTTTGAAGTTGATTTTTTTAAAACAAACCCCAAAAGCAACAGAAATGTTTGGATTTGTGTTGATGATTTTTTTATATTTTATTATTACCTTTAACAATATATAATTGAACATGAAAATGTATGTTTAAAAGTTTTGGATATGACAAGTAATGAAAACCAGAGGAAAAAATAGGAAGAATTTCTAGTCCAGTTCCACATTAATCTGCACTACGTAAGTATTTCTAAAATTAGTGTTTTGAAATAAACTATTCCTACTTATATATGTCACAGATCTGTAGCAAATTATTAATCCTCATTCCTGACTTGTTCTTTCCAAAGTCAAACTTCATCTATAACATAAAAGACACCGAATTTTCTGCATTAAGTTTCTTTTTGCAAAATCTTATCATAATTATTTAAAAGAAACTACAGATTTTTCCTAGTTTTCGCTTTACATCATACCTTTACTGTTTATAGTATCTTAACTGCAAACTGTTTTTAACTTCCTGTGAAAAACTTATTAACAATTAAAAAGCATCTCAAGCAACTTCTTGGACCTAAAAGGGATACAGGTTTTAGTGATAAATTTCTATATTAGTCTACTAACTATTAAAGATGAGTACTTAAATTCATAGCTTGAAAAATAAACATATTATGTTCCTTCAAATAAACTGCCTTATAATATAATCACTAATCATCACTTTATTTTTCCTGACAAATCAATGGGAATGAATGAAAAAAATGGTGGATATGCTTAAAAATATATTTTAGAACTGCAATTATTATTTTTAGTACTTTTTTTTTTGTTTTAAGACTATGTAGATGCTAACAGAATGGCTTGGTTAGGCCTGCATTGCAAAATAAATTCAGAACAAAATAATAATCCTAGACATCAAATTATTACTCAGTTGGTTAACACACAGCATTTTTCTTTGCGAAACAGCTTTTGTTCACTGAAAGATATATCTTGAGTGGAATCTAGACAAAGAACATCTATACAAATAGTGGCGGCCCTGGAAGTTATGTTATGGCAATGGCAGAAGGAACAGAAACATTCCAAAGGTAAGAGTCCCTGCATGCCTAAATAAAACTTTTACTTCTTCTTCCTTCATCGTAGTCTTTGTGATGGATTGATTACTTAGTTTTGCAACTTAGTTTTGTTAGTCAGTTGCATCAGTCATAACTTCCAAATGCGATATTTCTTTCCATTCTTTACTTTTCTTTGCAATGCCAACCTGGAACAGCCAATGTAGAACTGACTTAAGAGCAATCTGAAAATGAATCCATGTGCTCATCAGGCAGAAAGATACCATGCTCATCTCAGAGATGATAAATGACTGATGTATTTGCCAAAATACTAAACTGTACTCAACTTCAAAGAGTTTAGTCAGAATGACATTATCATATGCAACTGGAATGCATATCAAAGGAGAACTAGTTATGAAGGAACGATGTTTCCTCATCTTAAAAGAAGGCACATGCTTTTAGTAACAGGAAGGAAGAAGGATTGAAGAAAAAGAAGAAACATTATGGGTTTGTAGCCAAATCCTGGAATAAAGCAGAGTGTAGAGTAGATAGCTAGGCCTATTGCCTTTTGACACAGAACATGATCATTTAGAAAATTATTAATAAACCATAAAGTGCTTCAAATAACTAATGAAATGAATGATATGAGAACTCACTGAGATAAATTAAAATGTTATAACTCTGTAATTTTCATTTTTGATCTTAAGAAGAATAGAATTAACTCTCTTTCCTTCCTGTTTCCTTAGAATGTATTTGATTTCATTTGAAAATATTTTTACCAAGTGAAAACAGCACAACACAGAAGGATGTTGAGGCTCTGGGGCCGGTCCAGAGAAGAGTAACAAAGCTGGTGAAGGGGCTGGAGGACAGGTCTTATGAGGAACAGCTGAGAGAGCTGGGGTTGCTTAGCCTGGAGAAGAGGAGGCTGAGGGGAGACCTCATTGCTCTCTATGACTACTTGAAAGGAGGTTGTAGAGAGGAGGGAGTTGGGCTCTTCTCCCAAGTGACAGGGGACAGGACAAGAGGTAATGGACTCAAGCTCCGCCAGGGGAGATTTAGGATAGAGATTAGGAGGACGTTTTGCACGGAAAGGGTGATTGGGCATTGCAACAGGCTGCCCAGGGAGGTGGTTGATTCGTCTCCCCTGGAGGTGTTTAAGGCATGGGTGGATGGGGTCCTGAGGGAGATGGTTTAGTGTTTGATAGGAATGGTTGGACTCGATGATCCAGTGGGTCTCTTCCAACCTGGTGGTGATTCTATGATTCTATGGTTCTATGAAAAAACTCTCCCATCCTTTTGTGAATAATTTAAAGGAATCACTCAGGATGGTAACAGTCAGTGGTCTACTTCTATTGTTGATTTGGTTGAATCTCACTTTGGCTAAAATTCCAAAGATCCAAGCATATCTATATTAATAAACCTTTTTTAAGGTATATTTTAGACCTATAAAGGTCCTGACTATTTATTTTTTTCTTTTTAAAAATACATTCAGAAGTTTTGATGATCTGTATAAATGGAAACGAGCAAAGCCACTTTTGCTTTTGATAGAAGCAGCCAGAGATTGTGGGGGGAAGCCTATCCAAAAGTGAGACCTTCGCAAATGGTTGACTCCAACTCATTAGATCATTTTGGTATGCACTGGGAAAACAGGGTAAAGATAATTGTCACAGAATAGTTTGTATGCCTAAAACTCCTGGACTACATCATCTGTTATGATGGTTCAGGTATGTTCTTTAAAGAAACAAACATGCACAATTGCATTGTATCCAATTTTTCCTCCTTTTAATACACTTAAGATGGAATATCAGATGATGATAGTGACCTATGTTGCAACCACTAACTGCCAACAAGATTGATATCAGGCGGCAAAACAAGTAATGTGGCTTCTGGTAACCCTCTAAGTAAGACAGCAATAAATAACAAGAAACCCCACTCTCTACAGTGGTAGTGGAGTAGTAGAAAGAGGGATAATATAATATGATATAGTATGGTTTTGTATTTGATAGGAAGGGTTGGACTCGATGATCCAATGGGTCTTTCCCAACCTGGTGATTCTATGATTCTATGAACTGCAGATATCCTAGATTATGCAGAAATCTAATCCAAGGAGGAAACTGAGGCTGATAGACACTTCAACCAGCACCAGTAAGTGTCTTATTCTCCTGTGTTCATTTTAAGTACAATGGTGGCTTTTATGCCTGTGTGTTCTGTACAGAAATAGGCATATATGTAAAAAAAAATAAATATTTATTACATTACACATGTAATAGAAATATTTTTGAATGGTTATAGACATGTAACCTATTTCCAAAACAGAAGTGTTAACTTATTAAATGAAAAGTTGGGGGGGGTTTAAGCAATATTTAGTGTATTTATGCTAATTGCATGGCCGTGTCCTTCCTAGTGATTCATGTGTTATCAGGAAGCATGTTTTAATTGTAAGAGTAGTTGTCAGTATGTTTATTTTTTATTTTGTCCATGGAACTTCAGCTTCCTTCTATGGGCAAAATAGATATACAGACCAGCAGAATTAAGATTCCATAGGGAACAAAAAATCTGGTCTGTCCTATTTTTCAAGTACAACTTGAACTCTCTTCTATTAACACAGTGTACAGGGGGAAGAGACTCCCAGTTAATTCATTATTACGTCATTAAATCTGTGCTGAAAAATAACTGAAAATAGTGTGTCTTCATCTTCATTGTCCTCTTCATTGTGTCTTCAAACTATATAGATCAAATTCAAACATTAAGACAAACAACATTTCTATAACCTCCAATGCTTCTGCTAAGATCAGTGTAGGACAGAGCTATGGAGATAGGGTAGAGGTTCTGCTCTGCAGGTTTCGCATCTGGAAAATGGAAGATAGGCTCACCATGGGGATGTGTGCTTGACCAATCTGATAGCCTTCTCAATGTCATGACTGGCTGTGGAGATGAAGGGAGAGCAGCGGTTGTTGTCTGCTTGACTTTTCCAAAGCTTTCACACTGTCTCCCACAGTATCCTCATAGGTAAGCTTAGGAAGTGTGGATTAGATGAATGGACGGTGAGATGGACTGAGAACTAGCTGGATTGCAGAGCTCAGTGGGTTTTAATTGGTGGTATAGAATCTAGCTGGAAGCTGAATGTGGGGACAGAGTGTATCCTCAGCAAGACTGATTGTAATAGAAAACTAGAAGGAGTGACGGATACACCAGGAGGATGTGCTGGCATTCAGTGAGACCTGGACAGGCTGGAAAGTTGGGCAGAAAGGAATCCAATGCATTTCAACAAAGGTAACTGTAGGGTTCTTCACCTTGGTGACACGTGGAATCAAGACTCCATAACTTATAAAGTTATAAAGTAGGTATGTTTATTCAGCGCTGAGACGTACGGGAGAATCGTTTCTCCAAAACAACGTGCGTACCCATCATGACAACTCCTCTTAGCTTTAGACAGTAAACTGTTACATATTCCTAAAATGCTTATACATATTAATGAGATTAAGAAGAAACCTCTTCTTGGTTTTTTCCAGGAATAGGGGCAGTTATCTTCCTTCTGCATCCGTGCTCTCAGGCCGCTCTTATCACAGGTCCAGATGACTCTGTTTTTATCACAGGTCCAGATGACTTGTCCTGCTTCTCAGAAGTCTTTTAACAATAGGCCCCCTTCCTACATAAGACTTATAGAGATATGTTGTTTTAGCTAAACAACTGTCGTCTATCCTTCAAGTGTTAGTTGCTTTGCTAAAATAAAAATAAAATAAAATAAAACGCTCTGCAGCGTTAAGTCCTTTCTTTGTTTTCATCTGGGGCTGCTAAATAATGGTTATCCTGTTAGTACTTCCTTTAGGCCCCAAATCATTGGAAGGAACACACCCCCAACCCCCCCTGCCTTACCAGTACATGTTAAGGATTGACCAACTGGAAAGAGGCTCTGTGGCGATAGACCTGGGAGTCCTGTTAGACAAGTTGATGATAAGCTAGCAACATACCGTTGTGGTCCAGAAGGCCAATGGTATCCTGGGGTGCATTAAGAAGCATGTGACTAGTGGGTCAATGGAGATTATCTTCCTCTTGTACTTCCCCCAGGTTACATTTGGAGTGCTGTGTTCAGCTCTGGGCTGCCCTGTTCAAGAAAGACAAGGAACTATGGTCAGGGAACTGGAGCATCTCTATGATCGGGGCACGAGCATCTGATTTATGAGGAAAGGCTGAGAGATCTAGGTCAATTTAGCATGGAGAAGAGAGAACAAAATATCTATGTCTGTTTAGCACGGAGAAGAGAGAACACAGACCTTATTGATGCTTCTAAGTATCTAAGGAGTAAGTGTCAAGATGATTGGGCCAGGGGCAACAGGTATAAACTGGAACACAGGAAGTTCCACTTGAATGGAAAGGAACACTTCTTTCCTGTGAGGGTGACAAGAGCAATTGAACAGACTGCCCAGGGATGTTGTGGAGTCTCTTTCTCTGGAGATATTCAAAACCCATCTGGACACATTCCTGTGCAAACTGATCTAGGTGAACCTGCTTTAGTAGGGAGCTGGAGGTCCCTTCCAATTCCTACCATCCTGTGGTTCTGTGATCCTTTTACTTGCAATGTAAAGTCAGGTTAAGTTGTTATATATGCTTTCTCAAAACATAAACCCCAAACCTAGCTATTTTAGCATGCTGAGGATGTCTTGATCTGCTTCATGTACATTTTAGTATTCCTGTAAAATACTTGTGCCACAATTTCAGAGGTACACTGCATTTACTAATTTTATCATTAAATGCATTGCATTTTGTACAACATCTGTCTTACTCATGCTGATATTGAACATCAAGTAACAAGATACAAAGTACAACACAAACGATCTCTCAGAAAAAAAAAATGAAAAAATCCTCATTTCAAATTGCATTTCATTAAAAAAGTACATTTTCAGGACCTCAACATCTTCAAAGGCAAGCAGATCTTGATGCACAACAAGATTTTTTTACTGGTGGCTTACAAGCATATGTCTAACCTAATTATTTTCTTAAAGAAGGAAATAATATTAACTGATTCAGTATGTATGGGCATGTTAGTTTTAACTACACAAGATTTACACTAACTTTTATTTTCTTCTGTGTCTATTTCATAAGTGTTAGTCACTGCTTTTGTGTCACCTCTCCTGAAAGCTTTGCTCACTTTTCAGACAGCACCAGTTCTGGTGTTTGTCCTGACACGCGGAATCAAGACTCCATAACTTATAAAGTTATAAAGTAGGTATGTTTATTCAGCGCTGAGACACACGGGAGAATCGTTTCTCCAAAACAACGTGCGTGCCCATCATGGCAACTCCTCTTAGCTTTATACAGTGAACTGTTACATATTCCAAAAATGCTTATACATATTAATGAGTTTGAGAAGGCACCTCTTCCTGTTTTTTAGCTTGTGAAGGATTTTCCCAGGGATGGTGCTTGTGAAGGATTTTCCCAGGGATGGGGGTAGTTGTCTTCCTTCTGCATTCCTGCTCTCAGGAATCCAGTTGTCCTTACCAATGGTGTTTCTGCTCTTATCACAGGTCCAGATGACTCCGCTGTTATCACAGGTCCGGATGACTTGTCCTGCTTCTCAGAAGTCTTTTAACAATAGGCCTCCTTCTTACATAAGGATATGTTGTTTTAGCTAAACAACTGTCATCCTGGTGTATTCTGTAGGTATAAGCAGTTTCTATTCCGCTATCCTTCAAGTGTCAGTTGCTTTGCTAAAATATTTCTACTTATTCTGCAATTAGTCCTTTCTTTGTTTTCATCTGGGGCTGCTAAACAATGGTTATCCTGTTCGCACTTCCCCTAGGCCCCAAATCAGTCCAGTGATGAGATCACTCACCTTTCTTTAAAGGATTCACTTTAGGCATGCTGCATGAGATTAAATGGCATACTAGGACACCACTCCCAAATTAAACACAAGGGTTTCAGATCATGGCTGAAACATAAAGTATTCATCTCACAACGGTCATTCAAATATGTCATTCACCATGCATAATAAAATTTTATAGGACAGCAAGAGAGACCGTATTCTAAGCACCAAGTGAAAACACAGTTATATGTGAGTAACTTCTTCTGTTCTAGGTCAAAAGAATAATCGTGCTTCCCTGAAACTTATTGCAAACCAGAAAAAAATAGAGAAGGTTGATCTGGTAGGCCATTTAAAATTGCGCATTTGTTCTGAAATAATCAGATTGGGGGGAAAAAGAGAAAAGGTGGTACAACAACGTCAATCTACACTACACAGTTTTGGTTAAATGTTTTTGAATTAGAGCTCATTCTTCCTTACTTGGAAGTATTCTATTGAACAATAGTGACCTACTAAAACTGGTACCCTCACATACTGCAAAAAAAGTAAAAAAAATGAAAAAGTAATAGCCACTCTGCAAAACTATTTCTTTATTTTCTCTTTCCTATAAAACTTTGACTCTTCCAATCATTATTAATGTATACTTTTTAATTCTATGGGTATCATTTTACATTGGACTCATGACAAATGCTGTTATGTATAAAATGATTGTGTGTGGGTTTTTCCTTGCAAATTTAAGGCAATATGTTGGTTTTGGTAAAAATCTGGGAAAATCAGTTGTTATGTATGTATCTTTAACAAGCACAGATACGGGCTCTTCAGCTACCTCTTCTTTCTTGGAAGTTGTTCTATACGGAAACTGAATTTGCTTGAGTACTCCTAGTCCAGTTCACTTGAAAATCAGACATGTTAAGTTACTGCTGTGGATCAGTTGAGGGACAGAAAAATCTTAAACTGTTGGTTGCTGTTGCTAATTGTTTCTTTAAGTGCCCTGGCAGGGTGGGGCACAAAAGTAGTAAATGACTTTGTTGTGTTATGTTAATGAAGTAACTTGCAGATGGGGGCAGGAGTTTGCGAGCTAGCAACAAAGAGATGTGGGCTGGGTGGTTGCCAAAAAAGGCTAGTTGCAAGGGCAGAAGTGACCAATCAATGTTTACCTGATGTTTTGACCTTCTTCTAGTATATAAGCAGCGAGTTGACCCTTAATAAGGGATTTAATCTGAAATCATATTGATTTGTTCGTGAAGTTCACTTGCCCCTGCTGTGTTAGGTTGTTCTGCCCAGTGAAATTGTCTGTTTAACAGCTCATTTGAAAACAGTAAGAAGAATACATAGAATCAACACATATCAAACTGCAGTAGAAAATGTTACAATTAATATTTTATCTTAAGGGAATTTTATCTTAAGGGAAACATTACAAGGAAGTAATCTTTAAGATATTTAACTCCATAAATGGTGGAGATTTTCGGAAGCTTTTTTCCTTTGAAAAAATCTTAGAAATCTGCTCAAAAAGAATTTTGATAATTATTTATGTGAAAAACACTCCTCCCATGATTTCATTACTAAATGTATTGTAAACATTAATCAAGTAATATTAAAATTATAATTGAGACCATTATGGTATGTTTTCAATAGTCACTGATTTTATAAATAAAACACAACTGTAATGCTTACCCAAAAAATGTGAGCTACATGTCCTCAAAATATAAATTTACAATATTTCTTTGTGCTATTTTGAGTTTGCAGTCCTTATTCTTTAATTCAAAATTAAACAGATTCCAGATGAATTGTCTAACTTTAATATGCTTTGGCAATTCAGAAAGGTGTTGGAACAATATACCTTGAAGTGAGGACATCCATTATTCATATTCCTCCTTCTTTAGAGTTTTATTATTTTAAGACTAATAATTATAGTCTAAGGAAGGAAAAATTATCTGGAAAACCAGATATTTTGTCGATTTTTTTTTTACAAACCAGAATAATTTAACTTTCTTTCCTTGAGTCTATTCCGAGAAACTGATAACCACTGTTTGTCTGAGGGGTCTTCTTCAAGGTGGGAGGGGAAATGCAGAGGCTTCAGCTTCAATGGGATTTTAAGTTGTTCAGCCTCAAATTATTGCTTGTGTTGGAAAATGTGTGGCAGGGTCAGGCTAAATAAACTGGTACAACTTTGTAATGTCCATTCTGTAGATGGCATAATTCAGTTCAACTTTCAAAACTATGAATGCAGGACAATACTGGAGTATTCAGCTGTCCTAAATGGCTCACTCAGGTCTATAATCTTTTAGATTCATTTTCAAGTATTAGTTTTTAGGTCTTAGCTGTTGGTTCAGTTGATTTTAACTATAATAAAATTAACCATCAGAATTAGAAACTGTGGACTTTTAAATGAATAGGGCTTGAAATTCATCCTTTTGGACAAGAATTGATGAAAATAAAATAGAGTATTTTTTTGTCGTTCTATGTTCAGGTTCCCAATTTTACAGAGCTAAGAGTTTCAGTATTCATTTAACTTCTATTAACTGTGCTTATTGAATAATAACTTTGAAGATTTGAACTGGATTCTAATCCAGTAGACAAATCATCAGTGCAAGAGTAACCATGTTTTAATTTTAGGCCTCAAACGCGCACATATATGTAATAGTTTACTGCAGATTAATGTTATTTTAGTAACCAATGGAAAAGCCAGAAATAGCCCATTTTTACTCCTATAAGACAAAGATGTAAAGAAAAGCAACTGAAAGAAGATGACAGCACTAATTTAAAAATAAAAATAATTCCCTCATGTGGACCGACATGTATTTTAAGTACATTATTTTCTCAACATTTTAAATCTCACTGTTAATTTTTGAACTCAATGAGGACCACTTAGGACTTTCATAGTGTCATTTCTGTAATAAAAGAGAACCTGAAAGTGATCACTAAGCCAAAAATGGCTATTAAAAGAGCACTGATATTTCTGGAAAGTAAGAAGTGAATTCTGAAAAGAATTCTAAATACCCTACAAAGTAGATTATTCAAGTTAAGTTGTTCTACTAAGTGGACTTAGTAGACACAGTAGCTTTCATTTGATTTAGTTTATTTTAATTTCCAAAAAGAAGATTCATTAAAATATGTTCTAGTCAAATCACTTATATTTTTTTCTAACCTCCCTGGGTTTAGAAAAATATGTATGTATGTAGCAATATGTGCCGTGTTAATTGGTAAAATACTCTGTTCCAATGCTTTGGTATGCTATAATATTAAATAATGCTAACTTTTTTTTAATTAAGTGTCTTCCTTGTCATTTCAAAGTAGCAAATGAAAAAAAAATCTTGTTTCTCTGAAAGTAACTATCTGTTCTTCAAGCTAAGAGTGCTACTCTTTAAATAAACCTTTCAAATTATTTCTGCAGTTGAGTTACTAAAGTATGGTGCTTCAGGTTTGTATTTTTCTTGTATCTTCATCCCTCTGAAGGAAAGCTATGTCTTACAATAGAAATGGAAGTCCTGTGTACTGAGGATGCAGAGCATCCCTTCAGCATCATAAATCCTGAAATAATAAAATGAATGATAGAGCTGAAAAAGGCTGGTGTCAAAGACAATTCTGTATTTCTGTAAGATTTCTGGCAAGATATCATTACTTGAGATACAAAGAAAGGCTCTGGCATATAACTTTTTCCATGGATATCCAGATGCTGCTGATCTAAGCATCTGTGACAGAAAAATGTTATTGGCTAAAAATCCAGTCAGCACAAGAAACTGCACAACCCCTTTTGGAGGTCAACCTTTAAACTTTTAGTGATCTAAGTTATCTATTATAAATACGGAAGATGAGGAAATCAAAAGATATTATTGCTGCTTTGAGAATAATATAACAACAGACATTAAGATGTCTGCATTACTGTGCAATGCAAAAAATGAAATGTTATCCTTGAAAGAATGTGGGATTTTTCTTTAGAGTTCAAGATACATTGATATTTCTATACAAGTAATGAATATAATTTATTTTGTGTACATAGTGTATAAAACTGTTGATGATTTTGCAGTCCTTACTATTCATTGGCCATTTTTATTTCTACATTCATTATCCATCAAGTTATATCTTTTTATGTATGTCATGCATATGACACTGTAGTGCGCTGAACTGCATGGAATTAGATTTTATCACAGTTTATAGTAATATTTCTACAGAAAAAATATCTGTTACTCTAAAAATACCCATCAACTACTATATTGAAATAATTATCAAAAAAATTAAAGAATGCAATTCCAAGAGGACTTTACCAAGATGTCTTAATCTGGAATATAGAAGTAGCCTCAAGATGACCAAACTAATACCTAACATTTGTACCAGGTGCTGCAGATAGCAATAGTGGCATGTTCTATATTGTAATTTAACTGTATGTTAGTAGAGACTACTTTGTAACCATCAACTGAATTAAATCAGTTGTGTTTTCTTTTCCCTAACAAATTAATCACGCTGTACCACAGCAAACAGTCACAGTTTGGAACTGAGATGATCTGAATAGCAGGAATAGGAGGTTTTGTCTTTTACACAGAGGGTATGATTTTACGTATTTTTTTAATATAGCTTCATAAAATAAAATAAATTATTCCTATTGAGAGAATGTCATTACAGGTATATCATGTTGATAAGATTCAACATTGCGAGAGATCTTTTGTGGACAGGCTGAGCAAAATTGTGATGTGCTCATTTGTTGATGCGTCTTGGAAGAAATTGTTCTTGTGGAGAAAGTTCTATAAGAATGATAGGCAGATGAGTGTGCACATTCATAGTCACTTTAATTTCTTTTTTCTCCCATTTTATTTACTCTCTTAACAGATGAAAGAAGCAATATCCTTAATCTTGCAAATATGCTGCATTTCTGGTAGACATATACCTATATCTGTATGTGTATTAAGGTTGACTTAAGAAAAAAGAAATAGTGAAAAGTGGGATGAGTAGATTAAATTTACCAGAGAGTAGCTTAGACTAAGCTTTTAGTGCATGACTGTCAGTAGGATGAAAAAAAAAAATACTATTCTGCCATAAACCTTTCCAAAGATCTGTAAGGTATATCTTAAATCACAGTAAGTACAGACTGCAACATCACCCTGCAATTGCAGTGTTGCTGTTGTGGTATCCTGCTACTTTTAAGTTACTTTATCCTTTGATTTCTGTGGTTTTAAAAAAGATGAAATGGGATAGAGAATCAGGTGCAACATCTCTTTTATGTATTTTATACCAAAGAACAAAATTCCACAACAGAGATGAAAGAAAGAGTATTGTCCCTATTGCACTTGGTAAATAATTTTTGACATTTTATAGAAAGGATGAAATTTTCTGAGCACCTTTTGTAACTAATAAATTTAATGAGTGTATTCAATAATGATAGAAATAGGGAAATAGGTTTGTTAATATTTATTTAAAAGCTAATGATCTCACTTCTTCTCTTAGATCTCAATATTTCAAGAATTTTCATAAGAAATCCCCATCATCAAATAAAATTTTCAGCTTATTACGTCTGACGGCAAAACCCCTCAGCAGCAGTGGGGACATACAGGAGGGGAAGGCAAGCACTCCTCCAGTCAGAGAGATGGAGAATGGTTATGTGTAAACACAAGCATGGTGTTGCTAAAGTGGGAAGATAAATGCATCTCAAACCTCATAGGAGATAAAACCAAGATGTGGCTTGTACTTTTAAGGCAATCGTCTGTATAGTGCTTACCCAAGGTTAGCAAATTGTCTCAGGGTGTGTTTTCTCCCTTGTCTTCTCTGCATACAGCCCTGTCTGAGCTGTAAATAATGGACAAGGAAAGTACTGCTTATTCTTCAGCCTCCAGAAAAATGAAATTTAATTTCTTTAACAATAAATCTGTCATAAAAGGTTATGGGAGAGAGAGGTGAATGTGGAAGGAGAGCTTAAAGCAGGGAGCCATAGCAACTGAACCTAAACCTGATCCAGATCTGAATACAGATTACTCTAAATCAGTGCTTAGTGGACAGGCTACACAAGTGAAAAAAGATCATGTTTATTTAAAAAAATATTAATTTGATTGCTTCTTGGAGGCCAGAATATTGTCTTTCAACTTCATGTTAATAGTATTGCATACTCTTCTAATTTTGCAGTTAACATCTACCATGCTTTGCAGATAGATTCAAGGAGCGATTGCTTTTGGTTGTTTTATTATTTACAACAACAACAACAACAATAATAATAATAATAAAAATAATAATAATAAAAATAATATCCCATATCTAAATGTAATTCATGAAGCCTTTTGTCTGATATATCACAGTCACAGAGCCAGTACTGATGTATTACAGACACAGTGGAACTGTTAAATTTAAGAAGCAGTTGCAACTGAATTTCATTTACATTATATTTTATTCAGTTGCTAGCTTTCTGACCCTTGTACCTGTCAGACTTCTGAAGTGTCATACTCCCAGACAGGTGAGAATCTATGCGTCAGGACATGCGATGGCAGTTCATGTCTGGAACATCAGAAGATAAGAAATAGCTGCTTAATGCTAGCCTCATGTATTGGACATGTGCTGCAGGCAAGAATTTGTGAACATTAAGTCCTCCATGGCAGCACAGCTGCAGCATTGTGACCTCTCACTCATGCCGTAGGGGTAGCTGGTCAGATACTGTGAGCTCATCCATAACATAAAAGGGTAGCTGGTGGTGACTAGCTTGAAGATACACAATAGAGGAGGCTGTCATAACGTGCTGTGGTTGTATGAAGTATCTTTATCTGTAAGGTGGTAGTTAACAATATGTTTAGTGTAGAATGCAGTATACTTGACAGGTTTATGTTAAATGGTATTTGCGACCTTGTCAGAGTGGATTTTACTAGGCACATCATGGTTTTTTTTTTGACTTCAGTCCCGTGATCATTTTCACTATCACAGGTCAAAGCAAATGTAGGAGACTAGTTTCCAAGCCTGCCTTCCCAGTTTATGACATTTTTCACTTCCCATTGGTTTTCTGTCTTCTCTCTGAGCCTCAATCTGTCTGCTCTCTCTCACACAGATGCAAACGTACAAATACAAAACTGGCCCCCAGCTGGACTTAACACCATTTCCCACCATTCTCTGGGCCCTGCCATCCAACCAGTTTTCTACCCAGGAGAGTGTGTGCCTGTCCAGTCCAGGCCAGAGTCTGACAGTTTCTATAGCAGAATGCTGTGAGAAACTGTGTCAAAGACTTGAAGCCCAGGAAGACCACATCCACAGTCTTTCCCTCATCCAGCAGCCGAGTCACTTTGACATAGAAGGCAATCGGGTTGGTTTGGCAAGACCTGCCTTTTGTGAAGCCATGTTGACTGGGTCTGATCACCCGGTTCTCTTGCAAGTGCTTCATGATAGCACTTAAGATCACCTGTTCCATGACTTTCCCTGGCACTGAGGTCAGACTCACTGGCCTGTAGTTCCCTGGATCCTCCCTGCGACCCTTCTTGTAGATGGGCACTACGTTAGCCAGCCTCCAGTCCAGTGGAACCTCCCCAGTCTTCCAGGACTGCTGGAAGATGATGGACTGATATACCAGGGGGTTTTTTTGCCAGATGCCTTAGCAAGTGGAAAGATTTATGATTTACTGTTTAACAGAGAATTAAGCAGTTTGACAATTTAACTGTTCATACTTATTGACCGTGATTATATTTTCAATCAGCCTCTATGCTCACCTGTTCCACAAACTTGTTTGTGTTTCTAAACATGCACCTATATATATAATAGTAAGCAGATGGGTAGCCTTGTCTTCGTGCTAGCTTGAACAAAGTCTGTGTTCCTAATGAATTTTTCATGAACTTTCTTTTAGTCTAGTTCTATACATGGAACCAGCAGTTGATTGTTGCAGTTCAAATCCAGAAATAGAAATGACAGTAGTAAAGAATGTAATAGCAGATTAGGAGCCAGTGCCTGTCAGGTGAGGTGACTTGCATTACTGTTAATCACAAAAGAAATTGCTGTTTACCTTTGCAAGAGTTTGGATATCCACAACCTGTGCACATGCTTAGAAACAGAGGAACAAGTGGTGGGATTCAGGTTTGTTGACTGTTTTCATTATGGACTTTAGTTAGTATTAAAGATAGAGGTGACTATTTGAGGAATGATTGAGGTGAAATTTTTTATTACATTTTGTTGTTGGTTTTTGTTTGGTTTTTTTTTTTTTTTTATTTTGTGTTTTTTGTGGTTTGGTTTTGGCTTTTTTAATAGTAAAGATGGTGAGTGTTTTTTGCAACTGTAATTAGGCAAAGATGTTTCCAACCTGTTGCCAGCTATTAGGTGGAGTATCAGAAAAACTAAGGAAACATTCAAAGGATAAACGTAACAAGTTCAAAACTCTCTGCCACAGTTCATGCAGCTCTGAAACAAGTCTATTTCTGCATCCAAATTGAACCACAAAGTAAAACAATGACAAGTTTTCCACAGCTCTGAATTTTTTTTTGTGTGTGTGGAAATCTATTCCCTTCCATTACAACTCATGTTACATACTCAAAAATGTATTCCTACTCTTAGTCAAATACATATGTGCTTTTTTCAATATGTCAGCTTTCTTGCCTCTTTCAGTACAAGCCAATCACCTGGGACCAGGAGAGAGGGAAACAAGAAATGATTATTTGGTGCCTGCCTAATGTCTAAACGTCTGAAAAACTAATGTAGTGGTGCACACATTTCGTTTATGAGATACATAGTTTTTAAAGCACCCTGGTCCCTTCTTTTCTTCATGTAAGCAATAGAGTACATGAGTGACCAAAGTTTAAGCTCTACTTACCTTTCCCCTCATCTGGAGCATACGTAAAGCTGTCAAACGACTGAGTTGCATGCCTTACAAGTGGGTATGCTGGCATGTTTCTCTCTCCTGGCTGGAGGTCTGTCCCGATCCAGTATCAGGGAGGGTTCTTAAATGATCCCAAGAGCCCAAGCTTAAGACACAAACAAGGTCAGATACCGTACAATCTTGTGAGCTTTATTTTCTGGAACAACTGATAACAGCGATAGGACAGAGAGGAAAAGAAAGGAAAAGTTAGAATCCCTAAGCAAGAAGATGGTAGAGATGCACCACAAATCCAGTGATGTCCCGTCAGATCAGTCTCAGTGCACGTGGTGATGCTCCAGGTTCCAGGTAGACAGGGCTGGGGTGGGGGGTGGCACACACAGCAGCACACACACACAGGTCAAGTTCACCAAGCAACGGAACAACAAAGCACCCTGAGCTCCAAGATCCATGAAGGCCGGGGGTGGGGGGGGGGCACACACAGCAACGCACACAAGACCGAAGCAACCGAGAAGGAGGCCCCCGATTTATCGCACCAGTCAGCACGATTTTCCTGAACAGTCTGCCCATTTCCAGGAAGACATTGTCCTCCATGTGTGCATACCCAGGTGTTCATGGTGGTCGTCCTCTCTACCTAGCTCCACCACAGGTGCAGCTTGGTAGGCACCGCTTTGGGTGGATGTTGTGCTTTTCACTGGGGACAGTTCGTCTCCTTCAGAGCGGCAACAGGATGTCTGTGGTTCAGCGATGTTAAACCAAACAAAACAGTTCAAGAACAGTCTCTTACAAGGTCCTAATCCTCATCTTGGTCATGTGATGGAAGAGATATAAGGAAGATGGACATTAAACAGAACAAAAAAAAAAGAACACATGTATCTCAGAGCATGGCAAATGTTTGCCAGAAGATTTTATATCTGAAGGGTCTTCAAAGCATCTCTGGAAAAAATGATGGCAGGCTTGTAGTATATAAGATGCATGAATATTTCTGCTAGTCTAACCACAATCAGTATCTTTCAAGTGCCTGAATTAATTCAGTTTCCGTTTATCAAAAAGTTTGTTGCCCTTCAGAGGAATTTATAATTGCCACAGCTAGTTCATGCAGTTGACAAGTGGTTGTACATACCTTGCATTTCAAACATAACAACAGTCTTTGAGGAGAATAATTTTTGGAGTAGGTGAATTTGCATATGAATAACAAGAAAGGAAATTGCATGCACCATTGAGACACAGGAAAGTAGAAAGAAATAAAATTGATAAAGGGAGCAGAATAATCTTGTTGTATGGTTTGTTTCTGGCTGTAATGATACAGGAAGTTTGATAATAAGGCCTACACCCATGCCAGAAAAACTCATTTATTTCAGTACCTTCATCCTCTTACTACTCAAAATTACCTGAAATGAATTTTTGTGTGCTTTTGAAAGGGACTCCAGTTATGCTGTTTACCATACACCAGTATCAGTTATAAAGGAAAGATTATACCCCAAGTGTGTATTATTTTCTTTGCTATTATTTCCACAGCTTTACACAAGGTGATGGTTTCTACAGTCCTAAGAAGTAACAGTCTTTGTAAAATCTAAACGTAGAGTTTTGGAATTAACCTTTACTGAAGTGAACAATTTTAATCCATGGTGAAATGGATATCTTTACTTCCTTGTTCTTATAATTTTGTCTGAGTAATGTTGGATTTCAACTATATCTTAAAAAATTCCTACTTCTTGGCAGAAAAGAGATGATATGTGTTAGAAGTGACCAAGTAGATCATGGCATAACTGATTTTACTAGAGCCGTCTTTTTAGCTTCTACATGTATCACACTCTTCTGATGTTTAGCTCTTTTCCTGTATCCTTCCAGTGTTTAGGACACACTTATTTTGAGTATCCATCCAACACCAGCTTTATATACTTCCTTTATTAAGTTCACTCTTACTCATATTCAGCTTGACCTCCTGACTTCCAGCCCTATTCAGAGTCTATTCTGTCTTAGTCCAAATTATTTCATATGTGAGCCCTCGCAGGCTTTGTTTCTTAGGAGAAGGAATTGATAAAATTCATCAGATATATTGCTTGATGGAGTCCTGATTTTCAGCCTAGTACATGTACAAAATCTTATATGTACACCATTCAGAGGAACAAACTGGTGGGAGTATTTATTCTTACAAACACCAAGCCAGACTCTCTAACATTAAATGAGACCAAATGTTATCTCTATTAAAGAATCTAGTTCCCCAGGTATGTTTGAAGACTATTGCTCAGCTCTGCAGGCTACTACAGTGGTCAGTTCTAAATAAAGAGCAGAGCAGTTTAAAAAGTGCTCAACTGCCTCATCTATTCTGACATTTCAGTGATCATCATCAAGATGTCTACTTCATTCTATCCATTAATGCTTTTCCAGTGTACTACTACCATGTTCAAATAAGTCTCTTGCTAGACAGCTGTTAATGAACTATGACTTCAGAGTAGGTATGGTCAGCAGAGTTCCCTCTCCATCTTGTTTCTCTTTGTTGTTTGTTGGAGTGGGATAGGTTCTCTCAGAGAATCAGACTAGTACATCTACTGGCAAATGTGCTGTTTAAACTTCAGAAGTACTTAAAAATATGACAAATGTTATTAGCATGGATTGATTTCACGAAAAAATACCTCTTGTCTGTAGCCTGGCAAATAATGTTTTATGAAGATGGAGATGTTCTAAAACTTTTTTGCTGAAGATATTCTAAGACTTCCTATGAATGATACACTATTAAATGTGAGTAGATTAGAGAAGAAAAATGATTAGCTAGTAAGTTTGAGGAAAAAGAAAAAAATCCTTTTTTCTGTAAAGCCAATAGAAAAAAATATAAAATCTCAGACATGTAAACACAATGTATATCTAGAAATGTCCACATGTATTAAAATATTTGTCCAGTTAAGAGAACGAAAATAAGTACTGAAGTGTCTTTTGTCCATAACAGGACAATCTGATTAGAATACTGTAATCAAAAGGTGGTAAAGGTCTATCAGCACACCTAGACTACTGCTTATCAAGGAGTTTCCTCTTTGTTATATACGCTTATGTCATGCTTAATTTTGACTGTGTGAGACCAGCAAGTCAATTAATTTTTTTTAAAGATTTCAGTGTCCTTAATCCTATTGAGTACTCAGTTTAATTTTTTTGGTTTTGTTTTTCCTGTTGTTATTACTGTGGGGTTTTTTGTCCTCTTTTCTGTTGTGTGGGCTGATGTCATGAGATCTGAACCTGCACAGTTGTTTGAGAGTAAAAGTTAATCAATCAGTCTAACAGTTGCAGAGAAAAGCTTATCATTGTGATCAACACATACTTACTGCTAGCCTGCCATTGTCTAAGTAAAAGTAAACCTCCTCTTTCATCTGTACTTTGACTGCTGACTCCCAGTCACACCCTCACTGTTTTGTTACGGGCTGACCTGTGGTATTGTACACAGGTATATTAAAAAAAGTCAAGATTGGCATTAGCGGGAATATATTGTACAAAATATTTCATAATTTCATAAAAATCAAGATATTTCATGGATACATCAGAGATACAAGTCTTCCATCAGGTCAGCAGATAGGAGTGTTACTGGCCTTTTTGAAGCATGGGCTACTGCATAAAAATGATGAGCTACTGTACAACATCTGTGTACTACAAGAACCTCCAGGTTGCCATAATGCCTGAGTGCAAACATCTATCTAGTGCAAGATCCTTCTCTTGATGGCAGGCAAACAAAGAAGTCTAAGAAAAGGGTCAATTGAAACTCATACTTTGAGAAGGCTGTTTCAGTCATAAACACGCTGGAGAACCTCAGGAACTCCTGATGTGGTTTAGTAACTTTCATTACATTAAGAAATTGGGACTCACAAAAGATCCTGGTAATAGCATCTCAGTGAAATTATCAGTTAATATCTTAAATCATAGAAGATGATGGAAACCAAGAAAATATTAATGATTTCTCCTTGACTTCCCATGGTAGCACCTAAGGTGCTTTGGGGCAGGATAGGAGTAATTTTGACAAGGGAATATGCCAAGATTTAATATAAAAGTAAAAGGGAGTAAAGTGATAACTGATTGGGGTTTTTTTGTTGTATCCTTGCTTTTGTTTTATTCTTTTAGTAGAAAACAAGGAATAAAGCCTGGAAAACTAATTAGAAGGTGGGAAAAATACCCCCACCACCAAGTTTTTATTAAGTTGCTGTCTTATGCTTGCCCTTCCCTTCAAAATAAAGGAAATAAAAAAATTAGAATTATTTTCGCACTTCTAAATTTTGTATCCTAAAGATAACTTACAAATAATTATTTAAGAAAAATCTGATTCAATTATATTTTTCTCCTTTGTAATTAGTTTTACAAAAGGGAAGAACAGTTTTTACAGATATTTATTTCTGTAATATTACTTCCCTAGTCTTTTATGGCTGTTTTTTCAGAAATGCCACAGCAATATTGACAAATAATGCAGAACCACTGGTAATTTACAAGTTCTTTGTCATATTTCTTCTTTTATATCACTAATATTAGTTTTAGTTTGGTATATTAACTGAAATGTCCGCTCCTGCAAGAAACGGAACCTTATTTTTTCCGTTTTTCTTTTTCATTTATACAATCCACAAAGAACATTTTTTATTACACAAACTGCTAAATCACAATCTTTAATTACTTTGAATCTTCTTTTTAAAAAATGTTATTATTTTAGAAGATGTTACTATAGCTGTTATGAAAAGAAAGTTGATACTGCATTATTCGAACTTTCATTCAGAAATTAGGAAGTATTGCAGCTTGTGATATCACAGGCATCTATACAGTTCTGCCTTTGATACCAGTATCATACAAATGAATTCTCTCTTTGCAAACCTGTGTAGTGCAACAATTCAAAATAGGAAGAAAAAAGCTGTGACTCCCTCTTTCCTACAGACTTTCCATCATTTACATTCACTAACTAAAGGTTGGCATGTACCTCAAGGACTAATGATAATGAAAAATGTTGTATTAAAGAAAAGAAATCTTTCATAAGTTGCATACTAACACACTGCACTCATTACAGCTTGTCTTACTACAGCATGCTCTTTTGTGTCTTCTGTAATGCACTTCATTTTCAAGAGATTATGATGTGCACTGACTCTGTAAGCATTTTTTCTCTTCCTTATTTTCAAAAGCTGCCTTTGGTTGTCATAAACTACTCACTTATGGGATACAAATTAGACACTAGAGTTTTCTTCAGCTTCTGACTAACATCAAGATCTGAAAATTTATATTTATAATGTATTTGGGGCAAGTAATTGTTCTCCATTTTCCTAGAGCAGAGTGCTTGTGACATTGTACCTCAGGAAATGCCAGTAACTTCATCAGTTTTACTAAAATAGTGAGCTGTTTGTGGCAGAGGCTGACTTGTCTGCTATGATTCAATCTTTTTGTAACATGTGCAAGAAAACGGCTCATGGTCTGGAGTTCCAGGCATTATCACAGTACGTGAAGTCAATAATAAATATAGATTTTTGAAGGGTTTATAGATAAATTGTAATAACTCACTGCAAGCTGAAATTTGTCATTTGTTGGAAGTAAAACATTACTATGTTTTTCTACATGCTATTTATACATATGTGGCTGCAGCTCTGAAGTACACATTCTACATTTGCTGTGACACCTTAATTTGACATTCAGTAAGCTGTTCAGTTCTTCTGTACTTTTCTCCTGAAAAAAAACCCCAATATTAATATTCCCTGCTGTATTTGCTGGAAGTATCACAAGAGATAACTCTTTGCCTCCAAGCTGCCTTCTATTTCATAAGCAACTCTCACTGAACTATTGACTTCATAAAATACATATACGTATTTGACTTTAAACCAGTCTAAAAAAGTAGAAGAATAATGGAAAGGCTAGAAATGAGCACATGTACATCTCTAAAAATCTATTTCTGTGATTGATTTTAAATGACTTGTGTCAAAATCTTGATGAAAATGGAAAAATGTCATACAGACAGACAAAAAATAATTGTATAGTAGTTACAGTTCGTCTAAGAGCTCTGCTCCAGTTAACTATGAAAGCAGAATGCTCTGATTAAGTCATAATAAAAGCATGCATAAGATATAAAAGTGCCCCAATTTGGTTCACCTGAAGGATTTGTCTGTTAGACATACACTTGTATTTGAAGACGTAATTTTACATCTTGTATTGAGTATGTCCAACTTGATTCTTTATAGTTCTATAAACTCTGTGTTCCGCATCTCTCTCAAAGATAGCAAAGCCTTCTCAAAAGAAACTCATCTACTTGACATTATGCTTTAATATAATATTATGAGATTGACCTGTACTGCTGTTCTCAAAAAGAGTGTCTATAAAAATGATATGATGAGTTTCCTGAAAGGCAAAAGAAAAATTCAGATTCAAATTAAATAAAGGCTTATGCTATCCGAAAGCTATATTTAGAGCACTGAAAACCAGGTTTAATTTAGTGGTTTCTCAAATTCTGTAAGGTAAGCAAGACTTTATTTTATTCTTATAAATGAACAAGAAGAAATTTAATATAAGCTAGTAGTACATCTCAATACAGTTCCTCAAAAAATACTCACCACCTGCCCTTCTTTAGGTTGGCATATCCCTGAGCCATAAGACAAATTTTCATAAAAAATTGAGCAAGTCAACATAAGCTGAATAAATATCATGTTATTTCAGTTCACCATTAAAAAGAAAAGAAGAAAATCTCCTACAACTCAGTAACGTCAATAGGAACCTACTTGTCTTTAAGTCAGCCTGAAGGAGAAAAGCTGTAACTGCTGAGAAATTATGCATTCTTCATAGTAAGTGGTTCTTTTGATAAGAAGAAAGGCACAAAGCATGAAGCAAAGGATAGAAAGGGAGGAGAAAGATAGACTGAGACTAAGACATACTTCAAAGAATTTGGAATTAAGCAGAAGAAAACCTCTAATAGTACACAATTAAACACTGATTTTGGTACTGGTAATGTTGGTATCTCAGGTCTGCATGTACAGGTTAAAGAATATTTAGTGCTGGTACTGTTTCACTATTTGTGACAGTTTATTTGTGTTACTCAGCCTTGTCTTATTTTATACCATGCAACATATGCTTGTTAAGCTCTAGCAAATATATTGCGAATCTGAAATCTACCTCTTTTCTGTGCCCTACATGAAGACCAAGTTATGCCAAATGGGGCTAAACAAAAGATTGAGATCAAGAAGAAATAGGGCAAGTCATTATGGCAGCAGAGAGTGCTGAATATAGACAACACAATGGTCTCTAAGTGTCACATGAGAATTGCTGGGTCTGTATAGTTGCCCTCTACAGTCCGGTTGCATGTGTTTTGAACTGACCTGCAAAAAAATTCATATTGCATGCCTGTATTTAAAGTAAACTGAACATTTTTTTTTGTCTGGCTTAAAATGCTGTGATGAGAGCTCTGGCAATACTGAAGCTGAACAATCAGCAAAAAAAAGTCATCTTTGTAGCATGCCTAGGAAGGAAAACTGCAAGCAGTGAGTTATTCAGCCACTCCAAACTGTACCGTGTCTTTGCAAAGGCAGGTTGAATTGCACATAATCAGTTACCAGTGTTCAGCTGACTTAAATCAATGTTCAGGTAAACTAAAGTAACTTAGTTAGCATGTGTAACCATAGCTTTCATATAAAAACTGGCAAATTAAGCCAGTGACAGAATTTTGGATCCTACCATTCCCAAATATCTCCCTGTTAATTATAGGCATTACATGCTTGAGTGAATATGAATGAATTGAGCACATTTTTAAATTCTGAAAGTTTCCATTAAGATTTCAGCTGAAATAGCCCACCAAGATAGGGATTTAGTCATTCAAACTCTGATGATATTTGCAATTCTAGGTCCTTGACTGACTTCTTTTTTACTTTATGGAAATTCAATGCAAAGCTTATTTCAATTCAAGTGCTACATGCCAGTGACCCATCAAAAAGAGTTATGATTTTTCTTTTCATTAAGAAACAGAAAAATCAGTATCTGAATTTAAATTAAAGTGTTCAATAAACATATTGAACCAATTCTTAATGGCAAATTAAAGCTTTATTTTAATGAAAAATATTTTCTCTATGTAAATACTTGTCTGAACTCGGTGTGAATCCAGTAAGTGTTAATCAAATACAAAGCTCTGGTAAAATTCCTTTTCACTCTTAAATGTCATACTAGAACCTCTTTGAAACGTATGAACCTATGCTTTACTCTTTCCTCTGCTCTTTATTATAAAAAAAGTGTTTACATCAAAACCAGCCTAGAGAAGTAAAAATATTATTGCTAAAAAGCAAATGGAACAGTCAAGATATATTCAATCCCTTGAAAAAAACCTCACAGAAATTTTGTAATTTTGATGTTATTAATATGTGAGATAATTGTATCAAGTTAAGTTATAGAAATGTTCCTTCGTTTTATGTGTAATAAATGAAAATAAATACATTTTCTCCACATGGTTTTATTGTTTGGAAGAACATTCAAAAAACTGGAAGTATTGTGGTAGAATGGAAGTACGAGTTCAATAGGATAAAGTTGAATAACTTGGGATTATCAAAGACAACAGAAGGAGGACAGAAAACAAAATGGGAAAAAAATGGTCTAAATTACATGTGCAGTGAGCCAAGTCATGTCTTCAGAATACTCATAGATTCTTAACTGGAACTACTAAGACACTCAGAAGCTAAAAAAACAACCCACAACAAAAGAAATAGTAATTTAAAAATACTAGTGTCAAGCATAATACCATTTTTACCTTATTTCTATTCTGGTTCATAGAATAACTATAGAAATATATTTTAAAATTTTTTTCCTTCCTTGAACTTAAAGGTTAGAAACTTGCGTTTGGTTGGTTTTTTTTAATGAAAGTTATATATTCATGTAACACCAGGACTGGTATGTGAGAAAAATAAGTATGCAGTCAGAGATATGGACCAGGGAAAAAGAACTGCTAATTGCATCAATTAATGTTGCAAACTTGTAACAGAAAGGACATAAGTCTGGTCCCACTTGGCTTGTTCCAGTTATTCCCTCATTTTGAATTAATTTTCAAGTTTTTAGAGACACTTTAAAACTGAAAGTTCAATAGAGCATATTAGACACTTAATAAGAAACAAAAAAGGAAAATCTAGGTTATGTGTTGGTAACCCAGCATAAAGTGTTTACATTGTGATAAAAGAAAAGAATATCCTCTGGTTCAGTTTTACACTAAATCTGGCATAGAAACATTGTGATTCAAAGCTCACAGAATTGTAAAGGATCTCAAGTTGGAAGGAACCCATAAAGTTTATCAAATCCACCTACCTGCCCCTCACAGGCCTATCTAAAATTGAACCATATGTCTAAGAGTAACATGCAAATGCTTCTTGAACTCTGACAGGCTTGGTGGTGTGACCACTTCTCTGGGCAGCTTGTTCCAGTGATCAACCACCGGTGAAGAACCTTTTCCTAATGTCCAGTTTTAACTTTCCCTGACACAGCTTCATTCTATCTCCTTGTATCCTATTACTGGTTACCTTCCACTCCGCCATACTCTTTGAGTAAGTTAGACTGCAATGAGACCAACAGTCAGCCTTCTCTTCTCCAAGTTGAACAAATCAGGTGACCTCAGCCACTCCTCCTAAATCTTGCTGTTTCACCATCTTTGCCATCCTCCCCTGTACACACTCAAACAATTTGATGACCTTCTTATATTGAGGCACTCAGTTCAAGGTATTTGCTCGTGTTAAATTTCATATGGCTAGTGGTTGCCCAGCTCTAGTTTGCCCAGATCTCTCTGTGTGAGAACTCTTTACCTGCAAGGAAGTCCACAACCTCTCCTAGTACAGTATCATTTGCAAACTTATTTAATGTATATTCAATTCCTGCATCCAGATAGTTTATAAAAGCATTGAAGAACACTGGCACTAAAACTAGGCCCTGGGAACCTCACTGGTAACTGCCTATCAGCCTGATGAAACCCTGTTTACCATGACCCTTTGAGCCTGACCTGTCAGCCATTTGCTCATCCAATATATTATGGATTTGTCTGGCTGCATTTCGGATATTTTGTACAGAAGGGTACTGTAGAAGAAGTATCAAAAACTTTTGCTAAAATCCAAACCCACCACAACTGCTGGCTTCCCTTGCTCAGCTAGATGGGTAACCTTGTCATAAAAGGAAATATGATTGGTTAAGCAGAACTTTCCCTTTGCAAATCCATGCTGGCTATGACCAATGACTGCATTGTGTCTCAAGTGTTTTGCAATAACTCTCAGAATAACCTTCTCCTTAATTTTATCAGGTACTGCAGTAAGCCTGACAGACCTGTAATTACCAGGGTCTTCCTTCTTTTTCTTCCTGAAAATGAGGACAACTTTTACCAGCTTCCTGTTGACTGTGATTTCTCCAGACTCCTAAGTCTGTTGAAAAATAATGGAGAGAGGTCCTGTAATAACATCAGCCAGACCTCTCATTATCCTGGGATGACACAGGTTGAATTTCCAAGAAGACAGAATCTTTCTAAATCTTACAGCATTCCTCCAAGTAAATGATATGGAGTACTTTTGCCATGAGAAAAATCCTGTAGTTGGCCTCATGTAACAAAAAATTATAATGTTAAATAATAAAAAAGCTTTAGAGATTATCAGTCATATAATAGCCTGAAAGGCAGTAATAATTAACTGACTTAATGACGATGGGAGGTGTTGGATAAATACAGAAACAGAAAATTAAACTGCACTGTTAATCTTGCAACGTCTTTAAGAACAGACAAATGGCCAGTATTTGATAGGAACTCAACAAAGAACTCAGTGTTATGGATACCAAACCATACTGCAGATTGAACCAGATACTGCATTTGTGAATATATGTTGAACTTTCTCTGTGGAACACCCATATTTTTTTGTCATTGGATAGATTTCTGTATCAGGAAAAAATATTTGTTAAGGTGGCATCAATCCTGGCAATGAACACAAACAGAGTTTGACTAACCAACAGTGAAAAAGGTCATGGTTGTTTAAGACAGATGAAAATATTTTAATGAAATTCTAGAAAGCAATTAATCGTTGAATTACTTCAACTCTGTGTAATAAACTTTACAGTTCTTTGTTTTGTACAGTTTTAAGGAGACAATGCTAATATGGGGCAGATGAGCACATATTTTGGAGTGGCTGAAACAGTGCAGAGTGTGAGGTTTTTCCTTCTTAAACCAGTACTTGTTTATTTTTTCTTAAGCTAATAATTAGGGAAGGATTATACTCAACAAAAAAAAAAATTAGCTTGCTTTTAGTGTTACCTGATGTGGTACATATTGTTTTCAATACATCAGCTATTAACAAAGCTCATGATCACTCATAATCATACTGGGACTGTCCTTAGTGTTCTTCTCTTTTCCATTGGAAAAGAGCTATGATTGTTTCTGTATACATCAATGTAGTTATCCCTAATTTAAAGAGTCATATAAATTGAATTATTTAAGAAAGGCTTTAAGGTATGCAGTGAAAGCAAGAAAATGTGATAAATTTGAGGACAGTTTTGTTTCTTAGGCCATTTCCTGTCTCAAAAGTGTTGATTTAGATTAGTGGAACTACTCAGTGAATAAAATAAAGCATGCATAGAAGAGTGTGGTCAGAAGTTAATTTCAGCAGCAGATAGAACATTTGACTTCATACTGAAGGGGGCCAGGGGCCTGTGCATTGGCATTTACAGTTTATTATGGGGATAGTGATGACCATCTAAGATACAACCACTTTAACTGACTTTTCCTAAGGTTCAAATACAGAAAGATTATTTTTTGTCTCCTTACACTTCATGTAACTGGGATGGAAACCTAGATGGGAACTAGGAGGCTGAATATCTTATTGAATTCAGGTTTTCGTTTTCTTGGAATCAGAGAATGATGCAGGAAATAAGGACTAATCATTTAACATTCGTTATTCGGGAGCCCCAAATCTGATTTAAACATGTGCCTAAGTGAATTAGGAGTCTCGGTATTGGAGTTAATTGGGTTGCAAATTATACTCTTATTTGTTCACTATTTGGTTTATCTTGAGTTTGTCCTGCTATGTTGCATAAGTTAGAAGTAAACTATAATTACCATATTACCTGTACATAAATTTCAAAATCATACGTATACTGGCACAACTGTTTTTGCAAACAGTAAAAATACTAGTAATTCTGACATCTGCTTTCTATATTTATGTGTATGTAGTGAAAAAAAAAAAAAGATACTCTGATTTCATACCATAGGTGTTACGGTCTGCCTAATAACATTAGCAGACATTGTAAATCACAATTTCAGTGTTATATTATGAAACATGTCTAGTCTTTGACAATGTTGCATACAGCATACTGCTCTTGGCAGCTGAAGTCTGTCATTAGAAAAAAGAAATAAGAAAAGACAAGCCCTAACAGAATTAAATACAGCCAAGAACATCAAAGACAAGAAGAAAAGCTACTATAGCTATGTCTTTGCTAAAACTAATATTAGGGAGAATGTGAGCCCACACTGGAAAGAAGCAGGAGACCTGGTGACCTAGGATATGGAGAAGGCTGAGGTACTGCATAGCTTTTTTGATTCAGTCTTCACCAGAAAAGGCTCAAGCCACATCAGCCAAAGTGCAGAAGACAAAGACAGGGACTGGGAGAAGGAAGAACTACCTAGTGATTCAAGACCATCTAATGAACTTGAAGGTGCATAACTCCATGGGACCTGATGAGTTGCATCTGTAGGTCCTAAGGGAAGTGGTGGATGAAGTTGCTAAGCTACTATCCATCATATCTGAGAAGTTATGGAAGATTTGTTAAGTTCCCATTGACTGGAAAAGGGGAAATTCCAATTTCTATTTTTGAAAAAGTAATAAAGGAAGACCCAGGGAATCACAGAATCACAGAATCACCAGATTGGAAAAGACCTACCAGATCATTGAGTCTAACCATTCCTATCAATCATTAAACTATGCCCCTCAGCACCCCCTCCACCTGTCCTTTAAATACCTCCAGGGATGGTGACTCAACCACCTCCCTGGGCAGCCTGTTCCAGTGCCCAATGACCCTTTCTGAGTAAAAACTTTTCCTAATATCAAGCCCGAACCTCTTCTGGCGGAGCTTGAGGCCATTCCTTGTCATCCCCTGTCCCTTGGGAGAAGAGACCAGCACCTTCCTCTCCACAACCTCCTTTCAGGTAATTGGAGAGAGTAATAAGGTGATCAGTCTCATACTTGTGCCTGGCAAGGTCATGGGGCAGATCTTCCTGGACAGTATGCTAAGGCACACGGAAAATAGGGAGGTTACTACTGACAACAAATATGGCTTCTCTAAGGGTTAATCATGCCCAACAAATTGGGTGGCCTTATATGACAGGGCTGCAGTGCTGGTGAATGAGGGAAGAGTAACTGACTTCATCTACCTGGATTTGTGCAGAGCATTTGACACTATTTTAGATTACATGCTTGCCTCTAAATTGGGGAGACATTGATTTATTGGATGGAACATTTGATGGAGAAGAAATTGACTGGATGGTTGCACTCAAAGAGTTGTGGTCATCAATGTCCAAGCAGAGACAGGCGATGAATGGTGTTCTGTAGGGATTAGTATTGGGACTGGTATTGTTTAACGTCTTTGCTGGAGATATGGACAATGGGATTGAGGGCACCCTCAGTAAGTCTGCCAATGACACCAAGCTGTGTGGCATGGTCACCATGCTGGAGGGAACACATGCCATGCAGAGGAACTTGGAAAATCTTCAGAGGTGGCCCCATGCAAATCTCAATAAGTCCAACAAAGTCAAGTGCAAGGTCCTGCATCTGGGTTGGGGCAATCTCAAGCACAAAGACTGGGAGTTGAATGGATTGAAAGTAACCTTGAAGAGAAGGACTTAGAGGTCCTGGTGGATGAGATGCTGAGCATGAGAGAGCAATGTGTTGTTTTAGCCAGGAAGGCCAACCATATCCTGGGTTGCATGAAAAGAAGGGTGACCAGCAGATTGAGGGAGGTGATTCTTCCCCTCCTCTATTTTCTCCTGAGACCTCATATGGAATACTGCATTGAGTTCTGCTTTCCTCAGCACAAAAGGAACTGGATCTGAGTGAATCAAGAGGAAGGCCAAAAAGATGATCGGGGAGCCAGGAGAGGACAGGCAGAGAGAGTTTAGCCTAGAGAAGAGAATGCTCCAGGGGCACCTCATAGTAGCCTTTCAGTACTTAAAGGGGGCTACATGAAAGTTAATAAGGGGCTCTTTATCATGGTTTGTGGTGATAGGTCAAGGGGTGATGGTTTTAAGATGATAGAGGGGAAATCTCAATTAGATGTTAGAAAGAATTTTTTCACTATGAGGGTGGTGAGGCATTGAACCAAGTTGCCCAGAAAAATCACAGGTGCTCCATCCCTGGTGATGTTCCAGGCCAGGCTGGATGGGGCTTTGAGCAAGATGATCCAGCAGAAGATGTCTCTGGCCATGGCAGAGGGCATTGGAACTGAGTGACCATTAAGTTCTCTTTCAACCCAAACCGTTCAATGCTTCTGTGACTGCAAGGGTATACTGCACTAATTCTGGTTTTCTTTCTCACACATACATACATGCATACACATAAAAACGAATTCATAAATCAGTAAATTACCGTTAAATATTCCTGTCATGCTCTAATTAAAGCATGGTATCAAACTCAGTGGAAGTGAAGAGCTTGTGCCTCACTGAGGCTAGCTATCACTAGTCAGCTCGTGTAGTTCTTCGCTTCTGGGAAATGTAGTAGACTGAGATCTGGTCCTTTTGGAGGACTGTGGTAAAATTCTGTTCAATCTCTGTAGGCAAGCATCACTGCATACATATAAACATCCATGGAAATGAATTTGGAAAGCAAAATAGGCACTCCTGGCTTTACCTTGTTTGTGGATTGTTTTGGAGTAAGTTCTGTCACCAAGGGATCAGAGTTTCTTTAGGATTCCATTAACAGTGCAATCTGTGCTTGTCGTATATACGGCATTGTTTTTCCCTTACTTTCATTCCTTGAAAAGTGTGAGTTTAGTATTTTGATAGATATTTTGATTAGGCCTTCTCTCATCCTGTTTAAACACTGTTAAAATATATTCAGTGCTAATACAGGTTCTTTACAGTTATGGAAGACAATGGAGTTTGTAATAGCCCTAATTTTTTAGGAGAAACTATTTCATGATCTTGAGCCATCTTCTCACTAAATATCTTGTCTTGTACAGGTGGGAAAGTTTATGACTGCAATCTTTATCTTGGAACTTCAGATCACCCATTAATTATGCTGGGCTTATGCCACAGAACACTTTAAGCATAAAGAATATAGGTTGAGACCAGGTCATTTATGTAGAAATATAGGAACACTTTTTACTCAATCTTTTTAGTGTGATTTGACATCCTCAGACACAAATCAGTATAAAATGGCAGCAGTATTATCTGTTAACATGTATTTGGCAGGGATAAAAGCAGCAATTTGCACAGTTTGAAATCTTAATATTTGTAATATAGTTGGGACCTATGTATAGTCAAGAATATGCATGCAAATGGAGTGCATCATAGATGTGCTGTTATACATATACATATGAATATATTATTATATAAATCATATTAAGATTTCTGCCTTTTCTAGCAAATATCAGTTTTTGTTATGCTTGTGTCAAAACTGCAGATAAGTGAAGCATTTTACAGATTTTTCATGCCTGGATTGACTGTTGAAGAAATATATAGGGGACTTCTGTTCCAGAAGAAGTATTAGGGGTGAATCAATGAATCCTAATGTCATCTATGCTGCTTTCTGCAGTCTCCATTTCTTTCTCAGGCTCTCATTGCAAAGTGGTTAGATTTCTACATTGCAGCTAAGTTAGTTAGCATGTAATTTTCTGTATAGAAGGCTGGGAGTCATGTTTGGGAACTCTAAGATGATGACATCCTCACACTGATGTTGTAATATTCAATGGTTCTAAATATGCTAATTTCCTTGATAATATTATTTATAGTTTATTCAATAAATAATAAAAATTGCATTCCAATGGAATAACACCAAATATCCTCTGATAAATAATATAATATATATACATTACCATCCTGCAGAGGAAAGATTTAATCAGTTCCTTCCTTTCTTACTGCGTTTGAGACTGAAATGATGACTCTGTGACAAAGGTGTTCTATTTTTAGTGTCCTATCTTATAAGATGAAGTCATGGGATGCTAAAGGCTGATCAAATATAAACTAACTAACAATTTAATAGTGTGAAAATCCAAATAAAATAAAACCAGTTATGACAGACTTGCTTCAATTCATACTCTTTATGCAACCAGGTGTTGTCTAAGAGCTTCATTCTGAGCTAATGCTGGAAAATATTTCACCTATTCTTTCACAGCTGGCATGCAGCCAGCATACGGCATGATGCCAGAATGAGTTCTTTGTCATGTACAGAGGTTAATTTGACAGAAATGCAATTGCATCCACATGTCTGAACTAGACGGAATGTGTACTTTTAAGTTCTCAATGGTGCATATATCAGACTTTAGAGAGTGTGGGGCCATAGCCTGCAAGTCACTGTCCTTTGGTAAGAACAAAAAGTATGGCCTAGCTGCAGGTAAAACTTCCATGATCTTAGTAGAATTATATGACTCTTTTCCAAAGCCACATTCAAAGAGCGCTGTAAAGATGTAGTGCTATTTTTTAAACACTCTATCCACTCCAACCTAAAATTTATTTGAGAATCCTAGCCTTGAAATTTAAAGAAGATGGGAAAAAAACACCATGTTTACAGCCTTTTCCTCCCCATCTCCTAAGAAAAGTAAGCTTACTATGACAGAGAACAGAGGGCAAGGTCTGCAATATTACCTGTGCACACGCCTATCAATTTCAGAATCTGAATTGCCATTGTCTTGCAATAAACATGGTAATATGTCTTGGATGAAAAGAAAGAAATATAATGGGTTTGCTAGGTAACAGACCAAAACTCTGCCTAGAAAACAAGCAATAGGATAATCTAATTACAACAGAATATTTAGAAAATTAAAATTAAAAATGCAAAGAGAATACATTTAAGATAAATACTGTTAAACCTGCAAACATACTTGTATCAAGACTAAAATGATAAACGACTGTTACAGTGTAATCCTCATCATTTAAAGAACTGATCTTTTCTCATGTTCTGTTGATTCATTTCAGTCTCTTGATTACTTAAATCTGTGTGTATCTCAACACACTCTGTAGTAACAACAAATATATTCTGGTGATGAAAATTTAGGGAGGAATAGAAAAAAAACTGAATAAAATCATGCATCTTCTAATGTAGTTCCACTGCCATACTGTAAGGGCTTACACAGAAGATCTTTGTGTTTTGTAAACCATCTTATCTTTGTTCTTTATTGAACCCTAGAAATCCTAAAATAAGAAAAAAAATTGATAAGAACACCAACCACACATTGTCTATGTAAAGAACTATTTAAAATAACCCTCTTTAAAGGTTTTTCTTCATTTTCTTTTACATACTTCTGTAGTGTGAATGCAATTTATAGTTTGATTAACAAATCTCCCTCTTCTTGAGCTCATGCTAGTTGTACTCAAAAGAAATAAGGAATATTAAAGAGTTTAGAAGCAATTGCTTCTAATTCTTTCAGTTTTTCCTGTCTCAGTTCTTCTGTCTTGAATGAATGGTGTGGAAATGATCAACAGTTTAATGAAATTGAAATGGACTGATTGCTTTATGTTTATTATGGATTTACAATAATTCCGCTAAGAGCTGTGTCATTGTACTTGATATCATCAATGACCTAGATGGAGGCATTGAGTGCACCCTTAGCAAGTTTGCAGATGACACTAAGCTGGGTGGAAGTGTGGATCTACTGGAGGGTAGCGAGGCTCTGCAAAGGGATCTGAACAGTCTGCACCGATGGGCTGAGTCCAACAGCATGAGGTTTAACACAGCCAAATGCTGGGTCCTGCACTTGGGGCACAACAACCCTATGCAGAGCTACAGACTAGGAGAAGTCTGTCTAGAAAGCTGCCTGGAGGAGAAGGACCTGGGGGTGTTGGTTGACAGCTGACTGAATGTGAGCCAGCAGTGTGCCCAGGTGACCAAGAAGGCCAATGGCATCCTGACTTGTATCAGAAACGGTGTGACCAGCAGGTCCAGGGAGGTTATTCTCCCTCTGTACTCGGCACTGGTGAGACCGCTCCTTGAATCCTGTGTTCATTTCTGGGCCCCTCACCACACGAAGGATGCTGAGGTTCTGGAGCAAGTCCAGATAAAAGCAACAAAGCTGGTGAAGGGGCTGGAGAACAGGCCTTATGAGGAACGATTGAGAGAGCTGGGGTTGTTTAGCCTGGAGAAGAGGAGTCTGAGAGGAGACCTCATTGCTCTCTTCCACTACCTGAAGGGAGGTTGTAGAGAGTAGGGTGCTGGCCTCTTCTCCCAAGTGACATGGTACAGGACAAGAGGAAATGGCCTCAAGCTCCGCCAGGGGAGATTTAGGCTAGACATTAGGAAAAAAAAAATTCACGGAAAGGGTCACTGGGTACTGGGACAGGCTACCCGGGGTGGTGGTTGATTCACCTTCCCTGGAGGTGTTTAAGGCACAGGTGGACGAGATGTTGAAGGGCATTGTTTAGTGCTTGATAGTAATGGTTTGACTCCATGATCTGGTGGGTCTCTTCCAACCTGATAGTTCTATGATTCTATTCTAATTGCAGTGCTCTCTGTTTGTAAACAGACACAATAATGACCTAGGACTGTTGCAGTCAAACAGCTGCTGTTTTTTACAGCCAATGGACATGTTTCTTCTACCACAAGTGAGATTGTCTTTCTGCCTTCTGCTGTTTTCTCAGGCAGTGTTTTGTGCATATGGAAAATATCGCCTCCTTTCTCCTGGCTTACAGTAATCTCATCTTACTAGAAGTACAAGGTAAAGGCATTAATGACCCTTGCTTTTGGTTTTGGTCTACTGCTGCTTTCAGACTAAAGCAAGTTTCAAGTGAATTAGAACTCTCCTTTTTCCTAAAATCAGCTAATTCCTACACTTCAACACAAAGACATGGATAATTGTATGAACTTAAAAAAAAATATGAAAATGATGGGAAGAGAAACTGCAGGTTAAAATAACTATATATGTTTAGCATTTTACTGAAGATAAGATATCTTGTTCAAAAAGGAAACTTGAATAGGACTTATGGACCCTAAAGGTCACTCAGACTTTATTTGAGTACTAGACATTTGAATGGTTTGAGCATCTCCAGTGGGCATTTATGTTTCAAAATTTTGTTTTTACAACTTTGTTGATTTTCTTCAAATTGAAAAGCAAAATCAGTTGTAGAATATCATGACAGAAATTAAGTTACCTGTCTGTTGAAACATCAAGAAATATTTACTCTCATGTAATTCAACACAATTCCCATATACTCCTATATGATTAAGAAACTTGATCATGCTACAAGTCTGACAGTGTTGCTAAATGTAAGAAATCTCTTAATCTTACTATTTCAGATTTATTTCTAAAGGCTAGTTTTACTTACCAATCAAAACATGTAGTTACATGTAAGATAATATGTCATTAACTATTTCCATGAATTCAGCCAATGCATTCTTCTGTTATATACTACTGTGGTCTTAAAAACTCAAAACATTAGTTATTTTTCATAAATCTGTTTTATGTATGAAATTATACTGAAGTCTTATGCAAAGAAGCCTTAAATCTAGTATGACTTAAGTCACACAGCTCATAAAACCGTAAATTATTTTCAATTCTGAAAATACTTTTAATTATTGCAATGAAGAATTATAGTTTTATCAAATATTTACTATAATGCATTCAAATAACCATTTAGAGGTTAATTCAGCAGATACCTGTGGTTAACCTTTCTTAATTTGGAAAATTACAACAAGTAATTTACTGTTATTTTTACTTCAATACTTTAATATATCAGGAATTTTTCTGATGAGATTAACCATTACTTTTATCATCTGAAAAAATTAATTTTAGATAAAACTAGTGTTTAAATGATGAAAGGAATTATATTTGTTAGCATTTGAATTAACTTTGATTCTACTGTTTTACTGAAGGTCATAGAGTTTAATTGACATTGATGAAGTCTTATATTCAAGTGACCTATGATTGACACCAATAATAACAAAATCTTCTTTCTGGAAGAAGAGGATTACTGTGGTAACCTAAAATAACTCAACATTTTCAGTGAGATGACCTTGTTATTTGCATTATTCATGGTATCTCCAATGGCTAACGAAAAAGAATATCAAGCAACACTGCTGACAATGAGATGCTCAAATCTCATATAGAATTGACAGGTGTTTAAGGGAGCAAGCAGTCTCCATAAATGTATTGCAAAATTCTACGACTACCCATTCTAGTCTAAAGTACATGTTTAGAAATGTTTCAGAAGATTTTAATGTCTTGGGTTGGGCTTTTGTTGTTGTTCTTTACAGCTTCTTTGCCATGTCCAAAAGGTACAAGAGATACAAATTTGGTAAAATACAATGAAGATATTAATCAAGACAATGAAATGTGAAGATACATGTGTATGCTTGTGTGAACACACTTTGGTAAATAAATGGCAGGAGTAGTCAAAATATCATTTTAGCTGCAGTACCAGATCTTAGTATCATGATATCATGGGCACCACAAGAGAGAAACAAAGGGAGATGCAGAAGTTTTAGAGCATGAAACAGAAAGGAATAAGGAAATTGTCAAAGAGGAGGGAATAACAGTGGACAGTCCTGGGGACTCATCCTATACTTGTTCAATGTATATTGAAGAAATTCAAGCATTTGCAAATTTTCAAGCTGTGCATAACATTTTCTTTTATCCTTGTTGAATCTGTAGATGAAATGTCTCCAATTTCAGCAATAGGTGCTTACCTCATCATGTACATGTAACAGTAGTGATAAACTGAAAAATAGCCATGTAGTTTCACATCTATATGTAATATCAGCATATCAATTTACTGGGCCCTTTTTAATAAACAGGGTTGAAGTATGGTGAGCTAAACAGTATATTTTGTAAAACAAATCTCCTTCTTACTTGTTGCAATATTGAGTGTATTGGAATACTTTGACATTCCAGCATTTTTAGTATTCTCTTTGTTGCCAGAATACAAAGGAACAGCAATAATAATTTTAAAAAATCTAACAGTAACTAGGTGCTGGTACTGCTAACTTAAGAAACCAACAGCTATAAAAATCACAGAAGTTAGGAATATGAGTATCCATCTGCTTAAATGCAAATTACTACTCCTACGACAAACGTCTCTCATGCTCCTATTCATGCAAATGGAGTCAAAACCTGTTCTGTTGACGACTTAGGAATAGGCTAAGAACATAGCCTCCAGAATAAAGTTATTAACATCTCTACCTTGTCAACCTATGTTTAAAACTTAAATTCTTGAATACCACACTTGTTTGTAATGTGCTCTTATTGTGTAGTCTTCAGCATAAATAATCTGCAACCATTACTGCATACTTTCAGTTTGGTTTTTGTTCCTCTGTACGTGCTTTTCTATTTGTTGTCTATAGGTATAGGCAAACTTAGAAGAACAAACAGGGGTTTTGGGAAGACCTGTGTTTTGCAGCGTGTAAGGACTTTATATACTGTAGTGTATCACACTACAGAGTATCTCACGAGAGATATAGGTATAGGCTTTGAAGTACAATACAAATGGGAAGAGAATTAAAGAATGTTGGTTGAGGATGACTTCCAAGTTAACCCTAAGAAGCAAAATAGCTAAAACTACAGAACTAATTGAACTCATATTTTAAGGTACCTTTGCCAGCAAAGAAATCAACATCCTCTGTTCAGTGGATGCAACTTTATTTCTAGATAACGGAGTAAAATTGCCATGTGTGGTTCATTTCTTGGTTTGTTTTTATCTTCTTTTCTTTTCCATGGTATGTTAGTATCTGGTAAGTGAGACAATTGTGGATTTTTCTGGAAAACTTTAACAAACATTAATGAATCCTCATTGTGTAAAAGAATGTTGCATTTTCCTTGCCAAAAGGAAGCCTCAGCAATTCAAATCTCGGCAAACAGTAGTATCTGTCTGTACAATGACATAACCTGTAATTAAAAGTAATGTATTAGGTTGCTGAGAAAATTCTGAGTATGAAGGAAGCCTTCCTTAAAACTGTTGCAATTTGATATCTAGTCTGTTAGACAAAGGATCACAACTGCTTTCTTTTTTATAGCAGAAAGTGATGCATTCAAGTGGGTGTATATATAGATGTAACATTTTGAGTTTATGTAAACCCTACACTATTTCCTTGTCATGCTTAGTTTACCAGCAAAACTACAAATTATTTTCCATTTGTTTTCTGCTATTCTCAGCCCTGGAGGACCAGGCTAGTTTATGAAAATCAAACTTTACTGTGTCTTTGGCTCTATGTATTGTCATTTGAAATTGCCAACCTGATCAAGTCCACGATCATACTGTTTTTCATTATCAGGCTGCTGTAGTTTATCATTTATGAAACAGAAGGATACAGGGGTTTTTTTTTGTTATTTATTCTTTTGATGTTTTCCTCTCCATAAGCTCCACTTATCCTGTAAATCTGAGAACAATATTAATTTTGAGTGGTAAGCTGAATAAATGCAATTTTGCAGTTGTAGATGGAGAACACTTATCAACACTAAGGTATCACTTTAAAGAAGTAACTTTTCTAACCTAATACTTTAAAGTTATCTTTCTTTTCTAATAGTAAATACAATACATTTTAAATTTTGTGTTGGATTCAACCATTAGTGTTCAAAAGTTATAACAGGAACACGCTTCTATTTTGGAGCATATATTTCTACTTTGGTGAATGTCTGCTTATTTTTTACTATGTCTTTTCAGCCTTTGAATATCTATTTAGCTTAATTAGCATCTACTTGACTTGAAAATAATTGTCACTTGGAATGTTCATTGTCAGGCACTCTAGTGACCTGGTAGACACAATAGCAGTGTGTTTTCACAGGAGATTCAAGTTTGGGGAGGACAAAATCCCTTAGTCTCTAAGCTGCCAGATGCTGAAGCACAGCTTTCTAGAAGCGGAACCACACAGGGTTTTGCAAGGAGCTGTGAAATGTTCATTTATTCTGCAGAGTAGTAATCTTTGACTTGGCACTGCAGTGCAAGTCTTGAGCCTGAATTCTGAAGCTTTCTGGGTCTCTTAAAAGATTCTGCAAATCTCTTACTGATAACGCCTCTTTATAGTGCTCAGGTGGGTCTGTTCACCAAATCTTGCCCATAAGTTTGTGGATTGGAGTGAAAGACTGCATATAATATGATGAAAATGAGACTATGACATTGAAAAGATGGGGTGCTAACGCTATTACAACTCCTGCTACCTATGGTGCCTCTGTTGCCACAGGAGGCTTTGGACTTGTTATGTATTGTACAGTAAGCTTGATGTGCTTCTGTCTTTGAGTCAGTCAACTGTTCTGCACAATTGCAGAGAATTAATTCATGTAATGGAGAGGAGGGATGACCTCTATCTCACCTTTGCTAGTAGAAGAGTTTATCCATCAGTGTTCATATTTACAGTGTGGACCTAAGTCCACATGTATATCTACAAATCAAGGCACAGATGGATTCTGACTTCACTCAGCCCTCTCTCTGATTTATCCTAAGGAAGTGTGACGTCTCTGTGGGCCTAATTCACTTGAGCACAATTCCACGTTAAGTGTAACTACATGATAAGGCTATATCAATACATGTACTGACTTATCTCTGCTCAATGCTGAGCAGAAGTGAAAATATAAGTGTCTTCACTTACCCAGACAGACAAAAGCTATGCCTTGCAGAATGACAGTTTGGAAAGCTGGGTGGAAAAAAAGTCAAGTCTTTGTCTTTGGCAAGGTCAACTATTTATATATTTACAGAACTGGCTGGACAACCTGAAGATTCTGAAGGTCTTCAGAAATTGCAACACAGTGTCCAATCAAAGTAAAAGTCATTATTCAATAAATAAATTTGTCAATATGAACCTTTGTAATTCCAACTGAAAGAGAGCAACTTTACTTTATCTTGATCACTAACATATGCTTGATTTGGGATTTTTTATTTCCTTTTTCTTTCAGGCAATGTTCACATAAAGCAGTTGTTAGTGCATCTTAAATGTAAAAATAATGGTTTTCTGAAATGTTGGTAGGTGGAAATTGTTTTCATAGTTTTGCTTATTAAAATCAGTCAAATCAATGAATGTTTATAAAATATTAAGAGAGCTAATATTGTGTCAAAATCCTTAGGTACAATTTTGGGTATTCCAATTCACTGTCAATAGTTTTACCCTCCAATAATGTCTATGAAATACAGAAGTGATTTTAGTCTACTTCCTGTCTAACAAGTATCTTCTGGAGAGTGGCAAAGATTGTTTTGTAACATTATTAGCAAAAATTCCAAAATTGTCATCATGAATGCTAAACAATTTTGAATTTGTGTGAACAATCTGACCTGGTGAGTTGTAACAAACTTAATTACATAGGTTTTGTTTTGAAAATCAGCAGATATTGATTCTTTATTATGATTTTAATATTATGTGACTGAGGGTTTTTTTCCATTTTTTTCTACTTCTTATTAAATTGGTTGTGAGAAAGGAGTGATAGTATTTAAGTCATATGTCTTATAGGGGTTTAAAAAGATCAGCAACCATTTTTCCCCTAAAATCTAATTACTTATTACTTGATTGGTGGTGAATGGGTTATGCTTGTGTAGGTTTCAACTCATATTCCCCAGGCCGTTAGCTAGGTAGAGTTTTGTTTATGTATGAATTGTACTTGAGTTTTAAATAAGACAAAAGATAACTTCACATACTGAAAACAGAGTCCACATCAATTGAGGGAGGTATATATGAGTGGAAGGAAGGGGTAGCAAAGTAATACAAAGTTTTTCTCAGCTGGCACCTTGCCTGTTCAGTGGCAGGTAGGAGACAGTGACAGAAGGCCCCATTTCTTGAGCTTACCCTCCTTTTTTTCCATCTTGATTAGGTTGGTAGGAGAATCTCCTCTTTTGCTTTTCCTTTTCTGTCATGTTTGAGAAAATGGTGGCATTTACGTGCTACTTTTCTTCTCTATCCAAAAATCTGTTGGTTGATAAAGAAAAGGTGCAGAACATAGTCTGGCTCCAGCACTATTAACTGGCTGTTTTTCCACTAGAGATGAGAAAGTTGGGCAGTAGCCAGTCAGAGGGAGTTTGATGTATGTGAAATAGCTGAAGCTGCTGTATCTCTCACTACAAGCTACTTCAGTTCCACGCAATTTGTGTAACCATGAGACGCAGTGAAAATCTTCGTACTATTGCATGGTGCTGCTCTAAAATCACCTGAGTTGATCTGGAGATTTTAGAGCAGATTTCACTGTACTTTACTAGAACCAAAATTAAATGCCAGCCTGTGTTTTGTGCTTGGTAGTACACTTTGCGTTGTCAGTAGATTTGTAAATATTTCATAAACACGCAGCTAGTCATCTTCGGTCTTTTTAAAATAAATGGAACAGCACGTGAGTGTGATGCTCAAAGCATATGTAAATACTTGCAAGACTGAAGAAATCAGTCCAAGCATACCTAAAATTTTGTACTCCCGCAGCAGTGAAATCTTGTGTGGATTTGCATGCAGCCTATGCCTGGATATACTGATGCTGTTACTGTGTTAATTTGGACTGTTGTCCTTTCGATTTAAACTTGTTTACCTATTATCTTCCTAATAGAATAAGTCCAAGCCAGTTCTTATGATAACTTCTAAGTCTTAAAACAGTGCTTATACTCTATCATGGTTATGTAAATAAGACTCTTGAGTAAAATCCAGTTTATATATATATTCTTGTCCTAATATCAGAAACAGAGATATTACAAAACCTGTGGCTGTAGTACTTCAGGTTCTACCATATTTTCAGTACTTCTGTATATTAGGTGACCTTATTGTCCTCTAATCAGTTTTGTTAGAATTCTAAGTGAAAATACTCATTTTTTGCCACCATTAGACATTCAGTTGTTTGAATTGTCTCAGAAGACAAGTTTCAGTACATTTCTCCAAAGATATTTTCTGAGATTTATAATATATTCAGAAAACAATGGATTAGTGAATCATTTCAATGTAAACTGTATGTTCTTAGAGGACAAGGGAGACCATACAGTCCCTTTTGGACTCAGAGGGAACAGCAGTGACAGGGGACGAGGAGAAGGCTGAGGTACTTAATACCTTCTTTGCCTCAGTCTTTAATTGTAAAGAAAGCTGTTCCCTCTGTGTAGATACCCGGGAAACAGAGGAGAAATACGAGGCTCCCATAGTCAAAGAGGAGGTGGTCAGAGCCCTGTTCGGCCAACTGGACACCCACAAGTCTATGGGGCCTGATGGGATACATCCTAGGGTTTTGAGGGAGTTGGTGGATGTATTGACCAAACCCCTTTCCATCATCTTCCTGCAGTCCTGGAAGACTGGGGAGGTTCCACTGGACTGGAGACTGGCTGATGTAGTTCCCATTTACAAGAAGGGTCGCAGGGAGGATCCGGGGAACTAGAGGCCAGTCAGTCTGACCTCAGTGCCAGGGAAAGTCATGGAACAGGTGATCTTGAGTGCTATCATGAAGCACATGCAAGAGAACCAGGTGATCAGGCCCAGAGGCAGGTCCTGCCAAACCAACCTGATCGCCTTCTATGACAAAGTCTCTCGGCTGCTGGATGAAGGAAAGGCTGTGGATGTGGTCTTTCTGGACTTCAGTAAAGCCTTTGACACAGTTTCTCACAGCATTCTGCTACGGAAACTGTCAGCCTCTGGCCTGGACAGACGCACACTCTCCTGGGTAGAAAACTGGCTGGATGGTCGGGCCCAGAGAGTGGTAGTAAATGGTGTTAAATCCAGCTGGAGGTCAATCACAAGTGGGGTTCCCCAGAGCTCAGTGCTGGGTCCAGCCCTGTTCATTGCCTTCATCAATGACCTGGATAAAGGCATTGAGTGTACCCTTAGCAAGTCTACAGACAATACTAAGCTGGGTGGAAGTGTGTATCTGCTGGAGGGTAGCGAGGCTCTGCAAAGGGATCTGAACAGGCTGGGCTGCTGGGCAGAGTCCAGCGGCATGAGGTTTAACACGGCCAAATGCCAGGTCCTGCACTTGGGGCAAAACAACCCTATGCAGAGCTACAGACTGGGAGAAGCCTGGCTGGAAAACTACCAGGAGGAGAGGGACCTGGGGGTGTTGGTCGACAGCCGACTGACCATGAGCCAGCAGTGTGCCCAGGTGACCAAGAAGGCCAATGGCATCCTGGTTTGTATCAGAAACGGTGTGACCAGCAGGTCCAGGGAGGTGATTCTCCCTCTGTATTCAGCATTGGTGAGACCGCTCCTTGAATATTGTGTCCAGTTCTGGGCCCCTCACCACAAGAAGGATGTTGAGGCTCTGGAGCAAGTCCAGAGAAGAGCAACGAGGCTGGTGAAGGGGCTGGAGAACAGAACCTATGAGGAGTGGCTGAGAGAGCTGGGGTTGTTTAGCCTGGAGAAGAGGAGGCTGAGAGGAGACCTCATTACTCTCTACAAGTACCTGAAAGGTGGTTGTGGAGAGGAGGGATCTGGCCTCTTCTCCCAAGTGACAGGGGACAGGACAAGAGGGAATGGCCTCAAGCTCCGGCAGGGTAGATTTAGGTTGGAGATTAGGAGGAGTTTTTTCACACAGAGGGTCATTGGGCATTGGAATAGGCTGCCCAGGGAGGTGGTTGAGTCACCTTCCCTGGAGGTGTTTAAGACACGGGTGGATGAGGTCTTGAGGGACTTGGTTTAGTGTTAGATAGGAATGGTTGGACTAGAAGATCCAATGGATCCCTTCCAACCTGGTTGTTCTGTGATTCTGTGATTCTGTGATTCTTGATCACTGATATTTATATCAGTGAACTGTTTGAAAATCTAATAGATACTGAAATCAAATAACAATGAAAAAAAAGTATCGATATATTATTATCACACAAAAATATCCTACCCAAACATAATTCATACTTCTTAAAAGCATTGATGTCATATTTTTGACAATTGACTTTTAAATTTCTTTGGTATAACTATGACATGTCTATCCATCTTTTGTACACAGCAATTAAACCATGTATAATAGGAGTGAAAACAAAGCATATTTTTCTTGACCATTAAAGTCATAGGACTTTAAGGTCATAGAAATGATAACAAAATGGTAATTTGGAAAACACTTAACGTGTGCTATAGACTAAATAACTTCTGGTTATTTTGGCTAATATAAACCTGTTGAATATTAAAGCTATCAATGGCACCCTCAGACCATGGACATTGTTAACTTTTGTGGAGAGATGATTGCATAAGCCCCAAAGAAGTTGTCCCAAAATATTTACTCTGGTCCCTTGGAGCATTTTGTACAGTCATTTGATATAGCCATCATTTTCTGGGGTAGACTATCATAGGTTGTATGTGACCATGAAGCTGACTTATTCTCTTTGAAATGTACTTTTTGCTTTTCAAATGTCTCTAGAATTTGAGCTAGTACTACTCCCAGGAGAACATTCAGCAGTGTCTCTGTGTTTCTTCTGGGAAAAAACCCACGTTGCTCATAGCATAAGGCATCTTGTTTTTTCATGAAAAGTTGTGTTTGTTCAGTTCAAACAATTGAGTCATGAAATTTGCCATTGAGTCAACAGCATTTTTTTGTTGTAGTAGCTTGTCTACCAATTAAGAAAGTATAGATTTAGCCCAGTACTGTTTAAGACCAAGCATATTTGCTACTGGTGATGTGACTTTAAGATTACCTCACTTACCTTAATCAGAGTTGTTGAAAATAAAACAGATAGTGTAAAATCAGATAGAAAATATATTGTTCTTTCTTTCCCTACTGTTTTTTGAAAGCTTAAGGGCATTATAACTCTTAAAGAGCCTGCTTTCTAATGATGAAAAAGCATAGAATAGGCAAGTTGGTGCTATTGCATAGGAATTGTATGTTTAGCAATTATTCATTTTATTTTTCGGCTTTGGTAAATAAACCAATATTTCTGACACTGAAAAATGTGTCCTTAACATTGTCTGTTACTGTACCTTCTAAGTGTACAAGTGTATTACAGTTATCTTCTCATTTTTCACACTGCTCTTCTTTGCCCTAGGTGGAAAAAAGTGGAGCCAGTAATGACATGTATTATAAAGATTAATCAACCATAAAGGCTATAATTGAACAAACAAGTGTAGTCATTACTTGATTAATTACTTTACTAAAATAATCATTCTTCTACATAGCTCAGAACAATATTCAGTGGTGAGTGGAAGAGGGGGTGGGCAGACTAGGACTGCCCTCAGCTTTCATCAAACGGACTTATCTATCTGCTTAGTTGCAGAACCTGCAATAATGTGAATGTTTTACTCAAATGTACTTTGTTTCTTTCCCCAAAAAAAATCTGTCATCCTAATTTTAAGCTTAGGAATAAATACTGAAAGCTTTTATGTGAAATTCTACAATGCATGTGTTACATTGTGACCTAAAAAGTACATGTGGAAAAGTTCTTTCTGAGGAAGTATGTAGGTGAAAAAATAATGTCACAGGTGACATTATTTTCTAATAAACATTAGAAACTTATAAACATTCAGGTTTAGACTGAATTTCATAGACAAAATCGATACTTTTATAGATCAGAAACCCTATTCAGAGAGAGATTTTTGTCCTCTGAAATTTTCATTCCTAAAATATGTTTCCTAAAACTGATATTCGGCAATTCATGTCGTAATGCAGAACTTCATCAACTGCTGCATCTAGAGCCCTGTATTCAAACTCAAGCTCACGAGCATCTGTCTTCCTGTAACCAGTAAGAGAAAGGTAGAGCAAGTCTGCATATTGACTAAGAAGATCAAGAAGTAAATCTAACTTCAATTATTCTGAAGCTGAGAAGTTGGAAGTTGTATACACAAGTCTTGAGGCTCTAGACTGGGAGATGTATTCTGATTTCAATGGCCATAATATTGGAAGATGAAGTTGTTCCACACTGGTTAACTATAGTGCAGTGGTTAAGTAACAGTGTTAACTAAGCAGGCTGAAATACTGTAATATGTGGTTCAGTGTTTGAATCATTGTGAAAACTGAAAAAAGCATAAAAACTAAAGGAAAAAAGTAGTCCTTGATGGTTGCTGCTTAACCCTGAGAGTTCATTTTAGTGGCGTTTTAGTGGCCATAGATACTGACTTAGTGTACATTTATATTGAGTATTATGGAAGAAAATTTATATGGCCTATGCCATTGGACGTTGTAATAGAAACATTGTTTGTATATTCAATAGCATCGACTTCCTGACGTACTGAATATAAGCTTGCCATGCATCTAACTAAAATGCCCAGTGCAGAGAATATCTTGGTTAATCACTACACATAATAGTGTACTATGCAGTATCCAGTTTTCATCAGTTCCTCATTATATTGTTTCTTTAATAATTTTTTTTGGACTAACAAAACATGATTTTTTTTCCTGGAAATGGCTGTGACTGTCAGGTTCAGCTTTCTACAACATCTTCTTCTTTTAGGTTGTCAAAGTACTAAAACGTGCTAGCTCTTTTAATCATTATTGATTAGTACAGAAAATCTGCAGAATGCTGTAAATTGATTCAGTGCATCAGAAATCCTAGAGAAAGGTATGCATATTTACGCTTCCATTAATTTTCCTTATTTTTAATTCTTATTATTAGAGTTATTAATAAATAGTTCAACTAGAGTGGGTGTGAATGAATTTCTTGCTTAGTTCAGCTAACAGTTATTGTTGAGTCCTCATGATGTGTGCTAACAGATAGCAAAAACTGTTCACCTGCAGTGTTATGGAATTCAGCACATGCAAAGTTACCTTGCCATGTATGAATGATGGAAACTGAGGATGCTCAGACTGCATGAGAGTGTGATTCAGACTGTTTAGAGGCTAGGGTTTTCTGTGGATCTGTAACAAACATAAAGAATTTTCTGAGGATTATTTTGTCTTAAATTAGTGTTTACCTGAAAATGTTGATTTAGCCTAAAATGATAATATGGGAAGTGTCTGGAAACCTCAGTACAGCACTGAACATTCCTAATGTATTCATCATGAAGCATCTGATCTCTGTTGTGAGAAGGTTGATGACAACCTTCTGAAAGGAGGTTAACAGGATTTTATGTAGGAATGTTCTGTATTTGTAAGGGGGAAATTTGTATAAACTTCTGTGTCTGCATATATGCACTGTCAGCATCCAATTGTTGATCTGATCTGTTTCTCACAGAAGAGTATCTACCATTTCTGTGGGAACCTTGCAACTTTCTACATACCACTGTATAGTCTGACACTTCATATTTATTGTGAAAACAAGAAAGCTGGAGATGGACTATTCATAAAGGTTTGTGGAGATAGGACAAGGGGAAATGGATATAAACTGCAGAGGGGCAGATTTAGACCAAACATAAGGAAGAATTTCTTAACCACAAGAGTGGTGAGGCACTGGAACAGCCATTGCTGAAGGTGTTCAAAGCCAGGTTGGATGGGGCCTTGGGCACCCTAATCTAGTGTGAAGTGTCCCTGCCCATGTCAGATGGTTTGAAACTAGATGATCTTTAAGGTCTCTTCCAATATAAATTATTCTACGATTCTAATTTCCTTTATGTTGATGTAAAAGACGTCTGGCTATGGTCACTATTAGAAGCATCTCAGAAACTATAGTTTATATTTTGCAATAGAAAACAAAGACTCAGTTGTGCAAGGCAATCAGTCTGCAGTCTTTCATGAGCAATGAAGGCACTTAAAAAACTAAACAGTGAATAGAGGATGGCATGTTATTTGTCACTTCTGCTACGTAGTTGTGTATTATCACTTTTGCAAAGCATATAGAAATGGATGATTAATAACTTTGTACAAATAAAACCTCATATGAGTGTGCTGGAGTATGGCCTTGAGTGCTAAAATTCAGTATGTTATTTCAAAGCTTGTCCCCAGAAAAAAAAGACCCCTGTGGATATTTGTGTTACCTTGAATGTAATAGGTTGCCACTGAATTTAAATTACATTCACTACTGTTGTCATTCCATCAGAATTCTTTATACACATAAAATATGAAGAAATGTTAAAATTCAACAGCAGCACTTAAGTAAAATCCTGTTCAGGGATATAGAGCTCTAGCAATATTATGGTGTATTAATTCCCACTAAATCATGATTTGATTCTCTTGTCTTTCTTCAAAAACTAGATGTGGATGTGAAATTCTGCAATAGTTTGAGCTGCACCAAAAAGTAGAGTAAGTAATCAGGTACACCTATATTAGTTATGTTTGCATAAAACATACAGCTATCGACCTCTAAACCTGGATGAGATTCATGAGGGTGTACATTAGTTTAGTATCAAAAAAATTAGAAATAGCTTCCAATACTATGTTCAGTTCTGGATGCCTCACCATAAGAAGGATGTTGAGGCTCTGGAGAGTGTCCAGAGAAGAACAAAGAAGCTGATGAAGGGGCTGGAGAATAAATCTTATGAGGAGCAGTTGAGGGAAATGGGGTTGTTTAGCCTGGAGAAGAGGAGGCTGAGGGGAGACCTTATTTCTCTCTACAACTACCTGAAAGGAGGTTGTGGAGAAGAGGGAGCTGGGCTTTTCTCCAAAGTGACAGGACAAGAGAGAATGGTCTTAAGCTCCACCAGCATTAGTTCAGGCTTGACATCAGAAAAAAAAAAAAAAACATGGAAAGGGTCATTGGGCATTGGAACAGGCTGCCCAGGGAGGTGACTGAGTGGAGGAGGTGCTGAGGGGCATGGTTTAGTGATTGATAGGAATGGTTGGACTCAATGATATGGTGGGTCTTTTCCAACCTAGTAATTCTGTGAACTGAATGCTGTTTTTATTTAAGATTATAAATGGGGGTTTTTGCAGTATAAAAAACAAATGATACCATCATATCTTGTATGAAACTTCAAGTCAAGATGCTCCTGTCTTTTGTGAATATAAGAGTGTGTTCTGATTTATAAAATAATTACATCAATTATAAAGTGGCATCAGTAAATTTTAAAATCATATTTTTAAAAACTATCGAATCCAAGAAATTTTTTTCTTACAGAAGGTCTCGATTTTTTTATGAAGATGGATTTTATAATATGCAGAAAAGCAAATTCTAAAGCCAGGAATCATACAAATAATATCTTATTAACAGCTTGCTTTATTCATTAATTAATTTTTAAGATACTTCAACAGGTAGATTGCTAGTGCCATACAATTACTGCTCAGGAGAATATTACAAACTTATGTGATGATTTTATGAATTCCAACTCCATTTCCTGTAAATCACTAACATTTGATTGATTTCATTAGTTGAGTTCATACTACACACACAAAGTAAACACCTTCTTTGTGTTTAACAGGTAGCTATAATATTACTTGCATATCGCTTACAGGCATTTATTGGATTATAATAGCAGAAATATGAAGATAGAATATGAGTTGTGAAGAAAACATGTATGTTTAAGGTATTCTCTTCCCCCAGACCTGTGAACAGTTTTATTTGTCTTGATAAAAATTGTCTCTGCCTATTTTTTTGTGTCCATTTTCACGTGCACAAAGAATATGAAATGTATTATAAAATATGAATCATAAAAAGGGGAAGAAAAAGATTATACTGACCCTTTAGATGCTACTTGGTCCAACTACACAGTTAAAAGAGAGTCAGCCTCAAAGTTACATTACTTTGCTCATGGCCTTGTCTGAGTATTTTCATGTCTTTGAGAGAAGTTTTGAATTGCTCCAAGAACTGCAATAGGTTCACTTTTTTTGTAGATGTAAGTAATTAAAATGATCAGTGAAAAGTCTTATTTTACATATAAATGTCAATAAAAGATAATCTTCCACTTTTCACAGACTTGAAGTCACTTAAGTTCTCTGCAGTACACAAATCTTTCTGTACAAAGATTTCTACCTCTCATTTTAAGATTGAGTAGCTAGGAGAATAATGATATATTCACAAGAAGAATGTTATTCCTAGTGGTTTGGCACACCACTCTCATCTTTAGGTAGATGATAGATTTTAAGTTCAGTTCTGAAGCCAATCTAGAAAGCAGATGCATATTTTCTACCTAGTTCAATCTGTTCAGGTACAGTGGAAGTGTTTCTTTTAAGCTACAACAAGCTACACCAAGAAGCAAGACAATCTTGTGACTGTGATTAGGGAAAATGGAAAAAAAAAGTTGCTGATAGATAAAAGTGAGTCATGGAAGACTTGTCCTTTGAAAATTCATGGGAAGTAGAGGATATTCAGCAATTCCTGCAAAATAAAAATTCCCAGTCAACTAGAACAGTTTTGCTACTCCTCTGTTTTGGAGGGAATATGATTTAAATTGTGCTTTGATGAACAAAAAAAATTAGTTTGTATTCCTCTGTCCAGTCTCTAGAGGCTCATTGTACTTGTTACCAAACAATGAGATACTCTCAATTGCGTTTGGCAGATTATTCAGGAAAAGTGCAATAATGAGGTGTATGGTAAAGCAAAACTGTGTTCTCCAAGCTACACATGTGTGCTGACAAAGTCCCTGATCACAGCATGATTAGTCTTGGTTGATGTTACTGATGGAGATATACTCTTGCTGTCTTGCAAGAGGCAGACTATTGCATCTACTGTCTATTCACAAAACATTCTCAGTGAAATCTTAACCTTGGAAATTACAGTTGCTCATTGTGTTTCTGCCTATAATGGATGAGATTTTTCCAAAATATTTTGGGATTTAAGCATCATAAATCCTATTGGTTTTAGTGTTTCTTGTGCATTTAAATCACACAGTTGCTTATGGCTTTGCTCATGTTTCTGCTTAGTATTAAGGCTACTTAAAATATGACGTTGAATCTAAAGTTAATATTTTCTAATTGGGCACTCTGCTGGAGGTGGTATCTGTCATGTAACCAGTGCAGAGGGACTTGCCAAGATGGGTAAGGAAAACTGTACGTCCTGGATGCTGAAATGTATTAAGATGGAAATGTATCCTAAGACATCAGTATTTACATCTTGATTTCTGATTTATTCTTGTAGCTGCTATACAAGATTTTACAATAGCATAAAATCTATGAATAAAGAAAATGAAGAAATAAATGGTAATAGGTTTGGACTGTAAGAAATGTCAGTTTGTATTGACTATGTAGTGGTACCACATAAAACCATCAGATTTGTATGCTATAGTTAAGCGGTTTCTTGTATTGCTTTTTCCAGAAGTAGCATGTCATTCCATTTGCTTTCAATCTAAGTAATCAGTAATGGTTTGCAAGACTCACTGAAGGTTCTTTTTTTTTTAGCTTTGTTTGAATGACCTTATTGTCATGTTAAACTACAGAAATGAAAAACTGCTAGATCTTTTGAAAGGAGGAAAGGATTAAATGCTTTTCTTTCTTTTTTTTATTTTTTTTTTTTTTTTTTTTTTTTAAGTGCTGGGAAATTGTGTAATGTGTGATCTTTATAGGGATTTAAAAATTTTAATATTTATTGCACCAAAGTACTGGTGATGGTTCAGGACATTGTGAAGATGAAAAGAATCAAATAGGGAACATTAAGAATATTTTTGACCTATATTCTGATCAGTAAACATATCATCCATAATATGCTAAGTACAGTATAGGAGTTAAGGAAAAAGTTCTAAGGAAGGGTTTTAACAAGGAGCATACATACAATATAAAGAGTGAGCAAGAAAACAGGTTAAGGAAAAGGGTAAGAATAAATAAATTTGGAACAGGTTTAGAAAGCTAAGGACAGAAACACAGGGTGGTAGTGGAGGTTTTCTCTACTAAATGAAAGGGGTTATAGAAGAAGAATGGGAAAAGAAGGACAACTGGTAACCAAAGTTCTCTTAGTTTGTCAGCACTTTTCTTGCTAGAAGTAAACACACTTCTGTATTGAAAACTAAACTAGCAGGAAAAGATGATGAAATTTTGGAGATCAGGTTCAAATTGGAAAGTAGTGATCTATAGCTAGAAAAGTAGAAAGAATGGAGTATATAGGAAATTTCTTGGAGAAAATTAATCAGGATTTTCATTAGAAACATTCAGTGGAAAAGCAAGAATAGTAGAATTAGATGATTCAGGTGAGTTTAGAACTAGAAACAGGACAAGCTGGCCTTATGAGACAGAAAAAAACAGACAAAAATGACAAGAATAAAGGAGCTATGAGCAAAATGGGAAAAAAAATGAAGATGGAGTGAAACAAAAGCTGTATCAGTAGAACTTAAGGAAAAGGAAGACAGAAAATATTTTTTATGTATTTACTAAGGGGTACCATAGCGTTACATGCCCTTTAGAAAGAAATCATGTCAATTCTAAGTAGTTGCAGCACAGAAAGATCGAAAGAACCACTTTCATGTTTTGTAGTTTTGTTTTAATCAACAGTAATAAAAAAAAAAAGTTTGCTGACTTCTGTTTGCTTTATTTTCACATGCTTCACTCCACAAATGTGGTAGGAAGAAATGTCCTCTTCATTAATGGCCAAATATGGGGATCATAGAAAGCTGAGCTACTGACAGGAAGGCACAGTCTTATTGGCCAGGTAATAGCTGCAGAGACACAACACTGACCAGGCACAGTAGGGATGTGGGAAGCTACACATTACAAAGACTGAGTCATAAAACCCGGAAATACAAGCAGAATTTTTTGAGTGACTGCAGTGAAATCACTTTCTTAATTAGCTAGTGACAGACCATACTGAAAAAACTAGGTTTGGTCAGCTGCATCATTTCCATGCCATCTCAGTTCCTTTTTTCCCACTCTTGCAGCACCACATGTCCAATCCAGATAAGTAATCTCTGCTGCTGTGCTGGAATTTCCAGCATACCTTTACTCATTGCAACATTCCCCCAAATAAAGAAATAAAAAAATTAGTCATCTAAGTATGTCCTCCTACAAATTACTTCAGTACTGTTATCTTTTTCATGACACTTATTAAAACTTGGTGTACTGAATGTTGTTTAGTAGATTCAGAAATCTGATAAATGAAGTACTGGGCAATTTTTTTGTCATCTTTATTTTTTTTTTGTATTTCAAATGTTTAGCAGGCTTTTTTCTTAAACTAAAACGTTCATTACTGAAATCAATGAGCTAGATATATCTTCAAAGCAATCTTGTGGTTTTTTGGTTTTTTTTAAGTCATTCAGTACCTCTTCTGAGGTTTTTTGGGTCCACCCAGCATCTGTCCATTAGTTTAGCTAAGGTTTAGCTTTTCCTCTAGTTTGATTGACATGAAGCTGTTACTGGCTTATATTTATGGTAATCATCTTGGAATCAAAGACTGACCTGCAGTCACTACTCTCTATAATACATTTTATTATGTGATCTTCCATAGAAATAAGCGAATCACATTGGAATTACATGGTGAAGAATTTGAGGAATAAAATGAGGGGCGCATTAAATAGATGTTTGTTCTTGTCACCAGTTGCCAGTGAAATAAAGTATTGTTTGACTGGACAAAAATTGCAAGATCTTGTTCTATATCACTTCTTTGCATGGAAGTTAATGAATTTCAGACATGATACTAAAATGGTGCCAGGTTACTAGTTTATTTCCAGTATGTTAAATACTTTACAGAAGAGTCATTAATTTTTAAATGTTTAATTCCTAATTTGAATACAGACCAACTGTCATGACTCTTTCCTCAGTGCAGCCATTTAAGGAATAAAATGACAAGACAATATACTTGAGTCACTTCAAAGCACTCCCTTCAAAATCTGTGTACATCTGCAAAGTTGCAAACTCCAGTGAACTGTAATATGGGGTTAATATATACCAAAGGATATAATAAATATATACTGATTTCTTTACTTCAGCTTACCAGGCATATCAGAGCTCTTTTAAGAGTGGAAATATATGTATCTTTTTCTGACATTATGCGAGTTTTTCTCAATTTAATTTTCCTTTCTAGTAACTGCTATGTTAAAAGATGACATAGGGTTTGGGGTTTTGTGGTTTTGTTGTTGTTGTTGCCCTATATAAAGACCGAGTAGGAGAAATGGTTCCAGTATGTTCCTATTAATGCTTATAGAGTTTCAGCTGATTTAACATGGAAGAAAATCAGGATACTGGAAGCTTTACCTGATAACAAAAAAACCCCCTCAAACAAATTAGGAGGAGCAATTCCCCAGGGTGACTCAGATAAGAGAAATCTATCCACTTACTGTTGAAACAGAGACCATATCATAGTTTCCAACTGAGACACATATGAAAAGAACACTTATAAAAGTTGAGACATGGGACAGGGAAGTGGATATTTATAGTGTTTGTTTGTTTTCTCCCAAACTTCAAACAGAACAAAGAATTTCTCATTTAGAATCTCTTTCCTTTAGACTGAAGACCTACTAATTAGTCTTCTCTTGAGGCTAATGATGCCAGAAAAAGTTATCCAAATATAATGGATATACAAAATTTAATTTTTCAGAAAATGTAAGCTACATGTGTCATGGTGTCATTATTTTCCTATTCAGTAGTGATGTTTACAACACAAGGAACTACAGGAATTTCCAAATGCTCCATGCAAAAGTGGATTACAATATTTGACTCATAGAAGTAAACTCTTAGTGCCTTTCTTTCTCTAATGAGATTCAAATACTCAAATAGATGAAAAATTAACAGTGATCATTTAATCTCAGAGACTGGTTCTACTGGCCTAGTTCTGCAAGAACAAATAATGGAAAGAAACACTGTTTTTAGAAGTAAATTATTAATACAGTAACATTCTGCATTTCTAATTTCCAAACTCCTATTAAAGGTAGCAGTTTGGAGTGACAATTCATCTACAGCCCTTAGAAAACCTAAAAATAAACAGCCACCTGTGCTCAAAGTGGTAGTGACTCTAGCTGTAAATCACTTAGATTACTTATTATGTGCAGATATATTTTTTTTTCTCCCAACACTTATATACTACACAAATCAACCTGGTATATACAAATCAAAAGCTACGCAATTAACATAAATATATCGGATGTCACATGAAATGTCACTTAATGTCAGGCCTTGAATACACAAATAAATTACCTCATCAATTTAATTAACAAAGCAGGTACCCAAGTCAACTTAATGTAATGATATTAGAGTCTTTTTGAACTGGATTGCACTGTTAAAATTTAATTGGAAATTCACTTTACAGACCAAGTAATACCATTATTTTATATAAATGGTCAGTACTGGACAGAGAGACAATAAAATATTCTGAGCATCTTAGAGATAAAAGCATAAGGTTTGGAGCCTTAGAATCTGTAAACTCTCATTTGATTACTAGATTTATATTCAGAAAATTATAACTTTCAGAAAGTGTGTAAATCCAAATTCTTGAAAGTTGCCTTTCTAATGATTATTATTAACACTAGTACCAAACAGTTAACTAAGTAATGTACAGAGAGAGGAAAGAGGCCTTGAAGAGCTCAGGCTAATGGTGATGAAGAAAAACAATATTATTTGTCATTGTGAAGCTATCTGAAGCATGGAGAAATCAAGTGACTTGGCCGATTAACAGAAGTTCAGGAGGTATGTGGCAGAACTAAGACTATGTGGTACACCTTTATCACAGTAACTTGACCTCATAATGACCATTCTTATTTTTATTTTCTACTGTTATTCATGTGAATAACAAAGAATAAGTTCATATTGTTAGAGAACTTTAATTAGAATAATCTGGTGATTTGTTTTTCTGAACACTTTGTTTTGAGTGATCATAAAATCATAGAATCACCAGGTTGGAAGTGACCGATCGGATCATCGAGTCCAAACATTCCTATCAAACACTAAACCATGTCCCTCAGGACCTCATCTACCCATGCCTTAAACACCTCTAGGGAAGGTGAATCAATCACCTCCCTGGGCAGATTGTTCCAGTGCCCAATGACCCTTTCTGTGAAAAACTTCCTCCTAATCTCTAGCCTAAATCTCCCCTGGTGGAGCTTGAGGCCATTCCCTCTTGTCCTGTCCCCTGTCACTTGGGAGAAGAGCCCAGCTCCCTCCCCTCTACAACTTCCCCTCATGTAGTGGAAGAGAGAAATGAAGTCTCCTCTCAGCCTCCTCTTCTCCAGGCTAAACAACCCCAGCTCTCTCAGCCACTCCTCATAAGACCTGTTCTCTAGCCCCTTCACCAGCTTTGTGGCTCTTCTCTGGACTCACGCCAGAGCCTCAACATCCTTCATGAGGTGAGGGGTCCAGAAATGAACACAGGATTCAAGGAGTGGTCTCACCAGTGCCAAGTACAGAGGGAGAATAACCTCCCTGGACCTGCTGGTCACACCGTTTCTGATACAAGTCAGGATGCCATTGGCCTTCTTGGCCACCTGGGCACACTGCTGGCTCATGTTCAGTCAGCTGTCCACCAGCACCCCCAGGTCCTTCTCCTCCAGGCAGCTTTCTAGACAGACTTCTCCTAGTCTGTAGCTCTGCATAGGGTTGTTGTGCCCCAAGTGCAGGACCCGGCATTTGGTTGTGTTAAACCTCATGCTGTTGAACTCAGCCCATCGGTGCAGACTGTTCAGATCCCTTTGCAGAGCCTCGCTACCCTCCAGTAGATCCACACTTCCACCCAGTTTAGTGTTGTCTGCAGACTTGCTAAGGGTACACTCAATGCCTTCATCCAAGTCATTGATGAAGGCAATGAACAGGGCTGGACCCAGCACTGAGCCCTGGGGAACCCCACTTGTGATTGGCCTCCAGCTGGATTTAACACCATTTACCACCACTCTCTGGGCCCGACCATCCAACCAGTTTTCTACCCAGGAGAGTGTGCTTCTGTCCAGGCCAGAGGCTGACAGTTTCCACAGCAGAATGCTATGAGAAACTGTGTCAAAGGCTTTGCTGAAGTCCAGAAAGACCACATCCACAGCCCTTCCCTCATCCAGCAGCTGAGTCACTTTGTCACAGAAGGCAATCAGGTTAGTTTGGCAAGACCTACCTTGTGTGAACCTGAGTTGACTGGGCCTTATCACCCAGTTCTCTTGCATGTGCTTCATGATAGCACTCAAGATCACCTGTTCCATGACTTTCCCTGGTACTGAGGTCAGACTGACAGGTCTGTAGTTCCTGGGATCCTCCCTGCGACCCTTCTTGTAGATGGGCACAACATCAGCCAGCCTCCAGTCCAGTGGAACCTCCCCAGTCTTCCAGGACTGCAGGAAGATAATGGAAAGGGGTTTGGCCAGTACATCCTCCTGCTCCTTCAATACCCTAGGGTGTATTCCATCTGGTCCCATAGACTTGTGGGTGTCCAGTTGGGCAAGCAAGGCTCTGATCACCTCCTCTTGGACCATGGGAGCCTCGTATTGCTCCTCTAGTTCTGGCGTTTGTACACAGAGGGAACAACTCTCTTTACAATGAAAGACTGAGGCAAAGAAGGCATTAAGTACCTCAGCCTTCTCTTCATCCTCTGTCACTGTTGTTCCCTCTGTGTCCAGAAGGGACTGTATGGTCTCCCTAATTCTCCTTTTGTTATTTATATATTTATAGAAAGATTTTTTATTATCTTTTGCGGACTTTGTCAACCTGATTTCTAGTTCAGCCTTAGCCCCTCTGATTTTTTCCCTACACAACCTCACTTCCCTCCTGTACTCCACCCAAGAGGCCTGTGCCCTCTTCTAGAACCTATAAACATTCCTCTTCTTCTTAATGTCACTTAAGATATCTCTGTTCAGCCAAGCCGTTTTTTTCCCCTCCCAGCTTTTTTTTCCAGAACACAGGGATGGCTTTCTCCTGAGCTTCTAGGATCTCCTTTTTGAAGAGCCCCCAGCCCTCATGGGCTCCCTTGCCCTTAAGCACTGTTGTCCAGGAGACTTTACCAACCAGCCTTCTGAAGAGTTTGAAGTCTGCCCTCTGGAAATTTAATGCAACTGTCCTGCTAACCACCCTCTTCGCTTCTCCTAGAACAGAAAACCCTATCATCTCATGATCACTTAGTCCTAGGCATCCTCCTACTGCCACATCCCCCACAAGGCCTTCTCTGTTCACAAACAGAAAGTCCAGGAGGGCACCTTCCCTCGTTGGTTCATCCACCAGCTGTGCAAGGAAGTTGTCTTCCATGCACTCCAGGAACCTCCTAGACTGCTTCCTTTCTGCTCTATTGTACTTCCAGCAGATATCAGGGAGATTGAAGTCTCCCACAAGAACAAGTGGCATTGATTTGGAGATTAACCCCAGCTGTTTATAGAAGAGCTCATCAGCTGCTTCTCCATGGCTGGGTGGCCTGTAAGAGACTCCCATCACAAAATCTACCTTCTTATGGGCTCCTCTGATTTTAACCCACAGGCACTCAATCTCCTTATTGCCACAATCCATCTCAGTGGTGTCCAAGTCCTCCCTTACAAAAAGGATTATCACGTCTCCTCTCCTACCCTTCCTATCCTGCCTGAAGAGTTTATACCCCTCCATACCTGTACTGCAGTTATATGAGTAATCGCACCATGTTTCCATGATGGCAATGACATTATAACCTCCTTGCCCTACAACAGCTTCCAGTTCTTCCTTCTTATTCCCCGTGCTGCATGTATTGGTGTAAATGCACTTCAGCTGAGCTGCCAAGACTTCAGCCCTCTTAGAGGGAACAGTCTTTGTTCCCAATTGCCTGGTAAATTTGATGTGCAAATGGGAAGCAAAATGGCTAAGTGGGACAATCACAAAATAGTAAAGTCATTTCTGGAGACATGCACAGAACTTGTTATAAGCCACAAACAGACGAGAAGAAACAGACTTCTTATAACTGCAGAATGTTCTTCCTTAGTAAGTATAGAATCATAGAATCATAGACTCACCAGGCTGGAAAAGACCTGTCAGATCATCATATCCAACCTTGGGCACACTGCTCAGTTGGCTGTCAACCAACAACCCCAGATCCTTCTCCAGGCAGCTTTCCAGCCAGACTTCTCCTAGTCTGTAGCACTGCACAGGATTGTTGTGCCCCAAGTGCAGGACCCAGGATTTGGTCTTGTTAAACCTCATGCCATTAGTCTCATCCCAGCGGTCCAGCCTGTTTAGATCCCTTTGCAGAGCCTCCCTAACCTCATCATAGAAGGCACCTGATACAGAGAAGTGATTTTACATACATTTTACATTATTTCTATTAATCTCTGTGGATAAGCTAAGCAGAAAGTAATTAATGCAAGACATCCTAAGTGCTTAAAAAGGAGGCTAAAGCGATCAAAAGTTTTCCAAGTAATCAGTGCTGTCTGCCAGCATTCCATGTTGTATTTTGAATGCACACTCACTGTACTATTTGCAAAAAAGTGTCTTGAATGCTTTAAGCTTAATATGGTTATTTTCTTTCCTATTTGAAGTGAATTCAGTATTCTCTTTGTGTGTTTATAAGGCTGACATTTGTCTCTGAGACAATGAAGTATGTTTTCAAACAGTTTTGTAAATATTTAACATTTAATATCTCTATTAGAAGAGAAACGACCTTGTTCCTCTAGTACTGCAGCAAATTACTTTCTCCTACAAATTTTCATGAACAATTAAATTAACATATGTGTCTATACTTTTACATAATTCAGTCAATGAACAGAGAGTTGTGTAGCAGAAGAGAGAACCACTCATTGCTATGGCAGCCAAGGGGTCCCTCTCCTTCATAAGGTACCCTGGAATAATACTAAAATCAAAGTTGGAATCAATGGTATAGCACTCCCCAATAATCAGTACTTCTGTGTGAGATTTCTTCAGTCACAGCAGGGTAGAAAAATACCTTTCCTTAAAACTTCATTGAAAGAACAAATATACTATTGCCAAACTAAAATAATTTGTAGAAGATAAACTGTGTCTTCAGAATCTTTCTTTAAATCACTGTAGGTGTGGTGTTGTGATGTTATTGGCAGCAACCAAGGACAAAAGAATTCTTTAAAAGCTTTTACAAGTTTCTCTACCCAGGTTATGCAATATATTGCTTGGATTTGGTAATTGGCAACAATTCAGACACTCTTAGCTGGTAAAATAGTAGCAATGCTTCAGAATCAGTATTTGAAATTATCTACTAAAAATAACACAGATTTTTTTTTCTGAAAATAAGTTTGCAAACAAGTGTGAGTTATATACCATAATGGTGCCCCTCTGGCTTTCTAACTCAAAAGAAACATTTTAAAAAAGTGACTTAAAGGCACTTTACATTGACTTAAATTAAATGATTTAACAGTACTAACGTGCTTAATATCAGTATGGTTTTCTTGAATAGACCAAGTTTAAGTTCCTTTTCTAATTATGGGAATGCTACTCTTTAATTGAATCAGAACAGTATAATACCTGCCTATTCATATCTAGATTTATAATTTAACTATGCATAAATAAATTGATATATTTTTCTATTTTTTTTCTTCCCCAACAACAGCTAAATTTTCAGAAAGTTTAAAGGTAACCAGGGGACAGTGGGACAGTGTTCCATTAAATTACTGTGAGATAGATAGACAGATAGACAGACAGACAGACAGACAGACAGACAGACAGACAGATATCTCAAAGCCAACATTACATTGGTATGACCTTCTCTGCATTTCAAAGCATTGAACATTCTTTCCTATTCATAACTGAATGAGTTTATTTGACTTTTTAGCCCTGTTTCTGTTTGGTAATATGGAAATAGTATAGAACTAAATAAAGCTTTGATATTGATAGATCTAGTCACAATTTATGGCCTTCTGGCATATGTAAAAATAACAGAAGTTCTTACTATAAGCAGTCATTTTCTGAATTAATTTATTGTTTGAATAAGAACAACTTTGTCTGGGTTGTTAAGCAGAGGAAAAATCAATTATTTGGATGAAAATATAAACATATGTTGCAGTAAACTCATAGCCAGTGGTATTTAAATCCTATTTAAATTAGATTAGGACAAAATTTTCCCAAAAGAGTAAAGAAGGAGAAAGAAGCAAGTGAAATGAGTTAATACAAAAATGTCAGATAAAGTTCTTTGTAGTTTCTGTTTACAGAGGCATGTGATTGCCTTCTATACTGTGTGTTTCTAGCTGTATAATTATGCTGTGTGAATAGCAAACTCTAATTGCAACAGATGAGGTCGATGATTTATTGCCCTTTGTGTTAAAGACATTTGATTTGTAGATGCTTACAGTACAGATGCATATACAAATGAAACACCTTGCTAAATGCGTTGTACCACACAAATGATTTGGTTCAGTAGAGAAATATTTCCAAGGCATTTAACAGTAGTGATAACAGAAGAGTACCTCCTCACCATTTCTGTAAGTTTACTGTGGGACATGGTCCCTATTAGAATTTTACTCATCTTAGTTTTATTCCTTGAGTCATGTGGGGTATAAAAATAGAACAGTGTAGACAGTTCACGTAAGGAAATTAACATGCACAGAGTTTCCCTGCTTGGATACTGTTCGGCATGAATATGCCAAAATCAGCAAAAATTACTGTGGAAGATGGCTAAAGCTAGGAAACCTGTGCTAATAGATATCATAAAATTTTCATGAACACATGAGATATAATGTGCATATTTTGGTCTGCCTACAGCTATATAAATACAGGTTACTAAATGTTGCAGATCAGTGGATGAAAAATGCATGGAAGACAGGTATGACGGAACAAGTATTACAAGATGCTGTCAGTCATACTCACTGAGAACAGCAGAAAGAAAAAAAAAAGCCAGAATATAGGAAATCTAAGACTTAACATGCAGAAGATTTTAATTTGAACTTTTCTTTGAAGAAAAAAAATCTTAATTGAGGGATCATTTCTATCAATAGTTATGTGGCATATTTTTTGTAACTTTTGGAAAAGTCTTATTTCTTTAATTATGCTTTTCTAGCACAAACTATACTTCAGCCTCTTTAATACTGCTTGTCTTATAATGGAGGAATGATGTGCACTTTTATAAACTGCTGTATTAAAGGTAGGGTGACTTGCTGAGTAGGGTGCTTTTCATAGAAAAAAATCCTTTTTTGGACTCTTTCTGTGATAACTATGCTGTCTTTGCTGGAATATTTTTAACTCAGTTAAGTTTCTAACCTTGTATATTCAAAGCTACTTACAAAGAACCATATCTCTAAGTGTGATTGACTACTTCTAATGTGCCTTTTTTCCCAAATAAAATGCAGGTTATTGTTTTCCTTCTGAAGATACATTCTCATAATTGTTTTCAAGTTTTGATTTATAAGAACTTAAGAAAAATGCATTCCAAGTCACATACATATATTCACAACCGTATGTTGCACAGATTAAAATGTACTTGCAGGTAAAATACATGAAGGTTGTAAACATTCTGTACTAAAGTAATTAGTCTGGTTGTATATGCCTCATGAATATCATTACAGTATGCTTTATAAATTTTAATATCCTTTTTTTTCTAATTCACTAGGAAAAAGCCAGGTCAGAATTGCAGAACTAACACTGGAGTTCAATTATTAAGTAGACAACTACAGAGGCAGAGTTATAAAGGGTGCATTTACCTACCTAGTTCTTGTTTCATGAATGATGTGTTAGAACATACCTCTGCAATTACTATTTAAGGGAGACAAATGCATTTAAGTAAGGTAATTCCCTTAACTTAAATAAAACCAGATGAAATAAAAATACTGTTTACTAGCTGGAGTATGCAATTTGGGGAATTGATTATTACTATATTTGCATTTTTGAATAATTGTCTATATTGTGTTTGAATATAATTGTTGCTGGATATTTGAAGCTGCTGAAGTCATTGTTGCAACTCTACCTGGAGGTACTTAAACATGATGCTTTCTTTATGGGAACTTGTCCATGATTTTGGCATCATGTTATCTGATCTTTCTTGTGTACTCAGAGTATAATTCTTCTTATCTTTATGCTTTATGTGGTTTAAAAAAAGAAAAAGGATACCTGTTTGTACTGAAGCAGTTTCATCATGGTCTATTTGATGTTCATGGATCATCATTATGTTAAAATTATCTAAATATCTAGAAAACTGTTGTATTTTTTATTCTTTATTGTGAAAACCTAAATTAGCTCAAACTAAGGAGACTTGATAATGTAGGATTACTTGGGTAAGAAAAGGCCAGCCTCCTTCTTAAAGGACTGTCCAGTCTGAGATCAGACACTGTTGCTTGGGGCTTTGGGCAGCTAGGTATGGGAAACTTCAGAGGAGGGAGACTACACAAACCCTGGGCAAGCTATTCTCACACTTGACTGTTCTCATGGTGAAAATATTCTCTTCTTACTCATTCTGAGCCTCCCGTCTTTAAATTAATGCCTCTTGTGCTCTGCCCCGCACCACTGTGAGGAGCCTGGCTCTGTCTTAATGGCCTCCAGATGGAGCTGATTCCTCCTCAAGCTGAACCAGCCCTGGTCCCTCAATCTCTTCTCACAGTACAAGCATTCCAACCGTGATCACTCTGGGTTGATTTTCTGAACCTATTCCATTTTGTCAGTATCTTCCCTGTGTTGGGAGGTCTCAACATATGATAATCTATGTGTGGTCTAACCCATATATTGTCTAATGAGTAGGGAACTAATCAATTAATATTATGTTAATGTTGCCCAGGGTGCTGCTTTTGTGCGTCTTTGTTGCTAGGGTGTGCAGCTGGTTTATACTGCAGGATCATGAGCTGCTTACCGGGGGCGACCTTTCCAGCACAGCTAATCCTCAACCTGTGTTGTTGAAAAGACCCTATATTAAGGCAGGTAGGGTGTGGGGTGGATAAAATCGGTGTAATGTCTTTGAGAACCCAGTTACTCCATGTGTTTTACTTGAGTCATAGAGTGGTTCCAAGGATTTAAGCATCTCTTGTAACTAGACAATCTTTCTAGAGATGTTTCCTTGTAATTGCAGCACTTGCTCCAAAATTGATAAATGTCTCCATTTGTAAATAATCTTTCAGAAACTATAAAAATATTGTCTCCTTTCTCAGCCCACTTACTGAGCCAAGTGTTTGAAATTCGGTGAAGTAGTAGGTGAAATTCCCTTTCTCTGCTATTAGAAACAAATTTCCTGTTGGTCCTCATGTTTCCTTGTATTTTTATCTCTCTTTATTTTCAAAATTGTGATTAATCGACCTACAACTTTTAATATTCCAAGCTGCATGACTTTTTCTCATTATGCAATCAGAAAAATTAATGAACAACAGCTCTGCACCATCAGGAGGCCTTGCTGAATAGCAAAGGGACTATAAAAATAGGTTATTTGTGGGTCACTGTCAGAATGGATTTAATTTTATCACAAAGAACATTTCTTCTAGTATAGAAAAATGTTTAGTGACTATTCTTGTGTTAATGAAAACTGTAAAATTTATGCTGCTTCCTATTTGGCCTCACTTCAAATCGTCACTGCTGCATTTTGTCAATTAACTTTTGAATTCGTTTCAGTGTAAAATAATAAGAACAGAGAAATCAGGGAAACTTGAAATCTCAAAGAATGAGACTGATGGCTCTTAGGAAAAAAAGCAGATCAGTTCAGATTAGGCTATATATCAAGGACATTCAGTTGAATCCTTTGTATCCTGTGGGATTTGCAGCAAACCTGAGGTCAAAGTATATAGTTCACAGTTTCACTCATCTTTAGTTGAATCCAGGGCTCAGTCACAGATGGATTAAAAATTACCTTTTTCCTTAGCATGTGTGCTGGTGTTCCTGAGGTAGAGTTAATTTCCTTCATAGTAACTGGTATGGGCTATATTTTGTATTCATGCTGAAATCAGTGTTGATGGAATGTTTTAGATACTGCTGAGCAGTACTTTCACAGAGTCAGGGCATTTTATGTGAGTAGGCTAGGGATGCACAAGAAGTTGGGAGGGGACACAGCTGGGATGGTTAACCACAGCTGACCAAAGAGATATTTTATACCATATGCTTAGCATAATAAACCAAGGGAAAGCTGGCCAGAGGTCTGCTGCCTGGGGACAGATTTGATATCAGTCAGTTGGTGGCAAACAATTGTTTTTCACTTGCATCATTTGTCCTTCTTGGGTTTTATTTCTCTCTCCATGATTTTCCTTTTCATTACAGTTTATTATTATAATTATTTCATTTTATTTAAACTATTAAATTGTTCTTATCTCAAACCACAAGTTTTCCCACTTTTTCTCTTCCAATTCTTTCCCTCATCCCACATGACTGGGAGGAAATGAGCAAGCAACTGTGCGAGGCTTAGTTGCCAGCCATGGTTAAACCACGACAGCATGTCTCAGTAGCAATTTCAAGTTAAGGCTCACAGTTAGTGAAAAATAAATGGGAATGGTGTTTCCATGTTCGCATATATAGCTCAAAATGCATGGTTCTAGACACATAAACTAGATATTCTGTGTTAAACAGCCGAAATTAACCTTACATAGGATCATCATTATCTTGCCTTCTGCCATATGACAGAAGGTAACACTCTGTTTCTATGTGTTGGAGCCATTACTCACTACAGATGTACATAGATGAAGGGTGGTATAATAAAAGATGCCAACTCCAGATGGAAACCAAATTGATCATCAGATTTATCTGAGCTGCCTGGTGCCTGCTTAGTTTGCTACTCTGACTGTGGGATAAATTAGCATAAATTCTGATGGTAACAATGATACTGTGGTAACATCAGATATATGGTCTAGGAGGTCAGGAAGTACCATTTGGTTATCATGGAAATATTTTGATATAATTAAAGGCAGCCTGTAAAGTTGTAGAGGAGATGTTTCTTAGGACAGTCTGGGAAGAGAGAAGAAATCTCAAGGAACTTTTCAGAAGATATTACTGTATTTGCATTGCTTTCTGTAGAAATTGTAGATTAAAAATGAGAACATAACTGTCCTTTGGTCTCTGCCATACCCCAAAGGAAAAACTAACAAAGCAACAAAGTGGACCCTTTTTATAGAGTGGGAATCTACTTCCTCTGTACAGAAGCAGATGTCCTCTTCGTGAAACAAGAATAAATTAGACATCATGTAGAAAAAAATATTTATGCTGTGACAGATTACATGGAAAATTCATTTCATGGAAGGGACATATGGAGCTGTTGAATGTGGGGAATTTTTAGGAGTGAGAATGACTAGAAGAAATAGGACATAAAGGGATGATTTTACAAATTGTAGATAGACTAATATTCCTACAAACATGTACTTTGTGGTCAGTAAAATGAGTTTTTAAACTTAGTTATGACTGCGAACCCAACAGAGGCAGATATTTGTGTACTAGTAACAATCATCTGTCCAGAAAACCCTCAGCCATTCAGTATATTGGAGATAAAGCATATGCAACCTCAGAGACCTGAGAAGTTCTCTCATCCTGCTCCAGAGATGACTTTTCCTTAAAAAATAGTGTATCATTAGACAGAAGTAAGGAACTATGTTGTCCTTTGCTTTTTAAATTCTTTTTGAAACTTTTTGCCATACATATAAGTATTAACATCACATATTCTCTAAAGTCTTCTTAATTTTTTACATAAAGGTCTCAGCTTTAAAAATAGTTCTCAAACTTAGAATTTGTTTCCAATGGTCACAGAGGAATTCAGTTTTGTCAGGATTGCACTCAGAGAGATGAAAATAAAATAATAGTGACTGTGAGTCTGGAGTCTGATAATTAACAAATATTACCTCCTACTACATCTTACCAAAGTGAAACTACAGCAAATCTCCAGTTAGAACTGTTAGGTTAGTTAGGTTTTCTTTTTTTATCCTTTCATTCTTTTTTATTTATATGTTTGGTCACTGAATCAAAAAATTCAGGTCAGTCAAATCAGAATTGAATGATGAACAATCAAGTCAATTAAAGGAACACATTTTCTTTGGTCATTTAAGCATTTTATAGAATCTGCCATGAAACTTTGAATTTTCAAATTATTTAACCCTCTGAAGAATATTTATTCTTTCAAATTAAATTAAAGAATTAAACAGCCATTTTAAAACATGAATTTTAACATTTTCTTTATGAAAAATATCATAATGTGAAGTCTGGACAGTGCAATCTGCCATAGAATTTGAAGAGATTATTTTTTTCTATTTGTAAATTGATTTTTCTTTGTAGAAAAAAATTGCCTGTATTTAAAGCTTTAACCAGTTTAAAATGTAGGTGATTCAAATTCAGAGGTCTTTGTTTGGAAGGAAGAAAGTCATGAACACCTTATGTAGCTGTTCCATTGTTAGTCAATATAAAATACAGAAATAGTTTTAAAGATTGCAATACAGAACAGTTTCTTCCTGGAACAGAAGGGGTTGTTCATCCTCCTATTCCACAAGAAAACCTCATAGCTTGGGGACTAAACATGTTTCTTGGTATTTAGGAATCTAAAAGTGATCAAATAAGTGATCTACATCTTCTGTTTTTACTTTCTGCATCTTTTAAAATTAAAACTGAACTTGGCCCTGGGATTTAGAAAAAAATCATACAATTAACTTGACTTTACAGAGTATTAAGAGGACTGTTGTCCTTCTGACTTAGGGGTGTGGACAGGAGCAGGGTCTTCCTCCCAGCATCCTGACTCCAGTGACTAGGCTAGCAGTCTTGTGATTTCTTCCTCAAGGAAAGAATGATTTAGATTCAGTCCTGGCATAAGAAAAAAATTTCAAGTGTGCTGTTTGGAGATTTTTTTATCTCTGAATGCTAAATTTTAGATTCCACCCCAAAAAAAGTAAAATAATTAAAAGCATATAAGGCTGAATGCAGTCCTGAACTTCTATGTGCAGTCATTTATTGCATCTGAGTTCTTGTTTTCACTTATCCGTTTTGAAAATTGTCAAATATTTATATGATAGCAAATATGAAAGTTAAAAAAAACAAAAAAAACTTTTGTCACATTCAATATTGGAAAAAACCACTAATTGTCATCTTCCCTGTTCAGAAATGCTAGTCGTAGGGTATACTGTAAGAATAATATTTTGTCCAGCCCTTCTGCTTCATTATTAGCCTGTACCGAAAATCAGAATCATTTTGACGTACATAAGATTGGAACCATTTCACTGACCTTTTAAACTGAAAAAAAAAATTGTTATTGGAATTTCACTCATTTTTTAAATATGTCTAGAAAAAATAAAAGCCACAGTATGACATAATTCATAATTCTAGAAGCTGCTTAATTTTACCACCCTTCTTATAGTTAATTGAAGAAAATTAATAGCTTACAGAAGAAAACTACAGAATCTGAGGTTATAAACAAGTCTGATTTAATTAATCGCTGAGAGAGCATAATTTCATAGAATCATAGAATAACCAGGTTGGAAGAGACCCATCAGATCATCAAGTCCAACCATAATATAGAAATATAAATCATATATTTCCTATCTCTGCCACTCCATACTACATGTGCAGAGAACATATGTTATCTAGTAAAAGAACTTCAGAAAAATAAGCAATATATTTTAATATAAAAGGGAAGAACAAAATAATCTTTTACAGATGTTTCTGAATTCTGTATTGTTACTCTTAGTTTTTCATACATGATGGTAGATTTAGGATAAGTTACAGATTTTATCAGTCTGTTCTTCAGAGGTCTTTTGGTGTGAATCTCATCTCAGCAATACAAAACTATAATATGAAAACAAGAGTTTGTGGTACAATGTGGATTAGAACAAACTATTCCAGATAGATTAGTATTCGTGGAGTAGTGCTAAGAAGGAATGTAACTGCTCTATAAAAAATACAGTTATGCAGGACTGTAAGTAACTCAACCGAACTATTCCAGTAGAGGCTATTTTCCATCTTTCTATGGCATATACTTATATTTATATTGTCTTACATGTACAAAAGTAGTAAGAATCACTAATACAGCATGGAAATGAGCTACATCATAGATGAGTCTTATTATAAAATCAATATAGGACTTAGCGATCTGGAAATGAGTACATAGGACTGGATTACACAGGACTGGATTTGTCTCAAAGGCAGTGTTGGAGGAAAACTTCCAATATTGAGAAGAATTCTGATCAAATCTCCTTGTTTGGAGATGTAATGTAAAAAAAAAAACTGCCTTAGATAGTGGTGTTCAAGAAAATAATCTAAGTTTCAAGCTGCCATCTGTCAGTAAAAAGAAGTGAAAAGTGGTCAGCTTAATGAAGAGAACATCAGGCAATAATTACAGGTCTTAGAATACCCAATGAGCAGACTATTTGGGATTTGTAAGAAGCTTTCAGTTTTGGACACTACTTGCTCACTGTTACACTGCTGCTTTTTTGAAAGTGGGCAATGCGTTTGAAAGACAGAAGACAGCTTTGTATGGATTGAATGTATTCATTACAGTGCTTATAGTTAATTCAAATAAATGAAAAGATTACTTTTTTAAAAAAGTATGCAAAACAGACTGATTCCCAGTAATGCTGTTGAGGTAGAAAGGAGGAATGTCCTCTGTTTAGAAAGTAAAAACTGAAGTGACAGCACAGTAGATGTCATGTCCTACCAGGCTGGTGTAGGTATGTGAAATATGCATCTTAAAATGGATAAAGGAGGTTAGTTTTTACCGGCTGCAGCATCATTCAGAGCCCAGGGAGATGTCCAACCACTGACCATTACAAAATGTCATCTGATAGAAGACAAAAATACTCCTTGCCTGCAAGAAACTGATATACTACTTCCACCTGAGACATTCAGAGAAGTATTTTAGAAAACTGTATAAATAAAGAGAGCGAAGAAGCAAAGGAAGAATAACAGAAATCAAGAGGATAATCTTGTCTAACTATGCAATGAAGGCACTGTAGGACAATTTGCTTATTCTCACGTGTGGAAATGTTTAGTATAACTTGTTAAAATCAGGATATCAGCAGGCAAGACATATCACATGATACATGACTGGCAGAATACAAGGAAACTGTTAATCTGCCAGTTGATCTAGCCATTTTATGTTTTTGTATCTTGCTACTGAATATTTGAGTACTCATGGCATGGAAAGAAATGGGCAGACCTCTTTTGAGAGATTTTTTTTTCTTAAAATGTACTTTCAAAGGGTGTTTGGCTATTTTGAATTGTAATAAATGTGAAAGTAGCAGGTGGTCTCCAGGAGTTTGAGTGAAGAGACCTGTGTCATAAAATCAATGACTGTAGATTACTGCTAGTAAGAAAATCTTGTTTGAAATTTTGACCAGACATGTACATTTGAAAGGTCTTTGGAGGCTGATCTCTTTTCTTAGCCCCTTGAGTATTTTGTCCTGCTAATGTAGTACTAATCATTAAGAAGTCTGCAGTTTACCAGCAGATCATTGGAGAAAACCTATCTTTTTATTTTACAAATTGACAGTAGTTTTCTGTGTATTGCTTTAAAATAATAAAGGACTTCAGGACCAAACGAAAGCTGTGTGGAAGTGTGGATCTGCTGGAGGGTAGGGAGGCTCTGCAAAGGGACCTAAACAGGCTGGACCGCTGGGCAGAGTCCAATGGCATGAGGTTTAACAAGGCCAAATGCCAGGTCCTGCGCTTGGGGCACAACAACCCTATGCAGAGCTACAGACTAGGAGAAGTCTGTCTAGAAAGCTGCCTGGAGGAGAAGGACCTGGGGGTGCTGGTGGACAGCTGACTGAACATGAGCCAGCAGTGTGCCCAGGTGGCCAAGAAGGCCAATGGCATCCTGACTTGTATCAGAAACAGTGTGACCAGCAGGTCCAGGGAGGTTATTCTCCCTCTGTACTCGGCACTGGTGAGACCACTCCTTGAATCCTGTGTTCATTTCTGGACCCCTCACCACAAGAAGGATGTTGAGGCTCTGGCGTGAGTCCAGAGAAGAGCCACAAAGCTGGTGAAGGGGCTAGAGAACAGGTCTTATGAGGAGTGGCTGAGAGAGCTGGGGTTGTTTAGCCTGGAGAAGAGGAGGCTGAGAGGAGACTTCATTTCTCTCTTCCACTACATGAGGGGAAGTTGTAGAGGGGAGGGAGCTGGGCTCTTCTCCCAAGTGACAGGGGACAAGACAAGAGGGAATGGCCTCAAGCTCCACCAGGGGAGATTTAGGCTAGAGATTAGGAGGAAGTTTTTCACAGAAAGGGTGATTGGGCACTGGAACAATCTGCCCAGGGAGGTGATTGATTCACCTTCCCTAGAGGTGTTTAAGGCACGGGTAGATGAGATCCTGAGGGACATAGTTTAGTGTTTGATAGGAATAGTTGGACTCGATGATCCGATGGGTTTCTTCCAATCTGGTGATTCTATGATTCTATGATTGAATGAAAACAGTCAGGTCAAACTGGTTGCATGATGTTGTTATTTGATAGAATGCTTTGAGCAGCAGAGGTGGTAATTTTTAGAGGAAAGCATACATCTGTCTCCTTCTCAGGGTTTGCTTAATTACAAATAGGTCTCAGCAGCTTCACTACTTTACAGACATTCTATCTTGACTACATGGTAGGGCAACATGTATGTATATTACTTTCTTTGCAGGGAGGATTTGTTGAAAATGTGGGTTTGTTTTTCGTATGTGTTTCCTGAAAGGAACAAATCAAGATTGAAGCTCATCTGAAGGTGAGTTTCAATGACCCCAGCAGCAAGTTCATGAAATGCTTTCAAATATTTAAGTTTTCTTTTTGGAAAATAAATTCCCTGTAGAAAGAACTGTGAACTTTTCTTTAGAATATTTATAAAGACACTACTATAGCTTTTGGAAAATGTATATTTTTCTTTTTGTAAGAAGACTGCAAAACTTACTCAACGCTTCTTTTTTTTTTATCAGAGAAGACAGTAAACTATCTTGAGCAGTGGCTGTTTAATCTATCAAAGAAATTAGCATTCCTAGCCACATTGAAAGTTCCAAGTTGAAAGATCAATAGACTGAGAAATATAGAATACAAATCTAAATTCATGTGGGCCAGGATAAATTCTGTTATGACTTTCAGTGGTGATAACAACATGGCTGAAACCTCCACATGGGAGGGCTACTAATAAGTAATTTAATAGTAACTGAACTCTCTTTTATGATGTGTATTCAGGTCTATTTTCATCTTAGCCTCTTTGTGAGTCTATGTCTCTCATAATGCAGTGAAACCTTCCTTTCATCATTAAGCATACTGTATGTACTACAGAGGTAGGCTCATCAGGACCTTACTCTAAAGGAAAAATAGGAAATTTGGGATCCTTTGAGGCAGTATACATTATGAAAGCAGCTGAATTAACTTGAGTACTTTGTTTTAACAAATAAAAGAGAAGTAGCTTTTTAAAAATACTTCATGTTTACAGATGTGTAATATACAATGTTTCATTGTTTTGGTTTTGTTAAAATATATTTGTACTGGACTAGTAAAATGGAACTGGAACTCGATTACTCTATAAGATAAAATCACAAAGATATTGATGGGTAATTTAGGAATAGACTTTAGAGTTACTTAGAGAGACGCTGCTCACTTATTTTGGAGCTTTTGTTAACTGAAACATTAAAAAAAAAGCAAACAAAAACCAAAACAAAGTTCCTGAAACAAATATTTTGTTTAGAGAGGAGACATTGTTTTTATTCTGTGCAGGATGCTAGACCGAAGCTCTTCCACAAAACTAGCACATATACTGAAGCCCCCCAAAAACCTATTTATACAAAACCAATACTCAAAATTTGACCTAGCTAACACAGTACTTACACACTAATACATATGTTACACAATTCTACTTTAACACAAAGCTACTTATTTCCTTTCCAAATTCTTAGTTAGATGAGAATGTCCATCAAGTAATCCTTAAACAATCAAAAATTCTCCCTGCCTAATACCATTTTCCTTGTTTCATCACACACAATGACACACGGAATCAAGACTCTGTAACTTATACATTTATAAAGTAGGTATGTTTATTCAGCACTGAGACGCACGGGAGAATTATTTCTCCAAAACAACATGCATGCCCATTTTGGCAACTCATCTTGGCTTTATACAGTAAACTGTTACATTCTCCAAAATGCCTATACATATTCATAACTTTTCCCCGCTTCTTATTATAATGAGTTTGAGAAGAGTCTTCTTCCTGTTTTGTGCCTGGGCAGGATTTTTTCAGGGATGGAGTCAGTTGTCTCAACTTCCTTTAGCTTCAATCTGCATCTGTGTTCTCTGGATCCCTGCCACCCTTATGCCATTCTTATCAGTGTTGTTTTCACTCTTATCACAGGTCCAGATGACTTGTCCTGCTTATCAGAAATCTTCTAGCAACAGGCCCCCCCTCCTACCTAAAGGCTTATAGAAATATGTTGCTTTAGCTAAACAGCTGTCATCCTGTGTATTCTTTAAGTGTGACCAGTTTCTGTTCCGCTACCCTTCAAGTGTCGGTTGCTTCAGCTAAATTATTACTGTTCTGTTTACCCTTAAGTGCTAGTGTTTATCTCAAGCTGCTAAACAATGGTTATACTATTAGTACTTCCCCTAGCCCCAAATCAACAGGACAAGAGGGAGTGGCCTCAAGCTCTGCCAGGGGAGGTTCAGGCTTGACACCAGGAAAAAAAATTTCATGGAAAGGGTTATTGGATACTGGAACAGGCTGCCCAGTGTGGTGGTTGAGTCAGCATCCCTGGAAGTGCTTAAAGGACAGGTGGATGAGGTGCTGACGGGCATGGCGTAATGATTCATAGGAATGGTTGGGCTTGATGATCCTGTGAGTCTTTTCCAGCCTAGTGATACTGTGATTCTGTGATTCCGTGATTTTCAGTCTCAAGTTGATTAACTACCAAGTTCATCATTTTCTTAAGTCTAATCATCTACAGCCCTGAGCAGAGGCCAGGGAGTTTATAGAAGATATTATCTTCATCTCTGGGAAGATATTACCACAGTTTTAAAAGAGACTAAGTGTCTGTGTTTCTGGGACTGGGATATTTGTAATAAATAATTGAGATAAAAGAGATGCAAAATACATTCTCCTTCTCCACTTGGGTAGCACCTTGACAGTTCCAAAATCCATTAAATATATACATGGGGTCTTACAGTGGTAAGAAGGATTTATTTTCATAGAGAGGGTCTGGACTGAGGCATTACACTTCATAGGTTTGAAGCCTTAATTTTCTAAGAGCTAGTTTACAGAAGTCCTAGTTTATTTATGGTAATATTAGAAGATTCGTGTTATCACAGTTTGCTAATTGTAGAATGTGTGGTTTGGGCGGCAGGAAGTTCTTAATCTTGAGACTATAAATTCACAGAAATTATGGTTTCCTAGTTTGACCTGCATCTGAGCTCTGTTATTCAGAATGACAGTTAATAAATCAATGTTCATTTTATACCATTAGCTGATCAGCACAGATATCTCTTCTGTTGACAGAGAATGAGAGTGCCTTGTAAAAGTCCACCTAGTGTAAGATTTTCCCATTCCATTTTTCTTTAAAAGTGAATAATAATTTTATATTGCAGTTCAGCTTTTACCAGCCACATTTATGCATCGTTTCCTACCTCTAGACTAGCTACGATAACAACTAAGAGGAGATTTTGGCTTCTATTCAATTTTAACATGCATTATTAAGGCCATTAATGGGAGGTTGTTTCTCCTTCTGCCATGAAGATTCTGAGTAACAATGTAACCAATGACTAATGTGGTTTAGCAGTTGTCAATTGAAGCCATATATTTTAGACATTAGAGGGTTGCCAAGTGATGCACTAGTAATTCAGTTGCAGACAAAACTTCTTTTACCATATAACCCACATGCAGGGAAATCACACTTATTCTACAACTAATCAACATATTAATTTGTGTGCAGTTGAATGACTTTTCAGAGGTAAAGTTTAGTATAGCAAGTTTTTCACTCTTGGTAATAAACTAATCGTAAAATATTACTCCTTTTTTATAGTGTGTTTAGTATTTTTAAAATCTGCTTATTCCTTAGCGTCATAGAATATGAGTGACAGTTTAGTCTTTGTAAGTAAGAAGGAAAGAAAAATATGAACAAATACTAGCTAGATTAGATATCTCGAGTTATATGCTGCTGTTGAAGACAGGAAGACGTATTAGTGTGGTTTGAATGGTTGCATATTCTGACAATAAAGTCCTTGATATTTACTTGGGGTAGTAAAGAACCAAATTGTCTTGAAGTTTGTGAATTGCAAAAAGTAACTACTGGAGAGAAAAGTAAAATAGTAGTTAAGGGTGGAGTTCTCATTGCCATAAGCAGAAGAGGAAGAATTTTTTTTATTTACTCAGTCAAAAATGATACTTGGCTAGAAACCCAAATGTATTGCAACCATTTTTGTATCTTCTAGTGGGAGGTTTTCAGTGTGAGCATTAAAATTATGCTCATTCCCCGTACAGTGCCTCAATGAAGAATTTTGATGCAATGGTAAAGAATTCTATCTAGATCAGATTTATATTCTATTTGAGTTCTCCACATGCATTTAACTGTCAAAGGGTATACACACTTATAGAAGTGGTGTGTGGGTTAAGATAAAACAGGAGCTCTTGCTGTAGCAGGCAAAACCAAAGGGGAGCCTGAGCCTTCCATGGTGGAGGAGGGAGAGTCCACATAGTAGTCCTCTGCATTTAGTAGAGAAATAAAAACTTCTGTTCAGCTGGCTGTTGCTCCCCCTGCAGGTCCAATACCATCCCTCAGCCCCCTTACCCCCTCTATCCTTTCCATGCACAGATCATTTTTATTTCCATTGAGGCTTTCTATCACCTTCTTTAAAAATAGAAAAAATAAATCCTTTTTATATCCTGAGGCAGAGTACATCTTAACATCTCCCTTGATGGAGAGCTGACAACTAATCCTGTGGTTTTCTATAGTTGCTGATTACTTATCAATCTTCTCCCCACTTTCCACGCTGAATCTGTAGGGTATCCGCATTACTGAGGGCTTGGAAGCTTAGTCTGCTGATGAATGTTCCTTTGGGGAAAACAGTGTGATTTCTGAGCCTGGGAAAGGCTCTGAGTGTGTCTCTGGGAGTTACGAGAAAGGAAATTAGTGAATAGGAAAACTAAGGACCTTAATGTAACTTTAATGTATTACATAGTTTCTCTATGTAAACGCCTGACCATCTTTTCTGCATAGTGAATGCATAATTGTAAGTTTGGCATTTGAATCATTTTTCCCTCAAGGAAGCCCTAAAGGTTAAAAGCTTGAGGGAGATGGAAAATGTTTTTATTCTCTCTAATCTATTAGTCAATGGTGTTTAAAGTGATACCACCTCACCAATATTAAATATCATAAGAATAAAATTTAGTATGCTCTTTACTTTTTACCATACATTCAGGAGAAGTAAATAAGAAGGGGATAAAAATAAGTTCAGTGCTGTCAATGTTAAGTATATATTGCTTTAGGAATAAATTTTTGCACCATGAGAAAAGCGTAGTTATGTACATAAGTTACCTCATCCACACGTCTTTTAAACACCTCCAGGGATGGTGACTCAACCACCTCCCTGGGCAGCCTGTTCCAGTGCCCAATGACCCTTTCCATGAAAATTCTTTTTCTGATGTCCAGCCTGAACCTCCTCTGGCATAGGTTGTGGGCATTCCCCCTTGTCCTGTCCCTTGTCACTTGGAAGAAGAGGCCAGCACCCTCCTCTCCACAACCTCCTTTCAGTCAGTTGTAGAGAGCAATAAGGTCTCCCCTCAGCCTCCTCTTCTCCAGGCTAACCAACCCCATTTCCCTCAGCTGCTCCTCATAAAACTTGTTCTCCAGCCCCTTCACAAGGTTTGTTGCTCTTCTCTGGACTCACTCCAGAGCCTCAACATCCTTCTTGTGGTGAGGGCCCCAGAACTGAACACAGTATTCAACACATTTCATATGTTCTTCATTCATCATAGTGATTTTTGAAATATGAGGTGACCCAAATTAGTATCTAGTGTAAATCTATTAACAATAGAAAGAGGAGCAGGTAAAGCAAATAGTAAATTCAGCAATAGTTTTTTGGTACATTTTTGGCTGATTTTTCCTTGAGATCTAGCATAGAGTTAGGAGCTGAATCAGTCCTTACTGATCCATATGCAAGTTTTCAAGTTACTATTCAGAATGGAAGCTTTCACTCATATTCTGCTGGCCTCATTAGCAATGAGATAGACCTAATGAAAGATGTTTAACTGTGATGACTCCGACTGTGATTTCCTCTGACTGAAAATTCAGTGTGGGTATGGCTATGCATCTAGCCTCAGACACAGAAACAAGCCAAATTCTCTGGTAAGACCTGATGATTGTAAATCTTGCCTGCATTGCTCTTATTCTGTTCTGAGATGTTGCAATCTCACTCTCTCACTACAATTTTGTTAGCCGACTCTCAGACTGCAGTCCAAATTCAAGTAAGTCTTGTGGTTCTACACTGCTAGAATATGGCTGCATGCTGCCAGACCCACAGGAGTTTCAGGATTAGTTTGCCTTTCGTCACCTACTCAACCCTGAACCTGCAATAACCTTGGACTTTGATTTTATCCTGGTGGTCTGTGTTTTAAAAGAACAATGGTATCATTTAGCATCTCCTCTGGCAGAATTACTCACTCTGCCATTAAGAACTAGAAATTATTTTATTGTACAGCATACATAATGCCTTTCCTTTGCTTCTGAAAATTACAATGCAGCTAAAGATGAACCTATATTGAAACTAGCACAGGATGCTCAAAATTACTAAAAAACCCTATATTTGTTTACTAGACACAGGAATTCCTCCAGGCTATTTAAGTTCAGTTTAAATCTGGTATAATGTGCTTGCAAAGACTTGTGGAAACATGCACCTTTTTCCCCCTTTTCTTTTTACTTCAAGAGTGTAAAAGCACTAGATTTGTCTAAAGTTAAATCTCTCAGAGTATGATTTGCAATTGAAGTCTCAGCAGGAATCTAAGGCACTAAGGCAGTCACACTGGACAGGTATTGACACAGGGTATTTAATCAGTCAGGGGTGCAGCACACTCCTATTGAACGCTTAGCTGGGGCTTATGCTGATGGTTTGGATTTGGTTTGATATTTTTCCCCTCATTTATATCTGATTTTCAAGCTTCTATCTTGAGTAAGACTTCACTGCTCCTGACCTGGCTGACTAAAGTAATCCCTACACCTTACTTAGTTCATCCTTTTATTCCAGTATTAATCTTTATTCCACCTTTTTACTCCTGTGCTGGTTCCAGTGCCCGCATTCATTCCTGTCCTTACTCCTTCCCAGTTCCTGCCTGTTTTCTTGCTTTCTGTTCCCTGTCTTTTGTATCTAATCTTTAGATAATGGAGTTACCTGGCCCCAAGCTTGAACACTAAAGAAATAACCTTTGGGTAGAACAAGTGCACATCCATATCTTTTTGATGACTTCCAAGAACAGGGAGTAGTGGGTATGTTAGATGATACTCTGTGATGTCCCTGGTGACCTGTTTTATTTGAACCCAATCTTATACTTCTTACATCTTAGGGAGTTTTAAAAATGTCAGCAGCGCTGGAAGGAACATCATACTTCGTGATCTGAGGCAGCTGTAGTTGTAAATGGAGTCAGCTGTGTTCCTGCATGTTAATCCTTTCCTGATAGTTCTGTCAAATCTGCAGAATGACAGCATACTGGAAGAAGTGAATGGTAGTTCACTGGGAAAAAAAGAAAAAAAAACAAACACCAAAGCCCAACCAAAGCAAACCCATATCTTAATAGTTCATTCAATGGAAATTAATATCATGTTTGGATATAGTAAAAAATCCTGTAAAAAGCTGGGTGGTCTGCTCTGACTCCCATTCCTTCATTGCTTATGGCAGCATATGAGCAGAAGGGCAAGTGTACTGCTGCAGGTAGGCTTGAAGACAGCAGTATTGCAGACCTCTTTAGGAGTAGTAAATCTTTGTAATAGTAAGTGCCTAAAGCTGTGTAGGCTATTAAGACCTCAGAAGCAACAAATCATGCTATGTACCAGACACTTTCCAAAAAGCATATGTTATAAAAAGGAGGCATCAGTTACCTTAAGAGCCATGGAGAGCTGTGCTTGCACATCCACTTGCTCAATCAGCCCAGGCAGGGAATTCAACCTCAGGTGCTCCAGCCTCTCTCAGAGGGTTTCTGGGAGTTGTTTCAGCATGGAACTCTTTGTCCAAAATCCATCCCATCTAGCTGAGAATTACAAGGAGCCTGGATAAAGTACTCCTAGAGAACTAAAATGGCCATAAAAGCCATGGCAGTACAGAACAAACTGTGTGTGTGTATACATGTGCATATACATACATATAAACATAGTATATTATTCTCTTACCTACATATACATATAAAGAAAACAGATTACTGCACGAATACAGTGAAGAAACTGCAGTCTTTAATTACTGATAAGCTGCTGTCTGTCTTTCTTCTGAAACATCAGGCAGTTTCATCTGGTAAGGATAATACTTGTGCTTATCAGATAGCAAAAAGAGTGCCACCAGTGTTGCTGTGGTGGTATATTATAGATTATGCTGCAGTATTCAAACATTGTATGTATTAAGGGAGAGAAAGGACTCAGGCAAACATTCTGCATCTCATAAAATTCTGAAAATGTTTTTTTCCAGGTTCGCTCATGTCCTTACAGAGTAGGATGTATTCCTAGTATGGATGAAATTTCTTAAAACAAAGTGCCAGTGCAACAATACAAATGCTACTGTAACAGACTTCAATGTTACAGGTTTGAAAACTTGGTTCAGTGGTTCATGGTTCTGAATAATCTAACTTATTGCAGACATGGGCCATTGGTGTTCTGAAGCATGAACAACTGTGAAGCATGAACAATTCTGAAGCATGAATCATTTGAATCAGATATTTAGCTCACATGGTCATTCTTTTTTTCAAACAACAGGAACTGGGATTGTTGTCTTTTTAGAACTGCCAAAGTAAGTTGGGAAAGCCAGTTTTATAGGAATAATCTTCAGAATCCTTTCTCTTTCTTGCTTTCTCAAGTAGATTATATGGTCTGTGGCTTTAATGAGATAATCGCAATTGTTCATATTGCTTTTTTGGGATGATATTCGGCCTAAATGGACTTTCAATTTCAATTACAGATATTAATATGTCAGTTAAAAGTCAGAAAGTGCTCCAGGCTAGTATTTCATCCATCTTGTACAGTAGCAACCAAAAATTGATTTGCCAGTTGCTGTGAGAGGTGTAAAGACAATGGCTACAGTTCACAAGGAAATCTTTCATAGAATAAATTGAGTTGGAAAGGTAATCATCAATAAATAACAATTAGTAATATTTAGATCCATTTAGTTTAAGTGATACAACTGCTTAATTGGGATTTTTTGAATCATGTAATTCATCTTAAATAAATAATCCTCACTTGGATTTAAAGGGAATGGATTGTTTTGCTCCCCTTCCACATAACTGGAGGTTCCTCCATCCACTTCTTGAGCTAGTTCCATCACAAATTGCATAAGTGAACATTTCTGTTGCTACATACCTAAAACAATAGTAGGCAGGTGTGTCACCTAACCTGGTTTTTAATCTCTTAAAAGTGAATAAAAGAAGAAAAGAGATCATGGTAAGACCCGTTTTCCCTTTATTTTTTGAAAAATATATTCACATTGTAAGTGTAGAACTCTTTTTTGTAAAATTCCACTTAGATTGCTTCAGTAAATGAATGCTGTCCACACACATATCTCATTGGTGGAAATCACATTTACTTTCTTTAAGAGAAAAAAAAAGGTCTGTGCGTGGTCCTGTTCATAGCTGATCATATTTATGATGTGTGATGTGATTGATATATACAGTGATATCTTTACTATGCACGTTTACTTCAGCCTGATTTGGAGTTGCAGTTTTGTGACGTCCCTTGGAACTACAATCTACAGCCTATCACTATCTTCACACCATAAAGAAAATCGACACTTTTTTTTTTTTTTACTTCAGTCTCTGAGTTGCACATACACTGGAGAAGTATTAAGAATATAAATCTCAGTGGTCAATTGTTGGGTATTCCTTACTTGGACACTACTACTTACAGTGCATGCACTTAAAAATGTGTATTCTGTCTCTTCTTAGTACACCAATATGCCCTTGTCCTATTTTAAAAACTATACCAGCCGTAGAAGTTGGAGGACAGTGCTAACAGCTCTGAGAGTATTGTGATAAGGGGCTTGAATATATGGATATCATACAGCTGAAATAGAAGTGACAGGATCTCCATGTCTGAGTTAGCAAAATGCTGATTATGCAATTTCAACTCCCTCATCCCTCTTGCAACTTCCCATTTCACAGCCAGTTAACTCCAACAACTCTCTGGCTGTGGAGAGAATCTGTTCTTAAATGCCAGGATAATTTTTTTAATAACCAGCCTTCTATACAACTTGTGGCTTTCAGAAGGCAATATAATACTTCTGCAGTGGGTAACACTAGAATCAAAGTCAAAGCACAGATTGAAAGACTTCATAAACTTTGGGTGCTGGTTTAACAACTTGAGTGTCTGCTCAAACTACCCAATAGAGGAGGCATGAACACCCCTAAAAACACCCTTAAGACTTGTTTTACATCTCTCTAAACTCTATATTTCCTGAACTGGTGCAATTTTAAAAGGCAGGAACAATTCTGATTGAACTAAAAATATTGAAAGATGGTAGATCTATGCCTTTTACATAATCTTAAAATATAACACACTATTCATTACCTGTCTCAATTCCAGTACTTGCATTCACAGGATTTCTTCGTGATACTCAAGGTGAAGAGGAAGAAAGCACTGCACTTCAAAATCATAAATATTTGATGAATGTAAAGCCCTGCTTTATCTTTTTTTTTCTAATGATGATGAACTTAAGATTGTCTTCTTATCACTGACTCTTCTAGTTTAAAATATATTATACGTACATAGAAGTAATGCTATGTAGCCATTTGCTTCATCATCAATACTTATATTTTGTTTTTCCCTTCTTGTTGATATAAGGGTAGGTGTTTAGAAAACATTAACAAAACTATTTTTTGTTATATGACTCAGGAATATAAAAAATGTGGTTGTGTTTTCTGCAGGTTTCACTTTAATAAAAACTGATTGTGTGAACAGAACACAGGTAAAGTGGAGGAGCAAACACAAAACCACAGATAAAAGAAAAAGGATAAATTTACTTCCATTGCCTCATGATCCAGTGCAACTCTGAAATAGCACCCATGTAGAGGAAATGCAGATGGGAACAGATATAATGGAGCTCACTCCTTGCTAATCTGTTTGAGGTTAGCGAGCGCTACAGAGGGGTCTGGACAGGTTTATTGAAGAGGGGTTGGAAAGCATCTGTTCAGAGAAGGACCTGGGGGTGTTGGTTGAGTCCTGGTGGTATTTAAAAGATTCCTGAGATAAGATGCTCAGGAATATGGTTGAGTAGTTAACAGGTACAATTGCACTTAATGACCTCAAAAGTCTTTTCTAACCAAACAATTGTATGATTCTAAGTCCAAAACAGAATCTAGGCAAAAGGAATGCAAGCGGTAATGTGGGCACCTGGAGCTCAGTCCTTGCTGGGAAAACTGCATGTGCATAGCCTTCCATTTTGCCTGGAGTCTTCTGGGGAAAGCAAAGTAGTTTTCCACTGTGCTTTGATTTTTCTCACAGCAGGGCTGAAATCTCAAGCATGTTTTCTCAGATGTCATTCAGTTACCTAAACACAAAGTTACTTGTGTTACCTAAACTCAAAGGGTTCTATCCATCAAAATGGATATCTGTTTCCTAGGAAAGAAAATAACCATGGAGGGTATCAACTGAGTTTCTGGTTTTGATGTTTGATTGGAGAAAGTACCAAGCCCAGATACTGAAAAAGCTACAGGAGGTGAAATACTAGTGGATCAGTGCAGTATAGTTCATGGCACTGCTGTTGGCAGGGATGAGCTTTACTCTCCAGAAGTGTGGATAAAGATTGATGAGTTTTTAAATGAATTCTGCAGTCATTTAATGAAGAGGAAAGTTGTTGCTGATAATGCTGATGTGGGTAAAGAACTGACTGACCAGGTGGCCATCTGACACTAAAAGTCAACTGCCTTTCTTAATTTAAGAATCTATAGATGCCTGGAAGTAGCTGCAAAGAAAGACTGAAGACTGTGCTTTTAATATACCAAACTGATATTAGCTTAGTATGTCAGCATGATGAAATTATTGATGATGACATTCAGATACAAAGGGACTTCATAGTAAAGGGACTTTATAGACTTCACTTTGTAATTAGTTTGCAAATCTGGTGCAATTAGTGCAGAAATCTGCAAAACTATATCTATTTAGTCAAAGAATCTTAACATTGAAGCAAATTCAGTGTGAAAAGAAAGGCTCTTGCATGTGTCCAAATGTGGATCTGATAGATGAGCAAGCAGACCAAGACTAGACAGAAATTCTCTTACCATGAAACCCCTCCTGCCCTGAAAGCTTCTAGGAAAAAAGACAACCTCTAAGGAATAAAGAATTTCAAACCACATGAAATCTGTAAGATGAAAACTAAGTCTTGAACTATACTTGAACTAGCCCTTTCATTTTAAAATCTCGCTTTACTCTTTGCCATAAGACAAACATATGCAGAAATTACATATCCTGGAATATTTCACTATGGATGCGTTATTTGCATTTCCATACTGTGAGGATTTCCAACATTTTAAAAATGACATTAAGGTACTTGAACATGTCTGGAGGAGGACAACAAAGCTGATTAAGGGGCTGGAAGGCAAAGAATCATAGAGTCATTAAGATTGGAAAAGACATCTAAGATAATAAAAATCTCAAAGTGTAATACAGCAGAAAGGAAATAGTTTAAGAGTTTCCTGGAGTGTGTGGCAGACAACTTTCTGACACAAATGGTAAGTGAACCTGCGACAAGCAAGGGGAAGCAAGCAGGCGACTCAATGTGAGTGATAAAGCAAGCTTCTATTTATTAGCAAGTTCAGTCAGATTATATAGTTTTCAGAACAAAGGAAAGGTGTTTACTTAACATCAGACTTCTAATTGGCTACTTACTCAAAGGTTGCTGTTCACACAGCTGTGGAAAGTTTTTACACGCCGCTGAGCTTTTCCCAGGGAAAACAACTCTCAGTTCTCAGGGTTGGTATCTCTTGTTTTGCAGCCTGTACAGTGCTTCAAGGGTACCTTGTTTTTCGTGATGTTACTCGTGGAGAGTGGCCTAGTCTCATTCGCAGCGAAGTATTGTCAAGCTGATCATGACATGTCAAACGGTGTGTCACCAAGCCCCTCAATGGAGCCGTGACCGTTGTCTCTCATCCATTCCGCAACATGAACCAACTAGGGAAGGTGCCCCACTGGACTTGTTGTTTGTGAACAGATAAGGCTTTGTGGGAGATGCGACAGTTGGAGGACACCTGAGGAACAGCAATCATGAGATGATAGAATTTGCAGTTCCAGGAGAAGTAAGGAGGCAGCGGTCAGTAGAACAGCCATCTAGGACTTCCAGAGGGTGGACTTCAGACTGTTTAGAAGGCTGGTTAATAAAGTTCCTTGAAAGGCAGTCCTAAAAGACAAAAGAGCCCAAGAGGACTGGATGCTGTTCAAGAAGGACATCCTGGTAGAGCAAGAGCAGGCTATCTCCATATGCCAAAAAAATGGGCCAGCGGGGAAGAAAACCAACTTGACTGAGCAGGGTATCAGAAAAAAGATGAAGAGCTTTTGGGGAGGGCATCTCAGGAGGACAACAAGGATGAAGAGAGATCATGCCAGATGGGATCCACTCAAAGGTATTAAGGGAGCTGGTGGAGATGCTCACCAACCATTTTCTATCATATACTGCAGTCCTAGCTGACTGGGGAAATTCCACATGACTGGAGGTTGACAAATGTGACATCCATTTACAAGAAGCATCAGAGGGAGAATCCAGGAAAATACAGGTCTGTCAGTCTAACCTCGATACTAGAGCAGATCATGAAGCAGGTCATCTTAAGTGTTATAACACAGCACAAACAGGGCAACCAGGTGATTGGGCCCAGTCAGCATGGGTTTATGAAAGGCAGATCATGTCTAACTAACCTGATTTCCTTCTGTGACAAGGTTACCTATTTAGTGGGTGAGGAAAAAGCATGTGGACTTTAGTAAAGCCTTTGACCATTTTCCACAGCGTTCTGCTTGGGAAACCAGCTGTCAGTGGCCTAGACAGGCACACCCTCTGCTGGATAAAATAATGCCTGGATGGTTGCATCCAAAGAGCGGTGGCAACTGGAGTTAAATCTAGCTGGAGGCCAGTCACAAGTGGTGTTCCCCAGGGCTCAGTGCTGAGTCCTGTTCTGTTTGATATCTTTATCAATGATTTGGATGAGGAGATTGAATGTACCCTTAGTAAGTTTGCAGAAGACACTAAGCTAGGGGGAAGTGTTGATCTGCTGGAGGGTAGGGAGGCTCTGCAAAGGGATCTGAACAGGCTGGATTAATGGACTGAGACCAATGATATGAGGAGTTGTGAAATCTCAAGAATGCTCAACAGCAAATGAGCAGTCATTGGAGCAAATTTTATAACCATATTAAAAAAAAATTTTTGATGAGAAAAGTCAAATCAAGCAAAAAAGGTTTAATTCCCAAGCCAAGCCAGTAAAAATTTAAATTATCAGAACAGTGTTAGATCTCTTTCATGTTTCAGCAGAATTTGTCTTGTTACACCTTAATTTATGGAGTCTGTGTAATAGGGAGTATGAGAGGCAGAGTAGGCTTGAACGTAATGTCTCCTGAGGAAAACAGCATTAATTGTCATCCTCTCTCCCCACTTCTGTACTGCAGTGTTAAAATTGGTTATGAACCCAAGTTAAAATGTGAAGAAATGAAACAACTCCTAACTCCTGTTAAATATACTTTTTATAATTTACTCCTTCAATACATGAGAAACAGGTTATTAATATTTAAATTCACAGCAGTGCAGGAATAACAGTTTAACTTCTTCTATTTTTAAATAATGTGTTACCAATAAACAAATCCAAAATTTAGTCTAAATTAAAGGAAGATGTCATAAGGGCACATTATTTAGCTGCCTTCTTAAATATTGCTAGTTATGTTTTAAGGAAACAGATGTACAATAGATATATAAATCTTAATGAACTACATCTATTTATTGGTGCAATTTTCCTTCTTAGTTGGAAGCTACTTACATGTTTGGTAGTTTTGAGAAATGCTGCTTATACCCAAAATGCAAGTAAAACTATGTATCGTCCAGAATTTTCCAGTCTCATGATTTTATTTAAGATTTGCTGAATTGTGGAGGAAAGGCACTCTGTCAAAATTCCAGTTCCTTGAATTTTGTTGTGAGATATGAGTAGCAGTTTCCCTTTTCTTGAAGTTGAGAGCCCTCCTATATTCTGAAGAAGGTAGAAAATGCAAAACCTTCAAAAATGCAATGCTCTCATGATTTATGAACACAATGTTAACAATATGTGTATATATATGCATGAATAACACAAAAGACAAAATGCAAGATCAACATCTCTTTTCTTTTATTATTTTGGCTTCTTTGGCTTTCTGGAGACTAGGACATGTTTCAGAGAGCAATGAGGAGTGGGGAACTTTGTGGAAGGGCCAAAAAATCAAGATTGTCAGAAAGGGAATAATGAAAGAATTAGCTGTAAGTGGGAACATGCACTACTGTGTTTAATCTCATGTGACATTGTGCAATCTACTACTTGTAAGTGACACATTAACTAGCTGGAGAAGGGACAAAGAAATAATACCTTAAACATAGTTGAAAATGAAGCATAGCTGAAAAGGCTGATTAGTAGGCAATCTATCAGCTTACTCCCTGTTTCTGAACTGTACTTGACTAAAAGTGTACACTAAAACTTGCACCTGCTCAGAAACTCAAAAGGACGTCACTCTGTGTTGGGTTTTTTAGCTGGAAATGTTGCTCTTCGTATGGGAAGATATAGTATATTTGATGGCTATAAAACAGATGTATCTTCACAGATCTCTGTCCCAGTCATGTATTTTGGTAGGGCATAGCGATAATGTTACTGTTTTAGAAGCTGGTACTGAAGTACCATCCTTTTGATTGCAAAGCATCCTTCTCTGGTTGACAGCCTAAATGCTGTCATGACTTGCTCAGACATGCATAATCTTATTACCTTTCACAAAAGTGTACTGTGTAAAAAAGGGATTTATCTTTGAGTGTTTTCAGAGTCAGCTTCAGAACTTCCTTTTTGACAGATATTTTTCCCAGGGCATACACAGATAGACAGTAACATAGAAACTACAAGAAACTGATTTAATTTCTAGGGAAATCTGAGTAAAATAGTCTGGTAGAAACTTAGAAATAAAAATGAAATTCTCTATCATAATCCAGAAGATTTGAAAATTATATGCAATTTAGGAATGTGTCACATGGAAGATATGCCTTTCAAGACTGATAAACCTGTACATGGAGGAGAAGGACCTGGGTGTGTTGGTTGACAGACAACGGAACATGAGCCAGCAGTGTGCCCAGGTGGCCAAGAAGGCCAATGGCATCCTGGTTTGTATCAGAAATGGTGTGACCAGCAGGTCCAGGGAGGTTATTCTCCCTCTGTACTCAGCACTGGTGAGACTGCTGCTTGAATCCTGTGTTCAGTTCTGGGCCCATCATCACAAGAAGGATGTTGAGGCTCTGGAGTGAGTCCAGAGAAGGGCAACAAAGCTGTTGAAGGGGCTGGAGAACAGACCTTATGAGGAATGGATGAAAGAGCTGGGGTTGTTTAGCCTGGAGAAGAGGAGGCTGAGAGGAGACCTCATTGCTCTCTTCCACTACATGAGGGGAAGTTGTAGAGAGGAGGGAGCTGGGCTCTTCTCCCAAGTGACAGGGGACAGGACAAGAGGGAATGGTTTCAAACTCTGCCAGGGGAGATTTAGGCTAGAGATTAGGAGGAAGTTTATCACAGAAAGGGTGATTGGGCACTGGGAATAGGCTGCTCAGGAAGGTGGTTTATTCACATTCCCTAGAGGTGTTTAAGGCATGGGCAGACAAGGTCCCGAAGGACGTGGTTTAGTGTTTGATAGGAATGATTGGACTCAGTGATCAGGTGGGTCTCTTCCAACCTGGTGATTCTATGATTCTATGATTCTATATGTTGATTATACATACAGGTTTACAGCAGCACCTTTAGAAAAAGCAGGCAGGAGTTTGTCTTCTGTCTTTACATTGGTTCTTTTTCATGCAACTGGTGAAAAGTATGTGTCGTTTCAAGTCCCTGAGACTTTCCAATGACAAAAATACAGCTGTTGAATTTTCATTGCTTTTAGGGGGTTTGGTGGTTGTTTTATTTTGATAAGCTGTTTATTTCCCCCTCAGTAAAGACAAGGATACTTTTAAAACTGGAAATTATATCTGAAAAAATCTACATTATTATCTTTTAGGAATTATATTCCTACACATCATTGGCTTATGCTCTGAAGTTCTCGATATAGAAATGGGCATAAACGCATGTACCAAAAAAAAAATTCTTAAAATGTGTTTTTAACTATTTATGTGGATATTTCATACAGATGACCTAACATAATAAATTATGTCAAATACAGGTGACATGACCTAATGCTATACCAGTGGAAGATAGTTAAGAGAGATAGGTTCTGGCTTTGGCCCTTCCACTGACTTGTTTGTAAGGAACTGAATGTGATTTGCCTTCTGCCCCTTTTCCCATTCTGTCTGTACAGCCTATTTATTCCCTTTCACTAGGCAGTAGTGTTATCTACCTGAAAAGTATTCAGCTCAATAGATACCCAGTCTTGACTAGAGCCTGTAGGTGCTGGTGTAATGTAAATCATTGTCACTAATGTAATGGAGAAGGGCGAATTTTTTACAGAAGTGAATGCTTTGCAGATGTAGTTTTGTGGATGCAGTAGGTAGTCTTTGAAACCATGAATCATTCTTTCTTCCATTAGAGTATCTTGTAAATCATAACATATTTCACCCAACAGTTGTTTCCCTGATTGTACTACCTCTGAAGCACCTTATTCAGCATGTTAATTTAGAAAAGCATAAGAAGACTGTGAAATAGAACTAACTCATCAGCCAACTTCTCTAAAACCCTAGCTATTTTTTCTTACATGAAACACAAGTTATGTACTAACCACACTGTGTGCAGTCAAATGACTTTTCCATAGGCCTGCATGAATATCAACGGGCTTTAGTGCTGTTTTGTACAGTAATAAGAGGTTAGATAAAACAAATAGCAAGTTTAAAGATCAGTAGAAAGTAGATCACAAATATAAACTTTTCAAGTTCAAGGAAAGGAAAGACATGTTTGTCTTATTTCATCACCTGAATCCCAGAAGGGTAGTTTGTGTTATGTACATTAAAATCTACAAAAAGTCACAAGAAACCACACAAAAATGATACTTTTATATGGCTTAAATATAAACCCCAGTATTTAGTATACTGAACACTCTTAAAATATATTTAATTGGAGTAGTAATTTTCCATTAAAATTTAAATGACAGTAGGTGGTCATCACAATAAATAATCAAAAGTTAGAAAATTCTGCAAATGCAGTCATTTGTTCAACCTTTCAGTTGTTCAACTTTAGCTTTATCCTTTTCTACACATGATTTTTATTGGATTGTAATTACAACTTCATTTCCTTTTGAAGTGACCACTGCTAAAATCTGTATGTAGGCAGATAGTAAGTCCCTCATGAATCTTCTACCTGTTTAAATTCATCACTCAATAATTTTAGCATGAAATGTTTTCAATAAAAAGGTATTGTAGGAAGAAAAGGATAATTTTATCATGCGCATCTAATGTACTAAAAATGAAACTTATGGTTACAAAAAATATTAATTTGATGATTTTCACTACCAAATTCAGAGAATAGTTTTACATGGCATAATGCAAATTATATACTTATTCAATTTTTGTCTTTGTAATTACTTTTGTGATTAAATCTGACTCAATTTTTTTCTAGCAAAGAGTAAAAGCTCTGAAAATCTAAACAACTCTTTCTTTAACTTGAAAATATTTCTGGGTATTTGGTTGGTTTTGGGAGGGGAGGGGGGCAAGGGTGGGGTGTCCATTTAGGTAATAAGATTACAAATCTCTGTTTGGGGCAGATTTAGTTATAACTTTGCTAGATAGGGGAAAAAAGTATCCGACATATTGCTTTTTCTGTACAGGGCCTCCCATCTTGTCTCAAATAAAAAAATAGTTTTCCCCAGTAAAATGTTATAAATACAGTGACTAAGTGCAGCAGGGACTGAGGTGGTGAAGTCATTTGAGGAAAAATCAAGAGGAAAGAAACAGACTCCTGAATGAGGCAAAAAAATTCTCATGATACTCAAATAATTACAGAAAATTCACTCTGGCATAAAACATACAACTTTAATATTGCACCATCACCTCAGCATTTTGTCTTCAGATTTCCCATATTCAAGAGAACAAGCTGCTTTAATTCAATGGTAGAAAAAGACATTAAGGCCACCAGATATACCTATTGCAGCCTTGGAAGCTTTAGCAATACTGAATGCATAGTCAAAATCGAATGATTCCGTTCCACTGCCCTCACTTGTCTATTAAAAAAATCTTTTTGGCTAAGAATAGAGCACAGAAGAAAATCAAAGTGCTTTGAACTCAAAAGGGAAAGAGAGAGCAAAAGAAATCATGACTGTAAATAAAACATGCCCAGCAATGAAAATGTGCCATATGTGCTGCTGAATAGAATATCCTACTGCAAGTCTTTTCTCTGTGTAAAATGTATTTTTTTTTTCTTTCTCTTCCCTCTCTATCCCTTTTATTCTTTCTTCCGGAGGAGAAAGGGTCACTGACAAAGGTTCAGCAGGAGTGATCTGATGGGTCCATTTTAACTAGAAATGAATTGGCTGTGCTTGAAGTCTTAAGATTAAAATCTTGTCTTGAGAAAGTATAGGAACTTTTTAATAGTTTTAGTTTTCCACTGTTTGCTTGTTTTCTATATTGAACTGAATAATGAATGCTAGTCTTTCAAGGATGATGGAGTCAAATTTTGGATACTTTATTTAGTGAGCAATTAAAACTGGGAGAAGTAGTGTGGCATTTGTTTTACATGTTGATTTTATTTGTCTCTCTTTCATGCATCTTATAGACCCACAGTATTTGAGCAGTGGTCAGTTCACAGTTTTAGTTTATGTTGACAGCAATCTGTTTTTTAAAGGAGGATATAAATAGCTAATACTATCCCCATTTCATAAAGGGGCACTTAGACACAGTGATTAAACATTTAAGAAGATATTAATGCTCCAAACCAGAGAAGGAATTTTCAAAGCTTCTTGTAGATATCAACAAACTTCTTAAAATCTGAATATTTTTGCCTGAGATTCTGAGGCAGAATAGCAAACTTAATAAGATTCAACTCCAAGTAAATAATAGAAGTGACAATGCAAAACTTGTAGTTTTACTAGGTAACAAACATTGGTTTAAAACCTTGTTAGGCTGCTGACCTTGTCAAAAGATTTGTCTTAATGAAAGAGCAAGTGTGATGATAGAGGAAGAAGATTTTTGAAGATATTCTGGAGAGGTTCTTAACAGAATACAGATGTGCCCATAAGAAACTTATTATTCTATCATTCTTCCTTGCAAGCTAAGCCCCTTTCCCCTAATCCAAAGACAGCAAGGTGACTGACAGTCTTTCTGCTCTGAATATCACAGAGTAAGTGGGAGAAAAAAACAGTACTAGTATATTTGCTGGTCACTGCAGGGAACAAAAAATAAATGCTCTACCTTACATATAAACTAAAAAGAGGTAAAAGATGTGTGAGAAAGATATTTTAGCTACAATGGGAAACATTCTGGGAAACAAAGTTGATACTAACTTTTTTGGACTTGTTTGTTTTTCTTGATGTATCAAGAGGATTCTGGCATTGTTTTTCTTTATTTCAGCATTAGTTCCTCTGGAAAATATTGTTGTCTTTCTCAATAGAGTACTGGTCTTAATCTGCAAGCACAAAATAATGGGAGTTTTAGATATGATCAGTTTTGAATCACAATATGGTTTTGAAATTGTTGAAAGGAACTCAGTAAATGTTTTCTTTGTGTTACAGGGACATATTTTATTTTTCTGCAGGAGAAGTATAATTTACAGAGTGAATGTAACCCTGGGTTAAGACTGTTACTTCCTCATGCACTCTCTAGAGTATTTGACAAAAGCTTGGTGGTGTATCATCCTGATAGCACATTTGAACCTGACTATAAGAAACAGGAGAAAACAAATCTTTCTAGTCTGTGACATGATGTGAGCGGTGATTGCTAGTAATATTCTAAGGATAAGACTCCACGAAATAAGACCTTTAGCACAAGATGGATGGGACAGCAATATCTATCACTGATTGTTACTGTAAAGATGTATTCTCAATAGAATTTGGGGACTTGCGTAAGGAATTAGAACAGCTACTCCTGCAGTGTCAATGAAAAATATATGGTAAGCATGATTAGATGCATTCTTTACTAAATGGCTTAGGATTATTAGACATGCTGCACACAAGTGGATGTAGTTTGTTATCGAGCTTATGCTTGACTTGGGAAGCAAAATAATGGAAATCTATTGGAAGGTTTTGCTTGAAACACTGCTAATCAATTGCTAGTGTTTGACAGAGCTTTGTGTTAAATGATGCTGGTCAGTAGGAACTCATATGCTGAATGGAACTGTCAATTTCCTGTTTGATTATTTCCTTAATAACGTGTATAATGGCTTTAAATAAGAATGGAACCACACTAGATTTATTCAAAGAACAGAGCAAACTGGAAATTTAAATTACTTTTCTAGATAAACCTGTAGTTAGTATTTGGAAAGTTACAAGTACATTGGTATCAATCAACTCCTAGGTTAGGATAACTGTTGTCAATATAAGATTTTCTGTATCATGGGTGAGATCTAAACCTCATTCCTAGAAAGGCAGCTCCTTTCCTGACCCATAAAATTAAGGCAGCAAGTAGATGTGTCTTTTTCAGCTCTTCTCCCATCAACTTTTTAAACACGAACCCCTTGGTTTTCTTCCCATTTTTATCTCCTTTTCACTCCTGAACAGCTAATTTCCTTTTGGAAATATGGCCCACCTTTTCTGGTTAGAATACAATTATAGAGCAGAAAATTACAAATGTCTGTTAAGTATAATAATGTCCCACTAATGACAACAATTTCCTAGTGTATTTCTTCTTCCAAAAGGCTTGGGAGAAAAGGTAGATTAAATGCTGACTGTCAAATGTTATTTATGACCTTATATTTAAGGTTATATTACTTCTATGAATTTGTCACAACAGTACGAGGCAACTGTGTGCGCGACCCAAAATGTGAACTACTGGTCAACCCACTGTGGTGTTACTATTGTTACTTCAGAGTCTCCGTTCTGCTGCTGCTCTACCCTTACACCAGCAGCAACATTATGTGTATGAGACTGTGGATGCAGGTGTGTAGTCATTAATTTTTCCTGACTCAGGCAACAATGGCTACTGCGTAGTGTGTCTTCCATGAAGGACAGCTTTGAATCTCGTAAAGAGTGCACTCTACCATGTTACGGCCCTCCCCTCACCTCTGTGCAACTCATGTTTTTCCATCAAGGTTCTAAGCACTGATGAAACTTATTAAGCACTGATGAACTTATTGCCTATGCACATAAATCTATCCATTTGGTTAGTGAGTTTCCTATTTGACTCTAGAAGTTTTTGCTGCAGATTAAAAGTAAAGATTTTGAAGAACTTCTACTACAGTAAGAGATGGTACAGAAGACAGTGCTTTGCTTATCACAATGCTTGTTTATGTGCAGAATAAAGAAATAACCCCTTTGTCTGTAATAAAAGCATCCTGATTCGACAAGTTCTGAATAGGTGATATATAGTAATAAATCTTACATTGCAGAACAGTAGATTTTTATGGAAGATAAACACTGTAACAGAGGGCAGAAATATAACACAATTTATATAAAGCTGCAGATTTTTCAGGGTTTGACTATACCTTTCTGTATTTGTTTAGGTCTCCCCAAATATGTTGCCTATTAATCACAATTATGGGCTTCAAGCCAACATCTTCCTATAAAACCTGCTTCCTTCTGTAACTGGAAACTTGAAGTCACTACATAGCAGTAGTATTTCATTGTGTCAATACAATAAACATAACATAACAGTAAGATGAAACTTGCAAAGTGCTAGTCTACTCATCTTAAACTTGCATAGCACAGTGGTTCTTTACCTAAATCCCTTGATGGAAGCACTTGCCCACTTATACTAATGCATTGCCTTCCAATTCTGCTCAGCTGTACTATTGAAGAAAACAGAACCAGCTGGGATGGCTGAAAACACAGCAGTTAAGTAACTTAGTTAATCAGGAAAACAATAACCGAATGCATTCTATTATTTTTATCAGTTCAGATGTACCTCATGAAACACTGAATGCAGACAGCCCATGGCAAGAGTAGAGATTATAAGAGATATAAGTTTAAAATCCACTGAGTTAGTACTAAGATAAATTTTGCACGAAATTGCAAGTTTATGCTTTTCCTAATGATTCAGAGAGGACTTTGCAGAGTTAATTGCAGCCAGGAAGCCAATGGATGGTGGCAGAGTGAGAAATAGGAAATGTTGAAGCTGTGCAAGCACTGCTAGACAATAGCCAAAACACTGGTGTGTTATCAATACTACTTTAGTTACAGATCTAGAAAAAAGCACCTTTCAGGCTGCTATGAAGGAAGTTAATTCCATCACAGCCAGACCCAATATGAAATCAATTTTAGCATTTTTTATATGTTCCCTCTAAGGAAAATCTGCAGGTATAATCATATCAGAACAATTCCCTTTTCTGGAATTAGGATACAGGATATTTGAGATCATGGTGACAGAAGCTTGTGGCAAAATTCTTAGTACTAGTCTTGATAGCATGCAACTTCATTCGTGTTAAAGCCTGGTTTAACAAGGTCCTTCAGACACTCAAGCAGTGATTAGTAATAGCACTGTTCAGTATAAAAAGATGATGAGTCTAAAGCGCCAATATGTATTTTCATTATTAAGTGTGGCTGATAGGTTTATGTCTGAACATAATTTGATTGAAATACATGGTAGACTGGAAACATGTTCAGATATTTTGTATGTAATAATAAGAATGATGAAAACAATCAACAATTTGTTGTAACTGCAAGTAACTGTGAGGAACATATAAATCAAATAGGCACTTACAGTATTTCCCTTTCAAAGAAAAAGCTATTGGGACAGGTACGAATCTACCATTCAGTTATTGGTGGTTATTAGTTCTGTCTGTAGCCTCATGGGGGAAACTTCTGAAATGCAAAAACTATGAAAAACAGAAGTACATAAATATAAGATTATTCCTCAGAAAGTATTGAGTTAATCTCAGCCAGGGTAAGCAAAAATCTTGTGGAGAGATCATATTCTGAGTCTAAGTTAGGTGAAATTCTTTGAAAGGACCTAATGCAATGAAGTTACTCAAAGTGTAATACAGAGCTTTCATTGTGATAACAGAAAACATGCTCTTCTTCTCACACTCCCCAGTACTTTCTCTCTAAACACTTGCCAGATTTCACTGTCATTTGAGAAAATTTATTTACATGAGCAGATTAGTTTCTCCTACAGCGTGGATGATTTAAGTTTGTTACAAACTGATATGCTGCCCTCCTGGACAGGCAAAAGTCCTCATATTTACTGTGCAAGAAATTTAGGTATTTTGCTTTTCTTCACCTTAGTTTGCTAAATTATGAAACTGTACCTTAATATAAAAATAAATGTAAACCTAATTTAGACTGCTTTAGAATTAGCAAATTGAAAATGCATCTATTGGGTGCTCTATATTAGTAGTGAATTTATAAATATCTTTTACTTATGCTCTGTTGTAGAAAGTATTAAAACTTGTTGCAATACATTAAAAACATCATAATACAGTCCTTGCACTGAGGAATTTTTTCTAGGATTTATAATATTTCTAGTCTCATGCATGGAGTAACTTCATGGCAGCTTTAAACTTCAGTTTTGACTGCTTATTGTTTGGGGTTCTGAGTGTCTAAGGCATTAATGTAACACCTAGCCAGGTTATTAATGCAGCTTCTATACCCTGTCTGTTCTTCCAAACTCTTTGCAGCTTCAGTCCTATTTGTTTTGAACTTTTCTCTGCAGTCATAACAGAAGAAATTACTCAAAATTAATGACACTGAAGTTCTGAAGAGGAAGACAATAGCTTCACCAAAGTATCAGTGGAGCATATGTATGGCTTTTGGCAGTATTCCCAGCACTACTTTTTAATATGTAGTATAACATTAGGTTTCACACAGTTCCATTTTAAAACCTAGGTGAACCAACTTGACGAGTGTGCACAGTGATGGAAAGTACCCCAGTTTAAGATTCAGAATTCAGAATTCAGTATTCATTCTTTCTCTTCAAAGAGCTGAACCCTGTAAAATTCACAGCATCTTAAAAATGCATGTTTGATAGGAGGAGAAGGAAGTCTGGTGCAGTTTAGTTCTTTGTGAAGCTTCTTATAGTAAAAGAAAATGCATATTATCTACCTTCTTGCTTTCTATCGAGTAACTTTATCTTACCTTAAGCACATACTCTAGGTTGATATCAGTTGTTTAAAGCAATCATCTGTTTCATTTTGGTGAAAGCCTGTAGACACCAGCTAATGAGACCCCCTCAAATGACTGACCAAAACCTTTTACACTGAAGGAAATTTGAAATATCCTAAATATATGTAGATATATCTTTAAAGAGTCAGGTTCATCAATATGTTTCAAGAGAGAAGTGAGAAGAGTATTTCTAATTTTAAGACTATGGATGTCAAGTTTCAGTTCAGAGAAGTTTTATTGCTAGCAATCTTGATATTTTATAACATGTGTGATGACATTTTGTGTATGGGTATCTATTACATGCTGTAAGAGTTGGTCAAAAGATTGATTTCTGTCTCAACATTTTTTCATTTTTAACAGAAATGCAAGCTTCAGGAAACGGCCATAGCTGGTACAGAATGAATGCTTTGTACCTAACTACCTGTACTTGCCTCCTTATCTCAAAAATGTTTTGTACCTGTCTTCAAACCTCCTTGCTCCCTACCACTGAGAAAGATCCATGAAGCAAGGAGGAAAAGACAGGAAGATTAATGACTGGACTTACCACAGACCCATAGCCAACAGAGCATATGTGCAAGATGATGATGACTACTGGCCTTCATTGGGAGAACCCAGGCCGACCACCGCCGCCAGAAGGAGCGCATGCACAAAGCGAGGAGATACTCCTCTCTTGGCATGTGTGGCCTGCTAGGTGGAGATTGGCACATCTCCACAGGCAAAAGTGCGTCACAAGGTGTATCGACTACTATAGAAGACAGCTCCGGAGCAGCTAATTCTAGAGGAGGGGGGGCAATGGAAGACCAAGACAGAAGAAGACCCCTCCACCGTGGGATCACCTCCAACAAAGACCAAAACAATGGAACACATTCTGGACTGGGACTCCCAGAGACACTGGACATCTGTGGACCAGTGGTGGTAGCTATGAATAGTTGCAAGAGTGCCCCATTTATGATTTTTATAAGGTTTCCTGCAGTGAAGTAACAGTTAAATTTGTAGAAATGAGGAAGTTGTGTTTGGATGAAACTCCTGGAAGAATGGTTTGTCAGCATTACACAAGGTGTGGTTTAGAAACAATGTAGATACTGGGCTGATTTTAATTTGCCAAGAAAAAAAAATATTTGTACATGTCAACACTCTTCTTAGAATACAACAGATATTTATTAACAAGTTTTTAGTTGTTGTAAAAATAAAGCTGCATGTACGGGGTGTATTTTATTTGTTTAACTTTAGACATCTTACTTCAGTGACTCAGGTAGTAAGTTTTTCTTTCTACCTCAGCTTTATTCAATGCGGAGACACACAGAATCAGGAAGATCCAGAGAATCCAAACTAAGCTTCGATAAACCACAATTTCCTACCAACAAATCCAATCACCAGAATGTTCTCCAGGTTTTGCCTGTGGAAGACCTCCCTATTTCTGTCTTGTCCTGTGCAAGTAACTCCAAATATATCAGTGGATCTATTTCCTTAAATAAGGGATCTGCATCTTAAATTTCCATAGAAAATCAATACATGGCATTTATCTAGGCATTCACTTTTTTAATACCTCTTCTAGCAGACTGAGATTCTTGTAGTAATGTGTATGCAAGAAAATGCTTCTGAGCTGTCTTTGCTAGATTTTTCCGTAGTATACACAGCTGTATTTTGTGGTGCAGTGCTAGTAATTCTTTGAAGATCTATGCAACAAAACCCCATTCAGTTATGCTAGGCCCTGTTCCTCCTTTGCTTGTACCTTTGTCTACTTTTTCCATTCACCTATTTGGACTGTAGACTTTTCAGGGCAGTGACTGTGTATGGTTATTGCAGATGCATGTCTCATGGACCGTGCTCTCAGTCCATAAGACTATATAAAAAGACCTCATGTGTGGATGAAAGAAATGATATCATTATGGTTTAATTAATAACATTAATAAAAAAGCTTTTTTTTGAGAAAGTAATGTGACCTTTTTGGCCATAGATTTGTACAACTCTTCTGTATTACAGATAATTATTATAATTTATTATCTGTATAATATAGGTACACATGTGTCATTAGATTTTGTATAGATTTTAATGAGGTCACCTATAAAGTGAAAATATCGGTGATGAGAAAAAATATCACTTGATTCTATAACATTAGAAGCAGTGTCAAGTGGAGGAATCATTTAAAAATCTTCAGGTAAAAACCTTTTTTGAAAATTAATGGAGAAATGGGAAACTGTATCTTAAATGTGGGTGAAAATTGGTAGTAGCTCAAAACTGAAGAAGTTTTTCTACTCGGTGCTCTATTCTCTGCCTCCTGGTTCAATTTTAGGGTTTTTTTTATTATTTTCAGATTCCTTTCATCATTCATTGTTATCTGTTGGGGTATCTATAGAAATAGAAAAGAAGAATGCTTTTTGCCCCTGGTTAGCAATAAGAACTCATAATGCTATATCATTCCAATAGCTGCGTGTATGTAGGCAATAAATGTACAGTAGAACCCATTTTGTTATTAATCACTTGTTGGAGCCAACACACTGCTACAGCATGAGCTATTCAGAGGCCTAAACTGTACAGTGTTTATTATAATAAATCAGTCTGTACTAGATACCCTAAGGGATCCCAGATCATTAGAGGAGCTAAGTAAGACATCTTAAAAATCTACTGACAGCTGACAAATGAGGAAAAAAATGTTATTTTGAGAAATATGTGAGGCATATGAAGAGACGATTTATTTTGTTGACAACATGTCGTGCTATGTTTGTTCATGAAAGGAATCCAGTTTTCATTTAAGATATTTTGAAGTCTATGATGGACTATGACAAGGGAAAGCATATTTGAATTTCAGCTTGTAGTGAAAGCAAACCATTCAGTTATTTGATTTACTATATTCAAAAATGTTGCATAAGATATATTATGGAATAAACAATTATGAGTAAAAGTGGTACATAAATACAGCAACATAAGATTAAAAGAAAAGTGTATAGTATTCTTACACGGCTTAAGTTTTAGTCTTTTTCTTATCATAGGTGGAAGGGCCTGAAACACACAAACTGGCTTATCTTTTTTGCTGTTTGTGCTTAACATTCTTACACTCACAAGCATACCTGGAAACAGTTTTAAAAATGGCTTTTAAGACTATGAAGTCACTTATTCAAAGTCAAGAGATGCCAGAATTATTTAAGGTTTCCTATGTACCTTAATCTTTTCCCTTTGTTCAGATAATTTATTAAATAGGCCTTTATAGTCATAGTCTATTTTTCTGCTGTCTCTTCAACCAGACCCTTATCTATCTCACTACTCTTTCTTTTCTTTCCACATAAACCTCCTGGACTGCAGCATTCCTGTCCAAATCTGCTCCCTGAATTTTCATCCCCTCAATCTCACCCAATTTACTCCCTTCATTCTCACATCTCGATTTTGGGTTTTTTTTCCTTAGCCCTTCTATCACTTCCAGTGCAACTTTTCTCCATCTAATTGCTTCCTTTAAATTATCAGCATGGGACACCAGTCCCATGACTCAGTTGATGCCATTCTGATTTGATTCTCTCACCAACCTGATTCCCAAACCCAGCTATTTGTTCTTCTTTCTCTATTTTGTCTTCTGCCAAATAAATCCCAAGACCCTTTCTCGACTCTTTGATTCCCAGTCTTATCCTCCCTGCTCCATGAGACAGCCTTTATGAGATCTTTGTTCCACTCTATTTCCCTCTGTTGATCCACACACTGTACTCTCTGAATTCAAATCAAAAGCAGAGTGCATGCTCTCAACTCTGATTTTGAAATCCACCCTAGGATAAGTATCTGGTATAGGGCATAACTAGCCTCTGTTTGTACACCAGCTTGGAAATACGTAATTTGTCTGTGAAGGAGATCTGTGTATATTTATTATATCATGACCAGGCATGAGAATACTGCTGGAGTCAAGTATCTTCATTAATGCTGAAATTATTTTAGACTTCATCTACTAAGCACAATACATTTATATTATGAACATGAGCAAACTGTCTTTCTCAAAGATTTAAAGTTATACAAATTTGTGAATGCTTTCACAGGATCGGCAAAGGATTCATGCTTGGTGTACAAACCATTTTTCTGCCATAGTTTATCTCTGCTAGTAAGAAAAGAGCTTAAAGTGTTTTCAGAAATGTGATGAATGTCAGGTAAATGGAACAGTTAGGGGCCCAGCAAGTGTCTTTCATAGCATTTTTTTCAGCATGACTTGATTTGGTGACTTTTCCTATGTCTATATTCTAAGCTGATCCAAATAAAGAGTTTTTAACCCAGAAAATTTTGCAAGATATTTTATGATGTAATACTAAGAATATTTATTGCACCTTTATCGAGTTACTATGAATGCAGGCCATGTCACCTTATTTACCTCACACAATGTTCTACTTTGGAACCTCTCACTTCCTATTTTCAATCTCAGCCCTGCATCTTTTGTGATTTTTAAGGTTTTTCACAACATTTCTTTTTTAAATTTACTATTTTGTATTCAATGTTTTCATATTGCAAAAGAAACAAATATCTTAGGCCTTCAGCAAAACTTGTTTGACATTTTCTCTTTTAAAATGCTGATTCTACTTCATTTTAATTCTGTGATATTTAAACTGTTCAGATTAAAAATGCTCATGCACCAAGAATTGTTCTAGGTATTTCACAGGAAGGGTCATTGGGCACTGGAACAAGCTGCCCAGGAAAGTGGTTGAATCACCTTCCCCGGAAGTGTTTAAGACACGGGTGGATGAGATGCTAAGGGGCATGGTTTCATGTTTGATAGGAGTGGTAGACTTGATGATCCAGTGGGTCTTTTCCAACCTGGTGATTCTATGAGTCTATTTTTAGACAAGCCAGTTTAGTTGTTTATGAGACTGGGGAAAAGGAGAATGGCTGCAGTACCTTGTTAACCATATATATTGCTCATGTTCACAGGAGAACTGGAACACTACTGCTTTGTAGGGATTTTTTTGGTGCAGGGAATGGGAAAGAAGAGCCCCTGTGTCAGGGATATGGGTGTGGGTTTTTATGAAAATTCACCTAAAAGTAGCTACATATACAATAAAAAGAGTAGCAGCTCATTTCATCAAACACCATGTTCTTCAGCCCATCCCAGCTTTTGCTTGGAAAATGGACTGCCCACATACACCACTCCCCCACAGTGATCATCTTCAGTTCAAGGCTGTTAGGACCAAGCAGGCTTTTTCCTGTAACTGAGCCTGTTTGTCAGGAATTACCTTATCACTTGCCATTAAAAATCAATACACAGTTTTGTGATGCAGGGGTAACAATACCAGTTTAACATATGCAAGACTATTCAGCAGTCCTTGCTCTTTGCTCCCACTCTTCTTCTGCTGCTGTCTCTTTAGGGAGCTGACAAAGATCTAAAATGTTGCCTCATCTTTTGGCTTGAACACAGATGAGTTCAGTTATGCCATTCATAGTGTAATCCCACAACAGTAATGATATTTGTTAGCAAAAATGAGGAGGCATTACACTCCCTCTAGCCAGCCAGAGATTTAGTTCTATTATAGCAGTTCCTATATCATAAAAATTATGCACTCAGATTAGGGAGTGTGTGGTCTGGACTGTCAGTGCTTTTCCAGCCAGTACCCAGGCAGCAAGGAGGAAATTGCTTATGTCAAAGGTAGACAGGTGAAGAATGAGCTACTTAAAAAGGTACAGATTCTGTGGAAAAAAATAGCTGGGGAAAAAATATTTCCCCTGGACTTTTCAAAATGGTTCAGGAAGAGCAGAAAGTCATCCAGTGAGATATCACTGTCACTGCAAGAACCTCAGTCTGACACCGTGTTTTCAATTTTCCTACTTTCAAGCACTTGAGCTTGGAAGCTTGTTTTTAATGTAATGTATACTTTTGATTTTTATCCTTTTTATACCTTTGATTTTTATCCTTTCCACAGATATTTTGAGCTATTCATATTTTGTTAGATAAACATAAGGAGGTTATCCAGGGAAGTTATTCTCCCTCTGTACCCAGCACTGGTGAGACTGCTGCTTGAATCCTGTGTTCAGTTCCGGGCCCCTCACCACAAGAAGGATGCTGAGGCTCTGGAGTGAGTCCAGAGAAGAGCAATAAAGCTGGTGGAGGGGCTAGAGAACAGGCCTTATGAGGAACGGCTGAGAGAGCTGGGGTTGTTTAGCCTGGGGAAGAGGAGGCTGAGAGGAGACCTCATTGCTCTCTATAACTATGTGAAAAGAGGTTGTGGAGAGGAGGGAGCTGGGGACAGGATGAGAGGGAATGGCCTCAAGCTCCACCAGGGGAGATTTAGGCTGGCCATTAAGAAAAAAAATTTCACAGAAAGGTTCATTGGGCACTGGAACGGGCTACGCAGGAAGTGGCTGAGTCACCTTCCCTGGAGATGTTTAAGGTGCGGGTGGATGAGTTGCTAATGAACGGGCATGGATTGTGTTTGATAGGAATGGTTGGACTCGATGATCTGATGGGTCTCTTCCAACCTGGTGATTTTATGATTCTATAAGAAAAAGTTAGCAAAAATAAGACCAAATGCACACCAGAAGAACACCTCAGTGATGCTGTAGAAATCACTAGACATACTCTGGGCACAGAGTTTACTTCATGAAGAGAGTAGTTGGGTATCAAATACCCAAACTGGTAACTGCAGGTTGATATCTGAGCAGATACATTTAAAGTCAAGATGCATTTACTGTAATGAAAGTGTGAGTGGTATGTTTTTCTGACTTGCCATTCTCTTTCAGATTTACACATCTCCCTGACTCATCTTTTATATCTGTTCCTGCTATTGTTTTTTAATTCATCATTTAAAAAAAATTGGGTTTTGCAGCTATATCGTATCGTATGAATGCTACACTAAATATGGTAAGTTAACTGTAGGACAATCCCTCTCTGAAAGATATTCTAAAATCCCATACCAGAACTTAAATTCTTCAAGAATAACATCGATTTTACTTGGGAGTCCTTTTTATGGCACATCCTCTTTTTTATGTGGCTCATTATACATAATCTGAACATCACTTTAAGAACTGCCATATGGTGTGAATAAATAAGTCTTTAGAGGCTTTCACTTATCTTCTAAATATGGTTCCATAGTGCCTAATTAAATCAATACCTTTAAAAAACCCCACAATCTACACAAATCAAACATCTTGAACTGGTTGTTTTAGTATTTATATTCTGCTTAATTAAAGACGCCTTGAAGACAGAATCTTCAAGAGAAATTGAGGTATTGCCCTACCCCTTAACTTTTTACTTTATCTTGCACTACACATCTTTTGTTGCACAAAAATCTGTATGACATGTTAGTAGTTTTATTTTTTATATTGCTCCATGTTTTCAATGTCGGCTAGGGTCCCAGAAAAAGCCTCAAATTTCTTGCAACTGCAGCAAAAGTTGAATCGGTGATTGTAAAAGAGCTGTCCTCTTCATTCCCTCCTCTCTACTGTTTCACTCTCAGGAAACTCAGTGGTCATTGTATTGCAATATTATGTTGCATATCAATTCTTTATAAGGGAACAAAGGCAATGGCTGATTTGTGCTCTTCTCAGACATAATCTGTGTCTTGATGTCTAGCACAGTAAGTGTTCAGAGTAGCTCAGAACTTGGCCTTGACTTACTCTTTAGATACTCAAAGAGCACGTTCATCTCCGGTAACAGAGGTTTAGCAAATGTCACCTGTGTTTGTCTTAAAAAGACAAAGTCTTAATATTTCAAACATGTAATCAGCAGGTTATGAATTCTGTGGATCCTGTAGCACTGCCTGGCATGGTTTACAGCCAGGTAGAGTATCCATCTCATACCATCCTCTGTTCCTAGTAAGACAACTTCCTCCTTTAACTGCTTGGAAAATACAAACTCTCTAGCCATTTTATCTCCCTAAACATGCTAGTCTCAGTCTCCTATATTATTGACTTTGATAGACACAGCTGTCTGTCTAGATAGAAAAAAAAATCTGATGAATATTACTTTAAAAGCTTCTGTTCCTCTCTTTCAGAAGAAAATTCTCTTTCCCTGCCTTGTTCTCCTGTGTATTCCCCCAACCTCTGATGCCTCTCAAAGGAATGACTTACAAGGATGTGTATCAGCAGTATGCTACAACCAAAACATCCTTCATCTTCCTGAAAGATAGGTTTGATCATAGCAGAACTGATTCTTTCTGCACACTCCAATTTTCAATCTAAGAAATTCAACTAGATATATAGACACTTGCATGCTCCACACATACTGTTTGGTTTTTTTTTTCCAAAGGCAGTCATTAGCATTCTAGTGAGCCCTTCTGAAAATAGTTTGCATGCAAAGGTAGGAAAAGAAAATCTAAATAACAACTAGATTGGGCCACTTCCATAGTCCTGCCTAAATCTGCTTCAATAGTCAATGTTCAAATGTATATTGCACAACGCAATCCACTGGGATGTGGGAAATCAAAACAGTTAAGCATATTTTATTATATTTTTTAAAATCCCAAGTCTATGTAGTGTTCATATTTTTATCTCATTCTTTCTTATTTCAATTTTTCTTTATTTTATAACATACATAATTTATTAGTACAAGAGTACCTGTGTGTTTTATAAATACCTTTTTAAAGGAACATCCCTTAATTCCTTTGAGGTTTTTCACTGGTTCTTCCCTCTTAAAGAAAAGGCTGAGGGCCCTTGCTAACACCCTATCTCTCTAATATTGGTGTGTCATCCCTCTGCTTGTCTTAGGTGAACCTGATGTTATCCCTTTTCTTCGTCAGGACTAGACTAAAACTCTCTCAACTAACTGTGTAAGCTCCTGTAAGTTCGTGTAAGACCTTTCTCCTTTCAGAAAGGTAAATCCCATCAGAAGCCAGCAGGCCCAGTGCTGTGTAGACCACCTCATTATCAAAGAACCCAAAACTGTGGTGTCTACATCAACCACAAAATCTTTCAATAATAGATTGGGTGCATCTGTTTCTTCCAGTGTTGCTGCCTGCAACTGGAAAGAGAGAGGAGAAAACAACGAGTGTTGTGAGAATATATCTTTGAGTATCTTATTTTTTTCAGTCATCTATGCACTGAAAAAGGGAGGTCAAAAAACAACAGGAGGTGATGTAATTGAAGGTTCTAAGATACAAGCACATGAAGGAAACACTGTGGACAGACAGGTGTTTTGACATCTCCTACTGTCTGCATTCTTGGCATTGTAACTGGGCTTTTCCATGTGCACATCCAGACTACCTGAAATCTTTCATGTGTGCTCCTTTCTCAATGTTCTCTCATTAGTTATTTCCCTTGCATTAATTCAGGTATCAAAAAGATATTTATGGAATTTCAGTAAAATATATGGATGTTAAACCTCTTTATATTTTTATATCATTCCCAAGGAATAAAGCCAGAACCACCTCTGACGAGGCAGGGCAGCTGCCTTGGTTTTGTTCCAAAAGAAAAATTAGTGTCACCCACAGAAGCTTAAAAGTTTAGAACAATTTAAAATAAACTCTTGTATGAGTGGACCTGTAGCAGCAAGTAGGTGTTACCATTCAACTTACCGGTTTACATAGAATTAAATTAATCTTTACATTTTCATCTGTAAGGCCTGGTTGAAGTATATTGAGTGTGGGAAGATCTGGACCAACTTGAAGGAGGAAGCTAACCATCAGAGTTACAAAAGATTTACCTTTATTTTCACCCTTCAATGTATAAGAAATAATTATGATAAACTCTCTGTAAAATCTTTAAAGGAATGCAATTACAGCTTTGATAGGGAAACAATCCATTGCATTGACTAGGAGAGTTTAGAATCAATATTTTTGTTATTGTTGTGTTGACTGAAGTGCAGCTGGTTTTCAAAACTAATGTTTGATGGCTGTGGAACCCTCCATATTACCCACTGACATTTACAGTCAAAAGTTTCACTTGAAAGGGATGGCCACACTCCTAACCCATATGTTCCTACAACTTCCAAGTTTAAAATAGATCAAGATAGTTTCTGCCATCCTGGGGCATTGGATGCTTGCCTTATGAACATAGATGGAAAGAATTAAGCTTACTTTAAGCTCTTCAATGTGCCTTCGTTTATGATAGATTTGCTAATAATTATAGTTTTAAATTTTTAACTCCTGTTCTGAAAAACTGAAACTCTGTTTTTCTTTTTTTTCCTTGAAAAAAGAAATGGGGAAAAAAGTGCCCAAGTTAAATATATTTGGAGTAAAAAGGAGATAAAAGAGAGAACCTTTTATCTTAGAACATTTTCTTCAATTACAAAGAATAGAAAAATGTTCAGTTTCATCCATTCTAAGAGAGATGTAAGAGAGAATCTGACAAAACAGAAGCAATGTCTAGTAGTGGTAATTCCCTGAGAGAATTATTTGAATAGAAGGAGAACTCCAAGACAAGTGAATTTGCTGATGAGTTTTGTAACATTTTTGGAAGTCTGAAAATATTCCTGGGAAGGCAGTGAAAAAGCTGAAATAAACTGACATCTAGGTGCCTCTGTATCTCCCTCTCTGTAACAGCATTCATATAGGTTCTAAAAATAGAAACTCACTCTAAAGCATTTTTAATTTGTTAGGTGCCTAGAAAAAGATAAAGTCATGATCTGAAAACACATATTTTTGTATAGATTTCAATGTAACTTATGACAGCCTCTGGGAAGCAATACAACAATTTGAAATTCCCAGTAACCATTTCAAATGGGAAGTGGCATGTTTGTGGTTCAGAAGTAAGTCCTTGAACAGGGAGCAAAATCTCTACCTTATACAACCAGTAGAGCTAAAACTGAACACATGAACAGAATATACAAAATGCACAATGCATGTTTCTTATGAGGTGAGTGAGAGAGAATGGTATGCAGAAATGATCTAATAATACATGATGTGAAATCTGCAAATGAGCAAGCAGAGCAATTAAATGAAAGTTCATCATTACAGAGGAGGGCAGGTGAGTAGACCGATGAAAAACAAACCGATTATAAGCATAGTTATGTGTAATTCAGACTGAGTTCAAAGTGTTTTAAAAGCTCTTACGCTCTTCACTGGACAGTACCACTCCCTCTGTGAGGTATAAGCAGATCTGCAGTGTGTTGCTCCAAAGCAGATGTGGATTATTCTTACCTCAGCACTCACTCACTACCACAGGACCTTGTAATTGACCAAGTTGAACATAAAGGGTTCACATTCAGCAGGACTTAAGAGCTCTTAGGTTAGACAAGCCTGAATGGGGAAAATATGATACAGATAACAGAAAAGTAAAAGAATAGTAAGGACCTCCAAAATTAAAGGAACCAGGTAATAAATGTACAGTTTCAGTAGTATCTTTTCTGGTTTATGAAACTGTATTGGTTGCACCCAAATAAACTTCAGTGTGGTTGCAGGCAAACTAGTTTAAAGATGCCGTGTTCTGATGTGGCTTATTTTCCATCTTTTCTCTGACTTTCTTGCTTGCAGATGCTTATAACAGCATGCAGTAGAAGGAAAAGTTGTGCTGCTTTCTATAGGTTGTTAGAGTAAGTCAGACGAACATTTCAGAGTAGATACACTCTTAAGGAAGCTTAAAATGTTCAGCAATGAGACAGCAATCCCAATTTAGTTCAAGAAAGAACATTTTGGTAAAAGGTTCTTGGAGAAAATTTGCTGATTAGAGAGCACAGAAGGTGTTAAATGTAATACAGGTGATGAATGGATTAGCTTAGTGTGATTCAGTTAGGAAGAAACACTTTTAGGGCAGGCTTGAAATCAATAGTCACAAAATGGTGTGAGAGTTAGAGTTGACAGTCAGTTACCTTCTGGAGAGATGGAGATAGGAAGGAAAAGCATAATCTGGTCTTCAAATTTGAAAGTATTTTCTGCTTTCTCAGCAACAGAAAAAATGAACTGACCCATTACCTTCTCAGCTCTGAAAAAGAGAGCAATTAAAAATTAAATGAAGCATAAGTAGCAAAGTGAGTTCAGAGAATATATGAAATAACAATTAAAAAGAAAGAAAAAAAATCATTTCAATTAATTTAATGAAAAGTAAATCTAAAGACTGGAACACCTTGCATAGTTTATGAAGTCTTTTCTCTTAAAAAATCACTATTTAATGGTTTTAAAAGGATAACTAGAAATACCAAAGATACTAAGTGGTCTTAGAATCATCGTTATGGCAAAATAACCAGGTAACTCCTGTCCAAAATTACCTGCAATACAGACTGATACAACAAACAAGTTTGGAAGAGAAAGTATTGTTCAGAAAAGGATTCTAGAAAGGAATTTTTACCACCTTAACCAGGATCACAGAAGGAATGTGTCAAAACTAGGTATCTTTTGTCTCAAAAGACACTTTTATAATAAAATCATCCAAACTTAATGAAAGCATGTGATAGAAATAAGATTCATTTATAGAAGCTGGAAAAAAGAAAATTAGACTGTCTCATAGCAGAAGTAGGTTTTTTGCTGTGGCTTACACTTCTAAAGTCTGCTCTCAGCCCTCCCAGCTCCTCAAAACTTCTTTCAGAGTCTCTGAGTCTACCCAGACATATCATAGAATCATAAAATCACCAGGTTGGAAGAGACCCATTGGATCATAGAGTCCAACCGTTCCTATCAAACACTAAACCATGCCCGTTCATTAGCAACTCATCCACCTGCACCTTAGCCGATTCCAGTGCCCAATGACCCTTTCTGTGAAAAATTTTTTCTTAATGTCCAGTCTAAATCTCCCCTGGTGGGGCTTGAGGCCATTCCCTCTCAACCTGTCCTGTGTCACTTGGGAGAAGAAGCCAGCTCCCTCCTCTCTACAACCTCCTTCCACATAGTTATAGAGAGCAATGAGGTCTCCTCTCAGCCTCCTCTTCTCCAGGCTAAACAACCTCAACTCTCTCAGTTGCTCCTCATAAGGCCTATTCTCCAGCCTCTTCACCAGCTTCATTGCTCTTATCTGGACTCACTCCAGAACCTCAACATCCTTCTTGTGGTGAGGGGCCCACAACTGAACACAGGATTCAAGGGGCGGTCTCACCATTGCCGAGTACACAGGGAGAAGAACCTCCCTGGACCTACTGGTCACACCATTTCTGATACAAGCCAGGATGCCATTGGCCTTCTTGGCCACCTGGGCACACCACAGGCTCACATTCAGTCGGCTGTCAACCAACACCCCCAGGTCCCTCTCCTCCTGGCAGCTTTCTAGGTAGACTTCTCCTAGCCTGTAGCTCTGCATAGGGTTGTTGTGCCCCAAGTGCAGGGCCCGGCATTTGGCTGTGTTAAACCTCATGCCATTGGACTCTACCCAGCGGTCGAACCTGTTTAGGTCCCTTTGCAGAGCCTCCCTACCTTCCAGCAGATCTACATTTTCACCCAGCTTAGTGTTGTCCACAAACTTGCTAAGGGATATATATATATGTGTGTATTCGGGAGGTGGTTGATTCACCTTCTCTAGGGGTCTTTAAGGCACGGGTAGACATGGTCCTGAGGGACATGGTTTAGTGTTTGATAGGAACAGTTGGACTCAATGATCCAGAGGGTCTCTTCCAACCTGGTGATTCTATGATTCTATGATATTCATGTGCTTTGTCACTCATCCCATTGAACAGCAGACCCACACTCTTTTCAGCCTTTCTTCAATTGCCAATGTACTTATAGTAACTCTTCCTGCTGTCTTTTGTATTCTTTGCTGGTTTGATCACCACCTGAGCTTTGGGCACATCCACCACAATCCCTTCAAACACTTTACATTCCTCCTGCATAATTTGTCTTGACTTCTTACTCTGTACTTCATTTTTACATTTGAACTCAGTCAGATGTTCCCTCTTAATTCATGCTGACTTTCTGTAACATTTTCTTTGTTTACAGGACACTGGGTTGGACCATTCTTGTACTTTGAGGTGATTGTCCTAGAAGATCAGCTATTTCTTCTGGTATCCTTTGCCCTCCAGTGGAATATCCTATGGCATCCTACAAGTATGTCCCTGAACAAGAAAAAATCTGCTCTCTTGAAATGCAGACTTGGGATTCTACTATTTTCCTTATTTCTCTCAGGATTTTAAATTGCACAACCTTATGGTCTTTGCAGCCAAGGCTATCCTTTACTTTCACATTTTTGACCATTTCTTTACGTATTGTGGGTAATACCTATGACACACTATTTCACTGAACACCTGACCTGTCACCTGCATCAATAAATTTTTATCAACACACTCTAGAAATCTCCTAGACTGCTTGCACCCAGATCTATTGTCTCTCAAGCAGACATTTGGATTAAGATCCCCATAAGAGCCACTCTCTGATTGCAAGTCTAATCCTAGCTGTCGACAGGCTTCATTTACTTCTTAATCTTCTTTCTGGAAGCAAAAAAAGAATAAAAAAACTCTTTTATGTACAGCAAAACCTGACATCCTTAACTGCTCAGCCTGTCTTTCCTCAAAAAAAAAAAAAAAAAAAAAAAAAAAGTACATTGGAACTCTCCTGTGGGACTTACCACATCATATCTCTGTAAACTTAATGAGGTCATAGATCTAGAGCTCCTATGTGTTTCCCAGGGTGTGGGCCTTTGTATCTCCCATGATCATGCTTTCTAAAGGGAAGATGAGAGTTTTCTTGTCCTGTGATGCTCTAGTGCTTCTTTATTCCCAAATATCTTCCCTTCTCTTTGGATTATGACAATACCCTCCCAAGATATCTAACTTACTCTTCTCCTCACCAGGTTATCAAGCCTGTTTGCAAAAAAAACATCTTGTCCCATTTTGTCAAAGTACTTATTTTTCAGAGGATCCTTCTTTCATGGGGCCAAAGTCCTGCCTCCATCACTACCTATGCAGTCAGACCATGATCCAAGGGGCACATCTGCTCCTACTTAGAACTTTCCTTATACTGCAAAAATTGACAGGAAGATGTTTCTTTGAATATTTAAGCTTTACAAAGTCTGTCATTTTAAAACTAGAATATGTGTATTAAAATGCTGAACAATCAAAGTTTCCTGAGTGCTTTTATCATCTGGGAACAAGGCAACACGATGTCTGTTACTCAAGCCTATTCAGTATGAAGGAACATAAGAAAATACTTCTTACTGAAAGCTATCTCTACAAAGTAATAATGCCTCAAGGTGTTTCTTACTTTTGTAATAATAGAAAAAGGAATTTGCAGTATTTCTGCATGAATTACTTTTATTTTTTCTGTATTAAGTTAGATACATTTTCTCCTAGAGTTCGTCTTTGTCGTACCCAGTAGATGATGATTTATTTAAAACCACTAACCCTCATTCTATTTTTAATTAAAAAAATGTTAAGCTCATTTCTTGTCAGTAAAACAAATATTTGTTATTGCTAATACATTTTAAAGGCAAGCATAGCACTTCATAATGTGTATAGTTATAGTGTGTACTGCACTGCTTCATGATGAATTAATGTCAATCATTTCACCATTGCACTAGAACTTCTCTGAAAGCAAATAAAGTTCCCAGTCACAAAAAGGAAACTGAATTCTCTAAGAGAAATGCAGGGACACATAGCCATATAACCAGCAGATTCACAAGTCAAAATAACGTAATGCCTTTTCTATGTTGCAACTGATGTCATTCCCTCCTGGAATATCCGAGTACCTAAAAATTTAGCCAAAAATGCAATTAAAATGGACAACCTTGATCACTGTGACAGTAACTGCCATATGTCAAGGCAATTTTTTTTTTATTTCTTCAGGTAATCTCTGCATATTTATTAACATGTGTGACTGCTGCTTTCTCATCATGATGTGATATTCAATAAGGAAACTACCCCTTTAAAATTAATAGACATTAGTTTATTTCAACTTACTATTCATAATAAGATCTGACAGATAATTTAACTGTTTATTTGTTTGGGTTTTCTGTCAACAAAGATGACTAAAATACAATGCTTCCAGTATTTGCACAGAGTGGTGATGATTGTGTCTATATTACTATATCAAGATGTTTTCTTTCTTTGACTTCATTTTAAAAAGTCTGTATGTAAACATTATTAGTATCCTCTGTATAATCTATACTTCTTTTGGCATTTGAAATGAACAAGTTAATTTAGAAACAAATTTCCTTGATCAGTCTTTTAAAACCTGGAAGTGATGAAGAGCTGAAGTCTAAAACTTTGCCTAACTTTTTTTTTTTTTTTTTTTTTTTAATATTGTTGTGTTTGGGGGACCTGTGTCTTGCTTTTATTCAGGATGAAAATGATCCACTACCACAGTGCAAACTGTTGATTCAACAGTTTTATCCTAGTCTTACTGTAATCAGGAATTTGTTGCCAGAAGTAAATCTGAGCACAAAATATGTGCCTGGATAGGTCTTGAAAATCCAAAAGTGCCCTGTGTGGTTGGTCAGTAGTAGATTTAACAGTTCAGGTACTAAAAGTATCAAGTGATTATGGGAGATTTGTAGCAATATAAGAAGTAATTCCTTACTTAAGAATAGATTTTGAAGTCATTAAAGCATCTCGATAGTAAGGGCCTCTCAAGCTATTAGAAGTTTTCATTCTTAACCTTTGGGATTTTAGAATACATCTAATAGAAAATTTATCTGTATAAATCCTGGGGAAAGCACCTTAACGTCTTCTCAATCCAGAGATTTTGTCTACACCTAGATGCATCTCCATGAAAGATGATTCTATCGTGGCTTTTTGTTGTCTGGGTTGGAGTGAATTAACCCTGCAGAAAGTGGTCAGAAGTAAGCAAGAAATATTCATTCCCTTTACAACTTCTAAATAGGTGCATGAGATATAAAGAAGAGCAGTTGCTCTTGGAAATTGAATAACTTATTCCAAAGTCATTATGGTACATTCTATACACTATAAAACTTCTCTAATTTCTCTCGGTGGAAGATTTTCAAGAAAAAGTGATTTAAAAAAGGAAGAGGAATTTTTTTGTGAAGCAGTACAGTACACCCAAAAACTTGTGTGATCTAATCTTAAAATGTATGTGGTAAACCAATGCAGGAGTAGGACTGTTGAAGTTTCTTTTTATTTATTTTTTACCAAATAAATTAAAAAAAAGAGCAAACATCATTACTCAAAGCAGTCTCGACAGGTCTGCCGACACTCTTTATTCCATGTGCATACCAATATTTTTCCTGGTCTTCCACACTACTGTTTGCTTATTGTATTAACTTCTTGAATGTCACTTCCAAAGGGTGCTTTGATTTTTAAATGAGTAAGCTCTCGGAATTATAAGCTCCTAGGTATACACTCACACTTTTTCAGCTAAATGCTGTATATGCATTTCAATCATAAAGAGTCGAGTTGTTTTTAGGGGTTTTTTATATATTTTCTTTAAATTCATATGGTTTGTAACAAAAGGATAAGAAAAAGCACAGCATTGATATGCCTGGAAAGAAAATGAAAGAAAATCATATCTTGTCTCAACTGACAGATTTGTGTCAGTTTTTAAGGTCTGAAGAAACAGGTTTTCCTCTTCATAGATTTTTTTCTTTTTTTTTTTCATTTCTCTCTCTCTCTCTCTCTTTCTCTCTACTTTTCCTCCTAGTATCTACACCTTTTCTCTCATTTTCATCACAGTCTTTCCTCATCCATCTATAAAGTTTACTCAGATTGAGAATGAGAAACAAAAAACACACTAGAATTTGTTTATTTTTCTATTTCTCTTGTTAATGACCTAGAGATAAACTCCAGTGCTTGAGGTTTCTAATACAAATCTGTACATTTACTCTATATAGAAGTCATCACTACCCTATTGATCACGATCAGTTGCATTTATTTCTATTGTGAAGGAAAAAATCAAGTTCCAGTAGAATAAAAAACACATCTTCAGTGAATGGTTAGCTATGAATTTTGCAAAGTAGCTTTGTTGTATGTATATCTACTAGACAAGGCCTTGGGGAACTTAATCTGACTTCGAGGTTAGCTATGCTTTGAGCAGTGTTTAAAGAGACCAGAACCACAGATGCCTTATTTTGACCTAAATTATTCTGAGTTTATATATGCAAAATGTATATATGCATAGTCAATGAGCATGCATGTATCTCATGGATACATTTATACATACCTGAGTTACTTGCTTTTTTCTTCAATATCCAAAATATTATATTTGATCAAATTACACGTACCTGATAGTAACATACATATGCACACATTGTGTCTCTACATTCTGTAGCTTAGCCTGTGAACCTTTGCTATATAACTACATTGTTGTTGTTGTTGTTGTTGTTGTTGGACTGTTTGCTATCTTACTTTGGGTTCTTGTTTGTGACATATATAGGCTTTATTTACTTGTGTCTATAATCAGATTTAATGGAAATTATGTATGACCTGTGATATCTTTCAGACTCTTTGTTGCCATACAAACTAAGTTCTGCCTGAAATCCCTCTGTGTTTACAGGGAAACAAATTACTCATACTCAGTGAATGCCAAAGCAGAGCTAACAGTTGGATCCCAGAGCTGTCCTGTTTCTGGGGCTGCAACACAGCAGTTGCTCAGTGGAATGAAACTGTGAAAAAGGCAGAGGATCATGGAGAGCTCTGCTTCCTAAAGGCAGGAATTTCCCATGGGTCATGTTTCATTTGTGAAAGAGAGGAGCAACACAGCTCTTACAGCATGTATACAAAGGAAGTAATTGTGCTGACTAGGCTGGAAAATATTTGGAATTAATGGTCATTCCTAAATGAACATCCACTGTGAAGGGAAAAGTCGGTGTCTGATGAGACAAACAGTTTCAGAAGTGTGAAGAAAGAACACAGTAGGTTTTTGGTAAGTATTAACAAAATATGCAGGATAAACCTGAAGGGGAAAGAGAATTGATACAAAACTGCTAGAAGTGTTTCTTTTCTTACTAAATCAAAAGTTAACACCCACATTTTTATTAAATTCTCTTCTGAGTACTTTCTCACATCCTTCCAATGTGGAGTTCGGTGAAGAATTAATACTTTCTTTTTACTTCTAAAATTATTCTTAATGGTTAGACTATCCCATGCTGAAAGTGTCAGAGTCTGCCTGGGATGCTTCTTACATCTCTAAAACACTTTTACTTCTCTGAACACTCACCAGCAAAGAAGCTGGTGAGGGGGCTGGAGAAAAAGTCTTGTGAGGAGCGGCTGAGAGAGCCGGGGTTGTTTATCCTGGAGAAGAGGAGGCTAAGGGGAGACATCATTGCCCTCTACAACTATCTGAAAGGAGGTTGTGGAGAGGAGGGTGATGGCCTCTTCTCCCAAGTGACAGTGGAGAAGACAAGAGGGAACAGCCTCAAGCTCCACCAGGTGAGGTTCAGGCTGAATATTAGGAAAAATTTTTACTCAGAAAGGGTCATTGGGCACTGGAGCAGGCTGCTCAGGGAGGTGGTTGAGTCACCATCCCTAGAGGTGTTTAAAGAATGGGTGGACGAGGTGCTGAGGGATATGGTTTAGTGTTTGATAGGAATGGTTGGACTCAATGATCCAGTGGGTCTTTTCCAACACGGTGATTCTATGATTCTATAATATGTGCATTCAGTTTTCCTCAATTTTATGTTCAATCAATATACCAAGTTCCTCATGCTGAGTATAGGTACTGAGTGGAAATGTTAGTTCTATTTACCAAACACAACAAAGAATGACCCAAGATGCTCTCATGCCATACAGGCTTAGACAATTCCTTTAGACTCCAGTGTGAATGAAGAAGAGTAATAAGGGATAAGGTGAAGCAGGAAAGAGTAAGAGATGAAGGATTCAAATGCAACAGTTTGAATACAACAACCAGAATATGTAGCTGAATAGAGTGGCCCGATCCAGATGGGTGTGAGAATGCAGCTGTCCTGGAGAAGACCTAGTTTGATGCCCCAAAACTTCCAGCAAGGTATTAGCCTGTGATGTAGAAGCTTTAAAGGGGCAGGGATAGCCACGAGGATTTGTCTTGAAGCATATGCGAAGTCAAAGTTGCATGATACTGCCTGCCTCAGATGTACAAGAACATGTTAGTATGAGCAGTCTGGTATGAGTGTATGTATGAGTGGATGTATGTCTCTGAATGTGTGCTTTCCCCTGAATTCTGTGTATTTCTCCCCTGACACTCCCAGTCATATGAACTTGCAAATAGTTTGTATCTAACTACTTTGGGAAACACAGTGTTTTGAGTGGTAGCTCTTGCTTAATACTGCAAAAAAAGAACAGGAAGACTGATGCATAAACTGCCTTTCACTTACTCATAACTATTTACTGATAATAGGTAAATATAGGAATTAAATACAGAGTTTCAGTCATTCTTTTTAAAATAAAATTGTGCATCTGACAAAAAAAATGAAGTGAGGTTTTAACCAGAAGTTTTCATATAACATCTTGCATTTTCAGAATTTTCAAGTGTTGCATGTGGCAATCCAATTATGGTTTATTTATTGGATCAACTTGGTGAAAATTTTAATCGAGTTAAACACATAGCAGTTCATGAGTGATGAAATTTCATGTCTTTTTTGGTTCATGCAATATTAATATACCTCTGGTTTCCCCAGAAGGCATTTTTTTTTTCTTACTCTGGTATTTGACAATGAGCTAATGTTCAAAATGCAAACAGAGAGACTTTACACATTGCCTGAAGTGAAAAAAGCATTTTCTTCCCATTTACAATATATGCAGTAATCGGGAAAAAAAAGTGATCCTAGCACAATGCTAAAATGAATTTAAGCAATTTCATATTGCAGGAAAACCGACAGTTTAAAAGAAAAATCTATAGTAAATACAGGAGAACTGAAATAGCCTAAGATATAAAATAAATTAAAAAATCACAAAATAGAAATACCTAAAATTCCCATAAATTGGCCAATGGAGAAGGGACAAATTGAAAAGAAATTGTTTCATTTTGGATAGGAGTAATTTGCATAGGTAAAGTTCAAAGCAATACTGAGGAAGTTTTATGTGGAAATTCAAATTAAAATAATTTTTATCTAGTTTCCTTTTTGGTCTAATCAGACATGTAGGGGAATAGGGGCTTTAGTTGTTTTATTACTCTATCAGCTCTTCACTATAAGTTGAGAAACTGTATCCAACTGATGTTGGGTTTTTTGACTGTTGAAGCAGCAAACACAGAACTAGGGACATGAGTTGAGATGTGAAGGAATTTTCTGCAAAACCTGATCCAAACAGAGTTAATTCTAAGTAGCAAACCCTGGAGTCATCAGACGTCTGAGAATCAGACTTTAGGTCCTGAGCCATGCGGAATGGTGATCAGTACCTTCAACAACAACTATGAACTGATCATGGTGCCCTTTTTTTATAGTTAACTGAATTCTTAGATGAATTACACATTTTTTTGGGGGGTGGTTTTCCCAAGGCACCTTGACCCTCCGTAATTATGGATCATTGTGGATACTGGGAATCCACGAGGGCTGTCCTCTTACGAGCAGTTTTAGGGTGTGTTGGCATATCCTTTTATCAAAAATATGGGGAAAGCTGCCTAGATTTCAAATGGATTTAAAAAGAATTTTGTTGGTTCTCAGCATGTATGTGTTTCACTATTTTATTAGAAATTATATGTCTTAAAGTTTAGGGAGGAATGAAGTATTAAACAATTGGCTTCACTTTCCTTGATCTACTTTCTTGTTCTCTCTGTTGCAGTATATTTTGACTTCAGAAAGAACCTTTCTGGTAATTCACAAAGAGAACCTCTTTTCAATTTGAACACAAGATTACTCAACATTCCATAGCTGATTTTATTGAAACTAATGGGATGAGATAGTAAAAAAGGTTCAGATCTTGGCAAAGGTCAGGCTTATTCTGCACTCTACAATCTCTGTTATGTAAAATGAACACTAGTTAGTCTTTTTAATTTTGTAATGAATTTTGTGTTGTTAAGTAGTGATGTAATACACTTTGAAATTATGAAGGACTCTTGGGAAAATAAACAAACAAAAAGAAAAGCAGGTATTTTACCAAAGCATATGAAAAGTATGTAAGCAAATGAAGGAGGTCTAGAATATTCTTTGAAATGAAACAACAGTGGGAAATTCTATAATCCAGGCTTGGAATGTTGGAAGTACATAAAAGAATAATGCATCTAGCCAATAAAAATATATTGTAGGGTAGAATGGTAGTGGAAATTTGCAAGAACCATGAGACATAAAAAAAAATTAAAAGGGAGAAGATGGCTATTACTGAAAGAATTTGAAGAAAGGAAGATAGACATGGAAAATGTATCAATTGCTATGAAGATAAATAAAAAAATGAGGTATTTTTGTTAAAAGATGATAGGTATGACCTCATACTTGTGTCACTACTACTCTCAGAGACAGAGAGCAAAAGAAAGTGTTAAAACCAGTAGTGTTTTGTTGAAGAAATGTGAGATTTAATGCTAGAATAAATCACTGTGATAGTTTAAACACCAGACTATTAAATAAACTCTGGTAAGATATGGCATAGTGTTAGCATACATAGTCTAAATATCTGGAAGTAGACTTTGAGCAGTAACCTGAATACCATATTGCAGTATATTTCAACATCTATTACAGTCTTCATGATTCAGTAATGGTGCCTAATGTGGAAAGGTGAATTACTAGGTTGCTGAAATGAAAGGCTCTGAAATCCAAAAAGGTTTAGATTTCACACATTTGATAGCACACTGATATTGCATAATGATTTTTTTCTCATCTCACAACACTAATTTCTTGGTGATAATTCAGTTGCAGCAGTTTATAAACTCTCCTCTGGCATCAGTTATGGTTTATTTATAATTAGTTTTTTAAATATATAATAAAACATGGAAAACAATTTGGAATCCCAGTCAACCTTTAAATCATTATGCTGTGCTCTTTAACTGTTAATCTAGCACTTTCAATGCATGGCTTCAAAAAAAACTTCAAAAAAGTGCAGATTCCTTTTCATCCTTGTCAAGTAGAAATTACATTTAAAACTGGGATGGAAAATATTGACCCTATTGTTTACTTAGTTAAGTGGGCCCAAACCAACCAAAAAAGTGTATATCTTACCAAGTCTAATTTTTATATGTCTAATCATTGTCACTTGTTAGCAGACTATAAAAATATGTTGTGAGTCAGCTCTGTTAAAAGGCAGTGGCATGGAGTGGAAACACACTAGTCCAATCCTGTGGTCTGTTAAAGGCTCAGTATAATTCAGAACTGACTTTTGTTGAATCCTTGGCCAATTTACCTTAACTGAACCTTTTTTTATTTGTATGAAACTTGAATTTCCACTAGATGAGAGTTTTTGCTGTAATTTTGGAGTTTACACATTCTGCCTTTTGAGACTCCAGAGTCTAACACCAGAGGTACCAGGATCTACTTCTGCATTTAGAAATACTTGTACCAGACTTGTACCATAAGGTCTGCCCATGTGGCTTCTCCACCTCTCGTCTTCCCAAAAGGGGATTCATACCAGTTCCTCATGATTATACGAGCACTGTCTTTGAACTCTGTGATACGTTGAAAAAGTTTCTGAACAACATTACAGCAAAGGCTGCACAATAACACACAAGGAGAATTGTCAGTGATACTTTAACTCAGCACAATGGCAGTGCTAGAAAGTCAGAGGGGAAAAGAAATGCAACATGGCACTCTTCAAACAGAAATATTTGAAGGTAAGATAAATGAAGCAGCTTCAATTAGGAGTAATTATGTCATTGAAATATTTTCAGTACTACATGATGCAATTAAACCTTGATCATCAGTGGTACCTATCCTTCTTTAAAGAAGGAATAAGTATTAATTATGGAAGAAGAAAATTATATGCAATGTGGAAAGACAAAATATAAAACAGTCATAATATTAAACAAAACTAAATGTATTAGAGAAAAGTAATGAACCAGTCAGTAGACAAGATGAATGACTGTCTACTACTTAGAAGAGTCTAGACCTGAATTTATTTGTACAAAATTGATTTTTCCGAGGCAGTGCTTCTATTGCATCTCATAATACATCCAGTAGAAGATATTCTTTCAGGTCATGAAAATATGTGGCAGTATGCACCTTTCAAACTATTAAAACACGCCTTAGACTTTTGCTAAGACCTCTGCAGATATTTGCAATAATGTGTAGTGGAGATATGCACAGTAGCTCAGAAGGGGACGAGTTTTCTATTCAGGATAAAACTCTGGTTCCTGTTATTGTGACAGTGCTACCCATGGCAGTGCTAAACTCATTTTAGGATATGGTATTTGATTCTCAGTAAAAATGAAAGGGAAAAATGTTCTAGACTCCTTGCTGTGACAGGCAAGGTTTCAAGTCTTAAATCCTACAGAATTTCCTACAGATGAGATGCACTTAATCACAATATAAAAATTATTAACTTAGGCAAGTAATTACCTAATTTGATTATGCTTTTTCCATCTTTATTTCATTGATAACACTTATTATTCTTCTCTGGCACATGCATTTAGTCTTCTATTTTTAATTCATGACATGATTTTAAAATTTTTATGATTCTGTACTACCTAAAATTACTTTTTTCATAACAAAGCTCTTAATGAACATGAGTTGCAGAATTAGGGAAGGTAGAAATGGTATCTTCTTTTAAGATAAGAGATTTAACTACATCTTTTCATGGAATGAGTATTTTTACCACTTTATTTTGTAGTGGTTTGAATTAACTCTCTTGAGTAGAAGGAATAATAGATACGATACCAGTGATATATCAGCTGGCCTGTTCTCTAGAATTTTTTATTATGACTTGCTTTTAATTCTGTGAATCATAACGCACTACTAAGGTATGTGTCCCAGCTTCTTAAAGTAGGTAAGCACTTAATTGGCTGTACAGACAGATGCAGTGAAACACAAAGACTCTATGCAACTCCCTTGAAATTGTGCATCAGCATAAAATGATAGAGGGAAAAAAAGAGGAAAGCTTTTAAGTCTTTAGTGTGAAAATCCTTCAGAAGGAAAAAAGAATTCATGAGGAAGACTTTCCAGTCTTGGAAAAATGGGTGAATTAGTATATCTTTATGAGTAAAACTTCATCCTAAAGGGAGATAATAGATTTTGAGACTCCGTTTGCTTATGAATGTGAACAACTTTGTCTCAAGAAACATTTTGAATGAAAGCACTAAATGAAAATTCTAGCACCATTTCAGTTATTTAAGCAGTAATTTATCAACAAAGACTTTTAAAAGTAAAATCCATAGCTGACAAAAGTTGTTTGTTTATAAATGTTTTGATAAAATATTAAGTATAACATTAATAGTGGCTGTTCAGTGTGGCAGTTCTGTTTAATTCAAGTCAATATTGCACAAGTACTCACCTCAAACTCTTTCAACTGAGGCTTACATAAAACAGAATCCCAATATAAATGCTGTTTTTTCTTGCATAATACTTATTAAATTTTGCTTCGTTAATCAGACTGAAAAAAATGCCCGCCTTTTAATATTTTGATTAGGAGCCCATAGTAAGGCTCTGCATATGTGTCTCTGGCTAAACTCAGAATTTTCTTATCTGGAACTCTCCTTGGTGACAAGAGAAGACGACACCGCCAGAAAGACTGATCACATACTTTCTACTGATTACAGGACTGGCAGTCCAGCATATGCACCTTTTACTTGGTGCCATGCCTTTGCACTTATTTATCTTATGACTCCTGAGACAGAAACTCTAAATGTTATTATTTACACTAATAATGTTCTGTAGCTGTAATGATAAAATAAATGGCATCTTGATTTTTGTTGATCTAAGGGTTTGAGTTTTGACACTATTCTCAGGTTATATTAGAACAGAGCAAGAACAATGAAGATGATCCCATAGCATAGAATATACTCAGAACTCTTATTTTCTGCATGTTAATGTGACAATGTGCCATGAGGTGGCTGGAAGGAATGAGGAGACAAACCCCTTAAATTATATACTGTGTAGCTTAAAATATTGGGGAAACTGCTTTGTGCAATTCATAAAGATCAAATTCTTCACCATAATTTCCATAAAGAATTCTATTGATATGAGTATCAATGATCTTCCAAGAATCTGAGGGAAAAATGTTCTGTTTTGGTTTTGTTTTAGATTTTTCTCCTTTCAACAGAGATGAGAGACGGACATTGTGTCAGTGGAAGAATAAATAGGTCTGTGGTTTGTGAAGTTTTGGGCTGTTCCTTCTGCCTTTTCAGCTTAAGAAGTTATTGACAGTGTGAGATAAAGTTGCCGCAGCAGTAACATGCAAGGCTGGTTCAGGACAGATTTCCAGTTGTCTTTTCTTAAGAATGTGGAGGAAGAAGGTAATTTCTGAACACAGTACTTCAAACAAGTCTGATTGCCCTTTCCTGATATGAGAAGAAACCTGAAAAAGAGCCTCTTTGTGCTGTTAAATGTCATTTCCTCAAACTTTGGGCAAATAACCCACTTTCTTTTGTTATAATTTGGAATGCCTTTGAAGCAGAAGCCTCCAAGGAGAGTCTGAAACAATTCCTAAAGAAAAAGAATGTAATTACTTTGTACTGCTTTGTTCAGTGAACTGAAACAAAGCCCTAGGCAAGGAAGAAGTTTGTGTTTGCCAATAAACTCACTGTATGTAGTGCCACTACCACAATACGCTGCTTTAAGATGTGTGTAACATGGTCCATATCTCAAGCCTGATTGTTGCTGCACTTTTTAGTAATACTGAGCAATTTAGCTAGGAGAACTGCTTTAAGACTACTCCTGTCAAATAGCTATTTTCCAGTAGGTTCCAAAAAAACAACAAATCCCTGAATAAGCATATTTCTTGGAAGTAAATAACAATAATTCAAAGTCTAATTATCCTACACAGAACGTTTGAGCCTTAGTGTTGTTCAACATCTCCTAGAATCATTTGAATTCTTAGCTCTTCTGAGAAAAAAACACAAGATGCATTTACTAGGACATCAAACTATGAAAGAATAATTTATTCAGAGTCTTTTGAAAGTAGTTGCTTCTGGCTATCCATGTAGTCCCATATAAAGAGAAAATACTCTTTTTTCCTCTTTATCAGTTAGTTAAAGGTACTCCAGAAAAGAACTTGTCCGCTCTGCTAGGTTTGAAATTCAGACCTCTTGTATAGCAGGAGCAAAGCCCATGTTAAGAAGTTGTCTGCTAGCTTACATCCTTTATAGTAAAGTTTTAAGGGAAAGATTTTAAAGATGTGGACTTTTTCCCATAGATTTAGTAATTAACCATTAAAAAAACCCAATAAAAAACAAACCTCGGAAACTCCAAAAGCAGAAGAAAAAACCCAAACCCTACTGACCAAAAGCAGAACACATGACAAATCCATCACTGAGTTTGTACAACTTAATGTCATTTCCAGCCCCACCTTAAGTAGATGTGCTGTAATTTCAGTGGAACTGTGGTGGCTCTTCAGCAAGCTTCACATTTGCCTTCCCCTTGCAGAAGTGTCTGTTCTGATTGAAAGGGAATAGGTTAGCAGGAAGAAAAAGATAAGTTTTAGATGAGATTACTGCAGAAAAAAATTATTTAAGTGGCTGATTGCAAGCCTGAGATTACATTAGAAGCATAACTAAAATTTATTTGCTCTGTGGTATACTATTATGATAATGAAATCTGTGGCCTTACCAAAAGATTATAAACATGACTTTTAAACTCCCTTTCATATTGCTATTACAACTGTCCTTAAATTGATTATGAGTTTCTAGAAGATATTTTCTTACTAAACATGTAGTTGACACAATTTAATATTCTCTGATAAGTTTGAAAAAACAGCTGAATAAAGAAAAATATTAGAAAAAATACACTGAATATGGAATCTCAGCTTTCATTGTAGGTGGTCTCAGTCTTGATCGCCAAAACTCATCTAGACCATCATAAATCTTATTTGTAAACTACATTGTTCCTATTATTTTAAGAATTTGTATTACTTTCCACAGGACTTAGATCTTTTACCCTCAAATGTAGCTCATCTATTAAATATTCTCTGTCAGCAGTCACTTCGTATTTCAAAACTTGGGAGACTTTTCTTCTTTGTGCATTATTTTAATAAAAGAATGCTTGATCATAGCAGAAGCATTAACCAATACCTGTGTCTGAATTTTTTATTTTTGTTGAAGTCTTAAGGAATGTAGAAAGTCTCAAAGGAGGTATACATTTCAATCAAATCATTTAATGTTCTATTTCCAAAGTCTTAAACTAATTCAGTACAGTAAAACATGAGTTACTGGTCTAGAAAAGACAACATTGTTTAATATCTACTTAATAACGATTTACTTGTTCTTAATAGTCTAACTTCTTTGTGAGGCCATTGCAAATAAAACACTTTTCAGTATTATGATCTTTTTCCTAAACCTGAAGCTAACTTTTTTAGTAAAAAATTACTTATGAGCATTTTGAGGGATTTCATTCAGATTATGCATATACACAGGATCATTTATTGTGCATCCTAGTATCTGCAGAATACCAACAGGCAAAACCACTTCAATAGTACATAAATGTGAGGAAAATCTGATAAATATTTAATAAGGCAAAAATGTACGCAGATGTTAAGAAAATCTGGTATCTATTCAGTATGGCAGATGTCAGAGTTGAATAGTCCTGACACTTCATGAGCTTTATCTGTATCCCTTGCAGACTATTGAAGAAGCAAGTGTTCCTTTATGTTCCTAGGAGCAAGTCTGCCCTGATATCTCTCAGAGGTGCTATGGTTCCTAGCAGTATCAGCCAGACTTTCTAAGGACTGCTAAATCTGCAGAAGTCTCTGCAGGTTAAGAGAAACAGAAAGCTTTCAATAGTCAGTTCATTAGCCCTAGTTTCATCCTTCTTCGCTTTCCATTTTAAACTGCTAAGCAGACTAAAGATAGGGTACAACTTTTTGGCAATATTCAAATGTAAATATATGACTCAAGGCACCAGAAGGACATCTTTAGACAGGTATAGATTAAGATGACTTAGTTCAGTAAATTCTGAGAAACTAACAGCTTCAACTTATTTCTAAGAATCAGTCAAATTTTTAATGATATAAATATGTCTTTAGGAAAACTAGCATCATCTATCTTTCAAAATATTTTCCAGATAAAATATTTGGAAGATACTGAATTATATTAAAATTCATTTTTCTCAAAAAAAAGGGGAAAGTTATTGTGATGGTGGTATTTGGCATCTGACTTTTTTTTTTTTTTTCCTTAACAAATCACTAATTACATGAGATAGCCCCTCCTGAAAGGAAGTGACAGGTAGCCGCTGCAGAGGACCAAATGATCCTTCCCTTGCAAAAGTGGAGACTGAATAAGTTGCAGCATATGACAGAGAGATGCAAAGATGTTGCTGCATTGGCAGCCTGCAACTGTAAAGGCACTATCAAGAGGAGAAATGAGGAGACAGGCAGACTTCTGAGGTGACAGAGACAGAGAGTCAATGCAAAGCTTGCTGCATCTCAGAAACCTCTGTAGCCCTTCAAGTAAACCAGTAAGTAAGGAAAGTGTGAGAAGGGAAAGATCTTTGTATGTATTTTTAAATGACTGTCGTGATTTAAAAAGTATTACAGCTTATAGTCTAATTAAGGCAGATTGATCTAAAAGGCATCTTTATATTTCATGATGTTCATAATGAAGAAAACTTTTACATAAACTTCCTCAAAGCTCTGGATGACCCTGAGTCTTGCCAAAAAATATCTGCAAGTAAAAGCCACTTTGCATATCATCAAGGATAGAAAGAATAATATTAATAAGATACATAGGCATATATTTTATTTTTATGATTATGAAATGCATGAAAAATGTATTGCAAAGCCATCAGCCTCTTTAGATCATCTTAACTTGCATTAGTACAGTGTCGAATACAATTTGGACATCAGCAGAACTAGCTTTGGGACATTAGTACTTAAGTGTGAGGTTTAGAAAAGTTGCAGGTAGTTGTGTGACCGATACTCTGTTCTTCAGAACTCTGGTGTCACCTCTCTGTGACTTATGAGTTAACATTCGAAATCCACTGAAATCAACAAGAATTATTCAGTGAATTTCAAATTGGATTATAATTATTTGATTACTTCTCTTACATTATCCAGATGCAGAAAATCACTACAGTCTGAAGGAAGTACTGAAGGAAACTATACTGTCTATACAACAGGGTTTCTGTGGGATTGCTAGCAATCAGAAAAATTATAGTCTCCCAAAACTGTATTTCAGGCTGAGAATGTTCCCTATGAGCAATATGAGAATTTTCTGCTCTGTAAAGAACAGTCATATTCCATCATTTTATGTAGTGCCTACACAGGCAGTTTGGCTTCCTAGACCTTCGCACACTTTGTATACATGTTAATTCATATCTGAATTCTCTTCTAAAGCAACTCATTTATATCCCTCAAAAAGAATACCTGATGACAGATGATGGGATAGAGTGCTTCTGGATGTTTTCCAAAGATATCCGTCAAGGATAAGGACTATGCCAAGTTTATCTCCCTTGACTATGACAAATAGTGTATTTGGAGATCTTTCCCTTCAGATGTCTCATGCTTTGCTCCAGAAGATGTCACACACCACTGTGGCATCTTGCTGCATGAACATTTTTCTGATGGGCTAAACAGTTCTTTTGGTACTGCAAAATGAGATACCACAAACAAAGCATTATGTCTCATGCCTACAAGGAGTAAAGCATAGTTTAGAGAAGGTACAGGCCACGTACTATGGAAAATGAAGGAATCCAGTTTGTTACAGACTGCAGCAGCCTGAGAAGACTGGATGTGAGCCAGTTGCCAGCAATTCACCAGGACGTGTGTTTTTCTTCTGAGTGTCATTCACAACACAGTACAGTCAAATCTTTAGAATTTTTTAAAGATACTTTTATTTTTTAAATATAGCGTTTAAATATAGGTTTTGAAGTTCATTATAAACCTCAGAACCTCTTGCAGAGTTAAGTATTCACATAAATTCCTAATGGACAAAATTTTCAAAAGGACACTTCATATTTATAGAAACTGTTTTAATATGATTAATTTCACCTAAGACATGGGAACACCTTGCTGAGTCTTGCATTTGATTTTTAAAACACTGTGTACAGAAAAAATGCAGTACATGTGTAAATTGTTACCCATATGTCTTCATTTAGAAATACTCTCAAACAGTAATCACTCTAATTTAGAAGCATCATCTTTACTATGTAGATTTTAATAGCAGGTGGACTTGTTTAGTAGATGTGCTTATTTAACAGCTGAAGATTTACCATGGACCTTTCCTATACAAGCTATAGGGGAAAGTAATTACAATTAATGAAAACTGTGCTTTCCGAACAGGTATATATGGATAGTCAGTAAACTAAATAATTTTTGGAGAAATTATTCAGAGTCCAAAGGTCAAAGTACTGTAGCTCAAAGTATAAATAAATGCTGAAATAAAAACCTTGAATTGCAGAGCTTCCTTGATGATGGCAATACAATGACTAACCCTTACAAGGCTTGCATGTTGTTGCATGCTTATGAGCTCATGAGTGTATCTTTCTGTGAATGAAGATAGATGCTGCTTTCTGGAGCAGTGTGGAAATGCACAGGCCTTCAAAATAAGCCCCAAAATGAGAATCTGATTCTCACACAGTTTTTCACACTTGTTTCTTCTGCCCTTTTAAGGATATGCTCATCACCAGTTATTGTAGTTCTGCTCCCTGTATTATGCTCGACAAGGACAGAGTTCACATTTTAAAATGATTTAAGGAATAGAAAAGAAACAATGAACTATTGATTAGCTAGCAGGGACATGATAACAGCGCAAGTAATGGAAAAATGAAAATATTGGTCTTAAAATTCTCTGCTTGAATGTAAGATCTTTTGAAAAAACCACCATCTTCATGTCTTTGCTAGTTTTATTTTAAACCGGGGCAGTTAAAGACATGTGGCCTCTTTGTTAAATGGATGGTCTTGTTTTATCTATTTGATAAAGATACTGAGCAGAAAACAATAGTCATTTCATGGTAGTGGGTTACAAGGAAATAAAAGTTTCTTTTTTTTGTATGGGAATTAAAAATATCAGTGCCATATTTTTTAATTTAAATATATTATCTTTATGTTGAAATAGCTTTGCTTCCCACTAATGACAGCATCAGTATTACCTGGGAACACATAATTTTTTCATCTCCTAACACTGTATTCTGAGAATGTAAGTGAGAGTAAATGTTCTGGGATTTTACTTACTAAAAGATTCCCTACTATTGCCATCATGGCAGCACAGAAGTTTCAATACTGGCATTGTTGCTGTGTAATATACAAAACATTAATGGAGCAATAGCACTATGAGGTTGTTATATGTTTCATATTTCAGTTCTCTCATATTGCTGTGAAAAGTGTGCAAGCTTTTCCAGCAGATAAAGTGATGTAGAACAGCAGTGAGATTAAAGCTGCAAACAGCAGTTATGAGATGCTTTTGATCAAAAATGTACTTCATTTGAAAGATAAACCTCAGATATTCACCTCACCCTTAAGTGGTCTGAACTCTATTCTTTGTCACACAACAGTAACAATTAACTGAAAATATTTATTTGAGTTACTAGTTATCTCTATTCTGATAACTGAAAATGCTAATTAAGCTATCCCTGGATGGATATTTTCATTGCTGTGATGTTTCTTCTTTAACAGAAGAAAAACCAAAATTATTTTTTATTTACATAAATCCTTGGGTAACCTGATATTACTGTATTTCTTGTTGGTAGTATGCATGGAGTAGGACATTTGGTTTTGATTATTTTAGAGAAGTGTATTGCAGCTGATAGTCTTCATAGTGCCACTGGAATAATAGGAATAATGCACTATTTCACTCAGTTTTAGAATCACAGAATCATAGCATCACAGAATAACCATGTTGGAAGAGACCTACCAGATCATTGAGTTCAAACATTCCTGTCAAACACTAAACCATGCCCCTCAGCACCTTGTGCACCCACACCTTAAAGACCTTCAGGGAAGGTGACTCAACCATCTCCCTGGGCAGCCTGTTCCAGTGCCCAATGACCCTTTCTGTGAACTTTTTTTCCTAATGTTCCACCTAAACCTCCTCTAACAAAGCTTGAGGCCATTCCCTCTTGTTCTGTCCCGTGTCACAAGCTGGACCTACGAGCCACACACTCATGTCCAGCCCTGACAGGGGGGGAAAGTGGATTTGTTTGTCTGTGTAGCAATCCGGAGGTCAATAAGTTCACTCCTAGGGTGAATATCAAAACAGTATTTATTTCTGGCTTCAGCAAACCTAAACACACCAAGATAACAGGGTGCACAACAAAGACTCAAGGGGCTGCAACCACCCAATGTTACAGAAATGAATCCCCAAAACCAACCCAAGTCCCTAGGATCCGATCCAACACATACACCATGACGTAATGGGGTGGGGAGGGGAAGAGAGAGAAAGAGAGAGAGGGGAGGAAAGTAATAACCACATCGGAGGCAGTAGATGATCTTGGGAACATGGGAACATGCTGTTCCAATCCAAGTGTGTGAGTAAGTGCTGGCATGGAGATGAGTCCCCACCTTTCCCTTCCAAGTCCTTATATCACCCAGTTAGTTTTGGCAGGCTCTGGAATTGAGCAGGTTGGGGGGTAGAGGGGGCAGGAGCAACAACTGAATCCCCTCCCCCTGCCAAAGTCAGTACTGGGGTCCCCACTTCACCCCAGCAAGGGAGAGCTGTGCCTGCTCCTGCACTGTCTCTGCTGAACCACGGCACAACAGACAATATGGTGCCACAAGTGGGTAGTCCTCTGACAAAATGTTTAACGCAAATCAATAAACATAGTCACTGTCACTTGGGAGAAGAGGCCAGATCCCTCCTATCTACAACCTCCTTTCAGGTAGTTATAGAGATCAACAAGGTCTCCCTTCAGCCTCCTCTTCTCCAGGCTAAACAACCCAAGCTCTCTCAGCCGTTCCTCATAAGGCCCATTCTTTAGCCCCTTCACCAGCTTTGTTGCTCTTCTCTGGACTCACTCCAGAGCCTCAACATCTTTCCTGTGGTGACAGGCCCAGAAGTGAACACGGGATTCAAGGAGTGATCTCACTAGTGCCGAATACAGAGGGAGAATCACCTCCCTGGTCCTGCTGGTCACACCATTTCTGATACAAGCCAGGATGAAATTGGCCTTCTTGGCCACCTGGGCACACTTCTGGCTCATGTTCAGTCAACTGTCAATAAACACCCTCAGGTCCCTCTCCTCCAGGCAGCTTTCTAGACAGACTTCTCCTAGTCTGTAACACTGTATAGGGTTGTTGTGCCCGGCCATCCAAACAGTTTTCTACCCAGGAGAGTGTGCACCTGTCCAGGCCAGAGGCTGACAATTTCCGTAGCAGAATGCTGTGAGAAACTGTGTCAAAGGCTTTACTGAAGTCCAGGAAGACCACATCCACAGCCTTTCCCTCGTCCAGTGGTTGAGTCACTTTATCATAGAAAACGATCAGGTTTGTTTGGCAAGACCTGCCTATTGTGAATCCATGTTGACTGGGCCTGATGACCCAGTTCTCTTGCATGTGCTTCATAGCACTCAAGATCACCTGTTCCATGACTTTCCCTGGCACTGAGGTCAGACTGACAGGTCTGTAGTTCCCCCAGATCCTCCCTGCAACCCTTCTTGTAGATGGACACTACATCAGCCAGCCTCCAGTCCAGTGGAACTTCCCCAGTCTTCCAGGACTGCTGGAACGTGATGGAAAGGGGTTTGGTTAGTGCATCTGCCAGCTCCCTCAATACCCTTGGGTGAATCCTGTCTGGCCCCATAGGCTTGTGTGTGTCTAGTTGGGCAAGCAAGGCTCTGACCACCTCCTCTTGGATCATGGGAGCCTCATTCTGCTCCTCTAACTCCTGGGTTTGTACACAGAGGGAAAAACTTTTTTTCTGTAGTCAACATGCTTATATTTCTGTCTTCTGCAGGGTGCAGACCTTACCTAGCACAACAATTTAAAGTGTAATGTTTACACCTAACAATAAAAGTCGTGCTTTCGGTAGCAAACATCTTACCATTTTTCTAGGTTCCAAGTTTTCTTTGCTAAATCAATATTGATGTTTTGGCTGATAATCTTTTATTAGCTTCACGGTCTATCCTGTCCTAATCAGCCCTGAAAACCCAAGAGGTTATTTCTTGTGACACGACATGCTCATTTTCATTCATAAAAAGAAGGAATTTCTGAGGTAACTGCAAGAAATGCAAGACATTGTGTCTCTGTTGTGTGTTTCTTAGCACAGTCCTTACTACACCTTGTGTTTCACCACAGGCAGCTGTTTTATGGTAAGTACAGCAGTGGGCCCTTTATCCTTAAAACTATTGTCCTGTGTAACCTCTCCATAGGCAAAACAGCAGCATAAATACTGATCTCCACCACCATGACAGATGTCAAAACCACTGAATTCTTGGTAAGAAACTCTTTTCCTCATCTGGACTAGACTTTTCACTCTGTAATAAAATCCTTTTCAAAATAACTGTGTTTCCATGAAAACAGTAATTTCATTTTGACAAGTTGAGACTTCCTCACCCACTCACAAGAGACATATTTTGTTCAAAAGTTTTGGTCAGTTCTTTCTGAGAGTACTCATCTATCGTTTCCCTAGTTGTCTATTTTTTTGCTCTTTCAGATGTGTCTATTTGGTATGACCCACCTCTCTGAAACCCACAATATTCTGTTTCAAAGCCAGATCAGAAACACGATGATAGAAAGAAGAAATGTAATGCACACTGATAAGTGTGGCCTACCCATTGTAGCCAGGTACAAGCATCATCACAGGAACATGTGTCCTCTCTCCAAGGGGTGTCTCACCTTCATATAGGTTGCAGGCCATGGAAAATATGACTGAGGTAATAATCAGAGCCATAAACTGTAATATTATGAGAGGAATATGAATATTTTACAGATTTCTGAGGCATAATAATAAAAAGGAGCAAATAAATTCCTCATGCTTTGTGAAATACTGATTTCTTCTGTTTTTTAATAAACATTACACAGGAGAAGTTGTAATTACATTGTGGAGTCTTTCTTAATGTTTTTTATCTGCAACTCCATTTTTTGCATCTAATCATGATGTTCAAGCATGATGTGGGGTTGCTATAGGTGCAGATTGCATTATGGCTTTGATATTTTTTAGCTTTTAAAGACCAGATATAAAGAGGGTTAAAGGTTTTGGCCACAATAAGCAGGAACGGCCACTAATAGATGTGGCTTGCTAAAACTTACATTGCAAGGATAATGTTCAGGTGAAGTGGGACATACACTGACTGTCGCTTATAATCTGTCTGTTTCTAACAAGATAACTTGTGTGTGAATGAGCAATACAACTGTTTTGTAGAAGCTGTCTTTGGAGAATTTAATGTCACCTTCCAATGGGAAGCCTGGGTACAAAGAAGTCTGCCATGTTATTGCAGTTGGAAGGAAGGAGGACCTGCAAGTACAAAAACTAATACAATTATAGGTCCATGCATTTTCCATAAAAAAATAGGTTAGCGAAATGAGCTACCTAAATGGGTATACTCAGCAGGGTAAAACCAAATTTGAATTACCACTTTTTCTCTAAAGTTACAATTCAGTTACAATGTTAAAATTTAAAGTCAAGTAATTTACAAGACTTCATCTTTTGTTATGCTTTGCACAGCGTTTTAATTGAGTATATTGTGTATCCATAACAGATTACTTATGGTTAGAGACAATAGTTGCCAATTCTCCTTGGATATGTATGCAGATTATTTGACAAGTACAAGAGAAGCCTATGCCACTCCAGCCAAACTGTTGAGTGGGTATTGGAGCACATATATGTGTTTTGGCAGTTCAGCTTTTCTCATGTTGTTTTTAACTATTAACAGTTTTATCAGATAAAGAAACAAGATGCATAAGTTTAATTTTCATTACCTTTAAATATATAGTATGTACAACATAATACACTTTCACACTTACTTTCTGAACATTCATAAATAACAATAATATTATGGATGGAATTTCATAAAAACTGAACATTCTAATTTATGAAAATGCTTATTTTGATAATGCATTTGTCATACAGACTACATTTCACAACATGGTATTGAGACTATTATTTATTAAGGTTGGATGAATCTGGATTAAAATATCTCAGAATCTGCTACCTATTTGTATCTGCAAAGACGAGAGCATCTCTTCATATTTAAAAAATACAAACTAAATACCTTGATTTTCATTTACTGAACTGATTTGCCAAATTTGAAAGGCAATATAAATATTAAAATTGTAATTTATATTCAAGACTTAGTATAATATAAATCTCTATATTAAAGCATCAGTATTTGAAAATTGTCTTGAGTTTTTCAAGATATACCAAAATGCCTAAGGGTAAAGACTGGATTTTTAAAAATATTTAGTAAAATACATGTTTGCTTCTTTGTAAAATTAAATGCAAGAAATACATATTTAGGCTGAGTATCTTTAATATATTGAGTTTGTTAGTATCATTTCAAAAGTACTTACCTTAATTTGTAATCCTGTACCAGATATCATAGCTCACATTTTCTTTAAAGAGCAGTATCTGATAGCTTTTTCATGAAGTAAACTGAATTCAGGAGATCCAAAAATTCATTGTACTACTTGTAAAGTTAGTCTTTAATTTTGTAAGTACTTAAAATTTATTTGGATTTTTTTTTTCGCTGGATACTTTGCTAAATTAATCATATTTTTATTGAGCAAAAGAATGGCTGTCAGTTAGTAAAATACATATTTGTTAACAGATTTGTGCTTTCAGTTGCTCAATACTGTGAATGTTGCAAATTTCATTCACTAATCTTGAGATCAAACTTTTATAGATAATGGATATGTTAAGTTAAAATTTATATAAATCTGCCTCAGGCAGTTTCTTCTTGTATCAAGCAGTGAAGTCAGTACTAATTTTAGAATTCGTATGTCTGGGATAATCCTTTCCTTGTTAAAATTTCAAAATTACTTTTTTAGTTCTATGTCTAATTCTACCGGTAAGTCTTGTGTACAACTGATAATTTCAATAGTGTACCAGCAAAGCACAGTATCACAACTCAGTGTTAACCACTTCACAGTCAGTAATGAAGCATATCTCCAAATATTAATAAGAATTATTATCATCTTTATTTGCATTCAATATTATTTCTTCCCTCTTCTCCTAAAATAAAGATTGGAAAGATGACTGTCCATACCTCAGTTCAAGGCATAACTCTCAAAGAACTGTAGGAAAGTTTAAAAAGTTCTATAAATATTAGTCAGGACAGTCAGCTGACAGAAGGTGTTCTAGCTCTACTAAAACTGATGGAACCAAACTGATAAATCTTTGATAAAGAACACAGTATGTAAACACTGACCTTTTTATCATCAGTCTAAAAATTATTTCCATTCTGTTTGTTTCTTCTCCTTTGTTTTTTATTTGTAAAAAATTTGACTTATGAACTTAAAGTTGTTTGGTTTGGGTCTTTTTGCTAGCCTTGCCAAAGAAACCCCACTTTGAACATTAAAGATGTTGTCGGAGGAATAAAAAGTCAAATAAAGACCTTGTGGCATATTATGCATAAATGTGCAACATAATTTGAGCAGAGAAGAAGTGAAATATGGCTCTGGGAAGGAAGGATATTAAAATGGCAGAAATAGTGAAGAAAGTCACCCCTCCCATTCTCTCCTTTTTTATTTAATGGTAAAAATAAATCTGTTATTATAAGGGCAGTGCAAAACAGACCATCTTACTTTTTATATAAACTTAACTAGCAAACAGTGCAATTTGCAGTTGCCTTTTCCTGTTTCACTATGTCTACAGTTCCCATGTAACCCTAATGTAAAGTTCAGGAAAAAACCATGCCTTAGTTTTGTAGTGTTAGCAAACTTACTAATGGTACATTCAACTCCTGCAGCTGTATCATTGATACAACTCTTTAACACAACTGACCCTAGAACTGAGCCTTGAGGAACTGGTCACAAGCTAGATGCAGACCTGTTCACTACCACCCTTCTAGACATGACATTGAGCCAGTTCTTCACCTACAGCACCCTGTACCTGCCTATCTCACAGCTGGACAACTTGTACAGAAAGATTCTGGGAATGGAGAAAAACTACATCCCTGCTTTCCATTCATACATTAAACAGACAAATTTATTATAGAAGGATACATTTCATGTATAATATATATATTCTAAATATAATTTTTTATTAATGATATTATTGTCAGCTTTAATCTATTCCATTGTTATTTCTAGTAGTATGTAAAATAGATATTTCTATAACATTTTTTTTCCTGGAAAAGACAGTTAAGCAATCATTAACCTCAATATTTATTTACTTATCTAAGGTTCATCTATAAAAGTACGTAATAAGAGAAAGAAGACATGGCAAAACCAAGCAACACAGAATAGACTTGTTGGTGTTGGTACACATGGCTACAAAGGAACAATGGTTGTTATAACAACTTGGACAGGTTCACAGTGACAAATCTTTTGTCTCAAAACTGGATGAAGTATCAGCACTTTATGCCAGCCTCTAAGGCCTCTGACTACCTAAAAGTAGTCTGCATTACCTGTTCTCTGTAAGCTTGACAATTGCATGTTTCTTGATCTGCTTGTACACACACAGATCAATTACAGCATGTCTACCACAGCAAGAAACAACAAATAGATTATACTGGCAGCCAGTCTAGCTCTCCTTGAGAGTCAGGGAGTTTGGCCTTATTATAGAAGTTTGGCTACTGGATGCTAATTGCTTTGTCCGAGCACTTTTATTGCTTGCTTGCTTGCTTTTTCCATGCTGCTGCAGGGACAGCTACTTGATACAAAATTAGCTTGTGACGCTAGTCAGTTCTGGGTTTATTCAACCACTTTGTGAAGCCTTTTCCTCCAAATGAAATATTCCTGTAGGGAAGCTGCTTGCTTTCTTCTGCTCCAAGCAGACACCTTTTGGTTAGTCCCCACTCCGAAACTCTCTGTCTTTTCATGCCCAGTAAGAACAGTAAGCTCCCTTAACGGGCTGGTTGTTTAGATCTTCAGCTATGAAACATCTCATTTCTATTGCAGTCCCTCCATGTTTAGGCCTGCCTTTAGGGTTTTTACATTGTTTTGGGAGCAGGTTCTCTTTTGCTCACGAAAGGACCAGAGAACAACCTGCTCAGAGCAAGAGCAATGTGAGTTTTATTGTTAAAAGAGGAACATACTTTACCAGCATACATTACTTGTAGGGCAGACAGAAGGTAACAGTTTTTAACTAGGGAACACATTCACAATCAGAACTGAAGCCATGTCAATAATCTATTTTGCAGTTTAAAGGCCAAAACCAAACTCATTCCCAAGTTTGTGTCCACTTTCTCATCTTCCAGAAGAATACTTCTGTCATCTCAGGGCTATACAGTAATCATAAATATTATTTTCTCTCCCGTTTCTGTTTCTCCACTCTGCAGAAAATACATAAATAGTCAATCAGGGACAATAAATAGCTGCTTGCGAGAAATCTGCTGAGAAGCAAGGAGTACAAGTCCAAATCTGTGCTCTAAAATAGAACTCAGCATTAGTTCCCAAGCTTCTAAGAGAATATTTTTTCTGAGGAGGCTACAGAGAGATAAATTTCAGCACTTTGTTTGTAGAACACTGCACTGCTATATTGTACTGGTAAAAGTCTCTCAGAGGATAACTGATTGAAAAAAACCCCTATTGCTACTAAATTCAGTCCACTACATGGAATTTGTGTTTCAGCTGGACAGGATTGTAAGGCTGGCAGGTTTTGAAAAGTAGAAGTAATTTTTATGGGGAAATTTTAAACAAGTGTTCCCAAGTGTCTTCTCTTTACACCCTGGCATGGAGATTTTGAACAAAAAAACCCATAGAGGAATACCAAGGACAGTAAAGAGTCAGCTTTAGTTTGGTCATATAGAAAAAGACCTTTAAAATGTTAAATGCTTTTGAAGTCACTTCAAATGTAATTCTACTAACTTCCCATTGGAAGGAGCTATAGGAACAGCTGAAGAATGGAGAATTCAGTGGAAAGCAGATAAACAGAATGTATTAGTGGAATTCACATCTGCATTAAGTATATGCTGCTGAGCCTACAGATAGGATATGTTTAGGGAAGACTTTTATTTGTGTATATTGAAAAAACAGTTTGGGAGTGCTGATGATCACCTCATAATGTGTCACCTGATAAGTCTTGGAATTAATAATGTATGTTATTATAAATAATTTAAACACAGGAGGGAATTAAAAATAAACCTACCACTACAGATAAGTATTCTGTAAGTCCTAAGGTTTGTGTAACATAGTTTCTCATCACAAAACTCAGTGAACCAGTAGGAATGATGTCCTGCTAGACTTGCAAGAGAAGAGAAGAGAAGAGAAGAGAAGAGAAGAGAAGAGAAGAGAAGAGAAGAGAAGAGAAGAGAAGAGAAGAGAAGAGAAGAGAAGAGAAGAGAAGAGAAGAGAAGAGAAGAGAAGAACTCGTGGGAGATATAATGATAGCTGGTTATCTTGGCTGCAACAATCATGAGATGATCGAGTAATAAGAAAACAGGTCAGCATAGTTTCTAGTCTGGATTTCAAGAGAGAAAACTTTAAGCTAATCAGGGAGCTAGTTAACAATGTTCACCGAGTGTCTGGTTTTGAGGACTTAGAACTCCATGAGTGCTTGTAAGGCCTTAAGTCCCACATTTTAAAATGACTGGAAGAGGCAATCCTGTTGTATTACAGGTCAAGCAAGAGGGCCTGAAGACCAACTTAGCTAACAGGCAATTCCTATTGGAACTCAGGAGGAAAAAGAAAAGGTATGATCCCTTGAAAAAAAGTCAGTCCTTGTAGGAAAGCTACAGAGACGTGGTTTCCCTATGTGGGGAGAAGACATGAAAGATCAAAGCTCAACTGCAGTTGAAACTCAAAAGTTTTGAGTCAGACAAGAAGAAAAGCATTTTTCATCATGTTAAATGCAAAAGGAAGCCCAGGGGAAACACTGGATTGATAACTGGAAGATGATCACCTGAGAAACATGGATAAAAAAAAAAGGAAGCATTTTAATGGGTTGGGTTTTGCCTCATTCTTTAATAATAATTACATACTTTTGGCTGCCTGATTATCTGATTTGGAGGACAACAAGTATGGGAACAGTGAATTTTTATTTGTGGACACTAAAATTGCAAGGGACTGGTTGTATCTGCTTAATGTTCACAAGTCCATGGGGCCTGACAGGATTCATCCCAGAGCCCTGAAGAAGATAGCAACTGAACTGGTAGGACCCTTCTCAATCATCTACCAGAGGTCTTTGGAGTCTGAGGAGGTCCCTACTGATTGGAAGCTAGCCAACACTATTCCATTTTACAAAAAGGGCTTGAGGGAAGACCCACCAAGCTACAGACACATTAGTCTAACCTCAGTACATGGAAGAATTATAAAGAACATCACACTGGACAAAGTAAGCATCATACTAATTCAACACAGGTTCACAAACCTGTGTGCCTGAGAAGATTATGGAACAGATCCTCCTAGAAGCTATGTTAAGACATATGGAGATCATTCAAGATGGACAGCATGGTTTCACCAAAGCTTAGTCTTGCCTGACCAACCTAGTGGCATTCTATGATGGAGTGACCATATCAGTGGACAAAGGAAGAGCTACTGATGTCACCTGTCCAGGTTTTTGCAAGGCCTTTGACACTGTCACCCACAACATCCTTCTCTCTAAGCTGGAGAGATATGTGTTTGATGAACAAACTATTTGGTGGATAAGGAATTGGTTGGATGGTCACATCTAGACTAGAGTAGTGGTCAACAGCTCAAGGTCCAGATGGACACCAGTGATTAGTGATGTATCTCAGCAGTCTGTCTGTTCAATATTTTCATCAGTAACAGATCATGAAATTAAGTACACTTTCAGCAAGTTAGCAGATGACACCAAGCTATGTTGTGTGATTTCAATACCTGAGGGGTGGGATACCATCCAGAGGGACTTCTACAAGTTCAAGAAGTGGGCTCAAGTGAACCTCAAAAGATTGAATATGTTTAAATGCAACGTCCTGTAGCTGGGTCAGGGCAACCCCAGGTATCAATACAACTAAGGGATGAAAGGATTGAGATAAGCCCAGCAGAGGAGGACTTGGGGGTACTAGTGGATGAATAGCTGGACATAAGCCAATAAAGTACACTCACAGCCCAGAAAGACATTCATATCCTGGACAACATAAGCATCATACTAATTCAACTCTCCCCCAGTACAGGAAAGACATGGACTTGTTCAAGGGGGCCCAGAGGAGGGCCACAAAATTATCAGAAGGCTAGAATACCTCTCCTGTGGAGACAGGTTGAGAGACTTGGGGATTTTCAGCCTGGAAAAGAGAAGACTCCAGAGACACACTATAGCAGCCTTTGTGCATCTAAAGGGGGTTTATAAGAAAGATGGAGATGGACAATTTATCAGGGCCCATTGCCATAGGACAAGAGCTAATGGTTTTAAACTAAAAGAGTAGATCTATACTATATATAAGGAAGGAACTTTTTACAATAAGAGGTTGAAAAACTGAAACAGGTTGCCCAGAGAACTGGTGGATGTACCAAATTCAGACATTCAAAGTCAGATTGGATGAGGCTGAGCCACCTGGTCTAGTTGAAGATCTTCCTGCTTATTGCCTTCAAGGGTCCCTTCCAAATCAAACTATTCTACCAATATGATTCTATGAAAAATCCTGTCTAATTTGACATTCTATGGTTACTTCACCTGCTTTGTGGACGAAGGGAAAGCAGGGATTTAGTTTTTCTGGATTTTATCCCTGGTGAAGAGACTGGCAGCCATGTCCTCTGAGAAGAGGCTGAGGACTCTAGGTTTGTCTCTTATGGAGAGAGGGGGACTGAGGAGTGATCTCATTGGGTCTGTCCAACTGGCTAGTTATGCTTCCCAGGAGACGCCCAGGCCCTGTTACCCTTCAACCTGGAACCATCTCAGGGGCTTCCAAGAATAGTCAAAGAACCTAATCCTGATTGGCCTTGGTGTAAGAATCCTTCCCATGTCTGGTATGGCACCAGACTGGGTGCTTCAAAGCACTGAGACCCCTGACAACATCACTACATCCCATTTCTTATGGCTATTGCCACTGGTTCCACAAGAGATTAGGAGACAGCCCCACTCACTGCCCCTCCATCTACTATTCTTTGGAGGAAGGCCTTTGAGATGCTGGTCTGAGGCAGTCCTCGTGCCCAGGAGGTCCAAGGTGCTGACCCTGTCTGTAGTGGCAATAAACTTAGCACAGCTGCTAGAGCTCATCTCTGGCTTTAACCTTTTCTGAGAGTTATCTGCCTGCCTCACTTTGTGGCAAGATGTTCAGGTTTTATCTAAAGTCCTGGTAAATCTCTGTTTTCCTTTAGGTTTTATTATAGTATTTTGAGTCCTGAAAGACTAATGTCATTTTCTATGTTGGTGCCAAACTTCAGACTATGTAAATAAGGACATTAACACTATATGCATTCATTTAGTTGTGTTAATGCTAGAGGTAAAAGAAAGACTTTTGGTTTTCTCTGCGTGAATTTTGCAGAGACGTAGAGAGCACACAGGATTTCCTCACCACCCCTTACCAATGTGCCAACAAGTGACTTTGTGACAAGAGACCCTACTACCCTGCTTATGGTGAGGTCGTCCTCTTGGAAAGAACTCCTGAATTTTTCTCTCTTCTTGATGATCTTTTTCTTGTACTTCAGTAGCTTTTTCCCTCCTTTAGGTTTCATCCTTGGTATCTTCCTTGGAGATGTCTCAAAGATTCCATTTCATTTCATTACATTACATTCTTTAGCATATCATCTAGAACTAAAATACTTCAGTAGTGTATATAGTATTTAAGATCCAATCACTTTCATTTAAACTGCCCTCGCATTTACTAATGAATTTTGTAATGTCACTCTTGAAACAGCAATTACTGTGCATCAGTAATGAAACTAGTTTAACTATTGTAATAGTGACACTAGAAATACGCCTTTTCCCCTTCCAGCTTTGTCTGCAATGTTTCTACAAGGCTTTGTTTTGAAAAAGTATTTATTTTCATAAGCTATCACTCCAACCACGTGCCACTTCAAGGTTGCTGACTTTCTTCTCCAACTTTTAGTAAGTATCAAATTGTATCTCTTTATATGTCCAGAATATATGATAACTTATTTATATTTTCATTGGCATTGTCAAGTTTTGTTCATTCTACTTTTTTAAACAGCCCATATTGAAATCTAGACATGAATCTTTGATCAGATTTTTTTTAACCAGATGAGGAAATTGCTACCGTTGAATAACATTTCCTTTGAATGTGTTCTATCAATGTAGCATTTTCTAATTAATATTTTGTTCATTGTTCCTCAGTATAACATTTTGTTGTGCTTAACAAAAAAGACAACAATAACTTTTCTATCAAAACAAACCCTTTTGTTAAGTGCCCAAGCCATTTGTTTACCCACAGCAGGGATGTGTTACAGTTTAACCTCTAGAAGTACCAAGTCTGCAGTTTACTGTGGAAACCTGAAAGAGTTCATGTATATCACACATAGAGTATGCCACATATTTGCTCATCTAAATAAAGAACTCTTGATTGCTCCCTTTCCAGATTAATTCAAAAAGCAAGAAAGTAAAATAGTGAACATAGATATCCATCTATCATCTTCAGGGTACATTAGCCTCTGAAATCATTGTGTAAATGGGACAGTAGAACTATGAGAAGGTGTTGGCAAGCCCAAACACCTTATGGAACAGGAGAAGAAAATAACAGTGGAATTGTGGTATGTCCAAGTATGACCATCACTTTCAAGTTTAGAACCTCAATTGCTGGTCACACCGTTTCTGATACAAGCCAGGATGCCATTGACCTTCTTGGCCACCTGGACACACTGCTGCCTCATGTTCAGTCGACTGTCGACCAACACGCCCAGGTCCCTCTCTTCCAGGCAGCTTTCTAGACAGACTTCTTGTAGTCTGTAGCTCTGCAGAGGGTTGTTGTGCCCCAAGTGCAGGACTTGGCATTTGGTCGTGTTAAACCTCATGCCATTGGACTCAGCCCAGCAGTCCAGGCTGTTCAGATCCCTTTGCAGAGCCTCCCTACCCTCCACTAGATCCACATTTCCACCCAGCTTAGTGTCATCTGCAAACTTGCTAAGGGTGCACTCAATGCCTTCATCCAGGTCATTGATGAAGACATTGAACAGGGCTGGACCCAGCACTGAGCCCTGGGAAATCCCACTTGTCACTGGCCTCCAGCTGCATTTAACGCCATTTACTACCACCCTCTGGGCCCGGCCATCCAAACAGTTTTCTACCCGGGAGAGTGTGCGCCTGTCCAGGCCAGAGGTTGACAGTTTCCACAGCAGAATGCTGTGAGAAACTGTGTCAAAGGCTTTACTGAAGTCCAGGAAGACCACATCCACAGCCTTTCCCTCATCCAGCAGCCGAGTCACTTTGACATAGAAGGTGATCAGGTTAGTTTGGTAGGACCTGCCTTTTGTGAAGCCATGTTGGCTGGGCCTGATGACCCAGTTCTCTTGCATGTGCTTAATGATAGCACTCAAGATCACCTGTTCCATGACTTTCCCTGGCACTGAGGTCAGACTGACAGACCTGTAGTTCCCCGGATCCTCCCTGCGACCCTTCTTGTAGATGGGGACAACATCAGCCAGCCTCCAGTCCAGTGGTACCTCCCCAGTCTTCCAGGACTACAGGAAGATGATGGAAAGGGGTTTGGCCAGTACATCCTCCTGCTCCTTCAATACCCTAGGGTGAATTCCATCTGGCCCCATAGACTTGTGGGTGTCCACTTGGGCAAGTAAGGCTCTGACCATCTCCTCTTGGATCATGGGAGCCTCGTATTGCTCCTCTAGTTCTCCTCTAGTTTGTACACAGAGGGAACAACTTTCTTTACAATTAAAGATTGAGTAAAAGAAGGCATTAAGTACCTCAGCCTTCTCTTCATCCTCTGTCACTGTTGTTCCCTCTGTGTCCAAAAGAGACTATATGGTCTCCCTAGTTCTCCTTTTGTTATTTATATATCTATAGAAAATTTTTTTATTATCTTTCACGGACTTAGCTAACCTGATTTCTAGTTCAGCCTTAGTCCCTCTGAGTTTTTCCCTACACAACCTCACTTCCCCCCTGTAGTCCACCCAAGAGGCCTGTCCCCTCTTCCAGAACCTATAAACATTCCTCTTCTTCTTAATGTCACTTAAGATATCTCTACTCAACCAAGCTGTTTTTTTCCCCTGTCGGCTTTTTTTCCAGAACACAGGGATGGCTTTCTCCTGAGCTGCTAGGATCTCCTTTTTGAAGAGCTCCTAGCCTTCATGGGTTCCCTTGCCCTCAAGGACTGTCTCCCAGGAGACTTTGCCAACCAGCCTTCTAAAGAGTTTAAAGTCTGCCCTCTGGAAATTTAATGCAACTGTCCTGCTAACCACCCTCTTCACTTCTCCTAGAAGAGAAAACCCTATCATCTCATGATCACTTAGTCCTAGGCATCCTCCTACTGCCACATCCCCCACAAGGCCTTCTCTATTCACAAACAGTAAGTCTAGGAGGGCACCTTCCCTCGTTGGTTCATTCACCAGCTGTGCAAGGAAGTTGTCTTCCACACGTTCCAGGAACCTCCTAGACTGCGTCCTTTCTGCTGTGTTGTACTCCCAGCAGATATCAGGGAGAATGAAGTCTCCCACAAGAACAAGTGGCATTGATTTGGAGATTAACCCCAGCTGTTTATAGAAGAGCTCATCAGCTGCTTCTCCTTGGCTGGGTGGCCTGTAAGAAACTCCCATCACAAAATCTACCTTCTTATGGGCTCCTCTGATTTTAACCCACAGGCACTCAATCTCCTCATCGCCACAATCCATCTCAGTGGTGTCCAAGTCCTCCCTTACAAAGAGGGCTACACCACCTCCTCTCCTACCCTTCCTATCCCTCCTGAAGAGTTTGTACCCCACCATATCTGTACTCCAGTTATATGAGTCATCCCACCATGTTTCCGTGATGGCAATGACATCATAGCCTCCTTGCCCTGCGACAGCTTCCAGTTCTTTCATCTTATTCCCCATGCTGCGTGCATTGGTGTAAATGCACTTCAGCTGAGTATCCGATCCTTCAACCCTCTTAGAGGGGACAGTGCTTGCTCCCAATTGCCTGTTAACTGGAGTAGCTGGCACCAGTATACCTGTATCTCCTTTGCTGCTCCAGGGTGCATTCTTCCCCACTTCATGTGCGATGATGTGCTGGTGGTCCTCATCAGCACACCCTCTCCTAATCTCTAGTGTCCCGCATCGAGGCACGCTCTTGCCTAGCCTTGATTCAATCCCCTCCCCCTTCACATCTAGTTTAAAGCTCGATTTATGAGCTTAGCTAAGTTTTAAGCAAGGGCCTTAGCCCTGCCACAAACACATTTGTTTTCCTTGGGAAAAACAGAAATTTGACTGCAAAAATATCAGGACATGATGTCTGTTAAATTTTTCCCTCCAGTAGTAGCTTGAAAATGTTTTGTAGAGAACTGATGAAGAAAATTGAGTTTTCTTAACCGGGTGAACATCAGTATCAATAAGAAGATGTCTTTGGCAGAGATCCTTTCACATCTATCTATCTATCTATCTATCTATCTATCTATCTATCTACCTACCTACCTACCTACCTACCTACCTACCTACCTATCTATCAATTAAAGAATGCAATAAGAGTGCAGATTCCTGAGGTGGAAGTTTACAAAAATAACTTGAAAGCAGGCAGAACAAAACAAAAGCATAGAAAATCATGAAAAAGATAATGAGATGTACCGAGATGATGGGGATAAAACCAAGTCAGCAATACCTTGGGGACAAGATCTTCCACACCTGAACAACCTAAAGGCAGAAATACATAGACAATAATAATAATAAAAAAACTTCAACTTTTTCAATCATCATTAGAATACTGACTTTTATAAACTACTATCTACTATGAGATATTTATCATATTTCCTAGGTATGCCTAGAATACAGTAAAATAAATTATACATAGTAACAATCTTGCTCCTCCTCTAGCCACAGAATTAGCCCCTTTAACTGCTTGAACTGTTGGGTTTCCAGTATGATAGAAATAAGACCTGTATAAATATTTAGGATAAAGAACTACCTAAAAGGTAGCCGGCTAACTGTCAATATTTAATCCATAGAACAGATTATCTGGAAAAAAAAGTAATACTGCCTACTAGAACTACACAGTTCAGAGTTTCACAGGGGAGTGTAATAAACATCTCAACTTATTTTATTGATGAAGAAGCTCAGATGTGGCAAGTGAAACAATTTTCCCTCATCTCAGAGCCAAAGTTGGTAAAACACCAATTTACATATATACATAGAAATTCTCAGTAATGCAGGGGTTGTGAGGTGTCAGTTATTGTAGCAGAATATTCTTGAATGCCTTTGAAATACCTCTGGCAGTCTATGGAAAACTGTATAAGGGAAAAGTTCTGACTCTTCTAATATATTAGCAAGCTATAATTACCCTAAGGTTTTCTTCTGTTGTTTTTAACAGCTACAGTTCTCCATAGAACACCGCATGCAACTACATATCTATGCAATCATGAATGCAAGAAGGTATTAGCTTTTTCTGTCTTGATTTGAACAGGTGAAGCCAGGGATATCTTTTATCAATTTGTGATTGTCCATTTCTGGTCAGTTGTGATCCAAACTATAGAGCACTTAGGAAAATTTGCTTTCTGTGCTTTACCTGTCTGTCTGTATTTATCAAATGTCTACGTTCATAGAACTTTTCATGTTGAACTGTAGAAGTTATGATGGACATGAGACAGTCAGGAACGGGAGTTATCACAAAGAATTAAAAAACCCCCACTTTTAAGTGTAATTCAACACTTGAACCATAGTGGACAGTAGTCTCGTAAGAATCTTCACTTATCATCAAACACAATTAGGAAGCACAACAAATGGAAGTTGTTCTTACCAGAAAATAAAGACTCCTTCTAAATTCCTTTGGATAATTTCTGCCAGGAGGAGAGGGACCTGGGGGTGTTGGTTGACAACCGACTGAACATGAGCCAGCAGTGTACCCAGGTGGCCAAGAAGGCCAATGGCATCCTGGCTTGTATCAGAAACGGTGTGACCAGCAGGTCCAGGGAGGTGATTCTCCCTCTGTATTCAGCACTAGTGAGGCCACTCCTTGAATATTGTGTCCAGTTCTGGGCCCCTCACCACAAGAAGGATGTTGAGGCTCTGGAGCAAGTCCAGAGAAGAGCAACAAGGCTGGTGAAGGGGCTGGAGAACAGAATCTATGAGGAGCGACTGAGAGAGCTAGGGTTGTTTAGCCTGGAGAAGAGGAGTCTGAGAGGAGACCTCATTACTCTCTACAAGTACCTGAAAGGTGGTTGTGGAGAGGAGGGAGCTGGCCTTTTCTCCCAAGTGACAGGGGACAGGACGAGAGGGAATGGCCTCAAGTTCCGCCAGGGTAGGTTTAGGCTGGGGATTAGGAGGAGGTTTTTCACGCAGAGGGTCATTGGGCATTGGAATAGGCTGCCCAGGGAGGTGGTTGAGTCACCTTCCCTGGAGGTGTTTAAGACACAGGTGGATGAGGTCTTGAGGGACTTGGTTTAGTGTTAGATAGGAATGGTTGGACTAGAAGATCCAATGGGTCCCTTCCAATCTGGTTGTTCTGTGATTCTGTGATTCTGTGATAATTATAGATGTTTATTTGGCCACGGACCAATCAAATGGGTCCGCTCTCTTGCACAAGACAAAATTGTGTGCATTTACAGTGTTGCTGGTCTTAGCACTATATGGCTCACATGCCACCTGGTGGACAATCTTTGTAATTTTACTATTATCTTTTATGGTCACTGATAAATAATTCATATGCTAGCTGTGTCCAGAGAGAGATTTTTCTGATCTTCCTTGTTTTGGATTATCTGCATGAATTCTTTGGAGCTTTAGTAGTCTTAGAGGAAAAGACGTTACAATGGGAAGGGAGCATGTTGAATATTTTGATTCGATAGTACCACAGTGTTAAGTACCTTCTTTGCTGTAGCAAGGAGTTTCCTACATAAATAAAGTCACTGTCTAGGAATTCTGCTCAGTGCAAGTTCTTGTCCTGACAAAACAATTCTCACTGTTTTTCTCTGTTAAAATAGTGACAAGGAATCAGAGAATTACATTTAAAGATTTACAAGTTTCATTAGCAGCATATTTTTATTTATTTTCTTTCTCAGCAACCTTATTAATAACATAAGCTGGATTATCATTTTTCCATACTGAAAATGATTAATTTTGAATGATTTTTTCTATGAGGAAAATGAAGCATCTTTAATGGAGAGTCACGTTCTCTACTTGTTGACATCAGATGCCAGTAATCCTATTCACAGTCAGGACCACCTTCATGGACTAATGGATGGCAGCAGTGCTGATGGAATGTACTATATGTGCTTCATAGAACTGGGTGTCAAAATCTGTTACTACCTGAAAACTCTCAACATAAAAAACAGAAAGTATTTTCTGACACACTTGCATCTAGCATGCTCTGGACTATGCAGTAGCAGTTATTCCAGATTTGTTCAATTTTTATTGTTTCATTGATACTATGCCCAATGTTCCAAGTGCCTTTCTGCAATAATTTTCTGTCTCACCAATTTTACTTTCAAAATAATAATTAAAAAAAAGAAACCCTAGCATACACTGTATGTGACTTAATGTCTGGAATGTAAAAAAGGGAGAGAAATGGAAAAAAGGGAAATTCACAAGATTCATTTCAAAACATGGACATAGGGTTGTCCTAAAGGGGATATGTAAAATTTTATCATTTCTATGTACCAGAGTTTAAAAATATATCTGTCCAATGGAAAGAAAGGTGAAATATGCGTGTGTTTTATATATCATATACAATGAAAATAATAGTAACATTTAAGTCTTTTTTCTACTTGTACAATCTGAGAGGAGCTTCACTGAGAGTCAAATTACACTAGGAGTCAGAAAAATCCATATCTCACAAGAATTTACCAACATGTAATTCTAGAACTATTTTATTTATTTATTTATTTATTTATTGACTTATATTTATGTCAGGAAACACTCCTGTATGTAGGGATGGCTAGAACAGAAGCAGGGAGTAGGTGTGTTGTGGAAGCTGTAATTTTTAAGGTTTTAGTGTCTTACTAAGAGAAATTTTGGTTTTGTCACATAAGACAGGACACTTTTAACATCTTTTATGTAAGTATATTTCAAGACAATGGCCATAGTTAATTTTAGTATCATAATGTGCTTCTGACCAGAGTAGGAAGTTATTTAATTTTCTCAATAATTTTGGACAGTCAGAGACTTGTTTCTATACAGTATGTCATTGTTGTCTGATGAGAATTTTCAGGGTATGACAACAGATTTGCACTGGAAATGTTTGCTGGTGTCTGAAGGATGAATGGCATCTACCTTTAAATGGTTTTTACCTTTTGTTTATTACTCAGTAGATTTTGGTTGATCAGTAAATTACAGGGAAATAGCTATTTATTTAACATTGGAAAGAAGGATAATTGTTGACATTCTTCGCATTCCATGAGTAGAGTATACACAGGCTTCTTAAATGTCTGAACTTCTGTTTCTGTCCAGGCTTGAGATTGTTCGCGATGCTCCACCCAGTCCTAAATTAATATGAATATCTAGTTCATCACTAAAGGCTGCTTGGTCCTAGTGGTGTGCCTAGATCTATGGCTAGATGCATTATGCATTTTGCTGCCTATAGTTTATACAGTCCATAGTGATGAGAAATGGGCAAATACATGCATCTAATAAAGTGTGGATATCTGTGGATAGCATACTCTTCTTTAAAACTGTCCTCTTTCTAGTGAGGGGGGACTGGGTTTGTTTTTGTTTTTGTTTTTTTTAATTTGGCTCTGAAGACACAACAAAATTGTGTGATTCTTTCCATCACAGTCATAAAAGGAGGAAAACTCCACTGGACAGAGTGAATTGAATAGACAAGAGAAGTCAGCCTTTCCTTTTCCTACCTGTAATGGCAGAGAAAAGACACAATTAATATGGGTATAATTTATGTATTAATAAAATAAATGTAGTGGAAAGAAAAGAATCATATGAGCTGATTCTGGACTCCACATGTACCGAGTTCTGCATACATTGGCAACACAAAAGATAATAATTCTGAAATAAAAGTTATTTTGTTTCTAGTTTTCATGGAAAACATAGGTACTCAGAGTAACTCAAGAAGCTTTTAGTTGGAAGGTTCATAATTTTGTACAGTTAAACACGCTGCATAACTAAATCAAGTACTGAGCAGAATACAAAGATCTATCATAGAATTTCCATAAGATTTTATATTCATATTAATTTTTCTGGGTGTAAATTGAATTGCTGTTGTCCATAGACCTTAGCTAACATGTATATGAGGTGAACATCACCACTGACTAGTTGAGTCAGAGGAGCAATTCCTCCCTTACTCCAAACATCATGTCACCTACATGAACTAATGAATCCCTCAGGAGCAGGAAAGCTAAATCCTGTCTGAATAGTTTTTGCTCTTGACACTTGAAAACTACAAACTTTCTGTTTCCAAATAAATTAAAATCTAATCCTACTGTTTTCATTACACCTTAACGGATACAAGGTTTCCTTTGAAATTAATAATGGTCACAGAAATGCATATTAGGTACCTTGAAAAATCAGACTGAAATATTTAAAAACTTTACTGAACTATAAGCTTGCACACTTCTCATGTGAAAAATGCAGCTGAAGAATCATCCTCTAAGCATGATATTTTACAAAAAAGTAAATTATCTAGCTAGTAGCATTTTATGACCGAGATGATTGAGACACATGACTAGTTAAACTAACTTGTCAATTTTCAGAAGGATAAGAAGAGTTTTCTGCATAAGTGTAGTCGTTTCTGTAAGTAAACATCCCTTTGTGTTTCTTGACATGCATTAATTTAAGCCCATTTCTTGCAGGTTTTTTCCTCTGGCTTTCAACCATGTATTTTAATGTTCAAAAATCTGTCTTATTTTCAATCTGATTGGGACCCCAAAATAATCTCAAGATAAGGAACAATATTGGCACATGAGCAAATGGATATAAATCAATAACAAATATATTCCAATGATTTACTTCTTGTAATCCCATAGACTGCTAGCTGAGCAACAGAGAAAAAGTTAGAGCAATCAAGGTTTGAAATAAAACCAAGGTCAGCCAAGCTGAACAGAAGATTGGAATAAAACATGCACTTTTTCTGGGAAGAACATATTCTCTAGTCTGGGTTGTCAAAATATCCCTGTGAGTGTCTGAGAATTCTATAGGTGCTTCTGAAGCACCTGCATCATCAAATATGCCAATTTTGCAGATATGCTCATTTGCAAGAAGTGTGCTGAGGCATGTCCTGGAGCTGATGGAGCCTTCTGTGCCTGTTAACTCATCAGGACAATATTTTGACCAACAAACTCTAAGAAGGCAGTCCACAAGCTGATGGAGAAGCAGAAGTGTGGATGGACAGCACGTAGACAATAGGGTATGCTGTACTTTCAGCTTTTCAGAATGGTATTAACCTATTCTACAACTCTTACATAGAGTGGTCTTCACTAAAAGCAGAAGTGGCAAGCAACTAAGTCATCATCTGCTGTAAGATGAGCAAGTACAGAATAGTTTTTCATTCTTTCATTTGCATCTAAAATTCACCCACGCTTGCAGGCATGTTCATGGGTAGAACAATGAGACCTTACTTTGTCTCATTGAAGTTGGAAACACAGTAGGACTCAGTATTTTTATCACAGCTAAACTTATAATTAGATTGCATTCCTCTTGTTTCTTGAAGCCCTCACATTCTTCTCAGTTCTCAACTTTTACCAGAGAGATTCAAGGTCTTTTTAAAGTGGAAATAAAATAACCTAACCTTCATCATTCTTTCTCACAGAGTACAGCCATATACACTTCGCCATGTTTCAAGATTTTTGTCTGGAATATTAAAGATCGTTCACTTTTCAAAAGTGACGACTGGTGCTAATAAATACCCCTCTGCACTCAAAATGTTTATACAAAATGCAGAAATTTCTGCAACATATCAGTGTATCACTCTTGAATGATGCACAGCAAAAATGTACATACTCTGAAAGTTATGAACATTTCTGCTACTACTTTCATCTAGTTCACCTATAGCTTTATCATATTTTCTTTTTGGATATCAAAAGGCATTAGCTTTTTAGCCAAAGTCATCATGTGCCTTTTTTTCCCTTTAAAGTACTTTTCACTTAGGTTCTTCTACCTTTTCCTCTTGAAGTGTGTTTCTCATGACTAAATCTTTCACGTTCTCTCATATTGTCTCATACTCTCTGGCACCTCCATCAAAGTACTAACGAAGCACTTTCAGTTCACTTGCCCTAATATGTCAACTTGTCCTATAGGGCAAGAGGCTTAGCTTTTGCTTATTTGTCTGTCTGGCATTAGAAACCCAATTTTGGTCTCAGAGGTCTTGTTTATGGTAGTTGGAATACGGTTGAATTTGGACACTGCATAGATTTCTGTGTTTGTTCTACATACAGATATAGTATTTATTCAAATTGATGAGATTAATTCAATATTTGTATGATTCTTTGAAATCCTTATATGTGGTGGAGAATAAATTATTATTTATTCATTGTATGCCACATTGCAGTGAGTAACATACCATAGCCTAAGCACCTTTTATTATCAGTGCATCTATAGTTAAAAACTCATGTGTTATTGTAGAAGTGACTCTTTGGTCTACCTAATATTACTTCTTTATAATTTTTAATTAAGGAATGATGTAAGATCAGGATGTATAAGTCTTTCATCACATACAGGCATTTTTTCATGTTCAATACTTTCAAAAACCTTGAGATTCTTCTGTGATTCTTCTGTGGTCATACCTCAGAGAAAGTATCCCCAAGTCAACCTGTGTTTCATAATATTGTGAAAAAGATTTGTGCTTGAGAGATAGGACTTTATCTTGGATGAAAAATCTGGGCAATTGACATGACTTAGGTGACCTCTTCCAGTCTTGTTTTCTTCTGGATGCATATTATCCAGAACGTATTTTAGTAATAAACTTGTCATTTCAATAATAAGCTTGTCACTCCCTAATAGATATTTGTACTTCATTTTATATGTCCATGACATATTAAATAATCACATAACATAATGGGGGATTTTGTATGAGTGGGTGATATATACACACATATATTGACTCTCCAAGAGATAACGTAACTGGATGGTGGTGTGATGCTGACATGTAAATAAGGCAGTTTACCCACAGAATCCTTCACAGTTCTGAGGTCTCATTTCAGATTCCTTTAGGTTTTTTTTAAAAAAAACTTCCTTCCTCAGCTAAGGAGCTTTCTATTCTCCAAACTATAGGAAATATGCACTAAAAATTTTTCACATGACACCAAACTGGAAATAAATTTCAAAGTGTATTATGGTTATTGTTACAAGAGTCATCACATAGAGGGATATTATTGTCTCTCTTACTTTCTCAAGAGTACTAAGAGGCTAGCTACACCTTTCCTACTGTTGTGTAGCAAAGCATGTGAAGGTTCATTGCCTCAAACTACTGATTGCAGAAAAGATTTTTAAACTATGCCTTTTATTAGATGCTTCCTAACTCCAGTCAATAAATGCAGGCTGTTTTGCAATGTATAAATTAAAATCTAGAGATGTAAAAACCCGAACATGGCTTGTTTTAAATTAAGATGAATTGGTCTTCATGAAAGGCCTCTGCACCATCAAATCTGATGAGAGGTTACCATTAAAGCTGGTTGTAAATGCAACATTTCAAGCACCAGAAGAGAGCTCTTCACATTGTGTTCCACATATCAAGGCTACCTGTTTGCTTTTGGTATGTCAGTGTAGAAAGAAGAATGACAAAAAAGATCACAGTGCAGCCCTGCAATTTGTACTTTGATTTTGTTCCCTCATTTCTACTATTCATTTTTTATCCTGATTGTATAGAAAGAAATCATTTCATTCTCAGTGTCATTGATGCTCTCAAATGGCTATCTACATGTCAAGAACAATCATTTGTGCTCACAATATTTGTATGCACATTTATGTTGTACATGTGTGGATCATTTTATTGTGTTACTACACCCTGCTGACCACTCTTCCTGAAAGAACATCAGCCTAACTGCGACAGGAGTACTCTGATCTAGTCATGGATACGTCTTTTTTTTTCAGGATATAACTACAGTAGCATTGAATTTATAGCAATATGTCAATAAATTAAATAAAATCAGTGGGTTTTCACATTGCCACCCCAGTTAGCACTCAGTCAGCTTTCTTCACTAAAAAAACCCTGAACAAACCTTTGGTGTCTATGCCTTTTAAGGCAGTAGGAGAGTTAGTGGCTCTAATGAAAACATCCAACGGGTGAATGGGAACATTTCTCACAGCATATGTTACAGTAGCTCCATTGTGAACTGCGGGCTGATCTGATCTGGTCATGCTTGTCTGTAATTCTTGTGCAGCTCAGAAACTCCACTGAAGCCCAAGCAGTTATCATGCCTGTATAGTCATAGCAAGTGATTAACTAGAGTTAGCACAAAGCTCACCTAACTCTTCCAGTTTTTTAAAAAAAGTTGCCAGATTGCCAGTCTTCATACAGTTGATGTACTTAATGCCAGGCTGTTTTTGTTAGAAATGAGAAGCCTAACAGAAACGGGGGGAAAAATGAAGAAAAGAAACATAGGAGATGCATAGGAAATTATCAGACAGACGGGTGTGCAGACAGGCAAAACAGTACATATTTACCTTTAAAGTGTAATCTTATTCAAATAGCATTCAGAAACTCCAGTCGTGACTGACAACCAGTTCTCTATTAGGTGCACTGTAGACATTTAATGAAAGGTAGTCCTAGAGTCATAAAGGGAGAATTACTGCAGCTTGACATTTGACTGCAACACAAAATATCTTACCACAATCAGTTGTACAAGAGAAATTATAACCAGATTCAAGAGGACTCTGGATACTCCTAATACTATAAGACAAAGTAAATGGTAGTGGTTTAAAGTACTTTTATTGTCATGTATCCATATACTGTTTGTATTAAGAGTTGAAGATAAATATATCTATTAGTGTGGTAATTGAGGCTGAATGATATGGACAATGTAACAGAGAAGTAAATAAATATTTATTCAGAATGCTTAAATGCTTTAGTAGCTTTTGTGCATTTATTCTCCTGACCTCTTACAACATGTTAAATATGTACTGAGTAGACAATGAAGCTGTATACTAAGTAGTACAAACTGTTTAAAATAAAGCAATGTTTTAAAGTTACTAGTGGTGAATTATTCCAAAATGTTTACCACAGAAGTTCCCAAGATAAGGGTTGTAGAGCACTGTCAGTTTAAAGAAAGAAATCTTGTCAGAGTATGCTGACTCTGTCCCATGTTTCTATCTGCCAATTTGCATTAAAACATATCAAAAAAAAAGTCAATTCTTCCCTAATATTACTTAGATGTGGAAGTATTTACTGTATTTACGATTTGTGGCTATTTGTCTTGAAAATCCCTCAAGTCACACGGAGTCTCTTCATCCAGGCATAAATAATAGTATAACAAGAACTGCAAGTCTCATTTCTACCATTTACCTTGCAGGTTGTATATTGGTGAAAGGATGCTTTCCCCTCGACCCATAACTAACAGAAGGAAATGTTCCAAATTGATTTTAGTTTCCCCTTTAAAGGTGACTAGAAGTATTTCTAACATAATTGTAGTAGCTTTTGATAATATTACTATAATTCACTTTGTGTGCATTTTTTTCTTCCCCTGTACATCCATGAATTTCCTATGAAATAGTCTAGACCAAAATAAGAAAAAAATTATTTTAGCAGAGTATTTTAAATGTATATATAAATGTATTTTTAAAATACATTCTCAATATAATCTGTTGAAAAGATTGGTACTTAAATGCAAGGCAGGTTTACTATAGATGCTTTCAAAATAATTAACTTACTGTTATTTTGTACACTTCTTAGATACTCAGCGTCTGTTTCTTTGTGCATATATAAGGCATAAATATATATTCCTATTTGATTCAGCAGCAAAACTCCCTCTGGAGTACTAGGATTCCACCTTACTCAACCAAATCTCTTAACACAAGACAAGGGTACAGAAAATGCCATTTAATATATTACCCATCTAGTAAAAATCTGAGTGATGTATAAAAACTATATCAATATAAAGTCAATATAAAATATTTTTGCTATTGACAATATTACTACATAATGTTACTAAGAGAAGGTACCTATATAATCTAAAAAAAAAAAAAAAAAAAAAAGAAAGCTGAGAGAAATAAAACTTGTAAGGTCTTTATTCCAGAATCAAATAAAAATAGATTTGTTAAGGGGTCACACTTTTGAGGAATTAATACATGTTTTAGAAACAGTCTAGACATTTTTTCACTGCGATTTTCTCAGGTGATTAATTTGGTTGAACTCTCAAAGGACTACTGCATTCAGATGGCTTTTCCTGATCATATTCTCTGTTTTCTGTGCAAAAAACCAGTTTCATCCTGCAAGCTTTATGTACATGACACAAGAACCAGATAAACTTCCAGCTGGGCTGGTTTCATTAGAAGCAGCTGCAGGTTGCTCCATATAATTCCCTAAAAAAGTAAATTTCTCAAAATAGGAATATTCATGGACATAACATTTCCAGCTTGGAAGAAAATTATAATAAAATGGACACCATATTAAAAATACTTGTCTCCATGCTTCTTGTATATTGATTCCCTTTGTCATTAATAAACTTTAGAGTTAGTAGGCATGCAAAATTTTTTTGATACAGAAAACATCCAAATAATTTTACAGATGGTGTTTAAATGAGAAGTGGAGACAAACACACTTGAGGTGGTGTCCTAAGGTAAACTCAGAAGAAAAAGAAAGACATGAATGTGTAGAAGAATACTATGTATCGGAAAAGAGAAATATTTTGGATTGTTCTAGGGATGAGAAGCAATTAAATTGTATTTGTAAAAATCCCCAGAATCTTCAAGGCGCATTAAACTGGAATCCATTTCTATTTGCATGCCTTCAAAATGCAGATTTAAGTCTAGTACATGCCTGAGACATATTGTATATTTCTTACTTGTTTTGCTTGTCGAAATCTTTCATTTTGCCGTGTAGACTGAGAATAAAAAAACTCTATTTCTAAATAGAATTTAGGAAATTTTTGTATTTCTAAAAACAGATGCTGTCTTGAGGACACATTTAGACTAGAGAGTATGTAGGGGCATGAATCTGAGAACTTCTGAGTACCTTCAATTTCTTTAATTTCTGTATGAATGAGACTCTGAAGTCTTAATCTTTAACAATGACATATTGTTCATTTTGAGAGTTTAACTTTTTTTTTCTGAAAAAACCCTTTGTTGTGAAGCGTGTAAAGAATGAACCAGAACCATATTTTGCTATGATTAACTATATGCAAATTTCCAATTTTTTATTTGCTTGTTTAACAACAAAATTATTGTCAAGTCAAAAAAAAAGCATTAATTTCAAACAACAATGCTATCTTTTTAGCTGCATGAAGCAAGAAAAAGATAATCGCTCTTTTCTGCCAGTGTATCCTCATCTTCCTTTTACCTACATTAGGAAGGTCAGGAAAGACTTTATTTCCTTACATTTCTAGAAAATAAATATTTTCTTCAGGTCTTTATAACTTCACAATTTCCATGTGCCCTCTTTCTCCCTCAGAGAAAGACCCATGTTTACAGACAGTCCCAGTGGAAACCCCCATGTTGTTCTTGATAAATCCAAGACTTTCCTAGGCAATGTAACCATCCATTACATGGCATTTCATTCTATTCATATAACCATGAAGTCTTGCTTGGTAGTAGTTTGAAATACATTGTATCTATCTTTCCAGTACTCATATCTACCGTCCTAGGGCGTTGGATGGAAACACTGCTGTAGAGAGTTTTCAGAACCCTGGTATTCAAGGTGACCTTGGGAAACAAAAGTACAAAAGGGAAAAACTGTGTTAAAGTGTTACTTTGTTAGGAATAAAGAAGCATGGTTTCTGCTTTTTAATATTGATTCAGAAGTTTCAACTTGGCTTATTTTCTTCTCAGCTGATCACTTTATTGGATGACATTTGGTCCCACTAGTGATTGAAATTCTTAATTATCTTTTCTATCTTTCTGATATTGTGTTTTCCTTCTTGATACTTACATACTGTAAATATAGCTCTGTCCAGGATGAATTCCCTTTAGTAGACAATTCTTGACAGCCCTAGTAAATTCAGAATGATCTATTAATTCATCAATATGTGTATAATTTCCACGAGGTTCAATAAAAAATGTGTACTGTTTTAATAACTAGTGTCTTTTAAGACATTAGCATCTTGCTAACTGCCAGAGAGGTATCACCAGTAGACTTACGTATGTCCCCACTTTATAAGGCTCTGGGAGTGTTGGTTTGAAAAATAAGGAAAGGTTGATTTTCTTATGGGAGTAGCCTTGCTGGAAGACACTCCTTCAGCACATCATGGCTCTTGTGCCTGTCCCAGGCTTCTAGGACACTTTCCTAACCTAGAGTGTGTAACATGCAGGTCCCTGTTGACCCAAGTTGCAAGAACTTCTCAGTTGTAGGATGGAGATGCTAGAGCTTGCAGCTGTCCTGCTTAGACTGCAGGAGTGTCTCCCTGCTTGCTTAGAAACTTCCTCACATTTAGACTCTGGAAATAAAAGGTTAGAAGGAAGAGTAGAAGAAAGAGGTATCTAATAACTTCATATTGTGCTCTAACACAATTTGACCATGTCTTCAATGCAGAGGTTAATATACTCAACTTGGATCTCTTATATCATGTGAAGTAATATTGCAAAACATCCTCTAGGGAAAAAAAAATAGATGAGTTTATATATCATGGTTACCTTATTTTATAGAACTAAAAATGCCTGGAGATCTTTATAATGATTTTTACATGACAGAATCAGTCAAATTTAATGATTTTGCAGGGCCCAGTTGTGGTTATATCAAAAATAATTGCACAACTCATTGCTATTTCTACATATATATATATATATATATATATAAGGTAGTTTTTAAGGACTGATCCTGTTCTGAGGTGGGGAAAAATACAATAACCTGTGTTATTTCTTCTGTCTCAAACCATAGGGTAACTTTATACTACCATCATTATTGAGATATTAATGCACCAACTTTCTCAGTCTTCCCTTGTTTTATTACTTGTCTAATGCTTTTTAACTATTTTTAAGGTTGTGCATTCTTGTAAGTAATTTGAGTATGATTTTGAAAACCCCAGTTAGTATATGCTACAGATGTGTAAAGTTTGAATAATTCAAATCAAGTCAGATTTTTGTTCAGTAGAGGACTTAATTAAATGGTTAATGTGCAAGTATGTACGTATAAGTGCAAGTATAAATATAAATGTGTGATGTGCAACTATATTGCTTTTGTAGTGCCTGTTGGAAAGACCTTAAAACCCAGAAATTTAGTTTACAAAATGGTCTGATGAGCTTGTAAGTACTTACTCAGAGAAGCTGTTTATTACTTACTCAGGTGAATAATGAAGTCCAATGAATACTGAACGGGTTGTGAGACCTCAAAATCAAAGCAGTCAAATTAATTGGATGTTACAATCAAAAGGTTTTCTTTTTCAGTGAATATATGTCATCACTTTCTGATGATGTATCAACATTGTCATTTCTGGTATAGCTAAAGATCAGAAAATGTAGATTCATAAATTTGAAAAATTGTGGGATATAGAGTAGGAGGAGAATAGATGATATTAAAAAGAAAGAATTTATGAAAAGGGTGATTTTGAACCAAAATGGGACTAATTAATATTTGGTTCTTAGTTCATTCCCCAAAAAAACTTCACACATCCTAGTGACTACCAATATAAGGATATAGTGTCTGAGGAAATAGCGAATGTGGAGGGCCTGGCAGAGGGCTCAAGATGATACAAAGAAAAGTGTCTACAGGAGTGTTTATTCTTTTAAAAAGTGAAATAAGTATAGAACTTAGTAATCACAGCACCCTTTTTCATTCCACATTTACTACAGACTTATTGCTATTACTTCTATGAAAGCATTTAAAATATGATTCTATTATTATTTGATATTGATATGGCAAGGAAGGGAAAGGTTCAAGAAAGAAAACTTAGGCAGTTGCACAAGATACAAGATTATAGAAATGCTTTTTCTCAGTACTGACACTTAAGCTTTGCCCTGTGCTGTGCTAAAACCTCTAGGCCACAGCTCTCTTGGGAGATCACATATTATGTATGGATGAGTTTTCAAAGTGACCTGAAAGACAGGAACTGTACTCCCTCTGAAAGGCAATAGGATTGAGGATCCTAATATTCCAAGGCCTTTCGGAAAATCTCATCTTACATGCAGTCTTAACCACTTCATCACACTCACTAAATAACAGCAGATACTTGCTAACAGTATGTGTATTAGTCACTGAAAATAATTTATCCCTGCTTTGAGGCTCTTCTAAAGAAATTATACCTCTCCATTTCTCAGTCTTCTCTGTGTAACACCTGAGAAATAATTGTTTTCATTTTTCTTTGCCTCATTGATTGTAGAATAAATAATCCATGAATAACTCCCCACCCTCATTATTCTACTGTATCTGGTGAGCAATAACTTTTGGTTCAGTCTGTCTAAGGGCAATGGCAGGAGGGATTGAGAAGGATGGGAAAAAAAAAGCAGTCAGACTCTTGTAAGTCCCTAAAACATAAGGCTAGGATATGGCCAGGTTTTCTCAGTCGTCTCTTGTAGGTGAAAACTGTAATGATACTTTAATGCAGCTTGCTTCCTGGCTTGCTCTCTGAGTGAGAATTAATTACCGAATGAAAACATCTGCATTAGCGGCTTCTGCAATCTAAGGTCTCTGCAGGCGGGATGGTGCTCACCCCTCCAGAACTAGGACCGCTCGGAGGACTTGCCTGCTGGCCTGCTGGCTCAGATCCTGGCAAGCTGGAGCTCGGGGAGCCGCTACCACCTCGGTGTGAGGGGGAGCAGTGGGGAGGGAGGAAGGCAGGAGCCGGCCGCGGGGGCTGCCGTTGCGCCCTGGGGACGGGCAGGGGCACCAGACTGTGCGCCGCATCGAGCTCCTGCGCCCTGCTTCAGCACCGCGGACAGCGGCAGCAGCGCGGCCGCCCCGAGCCCCGGCCCCGGTCTCCGCCCCGACCCGGCCCTGGACCCGCCTCGCCTCCATCTCCATTGCTGTCCCCCGGCTCTGCTTCTGAACCACGCGAGGGAGGACTAGCAGGGTCCTGGAGGCCGGAGGGGCGCAGAGGAAGAGGGAGGAGCTGGAGGAAGAGGAGGGGAGAGCTTAGGGAGAGGATTTTCCCTTTTGATTTTTTTTTTTTTTTTTGGGGTTGGGGGGTGGTCTGTTGCTGGTGCTGGTGGCAGCGTTTCCTCCTTCTGGAAAATGATGAATACATGAAGAGAGAGGCTCTGAGCCTGCTTCTCTGCTGCGGGAGTGTCTCTCCCTTCCTCTCTCCCTGAATGAGCCTGTGTTTGGCTCCCCGGCTGTGTGTGCGTGTACACTGTGTATATATATCTGAGCTGGGAGGTTATTGCAAGCTTCTCTCAGCAGCGCTGTTCTGTGCAGGAAGAAGAGCTCAGCTGCAGTGGTAGCATCAACAGCAGCATTAAAGAACCAACAGCTTTTTCCTGCCTTTCTCCTTTCCCTTTATCTCCATCTCCCTTTCCCTCCCTCCCCCCATGTCTTTTTGGATATTTTTTTTTCTTTTTGCTTTTTCTCTTCTATAATGCTTGTTATTTGATACTTCGTGGCTTTTTTTTTTTTTCCTTCCTCCGAAACGGAGGCAGACATCACGCACACACACAAATACAGAAAAATAACGGAAAGAAAAGTATCGGGACTTATCCTGCTGCTGCAAACCCAGAGACAGCATACGAAGAGGGAGGTTGGCTTCTACCCCAAGGTAAAGCCCTGCCCCTTTTACCTCCTCGCCACCTCCTCCGAGAAAAAGAAGGAGAGGGAGAGAGAGAGAGAAGGGGCCAAAGTGGAGAAAAACAGGTCTTCTGCGGCTGGCATTTGGAGTACAGAGAGCCAGGAAGTGAAGGATGGTTGTGGTTACCCGAGCTGGCTGCAGGGCAGCACTCTTCCTCTGGATTTTCAGCAGCATTAGCTGCAGAGCCAGGACTGCTCTGCCTGCATCTCGTAAGTACCCTTTTCTAAGAAGTATGCACAATTTTAGCTCTGTAATAAACCAGAAGGTAATTCCCACAACTCTGGGAGGTTGATTATTTTTTCTCTGCTGGTGAATTTTGTGTTTGATTTTCTGTGTAAGTGCATGCGTGCACTGAGGTTCGATACTGTTCTCAATTCTCCCATTCAAATATTCCTTAGTGTAGGTGATTTCAGTGATAGCCAGTGTGGAAAGTTGAAAGACCTGCTCTATGATATAGTCTTGATTCTGCAAAGGAGTCAGAGGGGGAAAGGAATCACATAGAAGCTGTTCAAAGTTTGGGGGTGCTTTTTTGTCTGATTGGTTGGTTTTGATTCGTTTGTTGTTTCCCCCCACACCCCCCTTCCTCAGAAGGTATACAATTTTCATTTGGCAGTACTTCACTTCCACTGTTCTGTTAGGAAAAAGAGCAGATGTGAGCAGTTTCCATAAACAGTGTTTTGTCAAGAAGCAGCAAGAGAAAATGTCTCATTTTGAAAAGGAAAGAACGGTGGGTTGACAAGAGAGTAGTGAACCAGGACGCTTCTTCTTAACAGGGAAGTTTTGCTTCCCATACCATAATAAAATGAGTAGAAGTATTTCAGAGGAGACCAGAAACTGCACTCTTAAGGAGGCAGAAATGGTAAAGAAATGACCAAGCATCTGCTGTAATGCTGAACTTAAGATCAGAGGAGTGCAGAGCACCTATACAGGACCCAGTTCTGCTTGTAGTGTAAGAAAGAATGACAGCATAGTTATTGATTTCAATGGGTGTTAGACCAAATCTTTAACATGGCACTGAGCTGTAGTTCCTAGCAAAACATTTGCAGGTAGATGTCAGTGTTAAGTATTTAATTGTTTCTCTTCAGACCATATAAAAGATTTTCCATTTGCAATGTAATCTTTAAATGCATACTGAAATGAAGCAATGTGCTTTTATAGAATCGCCAAAAATAGACACTACATTTGATTTCCTCTGCTGTTATAAAGAAATGTCGTGAGTTGTTACAAATAGGTGTGCTAGGATTGTGTGTATGCAGATGGGGGTTGATTCTATAGACCAAGCAGGGAATTGTCTTAGAATATAATATATATACTGCATACAGATCTATGTGGATCATTATATTTATTTATTTGTTTCCTTGGGAGCAGGAATGAAGAATTAAATTATTATGGAACTGGAGCACTGCTGTACTTTCTCATTGGAGTTCTGTCTGTTATTATCTGATACCTATTGAAAAATAAAACAATGTTATTGTTCCAGGCTTTGTTTACACTTATATATATGTTTGTGTGCCAACAGAAAATGCACAGCATTGCCTGCATTGTATCTAGGTTTCAGAGGCTATAGGATGTTCAGTTATTTTCTAGCTTTGATTTAGGAGAAATATTCATACTGAGGTTTATTGCTTAGTTTTGACTAGTTATCTAATTTTACTTTTGAGCAGTATTTCTTCATGATCATCTCTCAGGCTCTGCATAACAAGAACATACAGAGGGGGAAAAAAATACTTAAGTTATCCAAATTCTGTTCCTGGAAAACAAAATTCCCTATATTGCTACAGGATTTCTCAGTTTTTCTTTGTCTTTCAGTAACTAATGGCTGAAATTTAACATAAGATAGGTTATCTGATTACCCAAGAAACAAATCTTTAACTTTTAAAAGAAGTTAGTTGGGAAGTTAACAGTTGTAGTAAAATCACAATAACCAGAAATTCCATGAATAAAGGATATATGTAATCTTAACTACAATTTACTCATGTGCATTCCTATCCTGATAATTTTTTTCAGATGTTCAAAATTTCTTTATAGTACTTCACCTTCCAAGAGCTTATACACTACATACATACATTATGTAGTATAACTTTTCATTTCTGGCTGACTTCTGAAAGTGAAATGGAGATAGATTTGTTCACTGGGAACATAAATATAGTTAGAATCATCGGCCTTAAAATTGCAAAAGAGGTGTACACATTGAAGTACGTGCTTAAAATTCTTGTGAAGATGTACGGGTGCTTGGGAAGTGGTACCACAGTAGGAACTCAAGTGCTGTGTCACAGTGTTTTGGTGCACCACTGCACTGGATATTCTGTTGCACGCTTTGGTATACAAATGCACACTGCGCTGAATTTTCTGGGATAGTTTTTAAATTTGTATGCAACTAATTGTGAATGACTTTGGGGAATTCTGTTCCCCTTTGAAAAGAGAATGCACTTAGTATATTTTTTTTTCTCTCTCTCCCCCACCTTTCCCACTTCCCCTATTCTCCCCAATCAGATGATTTTGAACATCGCATTGGGAATATTTCTGGGATTGCAATAATACAGACATAATAATAAATGAGTGAATTGCAACTTTGAAGTAAAACTGATTTCCAACCTCTTTTTTACTTTCTCCTCCATTGCTACTTTATGTTTTTACTTTGAAGTAATTTACAACATCAAGTATATCTTTACAGTATTTTGTAGGAAGTATGCAAGATTGATGGTATACAGTAAATTATGAATACCTATATATGAGCTTGCTAGTCAATATTTTCTTATCATCTGCTCGTGCTGACATAGGAAAAGATACAATTTTCAGAAATAGTAGAATGGGATTCACATATATGAATATTTGCCATCTCAAATGTTTGTTTACCTTGCAAAGTCAGTAAACCCCTCTGTCCTTAAAATTATGTCTCAGTAATATTGATTCAGAAGTGATCATGTTGAAAGTGTTGAATCTCATTCAGTTTTATCTCAAGATGAAGTGTGTGTTGAAAGCTCATCTTGTAGCACAATAAACATACACTGTGATACAGTATCACACGGACTAATACTCAGATCTTACTGGAAATTTTATTCATAGCCATGTTTTTCATATCTTTGCAATAAATTCTTCATATCCCTGCAATCTTTTGAAATAAGCATAGGGGGATCAAAACACTCTTAAATTCTGGAATAAAGGCTAATGAACAGCTCAACCAGGAGGGGTCATCACAAGATAAAAAGTAACATGGAAATACAAATAGAGTGCTTTACAGTCTTTTATACTGGTTAAAGATGGAATGATAAGAATATGACTATGGGTAGGCTTTCACTTCTTTTTTTTTATAAGAAAACCCACAGAAAGCAGTAACCTTGTCTTCTTAATGACAACGTTGAAGGGATTCATCATAGGATCATCTGTTTCTCTGTGAAAGCAACTCACTTAAAAAGTAATTGTCTTTCACAGCTATGTTTTATTTTCGGTTGTGTCCATTTATGTGCTATGCAAATCTGATCAGTACAGATCTACTCAAACTTCTAGTTCCACTACTTTTCATGCTTTCACAGTAGGTCTCATACTACTGCTGAAGTAGAAGTTTCACCCCATTTTACAGCTATTGAGGAAGAAATCAAATGAAGGGCAGGCATAATAAATCATTAAGATTTGTATATAAGCATCTTTTTTAGCTATGACTGTATAGCACTCAGACTTTCTTAACAGCTTGAGTAAGTGAGAAAAGTTTGGTTTTTTTAAAAAAAACCCTGCAGTATCCCTTTTGGAAGAACAAGACTTCTTTTCAGTAGTTTCAGGCTGTATAAAATGACACAATCTACCTGCCCAGTTCATGGTGCTTGAATGTAGGGAATATGGGGATATCATATATTCTATTACACTAGTATTCAGAAATAGCTGCTTTCCAGATAAATTTTCAGACATAATGTTATTTTGTGAAATCTGGTCAATTTCAGCTGTGTTTCTGTGACATCTGATGAACATTTCTTAGTTTAGGTTCTGTGGTCAGGTGGTAAACCTAGAAAACTCACAGAATACTAGAATACTAGAATACCTAGAAAACTCACATCTCAGAAAGATGTGTGGAACAATTAGTACACCAAAGTACACCAAAACATTTTCCTGTAGCTTTAACTTTTAATAATTTTTCTTACTGCTAGGTGAGAAAGTACTTATACTAAAACTTTAAATTATGGGCCTAAGTTTCTTTGAAGACTATAAGATTTTATAACATTAAACATATGCTTTCTTTTTTTCTTTTAGAAAAAATTAGCTATAAATTGGACCAAAACTTACATCCATCAGTATGTAATAGTAGTGTTATTTAAGGTGCAATACATCACTTTATACAATTAACATTCAACAGGCAAACAGTTTGTTAATTGGTTATTATTTAACAACATTGAATTGACTTACTCAGAGTGAATAACTGAATTTTCTTTTCCTAGAACAGTATGCTTCCTTACATGTGAACAAAATAGCAAGTCTATTATCATTTTCAAATTGGTGGTAGCAGCTAGAGCTAAAAAGCCACATTTTTAAAGAGTCCATACCTGTCATGTATGCAACATTGCACATAGCCTAATTGCAGATATTTGTCTATATGGAGAAAGTTTGATTGAAAGTTTGATGTCATCAGTGGGCATTGAATCAATTTTAAATGTCCTTGAATTAATGTTTTAAAAATAGTGGTTTTGCTTAGCCTGTGATTTTACTTCATTTATTTTAATATTGGTGCAATAATGTGAAGTAAGACACAAAAATTGCTTCAGTAAGTGGTTCAGTCTACAAGAAAGTTTAAAAGTGAAGTTAGAGACTATGAATTGAAAAACTCATCTATGTGAACATTGTCTATTTCTTTTGTGAGAAAACAAGAAATATTTTATGATTATCTCTCATTTTATACCCAGGTATGACAGGAAATTCTTTTTATATAAGGTAAAGCCTTACATTAGAAACTGTAGATCTACTTGGTTAACTCACTTGGTTTTCCAGCAGTTCTTTAGGAATTCCAGCTTTGGTATCTTTGTCTTACAAAGCATCCAATCTCATGCACAATATTTAACAATTATTGCAATATTTAAGACTTTGTTATATTCTTAATGTTTATGACAATAAAAAACTATTCAAAAACTATGGTTTTTTTCCTACATTTTCTTTTCTCTACATATGTACTAAGCAGAAACATAAGATAACTGGTTAGATCTTGAGGTTTACTAGTGCCCATGTATGTATTTCCTAGATACTAATCATACTAGTCTTACAAAGTACATGGACCTGCAAAAGCATTTCAGCCACTTCATACAGAAAATGTTACAGAAGCAACGTCTGCCTTCTTCACCAGATGAAACTCTGAGGGGCTTTTAAATGTTGTTAGTCTTCAAAATTTTAAAGAATAAATATCAAATTATAGCAGTGTTTATAAAGAGATAATTTGATCTGGTCCTGATTTCTAAAGTCTGCGTGTACCGCGGGAACCGTCTTTGAAAGATCAGAAAGATGTGTGGAACAATTAGTGCAGTATGGTAGCTTAAGTCTTCTCCCACTGTAGGAAACAGAAGCTGTACCTCTGGTTTTAAGAACTGTGAGGTTACATATTTTGTCTGTGAGAAGTTCATGATTCTGTCCATTGGTATAAGATGAAATGATTCAAAGACTCTTCAGACTACAGCCTTTGAACTAACACTGATTTTATCTACATTACACTTCATTTGTTTAGGGTTTTTGTTTGTTTGTTTGTTTTATTTTTTGCACAGATAGACCATCTGAGACAACCAGATAATTGCAGAACAGGTTAAATCTCTACATTTGCTGGTGTAGGAAATTGTGGTTAGCAGTAATCAATTCTTTTGAGCCATTTGTAGTTCCAGCCTTGACGATATCATTGATATAATGAAAGCATTCCCAAGACTGATGTTTGACATTTACAAAGAACTTGGGCATATCTAGGTTTTGATAGCTCTGTAATTTTGCAAGTAACTTTACAAAGCTGAGACATGTCCTGCCTCAGAAATTGTCTCAGTATTCATGCAGCCACCTATTTCATATTTGTTCCTTAAGCTTGAGCAACTGATAATTCAGAGCAGAAAGTTATATCAGCATCCACGTTTACCTCTTTCCTCTGCCTGAAAAAAAGTCTAGAGATTTTCTGGCTTTACAGTCTCCTGTAGAGGTGGATCTTTCAGATATTTAAGTGATTGTGCTAAGCCCACTGATGGACTAAAAGCGGGCTTATTTATATTTACAATTCATAATTGGATGTTAATATTTATCAGCATTTTATTTACTTATAAAATACATTATTTTCAGGTGTGTACTCACTAAAAAAAATGTATCTTAAATAAATCAATGAGGAGGCATAGGTAGGAACTTTGTTGCTGGTTTTGCATTTGTGTCGCTTAATGCTCACACTGTGTTACTATGTTAAATGCATAAATAAAGTAAGAAGTTAAAAATACTTTCTAATAACCAGGGAGCACTTGAACAATTCTAACCAAAGGATTTTCCGTCCCGCAAATGAATGTGATATTTTAGAATGAGCATTTATTTCTTCTTTAGAATATTTAGTCTCAGTATAAAGGGAAAGTAACATTTTCTTATGGAAACTTAATGACCTATTTAGATATTAGTCTAAATATAACAGAAATATTCTGTCTGGTTTTTTTAAAACTGATATATCATGTAATATTTTGTAATCTTTTTCTCATGCTACATTTCTCTTTAATTTCTCTGTCTCTACAATGTAGGAATTATCTGCCTATAAGCATTTTTTTGCATCAAATCAAGAGATATGCTGCTGTCCATTTTTTATCATCTTAATAGTGATAAAGCCGTGGCTATGTCTTTTATTGATTGCTTAATCATCTTGTACACTTACACCAATATTTAATGTGAAGCCAAAGAAAACCTGGAATTTAGAGGGAAGGAATATAGAAGATAATCAGCAGATAAGCTAAGGAGCCTGCAAGGGTCTCCATGAGGGGTAGCAGGACATCTATGACAAAAAGTTAGCCACAGAAGAAAAGGAATAATTACTGCCATGACTAATGGAAACTTAAAAGTATATGGGCCTAATGCGACAAGATGCAACATAACAGGCAATGCAATATATTTTATATTTTACATCTTATATTCTGGGTTTAAATGTCATGGTTGTGAAGTTCTTGAAACACAGTTTGAAATGCAGTCAAATTGGGATTCAATTTTACTTCCACTTACATTATAGGAATAGTAGCAAAACTATGGTTGTGGAGAAGCCCTATGTATTAAAATCAAACTATCAAACAAGAAAACCATTTTGATTCAGTTTTCAAACACAGATGTCTTACCAAGATCTCTAATCTCTGCCTTTATTGTCAACAAGACAGAAAGGGTTGTACATGTTTTTATTTTCTTTTTCTTGAATACAAATAAAGATTCAAGTATCTTTAAAAAGATGAAGAAAAATTTAAAATAAAGAAAATGAATCAGTTAAAAAACTGAATAAAAAAGAAAACTAATTGCCTCTTACCATTTTCCTGGACTATAAAACAAAAAAAAAAAAAGTGAGAGAAGGGCTGAAGTGATGAAGTGAGATTGTCTTCTCTGCAAGACAGTAACATATTTTCTTTCTGCCAAGGAGTGGAATGAGAGAATAGCTTACCCTGTCCACAGAATTAGCATTGCATTAGGGGAAGAGTGAGCTTCTATGAGAAATGGAGTCAGAAGCATATCCTGCACAGGGCAGGCACTGCTGGCTACATACTCCCAAGCTTCAGCAAGCTGAATCCTCTAATGTATTTTCCTTCGGTTTCATGTACAAAAAAATTATGCTACTGGGCATACTGTCAGTTATATGATGAATGTCTTACCAGCTTCTTCCCCAGTACAGCCAGGCTGATAGAAATGATAGCAGAATTCCCTATAGATAAGAGATGGTATCCATTACAGTTCCAGACTTCTTCCAAAAACTCATACCACCAGACCACACACCCATTTGCTTCTGCTCTTAATTTATTTGCCAATTCTCACATACCTCCTTTCTCATTTTACTAATCTTCTCACTCCCTGCTCTCTGCCCTCACCCCACCCTCTCCTACAGAAGTAAACTAAATCCACTGACTTCTCTTACATTATCACTGATTCATCACCATATTGAGTAATTTGCTGAGCATGAAACTAAGGGAGATTGTCTTCATTGATTCCTGATTAATTCATCTATACATGAAAGCTAGGTACAGAGCTAATAACTCATCTGGAATACCTTCACTGCTTAATTGCTGTGTCATAATCCTGACATGTTAAATCAGATAATCAGATATTACAAATGAAGTTAAGATTAATTTTTTCCCAAAACAAATTATTATAATATCATTATAAGGAATGCTTTATTAACTCTTTACAGTTATGCATAAAATATACAGTCAGACTTTAAGGCAGTACAGTACATATATATTACATATACAGAAAAAATTGTACCAAAGAAATGCTGTGAGTGAATCATGGTCCAAAACCTAGATATTCATAGCTAGTAAGGCAAAAAAAGGACAGTGACATCGTCAGTTGTGTTACTACCTTATCTACTTTTTACATCATAGAATCATAGAACAGACACACCATAGAATGGTTTGATTTGTTAGGGGCCCTGAAAATGATCTAGCCCAACCTGCCATGGACAGGAACACCTTCCACTAAATCAGGTTACTCAAATCCCTGTCCAACTTGACCTTGAACACTTTCAGGATGGCATCCACAGCTACTCTGGGTAACCTCTCTGAGAATGTCTTCCTTCTGTCTAATCTAAATCTACCCTTTTTTATTTTAAGACTGTTACCCCTGTCATATCACTACATGCCTGGATTCATTCTCATCTTTCTTGGAAGCCCCCTTTAAGTATGGAAAGGTCACAATAAGGTCTCCCCAGAGCCTTCTGTTCTACAGGATAAGTAACTCCAAATCTCTCAAGCTTTCTTTATGCAGAGCAGAAGCCCACTGAACATTTCTGTGGCCCTACTCTGGACCCACTCTAACAGGTCCACAGACCTGTTGTGCAGAGGGCCACAGATCTGGATGGAGTACTCCATGTGGGGTCTCAAAAGAGCAGAGCAGAGGAGGAGAATCACCTCCCTGGATCTGCTTGTCACGGTACTTTTTATGCAGCCCAGAAGACAACTGGCTTTCTAGGCTGCAAATGTGAATTGCCATCTCATAACAAATTTTTCATCTGTATGTATCTACAAGTCCTCCTCCGCAGGTTTACTCTCAATCTGTTCATCACCCTATCTGTATTGCTACTGGAGATTACCCTGAAGCAGGTGTAAGACCTTAGCTTGATTTTGTTGAACTTCTTGAAGCTCACATGGGCCCACACCTTCTGCCTGTCCAGACCCCTGAGGATGGCATCCTCAGGTGTATCAACTGGACCACTCAATTTGGTGTAATCCACAAACTTGCTAAACATGCATTCAACTCCATTGTCTATGGAATTAATAAGGATATTTAACAGCACATGTCCCAGTACAGACTCCTGAAGGACACCATTCATTACTGGTCTCCATTTGGACATTCAGTTGTTGATCACAACTCTTTGGGCATGACTATCCAGCCAATTTCTTATCCATCTAACAGTTTATCCATCAAACCTGTATTTTCCCAATTTATAGACAAGGGTATTGTGTGGGATCACATCAATGGCTTTGCAGATGTCCAAGTAGATTACTTCAATAGCACTTCCCTTATCCACCAATGCATTCACTCAATTGTAGAAGGTCACCAGATTACTCAGGCCTGATTTGCTCTTGGTAAAGCCATGCTGGCTTTCTCTAATAAAATCCCTGTCATGCAAATATGATGACATATCTCTAGAAGAATCTATTCCATGATCTTCTCAGGCACAGAGGTGAGGCTAAGTGGTTGGAAGTTCTCAAGATATTAATTTTTACATTTTCTAAAAATGGGTGCAGTGTTTCCTTTTTTCCAGTCACTGGTGACTTCTTGACTGTTATGACTTTTAAAATGTGATGGAGAGCAGCTTAGGAACTGTGCATGCCAGTTCGCACATAACCCTGGGCCACATCTCATCAAGTCGCATGGACTTGTGTATCTTCAGGTTCCTTAAAGAGTTTTGAACCTGATTTTCTCCTACAGTGGTTTGGACTTCATTTCCTCTGTCTCTGCCTTAAGATTAAGGGTCTTGAGAGATGTCAGAAATATAATTGCGAGTGAAAACTTGAAGAAAAAAGTTGTTGAGTACCTCAGCCTTCTCCATGTCAATTGTCACCAGATGCCGTGTCCCTTCCTTTTATCAGGAGGGTATAGTTTCTTTGTCGTCCTTTCTGATTAACTTACCTGTCAAGCTTTGTTCATTATTCTAGGTTTATGACTTTACACGTGGTCACATTAAGATGCCTAATATTTCTTTTACTAGATGATGTAGATGTCCCAAACTTATGTCATGTGAAAACTTCAGTTTCAAGCTGTCTTCAGCTTCAAACTGCATGCATTGTTCTGCAGTTTAAATAATAAATATGTTAAGAAATGAAAAGCTGAAAATCAGGTTTCCACTGTTTCTCACTAGAAACCACTTATTTCCTTTGTTACAGGTTTTTTTTGAGATATTTGTTGTCACATTTATTCTGCATCTTGGTTAAAATGGTGTATGATGCCAGTCAAATGCCTTCAGTATTTGAAAGGCATACAATTACAGTGCATGTAGAAATATATATAAATGCACATATATGCAAATTTTTGTGATCCAAATTTGTTAGCCAAAAAAAACCCCACAAACCCCAAAACATCAGTATACATTGACAAGATCTATTTTTTATTTTCATTTGCACTAATTACATTTAACTCCTTAAAATTTTTATCAAGCAAGTTTTATTGTTTTGTCCTACAGTAATGCTAGTTGGAACAGCTTGCATTTATGCATGTCTTCTTCAATATTTGCACACCATGCTTTCTTTCAATCTTTTGGAATTTCTGTGGTATTCCAAGGGTTACTGGAATTCAGCAATAACAATGCTCAGATACTTTCTTAGATACAGGTTGCCCTGCTGTCTAGCCTTGTTAGTGTTTGCTTAATATCTTCCTCACTTTTGATTAGAATGCAAATTGTTTTGTTGCCACTCAGGGATCTGACTATGCAGTCCTTTTTCTTTTCCTAAAACTATAATTTTTTACCTTTTTCACATGATTGGCAACTTCACCACTTAAATGAGCAGTCTTGTGGTATGGATCCTTTTGCTCCTTATCTCCTCTGTAACCTCTTTAAAAAAAAACAAACACAAATAAAAATGCTCTTTTGGCTTAATTTTCTTTTTTTTTTACTTTTGGTTTCTGTGCATAGAAAAATTAAATTTTGTATCCTTTTTCTTATAATTTTTCTATATTTGTTAGCTTCTAATTTACAAAATCAAGAAATGATTGAAGTGGTAAAGGACTGTTGGAGGTCATCTTGCTTTGGTTAATCAGGTTCACCTAGAGCAGACTGTGCAAGACAATGTCCAGAGGGCTTCAGACATTCAACAACCTCCCTGGTTCTGTCTTCTCTCTAAGAAGATGATACTACACAACCTCCCTGGACAACCTGCGCCAGTGCTTGGTGAACAGGAAGGACTGGACCCCCTACTGGCCCCAAGGGTAGACTGTTCCACCAGACTTTGTGCCACATTCTGGGCCCAGCCATTCAGCTAGTTTTTAATTCACTTTACCATCTGCTCATGCAGCCCATACTTCAACACTTCTATGAGGATTTTATGGGAGATTGTGTTAAGGGCCTTACTGAAGATCAGTTAGACAGTTATCAACTTCTCTCTTCTCATCTCCCAAGCTGGTCACTTCCTCGTCATAGGATTTTATCAAGTTGATCAAACATGTCTTCCCCTTGGTGAAACCATACTACTACCACTGCTACTGATATTCTTGTGCTTAATGTGCCTGGAAATGGTTTTCAGGATTAGATGATCCATCACCTTCCCAGCTGTGAGGCTGACAAGACTGTAGTTAGTTCTCTGTGTCCTCCTTCTTGCCCTCCTTGAAGATAGGAGTGATATCTGCCTTCCTGCAATCCTCAAACAGCTCTCTCAGTCACTGTATTTGTTGTCAAGCATTTGCTGAAGTGTTTTTAAACAATTCCCATTCATGGTCAACATTTTCTGTTTGAACTGTTAAATACTACAGAGGCTTAGCTAGTACTACTACTAAAGGCACTTGATAATAGATTTATACCTCCATCAAGGAGCAAGCAAAATATTAATTTAATACTAGGTATGCATATATGGAAAATGTTTATTTAGAAAAAAGATCTAAAAGACTCTCCAAGGCCAAACTCCAAAAGTCATCTGCATTCAACTATGCATTTTAACAAGTGCTTTAAAATAAGCCGCTGCAGACATGCAAACATTCCTGCACAATTCTTTGATAGTGATAAAGGTTGTAATACATTCTTGATTGAAATAGGACAACCATATAGAAAATTTATCTTAAAACCAAAGTAAAAGACTACAAATGACTACTGAGCTACAATTCTTACTACTGAATGGTAATATACTAGAAATGTCTGTTCACTGTATCATTGATGATAATTACCTGAATTTCAAATATAAATTTATCATTATTAGAATTTTTAAGTCTGATCTAGGAAGTAAAATATGATATGCATATAATTATGTGTTAAAAATTTATTTAAAAATATCTATTTTTACTAGCTTGGAAGTAGATTCACCAAATTAAAAAAATATATATATATACACACACTGTTTGAAAGAGAGTTTCTGAAATGAGTGAGAAAATAGTCTTCCATGAATATGTGAATACACATAACAAAGCTTTGGTGTGCTTTGGTATATTGAAGTTGCATTGAGGTTCTTCTTGAGTGTATGGAAGAATCTTGCATGGAGTTACATGAAATTTCTGCTAAGTTTTGAGACTTTACATGCAATTGCATCTGGAACAGGAGATGCTTCTGGCAGGGACAGATTACCTAGAAACCCTCTAAAATTAATTTCTATCTGGTAAAAGTGCAGTAAAATCAGAATCTGGGAAAAAAGCACTCAATACATGTTTCTCATCCAATGATGGATTTGGAACATAGTGTGATATTTACAATATATTTATTATAAATAATTTTAAATACTTTGGGTTAATACAAGTATTCTATTCTTCCCATGCCTTACATATGCAAATATTCATGGGGGTATAGGCGTCGTGTAAAGATACAGGCATCTTTCAAGGTCTTGCACTAGGCCTGTAAGATCTTCATATCAAAGATGAAGTTACTTAATGCACATAGTGGATGCTTGATAATGTTAAATTCAAATGCATTTAGTGTCAGTCAGGCCTGTAGGAAACAAGATCTTCTGTGTTTAAGATATGCTGTTAGTAGAACGAAGAAAATAAACTGAAACCAGCATTTCTCTAAGCAAAAAGACTTTTGCGAATTTAGAGTTGCAATATAGTTATGTGAGGACACGGTGCCCTAGCAACAGTTCTGAGAGTAGGGTCTATGGTAAGTCTATGGTGAGGTCTAGGGTGGTGATTTTCTTGGGGAATAAATAGCAGCTGTTCGTTGACATATGCAATGTAATTGTGAAGGGCTACTGTTCACTGTAGCAGGTGAGAGAAGTCCTGGGGGATTGCTGCTAGAGGCAATCCAAAACAATGTCTGTACTGAAGTGTCTCATCACTGCAGGAGAACAGTCTAATCAGCACAGAATGAAATATGACATATGATTGTTACACACTGATGGTATAACTAGATGGGCGAATGTATCAGACCATTCTTTTTAGACTACAGATATAATATGCTCTATTTTGAGGGGTAGAGGGTGAAGTGGTGCATAATTAAATACTTGCCTAAATTTTATTATCAAAACATTTTAATAGATCTTACTTTTTCCTACACTGATATGCAGCACCAGTATTAATATTGAATTCCAGCACAGTTCCATTGGATTTATTTTAGTGTATCAGATATGAGAATTTAGTGCAGTTTAATTATAGATTTCTCAGCTGTATTCCATATACCAGCTATTTATCTCCAGTTGCTCTTTGAAATAAATATTTCTGGCTTTCTGTATGAAACAATTTGTGTTTAAAAAAAGTAGTTCTTAAATTGAAAGACTTGGAAGTTATCTAAGTTTCTTTTGGGGTAATTTAAACTCTCTATTTTTACCCATCCCAAGGCATTTAATTGAATGACGGTAGCTGGATCGTTACAATAGGAAATCTTGTTAATATCGCAAAATATTTTAACACCTCACTTATTCATCTTCCCTTCGAGGATTAACATTGATCACAGATTTATTTTCAGTGGTCATAACTTGTGGAGATGAACACAGACAAAGTTTTGTAGTTTACACCAAGGGTCTATGCAATTCATTTTCATTATAAACTAAAACTCATACACACATACAGAATCACTGAGTGGTAGGGGTTGGAAGAGAATTCTGGGAATCATCTAGTCCACTACCCTTGCTAAAGCAGGTTCACCTAGAGCAGGTTGCACAAAACCACTTCCAGATAAGTTTTTAATATCTCCAGAGAATAAGACTCCACAGCAGCCCTGGGCAGCCTGTGCCAGTGCTCTGTCACTCTCAAAGTAAAGAAGTTTTTCCTTATGTTAAGGTGGAACTTGCTGTGTTCCAGTTTGTATTATTGTCCCTTGTCCTGTCACTAGGCACCTTGGAGAAGAGTCTGGCCTCGTTCTCTTGACACTTGCCCCTTAGATATTTATAAGCATAACTAAGGTTCCCTCTCAGTCTTCACTTTTCTACAGTAAACAGACTGAATTCAGCCTCTCCTCATAAGACGACATACGTATGAAATACATGAACTGATTGGAATAGCATGAAGGCATAATATTACCAGAAACTAAAACTTACATGAAGACAACCTTTGTGAAGCAGCAGATTAAGCTCATATGGAAATGTTGACAAGTTACTGGGGAACTATCATGAATACACCAGTATAGACATATATGTAGATAATAAGCTAATTTCTTTTTGAAAGTATTCTGTATACAAAACATATTCTAGCAAAAATATAAAAGTTTACTTTTATTGAACAGTGGAATATATTAACAAAGAATGTTCTGTTCAGCTAAAAATATACCCAAACCAATGTCCTAGATTATATAACTTCATTATTCAAGACCTTTAAAAAGCTGCCAGAGGTAAACCTCAAAAGAAATGACATTGATGCAAGAACCTAATGTTTCACAGAAATTATGTCTTGCATCAGCTGCCTTCTGCTGGCCCACTTTTTGTTTGAAAATATTATTACCGTCAGCTGATCAAATTACAGGCTGTGGAAGAAAGGTACTACATTATGGATTCCATCCATGAATTCCATCATCTTTATAGTATTTCTATGTGACATTATGAAGCAGCAGACTTTGTGAGGGAGCTCAAGGATTTTAACCAGGAAGTAATACATTTCAGAAGATTAGTTGTACATCAGTCACACAAATTAGAGCATGGTCTACTCTTTAAATCTTGTGTATGAGCATCTTTCCCACCACCTTAGAAATTCATTATGATTTTCTTTTTTTTGTTTAATTCTTTCCTATTGCATAGTGTTGGGCTTCCTGTTGGTTGGATGGAATGGAGAAATGAAAAGTACACAATATTTTTGGTACTTCTGTACCAAAAATGACTCACAAAGCCATTTTAAACAAACCTTTATTCTGCAGTCAAACATCTGTTTCTTCCAGAAGAAGATTAGTATTTGTACAGTGCCTGTGAGAATGATGTTGTATGTTCTAGTCCACAATTCTAGATCAGAGCCATCCCACCAAATAACACTTTGTGTATTGTAGCACAAAAACAAACCAGGCTTTGTCATCCTGTTCTTGTTGGGTGTTACTTACTGTGTCATTAATTCCACTGCTCTAACAAGGAAAATGTACTGGTCAACAGGATTAATGTATGAATTGTAACTCCTCTCAGCCACCTCTTCTCTAGGCTAATCAGAGAACACAGTTTGCTATTCATGACTTGATGACTAAAAAGCAAAACTTTTTAAAATTAAATCAAGGGCTTTGTTTTGTCGAATAGAACTTGGAACACTATAAAAAGTCCTGTTTACTGTAAGGAATTTGTTATCAGAAAAAATAAGTACACAGAGAGATGCAGAGACATGCTTTACCAGGTATGCAGTGTTTTATGTTAATCTGATGCAAGCTGGGCGGTTTTCCAAGCTAACAAGAGCTTCAGGGAGATTTTCCCTTTCAGACACCACATATTATCAGCTCCTGAAGAAGCTCGTGCAGTGAAATGGAGTCATGTCCTCTTGTGATTTAGGTAATACTTTTAAGACACTGCATGAGTATTCCTATAGCCCAGTTCAAGCTTAAACCTTAGAGATAATAGGATGGAGTAGCATTTATCAAGCATCTTGAATTTGTCATTAACAGAAGATAAATTATGTAACGTAAATCAGTTCTAGGACACAATTATAGAAATCATTGTTCCAAAAGGTATAGAAACAAGTGAAGGAAAAAAATATAATGTGTTTATTTACCTTTTGACTTTAAATGGGAAAAATGAAGAAAGGGAGAAATGCCTCTTATTTATATTTACAGAATGAAACACTTGAATCTTTTTGCAGCAAGTAAAAAAAAGCCCTCTGATTAAAAAAGTTATTTGGAAGGATTTCTGAATAAATTAATAAAATAAAAAAAAAAGTTCCAACTTCATTTTGTCTTTATTTTGGAGTTGGTTTTTATTTTTTTCTGAAATGTAGCGCTTTCTTTCCTAATTAAGCAAATGGTTCCAGAATCTCATTTCCTGTATTATTCTGACTACAGTGCTCTTTTTACTCCTCTCTTACCTGCCCACCTCTTGACCTGATCCCGTTCATTATTCCATAAATATATTCTACTTTGAAACCCCTATATTCTTGGAGATGATGTGATTTCTGCACATTGCCCTATGGGCTGCTGAACAGGGATTGGGTCTGCATTTCTCTGTTATGAAAACTACTGAGGTTTTGTTACCTATTTTTCAGTTCTATTTTACATTGAACTTAAGCTGAAATAACATCAAATAACATGAAAGCTATGCTCAGAAGGAGTCAATTAACTCCAGAACAAAGATATATTCAGTAAACCTGAGAAACATGAAAATAAAGCACTATTTTCATTAGATACATCCTTTGGAAATCTTCACCTTAAATAGACCTTTTTTGTTTCTAAATGATAAAGGGTGGAATTCACCAGTGGGACAAAGAATGAGAATTTGACACAAGAGGCAGAGGATCAACTTGTACAAGTAAAGTGATATTCAAGTTTTAACCTTCCCCTGAGCATACCAGTCCTTTACTACTTTGTTATTTTTCTATTGGTGACATTTAATACCAGTCATTTCTTTTTTGATGAATGATTCCCATGTATATGGGACCTGATTTTCTTGAAAAATATGGGCAACAAGAGTGGAGTGTTCACAGTGCAAGATGTGAAAGCATTTTATAATGGCTTCTCTGTGAATTATGTTGAAAGTTTTCATAAGACAGTAGGATTTGGTTTGCCTTTATAAAAAGTCAGTCTTGCTACATTAACCCCTGTAGAGGTTCAATTGCAGTAAATTGACTGCTGCTTAGAAGTGACATCTTTCCTTCTATGTGCAATAATGTTAAAATATTTTTTCAGTGCATAAGTCTCTCAGGTTGTCTCAGTGTCAGTCATTTTTAATGACTTAAGATGGAACCATGAAGACCACTCCTGTTGTCCTGCCAAGTGTGTGAATGAATGTTCAGTGAGAGCCTGATAGTTTTTCTGTTGGTCAATGATAAAACCAGCATTTACCTCTATGAAACTACCCATGAATCTGCGAATTTTAATGAGCGGTGTAGATAGTAAGGTTAGGAGCAGAGCAAAAAGCAAAGGTGTGATGATCAGTGCACTGACAGAAACATTTTCCCACTGTTGCAGAAGTATCTCTGATTTCCTGCTGTGTAGATAAGTCGGTCAGTTAGTTTGAATGTAGGTAAGTTGGTGAGACCAACACACAACCTCTACAGACCAACATCTATCAAAATACAGGTGCTGGTCCTTCTTGCTAAAAGACATTAATCATAGAATCATTAGGTTGGAAAAGACCTTTGAGATCATCAGTTCCAACTGTACCCGTCCACTACTAAATCTACCTACCTTTTAAAGACCTCTAGGGATGGTGACTCTACCACCTTCTTGGGAAGCCTGTTCCAGTTCTTGATAACCCTTTCTGTGAAGAAATTTCTCCTAGTGTCCTAAACTTTCCCTGATGCAACTTAAGGCCACTCCCTCTTGTCTTATCAGTTGCAAGAGAAGACCAACATCTATTTCTCTCCAACCTCCTTTCAGGTAGTTGTAGAGAGCAATGAGGTCTCCCCTCAGCCTCCTCTTCTTTAGGGTAAACAACCCCAGTTCCCTCAGCCACTCCTTGTAAGACTTGTTCTTCAGTCCCTTCACCAGGTTTGTCTCTCTTCTCTGGATACACTCCAGTACCTCACTGGCTTTCTTCTAGTGAGGTGCCCGAAACTAAACCCAATATTCGAGGTACAACCTCACCAGTGCTGAGTACATGAGCAGAATCACTTCCCTGGTCCTACACTGGCCTCATAATTTCTGATTAAGCAAAGGTATCAGTGGCAATGGACTCACTGTAGCGTATTAACATTCTCAAAATTGTGTAGTCAAAGAACATTTGGCAACAGGCACTTAGATGATCTCCTTTAGATTACAAAATAGCAACAGGATTCTAATTTCTTTGAGTCCCCATTTTCATTTTTATCCTACTGATCTTGCAGAGCTTTCAGCCATTTCTCTACTTAAACTTAACAACTTTTACTGTCTGACAAATATTTTTCTTGCTGGGGTATAGTCTTTCCAAGAAAGAAGTACAAATGATAGAAAACTATCACAGAATCACAGAATCACAGAACAACCAGGTTGGAAGGCACCCATCGGATCTTCTAGTCCAACCATTCCTATCTAACACTAAACCAAGTCCCTCAATACCTCATCTACCCGTGTCTTAAACACCTCCAGGGAAGGTGACTCAACTACCTCCCTGGGCAGCCTATTCCAATGCCCAATGACCCTCTGCATGAAAAACCTCCTCCTAATCTCCAGCCTAAACCTACCCTGGCGGAGCTTGAGGCCATTCCCTCTCGTCCTGTCCCCTGTCACTTGGGAGAAGAGGCCAGCTCCCTCCTCTCCACAACCACCTTTCAGGTACTTGTAGAGAGTAATGAGGTCTCCTCTCAGCCTCCTCTTCTCCAGGCTAAACAACCCCAGCTCTCTCAGCCGCTCCTCATAGGGTCTGTTCTCCAGCCCCTTCACCAGCCTCGTTGCTCTTCTCTGGACTTGCTATTTGCTATGGACTTGCAAAGTGTGTGCACTATTTGCTTATGTCTGTCTGACTCACACTTGCATCAAACTTAGGCTCTGTGCCAGTACAGGATTGATGAGATACAGTAATGCTGATCTTTCCTCTTGAATAAGCCTTTGATTTAAGTGGACATTGCTGGACTAAATGAACATAACATTAGCATTAAAATACAATTTTTTTTTTGTTTAGAAGTCACTTTGAGATTTGTTTTGAAAGCATTTACGATAATATTCTATACTATTCTATCTAACTGACATAGCAAGACTTCTTGTCATCAAATTTTTATTGGTAGTCCTAAGATAATAAGTAGGATAATAGTACAAAGAAATAGAGGAAGGAGAAATTGATAAGAAATGAAACAAATCAGATGGCTGGCAATGTTAAGGATAGTAATTATCCTCCTCTCATTGTTATATGAAATCTGATTGATTTTTGTTGAACATAGTATATGAAGCATGTTATTTTTCCTCTTTCTTTTAAAGTTATTTTCTATCAACCTTGTAAATTCTTAGGAACTATTAGTGCACTGCACTGTGAATTAAAGGATGGTAGTTATGTCAACTTAATTTTTGGCTCTTTCTTTCCCTCTGTCTGCACAAATACCATCTGTCCCAACCAGGCTACGGACTATTGAAGTTAGTTTTCCCTGCTGTGTGGACAGATAGGTATTGAAGACCCGGGAGCTTTAATACCCAGGTGGGAGACTGGATCCTGAGTCTCCTCTTCCTCTATTTCCTTGCCTCCTCCCTCCAATGCTACTTAAGTATGTAACCTCTATCCCCCTTTGCTTTTGATCTGTTGTTGTCGTCAAACCACTTATCAACCAACCGCTTGTACTTACAGTTCTGAAGGCAACTTTAAATGGTTTAGGTTGGAAGGGACATTTAAAAATAATCATCTAGTCCAAACCACCTGCCATGGGCAGGAACATCTTTCACTCAGTCAGGTTGCTCAGAGCTCAGCTGAACTTGATCTTGAATGTTTCCATATATGGGGCATCAACTTCTCCTGGTAACCTGTTCTAGTGTCTCACCACTCTCCTTATACCCAATCTAGATCTACCTTCTAGACAGAAGCTGAAAATGTGGCTAGAAAAGAGGTTAGAGGGAAATGGCTGTTGGTTTCAGGCATAAAGAGATAAAATAATATTGTCTGACCAATTCCAGCCTGTTCCTTACTACTACTTAAAACTGGAAGAGAAGATTCACTAGGATTTTGGGACTGGTAGACATATGTCTCTGATTACTGAATTTAATGACTTGCTATTTTAGTTTAAGTCCCATAGATATGATCCTCCCAGTCTTTGCTTACCTCATTCTCTGTATTTATAAAGAATATTTAGACAATTTTTGTTGTCATATATGATGTTTATAATCTGAATTAGAAATATCTCCTCTTGGACCATTTATTTAGGCTGTGTCGATATGACTGAGGAGAAATTATATTGATAGTAAGAGCCTTTATTTTTTTTTCCTTACTGACCATATTTCAGTCTTAGAAAAGGTAGTATTTATTCATGTCTTTGAGGATATTGTGAAAAGTCAAGTGAAAGACTGTAATCATTGTGCTTGGACATGCCTACAAAGACAAGTCTTCTGCTAGATTCTTGAAGGGTTTAGATCTTAGATATTGACTTAGAAAAATAGCAGAAAACTCAATATACTATGTGTCTCATTGTAAGTCACCTTGTCTACTGAATCAAGATCTAAGCCAACTCACCAAAGAGACAGACTTTCAAATATAACAGCTTAACTTGATGTTTCACTTGGCACCATGTACGTGGTTTATGCAACTGTTGAGTCCTACAAAATATAGTTGAAGACAAATAGGAACCAGATAAGCCAATTTTAACATTCTGAAACAGGGACACTCAGAATTACAGTCATATCATAACACCTAATGCATCAAGACAAAAGTTAGATGATTGAGGATTCTGTCCACAAAGTTATGGCGTAAAAGTCCCTTTTAGTTCTTCAGACCAAATCTCAAAAAGGTAAATGGAACCAAACTAGAAGGACTAAGAGATGGAAGTACTGAAATTTCAAATATGACTTGGGTTGAATATTCAGTAGAATGAGGTCAGCCTTTCTAGTTCAGACATGTCCCTGCATGTATTCCTCAAAAATGCATCAGGATCTAATTGGCCATTTTTTTCTGATGTCAGTGTACATGCAGGGACCCTTTCAATTGCCTTAGATTCACTGTATTGTATGCACTGTAAAGTTGATTTACAAATGCATCCCCCATAATGTTGTACGATGGCATGGTTGGAAGTAGCAGATACAGGAAAAATACATGAGTAACTGAATAAAAGAAAATAAATTTTAAAAAAATAAGACTGAACTGTCAACTGACATACAAATAAAATCATATAATTATGAGAAACAGCAATGACTGTTCTAAGACTTCTTGGAGTGAAAAGATTCTATTGACAAATGTCTAATTTATGCAGAACCACAAAGATAAGCATTACACTAAGAAATTAGCAGAGAATTTTCAGTGGAATTTCAGTGGTATGATTACCATTCTATCACTATTACAATTTCAGACAGTACCCTGCTTCTCAAGAAGAAAAACATTATTTACTTGTATAGTATATTTGTACTTAAAAAATCAATGTGTGTCATGCTTTGCTTTAATAACAGATTACAGAAAGACATGAACTTACAGTTATGAAGGATCGTACAGTAATTCAGAGTGCAAAGATTTAAGTGCTTCTAATAAAATTCAAAGTGTTTGTATCTAAGAAAAAAGTGTTCTGGTGCATTTTAAAATGAGGATTATAGTTACTTTTCAACACTGTTCCTTAATGCTTACCAAGCTTGGTTTTCTTTCATTCCATCTTCCTTCTGACCCAAGGAGACAATTAAACTATTTTAAATGAAAATAATTCTATCATATTCCAGGAGATTCTTATCCTTTCATTCTGGCAAATGAGCAAAAGGGGAAAATCAGACATCTTCCCATATATTCCGGAAAGAAAATCCATGCTAATATCCAAATTGGATCCATGAATAGTTGAGAATAAGTGAATGTTTTTCCTGGTGTTTTATGATAGAAGGGATTATGGAGACCTTAAGGGCAAGCATCAGAACTTGATTCTGTATAATGTTCTTAATATATTTCAGGGGAAGATTTAATTTACTAGCGGACACATTTGCAATGTACATGTAATTTGTACCTGGGGTGTGTAAAAATCTAGTATGAAGTCCTCTACAATTGTCCAGAGTCTGTGAGTTAAGACAGAGAACCTGGAGTTGTTCTGGTTCCCTGTGGTTTTTATTTCATATTATGTGTTTTGACCACTTTTATACATATGAATGGAATAAATATTCAAATCATTCATAAGAATGAGCCTCAAATGTAAATCTGCCCATGTGTTATATATGCTTTTAATAAGGAGAGTGGTGTGCATAAAACAATGTTTACAACACAACTGATGACAGTGAAAATTTTCAATGATGGTTCTCTAATTTCTAATTCTCTCTATTTTCTAATTCTCTCACTGTCATAAAATTAGCAAAGATGGGGAAAAAGGTAACATGAAAATGTAATGGTGACATGAAGATAACAGACACAGACTTCTAGGGACATAATAATAAATACACAAACATCAGCAACCTTACTCAAGGCTGAATTGTTTAGTGTATTTTTCTTCACAATTTCAGAGTACTAGAAGTGGGGCTAGAATGATACAGTATGCTTTGTTGTCTAGCTGCAGAAACAGGAAGATTTGGAATTTGGATATGTAAGAATTTATTTGCCTCTGTTTATTTCTCCTGAACAATTGTTTTTAGTTATCAAGTTTATTTCTAGAGAGAATGAAACATTCAAAAGTTAATTCTCTAAACATTTTTAACTCTAGAAAATTTTTAATCCTTAAAGATTTTTAATTCTAGTTGCATTCTGTTCAGAACAGAAATACAGATACTAATTTATCTAATTTTTGCTAGGTGATGTATTTTAGAATGCACAAAGTATGTCTGTCTTAATCACCTGGCAACAAATTACACCATGAAATGCATATAATTTGAATGGCACATAGATGTTAGCGCTATCAGTTAATTTTTAGTTTTCTTTGACTGTTCACTGTGACTGTGTGGCTGACATGAGATGATCTTAAAAAACTGTGGAACCTACAAAACTAGAATAGTATCCAATGAAAGTGATTTACTACCAATCCAATCTGTAAACAATGGATAATTTAGAGTATGATAAGCTTGTATCACAATGCCTTCAGGTCTTTAAAAGTTAACTACTAGTTGATATACTTCTCCAGAAGGATTATAAATAATTTACCCTCTATAATAATAATATAATAATTTATTAATAATTTAGCCTCTAATGTTCATTAAAACATCTCTGCTTGCAGTTCATAAAAGCACCAGATCTAATTTTTTTTAATAGTTACTAATAAATGTTCAGTTAAAGACATTTTAGTCATTGATTTGGAAGTCAAATTATTAATGTTTTACAATGGACTGTCTGTCCACATCTTTTTAATTTAAACTAATATTATGCTTGACAGAATCATAACAGACGACCTGATGTTGCTAGATAGCACCACATCCGGAAGATCAGATTTCTTAAAGCATTGGAACTTGTAACAGGGTTCATGGGATGGTTTAGTCAACTGATCACACTGAAAAGTCTATAGTTTTTAATAAGAGATGTCATTTGTATATAATTACTAAACATATTTTCAGCGTTTGTTAATATCATAGGGTGTACTCTACATCACAAAAATATTGAACGTCCATACATCAAATATTACTTACTGTACTTTGTACTGTTTCATGTCTCATGCATTAAACAAGTAACTTGCTGTAAACATCTTTGATTGTTATCATTTCTGAAAATCCCTTATGCTGCTAAAATTTTGCGAGCCTTTAAACAAAACATAGGAGACTATCTTGCCAAGAGATCTATCAGCATAATATGGTACATAATGTAAAGCAGCTAACTGCCACATATCTTCACAGTTGTGCAGTGGTGAGGAGGCAGTTCTGGGTTGGTGCATATGGAGTAACATTTGACAGGTAAATAAAACTTCCACTGGGCAGTAAATGTCCATGCTCTCCTGCGGAAAAATAAACTAGAATTCAGTTAGAGAACAGGATGAAATATATTAGGGCTGGTTTTACTTTGAAGGGAACACAATGCCTTCACAGGGAGCTAGGGTCACAATATGAGTAACTCAGATTGTTGCTGAATTATGTGACCGCTCATAAGATCAGCAAGGATTTAAGAGGTACTCTTAATTGATTGCTGATATTCAGGCGTGCACAGAATATAGACAAACCTTTCACTCCTCAACTGCAGATCAAAGTCTGCTGGGTGACGTTCCTAATTCCAGATGCAAGGGAATTGTTCATGAGAACTGCAGCTTGAATCATCAGCCATTATTTTCTTTATTTCAGCCACAAGTGGTGGCCCATTTCTCCTTGAGGTTCCTGGCTAGGTCCAGCTGCAGCAGGATAGCTAACCTGTTTTCAAAGTGCAAGGACTGGTCCTGTGCAAGTGCAAGGTTATATGCCCTAAAGACCTTATTGCATAGGCTTATGAACTTATAAGATGATTGATAAGTGTTTTATGTTTGACCAAGGACCTTGTCCCACATTATAAAATGATCTGAAATGTTTCAGCGAAAGTTAAATTGTGAAGACACAGAGGGAATTTTTAGCTTCCTCTCATAAAGATTAGAGATGATATAAAATCAGTACCCTTTGAATATGAACATTTGATCAGGGACTGGATATGCATTGACTGATAATAAGTCAAGGATTGTTGACGGTAAGGGAACTCAAGTGGGAGTTTGGGAAAGCAGGTCAACTAACTTCAGCTACATATTTTTTGCCATCATCCATTGCATGAGTTCTTTCCAGATATGTCCAAACAAACCAGAATAAACCGAACCAGAATTAGAAGTAAATTTTAATGCCTAACTGAAAGATGTCTTCTCAGGCATTTTCATGTGCAGTAAATAAATATGTCAGTGCCCATCTTCTTAACATTCATATGGGGCTTATGCTGTCCTCTTCTAACCCCAAATTAAGAGTCAACTGGGAGGGTTGTGGTTTTATACCATGACTGAGTTCCTGCTGCATGAACTAACGAAGATGTAAACAATTCAAAACCCATGTTTATTGTCTTGGCCTATTTTATTGCATGTGTGGACTGTTAAGTCCTCAAGCCATCTTTGAGTACCGTTATATCATATTAAAAATAATTTAAAATCCCTTATTGAGTAACTTTCTAGCAATTTATAGAAAAAACCCAACATTTTCTCCCAGGAAGTTAGTAGTTAATTTTCATCTAGATAATTATTTTTTACAACAAATAAATGAAAGCAAGCTTCTCTTTTAAATAATAACAGGGACACTATGCATCAGATCAGCTTTTATACAAGAAATAAGTCAGAAAATGAATCAAACCGGTATTTTGCATTCAACACATCATTTAGTAAACAAGCATAGAAAATTAGAACCCTATTGATATGGTAATATATAACTACAACTGCAGTATTTTCTGGATCACAAAATTTTAATTAAAAATAGAATATGAAGCCCATCTTACTCCCCACTCCTCTTAATTGCTGAGCAGCAAGGAATTTTGTTCATTTTGTCAAATTTCTGCTATACTAGACCTGATCATTACAACCTCAAAGCATATAAAATTAAGCCCCTGTTGACAAAGTAATGTAGAAATAAAAATACTACTTTTCAGAACGTGAGATTTCAATACCACATTATCAGACAAAGTTTAAAGATTTTTTTTTTTAAATTCATATCTAATCAGACTTGGAAGTTGATGTTATCTGCATAATTTATTTTTTAATAGTTTTCCAATCCCCATCCTATCTCATAAAAGTTGGCTCTTTAGATAAATGATTTGTCAAAAATCAAATTAATTGTTTTAATCCTCTTTCAAAAACTTTTCAGAGAGAAGAAATTAAAAGACATGTCATAAACTGCATTTGGGCACCATATAATTTTTTTTCAGTAGCCAAAAAGGGTGTAACTCTGTATAGGAAGACATAGGTTAATTTTCCATTGTCATAATATTTCCCTTTTTTCTTCAACATACTGACATCAACATCATATTTTGGTGTCCAACATTATGATAGAAATGATGAGATTTTTTTCTTCTTTTTAAATCATAACAAACACTTCTTTATTCTTTATACATAGTATAGCACCAAAATGGACAGTCTTCAAATATTTACTCTTGATGCATGACATTTGATTTAATTGATCTTGTCCAACTGTTTTGCAATGGAGGAAGTTTGGATGCATGGTAAACATCAAATGTTCCAGCAATAGCTTTATGGGCTTCAGAGTGCCCACTACTTAATGTAGATAACACAATTAATGTTTTGATCCTGATTTAAGTGGTAAATGTATTATTCTGCAGCATATTTGTATGTACTGTGTATGTCTAGGATGGAGTCAATTTTCTTCACATCAGCCCAGGTTGTTCTGTTTTTTGGATTTGTGACTAAAACGGTGTTAATAATATACCAGTGGATTTGTTTTCATTGAGCTGTACTTGCATGGTGTCAAGGCTTTTACTTTCTCCCAGTTGGTGACCCTATCCCCAGTGACTAGACTGGGTCTGGGCAACAGGCTGGGAAGAGACACAAGGAGGAGGAATTGGAGACACTAAGGGTTATGGTATTTGTCTTCCCAAGTAACTGTTGCACATGCTGAGGGCACGGCTTTTACTTCAGCTGTTAAATTGTTGTGTCTACTTTGGAGAGCTAGGTCTTCTTCCCCTGCATGGAATGCTAGTTGTCACGTAGTTAAAACAAAACAGTTTTTATCGATTAAATATATTCTACCTGATTTGAAGAACAGTGACTTACTATACTTATAAAGTTCAGGACCTAATGTTTTAAAATGGAAAAAAAAATGGCTAGTCTGTTAAAATATACAGATCTCTGGAATTCAGTTTGGACAGTAACTCTGAGAGAAATGAGGTACATTGACTTCAATGGAATCAACATGGAGATGGAATGTACTTGAGCATGGAGGTTTGCAAGGCATGTCTACTTAGGCAAAAGGTGCTACCAAGATTCTCAGCATGGGTTCAGTGAATTAAAGAGACCAAGTTTGTGGATGCAAGTAGGAAAACAGACACTTGTCATCCTCACATCTCAGAATCTGGTTCTGCCCTCTTATAGTGATTGTACTTCACAGTCAAGTGCCTTGGTGGGGTGCTTGATGTTAAACTAGGTAAGAGTATCTTTGATGACAAATCTAGGTCTAATTAAATGAAAGAGAAAAGCAATAGTAAAGACAAGGCAAAAGGAGCATACCTCTTGCCTCTTAATTGCCAGTGCCCCTTGTCACTAAGTTGGACTGGAAAGGAGAAAGATATGCTTGAGGCCTCTTTGTTGGTGTTCATATGCAGGTAGATTGGAAGAAGGGTTCCAGTGGTGTGGAGTGGATGGACCTACCTGACTGGTAAACAAATGGACCTGGAAGAAAGATCAAAGTGAGAAATGAAGTGGGTGTACTCTTTGCCAGGAGAATCAAGACATCAGCCTATTAGATGTCAAGGAAGCTGAATCCATCATTTCTAAATATGATCCTAAACACTTCTGAGTTGAACTTCTAATTCTTTGTGTGGTTAGCATTTGAAGCATTAGAAAGACATCTGTTTTTTGTTTTCCTCCCTTCTCTAACTTCCAATGGGATAAAGAATGAGGTGAAGGTGGTGAAAAAAAAGTACATTGCTTATTGCTTGCTTTTACAAAGTACTTGTGATTAGAGTTGCTAATAAAGTACAGCAGAAGGGATGTACTTAAAGAAACACTTCTTTTTGCACTTAGAAGACACACATCAAGTGACACCCAAAAGATACTGCTTGTATTTAAAAACAAACAGACAAACAAAACACATTAAATGATGAAGTTATAATGTGGAGTACGAATTTTGGTTAAGTTCAACATCTTTTGTTTTCTTATTCCAACATAAGATTAAAGCAGTTTCCAACATATTGTTTGGCATGAAGCTTGATCTACTTCCAGAATGCTAAGATTTAACAGACAGCATTACTTCTATTATATTCCTTCTTTATAAAAATCTATTTTATTAATCATTACGAAAACCGCACTAAGCTATAACTAATACATTTGCAACTTAAGTTATAATAATAATAATTTATAACTGAATAATAGCAGCCCATGACTAGGAATCTAGTAATACGGTATAGACTTTGTTCTCAAAGCAATGGTCATTATTCATGTAAGCAGTACCTGCAGAGTCATCCATCCTTGAGTAAATAAGAAATTACCTACATTTCTAAGGAATGAAGGATCAGATCCATGCATTACTTAATCTTAACACTTTATCTCACTATTTAAGGCTTTTTATGAGCGTGCTAGAAAGGAATAAATGAAGATGAACAAGGTACTTGATTTGCAAAAGGTTTATGAGGCAGTAAGTCAAGTGGATTCGTTCCCACTGATGTTTTCATATCAGATCACTGGACAATATAATTTTTGCTCCAAAACCTCTTTTCTCACTGACATGCAGTTTTCTTCCACTTTCCAAAATGGAAGAAACAAGGAGATGGAGTGGTTTTTTTTGGGGAGAGCAACCACTTAAATTGCTGAAACTGAAGGTGTAAAACTAATTCTAATGAATAATTTAAAAAGGAATCTTATACCTGTAGCTATTCTTTCAGACTTTAGAAAAAGTTTACAAATCCATAGAATTGTCTGGTTTTTTCCTCTAATATATTTCATACAGTATTATAAAGATACTATCACTCTTTACAAATCTTGCTTTCCTCCCAATTCACGTTATTATTTGAATAATAATCAGGGCCCAGAGAGTGGTGGTAAATGGTGTTAAGTCCAACTGGAGGCCAATGACAAGTGGTGTTCCCCAGGGCTCAGTGCTAGGTCCAGTCCTGTTCAATGTCTTCATCAATGACCTGGATGAGGGCATTGAGGGTACCCTTAACAAGTTTGCAGATGACACAAAGCTGTGTGCAAGTGTCGATCTGTTGGAGGGTAGGGAGGCTCTGCAAAGGGACCTAAACAGGCTGGACCGCTGGGCAGTGTCCAATGGCATGAGGTTTAACACGGCCAAATGCTGGGTCCTGCACTTGGGGCACAACAACCCTATGCAGAGCTACAGACTGGGAGAAGCCTGGCTGGAGAACTGCCAGGAGGAGAGGGACCTGGGGTTGTTGGTCGACAGCTGACTGAACGTGAGCCAGCAGTGTGTCCAGGTGGCCAAGAAGGCCAATGGCATCCTGGCTTGTATCAGAAACGGTGTGACCAGCAGGTCCAGGGAGGTGATTCTCCCTCTGTACTCAGCACTGGTGAGACCACTCCTTGAATCCTGTGTTCAGTTCTGGGCCCCTCACCACAAGAAGGATGTTGAGGCTCTGGAGCAAGTCCAGAGAAGAGCAACGAGGCTGGTGAAGGGGCTGGAGAACAGACCCTATGAGGAGTGTCTGAGAGAGCTGGGGTTGTTTAGCCTGGAGAAGAAGAGGCTGAGAGGAGACCTCATTACTCTCTACAAGTACCTGAAAGGAGGTTGTGGAGAGGAGGGAGCTGGCCTCTTCTCCCAAGTGACAGGGGACAGGATGAGAGGGAATGCCCTCAAGCTCCGCCAGGGTAAATTTAGGCTGGAGATTAGGAGGAGGTTTTTCACGCAGAGGGTCATTGGGCATTGGAATAGGCTGCCCAGGGAGGTGGTTGAGTCACCTTCCCTGGAGGTGTTTAAGGCATGAGTGGATGAGGTCTTGAGGGACTTGGTTTAGTGTTAGATAGGAATGGTTGGACTAGAAGATCCGATGGGTCCCTTCCAACCTGGTTGTTCTGTGATTCTGTGATTCTATTTACCTTTACCTGCCTTTGCCTGACAGTGCAGTTCTGTGTTTCCTGAAATTAAATTCTAACTACTGACAGGCAAAGGTACTTTCCAACTAAATTTATGTCAAATGAACAAAGATTGTGAAGTGTTCAGCACAGACTGGGATGAGACAATGCCAGCTCTGGAGATCCATTCTGTTAGCTTACATTTTATAGGTAAAGGACTAGTAGTATTCTCAACAGCATTATAAGCACATACCTACGTCTGTTTCATTCTCTTTTTCATGTTGAAATGGTATCAATTCTATTATCATTTTTTCCCAGTTCTGGGCAAATTAATTAATTTGTCTATGTTACCACTGAAAACTATTTAAATGCTTCAAGCCACCATAGTGACATAAGAGATGAAGTAATTTTCTTGATTAGCCAACTAATGAGAAAAAAGAAGGGATGTAAGAAGAAGAGTAAGAAGAGAATACATTAGGGACAGGGAAAATTATAATTTCATACTTAGCACTAAAGTTGCTACCAAGATTTTATTACACTCAGGTTCGATACCTCCCTCTTCTCAAATTATGTTTTTAGAGTAGATTTTGTTTGGTTCAAGGGTTATTAATGGTTAAAAAGTTTATCAGTTTTTAAGAGAAGTAACATTTCCTAGTGGTTATTTTGCTATGGAGAAAACAGTGAAACAAATGCTAACATTTAAGGCAAATGCACAAAAATGCATATGTTTTGTTGACTTTCAGTGTACCTTGTGTTCCTCATTGTCTAGGATATCGGGAGAACAATGATAGTATAAATGCAGTGGAAAAGGGATCTTGGTGCATTTCACCTACAGACTTCTTTAAAAGTCATTAAACCCTTTGATACTCTTGGAAATAGTCCCCTAAATTTAAAGCTTTTAAACATTTTGAGAATGAGCTTCAGTGAGTTAGGTATGAAAACCCTACTGTGTTGGTTTGGGGTTTTTTTCTTTTTCAATGTGAAACATCCTCAAACTGGAAGCAAACATCCTGTCTTTGCTTGTGCACTTTTTAAATTTTCATTTTATATATCTATTATGTATTCTATTCTCTTCTATTCTACCTAGTATTACAACAGAAATCTGTATTAAATAGCTTTTATCAGTGGTGTTCCCAAAAATATTGTATAATGTTTTTTCTTGTTTAATAATGTCATCTTTTGGGCCATAGTCAAACTTCTTGACCTCTGCAGTCTATTGCCCTACCTCAACATATGTATGATAGCGTGACATGAATGTCTCAAGACTCACTCCCATTTTGAATTCCATCTCTTCCATTGTTTCAATTACTTGTATATCATGTTTTTTACAAAAGATCTGGAAAAAAATGTATTGAGGTGTGGTTTGAAGTAGCTCTGGTGCCAAACCAATGGAAAATGCTAATAGCTTTGAAGACAGTGAAACTGCAATACAGCTATGTCTGTTCCTGCCACTGCCTGCCAAAAGCATGCAGTGGGTGAGTTAAACAGTTTTCTTGAAGAACAAGAAGTGAGGTGATTTGTAGCAGCTTGAATCTGTTTATGCAAACATAATTGTTTACTGAAATTCTTTACAGTACATTCCCAGGGGCTATGGAAATTGGTCCAAGAACAACCTCTGCTATGCCTCTGCCTCACTCGACTGTCAGTATCAGCTCTTCTCAGAGAGAGAAAGGAGGTTTCCACCACCCTCTGTCTGAAAACAGTTCATGGCTTCCAGGAGGGGAAGAGCATTATTTTCTGCTGAAATTTAAATGTAGGGAATGCAGTGATATAATTCAGAGAAAAATAAAACCATTATAGCCTTCATAAATTGAAGTGTTTGGCTACTAAGTCTGAGAACTGGATAAAAATGTTGTAGCACCAATCCTTATTATTTGTTCCTCAGTCAGCTTTAATTTTCATGTAAATGCTTTGAACAAGTTTCTCCAACCCAAAACCATTTCAACGATAAGGAGCTTTATCATTGTCTTTTTCCATGGTCCTTATGATTCTTCAGCACTCTGAACCTGCCACTTTAGGATGGAGAAAAACTAAAATTTTGAAAATATTGCAGTAGCATTTTTGCATTAGCATGAAAATTAGCTGTCATTTTTCAGGAAGGTGATTTTTAACATGATCTTAAATGTAACTTAAAAAAAGTTAACTAAAAAGCTACCATATTTGCATCATAAAAAACCAAACTGTATTTAGCAAAGGTTTTGAGGACACTTTTTTATTTTTGTGGGGGACTATTTTTAGAAATGCTTGAACACCCATGTTATTTTCTGTTTCTAACTTGCTTCATAGAAAGAGGTGAAAACACATTGGAGGAAAGATGTTTCACGTTCTTATGGGTGAAACTCACCATGTACATCTCTTAACAGCAAGGGTATAAAAGTTGGACTTGATTCATACATTTCCTGGGCATCTACCACTATTCTCTCTAATGATCATCATTGCTACAATCATCTTTCCTGTCTTTAAAATTGTTGATTACTTCTAGGAATTAAATTGAATGGATGGTGTTTTTTAAAGAACATTTGATCTCTTATAAATCCCATTTCATATCTCTTCATGTGAAATGTATAATATACTTTGGCTTTGAAATTGTGAGTTCTAATCTTGCAGAAAAGAATACTGAAAAATATCCAAAGGGTATTGAATGCAGCTTTTGGCTTCCTAGTGCAAGAAAGACAACGAGATACTGGAGCTAGTCCAGCAGAAAGCCACCAAGATATCTGATATCTGGATCCACAAAATATAGGAAGAGAGACTCAGAGAAACGGTTTTACACAGCCTTAAGGATGTAAAGCTAAAGAGAGGTAGATATTTCTATTGCATTCAACTACCTAATGTTAGAGTGCAGAGAAGATGGAGCCAGGCTCTTTCTAGGAACAAGAAAAGAAGCAACAGTTCCAAATTGCAATATCAAATTTCTGTAAAAATACAGGGAAAAAAATACTACAAAAAATTCATAGTAAAAGCAGAAAAATGTTGGGACATGGTGTCCAAAAAGGTTAAGGAATTTTACTTCTTAGAGACACTCATTTTTCAACTGAACAAGCATCTAAGCAAGGCCTATGTCTGCATACTGAAGATAACTCTATCCCTAGGAGCCCTCCCACAAGGACATTTGAGCTTTGTAGATACAAAGCAGGACAGCAGAGGCAAGGAAGTCAGTAAGATAGGATCTAAGAAACATAATGGTTGTAACAAGGTTCACTGGAGAATGGCCCTGAAGCCCCAGATAGGAAGTTTTTAAGTCAAACCAGGAGAGGTACACAGCTACTCTGAAGTCCTTGAAAGTTTGCAAGAAACCTGTTTTTTAACAATATGTTTTCTAACATGACCTCTTAGCCTCTTGATGGTCTTTGCTCTCTTCAGATCCATTCATCTTACACTGCTAAATGGATAATGATACATGCAGTTTTGACTTTATCTCTTTTTCTCCATGGAGAATTCTCCTTAAACTGAGCAGAGCTAAAGACACAGTCCCAAAAAGTTATCAGATGATGAATTTACTGTCACCTCAGTTCTGCATTGAACTTGATCTGGGAACATGAATAGGGCATAAAAAGTTAATAAGTGATTCCACTAGCAGACCATGAAGTCAGCAAGGCCCAGCATATAATCAAGGTTCCCAGACTGCCAACTTATTCTAACTGATTTTTTAAGAGAGGTTGTAAACTTGTTACCAATAATTGGTCGCAACAGTTACTAATCTAAAAGAATCCACTAAGAGTTAATTTTATTTTTGCATTCTGTAGCAAAGCATAGCAAAGGTATTCTATCGTTTAATGAGACACATCTCATTTTGAGTTTTCTAAATGATTTCCAAATGAGATAATCTCTTAATAATTTCTTAATGACATCTCTCCAAATGACAGTATATGGGCCTGATCCAAATTCTGGTGGAGGCAATGAGATCTTTACTATAAACGTCAACAGGTTTTGCATCAACAGATCACTAGGTCATTATAAATAAAAACCTGTATTCTAAGTTTGTAATAACACAGCTCACCACCTCCATGTGTAGAATAAATGTTAAAAGTTTATTTAAAATTTAATGAGATAAATTTAAATTAAACCATAAGTGACTTTCCTTCCCTCCCAACTTAAAAGAGGTTCAGATTCACAGTTTACATTTTTATCATACTCTGCTGGTTTAGTTGAACACCTGCATTCTCCCCTCTCTTCACTGAAGCTGGACCCTGTGTTGAATGGAGCGTAAGCAGTGATAAACCAGCAAGAACCTAATTGCATGCCCAAGTGCTGAAATGATCCCTCAGAGCAGAGGTCCCAAGTTTCAATCCCTCTTTTAAAACTGATGGTACATTTTATCAAATTACAGTTTAATATGCAATACAGAATTTATAATTTTTTTTTTTTTTTTGGGAGGGAGTGAATTGTCTCCTTAGTTGTAAACATCTGTATTTTGCTCAAACAAGGTTCCTAAGATCTTTTCTAGGTCTAATTCTAAATGCCCTGAAAGCCTAATCATAGGTTCTTGCATAACAGCAAGACATTATATTAAACACTGTTTCTGCATTAGAGGATGTAGGCTATTTGACCATATTAAGAAAGTACGAGTATATGTGCTACAAATTTTATTTCAGTAGAGATCATCTTAATGAGTATTACAATAATATTCACTTCATGTTTAAAATGGCGCATTATAATCGCGTAAGTACCACACTTCTTCCAACCTATGAATTATTAATAAGGTGATAATTATGTTAATGAAGCTGCCTTATTAGGTCTTGATGGATTTTGTTTACTTGCCACTTAACTGTCTGTTGATGTGGAGGTGAAAATTACTGCTTTGTGCTTGGACGGGTACTAGAAAAGTTAATATTTTCCTAACAGAGTTTATTGTGAGTTTTTCTAGATCTCTGTTCTTTTTAAAACAGCTTTTCAAGTTAAATGTTATGAATGATATGACCACTTGAGGCAAATCTCACTGAAAGGAACAACAACAACAAACCAATAAAAACCCACAGAAAGGAACTGCTTATTTTCATTGTCCTAGATATTTCTTCAAGCATGATAATGTTCTGTAATGTCAGAGGAGTACAGAGGAAAAGAATTATGTCCCTGCAACTCAGAAATAGCAAATAGTGTAGGCACTGAGTCAGCTCATTTTGGTAAATCAAAAATCCATCATTCATCTCTCTCAAATCTTTATGCAAAAAACCCAAACCACATTACCATATCTTCTTTTTACTTATGGCTGTTTATTTGTTTGCACTTTGTATCTTTAATACTGAGTTCTCCCTCGTAGTTTAAAACACCCTCTGTAAAAGTCTGCTTCCATAACATTTTCAGTGCAATTTGCAAATCTTGGAGATGTGTGTGGTTTGCATTTCAGCTTCTAATATGTGACCATCTGAAGCTTGAGAAACTTATCTCAAAGATGCTGAACTTCAAGAAATCCATTATAAAACTTGTAAGAACTAAACAACTTTCATCAACTTGAGCTTTCCATAGGTTGTGATAGAATTTTTTTTTGAGTCATTATTTTTACAGATTTATCCGTGGCCTGAACAGTAATAATTAGAATACATTTGAGGTTGCAGACAGGACAAGGTGAGAAACAAGTACTATACTCAGTGCAGCAAATTTTAGTAGATTTTGCTGCTGGATGTTGGAATGTAGTGGTTTTTGTACGTTAGTGGGTAATGTACCTAAGATCCACATTTTGTGGCCCAGCTACTCTAATATCAACAGTGGTGTAATCTGAAGTGGGTGGTCAGATTCTTACGTTGACACAAAAGAATCAGGATACCACGATAGGCTGAAATCTTGTGTGACACTGAGATACAACTACTAAGAGAGGTGATCTGATCTCACAGACAGGGCCTGAAATTCCTACTTCCTGGAAACACACACAAAAAGAAATAGTAACAAAAACATGCAGTAAGATTTTGCTGACATAAGATAATTTCTGATATTTTGTCTTGAAAAGATTACCTGGCACAATGATTTTCATTCCTTGACTACTACTATATTTTAATTGATAGTCAAAATATGACTGTATCTTCTAGCACATCAAAATGACAGCTGTCATTTGTTGCTAATTGTTTCTTTAAGTGCCCTGGCAGGGTGGGGCACAAAAGTGGTGAATGACACTGTTATGTTATGTTAATGAAGTAAGCCTGAAGGTGGGAGGGATTGGTGTTACCTTGTGTGGGATGGCCGATTGCCAAATACAGGCATGTTACAAGGACAAAGTGACAATCAGTGTTTGCCTGAGATTCTGGCCTGCTGTCCCTAAATAGAGAAGTGTTTGATACTTAATAAAGGTCTCCATTTTTGAAATCACATTTGTTTCTTTGTGGAGCATCCGTGGCCCCCCCGTGCATTAAACATTGAAGAAAAACAATGGAATAGTGGATTATAGAGTTTCTTCTCTTTCCTTCCCCACATTATTGAGGTATTGCTACTCCTAAACCTTCCCAGCAATATTAAATATTATTTTGACCACTGAATTAAATATATTTAGTACACTGATAAATAACATTCATAAAGTGATAATAAAGAGTCATACTGGTAAAGTGGCAAGTTTCTGCTAGATTAGATTCATTAGGCTTTTTATGTTGCAAAAAAACCAGAATGGTCTACTTTTCATCAAATCAGCATTTTTCAGTGGAAAGTTCCCAAATTTAGTCACTCTTTTAATAGCTGGTTACAGATAATCCTCTCACTCAGACAGTAACTTCCTGTGTGCTGATTAATATTCTGTCAGAGAGTTCAGGTTTTTCTTCTCCAAAATGTTTATTTGGCTCTTTATGAAATGCCTTTGAAGACTTCGTCACATGAAAAATACGTGTAATCAATTGCAACCTAGGAATTTGTAACTATTGAATGATACTAGTCCTATTAATTTCAAACTCATTAAAGTTCTAGAACTAGATGCCTTAAATAATTTTTACTTTTTCAGGTACAAATTATTTTTAAAATCCAGAGGAAATTTCTAATACTACCAAACATCAGTGCCTTACCTGTACAACATGAATCTCTAAGGACACTTTCAAACGAGCAATTAAACAAAATGTCATTCAGACTAAGCTGTTATTGTAATCAGAATCACCGCTACCAGGTTGGAAGAGACCCACTGGATCATCGAGTCCAACCATTCCCACCAATCTCTAAACTATGACTCTCAGCACCAGAGCCTCAACATCCTTCTTGTGGTGAGGGGCTCAGAACTGAACACAGTATTCGAGGTGCAGTCTTACCAGTGCAGAGTACAGAGGGAGAATAACCTCCCTGGTCCTGCTGGTCACACTGTTTCTGGTACAAGCCAGGATGCCATTGGCCTTCTTGGCCACCTGGGCACACTGCTAGCTCATGTTCAGTTGGCTATCACCCAACACTCCCAAATGAAATTTTATTTTTGTTTTCTAAAGTTAAGTTTTTCATGTGCACTCTCATACATATTCACATTATTTATTGATTTCATTTCCCTTAATAAAATAATTTATGAAGTTGATTTACTGCACAACAAAAGGCCAGAATTTTTTAAGGCTGGATGATTCACAGGACAGCTCATTCCTCCACATGAGACCAAGTCTAATGGAACTGGCTACTACGAACTGCCTGGGCTGTGATTGCTGCTGAATCAGTCCCTGAGAAGTCACCACCTGAAGCAGAAAAGTTTCACAAAACACATAACACAGTTTTAAACTCTATTAGCTATTTAGTGACTGCCAGCAAAAACTTCATGTAAAAGACCCATTAACACATTTTTATCTCTTTAGAAGATGGTTCCCACAACCAAGCCTCAAGTTAGGAGGCTTCTAAGCATTTTTAGCATTGTTAGTGTGTTGTGAGAATGTTATTTAAGATTTGATTATTTATCTTTGCATTTATTATTTTTTATATATTTTTGCCTGCAGCCATAGCCACATTTGAAGAATTATTGAAAGTACACCACATGTATTTAATGTTTGGCAGTTAAATCCATAATACCTATTATGCACCCTCCCACCATGTAGACTGCAACTCTGTAAACAGTAATTCACAGAACACTGCACAGCAAATTAGTGCTAGATCCACCTAAGTAATACCCCTCTTCATCAGTGATAGTCTTGGTTCAGTAAAACTGTTACAAAATAGTATTTGATGGAAGCAGCGATAAAGTGCCTTGTCAGAAGTCTGTTATAGAGACTGTTGGAAGCCACTGACCTCAGCTGGCAGCTTTCTTGTATGACTATGAGATGGTAAAACCTCCTTCCACATTAATTTCTTAGTATTTTGTTTATGGCTTTGTTTTTTTAAATGAGGTTCCTTGGTAATGCAGACAAAAAAAAATGTGGTTAGAAAGAAAGGCTGATGGCTGAGATGTGTCTTTCCACCCCTTCCTCATTAATGAAACACAGAATACCTGTACAGAATACCTAGATGTCTTTGATGCTATGACCATTTTAGATATGACATTTTGTTTTATTTAAGTATGTATTAAGGATGTAAATTAATTTTGGTGGGTAATCTAGAGAGGAGTTTGATTCTAATGTGGGGAGGGGTCTCAGATAGTGAAAATCTTACACAAAAAGACCAGGAAAAAATTTGTTGGTTCCAATGATCTGCCTTTTCCCCTGGAAAATTCCTGCACTGAATTCTGTGTACTGAAAGACTGAAAGGTTGGGGCATCATTGATAGGGCATCATGGAGGTTATTCTCCCTCTGTACTCAGCACTGGTGAGACCGCTCCTTGAATCCTGTGTTCAGTTCTCAGCCCTTCACCACAAGAAGGATGTGGAGGCTCTGGAGTGAGTCCAGAGAAGAGTGACAAACCTGGTGAAGGATCTGGAGAACAAGTCTTATGAGGAGCAACTGAGAGAGCTGGGGTTGTTTAGCCTGGAGGAGGGTGAGAGGAGACCTCATTACTCTCTACAACTACCTGAAGGGAGGTTGTAGAGAGGAGGGAGCTGGCCTTTTCTCCCAAGTGACAGGGGACAGGACAAGAGGGAATGCCCTCAAGCTCCGCCAGGGGAGGTTCAGGCTTGAAAAAAATTCTTCACTGAAAGGGTCATTAGGTTGTGGAACAGGCTGCCCAGGGAAGTGGTTGACCCACCTTCCCTGGAAGTGTTTAAGGTGCGGGTGGATGAGGTACTGAGGGGCATAGTTTAGAGATTGGTGGGAATGGTTGGACTCAGTGATCCGGTGGTTCTCTTCCAATCTAGTGATTCTATAATTCTATGATTCTATGATCATTATTTGCAATTCATTATTACACTCTGCTGCATAACTTAATGTGAGATCTTGTACTGATAGGAGAAGCAATATGTTTTTAATTCCAGAAAATGGACCACAATACTTGTATGAATTAGCATGTCATACTGCAGTTGATCATGCTTTTAAGAGAGTCTGACATAAAGGAAGTACTCGCTTTATATGTGGACTGTACTTTGGATACTTCAAGCTGGTTATACAAATCAACAGCAATTCCAGAAAACGTTGGTCCCGGTATGTACCAAACCTCTCTTCTGCTTGTTTCATCTCATTTTCATTAAAGGTCGGTTCAATCTGAGAACAGAAATGCTAGGCTAGCTATAATTTCTACTGCCTTGGCTGTATGAGGTAATGTATTGTACAGGGAATTTTCTGATAACTTTGCCTTGAGTTTTGTGATCAAAGTTCCATGGTTTCAGAGAAAGAACTTGTCATTGAGGGTAAAAAGTATTAACGACTCTAAATCATTGAAATTTACATTTGAAAGAGAAGAAAGAAAATGGCCATTCAACTAAATTTCTTTGAAAATGGGGGTGTTAAAACTCTGGAAAAAAAGCTGTGCATACTGAATAGTTGATTTGATTAATCATTAAGTCAACAATTACTTGCTCTTTGTTCTGTTATGAAAAGTAGGAGCCTGTATTTTGTGCTTATCTTTTTCATACAATTTTTCACTTACCTACTTTCACGTTTTAACTTTTGACAACGTCTGGAACAAAAATGCATTCTGTCGTAGATCTAGATTGTAGGCTTTTCATTAGATGCATTTAACTCTATACAGTCAAAAAGATAACAAAAATAAACTGGTTTATATACTACAATCTGGGTTCCCACAACTAAAATTTCTACAGATTATGCTGAAATGCATTTTACTGTGATTTTTTTTGTAGTCTAGTAGTTTGTGCTTTACCCTAGGTTTCTTTAGTTTTCTTTTGGAGCTACTTGGCAGAAGCATCTCCATTCAGAGATAGTCTACAAACTACCATTCGTAGTCTTGTCCCAGATCCAGACTACAGGTAATTTGTGTGGATGAAATCAAGATACCCTGTATGTGAGTGTAATTACTGTTACCCACCACTCCTGATTAGTACTGTTGCATTTATATCCAGTAAAAGAAATTGATGACAAATTAGGCTGTTTTTATGACCTTCTAGTTCTTTACAGTTCTGTAAAAAGTGCTGTGATTTACTGAGCACTAACTAAGCTAAACAGCAAAGAAATAATGTATGTATTTTCAGCATTTCTTGTCCTTTTTACATTTACATGATTTGTCTCCAAAACAGCTTGCATTCAGATTAATATGAAGTTATATCCAGATTTTCAACTTTTGGACAGAAAGATATTTCCTTCCTTTTTCTGATACCTAAAGAGAACGGAAAACGTAAAACTTGCACATTTGAGCAAAGATTATCTTAGTTTCTATCCCAGTAATGAAAGGAGTGGTAGCAAATGATTTCAGCATTGGCTTATTAATCATCATTACAAATTCAGTTCATAATAAATCAATAATAATAATAACAATAATAATAATTCCTGCCCACATTGTAAGAATCATGATCATTGTGGGTCTCCAGGTGAAAGGACAACCTAGCGAAGATCCCATTAGCCTTGGAGGAAGGCAGGAGAAGGAATACATATGTACCATGGCATGGCAGAAACAAAATTCAATTCTTCTTAGTCATATGTGCATAATTGCATTCACGTGGAAGAGAGCTATATCAGTGTGAGGAGAGCAGAACCCTTAGGCTGCAAGAGACACAATTACCTTTCTGACAATAGTGAAATGGAATTTTTCATGCAGAAAAAGATGTAACTGAGAGCAGGAATTTAAGAAAACGTGTGCTTAAAAGCATATTGTCCAATAAAATTTGGAATTTGCAGGAAGCATATGCTGAAATTCAAGTGTCTATGTGACCACATTCTTTAACATTCATTTCTATAACTGTATACAGTTTAGGCGTTCATAATGTCACAAAGTTTATTGCTTATTTAATATTGTTTAAAAGGCACACTAGCTGTTTTTGAAGATTCTACTAAATCATCTCTAAAACAGAGGAAAGCAATGGAAGATTGTTTAACAATAAAATAGTAACACCCCCCCCGGCATTATTAAAAGATAATACAAAATATTCTTTTATACTATTGCTTAACCATAAGTTCATTCTGAGCAGTACTTTTTGTTTAAGTCAGGTAAAGATTTCATAATCGTGTGAGTTTAATTTTATTTTTTAATTCAAATTTTCTGAACCATAAAGCATAGCCCCAGAAGTAGAAAGTACTGAAATAGATATTCCAAAACAATTTTGAGGTCTTAATTCAGTATAGATTTCATATCCATGATCTGTCCCAGAAGTCTTTATAGCCCATCATATGGATTAAATTAAAATTTTCTAAGCAAAATCAGGAAAAATAACTGTTATTCTATAAACAGCATGTCCATGCAACTTCTTTACTTATGGAAGTTTTCAAGTAGTAATTTGATCACATGATGCAGTAAAGAGAAGCCTTCAGCCCTGAAAAGTAAACAGAACCTTAGAATCATAGAATAACCAGATTGGAAGAGACCCACTGGATCATCAAGTCCAACCATTCAGCCTTACTATCAACTTTCATTGAAAAAGTGTTCAGATTGATTTAGACTTTTTCATAGTTGAGAAATTTTCATAAGAATATAGCCTGAGATCTTCTGATAGACCTTTTCCATTGTGTCATTTATTTCTTTCAACATGTCGCGTGTGTGTCATCTGGAGCAAAATCTTATGTAACAGACAGGGTAAAAAATATTGATGGGCAAAATGGAGCCATAAATATTATTTTGGGGAAGAGATTTTTTTTTTTTTTTTTTTTTTGTATTAACTGTGTACTTCTATAATGATATCAGGTTTTGAATTCAGACACTTCACTTCAGCATGATTGTTTTTGTTAGAAGATAAATAAGGGATGTATTTTGATATAACAAATGAAAATGAGATACAGTGCTTCTGGCCTTGATATTGACTTAAATCAATATTACAGCTGAGAACTTCCTGACTTTTGCAGGTGTTTGAAACTAGAAGCAGTACTACTTTTTGGCATTTTTTAAAAAAATCAGGATGATGGAAGTGTCAAAATACACTTTGAAAACAGGTACAACTAAGCATGCTGTGGGAAAAATTGCTTAAAGAAACCTGAACTGCCATTTCAGATGCATGCATACATCCAGCTGCTGCTACAGAGGTCTCCACTATTGTCTTTTATGTCTGTGAGGCCAAGGTGGATGCTCATGAACAATGCATTAGATAATTATGGTTAGATGTGTGAAAAACATCCTACAAATTACTGTACCATTTTGTTTCAAATTCTGTGCACCAAGCTTTTATCCAAATCTCTATGGAAAAATTAAAGTTAAATCATATGGTTCAGATTTTTCACAATGTTTATAGACATGCTCAATCTTAAAATATTGTTCAACATAATTGTAATTAACATTGAGTGTTTGCTTATATTGACTGAACTCAAGGACATTTAAGTGTCTATTAAAAACTAAATATGTGCTCGGCTGTGTTGTGGAATGCTCAAAGAAACTGCAGAAAGTCTACTTACTTAGACCAAGGAAGAAGTAAAAGGCAGTTTCTAGCTAGATGAACAGATGCAAAGAAAGAAGAATCACAATGGAAGTTTGCTTAAAAACCTATGAGGATTGTGAGGGAAGCAGTCAGAAAACAGTATAAAAAGAATTCACAAGATAAATTTGCTGACATTTAAGTAGAGTTAATTGTTAATTTCATACAGAAAGGGTAAACAAAAAAAATGCAATAAAAGACAATGAAGAAGTGGTGTTACAGGGAAAAAAAGGTTAGGTCTAACAGATTTACCAAAAGCAGAGGGATGCAACAAAGTGCACAAAGGGGAGATTTGAGTCCTTGAAGTCATTTATTTCAGCTGTTAAGATATATAGTAGGTAGAGATGTATGACAAACATATAATGGTCTTCCTCAAAGAAAACATTTTAAAGATTAGGGCTAACTAATACAGTCTTCGTGAAGCCAGCTGTTCTACCCACCTGAACCTGGGCTGCATCATTCCTAATGATTTTTTAAAACCTTTTTCTCCAAAATATTTAGTAATAGAGGTTCAGGGCTGTCTTCAGGAAATGTACTGCAATTATTAGCTATGTTTGTGTTTCCAAATTTCTTCTTCATTCTTAACAGAAGAAGAGACTGAGTTCTCAGCAGAAATAATACAGCAATTCTTACAAAAGTGAGACCTAAAAATACACAGGAGAGTACAAGAGCCTAATTTTCACTTAGGCTCAGAAACTGCCCTGAAACTAATGGGAAATAGTCTGTGAAGAGTATTACTTCTGTGGTCATTATTATTTTAATAATTAGAACATGTAATACTGTGTTGAAATTCCTCCTCAAGTCCTTGTTGCCCTTTCATGGATACGAAGTGAAATTCTGATTTTACCTAATCCAAGGAAATCACTGGCACTTTGAAACTTTCACTTAAGACTTTATACATGTGGGATTACTGAGGTACTTTTATGGAGAAAAGGATTTCTTCTGTATGGATGGCAGAAAATGGAACTGAGACGAAAGAGTTAAATATACATTTAATAAACTACATTTTTACCCTCAGCTTTTAAATTGAAGTCTGTCTAATTTATCCTGTTGCCACCAACACCAGAAAGAAGCATATCATTAGCTGGCTGGAAAAGATCAGTCTGTGTGTGCTATGGAAAAGTTATAAAACATTCTACAAATAGCCAAGGGTAGGTGATTGGAAAAGTGAGCGAAGATAATTTTCTTCACAGAATGTTTCAGAGATAATGTATAAAAAACTTTGTAAAAAACTTCAGTTCTTGAAGTGCTTTAGGTTTGCACTTCTAATGCATCTCAGAAGAGTAGCAGAGTAACTTTTTGTATTGGAGAGGTAAGGCAAGGTCCAATGTAGAAAAGATTGACTGCAATAGTTTCTCATGACAAGAGAAAAGACCTGTCGGGGCAAAGTAATGATAGGAGTAGGGACAGGCAGGAAGTGATCATTAAAGTGGAAAGTGGGGGCACTTGGGAAATGGTTTTGCACGCTATGAGGACTAGTATGATTTCAATGAAAAGGCAGTACAACTTAGCAATCGGTCCTGCCAGCCAAAACCATAGAAATTAAAGTCCTTTGCACTTTTGAAGACTCTTCCTCAAAGTGCATTTTACTCTTCACCATACAATCTCCAACCTAGATGATCTGAGCCACAGGGCAACAATTTCCATCAGGACTTATTAGAAATCAAGCATTATGTTCTGCAAAATATTGATGACTTCAGATTATTCTGAGGGCAAAGCCAAGAAATTTTGAAAAATTAAATGAAATTTCTAGGCAGAAATGACTAATAACAACACTCATCTGGGGTTCTGAGAACTGAGACTTAAGACTGTATCTCTTCTTGGGCAGACACTTAAGTCACCTGTCTACAGAGTCAAACTCTCTTTGTAGCACCGTTAATCTTCATATAACAAATCCCAACTTCACAAACCCTGAATGAGACCTAGATCATATGACTCCATAATGCAGTTAGTAAGAGAGCTACCAGTCCGTAGGAGATTTTACACCTCTGCAAAAGTAAGTTGAATGCCTTATCTCTTACATAATAGCCAGGACCTAGCAAAAAACTTTTCACCAAAACTTTCCCCCTGTGTCGAGACCTCTTCTGGCAAAGATTTCCTAGGAAACATTGCACTCCTTTTATATATATCCTCTTAATTAATTCTAAGTGGAGTTTTGAGTTGAACAAATCATCATTTTCTGGTGAAAACCAGTTTGGTTGCAAAATTCTCAACCATTATCCAATTCACATACATTCCCCGTTTTAGGGAAGAGATGATATATAGCTTTTCCCTAAGCTGCCCTTAGGCACTGTTCTTCCTTCTGTAGGCAGGCTGCCTTAGACCATGTGAAAGTCTGTCAGGGATCAAGGGTGGAATCATCTTTCATTTGTCACGGGCAGCTGAACAACACAGAAGCTCCAAGACTGAGGGCAAAAGAGGTTCTGATATTCCTGTGTGCAATATAATACACAATTTCATATAACCTTCCAGCCAGGAAAACCAGGATGAGTGGCTCTGCACAGCCCCCACATAGGACAGATGTACCTGCTCCACTGTTAACAGAAAAAGCACAGTGCCTCCAACATTTTAAAACAGAACATAAAAATGCATTGCTATGAGAAAACAATTGGTTTGTTGTAAAATAGGATCTAAATAATTTCTAGAATTAACCCAAAATCCCCTCATCCCAGATGGTTTTGTTTGTTTTTGAAAGGGAGAGAATTTTGGGGTTTCTTTGGTTTGGTTTATTTTTTTAAATTGCATTTAACCCCTGATCCCAGGAAAAATAAGTAATAAAATATGAGTAAAAAGAAGATGACAGTGTGATGTTTACTAATGCATGACAATGTTACTTAAGACAGTCAAGAAATACCATGTTTTCTCAGTAAACCAGATTTTCTAGGAGAAAAAACAATTAAACCAACAAAAAAAATGGCAGCAAATCAGGAAAACAAAGCTCTTAAAGTTCTTGTTGTTATGAAGTTAGACTGTCTGGGATGGACAACTTGAGGGGGAAAGGATTAAATATTAAGAAAAAAAAGAAAACTGGAAAACTTAGCAGCAGGTCTGTTTAAACTGCATAACAAATTGCTTAGAGTGTTAACTACTATGCCTAGTGAACTAATTGAATTCAAATAACTTATTCAACATATTTTGTCTCTTCGTCTCTCTGGACTCTGGAAGGAATGTGAGAAGAGTACTATGAAGTCTAAATTATTGAAGAAGAAGCATTTGCTGAACACTATTAGAAACACTTCTTCAATGGTAGTTATTCATAGGCGGTTTTTCATAATTACTTAATATTTGAAACTGGATAATTCACATCAAGTCTTTCTGTTCTCTTATTTAAAGATTTATCCATTTCTCAGCAGCCTTCCTGTGCAAAGATACATAAATCTGAATTTAACATTCCCTTTCCATGAATAATTTGTAATGCATATTTGAAGTGCATTGTTTTGGAAAAAAATGCTGTCCTAAATTTACAAGCTGTTTGTGACCCCAACTGAACATGAGAATTAGTCATGTGTTACTTCAGTAGGATCATATGTTTGCTTCAAATTATATATACTTCCAAGCTTTACTGATTGGGGATATAAGCTGAAACATGCATTTGTATTATCGTTATCATCATCATTATTGAGTACTTGATATACATATTACTGTGGCCTATTACTTCACTAACTAGAGTCCCCCGCTTTCCTATGCTGCTGAAATTAAGGGGAAGAAAATTGTCCATTCTGCATCAGTGTGGCTTTATTTGGTTTTGTATTAACTGTACATTGCTTTTCTCATTAGAATCATAGAATTGTAGAATCACCAGGTTGGAAGAGAAGCACCAGATTATCAAGTCCAACCATTCCCACCAATCTCTAAACCATGCCCCTCAGTACTTCATCCACCCGCACCTTAAACACCTCCAGGGAAGGTGAGTCAACCACCTCCCTGGGCATCCTATTCCAATGCCCAATGATCCTCTGTGTGAAAAACTTCCTCCTAATCTCCAGCCTAAATCTCCCCTGGCGGAGCTTGAGGCCATTCCCTCTTGTCCTGTCCCCTGTCACTTGGGAGAAGAGGCCAGCTCCCTCCTCTCTACAACCTCCCTTCAGGTAGTTGTAGAGAGCAATGAGGTCTCCTCTCAGACTCCTCCAGGCTAAATAAACCCAGCTCTCTCAGTCACTCCTTATAAGACTTGTTCTCCAGCCCCTTTACCAGGTTTGTCGCTCTTCTCTGGACTCACTCCAGAGCCTCAACATCCTTCTTGTGGTGAGGGGCCCAGAACTGAACACAGGATTCAAGGAGCGGTCTCACCAGTGCAGAATACAGAGGGAGAAGAACCTCCCTGGCCCTGATGGTCATGCCATTTCTGATACAGGCCAAGATGCCATTGGCCTTCTTTGCCACTTGGGCACACTGCTGACTCATGTTCAGTTGGCTGTCGACCAACACCCCCAGGTCCTTCTCCCCCAGGTAGCTTTCTAGACAGACCTCTCTGAGTCTATAGCTCTGCATAGGGTTGTTGTGCCCCAAGTGCAGGAACCCGACATGTGGCCTTGTTAAACCTCATGCCATTAGTCTCAGCCTAGCAGTCCAGCCTGTTCAGATCCCTTTGCAGAGACTCCCTACCCTCCAGCAGATTGACACTTCCACCCAGCTTAGTAAACTAAAGTTCAATTGTAAATTTCAATGTCAACTTCAAATTTCTTTTAATAGTAACACAATTAGCAAAGTGAAATCTTGACAACTCAAGAGGACAACATAAACTGTTCTAGGGTTAGTAAATTCAGCATTGATGGCAATGGTACATCACTTACCTCAGATACCATCTACCCAAAAACTTTATAGTGCTGAAAATAACTTCCTTGACTAAGGAGAATTGCAGTTACAGGACAATCTTTGCTGTGCTCTGTGCCTCTTTGTCTACTTCTGCTCTCTCTGGCTTTCTAGGCTGTGGCAATGTGTGCTTGTGCCTGTCCCATTGAGACAGACAGGCCTGTCAGGTGAAGAAAGAGATGTAAATAGGAGCTGAACCATCTTTAGCCCATCCTGCCCTGTACACCCACCGAGGTTTTAAAGAACACACTTTAAGGAGGTTGTGGGAGAAACTGTCACAAATGTGACCTGATTTATACAAGCTGCCGAACAGTGGCAAAGATGAGAAAGCATCTTTGATTTCTGTATCAGTGTCCATCCCCTGCGTGCGCCACATTGCCGCAAGATCTTCTAAGACTGCAAAAACAGATGCTAGGACATGTGTCAAAGGGAAAAATGACTTTTCATATGTGGAAGTGAAAGCATTATGTTTCCAAAAATGCTCACTAGCATTGAGTAAAATAGCAGATTGATTTTTACTCTTTGAAAATACAGAAGCTTCATTCAGTGGTAACTTTTGGTTTAAGTATTTCTGTTAGTTAAACATTTGTACTATCATAGGTTACCTTATGATGGTGCAAGACTTTTTAGATGTGCTATTGTAGTTATTACTTTGAGTGTATTTACTACACATGAAGTTATTCTATGGTTGAGTTCAGTGAGCTAAAAAATGCCAAATAACTTCATAATCTTTAAAATTCCCTTGAGATCATGTATTAGAACAATATTCGACAAATGTTAATTAACAATAATGCTCCCCTATACAATGCAGCTTGATTACATTTACATATAGAGAAAGTATAATGCAAATGGCATCATCAGGTACTTTTGTTGATGCTGTACTGAGCACAGCCTGTATAAAACATTTTCTCTCCAAAACAAAAACTTTAAAACATCTTGATGCATAATATCTCTTTGCAAACAGATTATTTACTCTTTAGTGTAGATTTCTGCATTTACCTTATTATATTCACTTCAGAGACCCTCAAGGTGACTAGGTTTTCAGAGCAAATGGAAGAATAGTGGGACTTGAAATATTTCTGAAGAAAATATAACTTTTAAGGTACTTGAGTCTTGTTTGTGTTTATATATTTCTTTTAAAGTACATAAGCAGCCAGTTACAAGTTGACAAATCGTATCAGTGCATTTTCAATAGCAGTTTCTCAGAGTTAAAAAATTACAGAAGTATTCTACAGAACATTGCTATTCATTTAATGATAAATACTACAGGACATTTTCCTGTGTATGCCAGTCCAGAAACACATATGAGAGAATCAGTAGTTGGTGAATGTATCGGCAGCACAGGAAAACTAAACATCTCATCGTCTTAATACTTAATTTAAATGAAAGGAATCAAAGTGTTCACATCATAAAATGTTATGGAAGGACTTTCCATGATAAAAGCAAGGGGGTTTATTTTGATAAGCTATTGTAATGAAATGTCTTTGATTGAGACTAGTGATTTCAGAAAAGAAGGTTTGAAGCAGACTTCTTGGAGAAATTCTGATGTGGTTTCAAATATCTGCAGGCTAAAAAATCCCATAAAGCCTCTTGATATTACCCCTCAAATGGAATGGGTTTTGCCTGTAGAAGACAGCTTGCTCTCAAACAGAAAGTTGTGGTATCATATTTTACCTAACATTTGCCCTAAGACAATGTCCTCTCAACCAGTCCATTCAAATTGATTGCTGGACTGAAAAAAGTACTGGCTAATCTTTCGGCCACATCTCAGGTTCATTTTTGTTAGTAGAGGGACATCTCTGTTTCGACATTATCATACATGTCTTTTTAAACAAAACAAAAAAAAAAAGGATAATTAAATATCTAAAAAATAAAGATACCCCAAGTTAAATAGTTTGATGTCTATGTATTACTAACTGGAATGGAGTGAGCTTATGGTCCAATACACTTTCATGTTTACTGACTTGTGTCCTTTGCAAATTAAATATGACATACTACTTTGAATTGTATTTCTGTGTCTCAAGCAGTCTTTCTCAACAGTAACAAATGAAGCTGACGTATAACTACTCTCCTGCAATCAGGACAGGTGCCTTAATAGCTGTCAGATACTTAGTCTTACTAATAAAGTCCATCTAGGACTTAACTTACTTTTCAGAGTCTGACTTAGATAGAAAGGTTACGTTTGGCAATGGAAGATACAGTGCCCTCCTATTACATGATCTGCATCTCAAACTAGCCTCAACACCATTTCTAGATATAAAGTCACTAGGGAGTTTTTTTCTCTGTATGTTTTAACCTTTCTCATCAGTTAATCCATCTGACTGGTTATGTCTTGATTTCTTTTCACTTAGTAACATGTAAGTCTTGTAAATATCAACCATCATCTAAATCTTACATAAAATATACTTGTGGTGAAAAAGGTGAAAGAGAATCATGCAGCAGTTCAGAGAAGAATGATAATTCTGGAATAATCAAGCACAATTCCTCTAGGGAAGCAGGGTTTTATATGATCTGAACTCTGACTTCCCTTCTTCCTGAAGAGTACTTTTTTCCTTGCATGTCTTGACAGAAGTCTTTAACAACAGAGAAGAAACAATCCATACAAACCAATGCTTTTACCAACAGTGCCACTCCAAAAAAAAAAAAGTAGAGAAATGAGGCTGAGCGACAGTGCCCATTCTTCCTGACCCAGTCAGGCAGAGCTCAGAATATATAAATACTTGTTCCTTCTCTTACAGAATTTGGTAGGATCTGCATTAGGATCTTCTGTTTTCTCATGTTACTTATGCATTTTGAATGCAACAGGCCAGATACATGTGGAAATAATTACAGTTTCTGCAAATGGCTCTTGCAGTATAATTAACCTGTTTCCATGAAAACAGTAATATAGATCTCCAGTAAAAAAAAAAAGTAAGAACATTGGCAATTCTTCAAAATTACTGTAAAAGTTGTAAGGTCAGAGAGAGGAATTTGGTAACAGAAGTGCTCATTATAACCTAATCATATTAATCACCAGTGTAGAGACTGTACAATATTTGTATCTTTAGGGTAAATTAGGCAAGATACTGCTTCTATTTTTGCAGAACAAATGTTTTAGGGAGATGCCAGCAGTCTAAATTTCTCTGAAAATTTTGAACTAAATACAAGGAAGTAAGCTATGTTTCTTAGGAAGAAAATGCCCAGTATTTTGTTTAAAGCATTAGTAGTTACAGTTTCAGTGAAATATCTTTCATTGCCTTTTTAAAATTCATGCAAGATATTATCAGTGAGCAAAAGATCAAAAATATCTGAAATCCATCTGATAATTATATGAACATATGATTACATTTACATTTTCTCCATAGTTTTCAGAATTTAGAGGAAGCAGAGCCTGCCAAAGAGCATTACAATCAGATTCTGCATATATAAATAAACTGCAAATTAACATTTTACCTAATCTGCACCCAATTTACAGATTTCTGCCAGAAGGGGGTGTTTTGAGCAAATTGGTTTTCAAGAGTCCTAAAGAGAAAACACTGGAGCCCTTTATCACACCAAGGCACTTGATCACCCATGTACCCTTTCAAATATTTTAACTATGTATATACATATCATCCTATTTTCAGGTATCAAAGTATCCTCAGTTTTTGATAATGTAAAAAGAATTAAAAAAACAAATGTATGAATTTTGGGACTTTCTTCAGAAAGAAGCCATGCCAGATCAACAAAGTATCATGGTAAGATTTATTTATTTCAATTGTACTTGATAAGACCAGTAGTTGAGAACTTTTTTCCCAAGGATTTCTGGCACAACCCTTTTTTTTTTTTTTTAATAAACAGAGGTTTTAGGAGTTTAGTTGAATATGAATACATTACCATTGCACATTTACATTTTTAATAGAGTAATCAGAGTGCTTATTTAACAGAGGGAGAAAAGAGTAGTGTGTTGAATGCAACAAGAAAAGCCATTAAGCACAAATTTCCTCTAAACTGATTTTTTCTCAGTCAGTGCTGATAACTAAGCAGGAACTTTGAAGTATTGTCAAAAAATAGTTTCTGAGTTGTGAATTGAAGAAGTACACTTTCACAGATGTTAAAGTATACAAAAATGATCAGTCATTTGCCAGAGTGACAGAGTACTTTAAATTCTGCCCAGGAGTGCCAAACATAGCCAGATGTATCGAAGGCATTATTTAGATGCAATTGAGTTGCACTTATAATGTATTCTCACATAAATATGAATTTTATTTTATTAATAAAATAGAATCCCTCTTCCAATATATTTTTAGATCAATTCTTTTAATAGTAGTTCTTAAATATGCTGAAGTGTAGCTAAAGTATATTTGAAAAATGAAAATAAGTAATGTTTGTCTTCAAGCTGTAATTAAGGTTCATTTAATGTTAATGTTAGGTTTTCTGTGTATGAGATATACATCTCCACAAAGTCATATAGATACAAAATGAATAATTAATGGCACAGATAAATCCATTCATCACATCCAGATTAAGGTAAAAATAAATGCCCCAATCAATCTGCAAATGTATAGATGTTAGTACTTTTAGTAATACTTTTAGAAATGTACATGAGAATTGCAAATTTTTCCAATCAGTAGTAAAATAAAAAACTATGTGTCTTTATAAGAACCCTTGAGAAAAAAATATCTCAGATAGCTTGTTAGCATTTGCACTATTTGCCTTTAAGGTAAGTGTGGTAGGCGAGTCCTTTTAGAGGGAGATGGGTTTTGATTATTTGAGGGTGGGGTATCCAGGACTTCTCTGGCCAATCTGTGACAGTGCCTCACCAACCTTACAGTAAGAAATGTCTTTCTAATGGCTAAACTAAATCTACCCTCTTTCAGACTAAAACCATCACCCCTCATCCTATCAGTCTACTCCTTGATAAAGACCCGCCTCCCAAGCATTCACCAGCCCCTTTTAAGAACCGGATGGTTGCTATAAGGTCTCCCTACAGCCTTCTTTTATATAGGCTAAACAAGCCTAGATCTCTCAGCTTGTCCTGGTATGTGAGGTGCTACAGCCCTCTTAGCTTTTTTGTGGCCTCCTGTGGACTCATTCTAACAGATCCATGTCCTTTCTGGGCTGAGGACTCCAGAATTGAACACAATACTCCAAGTGAGATCTCATGAGATCAGAGTAGAAGGGGAGAATTAGCTCCTTTGACCTGCTGGTGACACTCCATTTGAAGCACCCCAGGATATGATTGGCTTTCCAGGCTGTAAGCACACATTGCCCAGTCATGTTGGGCTTCTCATCCAGTAGCCCACCCAAGTCCTCCTCTTCAGGGCTACTCTTAATCTATTCTCCACCCAGTTTGCATTTGTGTTTGGTGTAGCCCCAACCCAGGTGCAAGATCTTGCAATTAGCCTTGTTGAATCTCCCAAGGTTTGATTCAGAACAACTCTCAAGCCTGTCCAGGTCCCTCTGGATGGCATTCCTTCCCTCCAATGTGTTAAATGCATGGCACAACTTGGTGGTGTTGGCAAACTGCTGAGGATGCATTCAGTCCATTTCTGCAACTAGCATGTACGCTTGTTATACTCATGTAAGAAACAGGTAGCCAGATCTCAAAAGAGACAAAAGAAACATTATAAGATTGTGGGTGGATTTTACTATTCACAAGGTTATAAATCAGCTCAATCCAAGTCTAAAATCAGAGGTGTATCTGAAGATTCAATGAGCAAGCAAGAGCACATTTTGGTGCGGTTTCATGTCATTTTAAGTTTGTACCTAAAGAAAATTGAAATGTCTTGATTTCAATTACAATAAAACCAATCTATATCTGATTTCAAAAGCCTTTTGGACTGAGTTGTGGCACTCCATTTAAGTAAAAGATCCAATAAGGACAGCCTTTGCCTGACTAGGAAACCTACTCTGTACACTGTATCATGAAAGAGTAGTTTTGAAGATTATTAGATAACTACTGTTAAGAGTAGGTCTAAAATTACAGAGTATTTTACTTGTGGCAATAAAATTTGTTTTCTTTGTGGGAACTGGGGAACTAAGAGTACAGGAACAGGAATGACTTCACTTTTTAGCAATCCTTTTGATTATCACTCATTCTTAAGCCACTGCTGGGCATACCATCAAGCATGCAAAATAGTACTCTAATTTTACATAATAACTGGGAAAGAAACATGTGAGTTCCCCATGCCACCACAAAAAATGCCTTGGAGTCAGCAAAAGTTAGACTTAACACAGCTTGGCAAGGAGGTCTTGGCTCTGGCTCACACAATGTTGTTACTTCACAGCCTGCACTTGGTCCAGTCACGTGACTACCTTGTGCCTCAATTTAAACTAGCTGATAAAACCAAATAAAAAGGAGAACCTTTCTGAAAACTAGGTGCTGTCACTAAGCTAAGCCCTTTCGGGCAGTTGCCTTACAAAAATTAGCTAAAATTAGTAACCCACCATTTAGTGTAAGACAGTTGATGAATGATACAAGGTTGATAGATGATTCCTTACTGCCATTCTGAATTCTGCTCTTTTAGTATATTAATGACATAATCTGCAACAGTTTACACCACTGTGTTCACCTTTGCAGCTGCTGCACTATTTCACAACTTCCCTTTTTGCCTGGCTCTGCCTTTTTTCTCTTTCCATTAGCAGACTTGTAATGGTGGAAAATCTTTGAAAAAACAGAGTAGATTGACAAATAAAGGAAAAAAATGGAAACTAGTGTATATTTTCCTGAGGATGATGGCTCCCATAGCCTAGAATCTTTCCCTAGGCCACACCATCCTCAGAAAAAGATAATAACATCCTCCATTAAGAAGAAGAGGAGGGTGATTGTTGTAGGGGACTCCCTCCTAAATGGAATGGGGGGACCCATTTGCAGACCTGACCCGCAGAGACCACTCCACAGAGAGGTCTGCTGCTTACCAAGGGCATCAGTAAAGGAGGTAGCTAGAAAACTTCCTTCCCTGGTCCACAAGACAAAATATTATTCTCTGATTATAGTCCAAACTGGTAATGATGACTTAGTAAAACGGAAGACCAAAGTCATCAAGAAAGACATCAAGGCCATTGGGAAAATGATGGAGGGCTCTGGGGCACAAATAGTATTCTGCTCCATCCCAAGGCTAAATATAGAGGAACTGGAAGTCAGGAAGAAGAACTCTATTAATGCCTGGCTCCGAGTCTAGTGTGAGGAAGGGGCTTTGGATTCTTTGAGGACCACCAGCACATCACCACACAGAAAAGTGGGGGAGAACACACCTGGGGGTGGTAAAGGAGATACGGGCACTCTGGTACAAGCTACTCCAGTTAACCGGCAATTGGGAACAAACTCTTTTCCCCCTGAGGGCTGAAGGCTTGGCAGCTCAGCTGAAGTGCATTTACACCAATGCATGCAGCATGGGGAATAAGAAGGAAGAGCTGGAAGCTGTTGTAGGACATGGAGGCTATGATGTTGTTGCCATCATGGAAATGTGGTGGGATGACTCATCCAACTGGAGTAGAGATGTGGTGGGGTACAAATTCTTCAGGCAGGATAGGAAGGGTAGGAGAGGAGGTGGGGTAGCCCTCTTTGTAAGGGAGGACTTGGACACTATTGAGATGGATTGTGGTGATGAGGAGACTGAGTGCCTGTGGGTTAAAATCAGAGGAGCCCATAAGAAGGTAGATTTTGTGATGGGATTCTGTTACAGGCCACCCAGCCAAGAAGAAGCAGCTAATGAGCTCTTCTGTAAACAGCTGGGGTTAATCTCTAGATCAATGCCTCTTGTTCTTGTGGGAGACTTCAATCTCCCTGATATCTGCTGGGAGTACAATACAGCAGAAAGGAAGCAGTCTAGGAGGTTCCTGGAGTGCATGGAAAACAACTTTCTTGCACAGCTGGTGAATGAACCAACGAGGGAAGGTGCCCTCCTGGACTTGCTGTTTGTGAACAGAGAAGGCCTTGTGGGGGATGTGGCAGGAGGAGGATGCCTAGGACTAAGTGATCATGAGATGATAGGGTTTTCAGTTCTAGGCGAAGTGAAGAGGGTGCTTAGCAGGACAATTGCATTAAATTTCCATTGGGCAGACTTTGAACTCTTCAGAAGGCTGGTTGGCAAAGTCTCCTGGGCGACAGTGCTTAAGGGCAAGGGAGCCCATGAGGGCTGGGGGCTCTTCAAAAAGGAGATCCTAGTAGCTCAGGAGAAAGCCATCCCCGTATTCCAGGAAAAAAAAGCTGGCAGGGGGAAAAACCAGCTTGGTTGAACAGTGAGATCTTGAGTGGTATTAAGAAGAAGAGTAATGTTTATGGGCTCTGGAAGAGGGGACAGGCCTCTTGGGTGGATTACAGGAGGGAAGTGAGGTTGTGTAGAGAAAAAATCAGATGGAGAGGGAGAATAACCTCTCTGGACCTGCTGGTCACACCATTTCTGATACAAACCAGGATGCCACTGGCCTTCTTGGTCACCTGGGCAAACTGCTGGCTCACGTTCAGTAGGCTGTCAGCCAACACCCCCAGGTCCTTCTCCTCCTGGCAGCTTTCTAGACAGACCTCTCCTAGTCTGTAGCTCTGCATAGGGTTGTTGTGCCCCAAGTGCAGGACCCGGCATTTGGCCATGTTAAACCTCATGCCACTGGACTCAGCCCAGCGGTCCAGCCTGTTCAGATCCCTTTGCAGAGCCTCCCTACCCTCCAGCAGATCAACACTTTCACCCAGCTTTGTGTCATTTGCAAACTTGCTAAGGGTACACTCAATACCTTCATCCAGGTCATTGATGAAGACATTTAACAGGGCTGGACCCAGCACTGAGCCCTGTGGAACCCCACTTGTAACTGGCCTCCAGCTGGATTTAACACCATTTACCTGGGCCCGGCCATTCAACCAGTTTTCCACCCAGGAGAGTGTGCGCCTGTCCAGGCCAGAGGCTGACAGTTTCTGTAGCAGAATGCTGTGAGAAACTGTGTCAAAGGCTTTGCTGAAGTCCAGGAAGACCACATCCACAGCCTTTCCCTCATCCAGTAGCTGAGTCATTTTGTCATAGAAGGCGATCATGTTAGTTTGGCAAGACCTGCCTTTTGTAAACTGGCTTTTGGAACAGGCTACCCAGTGAGCTGTTGATTCACCTTCCCTGGAGGTGTTTAAGGCATGGGTGGACGAGGTGCTGAGGGGCATGGTTTAGTGTTTGACAGGAATGGTTGGACTTGATGATCTGATGTATCTCTTCCAACCTGGTTGTTCTATGATTCTATAATTTGTTGGCGTTTTAATGATATGAGCAGTCTGCCTCATATTTCCAGTAAATTAAATGAACACACAGGGAAAATGTAATGGAGTAGTGCTATTTCCATTTTTCTCCTTAAGAGATTTGCTCTAAGACGAATGGAAAGCCCTTAGTAGATGACAGGAAAAAAGTTTTTTGGATTTCTATCATGTGTTTAACCATGCTCCCACCTTTCTTGTGCACTTTCTGAATCCTGGGCTGTGGAGAGTAGAAAGAGAAAAGTACCTATCTTGTTTTCATCCCCACCTTATATTTCTCTGTTCAGCAGAATTGTAATATATTTCTATATAGAGTTCTGCTGCTTATATTTAGCTACAGGCTTTGAAGTGGTCACACAGCTTGATAATGTATAAATGCAGAATTAACTGTCAAGAACTGTAAATATTTTTCTAAGACAGAAAAATAAATATGGTTCCAGATGACAGGTTTTAATAAGGACAAGTTTCTTATTGTGAATATCTCATTATAATTACATATATTCAGTTTTGTTGTTGTGTGCTTTTTTAAGTTACTGTTCTCCTTGACTAAATATGTTGGCATAAATATGGGCAGTTAGTGTTCTGTGTCATCATTTATCATTTATATAGCTCTGTAACTGTTAATGGTCCTTCATAATGTACAGAAGCATTCTAAAGAAGTACCATAACTCTGCTGTCAGGATCTCATGAACTCTGTACCAAATATTTAGACTCGTTGATGTGATATTCAGACAATTCCTCTTTTGTGCATTGCATATACTCTGAATTATCTCATAAAATGCTCAGTAATTTAACCTTGCTCTAGCGTAGCATTTAAATGCAGTTCCAAGCAGGTAAGTAGCCCTCATGGTACTCATGGAACTTAATAGAGCAAAACCACCACCCTGAACTGCCCCAAGAAGGAGGCCAGCTCCCTCCTCTCTCCAACCTCCTTTCAGGTATTTGTAGAGAGCAATGAGGTCTCCTTTCAGACTCCTCTTCCCTCTGGGGAAGTTCTAAATCTTTGGAACTGGGTCACCCCTCCTGGGATATTTTTCTCTCCCAGTTTTATGGCTCTGCTCTTGGAAATTCTCTCCCAAATAAACCAACTGCAGAAATGTCATCTGTTTTCACATTGGTTTTAGTGAAAGGATACAGTTTTTCTCACCCCTTCCCAGCTCTCTAACTGAAAAGCCACATTTCCAAAGATTTCTGCAGCCTGAAACTTTAAACAGAAGGACTTTGTCTCTTCTTTTCTGCATTCAATGTCACCTCATCCATCTGCTTTCTACAGGCTAGACAATTAATTTTTTAAAAATTATTTTTATATTAAATCTCCTTGCTTGATCCTGCATTTGCAAAATGGAGATCATAATACTGTCTGTTGAAAATGATCTAGTTGCCACCTGTAGCCAGCTGATGAAAAGTGAGGTATGCAGGTGTAACTGTGAATTGCAATAGTCCATTTCAAAGAATACTAGGTTTTTTTTCCTAATTTTTCAGCCCCAAAACCCATAAGCATTCTGACATCTGAAGGTATGCAGAACTATTGGTCTTTCTCTTGAAATGAGAACTTTGAACTTGCTGTGGCCTTAATGTATGACATAAGTCAGTAAGAGTCGAGCTTCTAGCCTGAAGGTGTGATTCTTTGGTATCCTGCTTAATGTTGAATGAGAGAATGGTCCTTTCTGCTTTTTCCTGTTTTTTTCTAATATTGTGCATTTAACTTTGCCCTTAATATTGCATACAGGAAACAGTGGATTTTTGACTGTGCACAAGGGAACTTAAGGGTTGCATAGCACTCTTTTGGTTTCAATATTTTCTTGCTATTCTGCAGAATGTTCATTATCACCTTTCACAGGAACTGTTTTATAATTTGGTCTTTCTCAAATACAGATTCTGACCTGTTTATTGGTGGTAAATAGTACCTCCATCTGTCTGAAAAATGTATATACTTGATTTAGGAATCATGAATATAAGCCTATAACCATTAGCAGTACACATTAAAACCAGTTGATTATGGAAAACTGGTACCAGCTACAACAATGGTTAATGCTGGGCTGTAAATGTGCTCTTTGCTTGTCTGAGGAAGCTACTGTTTGTTTTCTGTCAAAGTAGGTAAATCCAGGATTCTTGCAATTATAGCTTTCCAAGAAAAGCATAAGGGCTTACTAGGCAAAGGTGAATAGTGGCATGATAAAAAGAATAAAAACTCTCTCTCTTGTTACATCTCTGTAACATATTATAAATCAGTATTAGGTTGAAAACTTGAAACCCCTAGAACTCTGAAACTATTAGAATTAGTAACAACTTTGAAGACTGAGCTAATAATAATATTATATAATAATAATAAGGATTATATATATATATAATAATAAGGATAATGATGTCAGCTGGATACTATTTTATTAAAGAAATGCCAACTGCCCAAATAGGCTACTTCCTCAGATAGACTGAGGTTGACTGAGGAACTGGTTTCCTCTTACACAGGCTGAAGATCAGTCTTCTTTCTTGGTGATGTACAAATCACTGAACTGTAGGAGGACTGTGTGTATGAGTAGTTTTAGTTTTCATAACACTAAACTATTTCTATTTTTTGAAACAGTGTATGGGTTATTTCAAACAAAACATGACCATACCTGAAAAAAAAAACCAAAAACCAAAAACAACCAGCAAACCCAAAGACTCTGTCCACAGAGCAGATCTAGAAGTAACTAATGACTCCACTAAAATAATAAGTACCTCAGTGTGACTATTTAACTGTGGAGTTTTTGGTGGTTTTTTTTTTTTTTTTATTTGGTTTGGTTTTTTAAAGTGAAGTTTAAGAATTATCCCAGGCTAAAAGAAAATCCCAGGTGAAAGCTGTTATAATTTCTTTGCCCTGAAATTTAGGGAAATCCTCTGAGAGGTAAGCTAGTTGCAACAAAGACTAGAAAGTTTAGAAAAGGAAAAAAACGTTGTCCAACACCAGTGTCCCTACAGATACCTGCTTAGAGGAAGTAGACTAACTGTGTCTTCTTCATAGGAGGGAAAAACAGGCTCAGAGAAATTTATACCAGTGACTACATGAAAATGTTCTTGGATAGGTCCTGTATCTGAGGATCAACCATACCACTATTTTGTTCCCACATCTGGATGTCTTCTCCTGGGGGGGCTTGGAGAACGTGCATTTAGTTTGCTGTTTCTTGATAGCCCTTGAACAAAGCCATGTCTACTCCTATAGAGACAGTAGCAAAGGCAAGCTGACTATAAGTAAATTGTAGAAGGAAGAGAAGCAATAACAAAAGAATAAAAATAATTTCTGGATTCCTTTCCTCAGTACTAGTGTGATTTTTGAAAATTATATTTTGCCTGAGCTGTTTTTTGGCAACATTACATTTTCCTAACAATGTCTTCTGTCAAGCACAGTTGAGTTTATCCTGTGAAAGGCCTCAGAAAGAAAAAAATAAAAATGAGGGATCGATAAGAGTTTACAGTGTCATTTTCCAATGATAAAAGTTCAGTGAGATGGAAAATAAACCTCTGATTTGTTTTGGTGAACTCATTCTTACAGATCTATAAATATTTTACTGTGGCCTTTAACATTTGCAACAAGTATTTTAGTCTCCATACATAACAGCACTCACACTATTGTAATTCTGTTGCATGGCAGAACAGGAACAGTCTTCATCAGCATTTTTCCAAGAACAGCTCTGCCCTGAAAGTTGAAGATGTGGGATGAACACATGGCCATAGGCTAATATCCAAGCAGAAAGACTGGTGTCTCATAGTCATTTCAAAGCTTGTCATTTTTAAATATGATCCAGCTCAGACTACTGCATGGTGTCAGTGGAATAGCTGGCAGAGGGTAATTACAAAGCACTTTGTAACAACCTGCACTGTCTCCTGTTCACAACTTGCTATGGAGTCCATTAGTGAGATTTTTTGTGAAAGCATTCCTGGGCAAAAAGGTTTGGTTATGTAATCCACTAAGAAGGTATTAAGATTTTATCAAGTGTGCTGCAAAGTCCTTTCAAAATAAAGCCAAGTAAACTGCAAGTAAAACTTTGTTATCTGTGGATCTAAACAGGAATTCATTGGGTCCATAACCAAATTTCCTTTCCCTTTTATGATTAAATTGTCAGATGCATTATGTAAATTAACAAATTACCCACCTTGCTCAAATATAAAAGCTGTTCAAGTGGAGCCCTCAGAAAAACTAAAGCACATCAATACTGCTTGTTTCAAGCCTCCCATGTAGAAACAGCACATGCTAGCTATGTATCAGGCCCTCCAATACTAGCTACACAAAGTGATTTTCAGTAAGAGAGCTCTAATGGTTCAGGAGATGCAGTCATCTAAAAATAAATCAGTCTTTTCCAAAGCACCCATAGCAGCACATCATAATCAGAGTTGATTACATTTGCACCCTCCATCAAACGGATGTATCGGAGTGCACCAAATCACAGAGACCTAATAGTTCACACCTGGCAGATAGCTATTTGACATTTCACACTATTAATGTAAGTGTTCCTGAGGCATGAGATTCATAATACTAGGCTCTACTGTAGTGTATTAAAGAGCTATCTCAGCTAAGGCACATCACCCACCCTGTCCATTGACTTCTTTTAATATAACAGGATCTCCTGAAGTAATCATAATAAAGATTTTGTTCTGTCTGTACAGTGTTTGCCTCCCTACCAAGAGAGCAATGTAACTTTTTAGTTTTCCTCTCTCCTGTACCATCCTGACCAGAATAACCTACATCCTAGTTGTCCAAGTCTACAGACTGAGTAACAGCGTAAATACCATTCTCTTCATCTATGTATATACACAGACCATGGGCAAAACTTTCTGGGTGGGTTTCCTCTCTTCCTTGCTTTTTTTTTTTTGGAAAGAGTATGTATGTGTGGCTGTTTCTTACCTTCTCTGCATGCAAGTGGTGCCGCCTGGTCTTTTGATTTTGCCTGTGTCAGTATTTCCTTTAGCAAATCTGTTGGTCTTCTATCTCATATTCTTCATTGAAAAAACAGGCTTACTCAACAACAAGAGTATTGTTTAAAAATGCTTGTTTTGGTCAACCCCAGCTTTCCATTACACATTTTTTCCTTGTAATATTTCATATTCTTCTCAATTTCAACCTATCTGGACCCTCCACATTGTGAAGGATGTGTTTTCTTCTACTTAAGTTTACTTTGCCAGGTGGTTAAGAAGAATCTTAGAAATCTTCTAGTTATGTGAGTTATTCAGCACTTACAGCTTTGAATAAGCTGTACAAAATTATTAAAATTAAAAAGAAAGCCCCTTAATTAAAGCTCAATCAACAGTCCTTCAGTTTCCTAAAATGGAATTATTTTTAATCTGAAGATATTTACAGGGGCTTTAATAGTTTTTCCTCTTCTGCTCTCCCTCATGTATCCTCATCTGGTATCTTGAGATTTTTTGAAGGCTGCTTTGGATGCCACATTCCAATGCCTTTCATAACTTTTCTCCACTCCTGTTTATTCCATAGTTTTGCTCTGTTGTGGGTCTTCATAACTGTTTTGGGTGCATAGGACTTCTTTTTCGCGACAAGATTACTGTAAGGATTTTATGGTGCTTATCCGTGTTTAAATTTATCATGAACATAACCCAAGCAGGTGAGGAAATCCCATGTCGCTTTTACTATTGGTTAGCAGATACTACAACAAAAATAACAGGTATGGATGATTGTTACCTGAAGATCTTGTCTTGACATTTCCACAGAGAATACCTCCACTGGCATAAAGGAGGACTTTTCCTGTGAAATGGAAGGATTGAGTCCCAAATGATACAGTTAGGTATACAATTTAGAAGCTCTAGTTCAACTGACTCATACGCAGTAGATATGTAGTTGGGGGATGCTGCACACATTTCTTGCAAAGGATTAGTCTCTTCATTAGTATTCAGTATACTGATTTCTTGGCATTTATTTGATTGACAAAGCACATATAGAGGCCTTCTAAAGCTTTTGTAGGAAATAAAGTGTTCTAAGGGCAAATTGCTTGTCAGTAGTCTTGAGATTTAGCAAGCAAGTAATTTATCATGTTCAACCCACATAGGTGAAAAATCCACGTTGCTGATACTATTGTACAAAAGCATCAGGCACTTGACAAACTTTGCTTAATTTTTTTGTCTCCTTCAAGGTAAGGACTGATCAGCAGCTGGATTTATGGTATTGGATTCCTCTTTATTTTTTGAAGTATCATCATGCTTATGGTCCGGGGATTTTGCATATTCACATATTCTGGGTATCACTGATCTCCAGATGCTTACCTCTGAAATCTCATCAGAACAACAGGTGGCACCTCACTGACATTATGCGAACAGCTAATGAGAAAATAATGCCTGTGTATAGAAAACAAAGGTAACAAGAAATTTAAGGGGACAGAAGTCTGAATATCCCATTTACTTTAGGCAGCATTGCTGAACAGTTATTTTCTTTTTCCTTATTCTACTTTTAAAATACTGATGATGTGGGAGATAAAGTATTTTTAAGGGACGACTTTGGTATTGTTTTCTCTTCCTTGCGAGTAGGCTATGCCATAGCTGGTAGGAGATAACCATGCATTTCTGGTCTGAATTTGAAGTCCAAACATTGAGTTCTTGAAATTCACTTTATGCTTAATCTGTGAGGGAAAGAGAAATAGATTCCCTTGAAGAATTTCCATAGACTTTTAAATTCAGTTGTTTAACTTTTAGTATTTGGTTAAGGTGTCCCTGGGTGTATTGCTTCCAAAACAAAGGGTACAGTACTAATGTCCGCTGGATCTCATGAAGGTGAAGAATAAGTAGTAATGCAAGAGGGTGTTCAAATCTAGGAATAGAGTGGAAATTAATTTGAATAAATACTCTGCATGAAGAATCATAGAATCATAGAATCACCAGGTTGGAAGAGACCCATTCGATCATTGAGTCCAACCACTCCCATCAAACACTAAACTATGTCCCTCAGGACCTCCTCCACCTGTGCCTTTAAACACCTCCAGTGAAGGTGAATCAACCACCACCCTGGACAGCCTGTTCCAATGTCCAATGACCCTTTGTGTGAAAAACTTCCTCCTAATGTCTAGCCTAATTCTCCCCTGGCAGAGCTTGAGGCCATTCCCTTTTGTCCTATCACCTGTCACTTGGGAGAAGTGACAAGAAGGTAGGTTGCCTGTAGAGACCTGGGGGATACCATGACACACAGAGCAGAGCTTGCAGATTTAAGTCTTGGAGGCAGCTGTTAGTATAATTTTTACAAAACCAGTGAGTCTTTCTGGCCCCAACCCCTCCTACCCCCACGCCCATAGTAAAATTAGGTGTTAACAGAAAATTGGTATACCTTTAAGCAAGTGTACGATTTCTACTTCAGACTTTATCCAAGTATTGACTAGGGAGTGAAAAGTTTCCTCCTTATATTCTTGTCTTTTATAAAACGAGTTAGATTCTCCAGTTTAAAAAAAAATCCTCAGAATAACCTAACATTGTACTATATGTGACAAAAGTTCTTTCAAACACCACTTGGAATGCTGGTGAAAACACTATGAATAGCAAGCATTGTGGCTTTTAGAATTATTTTATATCTTCAATGTGTTCAAAACTCTGACTTATGATACATGAACATATAGGTACACAGTGTATTTGTATTTTATTCTGTGTCAATATTTGAAAGTAAAAGGAGGTTACACTTGAAATGAAACTACACTCACTGGCACAGAAAAGACTAGCCAAAACCTGGATTGTTATTGGGTAAGATTTGTAGGATTCACAACTGACAAAAGAAAAATTTATATCTGTATTTAAATTTATACTTTTAAATTATAAAATGGTCTTCTTTAAAAGTGAGATTTTCTTCAAGAAAAAAGTTGATTTCTGGTAGCTACCACTGCAAGTGGATATAAAAGATAAAGTGGTGGTGTCTTTTGAATACCCAAATTCTGAAAGAAAAATTGGTCCTTACGTGAAATGTGTGTGTGAAGAAAACTCAAAGAACACTCTGGGAATTTATGAATTAATTAAGGGTTTTTTGTTTGGTTTTGTTTTAATTTCCTCTGGGGAAAAGCTGCTGTTAGTATCAACAGGTAGAACAATTACTTGGGAAATAAACAGGCTTTTTTAAGAAAGGAAACAATTTTAATCTCCTTAATCTACAAGGAATGAAACAATGAACTCCTAAATATGCATTAAATTGCTAGAAGATCACTCTTAATTATTATTCTCAAATAGTTTCTATTTCCAAGTATTCTTTGTAGTGCTAGAAGAATAATGTACATTACTGCTTGTCTTTTACTTCAGGTATCCATAATTCAGTCTCTCAAGCTATAATGTTCCTGGATTTCTTAAGCAGTCCTTGATTACAATGATTCTTAGTAGTTTTTTATTTCTTACTGTATAGGTAGCTGAGATGACAGAAATTTGATTTTAAAGATATTCTAATTGATCTGTGTGGTTTTGAAAAAGCAGATAAGATCTGTACTCACTTTAATTTGTGCTAGTTGAGATGTTAAAGCTGTGGCATTTACCTGCAATGTATGTAAAGCATTCCGTTACCAACACTGTTCCTTGAGAAATTACGTTCTCTAGTATCCAGGATCTCCTGAGGTTTTTCCCTTTTTACTAGATAGTGATGAGCTTGGAACTTCTTGCTCATTTTAAGGTGTCTCTAAAGAATGACAGTAACATGTTGGAGTTATGACCTGAAAACATTATAAATGTGTGTTTAGAGAAGTGTTTAGTCATCTAGAGATATTATGAAGCCTTAGTAAGTTGAATTCAAATGGAAATTTCTGATGCTAAGAGTAATTTCCTGATATGTGACAGTCTCACAATGGGATTGTATGGATGATACTTCTAATATAAAATTAATCAGAATTTCTGCTACCTAGAGAAAAAAACCCACCTTGATCCAATCCTACTGTGAAATGGTTGAAAAACATACACAAGAAATGACTTGGTTTTGAACACATCTGGTCAAGAGAATTACATGAATAATCTCTTTATTATTTTTTGAGCAATATGCACAAAGCTGAGATGTATTAATAAGTAAGAAACTCTGTTCTGCTAAGAAAGATATTCCCCAGAGTAAATCAGTAATAAACAGCAATAATTTGAAAAAAAGCCCTATTCCTTGAAGTAAAAAAGCATAGTATCCATTTTTATGCATGACACAGTTTAAATAAATAATATCTTAACATATCTTATAAATGAAGTGCTTACAGTCACGAGTTACATTTTTAAATAAAGAAGTAATCAAATTTTTCCTTAATTCTCAGAAAATAAGAGATACGCCTCAATGTTGTTAGAATACGTTTAGAACATACAATTCTTCAAGTGCATCTAAATGAAAATTGGTGCTATGAAATGATGTAGATCAAAACAAAGGGCATACATTAACTTGTCTTCTGAAATATTTGTTACTGATATCACACCACAGACTTTTAGTATTTGACTTTAAATTTCACTAATATAATAATACTCATGGTATGGTTATAAACAATGCTCCTTGTGACTGCTGCACTGCATTCATTCCAAGGTTAGGAAGAAGAAAACATACATTAAAACCATACCTTTATCACTATTAATGAGGAAAAACAATCACTCTGCTTCTTCCTGTTCCTTGGCTTGTAATTTCAAGTTCAGCAGCTTCCAATAATTATTTCACTGACTCTATCAGTATGGTTGTCACAGAGTAACTCTTCTAGGCTGTATCTGATGAAAGGCTTTGACAACATTAGTGCTTAAATGTGAATGCTCAAATACACTGCTGCACTGAATGTATTAAAGGACTATAATTTGGGGTTTGTTTTTGGTTTGTGTTGTGTATACATATGCTCTATTTCTACTTACTTTGCTGGACTCAGCTGCTCTGATTTCCACTCATGATACAGTCCCTTTGAAGTGACTACTGCCAGGTATATGTTGTCTGAGAGGTATGGTAAATGTTGGTTCTTTTTAATTGCAGCAGTGAAGGGTAAGGTAACATTCAAAATAATCCAAAATATGAAAAAAATAGAAAAAGAAAAAAAGCATTTTAATTTTGCTGAAGTTAGGCTCAGCAAGATACTCAAAACATACAATTTTAAAAGTTTATTCTTGATTTATTCCTCATGCAAGAGAATGGTGTCATGCAAATGTAACTTGTCTTTCTATGTGAAAGAACAGCAGTGTATTAGAAAGCCATCAAATGTGGCAAGGATTTTCATACCAAATATGTTAACTATAGAGATACAATACTGGCACTGGGCATGGTAGAGTTTCTAGCACTTCAACTTAAATAATGTATTAGAAACATCACCTAAGTGCATGGCACGAAGTCCAGTGGGAATCAATAACCTCAAGCTGATCTGATGCATCAATGTAATTTGGGCATATCTTCAGTAACCTTTAGACATGGCAGTGAAAAGTTAAAGTTACTACCAAAACTCTCATTTGCAACTTCCCTGAGGAACATGTTGTGCTACAGGGACAAAATGCAAGGACAAATCTATTTCTAGAGGTATAACCAGAATTAATAAACTGGAATTTCAGCTGTTCACTGATAATAGCATAAAGGGGCTGCTGGAGAAATACAGTCTTAGAAAAACAGATAAGAATTTTCCCTGGAAATAGCTCAAAATCCTCCACCAGTAACAGAAACATCTGCAGAAAAGTCTAGGCTGAGTCTTTCGGTGTCTGCATGTTGAACTTTACCATGTCTGTATATAAGATATTTACAACAATGTGTTTATAACTGTATATTTATTATCATGTGTGCTTGCACATATATTTCACACTTTTATTACCTTTAAAATCATTGAGTTCTGTATACTTTTTCATTAATTCAAACCATTTCTTCCATCATGACTTCTGCATGAGATGGAGATCATCCATCACCCACCAACGTCTTTTCAAACATTTACCACTTTTTTTTTCTTCTTGTTCTACTTGCTGATTTTTCACATCACTGCTTTGGTCACTGCTGCAGGAGTTCTTTTGGGGTGAATCTCTTTTTCTTTTGCTTTGGAGCATTTAAAACATAGTTTATTTAGCAAGCTTGTTAGCAAACACTTTCAGAACAGAGCCAAAAGGAAGTAACCTCTTAGCTCATGTTTTTGGTGTTTTCCAGTCCTCTCTAAAATCTCCATGTGTCTTTTTTCTGCCTGACTGCTTAACTCTGAACTCCAGCTTTAGGCATCTGAACTGGATGCCAATAACAGGAGAGGGTTTTCTTTTTTCTTAATGAACTGAACTCTAGCCATTACCATGTTAGTGCCAATTGGTGGTTTGTCTTTTAGTAGAGTTGCGTGGTAAACTTGAAGCAAACTGTAAGCTCACATAAAATACAGTCTGAAGGTGAAGTTGTCAAAACGCACTGAAACATCTAAATGCTACGGAAGCTTGAAATATTTTTTCATTGTTTTTACTGAAATACTCCATAGAGGCCAACACATTGTCACAAATCTCTGTTTTACAAATACTGCTCCAAAATGCAACTGTAACACAAATTTATATTACTGTGAAGATTATAAAAGAATTAAGATTTCTTTCCATATGATAAAATGTCATGAAAGAAGAAGATATTCTGTATTTTAGTACTGCACTAATTTTTTCATTTAGCACCGCACACAAAATGTCAAACTGAGGAGGAAGACTGACAGGCTGGTTGTTTTAAGGATTAATCAGAAAGCAGAATTTTCTCAGCTTCAGATTTGTCTGTATTTAATGAAATAATAGGTTATAGGGAGATAAAAACTTCAGTGAAGGCCTAGTGCTGTATCTACTGATTTTTTTTGCTCTTTGGTGGTCTTGTGAGATCAGGCTTACCTAGAAGCATCTGTATAGTGCTAATGTAGAATTACTATTGAGTATCTTGGCACTTTCAAAAAAGAATTCATTTGCAGAATGTGTTGTATATGGAGAAAAATGAATCATCATCTGTGTTATGTCAGTATATTAAAGTAGAAACCTACTAGGGAACACTGGAGGAGAAGTCTATTTTCCTGCCCTGTTTGATGCTCAGAGTACATTGATCCTCAGTGCAGATAGAAAATAATTTTTTTTTTTTTTTTTTGCAAGTGCTAAATAAATTCAGAAAGGGGAAATAAGACTTGACTAGGAATAATTCAGAGTAAGCACATTTGCTTATTGGCATCAAATTGTGTTGAATGTAAAAATTCATAAACAAAACAAAACCTTCCAAAATCTGTCAAAATGAAGGTAAATTGCAGGAGTTGTAACTGTACAAGAAAGTTCATGTTTCTTCACTCATAAAGATGCAAATAAAACATAACTTTACCCAACAACTAAACTTTCTCCTTTTTATTATCCCAGCACTTTTTATACTTGCAAGGTGATATAGTTTATTCATGCTGATGACACTAGATACACTATTTTGCTATTTTTCTGCATGGATTAGGTTTCTAATTCATTAAAAGATGAAACTCAATATAGAGTCCTGCCAGCTTTAGTTGAACTACTCGTCCGCTTAATGCTAAGTTGTTATGAAATTGTTTTGTGTGTTGCACTGGATCAAAACTTTTGCTGAACAAATTTCAACTGAATTGAGTGAGTATTTTCCATAAAATAACATTGTTTAGCCTGGAATCAAGAAAGGAAAAATCTGGGTTTATGTTTGATTTCTTTTTTACTTACTAATACAAGCCTATGCTGACAGTTTTTAATTTCAGAACAGTTGCTTATATGCACATAAAAGTATCTTTTTAAAAACATGACTTTTGAAAATTTTATGTTTCCTTATTCTTTCATGAACTCTGTAGAAAACGTACAGAAACTTTCTTTAAAGGTATCTAGAATTACCCTTTACAACAAAGACAAATCCTCATGCCTTTTTCTAGTGTTATACCTTGGGCATTAGTTTGACTTTGCTCTCAGTAACTGAATTAAATAAGATAAGAGCAGTCCTTTAGAAAAAACCAAACCAACCAACTAAACAAACAAGTCTTTTAAGGGAAAGTATGTCTAATATACAGGTTTGCATAACAACTTTTCTTTTACCTGTATTGTGACACCAGAAATCTATTGACTGTTGGACTTACTTTAATGAATTTATTAAGCCACATGACACTGGTGCTAGTTTTCTCTTGTTTGTTGGTACTGAGTACCTGAAAAATGCATGTTTTTGAGGAAAGACTTTAAGATACACAGTTACGGATAGTTTTATATTATCAATGTTGAAGTGGATATCCAGAGTTTCAGTAGTGCTTTCATTTCTTTTAGTATCCCTGTGGCTGCTGTCAACATGTAAAATGCATCACTGCCCTTGGGCTAAAGTCAGATATTTGTCAACTCCAGTGGGAGCTGCATGCCTGTTTCTGTGGAATTCCATTATGTTCTGAGAAAAGAATATGACAATTTCTATCCTTAATGGATACTAGCTTTTTTTCTGTACGAGACAAACCCTGAGTTCCACTAAGATCACATATTTTCAAAGGATCTTCTGTAATCTGGCAGTTATTACTTTCTAAAGGATTCTTTTTGATTATGTATAAAGAAATACTATATCAGCACTATGATATGGTTAAGAATTTTTAAAGTGGTAGATGGATTGAGATACTTTATTTTTCTTTGCACCTTGAGATGCTCTAAAGAAGCAAATTTTCAGAAATATCTTACTATGCCATGAAAGACAAACGTTACCACAGTAACTGAAACTGGGGAGACAAAACCACCAGGTACTACTGAAAATCTTGTAAACTACCAGAAGCATTAATACAGTTTGAAAGTAGTAACTTAACCCAGTATCAAAATTTTGCAACAATTTACAATAAAAAAAAAAGTTAGAGATCAGTTCATTATGCAGATCATCTCTTAAAAAAATATTGTCTCCAAAATAGGGTGATGTTCTCACAGAAGAAATCTTTCCTTTGTATGGCTTGTTATTTTTAAAAGTCCAACTAAATAAAAACTAAAGTGGATTATAGTCAACATTTTTCTAAAGAAAAAATAGCACAGTGCCAGAGATATTCCACAGATAACTTTCAGGCTGATAAAATATGATTTTACTTCACTGTCTTCTTATTGTCCAGCAAAATATTTCAAAATAACCCTCTTAAAATAATTGTATTTTACAGCATCTGTGAATGTTTTGTTGCCCCCACATGACTCCTACAACCAGATTTGACACTTAGAAAGACACATCATGTTTTTTTGTATCTGCGTGTTTTAGGATAAGATAAAATCTGCTCTGTTTGATAATGGCAGTGGGCCATATAACAGTTCAGCAGACACTGACTCAAATCATGCATGACATAGTTGTATAAATATTAAATATACAGCAAATGGAAATATGGAGAAGTTAACAGAAAAATAAGACAGATTACCTTTCTCTGCCATTTAAACAGGAGAGGGAGAGGACAAAATTCATAAGGAGCTTTTAAAAGTGACAGATTAAAATTTATATTGTGAATAAAGTATGTTTTACTTATTTTTCACATCAGGCTACAGCTTGTTGAGCTGAGCAAAGTTCACCAGTGGGTTCAGCAAGTCTGGAAAAGAGTGACCATATTATCACAGGGGACTTCATAAATGAGATTGTGATCTAGTGCTAAATCCAATTGCATTGTGTGTTTTAATATATCGTAGAGTCATCCAAGATTTGGCCAAGAGTAGGCCAGATGCTGAGTCCTGCACTTGGGGCACAACAACCCTGTGCAGTGCTACAAACTAGAGGAAGAGTGGCAAGAAAGCTGCCTGGAGGAGAAGGATCTGGGTAGCTGAATGATAGTCACCTGAACATGAGCCAGCAGTGTGCCCAAGCGGCCAAGAAGGCCAATGGCAACTTGGCCTCTATCAGAAACGGCGTGATCAGCAGGTCCAGGGTGTAGCAATGGAAGCAATTGGACTACACAACGATCAATATAATCTCCGATGAAGCCATTTATTTTGGGTTAACTGGCTGCCTTTATTGACCAAGCTCGCCAAATACTGATTGGTCGATTCTACCCTGGTAACAAGTATTCATTGATCACAACCCAACCACATAACCATGTTGCCAGGTTGCATTTCCTGCCTCCAACAGCCAGCTTCTTTATTAGCATAACGCAACAGAGTCATTACAATCTTTTGTAAACTCAAGCATCGTAGATAAAGCTTTCCCAACTCCACCCAGCCACAGTGCTTGGGCAGCTCATTGTATGTTGCACCCCATCACCAGAGAGGTTATTCTCCCTCTGTACTTAGCCCTGGTGAGACCCCACCTCGAATACTGTGTTCAGTTATGGGCCTCTCGCCACAGGAAGTGTGTTGAGGCTCTGGAGAGTGTCCAGAGAAGAACAATGAAGCTGGTGAAGGGACTGGAGAACAAGTCTTAGGAGGAGCAGATGAGAGAGTTAGGGTTGTTTAGCCTTGAAAGGAGGAGGCTGAGGGAAGACCTTGCTGCTCTCTAAAACTACGTGAAAGGAGGTCGTGGAGAGGAGGGAGCTGGCCTCTTCTCCCAAGTGACAGGGAATGGACTCAAGCTCCACCAGGGCATGTTCAGGCTGGACACTGGAAAAAAAAAAATCATGGAAAGGGTCATTGGGCACTGGAACAGGCTGCCCAGGGAGATGGTTGAGTCACCTTCCCTGGAGGTGTTTAAAAGACTGGTGGATGAGGTGCTGAGGGGCATGGGTTAGTGTTTCATAGGAATGTTTGGACTTGATAATCCTGAAAGCCTTTTCTAACCTAGTGATTCTGCAATTCTGTCTTCTGCAAAACATTGCTGAATATTTTTGCAGAACATATTTTCAGCCGAAGGCATGGTACTATTACAACTGACATGGTGAACTGTTCATATATGTGGTTGAAATGTAAGTTCACATAAATTAATTCAAAATCTTTTACGTTAACTTTAAAATCCAATAATTTGTTTCTTCTAATATTGAACTGCAATTTTTACAGCTAAACCTAGGAATGATGGGTAGGTATAGATCTGAGTCATAGTTACTTTTCAAAAATTATTTTGGAAAGAATAGAAGAAAAAAGTGCTAAAGGCAGAAATAGAGGACTGTTTAGGAAGGAAAAAAAGATTTAATTCATATATGTTGATTTAGGTTTAGGTTTACACTAAAAATATAAATAAATTACCTTGCCTCATTATGCAGAACATTTTAAGACTGTGAAACAAGTATAAGGTAGTACAAATATATGAGAAAATTATGAGGTCCTCATGAGAAAGCATACACCTGAAACAGTAGTTGTGAAGAGGCTGATCTTCCCTTTCTCTTTTGGTTTAATGCTGGTTTAATGCTAGTTCTGGGACTAGTGCTTTCCTTCAAGTAAACACCATTGAAATTTTACTGACATTGTAGCTTTATTAAAGGTAGCTGGCAGAAAATAATTTGGTATCTTGTTGCTGCTCCAAGAGCTAGAGATCCCATGTTGCTGTATCTGTCACGTGAGAAGAGATACAGCAAGAAGAATGCATGGATCCTGTCATAGTAATCAGGTCACATTCGAAAAGAATTTGGATTTCTGAATGATATAAAAAATTCTGCAAAAACACATACATGTTCTTAAGAAAATCCCTGTAAAGTCAATATAGCTACACATGCACGTGTGCAACCATGTGCCTGATCATAACCTGTCTATATATAGAAAATCTGATCCTCTAATGATATTAACAAGTAACAATCGAGTATTTATGGTGGAAGAGCTGATGTTTACACAGAACTTCAGAAATGAAAACTGATTCTGATATTAAATTTTGGAGTTAGGGTTCAAATGTTTTTTGTCTTTTTTTCTTTCAAATCATCCTAATTACTATAGCTGTAACTTAATTGTGATGTAGATTTACTTTTGATGTAAACTTTATTTATAATTAATTTTATAAGTCAGTTATATTTGTTTGCTTTTGGATCATAGCTTGAGAGTTAATCTCTTTTTTACCCATGTCAACTACTGAAATAGATGAAAAAGAAAAATCCAACCCCCTAGTGATTCCAAATACTTGAATTTAACTGGAGATACTTTATTTACCTCATAAATTATAGAATATGAATTATTGAACAATTTATTCTATCAAATGATATGTCTTTTCACAGATATATTTTGACAAACTGCTTATCCAATTTGTGCCTGTTTCCTCCAGAGTATGCCAAGTAAAATAAATATTGACAGGTGCAACTTTATAACTTTGCCTGTTCTGGAAACAGATTTTACCACATGGTAATTAGAATTTTCCATATAGAACTGCATATCCATTGAAGTGTCCAAATCATCTTTTTTGTTTGCTTTGTAATGTTGCAAAACTCCTTTGGAAAGGCTAGAGAACAGTATTCCTGATCTTGCATGAAACTAGTCCGCAATGGAGAGGACTGAACTTTTTTTTCATTTATGGACTGACTGAGACTTTCACTGCAGTGTATTGGATGTCTTTAAAGACTGAAGCTTGCATTCTTGCTTTTTGCACAATTTAATTACTTCTTATTTCTATATCATTCATGGAGATCCTCATTCATCAGAAAAAATATAGAAGAACTGACTGCTGCACAGGATTTTTTATGTTTGTTTTTGAATTGTTTGGTTTTTATTTAAATTTAGAATTCCTGTCTGTGATATTTGCATTAAATCTTGTGACAAACCAGAGAAGTCATTAGGAACATTGTTCTTGTTTTTTTTTTTTTTTAATTGGTCATAGGATGAACTCTTGATTCTACTTTTAAAATAGTTTTTCCCTTTAAATTTTTTTCCAGTTCTAAAGTTTAGTTCTCATTTGCATTATATTATTCACTTAATTTCCTTGTCAAAGCATCGGTAGAATTTTGTAAGAAAAGCAGCTGAAGTAATTACAAGTTCAAGAGATTTTATTGGTGCACAATGGTGACCACTTGTTTAAATGTTTTCCCTTTAAAGTACACTTGTGTTCTGCTGTCATTGATAGTCTTTTAGAGTAATGCCACAGGCAATAAGTAATCTTGGTCTTGTTTATAATTTTTATTTTATTATTATTTTATTATATTATTATCTTTATTATTCTTAGGTAAAATCAATATTGAAGACTAGTTATTTTTGTCACTGGAGATAGAGTAAAGCACAACATTTCTACTCATTCTTCATTCTGTCATACCTATGGACTTTAGATCTATGTTAGACTTTATTGACTGCACATTTCAATCATTTTTTAATAAGTTTCACAATCGAAATATTTTTTCAAGTATTTTGTCCTAATAATGGACTGTTTCTGCACCGTGGCTTTGGGGAGATGGAGGGAGATTTGCCATGCAGTGCCACTGGCTAGCAAATATGAATTATTGCTCTTTTTGCATCAGTTATTATATAAAGGAAACAAAAATGCAATAGGTTACTGTCCTTATAGATGTTTAATGGAAGTAGCAGAAAACAGCTTCTCTGAAAATGATGATGTGGTATGTATATTAACCATGCAATTTGATGTCTCCTAGATAGAAACAAATTAAGACTCATTAGTGAGAAAACCAAAATCTTCACAGGTTATGGTTTCAATTAGTCAGCACCGAAATTTAGGGTTCAAGATCTAACATTTTGCTGAATAAACTATTGTGGTTTTAAAGTGGTTTAAGTATTTTAAGTCTTAGACTGCAAGATGGATCTCTGTAATTTAAGGTAGCCCAGGGGTACTAAAGATGATAAAACCTCAAAACATCTGTTAAACATTAGAAATATTTTTTTTTCATTACAATCAGTAACCTTATTGCACATACGAGTGCAGTGGGACAAAATGACTGTAAGTGAATGCTCACTAACTTTCCAGGAATCCTCCAGAGTCTGTTACAGTCTGTTGTAGTCTGCCTAGCTAATCTAGATTTACTTCAAAGTCTCTGGTATTGACTCTTAATCCTAAAATACAACAGGACTGTCACAGCTGAAAGAACAGCCTGTGGTGAGAGCTGCTGTAGCCTTTTGATTTTATCCTAGTAGTGGTGGTGGTATGTGGTGCATAGGTGTAGAATTTACTACTCCAATGTTCAAGGAAAAAGGGGGAAAGCAGTAAATGTAATGTATGTTGACATAGGCTTATGTATTGAAGAAGGCATGGTAATATTGTATACTGAAACATTTTCCTAACTTTGAAATTAGTACTGTAGTCCTATAATAAAAATACAATTGTATTAAAATTTGGTTACTACTGAATTTTGACAGAAATACTTTAAAATATTTGTAAGACACAAACCAAAAATCAAAATTGAAATTAAATCAGGTCGTGTGTGATCTGTTTTTCCTTTTCTGTTTTAGTATTGAGAAGGAAATACAGGAATCCTCTCTCCCTCCCCGGTTCTTGTTATCTATATGTTTCAATATTTAATAGAAAAGTGTATGCATGACAGTCAACACTGATGTGATTCTGTTCTACTGCAGAATGTACCTTTTGTTTGCATATAATAGTTGAGCACTGCTCTCTAGTTAATGATACTTATTAACAAATAACATTTAATTTGTAACTAAATTTAGAGGCAGGCTAACCCTGTACTTCCCACTTCTACTAGTTTTAACATCTTTGCTTTAAAAGTGGGTTCGGGGCTTTTTTTCATATTTAGATCTTATTTGGATTTTATTATTCACATAATTTTCTTTTTTGAAATACCAGGAGAATTTTGTAAGAAACACAACTGAAGCAATTGAATAGTAAAGGGATTTTATTAGTGTATTGTGCTGATTTCCACTTCATGTGCAAAAGTATATTCTGGTCTGTAGGGGAACTCCAAGAATCCCAGTGTAACAAATCTGCATGGATAGAGTTTAGCATATATGGGAAGCTTTCAGAAAACACTTTTGAAGTTCTCTGCGTGTAATTACAAAATAAAAGTTAAGGAAATCTACAGATAATGAGGAGACAAGAATACCTCTTAAAGAAGAAAATAGGGACTGCAGTTCTGCCTAATCTGCTTAAAGGGAAAGCAATCAAGGAAATAAAGTTTGGGTTTACATCATTATTTATTATATTGTACAGATTGCTGAGCTCCTGAAAAGCAATGTTAGCGAGTGTTAGCTGATCAAATAACACTACTTTGAATACTCAAATAGTAAGAATTTATTTGTTACGTGTGTTTAAACGAAGTGCAACCAAAATAAAAATGCCTCTCCAATTCTGATAGCTGCAATGCACAATCTTATGTTGATAATTCTACGCAATACCTTTAACTCCCACCAGGACTTATCTAGATACTTTTTAAAATAATTACCAAACTAAGATGGATTAACATTGGATGTATTTCCACCATTGTTTCATTTAAATGTGTGATAAAAAACTCTAAATTAAGTGGTGTAGTGATAAGGAGTCTTCTGAAGAGGTGTTCTAATCATCACATCTACACATGAGATAATTGAAGGAATTTAGAATCATATTTCTTCAGATAGTCATAAGGCAGAGGACATAAATAGAAAGAAAAGTTATGTTGTCTGTCTCCAAATCATAAACAGAACAGGTATGTGAGATGAAATATTTCTGTCGGTTAGAACAAAAAAGAGAGAAGAGTAAGTCTTGATTCTACAGGACAATAAGCAGAACTGTCCTCTGTATTTGCTGACCTACACTGACTTTATGTGGATTGTGCATGGGTTATTTTTTTATACTCAGGACCATATCAGCACTTCTTGTGCTTGTAAAAACCTCTCCTCTACTTACAAGGATATTGAAGAAAATAAAAAAATACTAGCAATAATAACAATGAAATAAAGTAAGGAAAATGGATATATGGAGTTTACATTTAATTTTAATGTTGTTGGTGTTGATAATGCTTCCTGAGGGAATAGATGGGTCTTTTCTTTTTCTATTTAACATGCTATTGAAATTCCTTGACCTTTTCCTCTCTATTGGAACTTGTTCAAAGAAGGAGTGCTGCAAAACAGCAGCAACAAAAATACAAACAAAATATATCAACAATGTAGAGAATTAAGGTTTAGTAAGTTTAAGCACTGAATTTAAATGTATATTTTCTGTTGTGGAACACGAAATTTCACTGTTGATGGAAATTTTAATTTATCTACATTTCCAGTGGGCTGTTTGTTTTCCTTCTGTAGAATACCATGAATCATTGTAAGTGTGTATTATTGACTAAGTTTCAAACAAGCTAGAAATTTGCAGCAGCCTTCGGTCAAAGTCTGAACAGTATTTTTTCTGGGGTTGAAAAAATTGTAGATTTTACTTTTCAAAGGTTAATCTTAGCTTTTGCAAGAAAACACGATGCAAAACACACAGATTTTTTTGTTGTTGATGTTTTCTTTCGTTGTGCCAAAAATGTTTCAAAGCTTGCTTGTGTTTAATGAGCAACAAAGATCTTACCGTATGGTGGTCCTCAGCCAGCTACAGACCTGGGCTGAAAAAGATAGGCTTGTAGGAATGAACCACATGGGATTAAATTTCTGCCCAATATGATGTAAAATAATCTTGGTACTGTATCAGAAAACTTGAGCAGAAAACTTGTGAGATTTGTAAAAAACTTGCGAGATTTGTAAAAAACTTGCCTATCGTAAGGCATTTTTACTGAAAACAAGTGTAGGCAAACATTCTAAACTGACCCTGAAGTATGTTGCCCATCAGAAAGAACTGTTAGGTTGTGCAACCCTTCCTTCTGGGGCCAGAGGATGCTTGACCACAGGTTACAACATAGTAAATAGTAATTATATTTCCTACAGAGAAATTTTTAAGAGAATAAAACTTTTAAATGAAAGATAAACCTTTTTTTAGCATAGAAAATAGTTATGTATGGCTTCTGTAGGAGTTTGCCTAAACTGATCGTTTTACAATAATAGCAGTGTGTTTAGTTTGTTCCTCTCATATAGTATATGCAACAAAATCAACATTAATTAAAGAGCAGATTAATTCCAGAATTCAGTAGACCTTTATATGGTATACCAACAGCTTATTTGGGAACATTTATGTAAATAAACATAGAGAACAAGCAACTGAGGGATACCGTTTCAATGCACTCTTCTCTCACATGATCATGTAGGCATAATCTGATGAAAGGACAGGGAGCTTTCATTTGACTGGAATTATTTTCACTTTTGTATAACAGTACAAAGGATGAAATGATGTTGGCAAGCTCTCCTGACATCCCAAACCTTCTCTTTCTCAAGGATTCATGAAATTCTAAGAAATAGTTAATGTTCTGGATGGGAAAAGAAACTTCTGTCAGTTTGAAATAGAGGTTCTGGTCTCTTTTTTTTCCTGTGGAAGTTCCTTCCTTCTCTGTTGGATGATATGGTTGTTTTGTATCATCACTGAATGTTACAGTCTTTGCATTTTCATTATCCACCTTGAAGGTATCTGATGCTGATTGTGAAGGGGAAGAAATGGCAAATTAAACAAAAAATTATGATTAGAGATCTTGGAGAAACTCAGGATGAAACCCATGAAGCTGGAACTCTCCTTAATGCATTTGTTAGCGGAAAATGTGGAAGCAAGGATGCTGAATGCAAGCAAAACTGTCAACAAGAGAGAAGCTTGGGAGTGTGGTAAAAAGTTGTATAACTTATGTGACATTGACATCAGATCACATCAGTTGTTATTGTTTAAAACCAAAAGGTGCTTAGTTGCTGCCAAAATTACACTGTTCAATCTCTGTAGAAATACCCTGTCTTAGTGAAATTAATAATAGTTATGTTAGAGATCTTCAGATACTGGTAATATTTTTTGTTATGCATTTGAAAGGTTTTTAGCTACATTCAGGAGCAGACTTCAGTCTGCATCTTGATTTTGGTGCAGTTGCCCTAGGGATCACAAAAACTTATAAAAGGAAGAGAGAAGAGGCTGGGACAGAGCTGCTGTGACACTCCATCAGACCTACACCACGCTTGTTGACTGTGGTGTGGCACAGTGGTAACTGAAGTAAATGGAAATGAGATAATTTTGCCTCCAGAAGTGTCTTTACAGCAGTATGGACCTTACTGTGGACTTCAAAATTTTAGATGAGGCAAATAACTAACATGAAACTCCAGACTACTGAAGCTAGGCTAATAAATCTAGCAAAGGCTTTCTTTCCAACATGGAACAACATACAGTGTGAACATTCCCTGAATCTAACTATTTAGGTCCTTAAGCATTGTCTCAGGTCACTGCTTTATGAACAAACCCCTGCTTTCCTGAAACTGAAACTAAGATTCTCAGTTTTCTGGCAAACCAGTCTGACAAAAACATGGCATAAAAAACCCTCAGTGTTTCCTAGGTTTGAGTTAATCAGTAAAACATAATTTTATTTTGTGGCAAATCACACAAACTACAGAAATGGAATTCTGTATTTTGTTAAAAATTCCCAGATGAGAAAGAAAACCTCTTAGAGACCAGTAATGTATCCTTCATATTTATAATGTTAATCCACATTTGACACAAAGCTTATTGGTGTTTTTCTACATATGGATTGAACTCTGTCTTCAAAATAATGAACTGGAAAAATGGAAACAACTCTTTAACTCTTGTGTTAAAGCACTCTCATTTAAATTGAAAGTAAATAGCCTCTTGCAAAGCTGCCTCCCATTTTCATGCTATTTATGCAAATAAACACTAGAGATGAATCACAGATATTATTTCTTAATCCATTTTCTGGAACTGCGTTTACTGCACACAACTAAAAGCAGTTCAAAATCCTGCAAAACTACTCTTAGTGACAAGCAATGGTCAAGTTCAACAAATGTGGCCCAGGGTCCCAGTGAAGAAACCAGAGCATTTGACAGCTGGTAGAATTAACCTAGTCAGGTTGCTTTCAACATCACAAAAAATGTGTTGTATCTTGACAGGTAAAAGTGTTGTACCTTGTAAAGTTAAATACCTATTCTGAGGCATCACCTTCAGATAAATAACAGAGAGAATCCTAATTTGTATTTCAGATATATATGGTATCCAGAAGCTTCTTAGCTAGGTTTTTCCTCAGGTCATTGGAAAGGCAATCACTCCTCACTTACACAGTAAACAGATTACTTTGGTTGCTAATGAGGTGCAGTTATAAGACATATCCTCACTGTGTCAGTAAATTCAAATATATAGTATATGTAGGATTTTTGGAACTCATCATGATTGTCCTCACATTGGTCAGCACAGTGCATCATACCTTTTGCATGCAATTCTTTGGGTAAATTTCTTGATACATAACTGCAGGCTTGTGTAAATTTTCCTAAATTATACATCATGTCCGTTCATGTGCATGTCAGTACCAAAGCACAGAAATTGCTAATGAAATATTGATTGGAAAGTAAAACCTTAGATCTTCCCAACCAATAGTGATCAGGGCACTCTTACCTCTGTAAGAACAACCTTTGTTAAATTTCCTGTCTGTACTATCATTATGGATTTAAAACACAGTAACAAAAAAATTAGTTCAAATTCTTTTGTGAAAATGACAATTTCTTGCTCTTTAGACAAAGAGTAGAAGTAATATATTATAGCTTTTAATGACTAGGAAGAAACAGCTTAAGTAAATGGTTGGCTTAGTGTTTGGTGGGAGTGGTTGGACTCAATGATCCGGTGGTTCTCTTTCATCCTGGTTATTCTATGATTCTGTGAAATAACAGAATGTGAACATGTTTGCATTCCTAAACTTTTCAGGGAAGCTCTACTCACATTAAACTCCATTTCTGGGGGTTTTTTTTCAGTTTTTTTGACACTCCAACTTCCAAAAAACTAATTTCTTTTCGTGATATCTTTTTGCATTTCATGGCAGGATAATAAATGTTGTGTTTCAATACACTAGAAAAGCTGTAAGTTTGTTTTCTCATTTCCAAAACTGTTAAGAAGCAACTTAATATGTTAATAAATAAAAGTCTGAAATAAATCAATATAAACACATGGTTTAAAAAAATTCGTACAGGAAAACACAAAACAGTATGACACCTGAGTAGACTAGCTTCACAGAATTTAATGTCTGTAAGGACATAGAAAAATTATTCAGCAATGGCAGAAATGGTCAAATAAATCAAGAAATGTGTCTAACGCGTGCAAAACTAAAACTGCAGATTGCACTTTTTTTTTATTGGTATGTCTTCATGTAATAATGTTTGTCACATCACTGAAGGAAAGAAATTACTCAGTTCAGAAAGCCCTAGAAAACTGCTTCCCTTTAATCTTCCACTTAATTTTAAGAAGTGTTCCCTGAAGAACATTGTCTTCAGAAAGCCAAGAAAGGAGACAGGAGGGACATTACATCCCTCAGTACAAGACAGATATATAGAAAAACCTTTCTATATGGATACATTTTATAGGAGACAATTTGGTCTTCATATCTTTTTTTAATGATGCAACCCAAAGATAAAATACAACTAGTTTACTGCTCTGTTAGATGTGACAGTCTCAACACAAGAATGAAATCCTGTGGAAAGTCTCTCAGAGTTAACGCGTCCAGGTTACTAGCTAGGGTGCATTTTCCCAAACATGCAAGAATTATATTCTCTTCAAGTTTGTTTGCTGGGTTTTTAAGCTTTGCTGTAAATTCTAAACATGAGGGAATGAAAATGAAAGGCTTCTATACAGAAAATTGTAATATTTGATAATAGTACATTCTGTGAAACCACAGACCCAAGAGAACAATTATACATTCACATGGGATGTTATATAAGGTGTTACAAAAATACTATAAAATTAACTTCACTAAAACTATATGAAAGCGTCAAAAAAACTTAACAAAAAAAGAAAACTGATTAGATGCAGCTGTGGAAAATAGCATATGTGAGCAGTAATGGGCCAATGGATTAAAATAAAAGAGAACTAAAATTCAGTGGTAGAAGACACATTCTTGATGCTTTGGACAAATCATGAAAGATGAATAAAGAAATAGCAGTCATGCACAGTAAGCTGATAAATTAAAAAACTTTGAGTTCAGGTTCAATAAAAAACAAAGTGCTTTGGGTAGAAATATCAGACAGGAAAAAAAAACTGTGATGTAGTCAGTAGAGCAGCTGAACTGAAAAAAATAGATAAAAGAATCACAAATATCACACGACGATTCAAGATGGAAGGGACCTCTGAATATCATCTAGTCCAATTTCCTACTCAAAGAAGGGACAACTTCAGAGTTACATGATCTTCTGTTGAATTCTGAAATATTTAAAGTTCAGAAAAATATGAGGGACAAATATTTCTGAACACAGACCAAAACAAAACAAAATCTTTCTTGGAAAACTGTTCTAATTCCTAGGTATTCTCTTTGTGAATTATTTTTCCCTGTGCCCAGGCAGAATATTTCTTGATGGAACCACCCAGTCTTGCTTTGTCTTCCATGTATTATGTATGAAATCTACCTAAAAACAAGTAGAAAACATTTGATCAATAGTGCATCCCGCTCCTAATTCCATCAAGACATTCTAGATAATTTTCCTTTTTTTTTGGTTACAAATTTTTGCCTTCTACCTGAGTTCCTATTTTCTTGTCTTTTAAAAATCACACAATACATACTGCTTTTTTTTTTTTTTTTTTTTGAGAGTGAGGGGGCAAGGGAAAAGGGGAATCAGATTTATTCATATTACAACTTTTTTTTTTTCCACAGATGGTAATTGCCTGTCCTATAGTTCATAAATTTTAAGGCATTGATTATGTATGTAATACAGCTAGCCTCACTGAGGATTCAGAAGAGAGTAATTTACCCATTAATGAACCTACATTTTACTTGGTGCCATTTGTTTACTGTAGAGGCAGGGAGGAAAAGAATCTGCTTTATGGTTTCTGTTTTAAATAAGTGACATCTTCAGTAAATACTCTGGCCAACCTGAATGTTTGGTGAAGTGTATTTCTGTAATAACTGGAATTTTTACCCAAGATGCGCTACAGGCTTGATAACATGATTGGTAATCTGTCTCTGCATGCATGAAACAGATCAAGATAACAGCTTCCTTTTTTATTTCCTAACCTACTGTCTCTGTTCTTTTGTACTGCTGCTCTGTTCACTGTTAATGTGTCTTTTGATCTTGACAACACTGTTTTAGTAGAAACTGCCTTTCTAGCTTCTACACGAGTATTTGAAAACCTGTCAAAGTGCTGAGGTTTTCATTATTTGCTTTTCATCATTACTCTGTCTACACTGAACAAGTTTATTTCAAATCCTTTGCCAGAAAATGACAAGAAACATGACAATTTATTTCCTTGTCCTTTCATTCAATGAGAAATGCTGCAAAAGATTAGAATCCATTTATTTTTATTAAAAGGCATGATGCAGTTTGCTTTACCAAAGAGATGACAATGAGACAATGAGAAATATAAATTGGGATGTTATGGTGATTGAGGGGCTTTGAATCTGAGGCATTTGAGTAGAAAATCTATATATCTGTAGTTCACAAATATGAATGTTTTAATTACTTTTTTAAGAGATGAATTACTGTGAAGAATGTAAAATAGCAGGGGATGAAGAAAACACTTTTGACTTGGTGCAGTAAATGTAATATAGGCAACTTTTTTGTAGTCAGCCTTAGAAAACTCCATTTACTTCTGCCTTGATTCACAATTTATCATGATATTTTTCATGATACTAAAGATGTCAGTGCTTTATAAATTATATGGGTTTTTTAACTGATATTGCATTCAATACAGATCAGGAGATTTTTACTTAATGGTTCCTCTTAACAAAGAAACGTGAATAAAACATGTAGTATGAACTATGAGTACTGTGTTCGGGAAAGTGCTATGCTATTAAGAAAGGAATAAAGAACAAATGTGGGATTTAGATAATTGTCTTATGAACTATGATTCAAAATATCTCAAGCAACCTAAAGGCTAAATAAAATTGGAGAATTCTTTGCAGAATTTCTTTGATACTTTGTTTCCATGTGCTTACATAGCAATACATTTATCTCTTTTAATATGACTATTTTTCTGCCCAAAATTTTAATTTTCATCTCCTGAAAGTGATTTGCTTCCTCCTTTATCAACTCTTTTTTATCATCTCAAAGACATAAAAAGATATACTGGTAATTTTATGAATGTTAGCTATTTTATAGAGACAAACAATACCATAACAAAAAGTTGAAGTCTGTTTTCTATGTATGCAAATGCACATGATTTTCAGGGGTGAAAATCTGGACCTGATTAAAGCAAATGGGAGCTACGCCATCTAATTGACAGTGTTATTTCTAAAACTCTGTCTCAGATTTTCCATGAGAGAAGACAACATAGGTGTAAGGGTCCAATGGATTATAGAAACCAATGTTAGGTTTGGCTTTTAGAGAGTGTTTTTAGTGGTACAGGGAGGAAGATTTTAAATATTGTGCTTTAGAAAGACTTCTGAGAGTTAGCTCCACAAGAAGTGTACAGCAGAGCTCTCTCTTCCTTAGACTTCTGAATTTCTTGTTGATACTTTCTATTTATTTGTACCCTTTCAGATAATGGAATTGTATGGACCTAGCCCTGTAGAACTGGTAGAGCCTGTTGGTCCATAATAAGAATAAAGATGTACCTTAAAGGATTGAAGTATAAATTGAATAAAATCTGGTTGTATTTTTACAAACAGATCTTCATCCCAAAGTTATGAAAATTAAAGTGGATCAACTTTTATTGAAAAAATACCTCAAGTGTCAATTTAAATTAAAAATATCTAGTAGTAGAGAGTCAATATAATAAACATACTGAATATCATTCTACCAGATCATTAATTTGCACATTCTCATTAAAACAGCATCTTGAAATAAGACTTATTTAATTATTATGAGTTGATAAGTACAGATATAAAATATTGACCTTCTCTTTAGAGGACTTCAGTCATTTTTACTGTATTTCAAGCACCTGTCTCTGGGGTAGCAATTCAAATCTTGAAGTATTTTCATCTTTACATTGCTTCTGATAGGTAGGAGAAAAGTGAGAGAGTGAAAGGAATGTCAGATGAGGTCATCAATACCAGGAATTGTCCAATATCAGGAATTAGTATTCATTTCTCAGTTTTGAAAAAAGTGCATCAGTCTCCCTGCTGAAGGGTTGGTTGCATTTATTGCTGGAGTTGTAGCATAAAATAAGGTATGTCTGAGCATAGCTATTTAGTGCCAAAACATCAATAAAAGCAAATTAGTTTATTTGACACATAGAGCATCATTCATTTTACAGGCACAAGGAATTGCATGTTTTTTTCTCATACTAAGTACATATGTTTATGTGCTGACTTGTTTTCCATACAAAGAAACATAATTAACAGTGTTCTTAGAGGACTGGTGTTTTCCACATTTAATGGAACCATTTGAAAAAATGAAAAATTGTGTTAGAAATCTGAGCATTTTATTATGGTTTAGTTTCATTCTTCTTCCATATTTGGCAAGCTTTCCTTTTATTTATTAAAGAAAGTACCAAAACAAGACTAAAATTGTTTTAAGAAAAAATAACACAAGCAAAAAAATTCAGACTCCAGACTTCAGATTCATTGTTAGACTATTTTTTCACCTTGAAAGAGTTGGACACAGAAAATTAATTACAATTATTGAAATAATAATAACAAAAAACACTTCCAAAAGCTATTGATTTTTTTCCCCTACAAAGCATGTGTTTGACTTTTTTCCCCACTTCTGCATTTAAAGAGGACAAAAATTAAAAATCTTAATTACTATTTTATTTTCCTTAAATAATTTGAAGATACTATACAATCCGTTCTTCTTAAACAAGAATGGTTCACAGTGAACACACAGTTCTTTTTTATTTATTGCCCTCAACTGTCTTGAATAAAGTCACTTCATGTGAAGAATTTGACAGTACTGTTTACTCAGTCTGGTTTTCTATACTTACAAGTGTAAATCAGGAATAACGTCATCCAAGTTGAAGAGAAGGAGTAGAGTGTTCTTAATTTCAGATACACATTTTGCAGCACACAGTATGTGGAAGGAATGCATTCAGTATTATTCCTCTTAGTAACCCTCTGCATCTGTCAACTTTTTACTGACTGAAGAGACAAAAATCTTGGACAGGACAGGCTATTAAAAATGCTCCTCTAAGACTGAGCATTTGTAGAAATCGCATCAAAACTTATAACGTTAGAGCCAGACTTCAGAAAGACAGACCTTTTTGATCAATGCTTTTGGGAATGAGCCAGGCATATCTTGCCTGAAAGAGATAAGAGTTAGGGAAGAGAAGGGAAATATTTACATGATATATCAGATTCTCATATATCTAGAAGAGTGTAGATCATGTTATTTCTTTGATACATTTCAGATAGACTTTTAAACATATAATTAACATAGCTTCTAAAAAGCCCTTAAATCCATTTATGTGCATTGGATTTATAAAATCCCTTTCAACCATGCTGAAACTTGTTATAAGAACCATACTTTTCACCTTTTTAGGGGGATGCGGGAGGATCCCTGCAGCTGAAACTATGCCTTCTGTGAGCTAGAACTCCTTACCGAAAATATGCTGGTGAGCTTGCTTATGGCTCATATTTATATTGTGTTCTGGAAAGTGACTGCTTCTGCTCTTCTGGGGCCATATAGCGATTGTGGGTGAACTTACATAGCTTAGTAGCTTGGAAGAGGGAGCCCTTCTCTCCTTTGCCAGCAAACTGCTCAAGTCGTTAAATTCACAGAACTGTTGAGACTGAATTTTAGAGAATTGTCTTTAAAATAAACTAAATCAAAAATAGTTTAATTATTTAGATAAGACAAATATTATTACTAGAAATCTGCAATTTTAGAAGACAACATGCTGAATAAAAGTTTCTCTTTAGAGGAGCATCTTGATACAAATTTTGTAGAATATTCTTTTTGGAGAAACACTCTAGCTGCCACACCTGACCTGCATTTAAAATGCACAGGCAGTCTTAGTACTGCTGGGGACTAATGCAGAATAAATGTTATACATGGTATATTGCAGAAATGAGCTAATGATACATACTCATTCACATCAATCTAATTTAATTCAATAATATTAATATGCCATCAACACTATTACATAAATAAAGTACAGTATTTCCGCTTAACTTTATTAATGTCTGCTTATCTCTTGAAAGATTAAAGTAGTTTCTATGCTTTCTTGAATCCCACATGCATTCTGTAAGTGTTATTCAGCTTAATACATGTTCTCTTGCTGTTTCACTTGGTTGCATGTCTGATGTACAAGTTCAAAACATAGTTTGACTTCAACGAGATGCAATCCCAGTTACAAAAGCCCTAGGTAATTAGGGGGTACTATTCATCTTTCTGCATTGCAGTATTCACTGATAAACCAAGAGCACTGATCTTGCACAATAATGAAGCAAATGAGAAACAGAAGAAACAAATACACATATATTAGCAGAAGAGCTTTTGCTAATAAAAATGGAATTCTGATTAGGACATCCAAAGGGACTTACTACATTAATCATTGGGATATTGTGCTACCCATTTCAATAAAACTTAATTCTTTTTACTCGATAGCGATTTACTCTGATAATTCACTACTTGCATTAGTGGAGAAAATAAGATGAGGTTTTCAGTGTCAGCTGTTGAGTTTCAACATTGAGTGCACTATAAAAGCTACTGCTAAACATACCATGGAGGAGAAATTCATGTATCTCTGTGGTGTTAATGAACTATTACAGAATTATTTCGAGAACTTTCGTAATGATTAAAGTCAGACTTTGCTAAGTCACAAATAAGATTTCTCTCCTCTCCCCTTCCTGCCTCCCATTTTCCGTAGCCCTCAAGATTTCTCGTTCATGCAAAGGAAGGACTCTTTCATGCACCTGTTCTTCAGGAAACATTTCAAGTGACAGAAAATTATGTTATGAAAATGCTGAGGTTCAGAACTTTTATACACAAGTTTTAAGCATTATTGATCCTCTCTCTTGTAACTAACAGGAAAGATCTTCAAGTAAAAAAATAATATTATTTTTTTAAAAAAGTCTCCTTTGTGACTGTTATGGCTAAAGGAACCCTTAAAGTGAACAAATGCAAATTTAAGTATTTTGAATAATATCTCCATCACAGTCAACTTTGCAGCTCCACAAGGTATCTAAAATAGCTGGAGAAAAGATGACAAGGTCAACATTATATTTGCATGAGAGTTATTGCAAATCCTCCATGTTAGGAATATGATGATAATATAAAGAGCATCTGAGGAGAACTTTTATGCAGGAGTATAAGTAAAAAGAAGTTAATGTAGTTCCCTACTTTCAATAAGAAGTCTGAGAGCTCTCCCGTAATTCCTCCCTGAGTCACCAAAGTATGGAAAACTCCATCTTTTTCCACTTTCTATTGCATTTGCATGTCTTAACTGTAGCCAATTTTAGTAATGGCTGCTGCACAGCTTTGGCATGCTCTGCTGTATTTTGGCTGTTCTAAGAGTCAACAGGTGCTCTGGCTAGTATCTCTTAAATACAGCCTGAAGAATTCTCAAATAGCATCATTTCAGTCATGGACATATCAAAGTTATGTGATGAACCTAGTGACAGTTTTTCAGTTCTGTAAGTCTATTTATTTTGAGGAAGAGATGAAGGAAGGCAGGAAGGCAGGAAGGACTTACTGCTTCAGTAACACCTTTTCTGTTTGAAATCTTAGCTTTTCCCTGCTGAAAACAACGTGCAAGACAGTTTTTAGGGCGAGAGACCGTACATTTTCTTGCCCTCCACCTAGTTAAGGAACATTCTGCCACATGACAGGGAAAATCCTATAGTTAATTACTGATAATATTAATTCCAGCCATGAATCAGACTTCCTGAGGAATATTTTATTCTATTTTTTTCCGTTAATGTGGTCATTACATTAGAATCAAGACTGCCTGCATATTAAGTAAATCTCATGACTCTCTACCTGGAGCAATGGCAAAATTTAAATATGAGCCTGTTGGATTGGGTGTAAAAGGCGAACATGAAAATGGCCAAAGGGCTGGAGCAAGTGACAAGCCACTTAAAACTGTTGTCTCCTTAGACAGTTTCTTATCATTTTACCACTTTTACCTCTTCAAATGTTGTTCTTCTACATTCAGCATTAAAAAATGCTGCAGGGCTAATAGAGCAATAATGGTGAATATTTTTAATGCTGGTTTTTGTGAACTTAATTAGTTATTTTTCTTCAGCATTTTTTTCTTAGAACCGTGTTGACTCCTTGAATCTTTTGAAGAACAGGAAAATACATTCAATTTACACATATGATTTCCTTCTATATAGAGAGAAATAAGAAAAAAAACTTAGAAAATTATTTTTTCCTGTGATTGAATAGAATTTACAGTACCATCTCCCTGACATCATGATTAACATGGTCAGGGAAAAAAAAATCAACATTTTACTTATTTTTGCCATTATTTTTTCCAGTCATGACTCTACATTAACATTTGTCATTATTATTGTTCTGATTTATTTGATTCATCTTGGAACAAAAGTCTTTGAAAAGGAGAGACCTCTAGAGCATTTAAAGTATGGCATCAATCGGCTTACTCCAAGAATTACAATTTCATACAATACTAAATAATAGTAGTAGTAATAATGTCAGGAAGTCCTAAGTTGTATCAACATTTTGGCATTCTTCTGCAGGACTGCAGAGAGCTTTGAAGTAGAATTAATTTAAGAGAAAAATCTCATAAAAAGACTAAAAAATTAATACTTTTAGATGGTGTTAAAGAAGAGCACAAAACCACTCTCTAAGCCCAATGCTTATTTTCCTCACACCCTGTGAAAATCATGCATTATATCATTTGATTTGCAATGGGAGTGAGAAATGCTCATGTGTTTAGACTAGGCAACCTTTCTCAGTTTGCTGATTTTCTATCTCATCTGGGAACCTAATTTCAGTTTGTTTTGCCTTAATTGACTTGAAAACACATGGATGAGGGTAATTAAATGCATTTCTCAAGCATTGTTTACTAAAGCCACCATAGGAAGGAAAACTGTTGACAAAAAGTTAACTTTTACCTCCAGATAGAAAACTACACCAAGTTTTGGTGAAAGCTTTTGAGTACCATCCAGACTAATGAATAGTTCCTCTTCCCAGAAAGCTTTCCTTTATCTGGCTCCTGAAATACAGTTTAAATCTACCTTTTACAATGTTATGGCCTGTTGCTGTAATACATTAACAGTTTTTTGACATGTTCTATTTGTGAGCACTTTGTTTGGCAATTACTTCAGTGCATGCAGAGATATTTATTTGCAATGATCCTATCATCAGCAACATTCAATTAAAACTCATTCTCAAGGTGCAGTGATTTTACAATTTCTTTTGTTCTCTGTTTCCAGAAAGAATGTTCTCTCATTTTACTACTAAACAAAGGATTTAATTTCTGAAAGATTTATATTAAGAGAAGGGGGACTATCCATAGTCAGCTCCATTCCTATATTTAGCTTTATTCCCTTGTTCAGCCTTATTCCCACACCAGTTAAGACTGAGGCAAAAAATTCATTCAGTATTTTAGTCTTCTCTGTATCCCAGCTAATGAGATCTCCTGTTTCCTTCCAGAGAGGGCCCATATTTTCCTTAGTCCTTCTTTCATCACTAAAGGGACAAAAAGATACTTTTCTTGTTGCCTTTGGTGTACTCAGAGAGATTTAATTCTCTCAGGGCTTTAGCTTTCCTAACTTGGTCCCTGGCTGCTCAAACACTTTTCCTCTGTTCATCCCAGGTGACTTGTCCTTGCTTCCACCCTCTGTAGGCACTGGCTTTGTGTTTAAGTTTGTCCAGGAGCTCCTTGTCCATCCATGCAGGCCTCCTTGAGTTTTTACCTTACTACTTCTTTCTGAGATGCATTGCTTCTGAGCTCAGCAGAAGTGATCCTTGAATATTAACCAGCTTTCTTTGGACTCCCTGCCTTCCAGAGCTTTATCCCATGGTACCCTACCAAGTTGATCCATGAAAATGCCAAAGATTGCTCTCCTGAAGTCCAAGGTAGTGAGCTTTCTGTACTCCCTCTGTGCTGCCCTAAGGATCTTGAACTCCACCAGGAGTGGAGCCAAGACTCTCTTGAGCTTCACATTCCCCACCAGCCCTTCCTTGTTGGTGAGAACAAGGTCCAGCATGGCACCTCTCCTCATTGACCCTTCTATCACTTGGAGAAGGAAGTTATCAGCAATGTGTTATAGGAACCTCTTGGATTGCTTATACCCTTCTGTGTTATCCCTCCAACAGATATTGGGGTGGTTGAAGTCCCCCATGAGGGCAAGGGCCCATGAGCCTGAGGCTACTCCTGTCTGTGTATAGAGGGCCTCAGGTACATGGTTTTCCTGCTCCAGTGGCCTGTGTCTGACCCTCACAGTCATAAATTTAACAAATTAGACCCTTACAGAAATTTCAAATATTGTTTATTGTAAATAACTGAATAGACACCAAATCTGACTCTATGAAGTGTTGTTTGCACCTTCCCCTTTCAAAGGAATATAAAGAATACATATGGGTGCAAGAGAGCTTCTGGTTTTTCCCAGGATGGAGCTCTTAAAATCAACTGAAGCTTGTGCAAAATTCTCCTGGAATTTGTAAAATTGCTTTGGATTCATCTCAAAGAATAGCTGGGGAAAATGATTGAGTTGTGTTATCCACCTGCAGGTATCACAAGCTTATTAGTCCTTCCTTTGTGTGGTTGGAAAAGGGCAAGACAAGAACAGGTTCGGCTGCCCTCTGGCTGGCTTTAATGTTCACATCACAGACTGCCTTCTCTTGTGTATTAGTAGGAAACCATATACAATGTACAGGTGCCATATGCTCTCTAAACTTAGTCATCTGTACAAAGTTTGGTTAAAAGAGGGGGAGGAGGGAGGGAGGGAAGGAGGAGGAACTCTATGTGCTTCACAAAGGCAGTCTTGCTTCCATTTAGCAGTTTCTAGACTGTTTTATAGGTGGCATTTTAGGCAGTAGTGGCTCACTAGCTTCACCTGTCTCTTTAGTCCTAATTTCACAATAACAGAAAAGCAATAGTGATAAGTGTCCTGGGGAGAGGAGTTGCTTCTTACATTATTCTTTGTAATTTTAATCGCTCCTTTGCAAAAGCAGCTTGGTTGCTGTGTTGTTTCTTCACACCAGGATGGGGATTGGCACCTCGACTCACCAAGAGGCAGTGTCTGCTAAAGGCTTCTGTCCTGCAGAATGACAGGTTTGGGGTGCATTTGCCTTGTCTGAAGGCCTGTGCCTCTCCTGACTGAAATGCATCAAGATGAATTGTGTTTACAGAACTATGTATTATAGTACACCAAATCCTGGAAATGCAATGTACTATTGAACTCAGACTGGAGTTCCCTTAAACTTCTACAATATTCACAGGCATTGCTTTGACATATGAATTTTGGTTTTGCCAGGGAAATAAAGAAACTTATAGTTGTTGGTGTTTACTTCATTTTTATGACTTTTCATTACATTCAGAAAGAGGAGGTGGAGTTGTTGTTTCTAATTTTACTTCCAATCATCTGCCCTTGAAGTCTGTCTCACCTAAAAAAAACCCCCAAAATCAAATAACAAACCTTTCCTTTGGATCAGTAGAAAGCTTAATTATGTTAACTAATTTTTTGAAATTAAACTTTGTTAAATGGAACAGTTTGAGAATGAAATTTAATTAAATCCTACTACTTGCAGGACGAAACAACTTTAGTACTTATGAACTTAATGATTTCAATTTTTTTGTGTGTCTCATTAGTTAACTCTGGATCATCTTTTGATGCCTAATTTTAAGGGTTTTTTTTATGTAGTTAGCAAATTAAACACACATACACATACACCCTCCAAAAAAGAAGCAGTCAAAAGTTTTGACTATGCACTACAGTGTGTGCGTATAGTTAGGAGATGTCCCCTTTCATCAAAAGTCCAAGAAGCACAATTACAAGGGAAACATGGATAATAGCAGTTAATAATATCACTAACTTCCTTAAAGAAGTGTGGTACCACAACTGGGAAATAAATATATTTCAGAATATTTACTCTATATTTGCCCATTAAAACATGTACCTAGACATTAAGGTAGAATATTTCACATCCACAGTAATCACTTAGCTATGAAATGCCAAAGCAGCGGAAATGAGAAACTCTTTGCAGAATGAAAGTCTAATAATAAGTCTAATAGACTTATTCTCTGTGGAGGTATATTCTATAAATTGAAATGTTCACTGACAGCAGATTTATGCCTGAAGTCAGCACGTTTTTCAAAGGGGTTGTGTTGTACGGTTCTTAACTGGATTAGAAATGGCCGTCTTGGCTTTCTTTAATGTTTGATAGGTCTATAAATAAGAAAGGTAAGTTGAGCAAACCTTCATTTGCAGAACATATCTGGGGAAGTTTCTGTAAGTTACTGATACTTCTCAATGTCCCTTTGTTTTAGAGGGAACTGAAGAGGGCTAATAAGTAGCATAGCCTCTCTGAAAAATATTTTTTTTAAAATTTGTCAAATATATTTGAATTTATAGACATGGCATAGTACTGCACTTACGAAAAATGAATAAAAATCCTGACCATATTCCAGTTCCTGGAAAATTTCTTCAGCTAAAGTTGGGATGCTGGGTGTATTTTGAAGCATAAGAAGTTTTATATACCTACATTATCTGAGTGTCCTAACCAGCAAAAATAAACATTTTCACAGTAGTAACATGAATGTTTCAATGAGGATTGATGACAATGAGAAGTATTTTCACCGAGAGTCCCAAAGATCCTACATGCTCTGAATTCTGCTTGATTTGGCTTTAGTTACATAGGGTATTTGTTCACTCTTGGAAGGTGAGAACAGTGCATTAGGACTTTCAGAATTTTGCAGACTTTCAGACAGATTATCTGTTACCTGTTCCTTTTTGTGAGCATTTCTTTGAAGTGGATTGAAGAGAAGAGGTTCATTGCTCTGTTCTGATAAGGATTTTTACTTAGTATTCACCCAAGCATGTCCTTATTCTAAATACAGTGCAAAGAAGTATGGACTCTTCTTTCTGTCCAGTAAAATAAATACTTTTAGAGCCTAATACTTGTCTGAAAGTAGTCTGGATAGAAGAAGATGGGACAAAAGTTTCCTTTGTATGGGTTGCTATAAATGAAAAAAAACAAGTGAGTATGTTACACTTCAGACTAACCCAGTTCCACTTAGTTGCTTGTACATAGAGATCTAATTACATAAATTAGAAACTAGCAGAATAACTTGTTACAGTGCATTTCAAAGTCTGCCTTCACCCATGACTTCGTTTCATTGCCAAACAAGATAACACAGTACAATTTAGCAGAGCTGTCACCAATTCATAAAGCTCTCATTGCACAGAAGTCAGAGTGAGAGTGCAGCTCCATTTTTACTTCTGACCTAATCATCAGTGCAGTCCATAAGACACTATAAGTTTGCCCCTCGGTTTCCTTGGTCAGTTTAGAGATATGAAGCAAATGAGTTCAGTTTTACTAACAGGGCATGAAAGCATGGATCAAGAAGCTACTACTGGGGCCATCAGACCCCTGTGTTCTCCCTCCCTCTCCAGTGACAGGTAATTCTGCAACAGTCAAGCTGATCAAAAAAGCCTGTTTCATTTATGGAAATTACACATCTCTCAATGCCTTGAGGAAAATTGCATTTTTTAGTTGGAAAGTCAAAAAATCACAGCACAAAAGAAATCAGGGATGTTGTCAGAGGAAAAGATCCTTCTGCTAGCATTAAACTCTATGGATGAATATGCCAAATAGTCCTTAGAAATGAGCTGTACCTCACAGGACAGACAAACCCCAAAACTCATGCATCCATCTGGTCTGCTGAAAACTTCTTCCTCATTCCAAACCTAATATGTGTAAGCAGGATACTGAGGCTGAGCATGCAATATACTTTCATTTCATAGACATTAACATATTTTAGTGTTAATTACTTGTATCTGTGAATGTTCTGTCTACTTAACAGGACTGAGGAGTAACTTGGAATGAAGGAGAATCCTTCTCTGAATTATTTTTAAAAGCTGGTACCTTAATTGATATAACTGAATAGTTACTCCCAGGACTGTGCTGATGTTGCAATATTTTACTTATTCAACATTTTTTTCATTAATAATTCTAAGACCACTACTAAAACAAATTACTCATTTCTCTACATCTTCAGTATTCACTAGTGACTCAAGGAAGTCTTTCATAATGTTCTCAATGTTTGAAAGTAGCTTAAACTATTAAAATGGGCATCCTAATGTATTGTATAACATAGACTATTATGAAGTTTTCTTGAATCTTTATGAATGTTTTTCTAATAGTCCTAGACTCAAAAATATCAAGAAAAATTGCTAGGAAATAATTTTTGAGCAACTGGAGTTTTTAGTTGTTCCTTCTTAAGGAGTTAACCTGAGGCTTTTAGAAAGAAACACAAAGGTTCTTTTCTGTGGATTAAAGTACTCTGAGTTATTTGCGTTTATCCTCCATTAGTGTAGCTGAATATTTCACATTTTGACTATCTTCATTTTCCAAACTCTCCTATCATACTCTCTCCTAACTGGAGGAACTTTTTGAGTATGATGCATATCAGCATGGGACACAGACATGTTGTGGAATGGTTACAGAACAAACCTAGGTACTGGAAAAATACTTGCACTAACATAGCTTCTCACTTGAGCAAATAGCTCAACTTAAAAGCAGTCTGTAAGCAGTGTGGGTGGACCTCCACACTAGAGCGGTTTAATCAACCCTACTGCTTCCTCAGAGCCTGCACTTATCCAGAGGCTTTCTTTTAGGTTTGTAAGTAACTTCAGGCAAATAAAGTTGCTCAGTTATTCTGTTCTAAGTACTAATTATCTCCTATTTGACAACTAGACCAAAACATCTCTAAAATATGTTGTCCATTGCTATTGCTGTCATTTTGTTCATCTTTAAGACAGTGGGATCCTTGCTTGGAATTGCAAGTATTATCAAAAGAGATGCAGCAGCAAAAAGGTGTCTGACCAGCATTTGTGAGGCTAGGTGTTCCAGTTAAGATATGGGGCATGACCTTTCCAGTGTTTTGTAAAAGGTATTTATGCAATACTGTAGAATTTGAAAGATGCATCTCACAGTAGGTAATGAGGGTGTTCATCAATAAGCAGGCCACTGTCTGTCATACAGCACCAGTGTCTCTAAGTGCAAATGATTGCTTCTGACATGTGAAAATGTATAGTTGACAAATTTATACCTCTTTCAGGTGGTGCTGGCAGATAAGGCTATTAGCATGTTCTGCAGTATGTCTGAATTTGAGGTGAAAACTGACCAGCTAAATAAAGCTCCTGTATTTGTACTACATAGTTCTAATAAACTGTTTATTTCTTCTTAAAGAAAAAGAAAAGAATACTACATTGTCTTTTGATTTTATGTGTTCCAGTAGAGAAATACATTTTATGTAAATTAGAAATGAGGTAAACTTAAAAGCCAAGAAAGTAGCCCTTAGAAGAACTTGGGAATGTTGGTTGATAAGAAGCTCAACATGACCTGGCAATGTGTGCTTGTAGTCCAGAATCTTGGACTTCAAAAAAGTGTGACCAGCATGTTGAGGGAGGTGATTCTTCCCCTCTACCCCACTCTTGTGAGACCCCATCTGGGCTAATGCATCAGGTTCTGAGGCCCCCAACATTAGAAGGACCTGGACAAGTTGGGGTGAGTCCAGAGGAGGTTTATGGATATGATCAGAAACCTGGAGCACTTCCTATATGAGGACTGTCTGAGAGAGTTGGGGTAGTTCAGCCTTCTCCATGGAGACTTTATAGCAACTCTCCAGTATCTAGAGTAGACTTAGAAGAAACCTAAATGGGGACGTTTTTCAAGGGTATGTAGTGATAGTAAAGGGGTAATGGCTTTAAACTGAAACAAGGTATATTTAGATTAGATATAAGGGAAAAAAAATCTTTATTATGAGGGTGATGAGGCACTGGAACAGGTTGCCCAAAGAAACTGGAAATACTCCATCCCTTGAAGTTTTCAAGCCCAGGTAGGATGGAGCTTCATGTAACCCGGTTGAGTGGAAGTTGATACAAGATAATTGTGTGATTCTGATAAACTGCTTTGGGGGTAAAATACTTCAAGTCCACGTACTGAAATGCCAGCAGCACTAAAAGAATGATGTTCTCTGTGGCAGATACTAGCATGAGTCTCCAGGGGTTCATTGTGCTGCTTGTTTAGTATCTGAAGGTTGATCGTTATTCTGGCCTTCCACTCTGAGGTGATTCTTCATTGGAAATGTGCAAATAAATAAACAATCGTGTGATAACTGAAGTGGTTTGCTACTATAGAGCACAGCTGTGAATGAAAGTTGATCAGCTTTACCTCCTCATACAAACTACAGCATTATTAGTATCAGAACTTCCAAAACTTGTCCCTCCGTGTCTTCAGACAGTAATAAAACTATCTTATCTCTTACTATTTTGAAACATTGGTTCACATGCTATCAGCTGAGTGTTTGTGATGGAGCTCAGGAAAATACTAAGTTGTTAGCTGTTTCCAAGGGGGTCATCACATGCAGTAACTACCTGGGAGGACACACAGGAAAGCCATTTGTCAGTATGAGTGAAGCAGGGTACAAGGTTGATGTACCTGAACATGGTGTCCATTTCTTTTGAGTGCTACTAATATCAGTCTCACCTAAATGCTTTGATTGAGCTGGCTAAGGAAATCTGTTGTCCCGCTGTTGGCTATTTCTCCAGCTGCACTAAAAACAGCAAAAAAATTGATTTTCTTTTCTTGGAAGCGCGTGCCTGGCTGTGCTAGAATTTCCAGAGCAATACAGAGCTATCATTAGCTGCATAGTTTAATGCTTGGGGGAAGAAGGGAATGAGTAGTGTGAGTTATTTTGAGCAGATACATATCCATCCTTAAAACAGAAGTGCAGTACATAGGTTGCATTATACTATTTAGATTTAAATGAAGTAAAGTAAGGTGGATTTCCAGCCTACCCCCCTAAATACTACAGTAAAAGAAGAACCCCCTTTTAATCAAACAGAAATAAATTTCAGTGAAGGCAAGAAACAAGTGCTTAAGCAAAGTATGTTTTATATAATATCTAAAATAGTCAATTAAAAATAGCATTAAAAATGCACCATCCAGCAATCAGTAGTTATGAGGCACTGTATTTGAAAAGATCTATTAAACCTAAAAACTTCTTCAGAAAGATTTGACTTTATTTTAGCTGAGCCTTTTTCAAGAATTCTAATCAAAAACGAATTCTAATGGCAATGAGCATTTAAGATAATAGGTTGAACCACTATGCTCAAAGAAACTGCTTGGTTACAAGTCTCGGCAGTCTGTGTTATCAGCCTGGAGAGCCAAATACAATCACCCTTCATTAGGTTTTCCCTCAGTTCAGTTAGTCTACCAGCATTAGCATTGTAATGGAGGTTCATCTGTGGGAATCTGAAAATGTGGTCTTAAAAGGAAATAATGCAAGAAACACTACCAGCCCATCTGTAATTGTGAGGGAATGTTGGATATTTTATGCTAGTATTTTTCCCCCTGCAGAGAAGATGTCTGCTTTGAAATTCATTTATTTTTTATATCATGAAACTTGCCTTGGTTTTGATTTTGTTTTAAACATATTCAGTAGTCATCTTCCTGTTTGCATGTGTGTGTGTGTCTGTGTGTCTGTGTGTCTGTGTGTCTGTGTGTGTGTGTCTGTGTGTGTATATATACACATTTATACTTATATATCATAGAATCACAGAATCGCTAGGTTGGAAAAGACCACAGGATCATCAAGTCCAACCATTCCTACTAAACGTTAAAACATGCCCTTCAGCACCTCATTCACTTGTCTTTTAAACACCTCCAGGGATGGTGAATCAACCACCTCTGTGGGCAGCCTGTTCCCGTGCCCGATGACCCTTTCCATGAAATTTTTTTTAATGATGTCCAACCTGAACCTGCCCTGGTGTAGCTTGAGGCCATTTTTTCTTTTCTCATACCCTGTCTGTCACTTGGGAAAAGAGCCCAGCTTCCTTCTCTCCACAAACTCCTTTCAGGTAGTTGTAGAGAGCAATAAGGTCTCCCTTCAGCCTCCTCTTCTCCAGGTTAATTGCAGCTCTCTCAGCCACTCCTCATAAGCCCCTTCACCAGCTTGGTTGCTCTTCTCTGGACACTCTCTAGAACCTCAACATCCTTCTTATGGCGAGGGACCCATAACTAAACAGTATTCGAGGTGCAGTCTCACCAGGGCTGAGTATAGCAGGAGAATAATTTCCCTGGACCTGTTGGTCATGCTGTTTCTGCCATTGGCCTTCTTGACCACCTGGGACATGGCTGTCATTCAACAACCCCAGATCCTTCTCCTCTGGGCAGCTTCTGATATATGTATCAGAATTAGTTTATATTTGCAGTTGCAGCTTCTTTGAATGAAGAATGAAAGTTTTTTTCAGACAAAACATGTTACTGAAAAACTGAGAATGTCAGTCCTCATCTTAAAACATCTCTTTCCTGCAGTGGAAAGAGGAAACTCCTATAAGTATTTTTAATTTTCTTAATGTTTTTAATTTTACCATCATGAGAATTTTTTAGAGACACAGACAAAAGAGTTAGACATCAGAATGCACTGGTAGATAGAAAAATGACTTTATTCTTTACCTTTGACTTTCAGTCCTTCCCTAATATGATACTGTTTTCTGATGGCCAGGGAGATAACAAGGTAAGACTTTTTTTGGTGTGACATTGTGCAGATGCTCTTACATATACGAAACACTTTTTTCTAACTCAGAACACACATTGCTAGCGTTTTTTCCATAATGTCTTCTTTCATCCCTTATGTAATTCATATACATTTTAGTTTAAATTTTTGCTTAAGGCATATTGCATACATATTTTTGCTAAATTCTTACAAAGGAACTTTTAATTAATTTTTTCTTATTATTCTCTTTGAAAGATATTTTCTTTTAAAACAGTAAGTTTAAGCTTTAATGATCTTTCTATAAAAAAATATCTTTTTCACAGAAGTCAGCAGCTGACTCAATGAAATTAAGACGGTTATCTCTAGGCCTTTAGAAACTATTAATGATATTAAGTATTTCTTCTACTTTAATAAGTTATTAACTTGATCATTAGCAATGTCTAAACATATTAAAGAACCACACAAGCACTGCAGGGTCTTTTCTGTGATCAACACATTCTTTCAACTTTTCTATTTCAGACACTATGTTTTGCTGAAAAATCCATAACTGCAGAAAATTAAATACTCTTTTGGGACTACATTAACATATCAATATTTTATTGAACAACAAGTTCTATCTTCAAATCCACTTCTGTTCCTGAAAATATATGTGTTTACTAAGAGGGGAGAGTTGTTGTGGAGGACATTGAACATTTTTTGTCTTTATTCAAAGTAAAGTAGCATGTTTAAAAAAGAGAAACTTCATGAAGAAGTAAGGACTCTTTAAAGGGTTTCAGTGGAAAATAAGGATCTCTTATTGCTTTGTCTTGTTTACTTTTTTTACTACATTATTCTGCAGCCTCTGGTTCTCATTTTTCCTGGATTTGTCTCTTGCAGTCCACATGTAAAAATGTCTGAGAGATGGCCAAAGGAATGACCGGCAGACTTACTTAGTGATATTCAACATCTGCAGTACTTAGAGTGGAAAGAACCATACCCTTGGGAATGCTGTAGTGCAGACCAAGACAGAAACTGCAGATTGGTTCTGTGAGGTGGCTTGCAGGTTAATCTGGACTTTGTTTTCCTCACGGATTTGTACTGGGACATGATATTTTCTGCCTCATTGACTTTCTCATCTGGAGTGCAGTTGGTTGCTTCTCCCTCATCCTTCTCCTGAAAGTATAAACAAGGCTGCTAAAAAGCTTAGTGAGGAGACAGTAACTGAATTGTTTCTTGGCTACCCATGATATCCAAGTGTATATCTCCGTCTTCTAATAGGAGCGCTAGAGACTCAAGTATTCTGGCAATCATTGGCTCCAATATGTTTTATATGCTCCTCTTGCACAATGCTGATAACACTCTCCTGTGTGAGAAGAGTTGACATAGGTGCTTTTAATGCCAAAAGAAGTCAGTGCTAATCAGAAAGCCAGCAGGTTTGATGTCTTGCATTACAATAGGACATTAAAATAAGTGTTCAACCCCTCTCCTCTGTTTTTCCCCCTATGGTTAGAAAAGGCAATATGATAAATTCATAGACAGTTTTCACACTGACATTTAATTAAAAAGAAATTACCTACTGTTGTTATGGGCTATACATAAGCTATTATTTATGTTGATATTATTCTAATACCTTATTAGGTATGTTAGCATGACTTGAATTATTGCATCCTGTATTCCTTAAGTAGCATTACGTGCAAGCTGCAGTGTTAAATATTACAGTAAAAGATATTTCAGTTTCCTTGGAAAAGGCAGGGATAGCATTCAACCAGAAATTTCTTTTTCCCCTGTTGTCCATTAATGTCACAGGGGATTCCCTTCTAAAAGGAATGGAGGGACCCATCTGCAGACTTGACCCTCTCCACAGAGAGGTCTGCTGCTTACTGGGGGCATCAGTGAAGGAGGTAACTAGAAAACTTCCTTCCCTGGTCCAAGAGACGGACTATTGTTCCAAATTGGTAGTGATGATACAGAGAACAGAAAGCCCAAAGCCATAAAAAGAGACTTTAGGGCTCTAGGGAAAATGATGGAGGGCTCTTGGGCTCAGATAGTATTTAACTCCATTCCAATGCTAAATACAGAGGAGCAAGTAGTCAAAAAGAAGAAATTGATTAATGCCTGGCTCCAAGCCTGGTATGAGGTTTCTCTATTCCCTCTGTGAGGGCTGAAGGTTCACCACCCAGCTGAAGTGCATTTACACCAATGCACGCAGCATGGGTAATAAGAAGGAGGAGTGGGAAGCTGTCGTAGGGCAAGGAAGCTATGATGTCATTGCCATCACGGAAACATGGTGGGAAGACTCATATAAAAGGAGTACAGATATGGGTGGGGTACAAACTCTTCAGGCAGGATAGGAAGGGTAGGAGAGGAGGTGGGGTAGCCCTCTACGTAAGAGAGTACTTTGATACCATCGCGCTTGATTATGGTGATGAGGAAACTGAGTGCCTGTGGGTTAAAATCAGAGGACACCAAAAGAAGGCAGATTTTATGATGGGAGTCTGTTACAGAGTCTGTTACCCAGCCAAGAAGAAGCAGCTGATGAGGTCTTCTATAAACAGCTGGGGATAGTCTCTAGATCAATGCCTCTTGTTCTCATGGGAGATTTCAATTTTCCTGATATCTGCTGGAACTACAATAGAGCAGAAAGGAAGCAGTCTAGGAGGTTCCTGGAGTGTGTTTAAGACAACTTCCTCACACAACTGGTGAGCAAACTGACAAGGGAAGGTGCTCTCCTCGACCTACTGTTTGTGAACAGAGAAGGCCTTATGGGGGATGTGGCAGCAGGAGGACGCCTAGAACAAAGCAATCATGAGATGATAGCATTTTCAATTCTAGGTGAGGTGAAGAGAGGGATTAGCGGGACAGTCTCATTAAATTTCCAGAGGGCAGATTTCAGACTGTTCGGAAGGCTGGTTGGCAAAGTCGCATGGGAGAGTCCCTAAGAGCAAGGGAGGCCATGAAGGCTGGGTGCTCTTCAAAAAGGAAATCCTAGCAGCTCAGGAGAAAACCATCACCATGTTCTGGAAAAAGAGCTGTCGGGGCTGAAAAACAGCTTGGCTGAGCAGAGAGATTTTGAGAGATATCAAGAAGAGAAATGTCTATGAGCTTTGGAAGAAGGGACAAGCGTCTTGAGTGGACTACAGGAGGGAAGTGAGATTGTGTAGGGAAAAAATAAGAAGGGGTAAGGTTCAACTAGAAATTAGATTGGCCAAGTCAGTGAAAGATAATAAAAACATCTTTCTATAAATATATTAACAATAAAAGGAGGACTAGGGAGAATATACAGTCCCTATTGGATGCAGAAGGAACAACAGTGACAGGGGATGAGGAAAAGGCTGAGGTAATTAATACCTTCTTTGCCTCAGTCTTTAATTGTAAAGAAAGTTGTTCCCTCTGTGTACAAACCCAGGAGTTAGATGAGCAGAATGAGGCTCCCATGGTCCAAGAGGAGGTGGTTAGAGCCTTCCTAGCCCAACTAGACATCCATAAGTCTATGAGGCCAGATGAGATTCACCCAAGGGTATTGAGGGAGCTGGTGGATATGCTGGTCAAACCCCTTTCCATCATTTTCCAACAGTCCTGGAAGACTGAAGAGGTTCCACTGGACTGGAGGCTGGCTGATGTTGTGCCCATCTACAAGAAGGGTTGCAGGGAGGATCTGGGGAACTACAGGCCTGTCAGTCTGACCTCAGTGCCAGGAAAAGTCATGGGACAGGTGATCTTGAGTGCTATCATGAAGCACATGCAAGAGAACTGGGTAATAAGGCCCAGTCAACATGAGTTCACAAAAGGCAGGTCCTGCCAAACAACCCTGATCGCCTTCAATGACAAAGTGACTCAACTACTGGTTGAGGGAAATGCTGTGGATGGATATTCCTGGAATTTAGTAAAACTTTGACACATTTTCTCACAGCATTCTGCTGTGGAAACTGTCAGCCTCTGGCCTGGACAGGCACACACTCTCCTGGGTGGAAAACTGGTTGGATGGCCGGGCCCAGAGAGTGATCGTAAATGGCATTAAATCGAACTGGAGGCCAGTTCCAAGTGGTATCTTCAGGGCTCAGTACTGGGTCCAGCCCTGTTCAATGTCTTCATCAATGACCTGGATGAAGGCATTGAGTGCACCTTTAGCAAGTTTGTAGACGATACTAAGCTGGGTGGAAGTGTTGATCTGCTGGAGTGTAGGGAGGCTCTGCAAAGGGATCTGAACAGTCTGCACCGATGGGCTGAGTCCAACAGCATGAGGTTATCCCAGCCAAATGCCGGGTCCTGCACTTGGGGCACAACAACCCTATGCAGAGCTACAGACTGGGAGAAGTCTGGCTGGAAAACTGCCAGGAGGAGAGGGACCTGGGGGTGTTGGTTGACAGCCGACTGAACATGAGGCAGCAGTGTGCCCAGGTGGCCAAGAAGACCAATGGCATCCTGGCTTGTATCAGAAATGGTGTGACCAGCAGGTCCAGGGAGGTTATTCTCCCTCTGTAATTGGCACTGGTGAGACTGCTCCTTGAATCCTGTGTTCAGTTGTGGACCCCTCATCACAAGAAGGATGTTGAGGCTCTGGAGTGAGTCCAGAGATGAGCAGTGAAGCTGGTGAAGGGGCTGGAATACAGGTCTTACGAGGAACAACTGAGAGAGCTGCGTTGTTTAACCTGGAGGAGGCTGAGGGTAGACCACATTGCTCTCTACGACTGCTGAAAAGGAAGTTGTGGAGAGGAGGGATCTGGCCTCTTCTCCCAGGTGACAGAGGACAGGACAAGAGGGAATGGCCTCAAGCTCCACTAGGGGAGGTTCAGCCTGGACATTAGTTAAAAAATTTTCATGCAAATGGTCATTGGGCACTGGAACAGGCTGCCCAGGGAGGTGATTGATTCACCTTCCCTGGAGATGTTTAAGGCACAGTTGGACAAGATGCTGAGGTGCATAGTTTAATGTTTGATAGGAATGGTTGGAATTTGATGATCCAGTGGGTCTTTTCCAACCTGATGATGCTATGATTTTATAATTTTCTTCTGTTTACTCTGATATAACTGTTCATCACAGAAATCAGCAGAATGATTGCGGGAATTTTTATCATGCCAGATAGTAAGACTAATCCTCTGTGTATCAGAGGAAAAGATCACCTTTTAATGCAGCAAGGCTCATGTGTATTAATAGTTTTATTATATAAACAATTAAAATATAACCTGATAATATAAGATCACGTAGGGAACAACATTTAACAAACGTACCATTCTCTTTCCTTTGAAGCAAATGGAATATCTGAAGAGGAGGGAGGTGGGGAAAAGTTTACAACTACCATTATCATGATTTTTTTTCAAAAAGCAAAATTGTATAATAGGCCTTCTAATTCTATATTTCGTAAAGTTAAAGGTGTTTGTGTAAGACTGATAGTTGTATCAATGTGAGAACTGTTTAGTCAGCTGTTCCTCTCCCACAACAGCTGCTCCACAATATCCTGCCACTTCTTCTCTGGACCCTGCTGCTAGCTGGGGAGTTCCACTGTCCCTGATAGTTTTCCCTCATTTCCAAGAGTTTGAGTGAGGCATTTCACATATCACTGTGACTGTTTAATAAGGGATCATGTTTTCAAGGAGAGGAAATACAGTGGGTTTCCTATCAGCAGAAACATCCTGTCTTGACTACTTTCTAGTTTTCCTTCAGCCTCTATATTCATAGAATAACTTTTGACCACCTGATAAGTTATTAGTCAAGGAACTAGCAGGGAGCAGCACTGGCAGACAGTGTTCTGTAATGGAAAGTAAGCTGAGAGCCTATTCTGACACAAAGGCAAGCAGAGACAGTGACTCAAGGTTAGGAGGCAGCCTCACAATATGGGCAAGCAGAGCAAGTGACTGTAACCAGCTTCAGCCAAGAACCAGGATTGACAGAGAAGCCCATAAGTTTTGAGGCAGGATTGAGATCATGTCATGAAGTCAAGTCAGTACAGCCTTTATGACTCCCTCCCACTTACGCTTAGGTTTCTGCATATATATACACTTCGTATTTTGCAGATGGAGTGTCCATATGTTAGCCTATGATAAAACCAAACAAATTCTGATGACGGTTGGGCAGAGAGTGGAAGGAGAAAACAGCACATGCTTACCACTCTGGACTTGAAGGGCAGAGGCTACAGAACAGGAAGCTGATGGGAAGCACTTATAAAGAGAGAAGGATTAAGAATTATTCCTGTTTCAGCAGAAGACTGAAAAAAGAAGGAACAATATCAATTTATGTGTGATGGCAAAGAGTGTTCTTCGCAGAACAGAGTAGCAACCAGGTTTTCCTCACTCAGAGTTTCCTCACACCAATTTGTATAAATTCCTGTAGGCTACAGAAGTCAAATTCTGTATGGGTATGTAGTGAATTACAGCACATATCTACTGAAATGTTTGGTATAACAATGTATTTGCAATATAATTGGGGATGACATGAATGCAGATGAGCTGTCAAATTGGCTGGAAAAGTTGCATCACAATCAAGTTATCTAATTTTATATAAAGAGACAAATTAATGAAAAATAGTCATTCTTGCTGCATTTGCAGCAACATGAAACTGATATTTTAATTACAAAATCCCAGTGAAGGACTAACTAGGTCTAGAAATACATGAGCCAAGGATCCTTAATTGCCTGGGTTGAATGTAGAAGTGTATTCTTTATTTACAAGTGTGAAAATTTCCAGATGTGCTCACTTATGTAAACCTAGCTTTCAGCTTAGTCTGACGCCTGGACTATATTCTGTTGTTGAGAAACTCAACAAAAATTTAAAAATTAATGATAAACTGCATATGAACTTATTCATGCACTAAATCTGCCCATCAGACAGAAGCAGGAAGTTTGGTTAGAGATTGAAAGAGGCATGGCTTTGGGCTATGGAGGGGAAGTAATAGGCTACAAGACATGAAATGAAGGATAGGAGATGTATAGGTATAGATAAATATTCCAAGTTTTTATATAAGTCACTGCCAGAGCTGATTTGGCTTTAAATGTCAAAAAAAAAAAAAAAAAAAAAAAAAAAAAGCACAGTTGGATTGATAATTATTTGCTTTAACTGCAAGCAGGGAAAAGACAAACAAGTAAGGGCATTTAATCTGTATATTCTTGGTAATAATTTAATAAGATAAACTGTAGGACATTGAAGCCGAACATTGCCAATTGCTTAAATGCTTACCCAAATCGAGAAAACCATTTACTAAGTGGTATGTGTGAAAAGGCAAAATATGAAGTAAAATCTGATTTAAAAGCTTCCATATGCAAATAAAAAGCTCTCTTTTATTAAGTTTTCTTCCACAGCTTTGTGTATTAATATTTTGGCAACATACTTATGTTTAGCTTTATTTTTCCAAGATTTGCATCTGTGGTATTTGCAGTTGATAGCACTACATAGGTTCATTAATGAAGCATTTATATTCTGCAACTGTTCATGTAAATACTGGTTTTCGAGGCAGCATTATGAATATTTCACGTGCTTTTGAAATAGTAGTGAGACATTTTCCCTCCAGAAGGAGACCTTTATTGCCAGTGTGCTGCTTATCTAAAATATTTGGTTCAAAAATATTTCAATTATATATTCCTTCCTTTGGCAATCTTGTTTCTGTTGTAATATTATTTAAGTGTAAGATTGTGGAAATTATGACATGATGTCTTAATCTTAGTTGTTTTAATGTCATACCCTCTGAACTGGGAGCCCTCCAAGATAAGCTGAAAGCTTCTCCTGCTACAGAGTAGTGCTATGTGCAGAGCTTGCACCAATGGATGGAATTTCAGATGTTTTAGCCACCTCATATTTGGAAAAACATGCAAGTTAAACATTTAACAGTCATTTTATTTCTGGAGAAAATATCAGATGGGTATACCCTATTCCAAATGCAAAGATATCTATAAAGTTGTTATGATAGATCCCAAGCTTTGAAATATACAGTGAATGTAAGTTCAACGTATTTTTATTGATTAACTTTACCTAGGGCATTTGAAATTGCAACCAAGGGAAGTTGTTTCCCTTATGCAATTTCTGTATTTATGTTCAGCCCCAAACTGGTGTCTACTTGCCAGAAAATAAATCTTGGTTTCTTCTGGGCCAGTATAAGAGTTGAAGTTCGGTCAATATTTTTAACTTTATAGCTTTATCTATCCTTTATCTTTGATAAGTAAGTTCTTGTATTTGGGTGTTCATTCTGCTTTAGGGAGATTTTTCTGATTTAGCCTGCAAGGCTCATGCAGTCCCTTGTGTATAAAGAAATCCTACATTAGCGTGCTGTAGGCATGTTTTAGAACACGTCGTAGAGACTGTTCCTGTCAGCGTCAACAGGCAGAGATATCTTTCCTTTAATGCACTTATTCTAGCTAAGGATTAGGTAAACAAGTGCAAATGGAAGTGCTTCCTAATACTGTTAGGGCAGTCCATTGGTTCACTCTCCAGAAATTTGCCTTTGTTACAGACAAACAAAAATGTACATTGTCATCTCTTAGATAAACTGTGTCATGTATTGCTTAAGAAGTATCCAAATAACTCAGGGGTTAAGAAAGCAACCAGAGAGAAATACTCTTTTGGGGTTACAGTAAGGAAGGGAGATATTTTACCAACAGTAGGATATTCTTCTGACAGTAGGATATATTTCTCAAACTTGAACTGGCCTGAGCTTTGATATGGCTGACTCTTGAAAAAAAGGACCTATTTTGTTACAATAGCGTTAATTAATTTAAGTCTTTGTTGGAGACTAAAGATATTACAGAAGAAATTTAAACAAAATGATACTCACATTCAACTGTTTATTTAGTTCTCAAAAAAATGTTTGTAATTGGAAATAGTATTTGCAGTAACTGAGGATATTTCAAAGTAGAGTAAATTTCAGAAGAGTTATTAGAAGGTTAAATTAAAAAAGAGAAGTAAAATGAAACTTTAGAAAAGAAAAATATTTCTACAGAGTTCCACCTTCTGCTGTTCATGTATCAAATGTCTACTCTGTTTAATTCCTATGTAATTCCTATGTCCATATCATATGGACAGTATTGAACAACTGTTTGAAATGAGTTTTGTTATGAATCTTCCAGTACTGAAAATACAGTCACTGAAGGTACCCAGAAGATGCATTGCCAATGCTACTTAATGAAATAAGGGAGGGAAGACAAAAGAGGAAGAAAAGCTAAGAAAACATACGTATTTTTTTGCAGATGAAGGAACATTGGGTCCCCGTTACAAAAGGGAAGATGGACTCCTAGTCCTGTTGTCTTACTACTATTTACTTGCCCAAACAAAAGTAAAAAAAAAAAAAACTCAAAACCGACTTCTGTTTGTTACAGGAAAAAGAATAAGAACCTCCCCTCGGGGATAGACACTCATGCATATAAAATTTGTCTCATTTTCTTTTAGCTTTTCAAAAGGTAGTTGCTGAAGGGTTCAGAAGGAAAAGGGAATTTCTCTATATTAACAGCAAGACACCATTCCAGCATAGACAGAGGAAAAGCTTTGACTCCATGTGGTACCTATCAGTGGAGTGTGGGTCTGAAGGGAAAACATAGACTGCTGAACTCTAGCTGCAGTTGAGCAGCAGTCCTACGAGGGTTTCCTTGCATCTGCACAGGGCCTGTGGAAAATATTCATGTGTCCCACAACTCATATTTCCCAGCTTTTTTTTAAACTATTCAGTGCAGGATACTTGAATAATTTCTCCATGATATATCTCCCCCAAGGAAATTACACCTCTGTTAAAAGGCTCTAAATACATCTTGTTCTCTAGGACAAAAAATATATATTTCTTCAAGAATCTAGTGGGAATACAGTAGTATTTCTGAGATCCTTGAAGTACCTATTTATATTTAAGTTCAAAAGGCCTTTTTAAGACTTCACAAACAACCTTCTTTCAGAGTGTTGAAGCAGACTTTTACAAACAAGTGGGAATGGAGGGTGGGAGTCAGAGAAAATCTCCTCATCTGTACAAACCACCAGATATTACCATGCAGTGTTACTTCTACAGAATCAATCTTTTCCAATGGGTGTTTTGACTACCTATGACCATGCACCTCTCTTTGCTGAATTTAATAGTCAGGATCTTGGTTCTAAACTTCCTTTATTACTGGAGCAAGAATTTATTACTGTCAGGTTATTCGTTGGGTTAATCAAAATGTTAACACAATTAACATGCTGTCTCACTTAGTTTTCTTATGGAAAGGGAGTATGTGCATTTACTTTAGTGTATGTTTGACAAACATTGATATAAATCCTGAAGGTGAAGGTAGGCTGTGCAGCAATTACTTGTTCTCAAGTACCTAGCTCTAACGTGGATGAACCATAGTAGACTGTTGTATTTATTCTAATTCTTACGTGGTACCTCCTTTTGCAAATAACATTTGCTAAATGACAAAAGATGAGGATATGGCCAAGATTCTTAATGCCTTCTTTGCCTCAGTCTTTAATAGTAAGGAAAGTTGTTCCCTCTGCCTACAAACCCAGGAGTTAAAGGAGCAGAATGAGGCTCCCATGATTCAAGAGGAGGTGGTTAGACACTTGCTCACCCAGCTAGACACCAACAAGTCTATCGGGCTGGATGGGATCCATCCAAGAGCATTGAGGGAGCTGTCATATGTGTTTGCCAAACCCCTTTCCATCATCTTCCAACACTCCCAGAAGACTGGGGAAGTTCCACTGGACTGGAGGCTGGCTGATGCAGCCATCTTCAAGAAAGGTCAGTGGGAGGATCCAGTGAACTACAGGCCTATCAGTCTGACCTCATTGCCAGGAAAAGTCATGGAACAGGTGATCTTGAGTGCTATCATGAAGCACGTGCAAGAGAACTGGGTGATCAGGCCCAGTCAACATTGATTTACAAAAGGCAGGTCTTGCCAAACTAACCTGATTGCCTTCTATGACAAAGTGACTCGGCTGCTGGATGGGGGAAAGGCTGTGGATGTGGTCTTCCTGGACTTCAGCAAAGCCTTTGAAACAGTTTCTCACAGCATTCTGCTGCGGAAACTATCAGCCTCTGGCCTGGACAGGCACACACTCTCCTGGGTGGAAAACTGGTTGGATGGCCGGGCCCAGAGAGTGGTCGTAAATGGCATTAAATCGAACTGGAGGCCAGTTCCAAGTGGTATCCTCACGGCTCAGTGCTGGGTCCACCCCTGTTCAATGTCTTCATCAATGACCTGGATGAAGGCAGTGCACCTTTAGCAAGTTTGCAGGTGACACTAAGCTGGGTGGAAGTGTCTATCTGCTAGAGTGTAGGGAGGCTCTGCAAAGAGATCTGAACAGTGTGGACCACTGGGCTGAGACCAATGGGATGAGGTTTAACACGGCCAAATGCCGGGTCCTGCACTTGGGGCACAACAACCCCATGCAGACTAGGAGAAGTCTGGCTGGAAAGCTGCCTGGAGGAGGAGCTGGGTTGTTGATTGACAGCTGACTGCATATGAACTAGCAGTGTGCCCAGGTGGTCAAGAAGGCCAATGGCATCCTGGCATGTATCAGTGTGACCAGCAGTCTAAATTCTTCCCAAGTCCTTTGCCTATAAACAGTGGGATTTTTATAATTTTTATTCTCTGGAGAGTGTTTCAGCGTCCTAGGAGAATCAGTTAATAAGGAGCTGCCTGGTAGAAAAAAACAAGCAAAAAACTTTAAGATAACTTGGCAGTTATGCAAATAACTGGAGATATGTGACTTGGTAGTACGTTACACATATTATTTGCAATCATGAATATCTTAACTGTAGGCAGGGGAAAATCTCTGGAATTTTATTTTACCTTTCATAAAATAAGAAATACAAAATATTTTGTTGAGATTTCTCTCAAGGATTAGAGCTTTATCCTTACTCTGAATTCTTCTAGTGTGGAGCTTTCTTCTCAAGGAGACGTAAACAAAGTATTTCAGGTACCCAATTTTTATACAGCAAGTTTGAATGTGAAGATGAATAGTCAGTATATCTGAAATTAGAACAATTCTTTAAGTCTTCCTAACTGAGCAAATGTCAAAAAATGAGCATTTAATGTTCAGGGAAAGAGAAGTCTTTATCTCCATTCCTGTCCTTAAAAAAACCCAAAAAAACCCAAAGCCCCGAAAACCAACAAAAATCTGTTCTGCAAGTCTAGGAATATATTTTTCTTTCTTTAATTCCTAGACATAATGCTATTCATGTGTCGTGCCCTTAAGAATACCTCAGTATTTCAGGTTGGGTTATGGGAAAGATGAGAATAGTGATGTGACTGACACATTGCTGGTAAACCCCCTGCACCGTATTCAGCTAGTGACATCTGGACTTGTCTTGAGAGGAGGGGTCAGGGAGCAGTCTTGGGTTGTATGGCACTTCAGCCATACTCATAATGACTGAGGGTTTTACAAGAGAGGTAGGATGTGCAGGAGGAGATGGAGTAGGAACTGCAGTATAGGGAGACACTGCTCTAGAGGTGAAAGTAAAAGGGAGGCAAAACCGAGGTTGGATAAATGAAGAGAACACATTGTTAATAAATGACAATTAAAAAATAAACTGTGCACAGTAAAGTGAGGTCTACTGGAAGTATTCAGAAAGTGGACAAAAATAAAGTCTGCATGTTTAGTGCAGGACTAAGAGATAAGTAATTTAATTATTAGGATAAGCATATCCTGAAATTATTTTAATTAATATTTTTCTGAATATTAAAAAGTAAAAAAAAATGTGTTAATTACAAAAGTAATCCTGTATTGGAATGTAAGAAAAAAGATCTTATTTTTGCTATTCTGTGTTGAGTGTTTTCTTTTCCTGCAACTCCCTCCCAGTGTCTGGGAAGCTGCATCTAAACATAGTACAATGTCTCTAGTGATAGGCTATGTAATGTTTGTGTGAAATGAAGTGGAATGAGGATTTCTGTTGTTGTTAATCTGGGGGGTTGTGGGGGTTTTGGTTTTGATTTTTGTTTGCTTGTTTTGAAGAAATGTCTCTCCTGTCTTTTCTGGAGACATTTTTCTGCTTCTGTACATAAATAGTAAATTCTCCTGAGGTAAACTGAGTGTATGACTACGCCTTTGTTGTTCTTAATTAAGATGACATCTTTTGTTCTTTACAAGCTTACCTAAGTAGTAAAGAACACTGCAACTTGGATAACTTACTAGAGTAAAGTTTGATCATGCTGGGACCACATGAAGACATTGCTTGACTGAATTGCAAACAACAAATGTATGAAATACACATCTTGATTTTAACTGTGTTTAGTTCTAAAAGACTACAATCTGTGCTTTTCTGCCTTCACCTGAAACACCACCATAAAACCAGGTTCAAGGCTTTCACTTCCACTAAGAGAACGTTTTTCATCTCCCTAACTGGGAAGGAAATCTAAATTTCACTTTTAAAGCAATGTTTGAGATCAAATTTATTCAAATTTGTATTTTAAAATTTCTGTAAAGCAACACAAAAAATACAGATATGTATTTTAACCCAAATCTGTTACACAGGTTTAATAAATGACTAGTTAATCTCCAATGTAGTCACTATCTGCAATCGCTAGGATTAGGTATCATGGAACTTATACTAAAGTTTTGATCCAGCTTAACTCTTGCCTTTCTCCTATAACCTGTGAAATATAAAGGGACATACTTTTTTTTTTGTTAAAATATCCATGGTAACAAATGGAAATAGATATAAATCCTTTAGAAATATCATAGAATCATAGAACAACCAGGTTGGAAGAGACCCATCGGATCATCGAGTCCAACCATTCCTATCAAACACTAGACCAAGTCCCTCAATACCTCATCCACCCGTGCCTTAAACACCTCCAGGGAAGGTGAATCAACCACCTCCCTGGGCAGCCTGTTCCAATGCCCAATGACCCTTTCCATGATAAACCTCCTCCTAATCTCTAGCCTAAAACTCCCCTGGTGGAGCTTGAGGCCATTCCCTCTTGTCCTGTCCCCTGTCACTTGGGAGAAGAGGCCAACTCCCTCCTCTCTACAACCTCCTTTCAGGTAGTTGTAGAGAGTAATGAGGTCTCCTTTCAGCCTCCTCTTCTCTAGGCTAAACAACCCCAGCTCTCTCAGCTGCTCCTCATAGGGCCTGTTCTCCAGCCCCTTCACCAGCTTCGTTGCTCTTCTCTGGACTCTGAGAGGGACTCATCCCTCTGCCAATGGGCAGGGACACCTTCCACTGCATCAGATTGCGCAAGGCCCCATCCATTCAGGCCTCAAACACCTCCAGGGATGGGACAGACTTCTCCAGGTACCCTGTGCCAATGCCTCACCACCTTCACAGGAAAACATTTCTTCCTAACATATGAACATATGAACATATGAACATATGAACATATTCATATGAACATATGAAAAAAGGAATGGGGTTTGAATAATTTTTTTTAAAGAAAAACAGTTTTCAAGCTAATATTTACTTGATAATATGTAACTTTCTGCATATTTGTGTCTTTAATATACATTTTCCTAATCTCATAAACTACTTACCTGCTTGGCACAAAAATCTTAAGTTTTAGTTCAAATGTCACCATATTCTCTTTCTGTGCTGAATTAGAAAATGAGTTAACTTCTTTGCTGAGGCTTCAATTCAAGAAAACTTGGATTTTATGTTATCAGAATCAGTCACAAGGATAAGTGACTATGATTTTCATGCAAATATTTATTTCAATTTTCAAGTCATTGAAGAATTAATAAGAGCTTTTTTTTTTAGATATAAGGATCTTTCACAGTTATCAGTGAGAAGAACAGGTAATGTTTTCGCAATTGTAGTTTCTGAAACCTCCATACCTGTGAGAAACACTCATTCACTAGTAAAATTATTTAAAAGGACAAAGTCTTCGAAGAAAAGATAATAATTTTTATTATACAATTCAGCGATGAATCGGATGCCCTTCTAAAAAAGGCATAGGATCCTACAAAAAACAGTGAGCATATATGCTAGTTTTAAACAAATAATGTAAATCTCTTCAAGGTTGCCCATTACATTTTTTTGGCATATTCAACCATGTCCAGAGACTCCCATTAGGTTATTCTTGCCAACTATATCTTGTTAGACAGCTAAGCATCATGTCTGGATATCACCTATATGTTATTTCTTGAAACGTGACAGATTTATATGGCAAGATAATTAAACATGCACACCAGCTGCAGTAAAACTTATCAACTAATTCCCACAATACCCAATGCCTGTGCTTTTGTATTTGTCCTAATCATATCTATAGGCAAAATACAGTCCAGTGCACTTGGCTTTGTGGTCCTGTCAGCATCTGGAAAATTGAAATTAAAAACTCAGGCAATTGGCTAAGCCAGACAAGAAAGATGTAAGGGTTAAAAAATCCAAAAGAACATAACCTAAATATGGGCAGTGAACTGTTCACTGCTTCTGTATTTAGCTATGACTAATAACTTTGTGACCAACAGTTAGTGCTTATTTATCACCTACAAATGATAAAATTTGGGGGGAAAAAATTGTGAGCCCTTGCAAGGCATTTCAATTGTTTTATTTTACATATCATGGTGAAAAAAATAGTTAAATGGTACAGCAGAGACTATGCAACAGGAGGCTGATGCTGATACTCTGGAATCTCTTCTCATACGCAGTCCTGTCAACCCTTGTTAACATAATGTAAATATACAGGTGTAAGATGTCATTTGTAAATTATGTTATCAACATATGTTTTGTTGAATAACTGCAGAAATTTTGAGTAAGAGAAGTGACATCTAAACCCATAGATGTTCTAAACAGGAAGGTGAGTAGTAGTCCAAACATGATGTTACTTAAATCTCTATAAATACAATTGATGAAACATATAACAAGTATCAGATATTTTACATGCTCTGCTAATCTGTAACACCATGGAATAAAAAAATTACATGTGGCCCATTCTGTAATTCAGTGGCTTATAGGAAAATTAACCTGAAGGGGTGTACCAGAAAGATGGGGAGGGACTTTTTACAAGGACAGGTAGTGATAGGACAAGGGTGAATGGCTTTAAATTGGAAGGGGGATGATTTAGATTAGACATTAAGAAGAAATTCTTCACAATGAGGGTGATAAGCCACTGGCACAGGTTGCGCAGCGAAGTTGTGGTTGCCCCCTCCCTGGAAGTGCTCAAGCAAGGATGGATGAGGCCTTAAGCAGCTTGGTCTGGTGTGAGGTGTCCCTGCCATGGCAAGGGATTTAGAACTGGATGACCTTTAAGGTCCCTCCCAACACAAGCCATTCTATGATTCTGTGATTCTATGATTGTGTGCAAATGATGTGTGATAATAATTATAAGGCACAAATACAAGCGAATGATACAATCATCAAACTACTATAGAACTTCAGAGGTGTCTTGTTTTCTATAACTATTTTTTAAACATATTTTTACTGTTATTGCAGCAAACCATTGGTTTTGGGTTGCTTATCTTTTTCTCTCTAGTCTGTTTTTCATTCAGGCTTGTGATGAATTTGCTGCTTCCTCTTGGATGGCATGCAGTGATAGCAAATTCATTCTGATAACTCTCAAGCCATATAAGAATAGCCACACAGTACATAAAAGCAATGCACATCTCAGCAATTTGCTTTTTATTGGTAATACAGAGCATTAAATATTTAATAAACAATTTATAGTGTTTTGCTTGTGTCTTTGACACAGCACTTAGGATACAGGGATTAACACGAACAGCCTCATATATGTGTGCAAAGGAAACCTTTGTCATAGAGGCTGAATCTATACCAATAAAAAGAATAACAGAGAGTAAACAGCTCTATTAGTAGGAACAGTGGTGTTACTTGACCACCCACTTTCTGACTGAAACTGTCCAGAAAATAATCCATGTGGCTTGTTTTGGAGAATGATGTAAAATCTTGAGGGCAATCTAAACAGCAGTTACAACGTAACACATGAATATGCATGCAACAAAAAGGAATACACTGTGCCAGTTTCCAAGTGCTTCATGTGATTTAATTGTATTTGACAGAACCTGTTTATTAGTCTTGAAGATTCAAATGATGTGTCCACAGAATACATATCTGTAGTTGAGTACATAAGAATGTCTCTGTTTTGGTTCAAAAACTGTTTCACTCCTGTTTAATACTTGACAGCAATGAGAATTAAATAATTAAATACTCCTTTCAGTGTAGTCCTTGATTTCTGTGCTGAGATTTCAAAAAGATGATATCTAATACCAATTATAGTAATGATCCTTATGCTGGCAACATCTGTCCCTTAGGAAATTATCTAATATCAGATAAACTAACAGTTTTCAAATAGTTTGCTGCTTGGATGAGTATGATGGTAAGCTACTGGTAGAAAGGTATACATCCCTTTGCAAATCTTCTCATCCATCTGTTTGTTTTAGTATATAACTTGTTTCTATGCACAGTGAAAATGTATGTTGTTATGGAGTATAAGTGGCACACAGACACCTTCTTTAACATATGTTTATCTTGGAAACAACATAATTAGAATAATACTGAATGGAGAAAGTGAGAGCATATATATTTTCCAGAGCTGTACAATGAGAATTATCTTGCTATAGCCTATGTAGCCGTGGAAATTTAGAGAACTACCTGTGCCCTATTCAGGGGTTGTAATTTCTTCCTTAGTAATATCTTTGCAATTATGTTGCCTACAACGTAACCCAAAACTTAAAGAAACAAAAATCCTCTTCTATCTGTGAGTTACTTATAGACCATGTAATAAGCAGTCTGTTCATGCTGTTACTTATCAACTAATGATGAGCCTGCAAGCAGGCTTAGCTTTTAGAAGGTCAGTTTTATGCTTGCATAAACCCTGATCATCTGCATTTCTTATGTCTTATAATATGAATGGATGAGCCTTTTACTGCTTGCTTTCTTAAGGTTGAAAGCTGTCTCCTAAGCTCTGAACAAGGCTGTTGTGATCAATGTTCTCATTACCCATCTTTTCCTGTGTTCCACATATCTCACCCTGGAAAATCTCCCCCAAATCTTAACAGGCTTTTCTGTACTTGAAACTCTACTTGCCCAGTTTATTTGCTGCCAAGATAACCAGGGAGGCTTGCTTGTTTCAAAGTATGGTTATGGATGACCTTACATAAACAGCAAAGATTCCCATTACAAGTCCTGTAAAACAATGTTTCATGATTCTGGGAAAAAAACTCAAAACCTCTAGAGGGTTTTTGGGAATATACATGCTTTTTGGCATGAATGAAGTAAAGTCTGGTGTCTTCCTTTCAATTTTATACCAGAAATAGATCAAAGGTATAGATAAAAACTGAAGCAAACTAAAAAAAAAAAAAATCTAATCAGTTATTAGTTATACCAGAGAATATTTATGCCAAATAAAAAGATTTGAAAGGTTATATGGAACTGGATAACATTATATTTCAACAAGCAATATGCCCATAAAATGTGACTTCCATGAACCTTCAGCTTTATGAAAGGGAATGATCATTAAATACATATCAATAGTATCATCAATTCTTGAATATAAACTAAAGGGGCAAGTAATAATGAAAAGTCACATTAATGACTCAAAGACCTATTGCATAACCTGGAAAATAACTTTTTCCTTAAAAAATCTAATGTGGCAACATGAATGCAACTCAAAAACGAAGCATATATCATAACTGTCTGTTGTTAATTGAAACTGGCTTAAGTTGAGAAAACTCTGCCTATCACTAATTACTACCTCTTTGGATATTCAACTGTAAGACAGGGTGCACTGAGACACTGTTGCATAGAGATAACTCTTGAATTAGTTGTCACTCTTTCCTTTCCCTTAAGGGAATTCCTCAGTTTAATGCTTAGCTCATTGTAACTTCTATAATAGGCTTGCTCTGTTACGTGGAGAATCAAGCAACTCCCATTGTAAGAAATAATATCTAAAGTTGTGATCCTGTGAGAGGTCTTATCAGATGGATAAAAAGCTCTCTGTGAATATCTGTAACTTATTTTTTTTCTCCCAGTGAAATGTGACAGGCTGAAGCGTGAGCTTTTTTAAAAAAGGCCTTTCATCATTGAATGGACAAGGAATAAGTCATTCGCAGTACATAAGCTAGCTGTTTTTTCTGCACATTTTGTCTCTCTGATGGCTTGATAAATATTTTTTGTCAATAATGATTTGAGTGAAGATAAATGTGTCTGTATTAATGTGTTCTATATAGAAATTTGAGGATTGCCATCATGTGTTCTCCTGATCTCCCCTGAGACTGGCTTCATCTGAGGGTGTTTATAATGTGGTGATCATATATGAGAGATTTCAGTTAAGGAGCAGGTATTACAGGTATCAGACAATTCTTGAGTCAGGGGAGCTTTAAATAGTAACATAAAACGTACATAGTCAAAAAGTGCTCTCACTCTGTATGAAAGGTCTTCAGTTAAAAGAGATGGAGGATAACTTGGAAAGAAAGTGTCAGTAGAGGACTATAGACTTTCCCCTTTAACAAAAGAAGTAATACTGTGCATTTATATATGTTTATATTGTTAGTTTGTTTTTAATAAGTGGGAGAAATTAGAAATTCCGTGTGTTCTGTTCTAGGTGGTTTTGAATCACAATGACAGCATGATTTCTGCTAGGGAAAAGCACCTATTTCATTCTGATTTGAGGACAAATTATGACATTGCCCTCTTTTCATGGTGATTTTGACAGATGAAAGGATTCAGAAATACTTGACTCTTTATAAATTTAAACTTACAATGATGAGTCCGATGTTATGATAACTACAAATTCATGCAGTAGTTCATATCAAGCAAGAAGAATAAAACATTAAGACTATCTTAGCTTGAAAAAGACATCTCACCTATATCTCAGGTGGTTCATATAATTCAGTAGGAGTTTTTTTCTTATTTTTTTTCTTTAGGAAGGCTGGTGAAATGCAATGATGATTATGAATCCTTAAGTCTCCATGTTGATAAAAAAATAAAAAAGGAAACACTTCAAAATTCTAATAGCCAATTGATATTTGAAGGCAAATCAAATTTAAAGGTTTAAAGAAACATAGGAAGTGTTGATTATGAAATTAGTATTAATTTTTTTGCAACATTGTTTTGTGCATTTGCAGGGAAGGTTGAACATCAACCATGCTTTAGGAAACAGAGTTCTTAATAGAGCATGAATTCTGCTTGTCTCTTGATTTTTCTGCTTAAAATAAGGGGTGCCTGGTCATTTGGTGCAAGATAGGTTTGAAGTACCTAAACAAGAATCTGTGTTGTCATGAAAGAATATTAAAGAAACATAGCTGACAGGCAGATTACTTAACCACGTGCAAAGAAGGTGTGGAAGGAGAACAAATGGTTCAAACCATGCTGACATAGCTAAAGTGTTTCTGCTGAGCTGATGTTTACTGACCTTGTAACTAGTTCTTAGCTCTCCATTGGTACTGCTTAGTAAAGTTTTCCCATCAAAAGAAGTGAAATAAAAATGTTATTTTGTATTTGTATAGGCCAGTGTTTCAGTAGGTGTATTGCCAAATTCCTTAACACAGAACTTGACCAAAGAGTACTGTTTGATAGGTGCATGAACTGTGGAAATTAAGACCATATTGAACTAAAGCTACATTTCCAAATGAGAAGGTATCCTAGTGATTTATGTGCTCTGCTATATTGGAGGTCTGTCTTCCACAGCCAACAGCACAGTATCAAAACCCAACCATATAGGCAGAAGTCAGGATTCAAACTCACTTTAATTTGATGTTACTGAAAAGAATCGTGATATTAAGCGTAGCATTCAGGTGGCTTTGAAATGAATATTTGGCATGCGCTAAGAGTATTGCATTGTAACAGGATTTTTCTTTGCAATAATCACATCGTATTAGGAGCTAGTTTACTGCCTCTTAGTGAATGTTGCCCAAATTTAGCAGTGATTAAATTCTCAGTAAACCTTCTGTTGAGAAGATTTAGGATCAGTGCATGTGTACTTATGATGGAAACTTTTCATATCATTTGTCTTCAGATGAATGTTCTCCAGTCTCTGCTGTTAAAGGAGACTTATAAATATGGTGATATCCTGTTCCAACAAATAAAGGGAAAGACTTTTGTTCTCACTACCTGGAATATGTGGAGGAAGATGGAGGATTCCAAAGACTTTGATAAGAAACATGGCAAATTACAGTATCATTTTTTAAATGAAATGGATGCTTCACAACTTTCAGATAAGACGTCTTAAATGAGATGCTAGATTTTTCAGATGTTAACTGGAAACAGTGACAAAGTCTTAAAAAAACACTGAAAACTGTTAATATCCCTAAAAGCAGCAGTCAATATCATAGCAAGGTTTAGCTGTTTTCAAGGGTTAGAATAAACTTGTTCGTGCAGCAGTTTAGCTGTAGTCCAGACACTACTTTAATGCTTATTTGCATTATTCTTAAAACACTGAAGATTTGTTGCACCTCCTATTAGATTTTCCCATTTTGTTTGGTGTTCTTAGGTTTCAAAAAATTGTAGTTTTTAACAGTTTGCTTACTGAATATAAACTGTATCTTTCTCAGAAATATTTTTTACTGTACAGTTCAAGATTTAAAGTTTTATGTCAGATAGAATCATAGAGTACTTAAAAAACAGAGTAAGTTGTGGGTTAATTTAATTCAGCTGGTTTCTTTCCCCAAAGAAATGGTTGATAGTAAATTTTCCCAGTGTATTACTTCTTTAAGTATTTTGAGATGAACTGAAATGACTGTCATGGATATAAGACAGGCTTTGAAAAACAAGTGAGCAAAGGTGACACTAGTGTGGAAAAGCTGGTCATTTTCAGACATTTGGATCCATGCCTGAACCATAGCCAGGCAAACAATGCCTATTCCAAATTGAGAAAAAAGCTCATTGTTCCTACAGTCATTACATCTCCTTTTCTTACAGAAACCAAACTGCATGTGTCCTCTTTTAAACACACCATTGGATGTGTTTACATGGGAAACAAAACACAACTCAGGCATGAGTTAAAAATTCCAGAACTACTATACTGTACTACACTACACTACACTACACTACACTACACTACACTACTATTTTTTTTTATGGTGCAGCTTAGGAGATCTGACCTGCATTGTGTTTCATCAGGTAAATGCTCTTTCATTAACACGTATAATAAATGAATGAAAGCTGTTTTCTCTCTTATGTATTTTCTGTAGCTTTTAAGAGTGGAGAAATGCACCCGTTGTCTAAATGCTTTTTGTGTAATTTATTCATAATTATATCACTCTTTAAGTAATGCAACATATTTTGAAAATTGAATATCAAACTAGAATAAGTAGCTTGGTAGGAACTTAATTAAGTTTGTGCAGTAATTACAGAGTGCTCCTAAAACTCTATACTTCACAGGGGATTAGCTTATGGTTACACTATACTGGATTTACCCCATCCTCCTCACTGCTAGACTTTATTAAAAGATACTGTAATCTAATTAAATTCACCCTTATATAAATTACCTATGTCTGTTATTGTAATAGCTTTCACAAGGACATGATTTAATTGCGTGTGGTAGAATACAGAGCATCACCAACATCTTCCATCCTATTCCTTTTTATTCTATACATTGAATTAGCCTACAGGCAGCCTACAGGAGCCTACAACACACTGAAATTAGTGTGATATTCTGATATTCGCCTTTCTTTGCAGAACATTTTGAAACTTCTAGGTGTCAAGTGCCATAAAACTAGTATAAATAAGAAAACAACTCTAAATAGCCTTTTGTTTATAGTATTTTTTTATTAATTTTTTGCCTGATAGCCCTTTCCAAAACCAACATGCCACAAGAAAATTTGTTGCTTTGTTGACCCTCACCCTATACTCATCATACTTCCCTTTTAAGAGATGAAAGAGAGATACAGGGACTCAATGTTCCCCATACAAATGTTCATCTGGAATGGTTCATTAGAAAAGTTTTACCTGGAAATCTGAAATTTGACTGAACTTATGGAAAAATCAAACCTAGGTCAATTACCCCTACTAAAGCACAAACATACACAGTTAGACTACATAACTAACTGATCTCTGTTATTTTTAGTTCAGCTGAACTATACTTTTGAGAATAGATGTCCTTCACAAAATAGGAGAGAAGGAAATAGTGTTCCCTTCATGTCCTTTACCTGGTGATTTGAATATTCAAGTGGGATGGAGAAAACTGATTTAAAATCTGCCTTTGCCTGCTTTAGGATCAAGCCCAAGACTCTTCCCAATATACCTTAGGAGAGAAATGAGTACACAGTATGCACATAGGAATTTCTTAGAAAATTTTCTTTCTGCTGAAGTTGTAGTACTTTAAAGAATATAATTAAGGATTTCTTCAAGGAGGAATGAGATTGATTTCTCCCAGTTTGGGGTGATTTAAATTGCAAGACCTAAAAAAATAATGAAACTTGCATCCTCCCCCGCTTTTTCCTCCTCCATCCCTCAAAACATCCTGACTCAGAGGGATTTAAGATGACACAAATTCCTCGTTTACTTCAGGTTAGCAATGCAAAGTCATCCTCATAAAGATACACAGAATGACTCTTTATAAACAGGTGAAAACTGGCATGTTGTGGAGTAAAAATGGATTCTTATTCCGCCTATAATGACAAAACTATTACTTCAATTTGGCCTAAAATCACTGATAATTTTGATTGTCCTATATTTTACTACAAATAACTGTACAGATCCCCTCACCTATTGTGAGCTTTTGAAATAGCTCAATGAATGATAAAAGGTTATTCCACAGGCAAAGAATGAAATGATAATAAGTGTAACATTTTCAGGACTAATGACTAAAACTGGATGTGGTAATCTCCTTCAAAGAAAGATAACCTGAAACCTTTGCTTTGAACTGTTTGGGTCACTCATCCCTGCATGAAAGTGCATTTAGAATCCCCTCAGAGGTAGATCTGGAATCATAGACTTTAGGCAGGGGAATTTCTCCTAAGGATAAATTCTCCATTAGACTGGTTTTTGTAAACAAAGTTGACTTTTTCCTTTTTTTTTTTAATTGAGCCAACAGTCCAAGTCGCTATGTTTCACTCAAGCTCCTGTAAATTATCAGTAATTAAAACTGTTGTAGCAATACCTTTGAGGCCAGAGGTTGAAGAGCCTGACATCTCAGAACCTGGCAGAACAAAGATCATCTGATCTTTTATTAAACATCTGCTGCTGGGAGTTGTACAGCTTTACCTATGTTAGCTGGCAAGATTTTCTGGACAGCAGGAGTATTGCAGATTTGATTCAACAGTAAATTATAGTCATTTAACCAGTAGCTATTAGTAGCTCACAAACTTTTCCTAGTGTTAGTCGGAAGAGTAAGTAATACTTGTGCTTTTTGGTTTCTTTGACTTGTTCTGGCAAAATCATCTCCCCATCAACCCATAAAAAAGGTAATTAATATTACTTTTAAACAATGATATATATCTATGTTGTTCAAAGTGAAAGACTAAGATAAAAAAGGTGCAAGCTATTTTTTGACCCCGAACAACAAGGGAATGTACCTTACATGTCAGTTTTTCATCTTTAAACTGTAACCATTTGTTCAAAATGGAGTTAAAGAGATATGGATGCATTAGCATGTGTAAAATACTGAAAAATTCTCCAGCAGTATGGAAGTATTATTAATAATTTCTATGCCACTGAAATCTCTTAGACTTTATGTGTACAGCCTCACACAATTAGATGCTACTTTTTATTCTTTGTAGTAAAGATCAGGCCATGAAAAATCATTAATATTTTGCCTAGATTCTTTGTAGTGGTTTATCACCAACAAATGATTCCTGTCCCATAAGAATCTACGTATCCCCTAATAGATGTTAGTAATGTTCATAAGGAGGACACTTTGATGTGTCCTGTATGTCACCTAGATACATGTTACTGTGATCTCTAGATATTGGAGACAGATCAAAAAACTGGGAAACTATTCAGATCTCTGGTTTAAAACAAACAAAACAAATTTTAAAACTCTGAAAAAAACCCACTATTATAACTCAAATCATCTTAGCACTGAAGGAAAAGATGAAAAGCTGATATGAATTATGCCATCAGTTTCTACATTCTGTCTTCTGTGTATCATGTAATGTAGTGGCATATGAGCACTCTTAGTACCTGTGTGCAGTGTTGCACATAAAATAGCCCAGGCTCTTAGTGATGCCCGAGTAGGGATGAAAATTGGAAGCAAGCCCTGGAACAGCTTACTGATAGATGGACATGAGCACACTAAGGTATACACTGAATGAACAGTAAGGATGTTTACAGAATATATAACCATGTACTCGCTACTGTATTCTGAACCTATGGGATTTTAGGACAGGTGCTACTTGTATTGCTGCAGCTGGTTAGAGAGCAGTTATCTGTTTCTTCAGCAGAGGCAAAGCCAGCTGATTACCACATATACGTCTAACCTACCATAGTAAATCTTATTGTGTGTAACAAAAATACATCAGCAAAAGAGACGTGTTGGTATTCTTTCTGGCAGGAAATTAGGTCTGCAATCATCAAAATGTTCAGGCAGAGGGAATATATCTCTGAAAATATTTGATAAAGTCATAAGTAAGATGAACAGATCAAAGCAGACAAGAAATACAGCTACCTTTAATCACACACAGAATTACATAAAATCACTACGTTGGAAAAAGACTCCAGGGTCATCAAGTCCAACCATTCCTATCAAACACTAAACCATACTCCTCAGCATCTCATCCACTCATACTTCCAAGGGATGGTGACTCACCACATCCCTGGGCAGCTTGTTCCAGTGCCCAATGACCCTTTCCATGATTTTTTTTTCTAATGTCCAGCCTGAACCTCCCCTGGAAAAGCTTGAGGCCATTCCCCTTTGTCCTATCACCTGTCACATGGGAGAAGAGGCCAGCACCCTCCTCTCCACAACTTCCTTTCAGGAAGTTTTAGAGAGCAATAAGGTCTCCCCTCAGCTTTCTCTTCTCCAGGCTAAACAAGCCCAGTTGCCTCAGTTGCTCCTTTTAAGACTTGTTCTCCAGCCCCTTCACCAGCTTCATCACTCTTCCCTGGACTCACTCCAGAGCCTCAACATCCTTCTTGTGGTGAGGGGCCCAAAACTGAACACAGGATTCAAGGAGCGGTCTCACCAGTGCTGAGTACAGAGGGAGAATAACCTCCCTGGACCTGCTGGTCACACAGTTTCTGATACAAGCCAGGATGCCATTGGCCATTTTGGCCACCTGGGCACACTGCTGGCTCGTGTCCAGTCAGCTGTCAACCAACACCCCTAGGTCCTTCTCCTCTGGGCAGCTTTCTAGCCTGTCTTCTCCTAGTCTGTAGAAGACTGTCTGTAATCAGGTCAGCACTAGGCACTGTTAAGATGGGCTTCAAATTAAGTGAGATTGGTGATGATACTGAAACAAAGGCGGGGAAGAATCTGCAGTCCTTTAATTTCCAATACAGGTAGAGAATAACACAGGATTTCTCCATCTTTCTGTCAACTTTATTGTAAGATAAACAGACAATCGGGATGCTCAGTGCAACCTAGTAGGAATAACTTCAAATATTGCACTGAGAATTAGGAACTCAGTCTCCTTCTTTTTCTCTATACCACTTAGAAATTAAAAGGAAGCTTTCATGAATTCATTTTCTTCTGGCTCACTGTTGTAAATTGCAGTCAGATAAAAGTTTTTTCTTTTGAAAAATTGGTTAAAATTCATATAAAAACTGTGTATTAATTTAAACAAAATACCTTCTTCCTTTCAACATGGTTAACTATGTAAAGAAATAGGGTTTTTAATAGAATTATGTCTAATTAACAAATCAAGAGGAGGTAATATAATAAAGCTAGAAAGTAGATATAAATGTTATTTAGCAACATGGTGCTCAGGTATCAAGGAGTCAGACTTGTAGATACAGATTCAATTTAGATCAATGAAATACCCTGGAACGCAAAGCTTTTCATCAATTTGCATTAGCTAATCATCCCACTCTTGGGAACTGAACATCTTTCAGAAATATCACAGAAGATGGGCTAAATGTCTCTGAATGATGATGATAAACTGTGTACATAATATGTAAAACAAATGCAGAAAAAAACTAGTATAACAAACAGGAATTCAGTAAAATAATAGTATCCTTTCAGGAGCTGTTTATGTAGGATTTATGCATATAGTTTTTACGTATGACATTGAGAGGTGTTGTCCCATCCATTTCAAATAGCCTTTGATAGTGACAATGTTTCCTGCAAAATGAAAAGCATTCTATCTATGGAAAGTAATCATCTGGTTTATTTTAACAGGTAGTCACTACTCCTTCCAGCCATCCAGGAGTAGCTATAACATAAACTGTATAAACAATATAGTTGCATAGGAAAGAAAGAGATTAGAAATCTCTGCAGAATTTCCCTGTCATTTATGGAGACCAAATGTCAACAAATGTTATTTCTGACCTGGGATATGGCAGTTACTTGTGTTAGCTAATTTTCCAAGGAAGATACACCCTTAAATTAAACAAGGAAGCCTGCTTTCCTGTCTTTGCAATGGTGTTGTCATGGCTGGCAACTGCATGGGATAGCCAAGCCGCCACATTTCTCTGCTTTCCCAACCACTCATAATTGGAGTGTTAGAAATGTCCATCCCAGATCCCAGCCATGTTCCAAGAAGCCAGAGTACAGGGGAAAAAATAACTTTGAAAATTCCTAAGTAGTTTTTCCTGCAGATGGTGATGTTAACTTTGCAAAAACTACTTTTTAATATGCCATGTCCCATATTCATTAAGGTGTGGGGTTTTCGATTCTTCTTTTTTATAGAATAAGAAATAGTTTTCCTAAATACTTCTAGTTATTTCTGCATTACCAGAAGCACATTTGAGAATTTTTATTTGCTCTCAGCCTATACTTAACTCTCTTGCCTGTCTGTCATCCATCTTCTCTTCTTTTGGCTGCTTGCTTTACTTACATTTCTAGATGTCTTGAAGTGTATGGTTATGAGCATACCAGTACTAATTACAGCTCGTTTTATGTCTAAAACCTGGTTTTCTAAATAGAGAGTATGATTATATAGCATGAGGCCTCTGTGGAAATCACAGTCTATTTGTGTTCTGCTCTGGAGTTCACGGTAGCATACTGTGCTCACCTTCAAACATTTAACTGAAGCCTATGATCTTAAAAAGGATGCAACTTGCATAATTACAGAATTGATTTCAAAGGACTGCTTGTGGTGAAGAGTTAGGTAAACAACAAATTCTTTGTAGTATACAGAGCAAAAAAAAAAAAAAAAAGAACATATATGAAGGAAAGGAGAAGGGAATAAAGGAAAAACCTCATCACAGAGATCTTAAATTGGGGTAATGCATTTCCATAATGCAGGTTCTACTGATGGATGTAGGAAGGGCATGTAGATAAAGACTCTGCTAGGAGTTATACTAAGGAGGGTTTCTATAGAAGCCCAAGCTGAACTTTGTGTGTTTGGAAGACAATGATGTGACAGTGATATTGGTGATGAAATCATGTTAATTAATCTCTATTCAGTTTTTGGCACAGGATTTCTTCAGGAATAAATGTTTGCCAATTAGACATTCAGAACCAGTCCAATTAGAGGAAATTGTGCAGATTTCATAGATGGTCCATAGCTCTGCAAGAGGGTTTTCCATTTCCCTTCTCAGACTGACTGAGATCATATTATGTAGAACACAAAATACACTTAAAAGTGGAACTTGCTCTCTACTGGCAAGGAATCTTCTGTGGAAACTTATTTTAAAAAGAGGGCTATGTACATGGCTGTCAATGACATGAACTATAGTATTACTGAGTTTCAATTGATCTTTTGAAGCTAATGACAATTTATCACATTCGCAGCTGGAAAAGCCACAGTGAAGGGAAATTACAGTTTACTGCACAGTATAAATGAAATTATGGCTATTTTAAAAAATGCAGATGAAACATTGTACATATTCCTTAGGTAGAGTTTTATTTAATAAAGCCTGCAAATTTAGAAGATTCATAATACTGATTTAGAATCATAGAATCATGGAATCATAGAATGGCTGGGATGGGAGGGACCTCATCTAGTTCCATCCTCCCTGCCATGGGAACATACACCTTCCACTAAACCAGGTTGCTCAAAGCCCCATCCAACCTGGCCTTGAACACCTCCAGGGATGGGGCATCCAAGCTTCCCCGGGCTACCTGTTCCAGCACTTCACCACCCTCACAGCAAAAAAATTCTACCTAATATCTAATCTAAATCTCTCCTCAATGCCACTCATCATTGGACTGTCTCCACTTGGACACTGAGCCATTGACCACAATGCTGTGAATGCAACCATTCAGCCAATTCCTTATCTACTGAGTGATCTATCACAAATCCATGTCTCTCAAATTTAGTGACAATAATGTCATGCAGGACTGTGACAAATGCTTTGCAAAAATCCAATTAGATGATGTCAGCTACTCTTTCCTTATCCACCAGTGCTGTAGGCCTATCATAGAAAACCACCAAATTAATCAGGTACACTCTACCCTTAGTGAAGTCATATTGTCTGTCACAAATCACTTCCTTATTTTCCATGTGGTTCAGCAGACTTTCCAGAGGGATGTTGTCCATGATCTTGCTGGGCACAGAGGTGAGACTGATGTGCCTCAGTAATGTAAAAACTTAACCAGATATATGTCACTATTCACATCCTTTTTCTTTATTGAGATGCAACAGTTTTCTCGTTGTACATGGGCAACATGTATCCATGTTCTTTTTATAAGTGCCAAACTGTCAAATCCAAAGGTTAACAATAAAGACCATGTCTACCTGTATTTGCAAGTATTTGTTGAACAGGTTATCCAACATAATTAACATGCTTTGAATGATAATTTTGCTTACGTAAGGAGAGGTGACTAGACACATCAGTTTATAAGTATTCACAAAAGTCACTGTGAATAATACACAGCCTCTGAAAGCTTTCTTTTGTGATTACGTATTTTCTTAAACAGAGTCAACAAGTCTGTCAATACTGTTAATGTGAGAAAGTGCTGTATAATAAGAATTGAGCTAACTTGCACAGTGTAAAGTAGCTAAATCCGAGCATAATACAACATTTAGTTTCAGTAAATTGCCATGTGCAATCAAAATGTGTTGAATTTAAATTTCAACTTTAAAAAAATTAAACACTGTATTCAAATGAAATAATTATGCGTCCACATGCGTGTGCATGTGGGGGTAGGTTATATGTATGGCTGAGAAGAAGATAGGTATCTACAAATTAAGCCATTCATTTTGCTTTTAGTTTGCCAGTGAAGTATTGATGCTACATGGGATATTAACTTGCTGAACAGCAGTGATTTAATACAGAATCATGAGCTTATTACACCTAGTAATATTAAGCATCCTGAATAAGTTAAACATACAAGATAATGTAATTAAGAAGAAATGGTATTATTGTTCTTGCAAAATGCCAGATTGGAGATAAATGCAGGCCTTTCACCTAAGTGTTAACTAAGGTCTTATAATGTTTTTACACAAATAATTTCTTATATTATCATGTAAATTAAGAGTCTGAACCAAGAAAGATCTAGCAAAAGTAGAGTAGGTATAATGGAAAGTGCCAGAATGGTAAATGACACAGATGTAACGTTGTGGGAAGAGAGATTGAACTAAACAGTAATTATATTTTCAGAGAGAAGACAAGTAGGAGACATATGAAGTGCAAAAAAACGGACTATACTGACAAGATAAATGGTGACACCTATTTACCACTTATCACATAAGAACAAGAAAATAATCACAGGAATTGAAAGGCAATACATTTTAAAAGTGGGGAAAGGAACTAATCATCCAACATATAAGATTTATGGAACTTACTGTCCAAGAAACCTCTGAAACTAAAAGCCTAGCAGATTTTTTAAATCTATTGAATAAGTGAAAATGTGATATTAAACTCAAGGAAGGGAGCTGTTGGAAGAATTTCTCTTTCCAGTTGCTGTTCAGCAATGAGATTGCTCCATGTGATTCAAAACCATTTGATATTAGCCATCATTTGACACAGAATGCTGTACAGGGATGATCAGTATGAAAACCTATAAACTCATAATCTACCTAAGTGATACACTTGTAAAACACAATACCACTTGCAAAATAATTTTAAAATATTTTTAGTAGGATGCGTATTCTCTGCAAATGCAAATAAAGAGAAAAAAAAAGATAGTTTTCCCATTAACATCTGTAATGATCTTATTCATGACTGGCGTCTGCAGATATCTTGCTTAGGGGAAAGAATTACTGGTGTTCTGTTTAGGAAACGGCTAAATGTGTTCCCAGTGACTGGCTAAATAAACCCTGAGGATAACACTTCTGACATTCTTACCCACTGTAAGTATATGTTGTCACAGTTAAATTATCCAGGGTCTGTGGAGTTAAAAAAGTCACGTGTATTCTTCAAGTATTTTGGAGCAAATTTGCTCTGACATTATCAAGTGATCTTATTCCTTGTAGTGTCTGAGCTGCATATATACAGAATTAATAAGTCATCTCTTCCACAAGGACAGCAAGTAGTTTCAATTACTATTTACGTGGCTAAGATATTAATAAGCACTTTAGAGCTGCTTATGCTTGTTTTGCTGCCTTTTTATCTTTTTGTTTTGTTTTGCTTTTTTAGCAATGTCACTCATGGCAGGTTGAGTCAACTAGGTCTATCATAATTTGATCAACTGAAGTAATTACGTGACCCTATAGGCCTAAGTAGAATCAATTATCTGTCAAAACATGGTGTATCATTAACAATATTAATGGTGAGTGTTTACCAGGCTCTGCCGTGCACATATGTCTGAATATGTGTCACAGATATCATTGCTATCAACAAGCTAAAAGGTGCCAGATCAGGGCATGTGTTTGCCCTTGTTGTTTAATCATTATCACAGTCATAGGCACAGGCCATCTAGCACTCCCAACAAGCAGACCAGATGCCATCAAAGTATTTTGAAGAACAAGGTATTTCAGGTGAGTAGACACCAGCTATGTTTTTGTTTCAATGCAAGAGAATAAGCCTTGGGCAATTTTCTTTCCTAGTTATAGACATGGCCACAGCTTCTCAGTGGTAAGAGAAAGAGTAATATCCTACCTTTATGCTAGTGTGGATATTTTTAATTATCTTTGGGTAAAAGATAAATAAGTTTTGTAGGAGAGAAAATTAAGATCCAGTGACTAAGATGATGATAGGCTGAAGTTGCATATGATTTAGTTGCATTAAATTTCCAGAGGGCAGACTTTAAACTTTTTAGAAGGTTGGTTGGTAAAGTCTCCTGGGAGACAGTTCTTGAGGGCAAGGGAGCCCATGAGGGCTGGGAGCTCTTCAAAAAGGAGATCCTAGCAGCACAGGAGAAAGCCATCCCCGTGTTCTGGAAAAAAGGCCGGCAGAGGAAAAAAACAGCTTGGTTGAGTAGAGAGATCTTAAGTGACATTAGGAAGAAAAGGAATGTTTATAGGCTCTGGAAGAGGGAACAGGCCTCTTGGGTGGACTACAGGAGGGAAGTGAGGTTGTGTAGGGAAAAAATCAGAGGGTCTAAGGTTCAACTAGAAATCATGTTAGCTAAGTCCGTGAAGGATAATAAAAAATATTACTATAAATATATAAATAACAAAAGGAGAACTAGGGAGACCATACAGTCTCTTTTGGACACAGAGGGAACAACAGTGACAGGGGATGAGGAGAAGGCTGAGGTACTTAATGCCTTCTTTGCCTCAGTCTTTAATTGTAAAGAAAGCTGTTCCCTCTGTGTACAAACCCCAGAACTAGAGGAGCAATACGAGGTTCCCATGATCCAAGAAGAGGTGGTCAGAGACTTGATTGCCCAACTAGAAACACACAAGTCTATGGGGTCAGACAAGATTAACTAAAGGGTATTGAAGGAGCTGGTGGATGTATTGGCCAAACCCCTTTCCATCATCTTCCTGCAGTCCTGGAAGACTGGGGAGGTACCACTGGACTGGAGGCTGGCTGATGTTGTGCCCATCTACAAGAAGGGTCACAGGGAGGATCCAGGGAACTACAGACCAGTCAGTCTGACCTCAGTGCCAGGGAAAGTCATGCAACAGGTGATCTTGAGTGCTATCATGAAGCACTTGCAAGAGAACTGGGTGATCAGGCCCAGTCAACATGGTTTTCTAACAGGTAGGTCTTGCCAAACTAACCTGATTGCTTTCTATGACAAAGTGACTCAGCTGCTGGACAAGGGAAAGACTGTGGATGTGTTCTTCCTGGAATTCAGTAAAGCTTTTGACACAGTTTCCCACAGCATTCTGCTGTGGAAACTGTCAGCCTCTGGCCTGGATAGGCACACACTCTCCTGGGTAGAAAACTGGCTGGATGGCTGGGCCCAGAGAGTGGTGGTAAATGGTGTTAAGTCCAGCTGGACGCCAGTGACAAATGGAGTTCTCCAGGGCTCAGTGCTGGGTCCAGCCCTGTTCAATGTATTCATTAATGACCTGGATGAGGGCATTGAGGGTACTCTTAGCAAGTTTGCAGATGACACAAAGCTGTGTGCAAGTGTCGATCTGCTGGAGGGTAGGGAGGCTCTGCAAAGGGACCTAAACAGGCTGGACTGTTGGGCAGAGTCCAATGGCATGGGGTTTAACAGGGCCAAATGCCGGGTCCTGCACTTGGGACACAACAACCTTACGCAGAGCTACAGACTGGGAGAAGCCTGACTGGAAAACTGTCAGGAGGAGAGGGACCTGGGGGTATTGGTTGACAGCTAAGTGAACATGAGGCAACAGTGTGCCCGTGTGGCCAAGAAGGCCAATGGCATCCTGGCTTGTATCAGAAACGGTGTGACCAGCAGGTCCAGGGAGGTGATTCTCCCTCTGTACTCAGCACTGGTGAAGCCGCTCCTTGAATACTGTGTCCAGTTCTGGGCCCCTCAGCACAAGAAGGATGTTGAGACTCTGGAGCGAGTCCAGCGAAGAGCAACGAAGCTGGTGAGGGGGCTGGAGAACAGAACCTATGAGGAGCGACTGAGAGAGCTGGGGTTTTTTAGCCTGGAGGAGTCTGTGGGGAGACCTCATTACTCTCTACAACTACCTGAAAGGAGGTTGTAGAGAGGAAGGAGCTGGGCTCTTCTCCCAAGTGACAGGGGATAGGACAAGAGGGAATGGCCTCAAGCTCCACCAGGGGAGATTTAGGCTAGAGATTAGGAGGAAATTTTTCATGGAAAGGGTCATTGGGCATTGGACTAGTCTGCCCATGGAGGTGGTTGATTCACCTTCCCTGGAGGTGTTTAAGGGATGGGTAGATGAGGTCCTGGGGGACTTGGTTTAGTGTTTGATAGGAATGGTTGGACTCGATGATCCGATGGGTCTCTTCCAACCTGGTTGTTCTATGATTCTATGATTCTATGATTTTGAGATCCATTTACTGGCTGTGCCACAGACAGATCTTCTGTTTTGCTGAGGTCATGCTGTTTATCTTAGTCAATACTTATAAAATGAACCTGCTCATTACTTAAGTCTTGGAGGAGTTTCAAAGACTGACATATAAATATCTGAAATAATGATGAGAATGATAAAAACGCTTTTCAGAAACTTTAGGGTTTTTTTGTTATACAGCAATAGACTTTCTTGGTTGTTATATGCATGCATAACCAAAACACCTGCATTTATGGATAAATGTAAGTGTACTGTGACTTATTTGCCCATTCCTTCTCCCACAGAATTGTTTCTGTTTAATAATAACTGGTGTGTGGGAGAAAAATCTTATTACAGTGCTTCTCCATTGAAATTGCTTGCCAGATACCGAGGAGGAGGATGCTATAACTTGAACTCTTGGAGGCTGTCCATTGAAGCAGCCCAGCATAAATCTGCTTTATTTTTGTTGTTATCTGTCATCATTTAAGTCACAGTGGAATTATTCTATCAGACCTTTGGCTTGTCCCCTGTTCCAAAAACACTATGGAATTTAAAAGACTCACTTGCATGAGAAGGAGCAGAGGTATAGAGTGTTCCTCCTCTATTATTCATCTTTTTTCAATATGTCTTTCAGGTGATCTAGATGTTTTCTTATTTTCAAAAAATTTCAGTAGAGCACATTATTTTGTTTTTTGTGGTTCTTTTTAAACTCTCTGTGGGGCATTGTTCTACGTCTTTGTACTTTTGTAAAGTAAAAAGTATCCTCCATATCTTCACCCATCACACACCCCACAAACTATTACCTGGGAAGATGATCCTATTATAGTACAGTGACAGAGGTCATTGTAAAAACTTTATCTGTGTAAAAGAAAAGCATTTGTCCTGAATGTTGTGCAATTACAGATCAGAGAGTTCTTGACCTCCCTTTTGGGGACAAAAAGAAAGAAGGAAAGAAATAGTGGTGCTATTTGAACTATCAAGGAGAAAGTGTCAAAAGCATTCACTACAATGAGATTTCTTAACAGTGTGAAAAGAAATACTACATTTTGCTCTAAGGATATTAGACTAAATCATATTTATTTTACTTTTTACTCTATGAACACCTTTAGTACAGATGAAATTGGAAGAATCTTGGGAATCTGAATGTTGTAAAAACCCATTGGAGAATTCCATACTTAGTAGTAACTGCTTCTTTTTCTTTTCATTGTGTGCATGTTGCATAGTTGCTCCAGTCAAAAAGTTATTAAAAATAAAATATGCAGTGTATCCACTGCTTGCATGTAAAAATGTTATATAATGAACAAAATGGTACAGATTCAGACCCAAGAAAGACTCCAAGAAAATCATAGAATCATAGAACAACCAGGTTGGAAGGGACCCATCGGATCTTCTAGTCCAACCATTCCTATCAAACACTAAACCAAGTCCCTCAAGACCTCATCTACTCAGGATGCCATTGGCCTTCTTGGCCACCTGGGCACATTGCTGCCTCATGTTCAGTAGGCTGTCAACCAACAACCCCAGGTCCCTCTCCTCCTGGCAGTTTTCCAACCAGGCTTCTCCCAGTCTGTAGCTCTGCATAGGGTTGTTGTGCCCCAAGTGCAGGACCCGACATTTGGCCATGTTAAACCTCATGCCATTGGACACTGCCCTGCGGTCCAGCCTGTTTAGGTCCCTTTGCAGAGCCTCCCTACCCTCCAGCAGATCGACACTTGCACACAGCTTTGTGTCATCTGCAAACTTGCTAAGGGAACACTCAATGCCTTCATCCAGGTCATTGATGAATACATTGAACAGGGCTGGACCCAGCACTGAGCCCTGGAGAACCCCACTTGTCACTGGCGTCCAGCTGGACTTAACACCATTTACCACCACTCTCTGGGCCCAGTCATCCAGCCAGTTTTCTACCTAGGAGAGTGTGCTCCTGTCCAGGTCAGAGGTTGACAGTTTCCGTAGTAGAATGCTATGAGAAACTTTGTCAAAGGCAATAATAATAATAATAATAATAATAATAATAATAATAATAATAATAATAATAATAATAATAATAATAATAATAATAATAAAGTGCATCTTGGACAGATGATGAGATTTTGTCAACTTTTCTCGAATCAGCAGTTGTGGGTTATAGTACAGGAAAAGTTGTTGTGTCAACTGTGTAACTTTGGTATCTCATTTTGAATTTTTTTTCATGAGGAGGAAAATGAATTATTTCAAACATACTCATTGCTGCATTATAGTAGATGCTATGAGTAATAGTGTAAAGTGCTTGCTATGGTGCAATATTTACAAATAACTACTTAAACAAAGCAAAACAGAGACATAAATATCTTTGGGCTTACATGATTGTTTTGGAAATCTTTGATTGATCTTTAAAAATTCCAGAGAAAATCTAGTTGCCCAGAAATGCTCTTATTTTTTGCATGTTCTCTAAGTACGAGATTTTCCAAAACAATACTACATGCAAAATAACTGGGAAGACATTTCAAGCTATGAAACACATGTTTCTGTGTACACACTTAAATATAGTTACTAAATACATTGACACTAAGGTATTAAACAGTGGATAGAATGCTTAAATGCATTATTTCTATGAACTATTCTGTTCTTTAGAATAGGCACCCGTCTGATGACCAGAATGTAACCTCTGAAATCTGAACACTCAGCTTCCATAAAACAAATGTATGTTTCCAGGTATAAACTTTAGGTAAAGATCTTGTTTTCAAGCTAGATTTCACTGAAACATGAAGAAGACATCATCTGATGACATATAGCCTCTGAGGATTCATAGGTCTGATGTCAACCAGATTTTCTGTACTTCCATTGAGTTATGATGATAAAGGGGTGAGTGAGATCTGAGTTTTGTGATACTTCTGAGCTGTTATGTGGTGCTTACAATGAGATTCAAAACAGCATAAAAATGTGAATACAAATAGAATGGGAGGCTCTTCAGTGCTGCTGTGACTTCAAGACATAAAAGGCAGGACAGGAAGTTGTAAGTTAGAAGAACTGCTGTGCTAGGCCATACACAGCAGTTGAGCACAATGGAGTGGCAGCTCACCTTGAATCTGAGTTACTTGTCTCTTCTCATTGTCATGAATTTCTGTGTGCAGAAGGGACTACATTTCCAAATACACAAACCAAGGAAGAAGTGCATTTGGTTTGGTTGGTTATTATAAAAGAAAAGATTTATTTACATGTACCTGGAAAGCATAAAAAGCAGTCCTGCTTTCCAAGAAAATATTTATGTGCACGTACCTAGAAAGCATAAAAAGCAGTCCTGCCTTCCTCACTCAGGAATCCTAATGTTGCAGTATGTCTTACTGAAGTTTTAGCACCAGGTGTAGAGTTTTAAAAATACATGTTCTGGGCGTTATGTAAAATATCAAGCACATTTGTAGGCATGAGAAAATTTAATTTGCATATTATAGTTAAATAAACAATCACAGCTGTGTGGCTTCATTAATATGTTGCCAGTAGAAAATAGGTCAATATTCATTTGCTATTTGTCCTCTGAACCAACTGTCTGGCTAATGGCTATGTATATATTGTGATAGGTGCTCATCATAGGCTTCATTTCCCAATAACTTATAGGTGAAACAAGTTTAGATAAAAATAGTTTGAAATAGTAAAATACTATAACTTGTTTAAATTAGGGTTTAGTGGAATATATGTCTGTCTGATGTAAAGAATTGCAAGTTTTACTCAAATCTGTGAGGCAAGGTGCTTTCTCATCCAGGGTTTAATTGAATCAGGAGTTACATAGGAATAGTGTACCTAGAAAATGTGATTTATGGTAGGACAGAAATTCAGTTCAAGTCTCTGTTCATCTTACTTTTCCAACATTGTTGGCTTATGACTTCACAACTGTTTTTTTTTCTTTTGTGTTATATTTCATGATTTCAACAACTGAAATATTCAACAAAGAATGTGTTTGTGATCTGTATTTGGGACTTTTTTATTACCTCCTTTTTTTTACCAACTCATGTTAAGGTACTGAACTTGGCCCAGGGATTTAATTGGAGCTATCTTCCCGTACATATCGTCATTGCATTTTTCTCTCATATAGCTTACTCTCTGCAAATATTAAAACCAAGACAGTGTTTTTGTCAGAATATGCTGAGACTTTGGAGCTAAAAGGTGTGTGTGTGTGGGTGGTGGGGGGAATGCTTACTATTAGGTAGTCTTGATTCCACATGCATAAGACACGTAAAATATATTCATTTAGATATAGGAAAGGATTACACAAGTGCTTAACTGAGCTGCCATAAATAAGTACATGAATATTAGAATACTGTCTTGAGTTTTCAGCATCTTCTGCAAAACTTTGTCTTCAGAGTAGAAGCATGTTTGTGTACATATATTAACGTTAGGGACAGTTACAGTTAATCTTTGGAATTTTCTATTTTTAAGCAACAGAAGTCTTAAGGAGAAATCTTTGAAGAGCTAAAGACTCGGGTTTTTTCACATCCAAGCTCACTTAAAAATAAGTCATCTGCTATTGTACAAACTATCAAAAATAACTTAAAATTCATTTGGTTGAATATAGTATTTATCCTATATTTTATCTTGAAAGTAGATTTTTCAACATGCCTGTATTAAGACATGGGGCTTTTTTCATTCAAATGGCATTTTATGCAGTAGCATAAAAATCTGACGTACAGGAAAGAGAAAACAATATGCATACATGATATAAAAATGCAATGTCTAAATGTTTCTCAGTTTCTTCTATAGCTCAAGGGAAAACACTTCCTGAAGAAGTTTCAGTTCTTCAGCTTTTCATTAGTAAATTATCCAATAATAAATAGATGCTTCTTTCTTTATATGTTTTTTTAAACACTGTAATATATATCAAGGCTTATGTTAATGTGTGATAACACATACCACATGTTGAAAGCACAGGGCTTCACCTTCTTCTGACAACACTCACAAAGCATATGTTATCTCTCACTAACACTTGCCTTGTTGTCTCTCGCCACCAAACCAAATCACATAATGCGTAGCGCATGTGAGAGCCCCTTGGGCTTCAGCCAGTTCTCTGTCAACAATTGTCACTAGCTGTGACTAAATAGTCTATGAACTCAATAACTAAATTTTATATTAAAAATATAAACGAAATAGAATTGCAAGCAAGTTCTACTAAATTCAAATATGCAGTATTTAAGAATATGACTAAAATGAACCAATGAAATCTGTAAAATATGAAGCTAAGACTAGGGATTAATCTTTAAAATACCTTGGGTGCATACAGGGTAGAGCTGATAGCAATATCACATTACTGTCTTCTGGGATGGCTGAGAAACCCTGACAAAGTGGGGAGAGCTCTCCAGGCTTCAGACACAGTTTGAAGTTCTGTGGGTTTCGGGAATACAGCTATTCACCTTCCAGCCAACCTGTAGTCTTGTTTTGGGGTTCTCCATGCTTCCCTCTTGAATATGATCATGATGAGGATGCCCTGCTTCTTTTAGGTGAAAATATTTAAGAGCAGCAGAGAAAACGGAGAAGATGAAAATGTTTGGTTGTGAGGCATGTTTAGGCAGCAGGCACTTTCCAGCTCTGAGCGAGGGATAAATTAGATAGCTAGAAGCCTCTATTAAACGCCTTTGGCATATGCAAATAAGTAAAATGTATGATTCATTAATAAAGTTTTTGTTCATGCATACACTGTTTTCATAAATGTTCTTAGAGGAACTCAGGAACAAGCCCCAAGAGAGGAAGGTAACGAAACATTATTTTCTAGTTTAGAAATCAGGTACAACGGGTCTTGTAGCAGTTTTCTTTTATAACAAGATTTCAGAATTGCACTTTTAAAACAGAATTAAAAATAAACAAAGGAGGAAAGCCTGTAACTCAGCAAAACTGAATTAGTTTGGGAAAACTCAGTGCAGAAATTATTTGGTTCCAGCTTATGTCTTATACAAACAATCAAATGTTACATAAAAATTCCTGTTTCAACTCATATTGGACATTTGTCATTCCCAATTAAGTCTATAATAACACAATATATTTTTTCCAAACAAACTTAATAGTGGATATAAATCTGACACAGAAGAACAAATCTCTAATACAAGTCTGGACCTAAGAATAATTTCTAGCAGTTGTAATGTTGTACATTCACTGACAAAATGTAGTGTTAGTAGTGAGTCTCAATCCCTTGTAGTTTCTCTTTCTTCTTCTCTCTGAAACACTCCATATGAGTTATGCGATGCTAATACTGATGTAAGACTCCTGCAGTGATTAAAAACCTTACAGGTATTCTTTACGCTTAGAGAAGCATGCATTAAAAGTGATGGGAGACTCATTCTTCTGCAATCTTGAAAAACCTAGTACTAGGCCATCTTTAGGATAAAACATACAAAGACTTTTCCCTAAGTTTATTTTGTGCCGCACATCTGGGAACTGGTCTGAGTGCTTGAATAGCAGATACCATAGTACCAAGCACAGCAGGGTTTCAGGTCATACAGATGGGCCTGACAAAGAGGGAATAGGGCTCATAGTAGATCCACAAGTTTCTAGAGAGCTAGTGGAGTTAAAAGCATCTGAACTGGTATAAAACACAGTCTTAGGGTAACAGAACTCCAAAATTCAGTCCTGACAGAGACTGTGACATGAGAAGAACTACCTAAAAATGATGAATATTCAGTTTTAGTTTTATTTTTAAACATCTATTCAAAATTAATTTTCTTAGATTTTTGAAATGTGTAGCATTGTCATAAAGATTTTATAATTTACCTCAAGGACAGATATATAACCTTGCCTCTAAAATTATTCTTAGTGCAATCTTTAAAATTTTAATTATTTAGTGCTTCTTTGCCTGCTCGGAGTTGTTTCTTGTGTCAGGTTTTTAGCCATGACAATTATCCACTTATTTCATACTAAAAACAACATCAAGAATGTGTACAGTTACTGAATGTTATTGATAGATTAGTTAAGTTCAGTTTTACTTATTGAAATAAACAATTCCTTGTAAAAAGAAATTTCCACGTACAGAGTACTAGAGAAGTTCTTCATCTGTTAAGCCTGAAGCTGATGTTTGAACTAAAAGATCTATCTTGAATTTTCCAAACACAGTTTTGCTTTCAGATATGGAAACAAAGCTGTCTTCATGATACTAAGAAAACCAAAGAGTATATATGAGTTATGTAAGGGAGATACATAACAGAGAAGAATATGTTTACAGACAACACCAAACTGAGCAGAACTGTTGATATGCTTGAGTGCAGGAACGCTCCACAGAGGGACCTAGATATGCTGTATTAATGGGCTAAGCCAGATGATTGGAGTACTGCTATGGCTGGCTGTGAATTTTTCAGGCATGATAGGAGAGGAGGCAGAGGAGGAGGGCTTGTCCTCTATGTTAGAGGAGGTTTTCATAGCCTTGAGATTAGTGATGGTGATGATAGGGTTGAGTGCTTATGGGTAAAAATCATTGGAGCGCCTAACAAGGCAGATATCACGTGGGAGTCCACTATAGATTATACAGCTAAGAAGAAGAGGCTGATGAGTTATTCTACAAGCAACTGTGAGAAGTCTAGTGATTGTCAGCCCTTGTGCTTGTAGGCGACTTCAACCTACCAGATGTCTGCTAGCAGTATAACACAGCAGAGAGTAAACAGTCTAGGAAGTTCCTGGAGTGTGTGAAAGACAACTTCTTGACACAACTGGTGAGTGAGTTGACTAGGGAACATGCCCTGTTGGACCTGCTGTTTATGAACAGAGAAGGCCTTGTGGGAGATGTGACCTTTGGAGGACTCCTGAGGCACAGCTATCATGAGATGATAGAATTCTGAATTCTAGAAGTAAGGAGAGGGGTCAGTAAAACAACCACCTGGGACCTCTGGAGGGCAGACTTCTAGTGTTCAGAAGGTTGGTTGATAACAGTTCCATGGGAGAGAGTCATTAATGGCAAAGGAACCCACAAGGGTTGGATGCTTTTCAAGAAGAAAATCCTCATGGTTCAAGAACAGATCATCCCTGTGTGCCAGAAAATGAGCCGGTGGGGGTGAAAACCAGTGTGGCTGAACAGAGTGAACTGAAGGGATCTCAGAAAAAAGAGGACAGTACGTGAGCTTTGGAAGAAGGGATAGGCATCTTAGGAGGACTACAGGGATGACGTGAGGTCATGCAGAGAGAAAAATCAGAAGGGCTGAAGTCCAGCTAGAACTTAGACTGGCAAATTCTGTGAGAGATAATAAAAAAATCTTTCTACAAATATATCATCTTGGGTGCTATCACACGGCATACACAAGACAATTGGCTGATCAGGTCCAGTCAGCATGGGTTTATGAAAGGCAGATCCTGCCAAACTAACCTGATCTCCTTCTATGACAAAGTTATCCACTTAATGGATGAGGCTGTGGATGTAATGTACTGGACTTTAGGAAAACCTTTAACATTGTTTATTACAATATTCTGCTTTAGAAACTGTCTTCCAGTGGCCTGTACAGGGGCACCCTGTGCTGAGTACAAAACTGGCTGGATGGCCTGGTCCAAAGAGTAGTGGTTAAATTCAGTTGGACGCAAGACATGAGTAGCATTCCCCAGGGCTTGGTGCTGAGTCTGATGGGTGGCAACATATAATGAGCAGCCCAAGCACTGTGGCTGGGTGGAGTTGGGCAAGGTTTAGCTATGATGACCGAGTTTATAATAGGTTGTAACGACTCTGTTGTGTTATGCTAATGAAGAAGCTGACTGTTGGAGGCAGGCAATGCAACCTGGCAACATGGTTATGTGATTGGGCTGTGACCAATGAATACTTGTTACTAGGGTAGAATCGACCAATCAATGTTTGGCAAGCTTGGTCAATAAAGACAACCAGTCAACCCAAAATAAACGGTTTCATAGGAGATCATACTGATTGTTGTGCAGTCCAATTGCTTCCGTCACTACATGAGTCCAGTCCTGTTCAATATTTTTAGCAATGAACTGGATGAAGGGATTGAATGTACCCTTAGTAAGTTTGCCAACAACACCAAGCTGGAAGTGTCAAACTGCTGAAGGGTAGGGAGGGTTTGCAAAGGAATCTGAACAGGCTGGACCAATCGGCTGAGGCTAATGGGATGACATTAATAAAGGCCAAGTGCAAAGACCTGCATTTGGGATACAACAACCCCACGCAGTGCTGCAGGCTTAGGGTATAGTGGATTGAAAGCTGCCTGACAGAGAATGACAGAGAATGGTGTTGGTTGACAGCTGACTGACTGAACACGAGCCAGCTGTGTGTCCAGGTTCTGGTGAGGCTGCACCTTGAATACTGTGTTCACTTTTGGGCCACTCAGTACAAGAAAGATATTGAGATGCTGGATTGTGTTCAGAGAAGGGCAATGAGGCTGGTGAATGGTCTGGAGCACAAGTCTTAGGAGAAACAGCTGAGGGAACTGGGACTGTTTAGACCAGAGAAGAAAAGTCTGAGTGATAACCTTACTGCGGCCTGCAACTATCTTAAAAAGAGGTTGTAGTGAGATGGGTGTACATCTTGTCTCCCAAGTAACAAGTGATAGGAGGAGGGGAAATAGCCTCAAGTTGTACCAGCAAAAGTTTAGATTGGATATTAGGGAAAATATCTTTACTGAAACAGGCTGCCCAGGGAAGAGATTGAGTCACCATCCCTGGAGGTTCTTAAAAATGCATAGATTTGCACTTCGATACATGATTTACTGGGAATGTTGGTCGTGTTTTGACAGTTGGACTTGATGATCTTGGAAGTCTTTTCCAACCTTAACAAGTCTACAGTTCTATGAGCAAAGGTTGGAAGAGAACGTGGTCCCTGTAAATTGACCTCGTCAGGCTTTATCCACATTTGTCAAACTATTATTATTATATATAAATGCCAATATTGCTTGCTTTTCAATCATATTGGTCACCTTCAGTACAAAAAGTGTTGTTTATCGTATTACTATTTTATTTCCGAAAGACTGTTGGATATAGTTTTCCCAGGAAGTATAACTATCATAGACATTGAAATCATGACATTTAAATATATTCCTTGAAGATGAGCTCATTTTCACAGTTGAAGAGCCAGTATATTTGGACCAATCTAACCACATTCTTGGACAATTAACTTTCTTGTCTAGACTACCTGGTTAACCACATTAACGGAAGGAAAAAAATCTAAAGTCTTAACCACTTTTGAACTATTAAGTTAACATCAGATTAAATGGTTAGAACATAATTTAGGACATGAGTGACCCACTTTTGTAATGATAACCTCCTTGATATAAGCTTTTAAGTGACAAGAAAAACAAATGAACCACTCAGATCTGTGTAATGGTCCTTGTAAAGAAGAAAGCGAGCTCAGAAACTGGAACATCAATGCTCTTTGCTCAGAGATGTCTTTACATCCTTTTGGGCAGTGAGCTCTGAGATGGAAGAAAGGGGCAGCTTCATTAGGGTTTATTTCATTTCCATATATTATCTGATGAAGATAGTGATGATAGGCTGCCAGATGTTTGAAAAATCTGTCACTTTTCCACTTCTGCCTTGAAAGAAAGACTATCTTACAGCTTTTCCCCACTCCATTTCCTAAGTGAAAAGTTTATTGCAAAGTTGCAGAACTTACAAGTGTAGATGGCAGAAAACATGACAAGGATTGCAAGGGGATTATTATTCCTTTTTCAGAGGTTTCTCTTCCTGTTGTCCAGCTGAGAGTGGAGCTGCATAGCAACTCATTTTAACTGATCTCTGTTTCTCAATAGATTAAGCATTCAGCTAAGCATCACGACTCTACTAATTTCTTTGATTTTCTGATTTGTTTTCTCACTTATAGAGTGCAAACCATATATTTAGGTACAATGAACACACTAGTTGTATATTTTAGCATCAGACAGGGACTCTCACTGGGGCAAAAGGGACAGTAGACAGTAGTAGCATTTGTGATTTAAAGAATAGTTAGTTTGGCCAAGCATACGGAATTCCACTGGGTCTGCTTCCAGAATGAACAGTATCTATGAAATGATGGACATTATTCCCACAAGAGGATTTTAGAGTAGGAAAGACTTGGATTAGAAGGGACCTCCGGAGGTCATATAGTCCAAACTTCCACTGCATGCAGGAACAATTGCACAGTTAAAATATTTAGCTCGATGTTGCTTGTCCAACTGTTGGAGTTTCCACAGACTCTCTGATCAACTTTTTCCAGTGTTGCAGTGCTCTCATTATTCTTTTTTTTCCTTATTTTTAAGGAGAATTTTTTTCTGACTGTTGTTCCTAACACTTTCATTGAACACCTATGAGAAACATCTAGTTTTGTCTTCTTTGTGACCACTCCTTAGGCAGTTGTAGGAGTTAGATATTTCCCTCAACCTTCTCCAAGCTAAAAAAAACCCAGTTAATTCTCTTCGTCATTGTTCAACTACTATATGCGTTATCCACTAACCATTTCAGTTGTGCTCCTCTAGACCACAGTTTTCTAATGTACCAGGAGAGCTGAAATTGGATAAAGGGTTCCAGATGCAGGCTCACAAATGCCATGTAAATTTTAACAATATCCCTCCTTCAGACTATTGACTGTGCTTTTACTGATGCTGTCCAGTATGTGCTCAGTCTTTATCACTTACAAGGACAAACTGCTGACCTATATTCAGTCCAGGACTGTGAAGATCCTCTTCTGCATGGCTGCTATCCACCAAACCAGTCTATGGTTTACACCAAGTCATTAATTTAGCATCACGGGTGCAGAAATTTGCACTGACACTTGTTAGACTTCATGAAGTTCATGCTAGCCCATTTTTTCCAATTTATCAGGGTCCCTCTGAATAGAAACCTAAACCCTACAGCACATGAGCTAATCCTCCCAGTTTGGTGTAATTCACAAACTTGCTGAGTTTCCAAGTCTTCCATTGTCTGGGTCAGTGATGAAAACATGAAATATTTTCAAACATTAATGATATGTGAAGATTAGTACATATACACAGACTTTGAACCATTCACTATCATTCCTTTAGCTAAGTGGTACAGTTAGAGGTCCTGCCCACTCTGTAGCCCATCCAAAGAGTGCAGGTCAACTCAGTTTGGCTACTGGGATGCTATGGGCAATTGTGTCAAAAGCTTTGCTGACACCAAGGTAAACTATATCCACTGCTCTGCCTTGTACACAGAAAGTCTTTGTTAGGCACTAGAGTTTGAAGGTCTTGATATTGCTAACAGTTGGATTTTTAGCACTGGGGTAGCAGAAACAGAGCACATAATTACTTCTTTGGCTTGGCCGTCAAAACCAAACTATATTGTGGAGACCATCTCAGAATCCCCCTGTTCAAGCTGCCTTTAATAATATCAGGTATATTAAAGTCTGAAACTTAAAACTTATCCTTGTAAATTTCCTTGGTTATCTGCATAGATGGAACAGAAGAGTGCTAGAAAAAAAAGGGAGTTAGTGCAAAACCAACCGCATCATTTCACCATGAAAGATTCAGCAGATTTTCCAGGATTTTAGAGAAAGTATATTTCATTTTTCAGCAAATTCTTTGATCCTTCCCCTGGAGAGCATTTGAAACTGTAATTACTGCACCCTGAATCTTTTTAATTCACGCTGATATTAAAGATGGAGGTGTCAAGATATACTCTGGGAGGGTCACAGAGAAACCAAGAAGGTATTAGAGAGTCATGGCCCTACAAGAACATGACTGAGAAAAGCATTTCATTTTCTTTAAAAAGAGATGCAACAAAGAGGTTTTAATTTGTTCCTGCTCATGAATGAAAACTCAAAAGCCTATAACACAGTTGAATGACGTAGGGAATTTTTTTTCCTGTTTAAAATTCCTTCACAGAGCTGCAAGTCTCCTTACAATTGAGACCTAATTTCATTTCCACTGCCATCTCAAAGCTTTGTTTTGCCCTCCGCAATGTTTGCCCTCCTTTTCTGTTTTGTGTCAAATATTTTTATATTACTATGCAATATAAGAAGTGCTTAGGCTTGTGGAAAATACGTCAAATTGTTTAATGGAGCAAAAACCATCCTACCATTTCAAAAATGCCATAAATATGCCATGGTCAGTGTTCCAGCTACAAGGTGATAGCAATTAAGGAAAAAATCTATTTAAATGTATTATTATTTTACAGTTGTGCATATACACACACTAATGAACATGCAGAGTTAGTAAATCCATAGTTTATAAGAGAATTCTAGAGAGGTTGCACTATCATGGACTACTATGTGCATTAATTGTACTGTTCATAGTTTTACTTTGGCTATCCACCCTTTTTTGTATTGTCCTTATTTTCCAGTTCTTCTCTTTCTACAGGACTCCTGACAATTTGCTTACTGTTTGCCAAATCCAGAACCCAAAAATCAGGAAAAATTCTATTCATTTCAGAGCCTGACACCATAAAATAATGCTATGTTCTTTTTGTTTCCCCTTTTTTTTCCAAACTCTTGCTAATTTATTTCCTTCTTATAATTTCACAATACCTTCTTGCTTGTTTCCCTAGCAAATAGCTAACAGGCTAAAACTCCCATAGCATACTGTGCTTCCAAGTTACTTACTTGATCAAGTTCCCAAGCTTTCCAGAAATCAGCACGCTAATAGGATTGATATTTCTTCTTCTTTCCCTTGAAGTGGAGGTACTAGAATGCCTACTAGAATAGAGGTGAAGCACAAGATAACACCAATATCTGGCAGGTAGAAGGGGCAATATAATTCTTAAACAGACATTCAGCTACATTTCCAAAATTTAAACAACATTTTAAGGGATGTCCTTGTTTGAAAAAATGGTACAGTAACAAAGATTTTATGATCAATCACAAGCTTTTTAGTTTGAAATACAGTAGATTTACAGAATACAGATGAACAGCATAATGTCTCACAAGCAAAGTCCTTCATATTACTTTTTTGTTAATACACTGAAATAGTCTGCTTTATAACTTATGATATCTTACACAGTACATGGTGTTGCAGTAAAATATAAACAAAGTTTAAAAATTCTTTATGTAATATTCCTGGTCTTCTGAGTTCCTACACGCTGGGAGCTGTTTTTATTATAAGTAACAGAGCTGCTTTGATTATTTTGGAGTTCTGGACTTCAGCAAAACAGTGGTTATCACATGGTTTTACTACTAATGCACAAACTAATTTCCAAATGAAAGATAGCCCATGAAATGATGTGATAAATAGATATGCAGTGCAAATTCTGCAAAAGCGTAGTCAGTGTTGCAATGACCAAAACAATACATGTGGATGAAGGAACAGGAGAATATGATCTCTGCATTTTTACATGCTATATTCCCCTTCATTTCAAGGTATTTTGAGTAAGCATCTGCCCTTGGATAACAGGCAGGAATGACAATTGTGAGTAAATTCGTTATCTAAAGCTTCAAAACAATTCTCTGACCCAAATGATTTTCATTTTTAGCATTATTCATTAAATGTTACATCTCTCATTAGAACTGTATATACCAGTCAGCACTTCCTATATGAGAATTTCCTTAAAATGGTTTCCTCGAAATTGTTATATACATCAGCTTGTACTTAATGTGCTCTGTGTGTGAGCATGTTACTGGGATGAATGCACACCGTTACAGAGTTTTGATCATTTCCAGTCTTTCTAAAGAGTCAATTTAAGTTGGTAATTTTATTTTCAAGCCTGCTATTCCTTTGTTTTTAGACAATGTAGCCAATACCAAGATTAAAGCTTGAAAACTTAACTAATTTTCATGTGTTTTAGCTACTTCACTGTACAAGACAGTTTTTGACCTTGAAAGATAATTGCACAGTTTTTCTTCTATTAAGAACCCTTCCTACCCTCTCAATAAGTTAATAAGTATAGAAGCCCAACAAATAAAGCATGTAATGTCAGTATTATGAAAGTTTAATCATTGGTCATTACAGTAGAACACAGTAATTTAATAATTGCTCTGTGAAATGCCATTAGTGCATGTTAACTAACTGCCATTGAATGCTAGGCATCTGAGGAAACATGTAATATCACTCCAGAGCCCAACAATAGTCACTCTTTTTGTACTTCAAATAGCATTCCTCCAAAGAAGTTTTACCTACCCCAGAGTCGAACACAGAAGTGCCAGCTCAATTAAGGGAAAGCGAGTAGTTTAGTTTCCTGGACAGCTGGACTTTGAATAATCTTACAAACAACCTAAGAGCAGAGCCATCCTTGGGTACTAGGTCTTCGTTACACTCAGCACAATGAATGTTTGTTTCCTGTCCCTGATGTATTACAAAATGTGATACCCTCTCTCATTCTATATTGTGTTAGATTACAGCGGTGTAATGGGCTGCTCCTTCCTTTGATCACTCAGTAGTCTTATATGGCTTGGTCACATCCTCTAGGTGTGTGTATGGTACTGCAGGTGTAACTCAAGGGGGGGTCTTTATTAACACTTTTGTCAGCTGTGATTTCTGAGAAATGAGGATCTAATCAAGAGAAACAAAAGGAGGTATTCTTCAATAGAATTCTGAAATAAGAGATTTAAGTATATCAAATGTAGTTTTTAATTCCAGAATTTTCTGCCTTTGTTCTACAAAATCTCCTGTTGTTCAGATACTTAACTTCTTTTTACTTGTGATTTGGAATACTTCAAGTTTGCATCTGAATCTGAATTTTAGCTATGAGCAGATTAACCTGCAGAGTCAGGACCTAAAACCTTAGTCATTTAGCTTTGACTTGTATGGAAATATAGTGACCAATTACATGCATACTTTGAAAAGCAAACCCCAGACTCATGACAGACAAAATCAGAAACTCTGTAGTGTGGCATATCAAAAACATTCATACCTCTCATCTTTTAGTCCTGTGTTTCTTTTTGTTTTGTTTTTTTTTAGCTGCTGGTATTAGGTTATTCACTCATGAAACAGTACGATGTAATAAATTGCTGCTGCTGCTACTGCCTCCCCTCTGTGCTGTAAGGCTGTTAGAATTTCAGGACAGGTAAATACATTAGTGAAAAAGTCCTGTTGTTTCTACAGTTGATTTTCATCACTGAGACATTTCATTAAGCATCTCAAATCTTAAAATGACCTGTTTATTTCCCACCAATACAGTTTATAATGAAGTCACAACTTAGTCTTTTGAGATTTTCTCAAAAAAAATCAACAAACTACTCAAAGAAACAAAAAAAACCAAACCAAAATATAATTAACTTTTCTGCAAAAAAAGAAATAGGATGCATGGGATGAATAAGTCTCCTTGGAAAGCAAATCTTCCTTCCTTGCTATTCATTTCTCCCAATGCAAGACTTCCAGTAGAAAAATGTTGAGCTTTTCTTCAATAAAAACAAATAGCCACATGATCTACTTTGAAGAGATGTGAATGACTATAATATCTTAAGTAAAGTCTTTATTAACTAACTATCCTTAATAAACATTTGACATAAAATAGTATGTGTCTTTGAGCAGTTAACACATAAATATCCGGAGAACATCTGCAACAGTAACAGAAAAATATTTCATATTATGAGAAAAATAATATATGAACCACATATTTTTCTTACTATAGACTATGAAGTTGAGATTCAGAGTGTTATGATATAATATCCTTGAACTCAATATTCTCAATGAGAATGTTGGCAAAATGCAGATGGGAAGGAGTTAATCCTCTAAACTACCATTAACTAGGAAGCAGTGATTCAACAATTAGCTAACGGGCTACAAAAGGAAGAAATATTAAGGGTTAAATATGCATTACTATTAACATTTTTATTATCTTGAAGTTTTGAGCAATTCATTGGTCCCACCATTAAGATAACAACAATATATAAAGTCTTAGCAATTTGTTCCTTAAAAATGGGTACCAGGATAAAAATAAGGAGCACTTCAACACAGTGTCATCATTAAGTCAGAATAATTACCAGAAGTTTCACATTGGCATAAAATCAGTCAAATAACCATGTAAGTTTTGTGACTTGACTTTTGATGAAGTTGCTGTCTCTGTGAATAAAATGGAAAGAGGAGTAGGAAATTCTGATTATATCTATACTACCAGAAAGTTTCTCAGCACAGAATGGTTGCACAGGTAGTACCTTTTAAGTTATTCCATGAAATGATAAAAGCAGTGCAATTCATTGTTGAACATTTCTAACAAGAAGTCTGAATCATGTGGGCTTCAAAGGACATCTGTACCTGTTTTGTATACCTATGTATGGTCAAAAAGTAATTCTTAGATGCTACAAAATCAGAACCAGTGAGCTGGCATTCACCTGTCAGATGGTTTGGTAGTGATCTGGACATAGCAGATTAAAGGTAATAATGATTCACTGGAGGGCAATAAAATATTTCTGTTAGATTTCAGTAATTCATCCAAATTTAGAAAAAAAAAGCATATAGGAAATCTGCTCTGTAATTTTCTAACTTACCATGAAGTCTGGGCAGATTTGAATGTTTTTAAAAGACAGCAGTTTTCTTTGTTTCTGAAATGGATGTTTAATGGCTTTGAATCTGCTCACAAGAGTTCTTACTCAACAAAACTTCGGGTTTCTGATTGCTTGTATTTATCCCTGTGGTGTTTTCTTTTCTGGAATAAACATTAAATCAGTATTCCCATACTGATCCCAGCATCCACATTAAACTAGGATTTGTTAACCTATCTTCAGTGAAAATGCTGTGCTTCTGGTTTTGTTAGGTTCTTTCTAAGAAACAGAACTCAAGATACTGTCTTTACTATGCACAGCTGTAAAACCTTTCCAGCAATTTACCTTTATTCTGCTTCATAAGAAGTGTCTTTGTAAGCAATAGAGTCTGTACACTATAGTGCAATGCGTTTAGTCAAGTAAGAGTAAAGAATAATGGATGTTACTTTATGTTTTGAGGTTAAGGTACTCTCTTTGTTTTTTTATCCTGGACAATTAATTTTATGAGTTCTTCCAATATGTAATATAATCAATGATAATAGTGCAGCAGATAAAGTTATTATTGATCTTTGTGCATATCTTGGCTTTCAAGTAAGAGTTAATTGCAATTTTGTGCTGTATGAGATTTTTGAATTCATAGATCAGTAAGCAACAGCAGCAACAATCAGGTGTTGGAGTAGAGATAGTTTGTGAGAACACACTGTTTTGGTTTTGGTCACAGCTGGCATCTTTATGGGCCAGTGTGGATGCTACTTAGAAAAGAACGTGTGTTGTAATAGCCTAAATAGTTAAAACAAACAATGCTGTAAATGTCATCCAGAATTATAACTCTCTGAATGTCCGAAAAGGAACACTACACCATGAACTGACTGTGTTTTGCACCCTTCTGCCAACTCAGTATCTCCCCTTCAAACACCCTGTATTAATCCAGTCACTAGGGGAATGCATCGAGCTAGTACTTCCAAGAATTAAATATAGGATAGGAAGTAGTCTCAACTACAGAAAATTAATTGCAGATGCTTTGTTTACTCTTTCTCACTTTCCCTTTGTATCAGTACTGCTTGTATCCTTCCTTAATAGTGTTGCTAGGTGTTGTTGGCAAAATGGATCAATCATTCTAGAAGTCATATAAGGTTTAGATTACTGTTTTGTTTTTATTTTTATTTTCACCAGCTTGAAGAGTGAAAGTGAGTGAAACCCGGGAAAGTTTAGAAGTGTACCACCCTAGGTTATAATAAGCTCATGATATTACTTCTTGCAGAAGGTTGTATTCTTGGAATTTAATTTGACAAGCACTGATCTGCAGACATTGTTAAAATTCACTGTGTGGCCATTTGAAAGCTATTGTAGGCTCTGCTTCTCTTTCATTGACATCTTTCATTGACACCAACACAGCACTTTCAAAAACTCTCTGATAAATTCAAAAGGCATGGGTGGATGAAGTGCTGAGGGACATGGTTTAGTGTTTGATAGGAACGGTTGGACTCAATGATCTGGTGGGTCTCTTCCAACCTAGTTGTTCTATGATTCTATGATTCTATGAAAACATTTGGCAGTTGTTTATACATATATATAATTTTGAACTCATGTAAATTTTAAAACAAGGTGCAAAGCATACAAAGTCATCCCTGTTTTTGAAGAAAATCCTGTCTACTCTCAAATGATAGCTTTCTGCTTTCTCAGGAAAGGCTTATTAATAGACTGTATCTCCTATTTTCTTGCTTTTAAGGCTATGAGTCATTTCTGTTCTTCACTCCCTTGTGTACAAAGTGGGCATGCACTGTTAGTTTTACTGAGACATAATTTCTGCTGCCTTGAAAACCTCTTAAATTTGGCTTTAGGAATTAGAAACATAGCTTTGAAGCATGCTCAGTTTCAGAGTCCTACAGTCTGTCAGCACTTCCTGACTGCAGTTTGGAACACACAGTTTTATTAAAGTAAGCATTTCTTCATCATGAATTCTTTACATAATATGTGCACAACCTATGGTTAATGGTGTGGAGATATTTTATTGCAACTTTCTCTTCTAAGTAGATGTGTTTCTAAATTATTTTGCCTAAAGCATCTGTTATGCCTCCCGTAACTCATTCAGTATTAAATCCCACTTTCATCTACACTCTGAACTGTATGAAGCATATACAAAGTATCTCATCTTGTTTAGTGTTGCCTTATCCTGCCTTTGCCAGGGCTTTTGGTAAGGAATACTTTGTGGTTATCCAGTCGCATTAGATGATTTGAACTCCAGCCAGGGCAAAATAATGTGCAAAGAGAAGAATTAATAATGATGTAAACTAACAACATAGTGTACTGGAATTTGGTAGTAGACTGACAAATACATAAAAGAAAAGTGTACTTAATTATAAACCAGAAAACCCTTTTTCTACCTCAGATAACTGTGATCTTCTAACACGATGGCAGGCACAGAAGCACACTAAAACTAGTATGCCTTCAGTTGTGCCTTATTAAATGCAACTCCCTTTTGAGTATCCTTCATCAGAGTATACTTTCATTGATGTAACATTTTACTTCTTGGAGCCAGTTTTTCCTCTGGTCTACCAGTCTCTAGACAGTTTTAATCCTTTTCTCCACAAAGTATAAATTTCTTACTCCTTCTCTAAGAGAAGGTTGACCACACCTTCAAAGTAATATATGGCTTTACTTAGAGATGCAAACATCTTGCTGGGCTCAGTATAAATTTTTGTACTTAAAATGCTAACTGTGAACTCCTCATTTCAGCAAAGGATGAAACCCTCCCCTCTCTTGTTGGTTCACTGAAACCAACAGTGTGAATTATGACTTATCCCAGATGATTTAGCATGCCATATATCATTTCACATATTAACTGTCTTTCTACATATACACTGTGAAAAGCTGGAACTTACCAGAGGCTCTCTGTCTCAGTGGGAATGAACTATTTTGACATGAAATTAGCTTAGGATGAACAGCCTTTATCCTCTTTTTCCTAAATATACTGTAGTAGTATGAGTAAGCCAGCTCCTTCTAAAGTCTGTTAAACTCTGGGGGCCATGCAAAAAAAGTGTGAGAAAAATCTTACACTACAAAATAGCAAAGATTGGAAGGAGGTCTTTATTTCTTTGTTATAGACCTATTAATCCTTTGACTGTTCAGAAAATTATTTAGGCAGTTGCAGTACTTTTATATTCCAGTGATTTGATGCACAATTTTTATTTCCATCTGCCCTCATGTTCTTGGTATTTTGAAAAAAATCTTGCATTTTGAAAGGACCAGGCAGTTAGAGTTGAAATAGTAAATTAATTTAGTCTAAAACCAGATTTGTTTTCTTTATATGTCCTCTGACTTCTACTACCTCTTCTGTTATCTGTTCAGGGAGATGCTTAATTGATCACAGTCTTTTAGCATCCAGAAGTGATGTATTTGGTTAATGTATGGATCTGCATTGCCTCTCCATTCAAGATATGAATAACCTCATAGAAACAAAGCCCCAAAAGATGAAATTAGATATATATTTATGGACATGGAGATACTAATTTCTACAGTTATAACAGTGCTTTAAAAGTCAACAAAACATGCACAACTTCTTATTGGATAACCGGTTTGGCTTGGTTCTCTATACTCAATAATCCAGTTTCTGGTTTTATGTATATTATACAAAATTGGTACCATCACATAAGGGAACAAAAGAGACTGAGTTAATATTACTTGCAAAGAAAATTGAATTGGTGGCTAGTAGTGATAAATCAGAGACTAACAGGTAATCAACTTTTCATTTTAATTCTACTCTATGAAACAGTCTTTTAAGTCAAAGGAAGGGAATACTTTTAGATATGTAAAATACAGCAGATACTTCTGTACTGCTTATCATGGATCTTACTTTCAGCACTCTAAAAAAGCAATGTATTGCCATCTGAGCTGTGCTACATTTGTAAACTAGAAACTAGAGTTAATGGTTGAAGAATGACAGGTGTCTTTTTGATAGGGAGGAAAAGAATCTTGATTTAGTCTTTCAGAACTGAGAGAAATAAATTGTACTTCTGCTTTGTTAACTTGTTTTGGATTGAGTTCAAGTCATCAAAACAATAGCAGCCATTTCAAGGCACATCTTTTTTCAGCAATACACCTTTTGCAACATTTACTCATTCAGTATTAAATTTATCTTGTTTCACATTTTAGATAATTTATGTTGTACTACACCAACTGTGCCCTGAAAACCTGGCTCTTAATTGCATATTATACAATGAGACAGAGTAGCTTGTAGACTGCGATGTGCAAATTTTGCCTTCACAAGCATGTACAGGCTTCAGCAGTGCCTTGGGATGAAAGTATGAGTCTGAATAAACAGACAATATGGTAAGTGCACTTAAAAGCAGGAATGTGAAAAAAAAATAGGGTCCAAGGGTATAATTGATACAGAAGATCCCACCTGTAATTGTTAAGTGTTGTGCAGAAGATTCCTTGAGGAGTTTAATAAAAGTTTACAGCAATGAACAAAATACTATGCTACATGTTCACGTACAGTATAATTTATATGGTGGTATCACTTTGTAAATATACCCTACCTAAATACTATTCAAGTACTCTATAAATTTGGATTTTCACATCTTGATCCTAAGTATCTGGAACATTCCCTAGTCCTGTGGCTTTGTCTATTATTTCTTTGTCATTATTTCTATTTACCCATCAGAAATATACATCTCATTGATTAAAACATGACTGTAAACTTGATGGAAATAAAAAACAATCAAGCTTGTGAATATCTCTTTTTATTTTAACCTCCTACTATTAAATCATTATATTTGCTTTATGTTTTTGTTCCTTCTCATTTATTGCTGGATTTGTGTTTTCTTATATCATGTGGATCTGTTACTTGACAAGAATGAACTAACTGACTTAGTGGAATTTATCCTTTGTTGATGTCTTCAAATTACTTTGACATTTTCAATGCTATATGAAATTACCTTAACATTCCCCTGTAGTTCAAAGTGTTACAGTCAGTTTAAAGAAAAATCTTTGTACTGCACATATATCAGCTATATTGTGTTGGAGGTCACAAATAAATTCCAAGTAAATTTCACTTTTCCTTATCTTATTGCAGCTATAGGAGCTTTTTTAAATCCTGGTAGAGAATTTTTGTCAGTCCTTTTTGTTATTTGTGATTATATTTTATACTAAGAGCATTAATTTTAGACTTAATTTAGTAGGATTCTTTAAGAAACAAAATATACCTCAGAAAAAAATGATACAATAATATAAGTGACTTTATGCAGGAAGTATTTCTTAATGTGCTATAAATTAGCTTAACTCTACTGACACCCAATAAAATTATGCTAACCTACACTAGCTGGAGGTATGGCACATTATGCAAATTTCCTTTTAGCTATGGTCTCTTTTCTTCCATATTATCCTCCCCACCCCAGTGTTTCACCCTACCTCATCTTCTGTCTTACACTCCTTCTCATCCCACGTCTCCTTACTCAAACAGAAGTTGTTAGTTTACCTCATCTGAACTTTTTATTCTCCTTGCCCCAAACCAAGTACCTTCTGCTATGTCTCCTGCGTAATATAGCATTTATGAGGAGCCTTTATCACACCACTTCAGTTTCTGCCTTCAAATAATTTCCTTAACTTTGCTTCCCATTATCCTTGCTAAAAACTGTGCAGCATTAAGGCTGCTCTGAACTGCTGTGCTGACCTATTTCCTTGTCATTCTGTTTGACAATGTTTGCTGCTTGTCTCTTGCTGAGTTCACAGTGTGTAGGATCTTGAAACAGAAAATATATAACTATTTCTTTGTGTTGAGTTTACAGATCAAGTACCTTATTAAAGCTCTCTGATGCCAACCCAGGCAGAAGAAATAAATTAATCTACACTCTACTGGATTTGCTCAGTGTTGTAAATTCCTAGTTCATGAATCACAGACCGGTAGGGGTTGGAAGGGTCCTCTGGAGAACATCTAGTCTTATGTCCCTGCTAAAGCAGGTTTACCTAGAGCAGGTTGCACAGGAATGCATGCAGATTGGTTTTGAATAACTGTAGTGAAGGAGACTCTTCTGCCTCCTTGGGCAACCTGTTCCAGTGCTTCATCACCCTCACAAAAACATTTTTTTCCTCATGTTCATGTGGAACTTCCAGTGCCCCAGTCTGTGCCCATTGCCCCTTATCTTGTCACTGGACACCATTGAGAGGAGTCTGGCCCTATCCTTTTGACACTCATCTTTAGATATTTATAAGCATTGTTAAGGTCCTCTCTCATTCCTCTTTTCCAGCCTAAACAGAACCAGGCTAAACAGATCCAGGTCTCTCTGTCTTTCCTCATAAGAGGGATGTTCCAGTCCACTAATCATCTTTGTGGCCCTCCAGTGGACTCGCTCCAGTAGTTCCTTGTCCATCTTGAGCTAGGGAGTCCAGGACTAGACACAACTGCACAGTACACTCTATGTGGACTCCCTAGGGTAAAGCAGAGGAGGAAGATAACCTCGTAGGACTGTTGGCCATACTCTTCTTAATGGACCCAAGGGTACCATTAGCCTTCTTGACCACAAGGGCACATTGCTGGTTCATCATTAGCTTGTTGTTCACCATGACTCCCAGATCTTTTGCCACAGAGCTGTTTCCCAGCAGGTCAACCCCTAATTGCAAACAGAACACCATACAAAATGCATTTTAGATGGAAGTCACAAAAAAACCCAAACGTAGGAGTTCCTTTACTTTTTCTTGTTATTTTGTCTTTTTTCCTTTTTGTCCTATGTTTTAAGGAATTTATGAATCCCTTAAAAATAATCATTAAAAATTTCCTGATACATACTCGTTTATTGTATAAATTGTTGTCATTCTGATGCCTAAATGTCTCTCAAATGTGGGTAAGAGGAGAAGGAGAAAGTGAAGAGTTATCGATATACAAATATGTACAAATATCTTCCTTAGACTTTGGAAATATGTTCAGTTTTATTTCTGTTTAGCACTTCTGGTGTAGCTATGCAGATGACCAGAGAGCACAATGCCACACATTTTCTATTTCATACATACCATGTCTTGATAGGCACAAAAAAGTCTTCTCACACTGGGACTTGTTTTTTCTCTCTATGCACAATTCTGCAGAGTTCATATCTGAGGTAGATAATGCTGATTTCACCTGTTATTGTTTCTCTCTTTCTGCACTGCTGCATGTGATATCCTAACTAATTTTTTCATATTTATGTTCTCATGACTCAGTTGACTTCAAAAGATTCACAATTCAATCCATACTAGCAGCATCTTTGCTTGGAGAAATGTGACTATTTAAAAAAAAATTTAATAGCAAAATTCTTTGATTTTATCAAGAAGCTCTCTGTAAGTCAGAGTGACTTTGAATTAGAAATATTTTATTTGGAAAAGCACTATCAGATTTTGGTTTTACCTGTTGGAATTTTAAATGTCAGAAAATATGCTTATACTTATTATATGCCATTAGGATTCTCCTTCTAATGAAGAATTCATGCTTGCTATTTTTCACTGAAGATTATATAAACAGAAAACTGAAGAACTGATGAAAGTATACTGTAATGTTTTTACAAAGGAAATAAGAACTAGCTTTTTCATTTCTTTTGAACTTTATTTTTTAATTCTTATTAATTTGAGCTCCAAATTATTAATGTTTATGCAGATTGCTGAAGCTTCATCAAAAGTCCTTACAGCATAATGCAATTAAATTTCAGTTGATTAGGCAATTATAAATAAATGATAATTTGTTCTATGTGAACAATGCACTCAGATAAACTGGTTTGCAGAACTAATGTGATAAAAGGAGTGCTGCGGGAGGGTTGTCACATCTATTATGCAAACTTAGAAAATCCTTGGAATTTGGAACTTTTTAACATTCTGTTCTCCTCCTGGCTTCTACTGATTTTCTGATAGCAAAAATAAGATAAGATGTAAATTATTGCTCTTTTTTTCCCCCTCTTTAAGTTAATTATTCACAATAAGTCATGGCTAGGAGACATTTGCATGTTTAATTCAAGCTTAGTTTTGGAAAAAATCCATGCTTTGTACTTTTCAAACATTTTAATTAAACTAATGGCATTTATGAACACGAAATAAGTAATAAATGCATTTTATTTGTTCAAGAGATTAATGATGGATGATAATATTCTAATTTGGAACAGTTTTCAGGTTCCTTAAAGTCTCCCAAAGATTTTAATGTTTAATGTAGAACAATGCATTTCTAACTTTAAAGTTAGAAATGCAGCAAATAATAAACCTCTTTGTATTGTTGTTGCTTATCATTTCTAATAAAGATTAATGTGTAGGCAGAACATGCAATCTAAAACAAATGGTAAAATATGTAGACCATCTTTATTATGCTTTATAAGATGTGCATTTATTTGAAAAAAATGAATAATGAAACATTACCTGCTGCATCCTGAGATGGGCATATCTGACCAGGTTTTCTGAAAAGGGAGAATATTTATTTATGTCTGTATTTAATGGATAGGTGATACTGCATAACCAGTTCTTGCTAATGAACCTTAAAATGTGATGTGAGCTCTAAAATGGCACTAATTACTGTCTTATTGTTATATCTTCTTCCTGTTCGTGCTACCCTGGTGACTTCAGTAAAATTATTCCCCACATACTGTAAACCAAATGAAGAAGATGTAATCACTTAAGTGAAGCACATGTTTAAATATTTTGAAATACTTCAGTCACAGGCTTTTTTTTTCTCCTAGAATTGAGCCTAATTGAAAACAGGACACATCATTGTCTGAATTAAGAGTTACATATATTGCCGTGAATGGAAAAATCACATTGATAGGCGAACTTCATTCACTAGTATTTTGTTGGTTTTTCCCTTCAACTTCAACTCATTTTGAATTCAATATAGTTTTTTTTCTGGCCAAACCAAGATGCAACTTTTAGTCCAGTTTTTTAAGTAAGAGAAGTTGATCCAACTCCTTGGCTGTCTGCTGTTAATAACTATTATATCTGTTGACACACTGAAACCTAATTTGAAAATTCAAAAATAAATACATCTTTGTTAGCTTTTTTTTTTATAAACCATGGCTATGTATAGAATATGGCTAAAAATATACACATATTTGTTCTCATCCAAGATTTCGTGGTTGTACACATTTTTCTTCATCACATCCTCATCAATTTGCTTAAGGTAGAAGAGAGCATATACAGACTTGATGTAGTATAAATGTACACATATACCAGAAAGAAAGAGAAATTAATCCTTTGCTTCCTAGGACGTACTACATATTTTTTCCTCTTTAAAAACTGAGATGCAATACGTTTTTCTGAAAATTATATATATTTTATAAAATCACTTTAACATTTCCTTTTTCCAACATTCACATGTTAAAGTAAGGGTTCAAACCTTTTGAAATTGAAAGCTGTTTATAAAATATTTTTCTAAAATTTTAAATGTGCTTAGTAGTATTTAATTCCAAAGTATTGCACATGATTCATTTTATGTAAATTATTTTTTCTTTTATACCAAATTATAACTATAGCCACATTTTCCTGGTATGTTTTATGTTTTGATGAATCAGTGTTTTTTGATAGAAAAGACATTAATTGACAAAACATGTGAGCAACTCTTCTGTACACATGAGATACAAGTCATACTGACAGGAGTGTGAAGGATTATCATTTAGGTATGGATAAACAAAGTAAAATGAAGAATCCAGGCAGGAACAATGATATCTTGCTTTTGATTATTTCATTAAAAAAAAAGGAATACACTGCTCATTGTTTATGACAAATCACATTCTTTTTCTTACCTCGGGTTATAAAAACTTAATTATCTGAATATTCTTCCATTGATTTAATACATACTGGCAAAGAGTTCAGAAGTATATTTTCCAGCCCATTTCATAGTTCAGTATGGATGGGTCTGGTGGCAGGATTTCATTTGTCTTCCCAGCAACAGAATTGATCCTGCAATCCGAAATGTTTAAAATGCAGTTTGTTTCTTCATAACTTTATAGCTTTTAAAATGTAGTTTGAGTAGTATTGTTATTCTTTTATTGTACTAAGATAGGCCACACATTCTACCAAAAAGAGCTAGCAACATATAGCAAGAAGCATTCAGGTTTGATCAGTCTTCTGATCATTCATCTGCCTTGCTAACACTAGTTATGGGCAATTATTGATTTTTTTATTTTTATATATATATATAAATAGAATGGGCCTATGAGCTATTTTGCTGGTTTCCAAATTGTTGTGAACAACCTTCTCTAATTTCTCACACGCAGAGACACCCACTTTCATATGCAATATACCTTCTTGTTTCTGGTTGCCAATGTGATAGATTATGGTTGATAAACAAATGGAAACTGAAATAGGGGTGCGGATTTTTCAACTGTACTTCTGTGGAGTTCTTTTTTTCAGAAGAAATGTCTGTCAGCGTGACATCATGGCAAGGTTATGTAACTGTTTGGATGGTCGGGCCCAGAGAGTGGTGGTAAATGGTGTTAAGTCCAACTGGACACCAGTGACAAGTGGGGTTCCCCAGGGCTCAGTGCTAGGTCCAGTCCTGTTCAATGTCTTCATCAACGACCTGGATGAAGGCATTGAGGGTACCCTTAGCAAGTTTGCAGATGACACAAAGCTATGTGGAAGTGTTGATCTGCTGGAGTGTAGGGAGGCTCTGCAAAGGGATCTAAACAGGCTGGACCGCTGGGCAGAGTCCAATGGCATGAGGTTTAACATGGTCAAATGCCGGGTCCTGCACTTGGGGCACAACAACCCTATGCAGAGCTACAGACTGGGAGAAGCCTGGCTGGAAAACTGCCAGGAGGAGAGGGACCTGGGGGTGTTGGTCGACAGCCCAGGTGGCCAAGAAGGCCAATGGCATCCTGGCTTGTATCAGAAATGGTGTGACCAGCAGATCCAGGGAGGTGATTCTCCCTCTGTACTCAGTACTGGTGAGGCCGCTCCTTGAATACTGTGTCCAGTTCTGGACCCCTCAGCACAAGAAGGATGTTGAGGCTCTGGAGTGAGTCCAGAGAAGAGCAACGAGGCTGTTGAAGGGGCTGGAGAACAGACCCTATGAGGAGTGACTGAGAGAGCTAGGGTTGTTTAGCCTGGAGAAGAGGAGTCTGAGGGGAGACCTCATTACTCTCTACAACTACCCGAAAGGAGGTTGTAGAGAGGAAGGAGCTGGCCTCTTCTCCCAAGTGACGGGGGATAGGACAAGAGGGAATGGCCTCAAGCTCCGCCAGGGGAGATTTAGGCTAGAGATTAGGAGGAAGTTTTTCATGGAAAGGGTCATTGGGCATTGGAATAGGCTGCCCATGGAGGTGGTTGATTCACCTTCCCTGGAGGTGTTTAAGGGACGGGTAGATGAGGTCCTGAGGGACATGGTTTAGTGTTTGATAGGAATGGTTGGACTCGATGATCCGATGGGTCTCTTCCAACCTGGTTGTTCTATGATTCTATGATTCTATGATTTTGAGATCTATTTACTGGCTGTGTCACAGACAGGTCTTCTGTTTTGCTATGATTCTGTTATTCTATGATTCTATAATTATTTTGACAGAGAATAAACATAGGGAATTAGAAAAAAAAATCCTTTGACAACTTGCATAAAAAGGACATTTGATGATGTCATTTTATGTTATGCGTGCAAATGATCATTTTTTTTGCCAATAGGGGGTCCTGTTCAAAGTTGGATCTTACTCACACACTTAAACATAACATTACATACACAGACACACACAGACTCATTTAAGTTGATATTTAGATGTTTTATCTTCTTATGTCCTTTAAGGTGATTGGTGACTCACTAGATGATATTACATTAGTGCATGCTGCCTTTTGTCATTAGGAATCCTAAACATAACATCACCGCTCTCTGGTGCTTTCACTCCATGGTCCAGTATTTCAGTTACAAGTACGCTGACATAAATCAGCACTCTGCAGACCTATCACTTTCACAAAGGGGTAGAGGAGGTGCTGGAGCCAGCCCTACAAATACTTGGAGCAGAAGCAAGAGGAGGTTAGAGATTAAAAGTTTTCAAATTTAGTACATTCTGATTACTTCTGTATTGAAGGACAGTGCAGCATAAATTGAGACCAGGTTTTATTTACTACGACCTGCCAGGGATCTAGAACTGTGTGTCCACACTGCATCTCTACTGGCAACGAAATCAGACAGATGCCAAACATTGCTGCATGCATACCAAGCAAGCAAAGACAAGAAACTAGTGGAGTAACATGCATCTGCATTGCAAGTGCAATTGTACCCTGGCCTCTGACTTCAACCTCTGTTCCATTAAATAGTCAAACCTTTTCAGTACACTAGCAGAGACCTCAAGTACATAAAGCAAGACAAAAATAAGCCTATAGTGCGCTAAATCACTAACATATTCTACATATTTTTATGGAGTTTGTCTATAGTACATTTCAGCGTTTATTGAAATTTGACTTTAACATGTTTCCTCACTGCTGGATCATCATTGCTAAATCTGTGAGTCAACAATAGAACAGTGATTCATGCAGGACTTGGTAGAACAGGAAAAGAAATGGAAAGGCATGTGAAAGGTCTTCCATGATCAAATCTGAAATAGCTTGTTATACTTTTCACCAAATGTACTGGTATCATGATGTGTGGCAGCCCTCCTCCCCCACAGCTGCAATTATAGAAAGTACACTCTCTTAATGGGTACTATAAATTTCAGATTAAGAGACCTTCCCAATTTTTTCTTTTTTTTAGTAGCAGTAGGGCATCCACAAACCCATCAATTTTTACCTATAATAATATTTTTAGCAGACATGCCCAGGACTGAAATTTTATACAATGAAAATCAAATCCTGAGTTAATAAAAATAATTATGGACCTATTGATACAATAAGATTAGCATGATAAGAATGTAGGTCTTCTGCTAAGCTAATTATTAGACCTTTCTTCATAGAATCATAGAAGTTTTCCCTTAAGATTCTGGCTTACAATATGGTCAACCTAAATTGTTGTTGGTTGACCAGTAGCATTAGAAGAAAAGACAGTGTATCATGAAGGAAGTTGTCTTCGAGAATGGCGAATGTCTGCTTTTCTTGGCAGAAATTTTGTAAATGGTAGGAATGGCCTCCAGCTCTGCCAGAGGAGGTTCAGGCTGGACATTAGGAAAAAAAAAAATCATGGAAAGGGTCATTGGGCACTGGAACAGGTTGCCCAGGGAGGTGGTTGAGTCACCTTCCATGGAGGTGTTTAAAGGACAGGTGGATGAGGTGCTGAGGGTCAAAGTTCAGTGTTTTATAGGAATGTTTGGACTTCATGATCCGATGGGTCTTTTCCAACCTGGTGATTCTATGATTATGTGATGAAATAACCACTCAATAAATATTGATTTATTTGATAAGGGTTTGTTTTGAGAACTGATTGGATAGAGTGCTTGCAGTAACTCTTCAAAGATGCAATAAACTTTCTACTGGCTAGTACAAAATAAATATTTATTTATAATCTTTAATAATGCTTGAAATACACAGTCTCAGATGAAAAGCTAAAAAAAATCAGGAGTCATATCAATGACATTGCTTAAATGAGGCTTGGAATCTCCATCCTAATTTTATAATCCTTCCTTATATTACAATGAAGATACTGAATAGTTCAAATCATTACAGTTTTATCTTCGTATAATCCATGACATAACTTGATGTTACTGAGTGGTCTTTAAGAAGTAGTATAAAAATCTCGTGTTCGTGCTAGTCTGAAAATCTCTTTTTTGAAGCAATACAGTAGGAAGAGATGTGAAAAGACAGAAATCCTTCATGCTATTTTGATTTCATAGGATATAAATTTTAAAAGGATTTAAGTCAAAGGATTTGAGTCAAAGGATTTAATTATTTACATTGGATGAGTAGATACACTAAGAGAATACCATTGTATAAATCTGATTTGGACTGGCATATGAAATGGCATTTTCTGTTTCTAGTTGTAGGCAGCTGCAAAATGGTCTTTGATCACTACCATGGAACACATTCAGCAATGGGATTGTAATGCATGTCTTTATTTAAAGTCTATTAACAGTCATTTCAGTCACAAGCTAACAGCTTAATTTTTTTACATGCTTACAATTTGAGTTATGAAACAAAATCTCTGGTAACATACTGCATCTGTTCTTTAACAATGTCCATACTAGCAAAACAGCTCCTTCATTACTGGTGAAATCTGAGAAAGAACATATGTGAAAAAGAGTCTTCTCTTTGAAGATAAAATGAGATAATATAATGCTCTCTCTGTTTGAGATGAAGAAGTGAAATTATAAAATAGTGGCTTATAAACTAACATATTCTAGCTCATTCTTCAAGTTCTGAACATTACTTGACTGGGATGAGTTTGTGTCAGGAATGTTTTCTCATAAGTGAGGGAATGAAAGAAAAATGCACAGAACCTTCCCCCACACCCCCACCCCAACCAAACAAGATCACAAATTTCCTGACATCACAAGCTACTTTGCTCCACGCCAATACATCTGTATTTCTTTGTTTACATAGCAAAGAATGAAATAAAATATATACTATTTATTGAAAGACGCAGAAAAGATGGACTGAACTATAATTAAAATCCTAGCAGTGGTTGACAGGCAGTATTCCAGAGACTTGTCATTTCCTCTCAGTAGATCGGATTATACCTCAAGAAAACTTTTGCTGATTGGCATGAGGTAAACTAGTGGACAGGTGTTTCTTGGCCCAGAAGGGACAGTAACTTTGGGATTTATGTGCTTGTATTTTGCCTCCTGGTTCAGAGGGTGCCCTGGAGGCAGAGGAAGACTCCCTTGGGTGGGCAGCTTGTGCTGGGATTGGAGTGAGAGAGTGACTCTTGCCATCAATGCAGGAAGGTAGCAAGGGAGTGGGTACTCACAGACGAGCTGCACAGGGACAGCAGAGGGATAATGGTCAAGTTTGCAGATGACACTAAGCTATGTGGAAGTGTTGATCTACTGGAGGGTATGGAGGCTCTGCAAAGGGATATGAACAGGCTGGACCACTAGGCAGAGTCCAGTGGCATAAGGCTTAACACGGCCAAATGCCGGATCCTGCACTTGGGGCACAACAACCCTATGCAGAGCTACAGACTGGGAGAAGCCTGGCTGGAAAACTGTCTGGAGGAGAGGGACCTGGGGGTGTTGGTCGACAGCCGACTGAACATGAGCCAGCAGTGTGCCCAGGTGGCCAAGAAGGCCAATGGCATCCTGGCTTGTATCAGAAATGGTGTGACCAGCAGGTCCAGGGAGGTGATTCTCCCTCTGTACTCAGCACTGGTAAGGCCGCTCCTTGAATCCTGTGTTCATTTCTGGGCCCCTCACCACAAGAAGGATATTGAGGCTCTGGAGCGAGTCCAGAGAAGAGCAACGAGGCTGGTGAAGGGTCTGGAGAACAGACCTTATGAGGAGCGGCTGAGAGAGCTGGGGTTGTTTAGCCTGGAGAAGAGGAGTCTGAGGGGAGACCTCATTACTCTCTACAACTACCTGAAAGGAGATTGTAGAGAGGAGGGAGCTGGCCTCTTCTCCCAAGTGACAGGGGATAGGACAAGAGGGAATGGCCTCAAGCTCCGCCAGGGGAGATTTAGGCTAGAGATTAGGAGGAAGTTTTTCACGGAAAGGGTCATTGGGCATTGGAATAGGCTGCCCATGGAGGTGGTTGATTCACCTTCCCTGGAGGTGTTTAAGGGACGGGTAGATGAGGTCCTGAGGGACATGGTTTAGTGTTTGATAGGAATGGTTGGACTCGATGATCCGATGGGTCTCTTCTAGCCTGGTTGTTCTATGATTCTATGATCTTGAGTGGCGAGCAGGACCAGGGAGAGAAAACCTGTCACTGGAATGGGTTCACCTCCTCCCTTCTCTGCTGCTGTATCCACTCAGCATAGCAATAACCTTCTTAGCCCAGGACTCTTGTCTAAGGATTGAGAGAGGAAAGCCCTCAAAGCTTTGTATTTTAGGTCGGCAGACAATTCCCAAGCCTGGCTGAAGAGCAGAGAGCCATGAGGCTCAGTAATTTTGGTTGAGCAGAGTTAAGGATTTAACTCAGAGCTCAGTTTGCAGACGAATTAAAAGGTGTGCTTGGACTTTGTGTGAACTTCACATATTTCTTTTGAGACAGGTGGTGGGTTTTAGCAAATATTCCTGATTTCCATCTGAAAAAGTAATTGAAGATGCATACCTGGTTACTCATAGTCCCAACTGGGACACAGTCCCCCAGTTAGCTAGTAATCATTTTGGCTGTTCAATTCTAGCAGGTGGCTCAAAGCAGGTTCTTAACTTAAATATACCAAGAATTGTCTTTCTTTCCTGACTGACTAGTTATTCAGTAATGATGTTACTGACTGTATTTACAGTGGGAAGAAAGGTTCAGCTAAGTCAAGCTCAATTTTCTCTTCCAGAGGACGCATGAGTTTCTTGGGGGGAGGAGAGGTGGGGGAAGAGAGGGAAGGCAAAACCTACTAATTTAGCAGTGTAATAAAACATCTATTGAAACATTGGAGAAAATTGATGGAACTGTTCTTATTTATTCATTCATTTTCAGACACTTGCCACTGCTTAATATAAAAATGACTTCATATTTTCCTGCTAGTGAGGTTTTCTGCAAAGCAAGTGCTTCAAGAGTAATAGGAGACTGACACATGATTCCAAACTGAAGGAGCCTGAATCTTATCAGAGCAAAATATCACTTCTTCTTGCCTAATGATACAATTCAAAATTTAGTATTAAATAATCACTTCAAACAGAGATAAACCTGTGAAATGCAAAATTTGATGAGAGAAAATAACTAACTTACTTTAGCACAATTTAATTTGAATTGCCACAGTAATTATTAAACTTTTAGGAAGGTTTTCTTCCTTTATTTTTTTTTCATTGTGTAGTATTCTGGTAGTAAGTACATTGGTATGGTAGAAACTTTCTGTTATTTTTTTAATTTGAATTATTTAAAGCTGTTTGAAATACTTTCCAATTTCCACAATATATTATTTCCTAGTTATGCATATAAGATGTATCGAAATGTTGGGATATTATATAAAATAACAAAGTATAATATAAATAATGCAGTAAAAAAACCCCAGAATCTGATTTTTGTAAATGAAATATAGTGTCAACTATGTTTTGCTTTGAGAATTTTCTCAATAAAAATATAATCAAAATTCAAAACATGATTAAAATCTGTGATCAAAACATGAAACATTTAAATGAAAATATTTGAACAATTTTGTTTCCTCTCTGAAAAAAATGGTTACTCGAAAACATACTGGGAAGAATTAAGTGAAATTTCCTTCCACTGGAGACAGAGATGTGCTATATTTAGTGCTAAAGCAAAACACGTTGCATATGGATTTACCAATGTTTTTATTTTGTTGTTAAAATTTCATTCATCTACAGTTTCTCTGATCCTCCAGCTAAGAAGAACTGAGTATTTCTTCTTTTGAAGACATTTAGTAATTTACTGTAACCAGAATACAAACTAATAAGGCAGAAACATCTTCCCACAACCAAGAGGTGCAAAAAAGGAGACACTGAATCTTGTTGGCAATAATGATCATAATCTGTTGACCAATCTTTCTTCTAAAAAAACTCACCTAAATTTAGACTCTCTTCTACTGAAGACGAGCAGCAGCTTCCTAGCAGCAGCTCAATCCAGGCCATGTGGTGCAGGGAACCACTTCCATTGTTGGGCTCACATCCCATGGAGCTCCTCGTGAGTTCTTGATGGTGGCTGTGTTGCTTTTCACAAGGCTTCTGCTGCTGCTGCCTTCAGTTCCTATAGCCACCTGCTCCAGTGCCTTGCAGCCCCACTGACTGACACAGTTCTATTTGGTAACAATTGAGGAAGTCGCTTTCACAAAATATTTGTTTTGAGAGAGAGTGAATGAAGGACAAAAGCAGTTGCATCTTTTCATAGGTGTAAGCCAAGATTTTGTCTTGTTTTGTTTTGCCCTTCTGAGGGTGATCCTAACTCACCAGTAGGACGATTGGTTTAAAATTAACTTTGCAGATTATGGGGATTTGGCTTTCTAAGGCTCTATTTTCAAGCTCCTTTCAGTAACTGTGAAAACAGGAGTAAAATTGTAATGACATTTGGAAAAAAGAAGACAGAAAACTGTTATGGTGGAAATGTTTAAGACAGGCTCCTGGTCAAAACATGGATGTTCATATAACATGGAGCACCACCCTGCTTGCTTTATATATATGTGTGTTTGATTATTTATGCTTCAAGACTAAAATCTCTCAAGAGATATATAGTTCATTAGTTGTCATATGAGGGTAACCTGGCAATATATGGCAGAATATGTCTTAAGTTTAGCCAACCAAATCTCAGGTTGTGACAAATGAGCCCTTTAACTCTTTCTTTTCTAAACAGAAAGAATACTTCGAAGACAGAGATCACAGAATCATAGAATCATAGAACAACCAGGTTGGAAGGGACCCATCAGATCTTCTAGTCCAACCATTCCTATCAAACACTAAACCAAGTCCCTCAAGACCTCATCCACACATGCCTTAAACACCTCCAGGGAAGGTGAATCAATCACCTCCCTGGGCAACCTATTCCAATGTCCAATGACCCTTTCTGTGAAAAACTTCCTCCTAATCTCCAACCTAAATCTCCTCTGACGGAGCTTGAGACCATTCCCTCTTGTCCTGTCTCCTGTCACTTGGGAGAAGAGGCCAGCTCCCTCCTCTCTACAACCTCCTTTCAGGTAGTTGTAGAAAGTAATGAGGTCTCCCTTCAGACTCCTCTTCTCCAGTCTAAACAACCCTAGCTCTCTCAGCCGCTCCTCATAAGGTCTGTTCTCCAACCCCTTCACCAGCCTCGTCGCTCTACTCTGGACTCGCTCCAGAGCCTCAACATCCTTCTTGTGGTGAGGGACCCAGAACTGGACACAGTATTCAAGGAATGGCCTCACCAGTGCTGAGTACAGAGGGAGAATCACCTCCCTGGATCTGCTGGTCACACAATTTCTGATACAAGCCAGGATGCCATTGGTCTTCTTGGCCACCTGGGCACACTGCTGCCTCATGTTGAGTCGTCTGTCGACCAACCCCCCCAGGTCCCTCTCCTCCAGACAGTTTTCCAGCCAGGCATCTCCCAGTCTGTAGCTCTGCATAGGGTTGTTGTGTCCCAAGTGCAGGACCTGGCATTTGACCGTGTTAAACCTCATGCCATTAGACTCAACCCAGCAGTCCAGCCTGTTCATATCCCTTTGCAGAGCCTCCTTGCCCTCCAGCAGATCAACACTTCCACACAGCTTTGTGTCATCTGCAAACTTGCTAAGGGTACCCTCAATGCCTTCATCCAGGTCGTTGATGAAGACATTGAACAGGACTGGACCTAGTACTGAGCCCTGGGGATCCCCACTTGTCACTGGCCTCCAGCTGGACTTAACACCATTTACCACCACTCTCTAGGCCCGGCCATCCAGCCAGTTTTCTACCCAGGAGAGTGTGTGCCTGTCCAGACCAGACACTGACAGTTTCCGTAGCAAAATGCTGTGAGAAACTGTGTCAAAGGCTTTACTGAAGTCCAGGTAGACCACATCCACAGCCTTTCCCTCATCCAGCAGCCGAGTCACTTTGTCATAGAAGGCGATCAGGTTGGTTTGGCAGGACCTGCCTTTGGTAAACCTATGTTGACTGGGTCTGATCACCCGGTTCTCTTGCATGTGCTTCATGATAGCACTCAAGATCACCTGTTCCTTGACTTTCCCTGACACTGAGGTCAGACTGACAGGCCTGTAGTTCCCCGGATCCTCCCTGCTACCCTTCTTGTAAATGGGAACTACATCAGCCAGTCTCCAGTCCAGAGGTACCTCCCCAGTCTTCCAGGACTGCAGGAAGATGATGGAAAGGGGTTTGGCCAGCACATTCGCCAGCTCCTTCATTACCCTAGGACGAATCCCATCTGGCCCCATAGGCTTGTGGGTGTCCAGTTGGGCAAGCAAGGTTCTTACCACCTCCCCTTGGACCATGGGAGCCTCATATTGCTCCTCTGTTTCTGGGGTTTTTACACAGAGGGAACAGCTTTCTTTACAATTAAAGACTGAAGCAAAGAAGGCATTAAGTACCTCAACCTTCTCATCCCCTGTTACTGTTGTTCCCTCTGTGTCTAAAAGGGACTGTATGGTCTCCCTTTTCATCCTTTTATTCTTTATATATTTATAGAAAGATTTTTTTGTTGTCTTTTACAGACTTAACCAATCTGATCTCTAGTTGAACCTTAGCCCCTCTGATTTTTTCCCTACACAGCCTCATTTCCCTCCTGTAGTCCACCCAAGAGGCCTGTCCCCTCTTCCAGAGCCTATAAATATTCCTTTTTGTCCTAATATCACTCAAGATTTCTCTACTCAACCAAGCTGTTTTTTTTCCCCTGCCGGTCTTTTTTCCGGAACACGGGGATGGCTTTCTCCTGAACTGCTAGGATCTCCTTTTTGAAGAGCTCCCAGCCCTCATGGGCTCCCTTGCCCTCAAGTACTGTCTCCCAGAAGACATTGCCAACCAGCCTTCTAAAGAGTTCAAAGTCTGCCCTCTGGAAATTTAGTGCTACTGTCCTGCTTACCACCCTCTTCACTTCTCCTAGAACAGAAAACCCTATCATCTCATGATCACTAAGTCCTAGGTGACCCCCTACTGCCACATCCCCCACAAGACCTTCTCTGTTCACAAACAGCAAGTCCAGGAGGGCACCTTCCCTTGTTGGTTCATTCACCAGCTGTGCAAGGAAGTTGTCTTCCACGCACTCCAGGAACCTTCTAGACTGATTCCTTTCTGTTGTATTGTACTCATCTAAAGAAAGTAATTAAAATATTTGACTAATGGGATATACTTCATTATATATTATTCTAGGGTGTGGCAGTGCATTAAATGTTATGATTTTTACAGTATATGAGTAAAAACCATGGAGGAGACAGCCCGAGTGTAAAATATCAATATCTAGGCAGAGACAGTAAATGCTAATAGTTATTCCCCTCCCCACCAAAAGGAGACTTGTTCAATAATTAAAATAAGCAATTCATATTTGACTTAAGGTAAAAAGAACTAAAATAATCTGGTTTTTTTTTCACTTGGCTTTGCTTTAGCATTCAAATTTAAGCACAAATGGAAGCATAAACATGCTGTCTTTGAGAGCAGCTTTTACCAGTGTGGCAGTTAACATGCAAATCTGGAACATTAATTTAGCTTACAAATGGCATTGCAGAAAGATTACTGTTGCATCTCCTGTAGTCAGAAACAAAAGATAACTTGTTTCAGAAATAACTATAATTCACAGAGAAACTGGCACAAGTTATTATAGTCTGATCATAGAAGCTTGCACTTTAAACTAGTGCATAGCATTGCTAACTTGTGCAAGCGTAGTTTTTATTACTTTGAAGATGGACACTATTGCAGCAGGATGATAGGTAAATTTAATAAGAGGCACAGAATTTCCCATGGGAAAGCTCAAGCATGGATCTAGAGGAGGCAATGGCAGAAGTTTATAAATTTTTTTTTGCCAAATTTTCCACTCCTTTCAGTTGTGACTTTAGCCTTTTCTTTTGTATAAAGACCTACTAATTGGAAATATCCCCTTGCTTGTAATGGAGTACCGTTTTACAGCACATCACTGATATGATGCAGCAAGGTTGAGGTACTTAATGCCTTCTTTGCCTCAGTTTCTAATTGTAAAGAAAGTTATTCCCCCTGTGTACAATCCCCAGAACTAGAGGAGCAAAATGAGGTTCCCATGGTCCCTGAGGAGGTGGTCAGAGCCTTGCTTGCCCAACTACACACCCACAAGTCTATGGGGACAGATGGGATTCACCCTAAGGTATTGAGGGATTCAGGGTGGACATCAGGAGGAAGTTTCTCATGGAAAGAGTCATTGGGCATTGTAATAGGCTGCCCAGGGAGGTGGTTGATTGACCTTCCCTGGAGGTGTTTAAGGTATGTGTGCACGAGGACCTGCGGGACATGGTTTAGTGTTTGATAGGAATGGTTGGACTCGATGATCCTATGGGTGTCTTCCAACCTGGTGATTCTATGATTCTATGAACTGACATGAATATCCACCGAAGCTGTGACAAGATGAACCCTGTGTGTGAGTGATTAATGTAACGTCTGTCATTAGGATACAAGTAACTCATAGAGACTTCTGCTGCATGAAGTGCAATAAGGGCTAGACTCGTTATATATTTTTGTCCCCTCTTGCATGACAAGACATTTCTGTCTATAGGTTGGTGGAATGGAGAAAAATATTAGATCTTATTTTAAAAATATGATACTTCTTTACACTCCATTACTAATTCCCCGTTAGGGATTTAATTCTCTAGAAGCAGAAGTCTGGGAGTTTCAAGTTATTCTTCTATATCAGCAAAATGAGTTTGGTTCTTCACAGTTTTAGCTGAGCACTTTAATTAATTACATGTCTTATTTTTCTCTTACTCTGGAAAGAGAATGCATTTACATTCTCAAAATTATCTTGAAATTATTATTATTATAAGTTCAGGATATTGTAAACACATGTTTTTCTGAACCCTGCATTACTGAGCAACTTCTGATCAAGGAAGAGGACAGTAGTATGATAATAAAAACTTAATATTAAATTATTAAAGTAGCTAATGATTTCAGACTAGATTCCTGTATTACCTCTCTACAGTAATGATCTTAAGTTCCTAAGATTTGCTGTTTGAAATAAGGCCACAAGAAGTTCGTCTAAAGCATCAATGCCTTTACGAGTAATGAACATGTCTGCAGCAGAGCTAGCTTAGATTCAGTCATTCACATTCCTCAACAGAAGCTTCTTTTCAGGCCCTACTTTTAGGTGCTCCTGGTTTGTGCTTTAGCTTTGCTTCTTTAGACTTGAAGAGCTAGTTTCTGCATTGGATCCAAATAAGTTACACCACAGCCTGAAATAATAAAGTACGCCAGAGATTTCATTTTGTCTCCTTTTATAATTGCAACTATTTCTTGTGTGCACTGTTATTAATGAATTTTCAAGGGTCCTTTCTTATGTCACAGAAAATCATACAAGTACAGATATAGAGGTCTGGGGTTACAGAGGCAGACATGTAAGCATGAAATCATAGCCATGACTTTTACTGTAAGTATTGTTTGAAAACTTCAACATAAGAGAACTTATTTTAAAATTGTATCACTGGTTAGTGTTAAAAAGGCTTTGTTCAGAACTGAACACTGAAAGTAGTTAAAATAAATAGTTATGTCTTTTAAATGTTACCCTTTAGAGTCTCAGTGGATTCTGTGTTCTCTAAGTTAATAAGCTATTTCCCCATCTCAACTTGTATTTCACATAATTTTGTAGGGTTGCGTCTCATACTTGGAAAGCATGACTTTATAGCAGCAATCTATCATTCCTTCAGAGTGCTTAGAGAAGGAATAATACTGTGCAGTTTAGTAATTTGCCTGTGTATTTCAATAACCCACACAAAGTAGTAACAATATTTAACTATCATTTTGGTCATCCCTTCTTCCACTTAGGGAGATGCTACACAAGAAAAGAGACTCAGCTTAACTTCTGGATTATCACTAATTTAGCAGTACTGTCTATTGAAAGACTGTAGTGTAAGGTGTTTTGCTCTTTCCACTTCCACTTTTTTATCATTACATACAAAGCTTTCCTGACTCCTTGATTGTTTGGATCAACATAAGAAAAGGTTTTCAGAACTCACAATGAACATGATGTTTTTCATACAGTCACTTCATTATTCATTTGTGTCCTAATATTTAATCAAATGCAGTCTGGGCTTTTTCCAATTTTTTCTTCTTGCTGTCTACTTGGAATGCAATCATTTTTCCCCATATGGTAGTCACTTTGATTTGTTGTGTTTGCCTGCTATTGTCTTCACTTTAACTTATTGTTGACACTAAAGATTGTTTTTTTCTGTACACTTGTATGAAGGACACCATAAAACATAAATTGTGTTGAATTGCATAATAAAAAGCCTATTAGCGCGACTGCCTTCTTTCAAGGTTGTCATAATGCATCCATTTGGAAAAGAAGCTAGTTCAGTCCCATGTTAAGTGTAATCATTTAAAATGCAATATACCTGAATTGGTTTCTTTCTGCGCATGTAATAGGCAATTCTAAACTTTGTATCAAGGTCATTCTTGCAGACTACCAATAGCTGAAACTACTTCTATGACCCAACTTAATAAAGCATAACTTATGTTGGCTTTAACCTGACTGTATGATTGTCTTAAAGGATATTCCTACCATGCCTAAATTTCATTACGTATGAAAATATTGTAAATCATTCATTTTTTTTTCAGTGTGCCCTCTGTTCTTCTGTGGTTACTATTGCTTTCTTTCACCATTGCTTTGTGACAAAGTGGTGGAGATGGAAACCAGTCTGAAACAGCACCAAACCCACATCTACCACTGTAACAGTCTTACATTGTATGTAGGGACTTTGACTAGGTGAGTGACAATGGTGCCATTTTTGTCTCTGACTAGAGAAGGGAAAACAATGCTTTGTCTACTGAAAAGCAAGCCACCACCATTGCCTACATCATCGGCAAACAGAATTCAGCTTAATACTTATCAAGTTACAGTCCAATTTCCTAAGGAAGCAAGGCATGAAAAGACATTTGGTCTAACCAGTAGGAAGTTAGCAAAGTATAAAAATCCTTCATAAATCAATCTCTGGGACTGCTTTTCTTCACAGAACAACTTGTGTGCTGTGAGTACCTGATAGGAAGTCTGCTGTCCACTCATCTTTTTATACTGCAGATCACAAAAACCAGAGTACATCTTGTTGGTTGAATGTCATTATGGTTATTAGTAATGAAATTAATAAACTTATTTAGTGGCTACATCCAGGGAATGCTGTATTGAAGTATTTATATCTGCAATAAAGATTTGAGTAAGTAGCAAGTACATTCTAAACAGACCTCCAGCCTATTCTAGGCACTACTCCTACACATAATCAAATCACATAGCATGATGCAATTATGTGATCTAAGAAGCCTAGTGTAATAAGAAAAATAATAGAATTGTCTTTTTGTGAACCTCAAGTCAAGAGTAGGTATCTTTAATGATATTCTGCACTTCTTTGCTTTTAATCTGAGCTGTTAGAAATACTTAATGTAATTTAATATAATACTCTTTTATAGATGAGAAAACTAGGATTTGAGACCATCCTGACATAATCAGATAACTAGGGTTCTTGCTTTGCAGTTTCATGCTTAGACAGAAAAGCACACTATCTCCATCATATTATTTGTAACTCTCCATTAGTTCCTATTTATTTCTTTTTCAGCTACAAAGTCCCTGTCTCAAACATATGTATTTACAGTTCCAAAACTGTTCAAGGTATTTGGAATTGAAAGTGTGCTGCAGCATTATGCTCATCTCCTCATGCTCCTGGTCTTTTTGGTGTGGAGCAAGATGTAAAAGAGATGTCTGCAGCATGAAAGACCAGTGTTATTTTGGTATTGCATATTATGAGCTTTGGTCTTCATGAAATGTTCTCCCTAGGCAAAATAGCTTCTGTGTATATATATATTTGCGAAGATTCCTAGAATTTTAAACCATAAAATTTATATGAAACTAAATCAATTCTCTACCTTCTCCTCTTAGAAACTGTTAATTTACATAGCTCCTACCTTGTTAGCAGTCTGTATGACAAACATATTTCTCCAAATAATTTATTCTAGCTTTTTTTTTATGGTAGTCTAAGCAATTCTGAAATAATTTTTTTTACAGATTTTCATTTATCTGCAGAACAAATATGTATCTGTAGGACAAATTATTTTTTAAGTGCATAGTTGCAAATGGAAAAAAAGAAGATAAAATCTACATTTTTTTTGTATGACTTTAAATCCTAGAGAATAACAAGAGAAGCAATCTTACTCTTCTGAACTGATGATTTAATTCTGAACTTGCTTCAAGAAAAATGGGAAAAGAGAGATGATAATGAAATAGCAGCAAGGGGAGGAGGATTCTTCCTGGGAGCAGGTAGTAAGAGCTAGTGAACAGTCTAGGGTGTTACCGACACCTTCAAAGTGATATAAATTGTTATGACTGATACAAATAAAATGATATGAAGACTTCCTGTCAGGCATTGAATTAATGACAAGTGTTATGGTTTGTGGTTGTTCCCATCAGTTCCCAAGCGAAAATGTATTCTATTACTTCTACGTCTGAAAACTCAGTTGATGTCGATTCCAACAAAAGCATCTTCTGCAGATTTTGGCCGACAACTTGCTGTTTGATATCAAAACTTCCACATGAATTCCTGGGAAGTCTTGAAATATGTATCCTCTATGGAATGTATATGTTTCAGTCTCTTCAGACTAGCAAGCCACCTTCCTTAAGTACCATAATGATGTGGTGACCATGAAGATTTTCCAATCTATTTTCTGCAGGATTTTACATGGAAGTTTTTACACAGCTAAACAATTGGTTTAGATTTTAGAAAGAAAATAGTTTTGGCAGTTGTTTAACATTTCTATGGCCAATGTGATCTGTCTTTAATAGTAAATTTATGAAGTTGTGTGGACAAACTGGCATGTTCCTGATTCCTGCTAAAGATGATGAAGGTTGATTAGGAATAAATTTATGTCCAAACACTGATTCAACACTTCTTTGCTAACCTCTGCAACAAGCAGTAAAACCAAGAGAGAGCTGGAAATATACCTGTTATGCAGTGCATTGGCAACTCGAGATGGAAAGGTGTTTTGGTGGGTTATTAGCAGAATTTTGAAAAAGTGGTTGAGAATGTGACATTGTATAAATGTGTGAAGTTATTGTTGCTTTTCCCAGCAAAACATTTTTTGGTCTGGCTTTATATTTATTTACAAAGCTCCACTTCATTGACATCTAGAAATTATTAGACAATTATGAATTATATCTAATTGTAGATACATTGTATAATTTTATGCATTTCTTGAAACTTGAAAGTTACAAGATTTGGGGGGTTACCAGTTCAAGAAAAATGAGGTTTTCTTGCACTGATTGGTTATACATAAATTGAATTAAGGTATCTATTATCATCTCCATAGTGTCCTACATTTGGTTCCCTCTTAATAATGTTTACTTAGCATGTTATTTATATTTATGGAATGTCAAGTTGAGATGTTAGATTCCCCTTCTTTCAGCTATAGAAATAAAAGTTTGATAAGTTATCAATCACAGAAATTTCCATTCAAAAATATTTATAAATGTTAAGAGCAATAAACTTATGCCTTAAGCATAACACAAGGCATAATATTTTTATCTGATAATTACTACATTCAGTCTGTAATTGGGGGAAAACATAGGTTATTCTTCACAGAAGTACTTCATTATTATACTAAAAATATTGTAGAGAGACATCAATTGCATTGCACTCCCTTCTTGCTCTCAATCTCTTTCAGCTGCTCTCTGATTCTGAATATCTTACTAATGGCTTAAATCATTCTCTGCTATCAAATAGGTTTTTCCATGTGGAATGATATGTAAAGTTCTATCAAAACTATCCTGCCAATACTGATGCTTTAACTAAATAGTTGACTATTTTAGTCTGTGGGTATATTTATGTTCCTAGTAAAGTGTTTCATGAATGAAAAATATTCAGGCAACATTGTCGAAAGAGAAGGATGATTTTGCAGGGAGTTTTGACATGTTTTCTCATTTAAATATGAAGTTTAATATATAACATGCTTTATATATATATATCTCATGATTTTTTTTCTTGTCAAGCAATAGATTTATCTAGCAGTAGATCAAGAAAGAGCTATCGATATTGTTACAGTCACAGTGGTTCTGTTGAGATTTTACATAGTTCTGTATTTTGAGGAATTTACTTTTTTATGTTTTACTTTGTGTGATCTTTTATGTATTTGACTTCAAAAACAAGAGGTGAAACCAAGTGTCCAAAATCACAGTTAGCTTGCATGTTTGTTCACACACTGATTTCCAAGACCCTTTTAATTTCTCATTTGCCATTCCATTTTCTCCACAGATTTTCTGCTGCCTATGGCATAGTCTGATATTGCATTGTCTGATATTGAGCATTCTAAGAATAGTTGTATTCTTGTCCATTTGCTTTATATAGAAGATAACATATGCGACATCTGAGAGGCACATTGATAAGTATTGTATTAACATTTTTAAAGTTTTTATATCTGTTCAGGTGAAACCTAAACCTGTTTCAAAAACATCATTGTAAATTTTTGTAACAGATTTTCTTCCATTGTGCTGTTTTAATTGTTTCCTTCTTCCCTCCTTGAATTTAAAGAATGAAGCAGGTTTCACTGAGCTGAATATTTGTGTGACTCCTTGCTTTCATCATGGTCTTTTCTGAAGGTTTTGAGTCTGCAATTGATTTTATAGAACTAGGGAAGGCAACTCCACTGAGAATCATGCAACGTATGAACAGTACCAGAAACTCCCTTTATGAATCATGACATTTGACATTGATATTTTTCAGGTGGCACAAAGAAATATTGGAAAAAAAACCATAAATATGGAAAAGTATATGTGACCATACAATTTATCCAGTATTATTTTAAAGAAACCAACTTTAACACGAAATACGGATATTATTCTAAGTAGTATCTGCTAGTAAAATCAATTATAAGAGATGAGCAAGTTCTACTTGGCATAGCACATGTGCAAGACATACTCATGGAAAAGCCTCTCTGAGTCAGTTAGGAGATTAAAAGTTTACTAAACTTGATTTTCAGTCTGAATCAATCTTTCATCAACACCTTAATGAATTCAGGGATTTTGTTTTTCTTTCATAACACAACATATATACTTTTCAAAATACTCATAAGATCTAGGAAATGCAGACCAGTCAAAGTGAAGATGAATTTGGTGTCCAAGTTAGTTTGGTCCTTCAACTCCTTCTTTTCCTTATCCTTTTTAAATGCTAATGCAAAACTTCATCCAAGCTTTAGTGAAAGCAAAGTAAGGCTTTTATTTGACTTGTGCGTTGGGCCTTATATTGTGGTTTATTTTGGAAGGCCAGCAAGCTAACAAAGTGCTAATGTGCTTGTAAATTTGTATACAGTCTGGTATCCAAAGATGAAGAGTGAATGGAAGAAAAGGAACATATTGGGATAAGCAATATCTCTGCTATCCACACCTGCTCTGAAAGGCAATGTACATGTGCTTTTCTTACTTAATGGTGAAAAGGGAGTACAACATTCTACCAGCACTGTTCCACTGAAGCAATAAGAGGAAGAGTATTTTATGCTTTTCTCCTTAAAATCTTAAAGGAAATTACATTTTTTTTCAATTTGCTGCTTATTGGTTATTAGTTGGATGTGTTTACTGCACCCTAGTTCACGTGTAGTATTTTTGAGGAATTGTTGAAATATATCATTGGGGGTTGTGGGAAGCAGCAGGAAAGTGATGACAAGGGGGAAAGCAGGAACATAGCAGATTAATGGTAAGAGAAAATACTGACTTTTTGAGTACTTTATTCAGAGACCAAGAAAGCCCCTTTTCTGACTAAAACAGAGCTTATTAATAAATCATAAATACTGTAATCTTAGGGAAGGAGTTTGTTAACTTTTGGCATTAAGTAGTTTTTTGCTTAGGAAACTGTCAGCCTTTGGACTGGACAGGTGAATGCTCTCTTGGGTGGAAAAATGGTTGGATGGCTGGGCCCAGAGAATGGTGGGAAATGGTGTTAAATCCAGTTGGAGGCCAGTTACAAGTGGGGTTCCCCAGGACTCAGTGCTGGGTCCAGCCCTATTCAGTGTCTTCATCAATGACCTGGATGAAGGCATCGAGTGTACCCTTAGCAAGTTTGCAGATGACACAAAGCTGTGTGCAAGTGTCGATCTGTTGGAGGGTAGGGAGGCTCTGCAAAGGGACCTAAACAGGCTGGACCGCTGGGCAGAGACCAATGACATAAAGTTTAACAAGGCCGAATACCGGGTCCTGCCTTGGGGCACAACAACCCTATGCAGAGCTACAGATCGGGAGAAGTCTGTCTAGAAAACTGCCTGGAGGAGAAGGACCTGTTGGTTGACAGCAAACTGAACATGAGGCAGCAGTGTGCCCAGGTGGCCAAAATGGCCAATGGCATCCTGGCTTGTATCAGAAATGGTGTGACCAGCAGGTACAGGGAGGTTATTCTCCCTCTGTACTCAGCACTGGTGACTCCACTCCTTGAATCCTGTGTTCAGTTCTGGGCCCCTCACCACAAGGAGGATGTTGAGGTTCTGGAGCGAGTCCAGAGAAGAGCAACGAGGCTGGTGAAGGGGCTGGAGAACAGCCCTTATGAGGAGCAGTTGAGAGAGCTAGGGTTGTTTAGTTTGGAGAAGAGGAGTCTGAAGGGAGACCTCATTACTCTCTACAACTACCTGAAAGGAGGTTGTAGAGAGGAGGGAGTTGGCCCCTTCTCCCAAGTGACAGGGGACAGTACAAGAGGGAATGGCCTCAACCTCTGCCAGAGGAGGTTCAGGCTTGACTTCAGGAAAAAATTCTTCACAGAAAGGGTCATTAGGCAATAGAACCGTCTGCCCTGGGAGGTGGTTGACTCGCCTTTCCTGGAAGTGTTTAAAGTGCGGGTGGATGATGTACTGAGGGGTATGGTTTAGAGATTAATGGGAATTGTTTGACTCGATCCGGTGGGTCTCTTCCAACCTGGCAATTCTATGATTCTATGAGTCTACAATAAGTACCGTCAGTAAAGTTGCTATATTTGGTCTCTGTTACTAGCATTGACACAACTTTAAGGAATATAATATGTAACATGTACGTACTACATTGTGTTTGTGAAACACATTTACATTTTCTTTACATGATATTTTCATATAATAACAAAATAGCTTTCCTCATTTTTACGTGCTTTTCTGTGCTTTAATACTCTAATTGTACATATATTAAGTCAATATTCTATATTGTGAAGTCTGAATTCTGGCCTGATATCTTGCTAGGAGTCTGAGTGAAGTCAGATGGACCAATTCAGAGCTATGCTATTAAATGTACAGTATCAGAACTATATGATAAACAGCCTACTTGTATGAATTTCCAGCCTTCATACTAATTGCTTATAACTCTTAGGAAAGTGCTGGGGATGCAAAGAATCTAATCTTCCTGTTTATCATTTGAAAAACTCTTATGATTATGCTTATTCATTTGTCAGGGGAAACAGAGCAGGACAACAGCTGATTTCTGTCCTCAGCTGCTTAACCTAAGTTCAGAAAACTCTTTCAACATTTTATTGTTAAGATAGATATATCCTTGCAAGCAGGAGAATGTGGGAAAGTAGAATGCTTCACCCTGAGATACAAATCAGCTGTAAGTTTTGAGTGGGAGGTAGAAGAGGAGATTAAGTCATGTGAGACTAAAAGGAACACAAAGTTATTGAACATGGGTCTTATATCAGCACAATTTTAAATGGAGACAAGATCAGTGTCATTGCATACATGTAGCATCACAGTGCAGACATGGCATAAAAGTGTAAGCTCTCTTCAGTGACTGTTTAATGGCTCATTGCAGTTCTTATTCAAGCAGATTTAACTTTTCAGAACTGAGAAATACTGATGGAAATAATAGCCTATATCACTGTTGAGTAAGAAAGAAAAAGTCTTGAGGAGATAAGGGCTAGTAGAAGTGGAGGGTAAACTAGTAATGCTGCTATGTAAATGTGCTCAATGCATTTATTTTAGTAAAATCTCTGTTTCCATGAAACAGGGAAAATGTAGATTGATCTGTCTATTTCTCCCCATCATTATGCTGACATTTTGTACAATGACAGGATGATGGTCAGAGTGGATGTGATGTTAGAGAAGTTACTGTGCTCAGTGCTGGCAATAGGAATCCTGTTATGGACTTAGGAGTGTTTAAATTTGCTCTGATGCAGCTATACCTGCCAATTTAAGTGTTACCTGCCTTTGGTTTTCTTACTGAGCTTGACTGAGTCAGTTTTGAAAACATGGTTAACATTTGACTAGGGAAGATGCAGGGAACTTCAGGAACGAAATGGGAAATATCACAAAGTAGAACAGTCATTAAGTATTACTCATGTGCGTTAAAACATATTTCTTAATTTCATTTAAAGTGAGTATTAGAAATCGGATGTATATTTAAAGAATTTAAGTGAAATTGTTGTTTTATTTTTAAATGTGCTAAACAGCAAGGGTGAATGAGAATAGGGTCAGAGAACTTCACAAGCTCACTTCAGGATTTGGTTCTATGAACTTTGTGCTGCCCCACATCCACATCTATACAATTCACACACAAAAAGAATAGTAATATAAAGAAATCTTTCTGGTAGTTTCTCAAACTTCAGTGATCTTCCTAGCTGCAGTGCAGATCCATCTAAAGTATATAATGTATGTGCATGCACCTACTGAAGAAAATGAAAGTCGTTGTCAACACCTTTGTGTACTGTATTCACTCTAGTGCTGATAATACTGGCTGAAATGGGTGAAACCTCACCTCTAATTCACCTACCAACTTCCACTGCTTTCCCTCTCCCCAAAATCCAAACAAAGTCAATCCTTTCTTTTCCTCCTCATCGCTAAAATTCAGCTTTAAAAGTATATAATGATCAGACAGAATAGGCTGTAGTTTTTATTTAAATGCTCATAATTGGTGTCTTGGATTAATACTGAGAGCAGTTTTGAAAGAATAAACTTGAATGATTATAGACTTCACCTGAAGTGGAAGGGTTTTGGTTTGGTCATGCTGGGAGTTGGGAAGTAGTGGAGGAATCTGGGATTGTTTGTTGTTGTTTTTATTCTCCCAGGAGTTTATTGGATGTGGGATTGGGACTGAATGCTCCTGGTTTGACTTAAATTATTTCTGCTTATGTCTGGAGACTGTTATATTATATAGTTTGTTATATTAGTTATACTAAATTAAGTTGTTTGGCTTTGTATTGGTTAAGTGGCTTTTTCCCTCCGTCTTTTCCTTCTTTTTATGTACATACCAAACTTCTTTTTATGTAAATACCAAAAATTAGTAAAGTCAAAAGAGACTGTCGTTTATCTCATAGAGCAGAAAGTTCTGTTTCTAAGACATAATCATCTACAGCCTTTGCTACTTCTTACCCGAATTGCCAGAGTGCACCTGGAGTGCAGGACAGTGACAACACACAGTGGTGTAACATTAGTCTCTTACAGCGCCACCTCCTAACACTGCAACCGGTGTAACTGCTGTGAGAAAAAAAAAAATTACACCTGCTTCAAGACTTGCTAGAGCTTGACTTTTTGCTCTTTCTGATAGTAGGTGGAAAAATCTGACAACTTCACAGGAGTTTTAATGATTTTGCTGCAGAGGAGAAAAATAGTTTTCAACAGTCAATTTTTTTTTTATTTAAAATACCCTGAACTGTCACTTATTCAGCCACATAACAAGGTTATTGAGGATGAATTGACTGAGCTGTGAATCAAGATTTCCTGCCCACCTGCTTTCCTCCCTTGTCAACCTTGTCAAATTTCTCTTGCTGAAATCAAGGAAGGGTAAGTTCTTTAAGAAGTGATACATTCTCTGTGAGCACAGTTCCTTTTTCTTCCTGCCTTATGAATATTTAAAAAGTCTTAATCCTGTTTTTTACCTGACTGATGAATGTTGGGCAAAAGAATTGTCAATGCAATTTTGTTACTGAATTTAGCTCAGAGCTTTTTGAATATAATTACAGTTATTGTGAAGAATTTTAAAAAATATCCAAATTTCTTTGGAGCAGATTCACTATTTGAACTATTTATTAACACTGTTATTAATACATACACAACTCAAGAAGAGTTTGCACTCCTTTTGTGATACATTACCATAATATTTATATTGCAGAAGAATTCTCAAAATATGACTCAAGACATCAGTTATAGTTTTGGATGCTGCCATATTCTGAGGCACTAGAAGGCACATTGTGTCAATTTTACTTAACCTTTGGAACAGGATGTTTAACATGAGTGTAGTTACATAAAGGGTCAGCATGTAGTACACACAATAATTTGGCATTACTAAGTTTGCATTATTGTCATGCATTTTTAAATTTGATTTTTTTTTTACCCCAGTGAGCTGCTCGTTTTTGACTGTGAATACTACATAATTAGACAGTGCTGGAAAGAAACTGGAACCTGTTTAGTAGCAAAGTTCATTTAGGACCTTTAGGCATTAGGAAATTGGGGTCTTCTGTGATTACCTTAAACCCCTGACATATTTTTGGTAGTAGTAAAGTGTAGTTAATCGTATGACTAGTTTTTGTATTAATTTTGTATTACAAATTATTGTATTAATCGTATTATTAGTTTCTGAGTTTGCTATTAATGGGTCAGTTGCTCACTTTTCAAAATTAGCCTCTGGATTAATTTCAAATCATGTTTTAAAGATTGATAAGTAAGAGAGCTGGAGATACAATTTTGCCATGTAGAACAATTTCCATGGCAAATTCTATAGATGTAGTCTTTTGGGTTTGTTTTATTTTGTATAAATGATGTGTGCCAGTTTCTACTTCCAAGAAAACAGACCAAGATATTTTGAAATTATAATTAAGATGTTTCTGATAGCTGATGAGGTACAATGTGTAAAAGTAAAGTACTTCTTTAACAATATTTCATATATTTATGAAGAACTGAGGAAAATAATAATAAATGGGCTTCTAGAAAAGTCATAATCCCATGACATCCTATTTCAACCTTACGTTGTTCTAACTTCTTTTCCTTTCTTCTCAAGAAATGTATGGGTGGAGGGGGAGATCAAGAAGGTGTCCACTCTTCTTCCTGTTTCTAATAAGATTTGTATCCTTTATTCCTCTAAGGGATTATGGTGTAAGGCAATTGCAGTCAGTTGCTACACATGCAAGGGTTTGTGTTATACAAAGATCATCCATTATAAATTATACATGAAATTAAGTCCCTCTTTTCCAGACTCCTTGACTTTGAGTCCCTTTGGAACAATTCATTTCAGGTTTTCACCTTGATAACTTCTCATGGGTGTCTCTTTCCCCTTATTTTCTTTAGACAAAAGAATCTGAGAAACAGTAATAATGCCCTTTAAACAATTAATTGATAAATTGTAGCCTTCCCCCCCCCTTAACTATTCCTGCATTCTCTGTATTCCATTCCTTGTAACAGATGTTACTACAGATTTCTCTACCTTATAGGCTGTCCCTATTGCTATCAGTGTCAGAATTATAGGGTGCACCACTTGACAGAGAGAAGGAAAGGAAAAGCAGGAGTGGATGGGAGAGGGCAGGGTAGGTGAAATAAGTGGAAGTAACTTGTGGGACAAAAGTGGTTTTACATGTTACATCCTCAAAGAAACTGTTCATGATCATCTTGAAGAAGTACTGTCTCCTTTACCCCTAAAACTTGACAATTACTAAATGATAAGTATATATGGAGAATAAGGAAGTTGTTGAGAGGGAATAGTTGTATGCAAGTATTTGGAGTTGCAGTGGAAGAATCAGAAAAAAAAGATGATGACCAGAATGGAAAATAGAGTATAAGTGTAATGGAGATGCAGTTGGAATGAAATACTTTCTTGGGAATGTTTGGAATCCTAGAAACAAACAAACAAAAACATGAAAAAAGCTTTCATGCAGAAAATAGTCTTGGAATCGTACTCTATCTACCCAGAAGAAAGAGTCATATTAGGCTAAAATGGCCTTTAGGTAAATGTTCTCTGTACCAATGAGACAGCTTGCAGTTCCTAATCACAAGAACAAAAAGTTTGTCAGTCTATGTGGGCTTGGAGTCTGTATATGTAAATTCATGAATATTTCAGAAGTAATTAGTGAACTGCACGTAATTGTTTAATTTTTCATTTTTTTCAGAATCCACCATCTCTACTGGAATATGGTATTGAAACTGAAGTACAGTAGCTTGCTATTCTAAGTATAATAGTCTGTACGCACACACCATGCCAGACTGACATTCCCAGGTTTAATTGCATTTGGTTTAATACTTCTATAATTTAGAACTTTGTTATGTTGGCTTTGGCTGGAAAAATCGAAACTGCAGATGTGCACCTCTACGACTTAAACAGTAGGGTTGCCTTCCAGTATGGCCTGCTTTCTTCTGCCTGAAAGAAAAACTGAACCAGAGAAACTTTAACAGTTACATTGCGGCAGGAGTCAGCTACTTACTGCAGGATCGATGGTTTAGATTGGCAGTGATCTACTGTAGCAACAGAAGGTGTCTGTGATAAAATCCAGTCTGAAACTAAAGCAGATGATATGGGTACACATACAACTATCCATTACTGACTGAAGGTGCGGTCCCTCTTTAAATATTGCAGAACCAATGCTTGCAGTCACATTTATAGCCTGTTATAGTAGTGATAATCAGTTGTCAAGTCTTTTGCTTTACCTGCTGATGAGTAAGACATATTTCGTATAACAATCCTTGGAAATAAGTGCTGCTTGCTACTCTAACATGATATTTTTGCCATTTTCTTCTGACAACAGTACCAGAGTACCAGCTTCCAAAGGGCAGGTTGCTAGATAAATGTGGAGAAAAATATAAATATGAGCTTCAAAAATAACTGCATGTTTGAGTTTTAGCATAAAACACTGCACATATCAGACCCATACTTATGATTTCTCTCTGCCTGCCTTCACATTACTTCTACTCATTTGGCTGCAGGCCTTGGAAAGTAATTGCTGATAAGAAATGTTATTTAGGACAGATAGAAATGTTAATGTTTATGTCTGTGTTACACCTGAGATTATGTAATAGCCTGTGTCTTACAATGGCTAATTATATAATTAGACTGTGCAATATGGATGAAATACAGAGATCATAAAGTCCAAGCTAAAGAAGGAACTTTGATGTATACATTTTGGTAGAAATTGCTGTCTTGGATACTGTTTGACCATTTAAACTGCAAAAATGAAGGAAAGCAGCATGCTTTCGAAATGCCTGTTCTATTAGTACATAATTTTTTTTCAATGCCTGCTCTCCTAAATCTATTTTTTATATTTCCATATATGTATTCACAATAATTGACACAAACAGGACCCAACTTTTACAACATAAAGTCTAAAAAACATAGTCCTAATTCTGAATGAAAATCTGTTTTCCTACATATGAGTATTATCCTGAGCAACACTTAGAACTGCCAAGATTTCAGTGATAGAAATTCTTTGATTGCTAGAATAGCATTTCAACTCATGACTGATAAAAGTTAGGGAGGAGAAAACCTCCATTATATCCACCTGTTTTGTCCTTTTTCCTTTATATTCACTTTCAATTTGTAGTCAGAGAAAGGATGATCTTTGGTCTAAGCCGTAGCAGCCACTTCTTTTCACTTCATTCTTTAGCTCTACAAGTCTTTCTAATAAAGAAGTATTGCTTCCACGTTGTGTAGTGGAAATAGCATTTAGTGTCATCAAGTTTAGTAAAAATATGCTTGTTAACTTCTCCCAGATCTATATAACTGATAATGTTTTATTAGATATCCTTAAGGGTGGATGAAATTTGGACTTGGTAAAGTGTTTTAAAAACCTGACCTTTTGTTTATTGTTTTAAGTGTAAATGAAGAGTAACTATACTTCACTCATGGTGTTAACTCTACAAGGCTTGCTGTAGAAAAAAAACACGTGAAATGGCTATATATGCACATGATTGTATCTAAGATACAGCATGGAGTGGCACTGACTCTTTAGGCTTAGAGTCATCAAAAAATGACATCACATTCTAATTTCATCACAAAATGAAATTTTCCCGTGTAAAATCTCTACAACATTTACATTTTATGCAGACCTTCCAGAAGAGTTTTTAATTCCTTCTCCTGATCTTTCATTTCCTTTGAAGACTGTGCCTACAGTTAAGTCCCTTTTAAGTCTGAATATTAGGCTTAAGTGGACTTTAGGGCTTTTGTGTATAATGGGAACTTCACCTTATTCAAGTGTAGTTGTGGATTCCCAGCAGATATTTTCGTGACATCATCTGAGTAAACCAACAAAGGAATGGCAGGAATTCTTTTCCATTCTCATTCCTTACTGTGAATTTCCTTGTGCTCTGATGTCTCTATGCCAAGGAATATCTGCGGTCAGAAACTGCTGTGAATAAGGTCCTGTGCTGCTGTTTTTTGGTTTTAGTTATTTCATGAATTGGAAAAGGAGAATCAGCAGCTTAATGTTTTAAGGTTTTTCAGTTCTTTACAATTACTGTCTGTATGGCAAATAAGTATAAAATTAACTAGTGAAAACTTTCATACAAATGCTTCAGATTTGCCTAGGGAAAACTGTAGCTATTGTGTAAGAGTAAAATTTCAGAATTGCAGTCATCTGATGTTCTACAGATACTAGTGAATAAAAAACCTAATCCAATAATCTGTAATTCCTTAAAGACATAAGGTCTAATAAATCTTAGTTGCTGAATTAATCAATTTTACATGTTATTTAGGAACAAATCCTTTTCTAAAGACAGATTTGTTCCTAAGAACAGGTTGAAGTAATGAGGTTGCCTAAATCTGATGGTGTTTCCAACTCATGTTTGAAAGCTTCAAAGATGAAAGGGAAATCTGTCATCGTTTCGCAGTCAGGTTTAAATAATTCATTTGCTTGCTTACTGTTCCAAGCATACCAATGAAGTATAATATCTGTCACTGTAAAGACTTCAGAGTAAAAAAAAATGTGCAGGTATAACTTTCTGAGCTCATTTTTGATCATCCCATTCAAGTATCCCTGTTGGTGTTGTGGATACTGTATTGTATAATTTTCAAGAGAGTGTAGTGCATTCATATTGTTTACTCATTTGCTGTGCAAACAGATGCAAGGCATAAGATCTTTGAACTGGGAATTTGGTATCTATGAAGGAGTACGGAGCACAGTGAGAATATTTCAGTAAATCTGTTATTGCAGATACAACAAAGCTTCATATATCTGAAGGTTTATAAACAATACAGTCTTGTCAATCAAAAAGTACAGCATGTTGGATGTCATGTTGGAATCAATAACAGAATTTCCATGATCTTCATGACAGAGAAGATTATCCTCCATAAAGCCACATGAGTTTTAATTAAGAGGGTATCATTTAATGGAAAATAATGAACTACAGGATAAATATCCTAAATTCAAGAAAAGAATTCTTATTTATTTAATGTTATCTTTTAAAATTATTATTATTTATTTAATGAAGAGCCTTTTTTTCAGTGGTGAAGGATAAACCTCTCTCCTGAATGAGAGTTTTGAAGGGCTACCACACTACAGATGTAACTACTGTAGCTAGTGATATTCCAAAACCACCAAAAGATAGGTGATAAGATTATATTTTCATAAAGTGGAGACGTAAGCATAAAATGTGTTCAATGATATATCATAGCAGATTCCATTTTAATCAGTTGAATATGAAATTTCCTCCCATTTTGATGGAAGTTTTGACACTGCACAGTTGAATTATTTTAGTCAGAGCATGGATAAAAATGTTGATACAATTTAATAACTTCTTAGCCTTAAGGGAAACATAACGGGAGTGTGATAAGAAAAGCATTAAATCTGATTTCTTCAGAAGTGACATTGTGATTGCCAAGATGAATGACTTGTTGCTTTGCTAGATAAGTATTTTCCTATAAAAACTGCTTAAGATGACAAGATGGTGCTCATCATATGCAAGGGCACTTCCATATTTTAGGTATTGCTTACCTTTATATTAACAGAAAAGAGTCATGCTAAGCAGGAGGGAGTTTATTAGATGAAAATGAAGAGCAAGAAGAGTTAATTTTCTGCAGCAATATATATATACTACCATTGTTTCAGACACCTGAGATGAAGGAAATGAGAAAATCTTTTACTAGAAGGAAGAGACAAGATTTCAAAGGAAGTATTAGAAAGTAGGGATGAATTTAACAAATCTCAAAATACCTTAGAAGTAAGTCCCAAACTACATTTTCAAAGGCAGTTGGGATCATCTTTTAAATGGATCCATATATTTGTAAATATGTGGATTTTAAATTCTTCTAAATTATTAGCTTCACAGACAACAAATAATTTCTGCAAGTCCTTAGTTGTCTCCTCAGGAAACTAATAAACCCCTGTATTACCACTTCATCCTGACTCTGATCAGTTTGATATTAATCAATTAATTATAGCATGGTGGACAACTATGACTTGTTATTTGAAATATGGTAATAATACTTGATAAAAACAATGGTAATAAAATTGGCTACTCATGGTCTTAATGCATTGCTGAGGATGACATTAGAATTGTAAAATTGTTTCCAATTAGAACACTATCAGATGCACTACAGTATGACTGTAATTTTCCCCAGTATGTTTATTGTTTACAGTGTCTATCTCTAAGCTCACCCGTTATTCATAGAGTTAAAAGGTAAAGTTCATAGTACTTGTTAAGAGTTTTAATGAGTGCTATTCTCTACATGATATTTATTCTAAATTAGTAATGTAAAGTATGGTGGAAGTATGTCATGTTCTTATTAAGTATAAGAGAATAAACCGGTAGCTTTATCACCAATTCATGAACTTTTGGAATAAATTACTGCATTTCAAAGTATTTTTGGGAACCTTTTTAATGCATTTTTAATTGTTTTGATTATTTCCATTTTTTAATTAAGGAAGGGTACTGCTACAATTCCACAGCATGAAGACTTTACTCATTAGAATGTTAAGCAAGTTTTCCACACTCTTGAGGTTTAGAAATAACAGTAGCTTTTTGCATTAACATAAGGAAATTTTGCAAGGTTGTGGATAGCAGTATCCTGTTTCTCTGGCATAATTTTCAATTACTTCAGAGAAAGATTTCCTTTCTTAATCCATTTTTTCTGAAAACATATTAGAACCAAGTTTTCTGAAAAAGGTATTAGACCAGCATGGAGTCTGATTATCAAAATACCTGCATGCAGATGTGTTTCAGGGTTTAAACCTGCTAGCTCACAAAATTCTCTCTCACATAATAGAAATTTGAGATGTGAATAAATTATGCTATTTTTGGCATAAATCAAGGCCAAAGGTTTTGAGGTATGTAGAAGATTTGTCTAGAAAGGCAAATTGGGAAGGCCAAGAGAAAGAACTGTAAAAAATTATAGCCAATGTTTGGGCAGCTGACTCTGCATAGCAATACTATACTGGAAGGAAAAGTGAAATGAGCTTTAAGCCTGATTCTAGTAGTCTCTGATCAAAATTTGCCTGATTTACTTATTTGACTTAGCACGGAGGCACAGCACGCACTGCTCACTCAGTCAACCAGCACGTATGCTTTACTGGAATGATTGCATATGGCAGAAGTACACAGGCTGTTGCTGATGGCTGGACAGTGACAGACGTGCTACCTGATCGAATAACATGTTTTGCACTCATGAGGACTCTATAGTATTACAGTCAGTGTCGTCAGTCACCAGACAAAAGAGCATTAAAACACTACATTCTAGCAGCCACTGCTGTGCAGTGTGTTTGGTCACTGTTAATTGTGACAAATGCACGATACTGTCTCAATTAACCTGACTAGAAAACATCTCTTAGTTCATGGTATTCAGTAACAGTTGTTACCTCTACAATTTGCTAGTCCTGAATTAGGTTGAAAACACCGGTCTTCTGATCTATGTGTTTCATTGTAATTATATTTTGCAGTTCCAGGTGCTGTGGAATTTGTGATAGCCTGCCTGAAGACTAAATTATGCCATTCGGTTTCATGTCAACTATATAATAGTTTCTATTCAGTAGGAGTTCAAGCTGTCCCACTAACAACAAGAAACTCATTTTCAAAGTAACATAGAACAAGGATGAAAGTTGGATCTGAGAGATTAATTCAAATGCTTTCACAGAGTAAGTTAACAATGAAAGGCCATTAGAGGATTTTTTTGAGAAGAAAACAAATGCAAAAGGTAAAATCAGACAAATTGTCTGAATTTCTGAAACACTAACTGTTGAGAATCTCTTTTGATCATACCTACCTGAAGTGAGTTGGTAAGATATGACATGACTCCTCATTATTTAGAACAAACCTTTACATTCATAAATAAAAAACTGCAGCATGAAAGAAACGTTGGTGAAAAAATGCATTTTCTGTAAATGGAGAAAGAATATATAGCAAATAATGATTTTTAACTAAAGTACATGCACATTTTCACTGAGTTCAAGGTTGTAATGTGTAATATGCATGGGAAAACAGATAAATCTCTATTCCTGAAATTAAATGTGCATGCCTAATATCATCTGATTACGTTTCTGCAGTTTAGTGAGCAAGCTGAGTTAGAACAAATCTCTCAGGTGACCAGCAAAAAAATAATAAAAACAAAGGAATTGATTAATTAAGATTCTATGTGAAAAAAATTGACTGCTTGAAGAAGTTATTTTTTAGAGGAGATGCAGTAAAGATCATTGACCTCATGCTGACCATAACTGAAAGGCTGCATTTGTGTAGCACTGGCAGTCTTGGCATTCCAGGGGCTATCTTGCAGTTCTACATCCTGCTGCTTTCATTTTATGACAGGCATGCATGCTGCTGCTCTGGATGTCTCTGCATGATCCTTTAGACATGGCCTTTGTATTTTTCTCCCAGAAAAGTTAGTTTGAAAAGAAGGAAAACTTTCTAGTGCATAGTAAGCATTAAAGCTTTAGCTTTTATGACATCTAGAAATCTGGAATTTGTTTAAAAACTAAATGTAGTCCAAAATGCATTGTTCGACCCCGTGATATCTGAAGCTGTCATTCACCATTAAATAAAGGTACTGTTGAGACATTACTGTAAAGAAGAATGTTAAAGACGGTTTTTGGTATGAATGTATTTAAATAATGTTGAAGAAAGGTTTTATCTATTAAGACATTTTTCTGCTTGATAATGAAAGTAATGAAGGTATTAATGGAATAAAAGAGCTAATATTTTTTGAAGGTGTTGCAAAGCATAATTATAGCTAGGGAGTTAAAGGATGAGTAAAACTTGTGGTTTAGAAAATTAATCAATAAGGAATTTTTTTTACTTCTAAATATTTACATTCATACTTATCATTTTCTGGTGCTAAGAAGAAGTAAAAGTAATTTTACTTATTTATTGCATTTTTCTGAATTTAAAAACTTTAGAATTAATTTGTTCTGCAATATAATAGGGTGTCATTTGGAATTCTACTTTTCTTTCTTTTTTCAAAGTCACAGTTACTGGGCAAGTTATAAAAAATTGTTGAACTTGAATGAAAAAACACAACACTTTTCAGGAGAGGATTTTCCTGTTCTTCTGTGAAAGGGTGTAGTTCATTAATGTTCTTTTGCAGAATTTTGTGTTTTGGAAGATTAAAATTTCAGCACAATTAAATCAAGCTAGCATTATTATTTCAGATCATCAACACTATTTGTGACGGCCATTCACTCATCTTTATGCAAATTTGTGATAATTAACACAATAACTTCTTTTACACAGCTCAACTTTGCTCCTTTTTCTTTGTCAAAACTGTGGCCCTCCTCCTGTTATAGAAGAAGCATCTGTTAACTCTAGACATGAGAGATGGTCAATGCTATCTACTGGGAATTTTTTACAACATATCTTTTTTTCCCTCTAATCATGGAAAGAATCATATAGAGCGAGAAATGAGACACACAAGTCTTCTGGCTTATTTTACTTACATACAGTTAGCTTCTAAAAAGAGGAAATGTGCTTACTATGTAGTTTTTTTGGGTAGGAAATTCATTTTAGCCAACATTAAGAGTATACCCTTTGTTAGGTAACTTTTGATTGATGCTTCTTTGTCCACATTACACGGCTGTTGTCACTCCCTGGTTTTAGGATTTCCAAGGGTTTATTGTATACCAGTTAGCACTGTGCTGAGCTGTGTGTAATGCACTAATGTGTCCTATGTCACTCTTTGTTCTGGGACATGTTGAACTTTGCAGAATGTATATGAGGATAAAGAGGAAATTTTGTAGCAGAACGCAGTCAAAAGCAGCAATGGTTTATAAGTTTGGCACAAAGAACATGAATGTATACTTCTTAGGCTGCTGACTTCTTTTTACCAAACGGAGAAAATAAAACACTCTCATATTTAATTTGTAAGGGGAAATATATATGGGAACACAAAGAGGAATAACATGAATAGCCTCTGCTGCATATATCTGCTTCTCGTTTGTTTTGAGATTTTATTAGATGCTTTGATTGAAGCTTTCTGTCTTTCTGGTTTTTGTTAAGTGTAAAAGCACTGGTGTACAGTGTGACTGAATACTTCATTTAAAAAGAAGCACAGGTAGTTAACCTGCCACTACATCAAGGGTGCAGGTGTTGCAAGAAATGAATATCCAAATCAAAGCTAAAACCATCACTGCGATGCTACTGGCAAAGGAACTTCATGTTGCTTATTCCTGTTCTGCAACAGCATGAAGTCAGAGTTGATTACGCATGCTTGTTCATCCACATGCTCATCATAAAGTGTTTACAATATGCTAGGGTAGCTTTGAGGACAGAAAGAAGAGTAGGAGGAAGGACTGAAAATATTCATGATTTTCCTTAAAGCTAAATTCAACATTGAGAATGCATATTCAAAATGATGGCAAGGAAAAATATGAATGTAATTCCTGATGTGAGATACCTAATTGGTACATTCCAGTGTTTAGAATTGGTAGTTCTCATTGACTTGAAGGTTCTCATTTATTGTGATAGCTGGTGTAAGGTTGCAAATTTTGACCTTAGCTGATATTGGTCTTACATGCATTGTTTTTCTTCTTCATACCACACTTTAATGGATACTTTTGGATTTATTCCCTTTCTAAATAATAAATCTTGACAAATTTACTAACTGTTGTACAGGGTACATTGTGTGTTTTCTGTCTATTAGGAGCTCATATTCTTCTGGCTTTTGAGTGAACTAACATCTACCTGTGCTTAAAATCTAATCCTTTGCTCATGTCTAGTAAGTTTTATTTTGCTTATAGCAACACTGATATCCATAATTTTATATTTTCATGTTATTTTACACTAGCTTTAGTTTGGCAACTTTCGGTTGTCTGTTATATTCTGGCATTTTCATATCCATATTCTTAACCTGTTGGCAATCACAGAACATCCTTACAATACTGTTCACTGGATTGCAGCTTGCTGTTATGCTTTGAGTGCTTCAATGTGACCTTATGTAGAAAGTGTATATACATATTATTTTCTTCAATTTTTTCTTATATTTTTCTGAGTAAAAGAGACCTTGAACTGTGACCAGCTCCTTGCAAGTGTCTTAAGTGAATCCAAATGAATGAGGCTGTTGACAATTTTAAGCTTAGATTTAAGGCTGATAGTACACTGTCTTGTGTATTTGGGACCTGTTTTGGCAAGCACTGTAGAATCTGATCTGTGTCATATGAAACTCTTCATTGAATTTATTTGCACTGCATATTTTCTTCATAGCTGGAAATGTTCTGTGTATTGAATTAAATAATTTTTGGTACTTGGTCTATGTTGCTTCAGTCCAGAGGATGGTCTCAGCTATAAAGTATAATTTAATTTATATCAGTTGTAAAAAGTTCCATTTTTGCACTAGAACTTATCCATGGAAGTCTGACAAAAAACCCCCACATTGGCCCACCACTAAATCACTCCTGTCAGTTCTGCATGAATGCATACTTCTCCACATATTTCTCCCTTGGGCATTAATAGCCTTTTATTCTTTTATTCCTTTCAATTGTAGAAAGTGATTTTATCTGTGGATGCAGATTAATTGATTAATTTGTTGATTTATCTTCTCTCTTTTTCACTATGGTTCTCTACATCCTCAATTTACCTATACCTACTGCAAGGAAAACGCTGATTAAGAGTGAAGAATTGGGACTTGGTTTGATTTTAGTAGCATTGCTTCTTGTCAAGAGGTTTTTAAAATGAGAATGATGGTGAGAATGATGATCTTTTTGGGCATGGAAAAGATCTGATGCATATTGTCATGCTGGTCACCTTTTTACTCGCACTTTAACCTACTTAAGAGGTTACACAATGCATATCATGCTAGAGCACATTACATTGCAGTCAAAGAATATTTTTTCCCAATATTCTCTTATTTCATATAAATACCTTGGAGGCCCAACCTTTACTTTAGAAACTGGGCAGCTGCCTTTGGACAAGTGTATAATAACATTTAAAACATTAGTGCTGTACTCATGAATTTTCTGGATAGAGTTTTTCCTCTCACAATGGGAATAAGAGGTGATAGTGGTTAATACTGACAGATGTGGTCAGGAACCACATTGCATGAAACCACTTGAAAGCCTCCAGTTAGGTGCTGAACTCCCAGCTTTACTTGGAGTCTTTATAAGCTTAGCATATTTCAGGACAGTGATCTGTAAGAGTCCCCCTTTTTATGAGGAAAAGAGAATTCTAAGGAAGTTGGAAGATTTGTTTTCTTCATCTTCGATAATTTTAGACATGTTTGCCATTACATTGTTTTGCATACTGTGGTCTGGTAGTTTTGCGGTGCTGCCTTTAAATAGCAAAGGCCAACAAAGGCTGCAGTAATTTTTTATTACTTCTAGAAAGTTATATTTTTATTATTGCCCCAGATATTTTTTTGCTGTTTGCCAGAAACAGTTTTAAAGAAAATATGTAATAATAATAATAATATGTAATGTTACAAAATATCACGTGATATAAAGCATAGATATACCTGAAACCAATTGATGGCACTTTTGATCAGATCTAGACTGCTCAAAAGTGCATTTACACTACCCATTTTAGTGCAAATTTCTCAAATCATTTTATCTGCAGGTATAATAAAAGCTTGCTAAACCTGAAGACTGTTAGTGTTCACCTGTGACTTTTGTTTGCTTCTCTCAGCTGCATTAGTATTCAGAATCAGCATCAACCATAAAGTATTTTAAGATTTTTCAAGCAGCCAGGTCCATTATTTTACTAAAAGAAGGCAGCATTGTATAATAAAATGTATAATTGCTGTCACCATTTACTGCTTCAGAGATTCAAAAGAACATGTTTTTGATAATGAAACACAATTTCTAAGGATTCTTGAAAACTGAAGGGCTGTATTTTGTTTTTCCCTAAAGTCTGTGAAGGACAAATGTCCAGTCTTTTAGTCTAGAAAAAAATGTGTAGTCAGTAACAAGACCCAACAATTGCAGAAAAGTGGGTTTTTTTTCCCATAGTTTTATAAAGCTAAATCACTATCTGGGAAAACTTATGTGTTTGCATTTCTAGGTTGTGCTTGTATCCTCTGATCGAAACTACATGCAGTACACTCTTGTGAATATGTAGAAACGCATTTTGTGGGTCAAGGTTGAAGATCTATTGTTACAGAGTGAACTGAAGGATAAATATCTCTGCAACATCTGAGAGTGACACCATGCAATGAATAAACCTGATTGAAAGAGTGTAGATCATAAGATGTTAAAGGATATGAAAGAATATTGGAAGACTTCAGTAGCCAATATGAAACTGAGGTTGGCAATTGCAAAAGTATGTGTTTCCTAGCATAACTGTCCTGAAGACACACTATAATTCAGAAATGTAACCCACAATTGGTGAACTTATCCTGGAGCAGTTGCTTTTTAAAATAGAGGAACAGAGATCTTAAACTCATCAGTATGTCGACTAACACCTTCTAACTCAACTAACCAAAATAATTCTCACTGAAATCTCCAATTTTTGTGTGATGGAAAGTTGCTCTTCCAAATGAGATGGATTTTTAATTAGAATTACTTTCATTTCTGAGTGGTATAATTTTTCACAACATGACCTCATATTTCATAGCTTTGAAAGCTGCCTAATTCTAACTTTTTCCACTTTAATGGAAAAAAAAGCTGAAGGTCCAAGAAAATGTGTGCTATGAAGTCATTGACATGACGGATTTCAATATCTCTAAGTAATTAGTTAAGTTATGCTTGTCTCTCTCATTAAAAGCACCATTAGACAGCCAGATGCAAAAGATGACTGTGGTAAATGTTTTTCGGTTAATTCTTGATAATGTTAAATGTGGTTGTCACTTCAATTGATCACTATGCATCTTTTCTTAAAAACCCATCCATCTACTTGAGCTGCTGTCTTAAAAAAAATGTACGTGGAAATCATTGACATAATTTCAAGAAAATAATTCCCTTAATTTAACTAACTGTGAATGTTTTCTTTGTTTCTATGTCTGGGGGTTTTATGTTCATTCTCTCCTGAGATTGCTGAAAAAAATCTATACTACTGAAATTTCTCTCTCCTTCATTTCCTCCTACTTCGGGTTTCTTTGGCAAATAAAGTATACAATCAACGTGTGGAGTAGAAGACTGTAAATCTGTGCAAAGAGACATACATTGCCTGCAGTCTCTGCTCATGCTTGCATTGCCTTTTAGTGTACCAGAAGGTTGATGAGGGCATTGATTACTGTTTTAGCACAAGGCTGAACTAAAGCATACCTTCCTTTCTGTAAATGTACACAGTTTTCCAAGAGAAAGCCTATGGCATTTCTGTTATTCTTCAGATTATTTTGTTCCCATATTAATTTTACCCTGTAGAGAAGCTAGAGTAGGAAATGGACTAAACTAAGTATTTTTTTCATCTTGACTTTTTGAAAAAGTGTTGGTTGGTCACCTGCTTTTTTCAGTGTTCCTATTGTATGAGAGAGGTGATGTGCTGTTAAAGAATAGAGAATGCAATATTTTGGTTGTTATTAAGCCCTTGAGTAATAATGGCAGCAGTGGAGTGACAGGAGGGGAGGAAGCAGCATGGCACAGTGACATTCCCAGCTTGAGAGCAAATTTGGTGATGAGTACACTCTAAACTTAATGTGCTCATTGCTTGTATAGTGATAGTAGCATTCCCCTAATGTACCTCACAGTTTCTGGAGGCAAGATGATTGTAAGGAGTCTTGAGTAAGTACCTCACAATGCATCTTCCATACAATGTGTCAGCAGACAGTAGCATAACATATTTGTCTGCATGCAACCAAGACTTCTCTCTCTCTTTAACCCCTTTGAATTAATCTTTTTTATAACACTGGGTTTTCTTAATTTTGAATAAAACTTACTTGTGTAATGATGGCCTGGGGCTGCAGTTTTCTAATCTCTAGCTGATTAGTCTGAAAAGATTCCATATCAACTCTTTTCTGTTGCTTATGCTGGTTTGGTTGGACTCCAGAATTGTAGACTACTTTTGGTCCCATTCTTTGACATTAAAGAAAACACAGCTCTTTTCTGGATGGAACTGTCATTGGTGCTCAGAAATATTCTATTGTTTTCTTTCAGAACATGCTCTCTTTCTCGCTTTTTCCTTTGTTGTTGGCTTTTCTTTTGACAGCCTTTTATTCTTTTATGCAACGGTGTTTAAGCAAGTAAATACATGATTTCTTTGACTAGTATATTTTATTAAAACAAAACAACCTAATTAACTCATCCTCCAGTATATGCTCCATTAATCCTTTAATGCAGATTTCTTATGAATGGTGTTATTACAGATAGGAAGAACTAGCATAAATCAAAAAGTCAGATGCTTTTCCAGAAAGGTTTTCCACCTCAGATTTTAAAGTAGATGACAGTGTTCTAAAAGTCTATTGTACATCTTAATTATTTCTTTAACTTTGTAACTTGGGGCTGTTTGTTCAATTGGGCTTTTAAAATCTAAATAAACAGAAGTAACAACTTAAGTACGAATTGAGTAAAGTAAGTTCACGAACATTTACCACAAATGTAATGTCATGGTCAGCTCATCTAACTTCCCTTATATGATTTTTATGAAGCATTTTTTCTAAATACTTAGCAATAGTTCTACCCATATGCACTTGAAATGTTTCATTCTTACAGAAGAGAAAACTAAATACAGTTTCCTATAGGGATAATAAAATGAGGAAAAGATGAGGTCTAAGATATCCTAAAATAAGGTATATCAAAAGAGAAGAGATTAAGAAAGGTGGACATTCTGTGAATATCTTGTTCCCCTCAAGCGTAGTAGAAATTTTCAGTACTTTCAGTACTGCTCAGACTCTGCATTGTGTAAACACAGAGCTGCAAAGTAGTTGATTAAATACAAAAGAGGCAGAAAGCTGAGTTTAGAGAGGAAAAGGGAGTTGATCAGGACCACAAGTCTGTAGTAGATATAGGAGGAAAAGTGAGACTGGTTAGAGAGGATGAACTAGAGAGCAAGGCTATTTAGGTGAAGCAGCATTGGTGAAGATCAGGCAGTTTGGGACTAAAGCTAGTAATAAACTAACTGGGATTAAAGTAAAAAATAAAAGGCAGCTGTTAGATGCCTGGGAAAGCAGGTAGCTGTGGACATGCATGCTGCCTGCTGAGGGAGTCTGCATGGTAGAGTCAAACAAGTCACGAGTAGGAAGGGGATGGCAGAATTATGGTGGATGCTCAGAAGAGATATATGGTCTTAAGTTCATTTTCCTTCTGTACTTTGAATGGACCATGAGACTTCAGAGACTTGTTGTTCTCCTGTTAACAAGAAAGTTCCATCAAAAGCAGTCTTTGATTTTGTGAACTGTCTGCTATATTCCCAGTGCATAGATTTCCTTTGGAAATTGAAGATTGTATAGCAGAAATATCTGTATCCTTTTATCCTTTTTACCAGATTTTTATTTCTCGAGATAGAAATATTCCATGTTACCACATATAGTTCAGTAAGATCCTGGAAGACTGGAATGTCTTTAGGATCCTTGTAGTTTCTTCTTTCTGGCTTTCACAACCTTCTCTTTGGCAAGCCATCTAGCTGGTGAATGTGATGCATTCATAATGTGCACATTTCACAGAATCACAGAATCACTGAACAACCAGGTTAGAAGGGACCCATCGGATCTTCTAGTCCAACCATTCCTATCTAACACTAAACCAAGTCCCTCAATACCTCATCCACCCGTGTCTTAAACACCTCCAGGGAAGGTGACTCAACCACCTCCCTGGGCAGCCTGTTCCAATGCCCAATGACCCTCTGCGTGAAAAACCTCCTCCTAATCTCCAACCTAAATCTCCCCTGGCGGAGCTTGAGGCCATTCCCTCTCGTCCTGTCCCCTGTCACTTGGGAGAAGAGGCCAGCTCCCTCCTCTCCACAACCACCTTTCAGGTACTTGTAGGGAGTAATGAGGTCTCCTCTCAGCCTCCTCTTCTCCAGGCTAAACAACCCCAGCTCTCTCAACCGCTCCTCATAGGGTCTGTTCTCCAGCCCCTTCACCAACCTCGTCGCTCTTCTCTGGACTCAACATCCTTCTTGTGGTGAGGGGCCCACAACTGAACACAGGATTCAAGGAGCGGCCTCACCAGTGCTGAGTACAGAGGGAGAATCACCTCCCTGGACCTGCTGGTCACACCGTTTCTGATACAAGCCAGGATGCCATTGGCCTTTTCCAGGATGCCATTTCCATCTAGTCATTCTATTGCAGCATCTAGAACCATGAAATTGCTGACTTGATTGGCTGCATCATAATTGTGACCCTGATTTATGATGGCTACTTGTGAATTTGCTTCTAAGACAAGGATATAATTTGGTCACAAATTCCTGTCAACTTGTATTGTGTGAAAAATCCTTCAAACTTGAAATCTGTGATTCTTCTTGTTTGTTCGGGGTTTTTATGTGTGTTGCTTTATGTTGTCACTCCCCACCCCTGAGTTGCACTGAACAATTCAAAAGAACTCTTCCACAAGTTGGCAATACTGTCATTCTATGATACAGTTACAGGGGTCTGTTGTCATAGGACTTTGGTCTTTTTTTGAAAGTCATTGTGTGGTGGATGAGGTGGTGGATTAGTACTGGATCTAATTACTGCCCCAAACATTTTCTTTTTGCCTTTATGTTCCTTTGCAACACCAGGTAGTTACTGAAAACATACATCTTCAGTACAAATGGTTAATAAATGCATTTTTTTTTCAGAGTAGCAGCTTGAAATATCAGTTGAAATATCTTGCAGAAATGCTGAGCACTTATAACTGAAGCCAATGGGAATACTAGTTTGAATGGATGAAGTATCATATAGCAATCACCTTCAGAAAAATCATTTGCTAAAGTTATCAAGTTGGGTGTGAAAATTAATAGGATTTTTTCCTTAGTCTGCCTGCGGTTCAGTCAACTACCTGTAAAATGGAGCGATATCATCTTTCATTTTGCTGGTCATTTTAAAGATTGATTAAGTCTTGTGAAGCAATCCTCTGTTCTGAAAAGCACCATTGAAAGTTCAAGACAAACGAACAGATTTAACAGATTCCCACAGGTTTTAACAGTCTGCAGTGAATATTGACCATCTGATCATTAATAAATTTTCATTTATTATGTGTACCTAATGGTGCAGGGTTTCTGTGAGCATGGAGAAAGGCAATAATTTTGAAACTCCACAATGTATTTATACAAATGAGGTGAATTCATGGTTATGTAGAGTACACTAACAAGGATGGGGTTTGGCTTCTTATGAGTTTGGCTGTACACCTTAAAATCACATTCTTTTCATGTTCTTTTGGCTTTGTAAATCTAAATCTCTATTCAAAATGTAGCTGTAAAAACAAATATTGTTTCAGATAATGTAAATTGTGATCATATTGAAGGTGATGGAAAAGTTTTCGTCACTTCTTGTCACTTTTCACTCTCCTGTGCTGAATGAAATAATATACAGATATGTGCATAACAACCAAGAGTATTGAAAGAGGTGGTGGATGTGCTTGCCAAAACTCTTTCCATCATCTTCCATTGGTTCTGGAAGACTGAAGAAGGTCGCAGGGAGAATCAAGGGAACTAGAGGCCTGTCAGTCTGACCTCAGTGCCAGGGAAAGTCATGGAAGAGGTGATCTTGAGTGCTACCATAAAGCACATGCAAGACAACCGGGTGATCAAGCCCAGTCAACATGGGTTCATGAAAGGCAGGTCTTGTCAAACAAACCTGATTACCTTCTATGACACAGTGACCTGCCTACTGGATGAGGGAAAGGCTTTGTTTGTAGTCTTCAGTGAAACCTTTGACACAGTTTCTCATAGCATTCTGCTTGAGAAACTGTCAGCCTCTGGACTGGACAGGTGAACGCACTCCTGGATAGAAAACTGGTTGGATGGTCAGGCCTAGAGTTAACTCCAGTTGGAGGCCAGTTACAAGTGGTGTCCCCAGGGCTCAGTGCTGGGTCCAACCCTGTTCAATGTCTTCATCAATGACCTGGATGAAGGCATTGAGTGCACCCTTAGCCAGCTGGGTGGAAGTATGGATCTGCTGGAGGGTAGGGAGGCTCTGCAAAGGAATCTGAACAGGCTGGACCACTGGGTTGAGACCAATGGGATGACATTTAACGAGACCAAATGCTGGGTCCTGCACTTGGGGCACAACAACTCTGTGCAGTGCTACAAACTAGTAGAGGTCTGTCTAGAAAGCTGCCAGGAGGAGAAGGACCTGGGGGTGTTGGTCGACAGCCGACTGAATATGAGCCAGCAGTGTGCTCAGGTGGCCAAAAAGGCCAATGGCATCCTGGCTTGTATGAGAAGCACTGTGGCCAGCAGGACCAGGAAGGTTCTTCTTCCTCTGTACTCAGCACTGGTGAGACTACTACTTGAATCCTGTGTTCAGTTCTGGGCCCCTCACCACAAGAAGGGTATTGAGGTTCTGGAGCGAGTCCAGAGAAGAACGACGAGGCTGGTGAGGGGTCTGGAGAACAGGCCCTATGAGGAACAGCTGAGAGAGCTGAGGTTATTTAGCCTGTAGAAGAGGAGGCTGAGAGGAAGGAACCTGAAAAGAGGTTGTAGAGAGGAGGGAGCTGGGCTCTTCTCCCAATTGACAGGGGACAGGACAAGAGGGAATGGCCTCAAGCTCCACCAGGGGAGATTTAGGCTAGACATCAGGAAAAAATTTTTTATGGAAAGGGTCATTGGGCACATGCTACCCAGGAAGGTGGTTGACTCGAATTCCTGGAGGTGTTTAAAGGACAGGTGGGTGAGTTACTGAGGGGCATAGTTTAGTGGTTTATAGGAATGATTGGACTCGATGATCCTCGGGGGTATTTTCTAACCTAGCAATTCTGTGATTCTGGAGTGTGGTTGGAGGGTTGATTGGCTCAACCTGGTGGCATAGCTAAGAAAAGAAGTAAAAAGGTGAAGGAGCATCAAGGAGTCTGAGAATTAGACAGAAACAGCAACAACCACAAAAAAAAAATATAAATAAAAAAATCAAGGGTATCCTATATCCCTTCCTACCAGGTTAAAAGCAGGACCTCTAAGTAAAGGAGGGAATGAAGGTAAGTCCATGCTCAGGATAGGAGGCTAACACACTTCTTGCCCATCTCACCTTCCAAGGTACCTCGGTACAACAGGTATGAGACTCTGGAGGTAGAAGACCAGTCAATGGAAGATGAAGATGAGCCCATTCATGATGATGATACATCTACACCAAAAATGCCACTGAGGTCAGAAAGACCTGCTCCTCATATCAAGACCACCTCTGCAAAGCAGAAAGAGTGGTTATAGTTGCAGATGAATCTCTCCTGAGGAGAAGAGAGACACAGTGTGTTGGACAGACTTTACCCTTAGGCCTCCTTGGGCTGAGTCCAATCATAAACCTAATACTGGCTACCAATCTTAAGATATCTCCCAGATGCACATAAAATATTTCATCTCCCTCTTCATCCTGATTGCATGGTGTGTAATAGACTACCATGGTGATATCCGTTGTGTTGGCCTTCTCCCTGTTTCCTAACCAAAAATACTTAACCCTATCACCACCGTCATTAAGTTGTAGGAAATCCAAACACTTCTTAACATACAGAGCTACCCCACCATGTCTCTCTCCTTGTCTGTCCCTTCTGAAGAGTTTGTAGCCTTCCATAGCATCATTCCAGTTGTACAAGTCATCCCAACATGTTTCAGTGATGATAACTATATCACAGTTCTGTTGTATTGTGGCTTCCAACTCCTGTTTCCAATGCTGCGTGCATTGATGTAGAAGCTGAGCTGTTGGCTGTGTCACCTTCTTAGAGGAACACCCCATGATTCCTTTGAGGTTTTTCATTGGTGTATCCTTCTTGGCTCCTATGAATTCAGTAGCCCCTGACTCATCTCTGTAAAACTTAAACTGCACACTCATGTACCTAGCAGGTCTGAGACTGAGGGCTGGGGCCCTTGCTCCTACCCTGTTCACTTAATCTTGCTGTGTTATCCTTTGGCTTGTCTCTGCAAGTCTGATATTATCTCCCCTCCTCCTTCAAGCTTAATTTAAAGCTCTACCAATGAGCACTGCAAGCTCCCAAGCTCTTTCCCCTTTGAGAAATCTGAATCCCATCGGAGGCCAGTAAACCTGGTGCCATGTAAGCCACACAATACCAAAGAAATAAAAAATGAGATGATAACACCAGCCACAGAGTCATACACTGACAGGCTGAGTGCATTTGTTCTTTCAGTGTCGCTGCCCACAACTGAAAACTTAGAGGAACAAATAACCAGATAAAAAAATAAATTTCATTACAAGCCATTCAGAGACACTATTTCTTTACTTGTTTTATCTTAAGCTTCTCTCCTTTTTATGTAATTTCTTCCAAACTCTACATCTCACTTTGTTCATTGTTGCCTGACATCATCTGAAATTGAGTTGTGGCCAAATAAAATGTCTTGCAATCCTTTCTTGCTTTTTTCTCTAACTCTGTCAAAAATATGCAGTTCTTCTCAATTTTCTCTGTCTTAATATATTGACATTTAACCAGATCATAAGAAGAATAAAATATTTCCAAATCAGATTATTTTGTCATTTTAATATTAATATTTTTGTTACTATTGCATGTTGGGGGAGAGTCTGTTGTGTTGCTAAAGATTTTTTACTACAAAATAGTGTACATATACCATACAGGTTACAGAAACTGATGATGCAAGCAAATAAAAATGCAAAGAAAACATTGACTGCCAATATGGAACCATATTTAGTTGTTAACTGTTCAAATTGACATCCGCAGAAAGTTTTTGTTAACTTGCATCTCTTCATCTTTATCTACCAGTCAAACTGTATTATCACTGTTGGTGATAACCATATTATCACTGTTGGTGAGTCTCTAAGATAATAACTTTGACTCAGAAAATTGAAATAGGTTCTAGGAATGCATTTTCTGTTATGTGATCTCTTAATGGAGCTTTGAATTTTGAGGCAGAATTTGAGATGGTCTAGTTTATCTGCTGTCCCTCTATTCTGGGCACATAGCAATTTCAGCCTGTGTTTTGTTCATAGACCAGCCATACTGATTCTCAACAAGTTTATTATTGGTTGTATATAAAGGGGAACAAAAGAACTGCATTTTTCACAGGAGTAAATCATGGAATGATTGAGAGATAACATTGTTGCAGTTTTGAAACAGGACTTCATAATCATATTCTTCAGAGAATGCTTTTGAAAACTCAAGAAGCTCATAACTGCCATTCAGTAGGTAGTTATATATGGTGTGCCAGCCCCCGATCAAGATAATTGGTGCAAATTATACACTTTGGCTGGTTTTAATCCAGAAAATTCTACTTTAATCAATGATATTATTATAATTTTACATCAAGGTTAATGAGATCAGGACTTGGCATTTCTCATTAGCAAAATATTGTGTCACAAGTTCATCCTTTTCTTTGTTTTAGAGTTAATAGTCTCATAATGGTATTCATGACTAACTGTGGGACTTGCAGAGGTCTTACTGATGCAGTAAGAAATGTTGATGTCTGCTACATTCCCCACCTTCCGTCACAGGTGACTTTATTCCTTCTAACCCTATGGTATAACTCCCATTTTTTATGCTTTCTAGTGATTCAAATCTCTATGTTACCTCTGGGAGATCCTTCCATCAGTTGCATTATGAGAGTAAGCCTTAAATTGTGCCATAGGAGCATGTTACTAGCATTTTATCAGGCACTCAGAATGACATCAGTATTTTTCTTGTATTTGGAAGTAGTGGTGGTTTTAACTGTGTATATAGCTTTTAGCTGAGTATAAGATCATTTAGTGCTCTCAGCTGAGGAAATGTATATCCCAAGTACATCTCTACAGACGCTCCCAGCCTGCCCTTACAGGATGAACTCACTGGATCACAAGTTAGCTGTTGACTTTCTGTTTCCTCTGAGCTGATGAGAGAAGTAGGAAGAGGAATCTTCATGTACAGCCTAGATATGAGCTCTATTCACTTGATTGTGTGTGGTAACAAAAGCTATTGTTCTCTTCTTAAGCTTATAAATCAGGTCCTCTTTACCATCCAGAAATAGTGTGTGGGTAGAAAAGAACAGTTCAGCCATCTTTCCAGTATTTTCTATTCAGAACAGTAGCTCCAGTTGTCTCCTAGTGCATTGACCAATTAACTAATTTCCAAGAACTATCAAATAGCTACTTGTTTTGGATAACTATGTGTATGTTCTTTATTGATTACCCATGAGCTTGCACTGGAAGTATGACAAGTGCTACAGTACCAGAGGTTCATTGCTTTGGTCATTGAGGCAGGAAATATTTGGAGGATATCAAAACCTCTTCACAGACTGTCAAGATGTGGAAAGTTGTGATCGCAATATGTCTGCCTAAATTTCTATTGTTTAGAGGACCAAGAGAAGAAAACTGTGAACTAAGCAAATAGCTCTAGGGAATCAGAAAGTAGGCACCATAATCTGCCTGCCTTAAATTGCCCTTGTTTATCCTCAGAAATATGGGAAGTACATGCAAACAGTAGTTTCTTCCTGTGGTAGCACTGATTATTCTCTGTATGAATTGAACAAAAGGCCTTAAAGACCACCTGAAAACCCTGAAATGCAAAGGAGTGACAGAGTCTGCAAGTCTTGACCCTGTGTCATGTTTTCATAGCACACATGTGGGCAACAGCACGAAACATGAGGTGGTCTATCTGTTCCCATTATATTTAAGCCTAAAAAATACTATAGCAGAATTGAAAAGCTATTCAGAAGTCTTAGACATTGATTTTTTTTTTTTTTTTTTTTTTTTACTTTTCAAGATACTGACAGTCTCCCTGCTGATATTCTGATAGATTGGATGTTTTCTGTAACTTTTCTTAGCAGGTTATTCTATCCCTCTCCAAGCCCATTTTTCCCCTCCCTTGATTTTTGCCTAATTTACATTTGTTTCTTTAGCAAGCTACTGTAAAAATGTCTTCAAGTCCATTTACAATGTATTCTTAGTATCGACTTCAGGACACTGAACAGAATACAAAATGACTGGATAGACAACTCTGGATTTTTAAATTCATTAGATTTCTTTTTTATTTCCTTTTTGAAAGATCCCTGTCTTTGAATTGTTTGTACCATACTTTGTCTAAATATGTGCTTGCATAATAAGGAATTTGATTTGGGTATTGATGAATAACCTTAAGCATTTGTGTTTTCCATCCATTTTCATAACTTTAGCAGAAAAAAAAGTACAGGGGCAGTTTCAGCTTGTAAATTGGTAAATTTTTGCATTGAGATTTAGTTCTACTGCATAGCACAGGACAAAGTATCTCAAGAAGATAGTAGAAAGTATGAGCTAAGGGTGATGGGAAGAAAAAGGAACTTAAAGGAACTTCTGCAACTGTACAGCAGTCAATAACTACAAATTAGTCACAGCTTGAGTGACAGACAAACAAATCTCTGGTGTACTCTAAGAAGAAACTGTAAAAAGGCTGCATATTAGTCATTCCAACTGTCATCTTTGTATAATAAGCATTAAGGGCATTCTTGGACTGCAGTGATTTTTTTTTATATTTTTCTGTCAAAATCAGGATTACGCAGCATTAAGAACAATAGCTGCATGAAACATTGTGATCTAAGAAAGCACTTTTTCTTACTTAATTTCAGATTCTCTGTACTCCAATAAAATTCTTACACACCCTAAACTGTTACTGAAGTTGCATACGAAATAAAATCTTTACTCATCACAGCTTTTTCAAAAGTGGTTGAGTTTTGTTACTTCTGTGTTGCTCTTCCAGAGATGAGTGATAACTAAGGGATGCAATAAAAACATAGGTAAAAAGAAGTCAGTTTGGCCATTTTTTCTCTCTGAATGACTTAGAGTTGAATATGGCAAGAACTTGAAGGATTGATCAGAAATTTGAGCTTTGATTTCCAAATAACAAATGCAGATAAAAGAGGGGAGAGACAGGTTTTCTTAAACATATCTCATCACTTGTCCTAAGAATGTCTTTTTGGCAAGGCATTGTTTCTGTGTCTGAGATGCAGATACTTGTCTTTCATCACTGAAAGTAGAGTCCTGCATAATAAGTTCATCTTTTAAGCACATAGTTAAATCTGAAACTCATTTGGAAGCTTAGTTGATTGTAAAGCAATGGAGGAAATAGAGGAGGATAAATATCAGATTCTCTCTGTTCTGTACCAGTCTCTACAGACTTGATATTAATTTCACTTTCTAAAGGTTGGGCGTTTGGGTTTTTTCCCCAGTCCTGGAAAAAAAAGCAAAACTATAATATTTTCCTTGCTCAGAAAATGTGATTCAATGTAATTTCTCAGCAGTAGTTATACCACATGGTTCATATTCAGTTCGTCTTATTTCATACTGAAGTACTGAATTGCTGAAAGGCATTAGGCTATTCTTTTAAAAAATGAAAGCTAGACTGTCAAGCTATAAATCAAAGATGATTTTTTTTATCAGGAGAAAATATTCATAGTTGTTTTGTTGTGTAAGAGTGTTTTTGAAAGAGTTAACTGCACAATTCAAGCTTTGCAATTTTTTGTATTTTTAGGCGCTGTCAGGAACATCAATCAAAAATGCAAAGTTGTTCAGTTGTACTGTACACATGACTTCTATGGTGAAGTAAACTGAACTCTGTTTTGGACAGGTTTTCCTTCAGAATCTTTACCAAATAATTGGGGTTTTAGCCATAGCAAAGTTCTGAGTCCTTTCTGTGTATTGTAATTGTACTTTCTCTACATTTAGGAGTTATTAGAGATAAACACAGATCCACTGAGGCCTTAATAAATTCTCTATCACAAATATTTCCACTTCTGCATCACTTCACTGTATGAAGTAGTATGGTCTAAGGTTACTTCTCTCTGGTCTGACTCTGTTTTATTTTCTTTTTCTATGTTTACATTAGCAAGTAGCTGTGTCCAACAGGGCTGGATTTGTAAAGCAAGTCAATAGGATCTCAGGACACATTGTATATATTCTAAGAGCTGTATTTTGGGTTAATTCTGGCCCGATCCCACAGGCCAGTCCCACTTACAAAACAGGATGCATTAGGTGCATTCAGGGAGTGCATCTTCCAGTACTGGTTCATTGAAAAGGAGTCCTTGTGACCCGACAGGCTTCACAGTGTAAGCAGCATCATGGGAAGGGAAGAAGATAAGGAGATTGGCTGAAAAAACACACTCCTGGTCAGAATCAAGTTATAGATATGCTATCTGTTTATCCTGGTTTAGAGAGGGTCCAGAGAAGAGCCACAAAAATAATCAAAGGACTGGGAAACCTGTCATGTGAAGAAAAGGTAAGAAAACTGGGTTTGTTCAGCCTTGAGAAAAGAAGGCTTAGGGGAGACCCTATCACCATGTTCCAGTATTTAAAGGGTGACTACGAAGATGGAGACTCCCTTTGTACAAGGAATCAAATGGACTAGATGGGTGGTAACAAATACAAGTTACTCTTGAGGGGATTCTGACTGGATAGAAAAAAATCAGAAAAATTTTCACAGGGAGAACTATCAGCCATTGGAATAATTCCCCCTAGGGAAGTGGTGGATTCCACAACACTGAACTCTTTTAAGATTGATCTGTCTAGGATGCTGAGCTATCTCCTCTGGACCATGCTTTTCCCAAGAAAGTCTGGACCAGATAATCCTTGAGGTCCCTTCCAACATGCTATTCTATGGTTCTATGATTGTTTTACTCCAAAACTCAAAGTTATAGAAATAACTTGACGTACATGACACGTACTCAGTTTGTAGCATGCAGCTAATAGATGACAGAAAGTTAATGCAGTTCTGTTGTTCAATTTGATTCTTCAGGGAAAAATTGTATCTTTTGTCTGCAAGATTTTCACTGTGAGTTTATTACACTGTTTACAGGAGGGACAAACTAGATCAAATAATTTGTGCAATTTTTTTTCTAGTGTCTTACCAAGGTCTGACCAAAAATTACTTTTATAGCATCACTGTTAAAAATGGAAATTACTGAGAATAAGCCCTCACAAAATCCTGACAACTGGATCTATTTTTTTAATTTCAAAATGAGTAAACATTGTTATGTTGCACTTCAACTTCAAAGGTTATGTTGATGTTACAAAATTGCATGGTGTTCAGAGACCACTGGGAGCCAGTTCATTCTACATAATCAGCCTTTCCTACATCAAATCTCTGAATACCATGATAGCTTAGGTCTAGTTATCAGGTAGCAAGCAGCAACTCTTATCAGATCTTCTTATGTCATGCCACTTTCTTGCAAAATTTTTCATTTTTATGGATTGATGGCATCTGGTAGGACTGTAATTTATGTTAGTTTTTAATTTTAATTTGTGTGTAAAGCTCTGGTGCCTCTTAAAGCCAGTAAACAATGTAGGCATTTCTGTATTAAATTTTGAACACATTATTATAATGTTGCTTTGTAATTTAGCAGCATTAAGGATAAGAGTTTGACTCTGTGTTTTATGTGCTTTATTATTTTTATGTCACTTTTACCACCAGTCCATTGAGTTGGAATTAATGAGGACTGAGAATACATCTAATGCACACTTTGTTGCAAACTTTTTAAATTACTGCTCAATTAATTTGTCACCCACTGTAAGATTTTACTGTATCAACTATGCTGTATCTAGTGATTACAAATTTAATAGCTTTGGTAGTCTGCAGTGAAGTTCTCTGAGGAAAATGATGAGAGTGGTCTAGAGCGAATGCACGATATTTTCCTGGTTCCCATAATTTTTATGTTCCAGCAGGTCAATTACTACTTTACTGCCATCATGGACTGGTTTTTGGGGTGGTGGTGGTTGTTGTTGAAGGGGGTGGGAGGGCTTGGGGTTTTTTTTGCAAATACTCAGGTGCAATAATATAATCAAGTCCTTACTGAGTCCAATATGGAATCATAGAATCATTTGCTGAAAAAAAGACCTTTGAGGTCATTGAGTCCAACTGTACCTGTCCACTACTAAACCATATATATCCCCGAGCACCTCATCTACCTGTCTTTTAAATACCTCCAGGGATGGTGACTCAAGTACCTCACTGGGGCAGCCTGTTCCAGTGCCTGATAACCCTTTCAGTGAAGAATCTTTTTACTGATATCTAATCTGAACCTCTTCTGGCAAAAATTAAGGCCATTTCATCTCATACTATCACTTGTTATTTAGGAGAAGAGACCAACACTCATGTCCTTACAACCTCCTTTCAAGTAGTTGTAGACAGTGATAAGGTGTCTCCTCTCAACCTCTAGGGGGAAAAATACAGTTCTCATAGGTGCTCCTCTTAAGACTAGTACTCCAGACCTTTCACCAGCTTCATTGCACATGGACTTATTTCTAGCTTTTCCCATCTTATAGCTTTAAATAAGAATTTACTTGATGCTAACAGCTGCCTCCTAAACTTATAATAGGATGTGGAAATACGTAGTGCTAACCTTAATTACAAGCTCCAGGCTCTCATCTTTTATACCAACTCTGTCAAATGCAGAGTGGATTTTGTCTGATATAGGAAAGTTTAATCAAATCAACATGAACAAAGTCATGTTGAAGAATTTGCTCTACTGCTTTTTTTTTAATATGTTAGAAAACTCATGTGCAACTTGCCTATCGTGCAGCTGTAACTCCTTAAATGATCTCTGCATTTCTGCAGGGCTGTAATAGTGTGCTTGTTAAGTCCTTCTTAGCAAAATGGCTTTCCACTAATTTCCCTGCTTCTGCCCTCTTCCTTCTTCTAAAAACCATACTGCTATGTTTACTTGGTATCAATATGCAATTTGTTATATACTTATTTTAACAATCACCCTTTCTTTTATATTTCATTTTTGTAACAGCTGTAATAGATTTGATTCAGATTGGAAATTCAGATAGGAAAAGTTATTTTCTCTGAAAATATTAGACACATGCACAAATCTTGTATTCCTGTATAATCCTACAGATTCAAATTGGAAATAATAACATTTCAGGTCATAATATGACCTAGTACACCAACTGGAAGTGGTAACCAAACACTGTTTAGAAGAAGGGGTGTAGTAAATGCAAGGGACAGTTGACAGTTCTCAGCTGTCACAGGGAATTATACCAAAAAATTCTATCTGTATTTGGCAGTTTGCATTAGGGAACTCTTCTGCTTTCCTACTGTCCTCTAGAAAAGGTGTTTCAAAGCCTTATGTCACCTTTCAGTAGCAACTGTCGTCAGGTTTGCAGCTTCCATTTACTCATTCCCACTTTACAAGCTTTTCTTCTTAATGCCAGTATTTCTTTCCTATTTTCTGCCTCTGCTTTGGGATTATTTAACCACATGCTTCTAATGAATAACTAGGTTACATTTCCAAACTTGTTTTGCTAGGCTAAGCAAGACAGTTTTCTTCCCTTCCTTTCTTTTATGACACTGGCAGTTTGTTTCTCTGGTCATCCTTAAAGCTAGCCTCCGTATATATTCTGGTGTGAGTACATAATTTTTTATGTGGATAATTGGAATCAGATTACATATCGCCCATGAAGTTTCTCCCATGCAAGGGGTTTTATAGAAAGGCTTTAATAGCTGTCTACTTCTATCAAAACACTTCTCTTGATGCATCTTAAAATTTCATTTACCTTTTTCACAGCTGCATTATGCCCATGGTTTATAGTCAGTCTGTGATCAATAAATAATGCTAGGCCTTTTTATCATTTTTAGCTGATGTACTCTCATTCTGTGTTATGGATTCATGTTAATAACCCCTTGCCCTTGTTCTATTACACTCCATTCCATTTCAATTACAAACCTCAAAGCCACCTAATTTTTCCTGAATCAAATTCTGTTCCTCCTTTGTATTGATGTCTCCCGACTTCATACCATCGTCCATTTTCATCACAGGACACCTTCTTTTTGTTCTAAATCCATTTAATAGAAGCATTTACATAAGACTTGGCTATGAGCAGTTCTATTTTTCTGTATGCCTATACTTATTTGGATTACACATCATCTTTTAGCTAGTTTGTTACTTGTGTAAACCTTCAGCTATATTCAACAAAATGGCATATTTTACTTGTAACTTATATATTCATTACTTAATATCTATGATTAAACTCAAGAGAGAGACAAATACATCCACAGTGGGAGCAGAGAGTAGAAAACTCTCAGAAGTTTCCTAGATTCCAATAAACTCAGCTGCTTTAGTTTCTAAGGAATAACCTCATTTGTTCTGTTGCTAAGGCTGGTTATATGTTTTCACCCATTCTTTTTGGCAGTTTAGTTTTTGTCAGAGGATCCTTAAAACCAATCTGTGGTATTACTATGTGGTGGACTGTTTCCAGCCAGGAGCCAGCCATCCACACAGCCTTGTGCTTGTGTCCTTCTCCCACAGCACAGGGAGACAATAGAAAGATGACAAGAAGAATCATGGACTGAGATAATATCAGTTTAATAAGTGCAGCAAAAGCTGTGTGTACAGGCAAAGAAAAAGACAAGTTTATTCACTGCGTCCCACTGTCAGACAAATATTCAACCTCTTCCTGGGAAGCCAAATATCAGCACTTATAACAAATGCTGTAACTACAAACATCTCCCATTCCTATTCCTCTCCCTGAGCTTTTATTGCTGAGCATAACCATATAGAGGATCCCTTTGGTCATTTTGGGTCTGATATCCTGGATGCTTCTCTTCCCAAATTGTTGCCCAGCTATAGCCTCTTCTCTGGGGGAGTATAGTGTGGAAAACAAGAGACCTCAATGCTGTGCAGGCTGCTCAGAAATACCCAAAAACATTGGTATGTTGTTTTCACTGTTTTAGCCATAGATCCAAAAGAAAGCCTACATAGGCTGCAATGAAGATAATAAACTCCAGCAAGTACATGTAGGTGGAAAAATAATAGATACACATGTAGATTTTTTTTTCCCTCCAAAACATTTGTCAAACTAATTTGTACACCAAAACAATAGCAAGAATTTAAACAGTGTGGAGAGGAAAGATACAGATCTATAGGACAGATTAGAACCTAAAATAAACACTTTTTTGTATACTTACACCATCTTTTTCTTTTTTTTTTTGCCTTGATTATTGAGGATATGTCTAACAACTGATGTGATGAAATCCATGTCATATTAATTTCTGTTTCTTAGTGAATAAAATTCAATTTAGACTGCCACATGTTTGACTAGACATATTTTTTTTCTCCCTCTTAGTTGTTTCTCATTTCACTAATCTTTATTGTGCTTCACTTGACTAACAGTTGAAACAAGATTCTTTTTTCCTTGAGTGTATGTAAGGTATTAATGAGAGTCATAAATTCATACTGTTTGCAGCTATATGTGATGATTCATCTTACATCTAAAATCTCAACTGTTTCTAGCAGAAAATGTTTCCCAATGAGGTTAGAGTTTCCTAACTATCAGAGATTAAAATCAGATTCTATGTATGTCAGTCATTTTGAAACTGATGGAGTGAAAGTAGTTAAACTGAAGGATATGGTCTGGGCAACCCAAGAAGAGCATCTTATGATGAAATTATGATCTGGGCTGGCAAGTCTGTTCTAAACCCATAAAATGTAGAAAGTGACCACTGCTTTGTGTTGTGAGTTACTAACTGTAACACCTTTAGACTGAGGGCATGCAGAATTACTTCCCCCAAGAACTGGCTTGACTTCTATTCTAACCTTAGCAGGGGACTGACATTCATGCTGAGTAACTGGACTTGATCTGAACATAGCCATAAACTCTGGAAATATATATATTTTTCCCCTTACATACTGCAAGCTGACATTTACCAAGTTACTTTGAAATACAACATGAGGAAGTGAGTTCTGAAAGTATTTCAGTTCAACTTGGGCAATCTCCTTAGTGAAATCTTTTCTGCACTTTTCTAATACTTTGGCATCTCTAGAAAAGCAATTAATTTATGTACCTGAAAATTTTTACAGATACTGAACTTTGGAAATCTTAACGCATATTCAATGCCATAAGAAAATTAAAGATATTCATTTCTCTAAATGAATAATGCTTTATTTACCCTTGAAATAGAAAACAATTTAATGATATAGGTTATAGCTCTAATAAATGTCATATATTGTTTACAAAATGTATGTGAATGTCTTGATTCTGAAAATTATCTAGTATTGGGTATATCTAATAAATAGTTAAGGAAATAGCAAAGTTCATTTCTGTGGTGTACTGAAGGCAAAGGATAAAAAGAGTCAGTGTTTGAAAAGGGAGAAGATGCCCCAAGTTGATGCTGTAGTTGTAAAGGCTAATAAATTGTCAGATTTGTAGTTGAGTTAAGCTTTTCTCCTTGTTCAGATATTTTTAAAAGTTACAGTGTGGTACAGCACTAGAACACCAAAACATCATTTGCCACTGAACTGAAGAGAAGAGGATATCACATTTTTAACTCTTTAATATTTTCTTTGAAGGGTTTTGAGATTCTAAAGGGGTCCAATCCTCAGCTGAAATCAGTGAATTTTAGTTTAAAATGTTAGGTTATATCAGTGTAATAATGATTTAAGCTACCTGTTCATTGGTACTGTAATTGCCCTCAGCCTTAACTGTTCTGTTAATTCTAAGCACAGGCTTTGGAGACCTAGACATTATTATGTATCTAATATTACTGGGCTACATGTGAGCTACATAGTATTAAGGTTATTTAAATGAAATAGTTTGTATTTTCTTTTTTTTTTCTCTGCTATAAAGGGAAGCTAGAGGTTGGTGCTGGCTTGGGAAAAAATGAGCTTCCATTCTTATTCATACCAGTAAGGATTTGAGAAGGATCTGAAACAGGTGCCTGGAAGCAAACTGATAACAGTGAAAACTTTTGCTTGTTACTTATGTTCCCAGCCCACTGAATGCAATAAGAGTTTTCCTGTAGTTCAATATATCAAACACCTGAACTTCCTTTCAGATGCTCCCTAGAGAATGTAGCATCAGGACAGATGAAGCCTTCAGTCTGAAGGCTGAGTATTTCAAAATGGAGGGAAATAACTGTGAATTCAAAGGGAAGGTCTGATTTAGAAAACTTTGGGTTGGTTTTTTTTTTCTCCCCTCAACATTTATCCTTCATACGTGAATTATTCTTGGATTAATTTCCAGCTGTACTTGAAAGTTGAGTCTGAGAGCCTGAGTACTCTCCCATTCCCAAATCATGCACCCAGAAAAGAGCAAAAGTAGCCAGTGCTTTGTTGCATCTTTCTATTTCTTCATACGAGAGTTAATCTTTTTGACTAGCTTTCTTCTGCTGCAGTTATTGGTCCAGAGCACCAAGCTGGAAAGCAGAGATAATGTGTATCGCTGCTGCAGCTTGACAGATACTCTCATTCTAACCTCTGCCTTTCCCTTTCCTTTTCTCTGTTGCGCAGGTGGTGAAATCCTAGTAGGATTGATCTAGCAAGTGGCAAAACAGGTTCATAATTCCTAGCTTCATTCCCTTTTAAGGCTTTAACAAGATTTAGAAGCTTAAAATATATTTTAATCTTTCCAAGGAAAGATGCTAATCTGAAGCTGGCTTTTGGCTCAATATCAGGTTCCTGCTGGCTTTGATGACAGCTCATGATTTGTGGAAATTTAACATGGATTGAGATGTCAGCTTGCAACTCACACTCCAGGCTTCCTTGACTAATGGGAAGTAGACAGGGGTTGTGAGGTGGCTGAGACTCTGCGCCATAAAATTTAACTATGCAGTTCATGAAGTTCTCAGCTTTTGCATGTAATCCTTCTTTTTTATCCACTGGGTTTCCTGGGAGAGAAGTGGGTGTTCAGTAAGGTCTTAACTTCTCCACGCAGTCTTCTGTTATCCATTTATTTCCACCCCACAGTCTTAACAAATGCATGGATTTCACACTTACAAGCACAGTAAAGAAACAGCTTTAGCTATTTAGTATATAAACATCATGGAATATAAATGCCACAGTTCACTAAGCTGTATGTAACTTCAATTTCAGTGATGTAAGATATCAGAGTTAAAAAATTGGTTTAATTTTCACATAGAAATTAGCAAACCCAAAATTATGCTCACTGTGTATTTAGGATTAAAAAACTATTCAGAGGAGAAAAAAGTCTAAGAATTTTAACTGTTCGTCTGATTTAGACAGCAAAAATGTGTTGATTTTTTTTCCATTCACAGTGATTTGGGAAAAATGCATGTGGTTTTTCTTAAAAAATTTAATCCTTTAATTTTCTGTTCACAAATTGCGTAATATGTATCAAGTAAGATTCTGTTGTCAGAGACATCAGTGTAAATCTACACTATTTTCACTAGAGATAGCGAAATAAATTCTCTTTCAAATTTTTTCTTAATGAGGTCAGGAATTTAACAATACAGTTGACTGCAGATTTGAATAAAGTATACTTTTCATAGTAAGTTTGGGAAGAAGTTGTCAGTTCTCTGAATGTTGATAAGATGGAAGATTGACACCCTTATAATTTTGTTTGTTCTAAGCTTCTGTTTGTTCATAGAATTTGGCTGTTTAAGATGAAATGACAAGAGCTGTTTACAGTGCTTTTGGACTTAGTTTGAAATTACTCCTGAAATATATGAGACTGGAAGAAAACAAGAGTCCAGCTTCTCTGTTAACATCACTATATTAAATGCTTTCTCTCTCTTAAAGATTTAAATGCTTGTTTTGTTATTTCAAATAATTTCTCAGTCTAAAGAGTCAGAGAGGACTTCCATTTCTTAAAATGCTGCTTAAAGCTAGTTTATTTTTTTCTGACTGAGGAAGAGATCTACTTTTTCATTCATTTACATTTAGCACAAAGCACAAGGGTAAGAGACAAATATATGCCATAAGATCCACCAGTAGCACTGCTGGATCAGAGTTCATTTAAAATGATGCTGGTCCTGTGAATCATGTCTGCTCAGTAGAGTGGCAGAACTGACTTTTTCTGCAGCAGGCTCGTATATAAATTCGAAGGGTAAGAAAAGTTGCCATAGAACCACAGTTCTAAATAGCAGCAGCAACACTTAACAAAAAAGTAATCCTCTGGCATTAAATTCTTGTCAATGCTAGTGACGGGTTACATTTCATAGAATCATAAAATCATCAGGTTGGAAGAGACCCACTGGATCATCGAGTCCAACAATTTCGACCAATCTCTAAATTTGCTATGTAAGATGTCCTCAGCTGAGCTGCATTATCTTGGAAGTACAATGTGATGTATGAATACTTGCTGTAAATTAACAGTACTGTCCTCATAAGTGCAGAGTATGATCTTGGTTTCTAAAACTCAGACTATGTAGTTTGAAAACAGTCTCTTCCTGAAAATATCTGTAAATCCAGTTTCTATATGAAACAATTTTTATCTTTTCTGCTCTAGAAGTTTAATCCAAAGCCCATTCCAACTCAGACTCAATCGCTATTCAACACTTCAGGATATGCTTAATATGAATTAGGCATGTAAAGAAGTACTTTGTGTAAACATAATCTAAGCCAGTTGCATTAGTTTTAGTTTAATATAAATTTTCATTCTGAATACACAGCGTTGATTTGCATTTGCCCTCAACATCCTGTACGGGTATATAATGAATTTTAGTGCAGTGTCATTTTACAAAGGGGAGCCAAAGATAAGGGAAGTAATTATTCTGCTCTGGAGTTTATGATGAGCTGCCAACAGCACTGAAGCTTAGGAGCCACATCCTTCATGTCATTGCTGAGCCAATAGACTTTCACCTCTCTTGCTTGTGGCATTTGGATCACCTGATGACGGAATGAAGGCTGAAAGTTGTGCTGGTAACTGAATTTCCTCCTTTCTGGAGGGAAAATGTCTATTTGGGATCCAAAGCGAGGTGGAAGGGTAGACTGTCAGAGAAGAACTACAATCAACTTTTAAAGACTATTTTGTGTGATTCAACAGGGTTATTTTTTTCCTCCATGAGTGTAAACATTTAGGGATGTTTTCTTAAGACAATATTCCTGTCTGGAGAAATATTTTCTCTTCTTTTTATTTAAATGTCAGACAAGATTTATGGGGAAAACATTCTCAATCTTTTATTAAAAAAAAACGTTGTCCTCACACTTCTACATTTCTTTGCACTGGAGAGCAGCATGTAGGCGGCTGCTGAAAACAAATATGTTATTATAAATTCCCCACAAATCCCCCCAGATTTTTAAGGTACTTCATGAAAAAAATCCTCTGCATTTTGCATGGAATACATATTTAGAGCAATGTGAATACTGAGCAATGAACAATCTATATTTCATTAGAGATTGTTTCCTAATGCATAAATGATAATTTTTTTTCATGGCTACTCAAATATCTTTGTATTTCTCTGTCTTTCTATTTGTTCTGTGTCATTTGTTCTGTGTCTGGGCCCCTCAGCACAAGAAAGATGTTGAGGCTCTGGAGTGAGTCCACAGAAGAGCAACAAAGCTGGTGAAGGGGCTGGAGAACAAGTCTTATGAGGAGTGACTGAGTGAGCTGGTGTTATTTAGCCTGGAGAAGAGGAGGCTGAGAGGAGACCTCATTGCTCTCTGCCAATACCTGAAAGGAGGTTGTAGAGAGGAGGGAGCTGGCCTCTTCTCCCAAGTGACAGGGGACAGGATGAGAGGGTATGCCCTCAGGCTCCACCAGGGGAGTATCAGGCTGGACATCAGGAAAAAAATTTTTATGGAAAGGGTCATTGGGCACTGGAACATGCTGCCCAGGGAGGTGGTTGAATCATCTTCCCTGGAGGTGTTTATAGGATGGGTGGATGCGGTGCTGAGGGGCATGGTTTAGAGACTGATGGGAATTGTTGGACTCGATGATTCAGTGGGTCTCTTCCAACCTGGTGATTCTATGATTCTATGATTTATTACAATATCATGAATGTCAAATTACCTGCTATAATACAAAGCTGAAATAATTTCTTGAATTAATTTTTTGTTAAGTAGCATGTTGTCTGAATTTCTTCTCACTTACTTTGACTGAGAGAAAAATAAATGTTTCTAAAGTCAGTATTTTAAGACCAGGTTAAATGCAAAAGGATTCAGCTTTGTGCGTTTGTAGATAAATGTGTCTATTCTGGCAACAAAAACAAGAAAGTTTTTATTGTTTAGTTTTCCTTTGGCTTTATTTTATTTGGTTTTGGTTTTACAAAATTAAAAACCAACCAACCAAACATACACCCCAGAAATTTTGCATCTGAATCTACCTAGAAAGATTAATGAGTCCACTCAGGATGAGAAGCATCATAGAGATTTTAGGACAACAGTCATGGCAAAAACAGTGGGGAAGGCTGCTATAGTATACACGGCATTGTAGCAGTAATAGTAATGCTGATGCTGGCTTTCAGTGACTATTTTTTCAACTGGAATTCCTGCATTCTCTGCCAACAAATCAGAAATAACTAATAAACTTCTTGTTCCTTGTAGCATTCCTCTGTTTAGTAGTTAATTCCTTTTTCTACCAATTTATTTTTAGGTTTTCCAACACTCATTTTGAAGCCAACAAAGTCCTTAGCTGATGTTAGTGTATTTTATGACTTCCTGAAAGGAAAATACTGTACTACTTTTGAGCCTGTTTAATTTCTGTGTGTAGGATACACAAACCACTCTAGACTGTCCTAGCAGCAAACCTTAAGCTTTACCTCAATTGTAACACCCTGAACTGAGTGATCCTCTTTGGAGAGGTTGTCAGTACAAAAGTAAGCTGAAAGATAGCTGAATATTTTGGAGAAGTGTTTTTCACATATTACTGCAAATATATTTGCCATGGTAGTTTGTAACTAATTTCAGCCATGATCTTTTCAAATCTGCTCATTCTTTCTAATTTGATGACCAATTCTGTGTTAATTACAATATTATTTGCAATTAAAAATAATCTAGTTTATGGCACAGACTCAACTTTACGGGGACATACCAAAAATATATCTAAGAACACAGAAAGAGAGATAACCTAACGTGTCAGGTTTACACGTAACTTCAGGCCTATGCCTTGATTAGTTGAACCCTTGATTATTCAGGGTTCATGTGAAAGACTACAAGTATTATTTTATTTACCCTTTTAAAGAGGTAGACTATTAAATAAATTTAGGTTTCAGTGGTAATGAAAACAATAATAGAATATTGGGAAATTTGTGTGTAATAGCGGAGAAGTTTATGCTTATTTTGAACTAAGTACTATTTAATACTAGAAAAAAATATATTTTAATGCGTTTAAATGATTAGGGGTTTTATCTTTTTATCCCGTGTTACAGTTAGTCCTCTTCTTCACACTCATAAAAATAAATTCTATTTTAGTTTTCACTGGGTTTTTTTGTCAAATGACACTGCCAGAACAGAAAAATTTATGTAAAAAATCTGAAGTGAAGTAGGCAATACATCAAATATGGCCTTTTTTTTTGTCTGGATGACAGGAAAAAAAGAGAATTTCTAATATTTTCTTCCTAATGGAATAAAAAAAACCCAAACATTGCAGAAACCCTGTGAACATGCACATTATGCGTCTGGATGCCGAACAACTTAAATACTTTTTTTTAATATCGGTCTCTCAAATCTTTAGTTCATAGGGAAGTTCAGACAACAAAGAAGCCATTTCTGAAGACTAAGACACCACTGAAAACAATTGAGATCATGAACATTCAATTCAGTTGCCTGTAGATATTGATTTTTTGGTAACATAGAACATACTGTACTCAGCACTGGTGAGGCCGCTCCTTGAATACTGTGTTCAGTTCTGGGCCCCTCACCACAAGAAGGATGTTGAGGCTCTGGAGCAAGGTGGTGAAGGGGCTGGAGAACAGAACCTATGAGGAGCGGCTGAAAGAGCTGGGGTTGTTTAGCCTGGAGAAGAGGAGGCTGAGAGGAGACCTCATTGCTCTCTACAACTACCTGAAAGGAGGTGGTAGAGAGGAGGGAGCTGGCCTCTTCTCCCCATGGACAGGGGACAGGACAAGAGGGAATGGCCTCAAGCTCCGCCAGGGGAGATTTAGGCTGGAGATTAGGAGGAAGTTTTTCACGCAGAGGGTCATTGGGCATTGGAATAGGCTGCCCAGGGAGGTGGTTGATTCACCTTCCCTGGAGGTGTTTAAGGCACGGGTGGATGAGGTCTTGAGGGACTTGGTTTAGTGTTTGATAGGAATGGTTGGACTAGAACATCCGATGGGTCTCTTCCAACCTGGTTGTTCTATGATTCTATAACTGATCTTATAGTTTGGGGAAATAACATGCTAGAGATGGGAAGAGAATCATGTTTAGGCTGGAGAAGACAAGGCTGAGGGGACACTTCATTGCTCTCTACAACTACCTAAAAGGAAGTTGTGGAGAGGAGGGTGCTGGCCTCTTCTCCCAAGTGGCAGGGGGCAGGATAAGAGGAAATGGCCTCAAACTCCACCAGGAGAGGTTTAGGCTGGACATTAGGGAAAAAAAAATCGTGGAAAGGGTCATTGTACACTGGAACAGGCTGCCCAAGGAGGTGGTTGAGTCACCTTCCCTGGAGGTGTTTAAGGGATGGGTGGAAAAGGTGCTGAGGGGCATGGTTTAGTGACTGATAGGAATGGTTGGACTGGATGATCTGGTGGGTCTTTTCCAACCTGGTGATTCTGTGATTCTGTGATTATGACCTTAAATGTAGTTTATTCTTCATTAAGCATCTGGTGTTGCCTGCTGTTCTCAGTGATGTAATTTAAATACTGTAAAATGATCTATCATTTAGACAACCCAATCTATTACAGTTCAACATCAGGTGTACAACAGAGGCAACAAAGACTGCACATTTCACAGAGTGCAGAAAAACATTAAAGTCCCCTAATTTTTTAACTTTCTTCCCTTCTAGTCTAGTAAGAACTAGAATTTCCTTCCCTGCGTAACAACATTGCATTAGTTTAACTTTTACTTGCAAAAATGTCATCTGTTTTAACTTTGAAAATGTGGTTCTGTGCTGAATTTATCGACTTTGAATGATCCTCAGCCTATGACAGGAAACTGCTTTGGTATTTTGGAGATTACCCTTGTCACTCAAATCTAGGATAAATGGGCTAATAGAATTTTAAATACATTACACTAGAGAAAATACGTACTGGAGGGAAGGCCAGAGCTCTGGTTAGTTGTTTTGAAAGCACCTACCTTTCTGAAATCTTGCAACACTGGTGTGCTGTGCAAAGCATGGGATAAGCAGAAAAACAATGACAACCTGATGTTCATTTCTAATAGAAGTAAGAATTGTTGCTGTAAACAGGTTTTCTTTTCTTTGCTGGTCATGCTTTCTTTGCTTCTTTTTTTAGCATTGGTGTTAAAATATGTATAGGATGCATAAATTTTTAAAATCTAGATTTTATAATCACAAATAAGTCTACAGGTTTCAGTGGCATTATGCATGAAGGATATTGCTCCTGGCGATGTACAAGGGGACAGAATCCAGACCTGTGGCAGTTTGTATCTGTAAACAGTATAGTGTATATGTATGCAGGATATTTTTCCTTGTTTTTTAAAATGGAAGTACATTTTGACAGATTTTAACAATCAAACAAACAAACAAAAGGACAAATCCCAAACCAGGAAAGAGCTCCATGCAGTTTGCCGAGTTTTGCTTTCAAACACTAAGTCAGCTAGTCATGGCTCTGCATAGCTTTTGTGATCTTCATATCATTCATTCTTCTGAAACCCAAAGGTGCCTTTATGACTTTTTTTTAAACATTCATGTTGTAGAAATACAGTTTCAGCACTAATTCTAGTTAAGGGATTTCAAATCTTTCAAGAGTAGTAAACCAAACATTATTATCTGAGAAAAAAACCCAAAAAAACCAGAGCAAAAGTCAGACCAGTGTTGGAGTTGCACTTCTATGTGTAATTTTTATTGCATGGGAGGTTGGCACATTCCTGCTGTCAGTTTTGCGATTGAGCCTAGATAATGCTGAATGAAGCTATAAATCTATTTTAGGGCCATCTGTTGGGGCCTCAATTCTCAGCTACATGGAGAAATTCTATAGAAATTTCCCTTTTACACTGAACTCATAACAAACATTGACCAGGGAGTGATTAGCAGTTGTAAGCAAATTGACAATAGACAGAAAGAATTGTTTTACTTCCTTCTGCTTTTAGCTTGCTTTGGCGTTAGTTTGTTTGTTGGTTGGTTGGTTGCTTGGTTTGTTTTTAACCATTTTCTTTCTTTTTCAGAAGAGCTCAAAGGGTGAACGTAGGATGTAGGATCATGTACTTACATGTATGACAAGTCCCGCCTAGCCTAGACTCACTGTACTTTAAAAATAAATCTCATGCTGTGAATTCAGTTGATTTTGTCATGACAAAAAGATTTTTTGTGTGTTTCATTAAAATAAAGTTTTGAAAGATTTTTAGGGAATTGTAGGGTAATTCAAAATAAGCAGTTTCACCCTCCCTTACTTTCTTTCTATTTTCCCCTCTCCTCTCTTGGTCCTTATTTTTGTATAGCTCCTGATAAAAAGTGAATAAAGCAGGGGATAAGCACAAACTATGAAAACAAGAATATATCCAGTGAAGACGAAATTGAATCTGCGGTTTCACAATCCCTGTTTGTCAGTGTTTTAAAGGTGTTTATGTCTTCTTACATTTTCAAATACATTATTTGTAGCTCAAGATTTGTAGCCAAAAGTAGTTCTTGTTATTTTAGACTTGTATTGGCAGATAGTAATTAAAACAATGGCAAAATTACTACGACTGTAGCTGATTATTTGTAGCATTTTATAATGTGGTATTACTAAGTTGTAATAAGGAACACAAATTAATATGAGGTGGAAATTGCTTGTGTGATTGTGTGTACTAACCTAACTGCAGAAGCACAGTACTCCATCTTCTTTCCAATGTTATCAACAAATTCATTCTTTGAATAGATTGTGAAAGGATAAAGTCTTTTAAGCAGAGTCAATAGACAGATATGATTAGATACATTTCAAAATTAGAGAACTCTCTCTCCTGTAGGTCTTACGTAAATCATAATCTAACCAAGTTATCTGGAAAAATAAGAGTGTCCCTCAGAAAATTCTGACTGCAGAAAATCAAGTAGAAAACTGGCAGTGTTCTTTCCTTTAAAAGTACTTTTGCACATCTTTTCAGTTTATTTATTCTTAAAGGTAAGTGTTAGAAAAGCACGCTATTTCTTCACATAGTAGTTATAGTACAGAATACCAGACATTCTTCGGATTTGACAGATGGACCATTCTGTGGATAAGGAATTGGCTGGATGGTTGCACTCAAGGAATTGTGGTAAATACCTCAATTTTCAAGTGGAGACAAGTGACCAACTCTTTATCCGGATTTATCTTGAAAACCTGATTGCAGTAACATTTACTTGGATGACCAGATTCATAAAAGTGAATATTTTGAAATTTTGGTGTCTTTTTTGTTTGATTGATTGTTTTGAAATTTCATGGTTTTTTGGGTTTATTCCCAGATAGAAAAAGCTAGGTAAAAAATGTCATGGTTTGCTCATCATTTTGTTATGAAACATCTTGTTATATAGCATTAAGGAACAGAATGGTAAAACTAAATAAAGTGGTATGAAACAAAACATATATGTATCAGATATGTATATTTTTTGGTAAATGTGACTGGGATCCTATATATAAAAATTTCAGTCAGTTTTCTTCACATATCTGAAGCAGGGTACTAGACAAGCAGAGAAAGTATGATCATAAGATAATGTGAATTTCTATTTAGAGTTTCATTTTACTCTGTTTATTTGATGAATACTACTGAGTAAATCAATGGTACACGGCAGTCAGACATAAAATTTACAAAATGAAGCAAACTGAAAAAACTCCACTTTTTTTTTCTTTAGAGTTATGGTTTTTTGACAAGCACATTGCATTCTGCAGAGGAAAATTCTATAATTCTATCATAATAGAATTACCTGTTGTTTGATTTGTACTTTTGTAAAACTACCAGACGGCAACAGCATTCTGCGAAGGCCTTGTAAGCTTAACTATAGGTAGGTTTTACCAACTGAAATTTGCATTTCTAAAAATAATGTATGGAGAATCAGTTTTTTTTCCTAAACTTTTAATTTTGTTTGAAACTTCCTTATCTTTTTGGTTTTCTTATTTGTTCATAAAAATGCCCTTTTTGTTATGAATCTAGTCTTTCTTGAAAATACATTAATTGAAAAATGACTTCAGCATTACCAAATAATGTTATTCATCAGGACAGTGCTACTATTTTTAGAGTCAAGATATTAGCAAAAGGAAGGTGTTGGTTTTTTTTTTTTTAATAATTATCTGTACACTTTATTGTGGATATAAATGAAATTCCTTGTTTACTTAGGAAAATATCTGTGCCTCAAGCTCTAATGTAATTCACAGATATAGTGTTACTGCTGTAATTACCCACATGGACAAACCTGGTGAACCTTGAATACCAAGTTATTTATGATACCTTTAAGACAGAACAAGACATACCCCTTCAAATACATGAACCTTTGTGGGATTGTAGCTGCCTACTTTTCAGTAATCCCTTTTTACTTTTAATTCTATCTCTCAAATTAAAAGTGGCTCAAATCTCTTGATCGCTAATCTAAGCTGTATCTGAAAAGGGTAAGAAGGCTGAAAATAGCACATCTACTGTACAGCCATAGCAAGATTCCTCTGGATTCCTATAAGCTTCAGGCAGTTTTTGTGAATGGGCTGAATGTTTTACCCCCACATCTATGCCATTTCTGGTGACTGTGCTAGGGCTCCCAGCTTTTTCTTGGGGCTATCTGATGTGTCTGCTGGAATTACACCATGAATACAGTGTTGTGTTTTGGTTAGTTTAACAGCCATTCTCAATAATGCAATTTGGGACATAGGTTTAAAAAGAGACAACAGAATTTAGCCTGGGTGTTCCAGTGTATTAACTTAATAGCACTTTTTAAAAATTACCTATTTTACATTTACACTGCAGTACTTCTGTTGTAGTAACAGGTTTCTGTCCAAGCCACGTGCATGCATATTTAAATGGAGCTGGCTTAGTGTAATTGTCTTTCAAAGATTAATGTAATAAAACATTTTTGTCTGCACAAATTAAGTGAACAGTTATGAGAAGATAGATTGCTACTCTGTAATTATTACAGTTGTATTTTATATAATTAATACTTCATATTTGAACTGGTACGAAATATCATTATTCTTCTGCACAGTTAAGGAATAATTGTAACACTATATTTGCCTGAGTAAATACTGTCACTGCATGCCACTCCATAAAACATCTGCCTCTGGTAATGACTCTCAAGAGCAAGAACTTTGCAACTGTGGTCTTCACAGAGTTCACACGTAACTAACATCATACAAGAACTAACATGAAATCAATGGATTGTTTATTACCTGAGCTATTTTACTTCATGTTATTATTTCTCATAATGGAACTAGTAATGTGAAAGATATATAAGATAAGTAGCACACAGTAGCAATTTGTTCCAAATGTTCTTTGAGCCTGCTAGTGTATGAGTTTCTAAAGAAAAATGAATCTATTTCTAGCAAAGAATTGCAAAACTTTTACTGATTTTGCTTTTTCTAAAACAAATGTGAAAATTTTTGGAAACTGTAAGAAAAAGCATCCGTGCATAAAATTAAAGCAGGAAGTGCCTTGTCACTTTAACATTTTTCAGATTAAAATACAACAAATTTATTTTTATGATCAGATTACTGGAAAACTATAGAACAGGGCTAGACTCAAGCAGAAAAGATGCAATACGGTCAACACCTGATTTAATCCTTTAAGTAGTTATGCTGCTCTCAGACATTGTCCAGGGAGGTTCTGAATATGTTTATTAAGGCTATAATAATAATAATGACTATAGTGCAGACAAATTGCAGTCGTCTCAGTTCTTGTTGTTCTTCAGAAGGATAGTTATTGTAGGTAGGATGTCAAATGCATTTTTCTAACTATGTTTCTTAACAAAATTCCTAAAATATTCAAGGATTTGAGCAAATCTTTTGAGTCTCTACTTTCACTGAGCATAATGCTTCACTGCAAAATTTGAGATATGCAGACATTCTTCCTTACCTAAGTACTGATAGTCTTCACTCAGATCTTGTTGGGAGAAGCATAGCTGAGATGCAGCTTGCGTGGTTTCATACTTCACGGGCAGACGGATGGCTAGTGTTTTTATTAAAGAGTCTTACCTAGCTTTCTGTGCCTGACACAGAGGTTAAAAAGACTCATGCCAAGTCCTTCAGCTGCTTGAGGGACCATGAAGAAACAAGTATAAAAGCTAGTGGTTTTCTGTTATCATGAGTGGCCAGTTCAGGTGAAGATGCACTGCAAGGCATGCAGAAGACAGCATGCCCGCTTCTTCAACAAGTGGCATTCTGCTTATATCAGGAAAGAGTCTGTCCATTTCTCAGAAGCAGTTCTGTGACAAGAGGTACTGATGCTGAGCCTCTTGTGACAGGCTCTGGTCTGTCTGAAACACTGGAATCACAAAAGCTCTGGCTGAAATGTTTGAAATCGGACACATTGTAATTTTGTTTCGGTATGACACCTAAGACCTTCATTAAACTGTTGGCAAAAAGTCTGGATGAAAGCAATAAAGAAAGATGATGGTATGTATTCAGCTAAAGAAATAAAGTGAAGGGTGGTGAAAAGGAAGAGTGTATGAAAATTCTGTCTTCAGTGTAGAGAGTATGTGTGTTGCATAGAAAACATATTTATCTGCATATTTCTAGTACTATTTTTTTCCATTTACCAAAATTGTGCGTCTCCTTGCTTCTGCTATTCCAAGCGAGAAAACTTGAGGTAATAGAGCGATTACTTCAGGGAAGGTTGGGTGGCCATGAAAAAAGCTTGTGATGCAGGACTAGCCCTGCAAGCCAAAAGTGATAGTAATGTGGGAGACCATGGTGACACAGTAGAGCATATATTCAGCAATTTAGTGAGTTTCTATCTAGGCAAAGTCTATAAGGACTTTCAGAGGACCATGTGCCTTTCCATTGTTTTCTTTTCTGTGTTATAGTTGACCTGCTTCTCTTTTTCCATTCTATTACAAACCCTTGGAGAATAATTTGTGTGGCAATTTTTGTGAATTAAGTATCCTGGGAGTTTGTGAATTAAGTATCCTGGGAGACAGATGAACATCATTAAACTACTATCACTTTTAACTTTCCTGTTGCCAAAAGTGGAAGGCTAATTTTACTCCTTTAGTTTCCTATTGATTGTTTTACTTTATTTGTGATGGCCACAGGTGTCCAATTTGCTCCTAGATCTGTTAAGGTGTTTTCATTCTTTGAGAATATACAAGGTGTTTTCATTCTTTGAAAATATACAGGTCAAGGCAAGTTTGAAGTGCTTGCATTTGAAGATGGCTAGAATTTCTAGAAAAAGTATGCAAAATTATTTTTGGCAATGTTGTTGGTTATTCTTACTATCTTGAAGAAGATTGCTGTTCATTAACTTCAAGGTTCCACCTTGGTCCACCATGATAACTATCTGCCGATGAACACAGTTATCTTGTCTTTTTTTCGTAAGTATTACTAGATTCAGCAAGACTCTTTGGCTGCACTGTTGGGCCAAGGGCTGGCTCTGACTCTGTTCATCATTAGATAATTTTTGACTTAAGAGAATCAGTTTTTTCTTCTTGTTTATAACATTAATTTCTTTTTCATGAACATGTAACTAGCAGCAGCCACATTTCCACTTCATATTTCATCTCTAGTTTTTCTATTAATCATATTACATTTCCAATTAAGTTCTACTTATGAATTTGTTTCAGTGTGGTTCTTATGGGAATCAGTAAATGTGTTTTATAATTAAGTGCTCAAATATTAGAATTTAATAGTTCATAATTAGAGGATTTTTAAATTAGAAATCTGTCTTCCTGTGCAATTTGAGGATCTCAAATCTAATTTATATCTTCACCTTAAGGAAAATTCATAAAATGAACTAAATAGAAGTGGTGAAATACATTCTTAATTAAAGAGAGGAAACTTCTACTCAAGTGCAACTTAGAAACATAACCTAATAGTGAAAGTATTTTATAACATCATATAGTTTCTTTATGGTAGAGGATGAAACACAATGATTAAAAAAATTAGATGAAATATCACTCAAACCAGCAAATTTCAGTTTGCCATATGAAGTATCCCATGGAAGAATCTTATTGTAGAAATAAATATGTATCTACTCAAGTACATGAATAAGGACAAATAATATTTGCATTGTTCAGTGGTATGCATGCTCTCATGCAAACAGCTGATACTACAGGCATCCTTGTGTATATATGTATATATGAACTTATTTCTAGTTATTTTCAGAGGTACAAGGAGTCATAGTAATGTTGATGTGTGCTTAGGGCTGTGTTCATAGTCAGAAATTCTACATGGAATATTGGCCAGGGAAAGGTATTGCACTGAAAGCTCAAGAGCTGAAACAGTAATTTTCCTGTACCAGCTAAAAAGAAAGAGTCCTGAGTTAAAACGAGTACTAGCAAGGGTGGTTTGTGATGGAAGAAAAAAAGGCAATTGCCCACAATGGCAAACTGATGGGATTGGCCTTCAGGAGGACACTTGTGATTTCTTTTTGTGCCTGACTTCAGCCTGGCTTTGCAGAAACAGCACTGTCAAGATCCCAGGTAACACGTACGTTACTAGGCACAGAACCTTTACCCAGTTCTTGGGCCTGGGTTGTTGCTGAGGTCACATTCTTATCAAGTCTGAGTGAGCTTTCCATCCTTATCCAGGTGTGCAGGTTCAGCTGAAGGCACTGCTATTTCCTGTAAGCCTACCTGCAAAACCAGAAGATCAGGTCTCCAGTGTATCCGTGCAAGGAGGTCTGAAGCATTTTCTCCAGGATACTGATGACCTGAGAGCAAATAAGCATCAGAAACAAGCTCCTTGGTTAAGTGCCCCAGTAAGAGGTAGCACTTGTTCCTGGCTGTATATCTTCTTCTAGCTACCCATTTTCTCTGACCCCATCTAGCGGTATGGTCTAGTGGTGAACTTGGCAGTTTTAGGTTTACAGTTGGACTTGATGACCTTAAAAGTCTTTTCCAACCTATGTGATTCTATGAATGTATGATTCTGTGAATGGCATTTGCCTCAGAAATCTGACCCCACCATTTGCCTTGATTTCCTGATCCTCTAATGACATCCCTGGCACACATCTACTTTTGATCAAAGTAGTTTTGGTCAGCCCAGTAGTGGCTGATGGTTGGCATATTCATGATCTTTATCCTCTTGCTCATGGTTTGTTGATATATTGAGGGTAAATCACTCACATCTCTTTAATCCTTTTAGTGAAGATTTGGGGTTTGCCGTATGGCTGTAACTGTGGTTATAGTTGTAGATATGATTATGCCTCATATTAAGCTACATTGTACTACCAAAGAAGTAGAAAAATATCTAAATAGAAATTGTAAACCGGGACACAGGACCTGCTGAAACTGGTCTTTATTAATTACATTGTTGATGGACGCTTTGGTCATTTTTGCCATTATGTGTTCTGACATTACTAGGTGCTTCTGTTCTCTGGGTTGGTGGTGTAGGGAAATTGGCAAGATCTGTATTTAAGATTGTACTTTTACATTCTGATTAGCTGAATTCACATTTTCCACTGAATTACAGATTGAAAAATTCAGTAATAAATTATGCTGATTTATTTGGCAAGATGATCCAGCTTGTACATGTACCAAAATGATCCAAGTCACAGACTTTAATAAAAAAATACTTATGTGCTATGATCTTCATTAATATTTCAGGATTCAGACAGTTAATGGGCACAGTTTCTCTCGGTGTAAGTTAGCATACTGTTTTATAAGATTTCATGAGAAGATAAGATTAATGTTAATAATATTTTCTCATTGGCAGGAAGATAGTGTTAACATTAGTAACTCTTTCAAACAGCATTTGTTTTACAGCTATTTGCAGCAGCAAGGTTAAACTGAAAAAAAGCATGGACTATAAACAAGGTCGCCTTATAAAAAAGAAAAGCATGAATCTATTTTCCTAGACTAAAACCTTATTAGAATGCATATTCTTATAGATCAGAATGAAGGTGATGAAGGCTATAAAGATATACAAGCAGAATAATTCAACTTCAGTGTCTCTCCATTTCAGGAAGTGGCTCTTTTTTTTATAATCTCAAACAGTGAACTTCAAATTCAGCTAATTAAGCTAAGAGTTTGTTATGTTTTGTAGCCTCCTTGATTCTGAAATTAATACATGGAACTTGATTTCAGTTCTCAAGTTTTAAAGCATAAATGATCTTGGTACAGGATTTCTTGAAGGTATATTGAACAAAGCCTATATTCAAGAAATCAATCCATTTGCTGTACTTGGGTAAATATTTCCCCTTCAGAATATATTTGGCTTCATTAAGATTACACATAGATATGAATATGGAATATTTAGTTCCTCTGAGATTGCTCAAACACAGCTAATGACTTTTCTAGGTTATAGCAATATACTTGCTGACACTAGTATGGCATTGTTGTAGTTGTACCGATATTTTAATGAAGAAGCAAAAATCCACTTCATTGAGTGTAATCTACAAATATGCACAAAAAGTACTTCTACACATACATTATGATTCAAGCACAATACAGTTAAAAATTCATGTGTGCATACTTAAAAACTCTGAATTTTTGATATGTCCCACAGCATAGTGACATATTGAGCCACTACCTTTCATTTATATGTAATAGAAACCATATGCTCAATACCAACATTCATAAATTCTATATCAGTCCACATGCACATATTCACACAAACAGCATATTCAGGGCAAATCTCTGGTATAACAAAAACACTCATGACTGAAGGCTTACCATTCTAACTGTGTACATATAGACACAATACAGTCTTTACATTGCTCACAGTCCTGATGAATTTCTTGGCTACCAGTCTCTACAGTTCTCTGTTTCTCTAGATATTTAATTATAGAAAGAAGAGGACTAAAAAGCAGACTTTTTATTCTTTACTTCTCCGATCTTTGGAGTGTTTTTCTAGAAATGTCTAGATTCATATGTAAAAATTGTCCTTTCATATAAAGAAAAATATATGGCTAAAACAACAGAAATAAACATCTTTTGTTTCTGGTATTATTTTGAATAAGCAATTAAAAGTAGCAAGACATGTATACACAACTGTGAAAGTAGATGTTGGACACAACTAAGCATGTAATATCAGAATTTTTCCTCTACCGTAAATATTCAGTCCTCCCTGGACTCTGTTACAAGTTTAAGGCAGTCTTGTCTGTAACCAACATAATTGTTAAATATCACCTTTGAATGTAAGTCTGAAGCAGAAAAAAATTCATGCAACTCTACCTACAAAGATTTGGCCTGATATTTGTACAGTTGCATGGTTGCATATTATGTGACCCAGAACAGAAAATTGTGCGTGTGTTCTATCCTCTTCATCCAACACAGAGGCTGCAGAGCATATTTGCACAAGCAGTCCTACAGATGTCACTTGACCTGATTATCTAAGCATGGTTCTCGCCATCTAATGTAGAGAAATGTAGTTTTGTGAGTACTGTTGCTTGCTTTGTGATGAAGCAAACAAGGCTTAAAATAATTCTGAGTATTCAAAGTTCTTACTGTTTTCTAACAGAAGCTGCCTTGCTTCATCATGTCTATCGAGTTTTAAGAAGCCCAATTTTAGCTCCTCTAAGATGGAATCAAAACTCCTGAAAAATGTAAATCATGGTTGTCAGATTGATGTTTGCTTGAAACAAACACCAGCAGTAAACATGGCTTGCAAGATTTATTCAGGGAATAAAGCATAACATTTACACAGAAAGAGGGCAGCATTAGAGTGAAGAGAGATAATCAGAGCTGACCTTTGGCAAGCAGTACAAATTTCTAAGTATTATTGCCCCAGTCAGATAGATTAGTTTCCAGAACAGTTAATTCCTCATGAAAGAGAAGGTCAGACAAAGAGCATATGTGGGACAATTTTGAGTTTAATTTATTTGAGTGTATTAAACAAAAATGCCAGATTGCGTTGTACCAAACACTCTCTAACAAAAGTAATGGTTTAAGTGATAAAATATATTTTAAAATTATAAACCTAAAGCTAAAATTCCTTCAAAAAATTATAGGGAACTGTCACTGGAAGAGGAATTGCTTTGACTGAAATGGAGGTCCTTGACTCAAGATATCTTCTTATTCTGTTTTCATTGTTATTGTTGTATGCATAAGTTATTTTTATTTTTGAGGATGTTCAAAAATCTCTGCAGTTATTTTGGTTTTGTATTTTGTGGAGGTTTTTTTATGGTCAGTGCTACTCCACAGAACAGGTTGCCTTTCATCTTGCATGCCTGTGCTGAGCACTGTCATATATGCTCCCTGTGAAATAGCTTTACTACAAATGTGATCCTTGTCTCACATGAAATGGCTTTGCTGTAAGTATGACGCAGTGACATTCATGTGAGCCAGTCAGCTTGCCAGATTGCTATTACTTTGTAATAAATATTTAAAAAAATGAAGCATCATAAAGTAAATCAGCTGTTTCATGTAGCTGCTGCATATTTATAGACTCTCTACTTACATAAATTAATTAGCCCTGATAGGGGGAAGCACACTGTATGTCCACCTCTTGGCATTTTTCCATTCTATTTCTTCTTTTACTATCCTCTACTGTTATGACATCTGCAAGATAAAATCAATAACTTTCAAACTACTTGGTATAATACAAAGTGATTGTAATACAACTTTAACATAGGTATTCCTCAGTACTCAGGCACAGCAGAAGACCATTTCCTTATGATGATCTTCTACTCAAGTAATATTATCTTTTAATTAAAGAACAAGCATTATGCAGGCTGTGTTATCAAGCCAGGTTGTTCTGGGTTTTGTTTCATCTCACCATTCTGGGCAGAACTGACTGCTGCTCTGTGATTATACAATCAGGAACCTGTCTGAGCAGTAAGATTAATGATATATCACATTAGTTATTTACTGCTGTGATTTTAATATAATTCTAAAACCTTTTAAGATACTTACCTAGATGAAAGTTGGTATTGAGAGTCATCTTTAAATTAATATGGTAGACCTAGATTCATATTTGTCAAAACCTTCCGTGTTCTTGTTTGATACCGGTAAGAAAACTTTCTACTTCTATTACTCATGTCAGCAATTTAAGAAACATTTTGATACTCTTTAAGCATTTTTTTATTTTTAAAATTTCCTGCTTTGCCTGGCTGTCTGTCCTTTGTGAACCTTTATTCATGAAGAACATTGCAGAATATATTAGATAAACTCATTAGAGTGAAGCTGAATACTTCTGATGTAACCATTATGATTAGTTCACAATACCATGTCTGCCAGATTTTTATTCTTAAGGCATCCATAATATGGACTGCCAGAACAAGTAATTTAATTAATTATATAAAATATAACAATGATCATAAACAGGGAACTGCAATTTGAAAGAGGTATTATGTGTGGCTGGAGATTGCAGGAAAGCAGAAGGGAATGCATATGACCTTAGCATGTAAACCAAAACATTTATCCTTAATTTGCTAAGCAAAAAAGAACAGTAAACAAGTAACTGAATTTTTTTAAATTATTATTATTTCACAATGAGATGCTCATTCAGATTCCTATGCTCATCAGTGGCATTCCCTCACATTTTTCCAAAAGGTCTTTGGGACTACTTCATGTAAATCAGAGTAACTGCAGGAAAGGTTTTAATAGGTGTTGGCCATTGATGTGAGCTTGATCAAAGAGACAAGATGGAATCAAATGAGAATCAGGTGGATTTCCAAGGAAGCTAACACCAATAAACAGCAAATCCTTTAGTGTAGCACTGCATAATACAAGTTTAGTGGATATATTTCTCATGCACTTGTGGTCAAATATCAAAACAAATTCCTGACAATTTCAGGATTTCAGGCCTAAAGTAACACCAGTAGAAAACAGGTCCACCTGCTGTTGATTGTAACGGTTATATTAGCAACATTTTGTAAATGTCATTCAGTACACACTGACTTTGGTTAAAGCTGTTGGGTGTCCAGCAGCACTGATAGATAGATAGACAGATAGATAGACAGACAGACAGACAGACAGACTGACTGATAGGAGTGTGCAAATGAATCTCTGCAATCTGACTCAGTGTGTTGGTGTTTTTAGATAGTGTCTGTATTTGGAGCTTCATTATATGCATTAAAAAGAAAGTCTGCCCTTTTAGAATTCATATTCTAAATGAAAGAACCAGAGCATAATGTGTAATGACAACCATTTTTTAGGATGGAAGAGGACAGCATGTGAATAGCAAATTCTAATAACAACTTAATGCTTTTATCACCACCAGATTAATAATCAGTTCTATCAGCCTTTTCAGTAAACTAACATTCACTTGATAGTTTTAATATTACAACATTACATTACTCTGAACTTTTACAATACAACTTTAACCTTGAAGCTGTTATTTAAAACAAGATTGGTATTTTTAATAGAACAGCAGCAACAACAAAGAAAACTTAAATAACTTTGTTAATACAAGCAGGTGTTCTTATGCAGCTGAGTTGTACTGTTAGGGGAATGGAATAGGCTTGTGTAGGGAAATTTCAACAAGAAATGTCTTTCTCACAGCTACATGACAAATTGTAATGAAACAGAAGCTTTTGTGCAGTGCCCTGCACATTAATGTGTGCAAATTATTCTATGTTCCTAGGTTGCCAATGGGCAGTTTATTTTAAAACTGATTTCTCTGCTCCATGCACCAGATAGTTGGAGTAGGATTGGAACTGTAACTGGACAACAGATGTCTTTTCCACTAGAGCATACAGAGATTTCATAAGCACAGTACTGTAGTGATTTTTGCAAAGCACAAAGCAGATTCATAAATCAAACTTATCCTAATTATCACTTGGTATGTTAATATATTAGATTTTAGCTACTCTTGTGCCGTTTTATAAATGTCTGCCCTTATGCACTTGCCTTTTTTCCTTCAATGGGGATTATTATAGTACTTCAGTAGAACATCATGAATCTGTAGTCTATTCCAGTAGGAATTAGGTTCTTTTTTTCATCTCTTACTGCCAATCAGCACCTTTCCATTGAAAGGTAAATAGATTATACTCTAGGTCTTTTCCTAGCATCCACTGAGTATATATGAACTCAAGAGTCAAGTTTGCTTGATAGACTGTCATGGCAAAGTTCTGAAATAAAACAATTCAAAGATATTTCCTGGAAAAAGTCCAATGAATTTTATTTGCTTGTTTGCTCATGATTGCTCTTTCTAAGACACTCAGGAACATGACTAGAACAATTATAAGTATGGTTCCACTCTTCTGTATAATTGATATTAAGCATGAATATTTTATGAATAGCAATGTAATCTGAAATCTGAATTCAAAACTGAGTTCCTCTGGCTAGTCTAGGATCATCAGGTCTAGCAGCCTGTTGCTGTGCAATACATCTTCAGTAACTATGTTTACTTATAGGACACAGGAAAGTTGAATATTTGTTTGGAATGATATGTTGGCTTTATTGTGAAGTTTGGTGGAAAACAGTATCCAACTATTGCCTCTTTCATACCTTTCTTGCTTGCCTTTTGTTATCAGTAAAATCTTCCTTCACCCATAAAGGGCAATGGTTGTGAATGTCATATACAGAAGAAACTTTCTGCAGTAAGATCTTATTTTTTTCTAGAAGTCATCTTTCTGATGAGAAGTCCAGGTGAAATGCATAGTTGGCAATCATCATTGTGGAAGAAACAAGTTTAAACATAAAAAAAGCTTCCTCTTTGTGAGTTTCAAAACAATTTAATTAAATTAGTTTTCACGCCCTGTATAAAAGCACTTAAGAAGGGTTGACTACTGCTTAAATGAAGTGACATATTTGGTCATTGGTATGTCACCTAAGTTAAAAGTGAACTGTATTAATCTGTGTTAGAAGCTTGTAAGTGTTTAAAGGATCCATTTAAAAGTATTGTAACTTTTATTCTGAAGGCAAGGGCTTAGAATTTGAAAACAATTGTTCCTTAAAGACCTATAATTAATCTCACTCTTTCTCCTCAACAGTTCTGAATTGTTGCTTTAAATTACAGTTTTGAAGTCATAAAGTAGTCCACAGTGCATCCTTACTCAGTAATGCTCCTGCTTACATTGCTTTCTTATTACTTTTGATAGTTTTGTAGGTGTTTTAAAGTCATCTGCTTTTCAAGATGCTTTTGATCTCTGCTTACAGCTTTAGCCATTCTTTAGGGGACATTTTGATTTTTAATCTCTCTCTTCCATAAATCCTTGCTGTTCCTTGATGTTTTAGCCAATTTTTTCCTTGTTCCATTTTAGCAGTTAGGAATTATTTACAATGCAGAAAGTACCGGAACAAACTTCCTAACAAATTAACTTTTCTATTTTAAAATATTTCTTATGTTTAATATCTATCACTTAAGAATTTCTTGAGATTTTTTTTAGATCTATGTACTGTTGCCTTGCATTGTATTGTTCTTAACTGGTGTGGAAAATTAAAGGGAATTTTCCATATCATGTATTCAAGGTTACTTTTTATTATAAAAATATATTCTGGAGGAATAATTCTTTTTTACTTATTTTACTTTTTGTGTTTTGCTGAGTCACTTGCAAATAGGACTTCACAAAGGAAAAGATGCAGATTTAGGAAAAGGTATAGATTATTGATAAATTTAGCTCTGTATCAGTAATACATAGCCTTATGCCTGCTCTTACGTGAGTGTCCCAGTTTAGGTCTAATATTAGGCCTGATATTGTTCACACAAAATACTAGTTGGAGAAGAGTTTTCTGCTTTTGTTCTCCCTCTCTTCCCCTACCTCAAGCAATGCAAACCCAACAGTGGTATTCTGATTTAAGTTATTGCTGTGAGAAACACTCATTCACTGCTAAAATATTAAAAAGGACAAAGTGTTTGAAGAAAAGATAATAATATTTTTATTTTACAATTCAGTGCTGAATTGGATGCCCTTCTAAAAAAGGCATACTGCAAAGGCTGGTTACAGGAGTTTTATACTGGTTAAACATGTATATTCATACAGATTTTGAGAAACGCTGGTTACATATTCAAGGAATATTGGTTAACCATACACAGAACTAGTATCACCCACTCTCAAATGTTCATCACAGTTCCATTGTGTTCAGAATCCTCTAATGCTCTTTATATTATCTCCTTCCTCATTGTCTCCTCTTGATGTGCTCAGATCTGCTCTTTGTTCCTGCTGGGGAACTGTCCTTGTTTTGACTAGCAAACAAGCCAGACTCCCGTCACAAACACATCCTTCGTTACTACAAGCTGGTCAGGATTTGCCTTCAGTATACATACTAGTTTTAGACAAAGAATGGTGTAAAAGTTCTCAAAGAATATTTATTTAGGTTATCCAATTATGTCTGAAGATTGTCCGCAGGTCATCTCCCGACATGAGATAGATCCACATTACAAAAAAATACAAACCAGCTGCAGCAAAACCCATCAAAAAATTCTCACACTGTTTAGTTACATGTATTTTTTCAAACACTGCATGTATCTAGAACAAAGAAGGACTAGTAGTATTGACTTGTTATCTTCTTATATTTGTGCTTTTGTACAGCCTTTGAATATGAGCCATATACTATGCTGAAGATGCGTTGTAATAGATGCAGGCTGGGCTGGTTTGGGACTTCAGGTGCTAGAGATGGGGATTTCTTCCCAAGGACTGTGGAATGGGTGTAGTCACTGTGAACAGTGCTGTAGTATTCTGGTTGGAACTGTGGGAAGTCACTGCAGTTTCTAAATCAGTGAACTCAGAGTAATTGAATTGGTTATGTTTTCCTACCTGTGGCTAGGAAACACCCGTCACTGCTCAGGGAAGCAACACAATAAACTCATGAGCTTCTTTTCTGAGAACTAGGGCAAAGGCCAATAGCTACAGACATATGATAAACAGACCTAATGGAGGGGAAGTAGGAAGAAATAAATTACTTCACTGCAATATGCTTGTATCTAACAGCTGTTCCACACATTCTGAAGTAATAGTGATTGATGCTTAACTCATAGGTTGTCTGTTTTTTAAAAGGTTTGAGTTTTGGGTTTTTTTTTTAAATCTCAGCTGCTTGATGTAGGCAGCATGTTATAATCTCATTAAAGTGTATCATAAATTGATTTTTAATGAATGTTGAGCTTTGAAATCGGGTTGTTAGATTGTAAGGCTTCTGTAGATATAGTAAGAATTACTTAAAATGCATAGCAAGTTCATATGCACTGTATTTACAGCTATTTTTAATTTAAAGTTAAGGCTTTTCCATCTAACAGTGTTTATTTCCATGCTCAGAAAAGTGATTTGCATATCTTTTAAGGTCATTATTTCCTTTTAATTAAAAGTTTTATTTTGTTTTAATGAAATTAATACTTCATCAAATTTGAGCTATTAATTTGTTTTCATTACTTGTCTGTCATTTTATGTCTTTCAGATTCAGTAAAACCTAGTTATTTAATTATTTATAACACTTTGTGTTTGTGAAAAGAAAGATGCTGAGTTGGTAGCAAAACAACACTTTTCATAGGAGAAATTCTCTTATTATTAACAGTATAAGAGTATTAATCAGGAAAAAGATTACTGGGATCTTCAAAATTTACACACAGATTCTGCTAACACTTGTATTTCAGTAATTTCCACCATTGCATTAGTTGTTTTGAACTTAGCAGATGATGGCATCCTTGGAGGCATTACTGTAGAAGCCGATAACTCTCATTGTGTTGCCAGGTGCCTTTGAAAAAAGCTTTTAAAATGCAGTTTTTGGCCTAATTGCCCAGTTTTCCTCTGGACTCAATGCAGCATGCTACCTAACCATAAAAGAGAGGGAAAATGTTCCCAGTTGTCTAATAAAGTAAAGTACAAACATGTTTGTTAGGTGTTTCAATAACTAGCAATTTAATTATTATAAATAAGTTAATGTATCAGCTAAAATTTATCAGAAGCAAGACCAGACACTGAATTACACAACCTATTATTCCAAGCAGTACTTTAAAGTCTCTGTCTTGAAGTTGAATCACTATTTTTACTCTCCAAGATTCATGAAGTGATGCATTTTAAGACATATGCAAAGGAACTCTTCCTGTTTTCAGGGCTGTGTTGCTTAGATGGATTGCTTAGGATGCAAAGCATCTGGTCAAATTTATTTAAAGAAAACTGATACCAGCAGCATAATTGAAAGAATCTAAGGACAAAAGCAAAACAGTAGGTTTCATGTTTCCTTTTCAAGGATATTGTTTCTTCCCATCCCTCATCATTTGTCCGATTAGTATTTACTCTTCAACATGATCATAAAAATAGTAGGTTAAAAATGGGTTTGGCACTGATGCTTTTCAGCTGTACAACCACAGACTGAGAATCTCTGAAAGTCATCTGTTTTCTGTGAACTCAAATGATTTGATCTGCAAATGCTACCAGGAGGTTCTTGTGAATTGTTTCTTTTTTGGCAATCCAAGCCTTTGTTGGGCCTCTTCTGCTTATGAGCAATTTGGGCATGCTGTTCAATTTTATTTACTTCTATTAGTTGTCCTCCAAGTAGTACCTGTCCTTGCATGAAAAGTGAGTTTGTAAAAATGTATTTATTCTTTTATTAGAAGCTACAACATTAAAAAATATAGTTTTATTTATTCCAGTATGTCTGAACACCCAGAAGAAAAAGAATAATTTCCTTGAATTATCTTCAGCTATTTCTGAGTAACTTACTTAATAACCCTTTGGATTATTACTGCAACAGCAGACAGTAATGTGTTGTCATAAACAGGTTTAAAATATCCCACCAGCTATGCTATTTCCTTTTTTAAGTAATATAAAGAAGTCAGATAGGCTACACACAAGTTAGTTTAGGCTTGCCTACTCTGAAATTAAGTTAAAAAAAAAGAAAAGAAAGTTAGAAAAGTGTTCTATTTATTTGGGAAGCAGCTTTTGTTGCAGTGGTTCATCATCTGCCTCATCCATACACTATTTAATCCATTTCAGGTGGGAAATAAAGAAATAAGGATTTTTTCCAAAGGTACCTTCAAAGTTACGTCCATATCTCATTTTCCATGAGTATCAGGCATTTGGGAATTTTAATCTCTCTAGACAGGAGATTCCTTTTAAAAATGGGACTTGTGGTCCTCAATTATATCCATTGTGAAGCGTCATCTTAAAAACTGAAGCACAAATTCCTAATGATTATGTCAAAATGCAATACTATCCAGAGCTAATTATTTAGGATACTGTCTAATTCAGGCAGTCCAGTGATATTAACCTCAGCATTATACTGACAGCTTTTCAGTGCTTTCTGCTCTGGGATTAACAAATTCATGGTCATTGTGGGTGGTATCTGGGCAGCGTTGCAGTGAGCAATATAAGCATAACTGTAAGGCACATCTGAAACAGTTTCCCTTACTCTGTTTTCATAGTCTCAGAAAGATGTTTGTATAAGAGTTGGGGATTGACAAGCTAGTGACCAGTAATCTGGGTGTCTTCACATTGATTGCATGTGCATACAGAAGCAAAGACAGTCTTAGACTTGAAGACAAGTTTTAGTCAGCCTTTATGCTAAAACATATGCTTGGAATTCTATACAAGAAGGATCGTATCAAAGATCATCTTGTCCCTTTCAAATGGATACTAGAGGCTTTGTACAGCAACCACTGACATGGAGAAAAGAAACTTGCTCTTTTTTAGAGGCAAATAAGTAGGAAAAGTTGTTCAGGAATGTGTGAATAGTATTGCCGGTATCTGCCCTGGTAGCTGTCAGAAATAAGGAAGTGGAATAAATGTTACTGTTGTGTATCACAGGCACGGAACTGAGAGATCTAATGCCTTCATTCACAAATATAACAATAAAAATGTAGTAAACTGTTTGGAAAACATCATTGATGTTCTTGGATGGTGTTTAACAGACTTAGTGAGAGTAGAAGCTGCATTTACTATGGGAGGTAGAATACACAATAGAGATGACTGCTTCCTTCCTAAAGGAAATCAATGATTAGTGATGGTAATCAATTTAAAATAAAATTTTGATATTGATAGAAAGCAAATAAAGGTCAAGATAAAACCAAATCTCTGCTGTCATTATGATTCAGTATTATTTAAATTATGCCTGAGATATTCTTAACAGTTGTACCTGCTAACTATATCGAGATGATGGCATGAGGGCATGCTTAATGTACGGTCAAGTAAATCTTCTCAGTTACGTATGGATCTGAGAGTAGTTAGAAATATGCCCTCTCCTTGCAAAACTTACATAGTAGAGATGTTTTAGGATGTCCATATTCAAAATTCCAGCTGTGCCAAAATGTAATGTTTCTTTACCTATATTGCCCCCTCCTACCAAAAAATAAAAAAGGAAAATAAAAAATTCTGCTGTTATTGATTTTATATTTTATATAGTCATATTCTGGTGGATTTTTGGCTGCTATGTTTTATAAAACAGATCCAACATTAGGATCCTTCCCTTTCCCTTAATTTTCACAATATGAATTAACTGATCAGTCATGTTATAGTTAACAGTTATTCCTCTTCAGAAATTCCTGTAGTATGTGCTTAATAGTGGGTAATACAATCAGGAGTCAGAGTAAGAGAGGAATTTTGGTTCAATTTGCGGTCTGCTGTTATTCTATGATAATGTGATTTTCTAGCAAAGATCAATTATTTTATTTGTACAAGTGAGAAATTGTTATGTGGTAGTTCATGCAGTGGCACTAGTCTGTACTTTTTGTCATTGGCTTTTAGGCATAGCTCTTAATAATTAGATTAGATATGTAAATGAAACAGAATTTGAAAATCCATTAATCTTCCAGGCCTTTACTTCAAAACAAAATAAAAAATTTGGATCATAAAGAGATGTGCTTTTCATTATAGTTTTGACATGGATGATCTCAAGGATGAAGAATTAAGTCCATGTTGAGAATAGGACTGCAATTGCAGGACAAATTAGGAAAATAAGATAGAAAATTGTTATTCTGAGATAACATCTTTAATGTGGCTTGCAAAGGGTTGTGAGAAGGAACAGAAGGTTAGTGATTGCCTCTTGTCCTCCCTCCTCTAAGGATGGACTTAAAAAGAAACAAATGAGATAAAGCCTTTGCAGGAGCTTGAGCATTTGCTAGTCATACAACAGAAAGGCATGGAATGAGAGAGGAAAGTCTTCGCTTATACTTCTTTACCTCTGTGCACTACGTGACTCAGTTATAGCCAGCAATTTGAGAAGATGCCTTACCCAGCCCCAAGTGACAGGATTCAGTGACTTGCTGTAACTTTTTCTCTGTTTGAAGTATAAAAGCTATTGAATAAGTAGAAAATAAAAGACTTTATTTTAAAAAATTACTGGAATTTAACCTACTTCATACAGTGAGCTACAAATACAGGCTGTCAGGAGTGTTTTCCAGTTAAATTTAGTTCCCTTCATATCTGTCGAGAGCTTTTCCAATAGTAATGAGACATCAAAGGGTCTGAGCAGAAATTTCATATCTCATAAAGGATTTCTTACAAAAGGAAAAGAATGGGCATTTGTTCTGAAATTACAGGAGTATTTTGTTAGTGCAGTTGTCATTATGTTGTCAATCAACTTCAAGTAAGGCATTTGGCTTTAGATAGCCTATCAACAGATTTGAGCACTTTACTACTACTTTTTTGAAACAAAAGTTGAAAACTGTTGTGCATCACAACTACAAATGAAGTCTCACATGCATACATAGAAAAGAAATTCATGAATGATGTTTTTTTTTATCTTTTCCATCCAAAATATTTCCTTTTTTTCCACAGGAAAAAAAATTTTAGATGCATACTTTGATGATGAAATTTCTTTTTGTTCACAGAAGACAACTGGTAAAATGTTAAAATTAACAGAAAAGTAATAGAAAATCAAGCTAACCAATAGTTAAGATGAAAAGCTGATTCTATTAAAAAATAGAAGTGTAGTAGAGGGGCATTTCATTGGAGGGCATTTTTTTCAGGACCTCATCCTTACTACTAAATTCAATGTGACTTTGTCTGGAAAAAATGTTTGTTCATGTTTTGAATGATTCTACCATACCAAACATTAATTTCAGATGGAAAAACTCATAGCTGCTCTCATGTTCTAAAATAGGTCAAAATTATTTTATTTAATAGTTTAAAAATTCTGTGGATTCTTAGTTCTTGTTGAAGTGAAATAGCTTTCATGTGTTTGAAAAAGAGAAGAGATACAAAGCAATTCTTACTTTAATTCTTGCTTGCCTTATTTTTTATTCAATTTTCACTTGAAAGAGAATATACAAGTACTCCTTTTCCATGGTTTTTTTTATCTTAATTTCTAACATTGAATCTGTATAATTGTTTAAACTTTTTTGTTTCATTAGAATTTTTTTATATATTTGGTAATATATTCTTTTGGCTCATAATCCTAATTCATGTAGGAAATTATATTGTCCTTCAGGACACTGATGTCTGCAGTGGCTGTTTTGTGTATGAGATAATTAAAACCTAAAGCATGAACTCCATTGAATCCTAGAACTTCAATGCATTTTTTCAATGTGCAGTCAGTGTTTCACCCTCTGTACAGATGTTTTTCCCTACCGAAGGGAAAGTTAAAATAAAAACATATTAATTGAAATTCTGATGCTCAGAGTTAGACTGTGCTGATTTTAATGTAACTCCCATTGCATCTGTGTTCTGAGACATTGAGACTGTATGACCAAAACTGCATGTGGGTTATGCAAAACGAAAAAAAAGAAAACCAAAAGTGATTGTGAGATACAGCTTTAAATTTTTTGACTCTAATATATTCATGTTCTCAGGTTAACTCTGAAATAATGCTGCAGTATTTAAACTATGTTTATGTAGATGGTCTACCTCTTTGGCTAAAGTAAATCTCAGTCAGAGCATCCAAAGTTTAATCCAATTAAAATCGAAACATTCCTAAGATCTATTCATTCTTAAAACTTTTGATCCTAACTTCTGGATTGTTCATTAGTAAGTGTTTGATCCCCACCTGTCAATACTGAATCATGCACAGAACACATCTATGTCCAGCATGGAAAGTCCAAATACGTATACACATACTTATTTGTATTTTTTTCATAAGAAGTGGAAGAAAGGAGTTTACTTGACCAAGCAACAATTCTAGGTGTACTCTTTCTACTCCTGTGGACTATGTGAGTGTTTGTGGCAGGCTAATTGTATGTCTTTCCGATGGGATGTTACTTATTTCCCCTGAGATTCTATGAAGATGTTTCAATCCCTATGACTTCTGCAGGTGAAGGAAGAATAAAAAAGAACATGTCAACACCAAGTATTTGGAACCTAAACCTGAGTCTCTGGTGTTTTCTTTTATATAATACAAAACTTTTACTGACCTTCACATAAACATAGCCTGTGCAATGTTTAGAGATTTTTTTTCTTTCATCAGAATACCTGGTAGGATGAGGGAATACATTCCTACAGATTCTGCTGCTACAGTTGGGAATTTCTTTGCTTTCTTTGTCTCTTCTGTACTTTACAGCTGACAAGGTTAGTGCTTTCCTCAAAATAGAACACTTAGAGAAGGCACTGTAACTGCAACTCTGAAATCACAAGTGATGAGTGTATATGAAGGTAAAAATATCATAGTACCAGAGGCATTTTTTTTTTGTATCTCTGAGTTTCCTCTCCAATGCTGCTGATTTTCTCTCCCAACTTCTAAAGAGAATAAGTAGCACAAGTCAGAAGAATAACCCTTATGTTTGTTCACTCAACTGTAAAACAGGGAATATCTCATCTATATTGCTACTTTCAGGATGAATATGTTAATGTATAAAAGCTTTTTAAAAGTCTAAAACACTATGCAAATGTGAAATTTTAGCATACCTGTCTACTTTAATGAGAGAGGGAGATGCTGTAAGAGTTCATATGCAACTCTTGAAATTGTTCAACACAAGCCAAAGTGTCTTTGAGAGTGGTGTCCTGAGAGAATCTCTGAAGTTGCAAAATCCTTACACTTAACGACTTCAACACCCTCATAACTAAGTCTTATGAGAGAGGCTATTAATACAATTTCTTTCTCTGCCTGTATTCACTTCAGATTGGTTTTGTAACAAGCTGGACATTCACTGGAGGAAGCACCTCAGTACTGTTTAAATTGCATAGTTCTTAAGTATTTCTATCACATGCAGTAAAAGAAAACACCCCAAACTAAACACTTTCTTCATTTCATCCTGCCTATCCCTAAAAAAAATTAAAGCTGTATTTCAGTTGAAAGCTTGTTTGCTGCAGGGGGGGAACAGGAAGTCTCATTTGTCTTGTCCACCTTAAGACATACAGACAAAAATATGTTTGCAATATCTCAAGTCACAAGGTAAAAATAATCCGCCTAGTGCTCGACCTAGTACATAGTGAGAGCCTTCTGAAAGATGTGCAGAGATGGCAAGATACAGAAGGCATGACTCCTTTACATTATTTCTATTCAAAAGCTCTCCATCTTCTGGAGAGCAGTTAGGCCTTAAATCTTGTAATGATACAGCTTGTGTAGGTGCAGAGCTATGGACCTCAATCAGAGTTTATGTATTTCCTTGTTTTAACATAATATAACATATCTTTCTGTTTAGAAGGGGGATTAAAGTCTGCAAAATCTTATGTATTGTTTGAATCTCATGTATTTCTATTAAATAAAACCTCCTTATACATCCAAGACTGTAGCATCATGAGGAAAATATTACTTTGGTGCCTGAGGCAAACAAGGTTATTTTGGGGGGTTTGTCCTCATTTTTTAATTAAAGAACATAAACCCTTTGTTCTAGGCAACTTCTATGCAGTCATGAAATGTGCTGTGTCAGAAAAAGGACACTAGAAGGGTATTCAGATAAGTACCACTATTAACTGCAAATTTCAAGCCTCTCTGCACACTTATGATACTGTTTATCAAAGTTCTTTTTCATGCTATGGAAAAGACAAAAAATGTTACACCACTTGTTGTATATTGCCTAAATGTAGTTTATGTTTCTTTTGTTCTGAACTGTAATTGGACCTGAAAAAGTGTGTTTTTTAATTGATGACACCACATTTTTTCATTTTTATATATAGTCAAACACATCTGGAAGTAGTGAATACTTGGTGTTTCACCTGTGATATTACCTACAGAATCACAGAAACATTAGGCTAGAAAAGACCTACAGGATCATTGAGTCCAACCATTCCTGTAAACCACTAAAACATGCCCCTCAGCACCTCATTCACCCATCCTTTAAACACCTCCATGGATGGTGATTCATACACCTACTTGAGCAGCCTGTTCCAGTGCCCAGTAACCCTTTCAGTAAAAATTTTTTTCCTGATGTCCAGCCTGAACCTCCCCTGGTGGAGCTTGAGGCCATTTCTTCTTGTCCTGTCCCCTGTCAATTGGGAGAAGAGGCCAGCTCCTTCCTCTCTACAACCTCCTTTCAGGTAGTTGTAGAGAGCAATGAGGTCTGCCTTCAGCCTCCTCTTCTCCAGGCTAAACAATCCCAGCTCCCTCAGCTGCTTCTTGTAAGACTTGTTCTCCAGCCTCCTCACCAGCCTCGTTGCTCTTCTATGGACTCACTCCAGAGCCTCAACATCCTTCTTGTGGTGAAGGGTCCAGAACTGAACACAGGATTTGAGGAGTGGTTTCACCAGTGCTGAGTACAGAGGGAGAACAACTTCCCTGGACCTACTGGTCACAGTTTCTGATACAAGCCAGGATGCCATTGGCCTTCTTGACCACCTGGGCACACTGCTTAATGAGGCTTTCTCATGCATGTGAAGTTTTAGTAATAGTAAACTCTAATTAAAACTGGCCTGAAATGTTTAAAAGACGATTTAAGAAGCCTTAGTATTTAAAAATTATCATATACTTCTCTGCAGAAGACTCTGTGAGGGATAGTCCCATCCAATCTTTGGCTCAAATGATTTGTTTTCTTTTAAAATTCATTCGTCCTTCTTTTAATAATGTAGCAACAAAACTATACTCAAGTAGTGATGCTGCTTTCTGATCTCTGACTATATAAATTTAAGATTTTTCATTGCTTAGGTGTATTTCTGATGAAATTTCCAACATTCTAGGGAGTGTTAGGTGCTCCTGCAATGGTTCCCCCAGCCCTGTTTAAAATATGCTTGTTTCAGTTTAGCCTCAGTCTATCTTGATTGATAGCTAAAGGCAAGCAGTTGTAATGATTCCAATTTCCTTCACTCCCTGCCCCTAGAGAAAGAAGAAAGGGAAATTAGAGAAAGACTTGTGGGTTGGAAACTAAAACAGTTTTAATAAAACAACAACAGAAATAATGAAAATGCTATTAGTAAGAAAACCATAAAATACATACAAATATATGAAATCCCCACCCCCACCTCCGATGACTACATCTCCACAGATGATGCAGACCAGGCATGGGGGAAAGGTCCTGGACTGGACTCTGGCAGGAAGGAGCTGATCAGGGTCTGGATTTAGGAATGCATAGTTCAGGGAAGAAAGATAGATGAGGTCTTCACTAGATATCAGCCATTAAAAGAAAAGAGATTGACCCTCTCAGTCCCTCAGCTGTATATCAAGTATGATGTATATGCGATGGTATATGCTGGTCAGTTTGCAATCATCTGTCCTGTCCGCCCCTACCTGCAGGTGCGACCCTTTTTTTGCCTCTCTGACTTACAGCATTCCACAAGCTCAAGGATGACCTTGGTTTCTGTAGGAATAAGTGTAAGCAATGGCCTTTCTGCATACTAGTGTGCCATGTTATCCTCTCTAGAGAGAAATGCTGTTTACATGCAGTTAACTTTCAGAAAATTAAGGTACTTAGACCAGGCTTAGTTGGAAAACTGATTCTACTTTAGTTCAAACCAGAAAGGATAAAGTTCAATTCTTGTTGTACTCATTCAGTTTAAAAGTAGTAGTGCCTTTAATATTAGTGGATTAAAAAAGAACAGAATTTGTTCCAGGGACAGAGACTTAATGTATTTTCCTCCCTCCACACCCCAGTTATAGAATTGCATTGTAATTAAGTTTCAAATTCAAGGGTGAAACTGAATCTGAATTAAGGCTCATCTTAGGTTAGGACACTTGTGCAGAATGCTGTATTTCTTTCTTTAAGTCTGTGGTAAAATCATACTCACTTTGGAAGCATAATATGGAAGATAGGATAATTGTTTCCTGAGACTGAAATAAAATTGAGTATATACACATGGCTTGCCCCAGAATTTATTATTTTGAACAAAAAATTATTTGTTCACTCGATTCATTAAATTCCCTGTATGACATCTTACTTGATTATTAGTTTTTTAAAAATAATAATTGAATTTTAAAAACTAACCTTGAATTTTAAAAACTAACCTTGAATTTTAAAAACTAGCCTTGAATTTTAAAAACTAACCAACTCAGACTCTTACAGAGTTGATTATGCCATCATTATCTTCATGTTAACAAGAATAATATGCTAATAATTTAATGTTGATATTATCTCTGTAGAAGGTAAACTTAATACAATAGAAGACAAAATGATTACTTCTACAGAATAAACTTTAAACCTGATAGTGTGTTTTGTTCAAGTAATACAATAATAACTTTCATTAATGATCTCTATGTGATGATTTCATGTTAGTGGTCTACTATAAAAAATGAATATTTTCAGTTAAGAGTTTAAAGAGGAATGCATTTTTTATTGACTCTAGCAACAATATCTTGATTATATGCTACTGGCTGTGCCTATTACCATTAATTTATTATTAATTTATTTCAACCAAGTTTTTTTGATGAAACAAAAATTTAAGAAAACCTATTAAAGCTGATATGGTTTTATTTCAGAAAATTTTCTTTATTTTAATTCTATTATATTTTAAATGTATTTTTATATGTTTTATAGTTCTAAATCTTACTTAGTATTTACACAATATATTAAAGGCAAATACTGATCTTGTGAAATCAAGAGAAAATCACGAGTGATCATATGAATACTGCATTTTAATTAACCTCTGTAATTAAGTAAGTAACAAGACAGGCAGAATTTTTTCATATTGTCTTATTCATTTCTCACTTAGTTGTTTTAGTAAACAGATGGGTTAACTATTATAAGTAATAACCATAGTCCCACCTCTAATATTGCACTTATGACAAAAGTTACTTTTTTAATATCTTAACTGAGTTTTATGATTTTAGACTCAGTGTTGGTAGGTTTTGTGTACAGAAATGTTGGAAATACCTGAGGTAACTGATAAGCTCACACTCATACTTGCATTCAATGGAGGGTATACCAGACTTATTTTTATTCCTATTTATACAAAACTTAAGTTTATGAAGAATGTATGCATATGCTCAGTACTAATAAGGGACAAGCCTCTACAAATGTTGTATATTTTGGTTATTCTAATGGTAACCAACATTTCAGTATAAGTGTATGTGACTGGATATGTTTTTATTTATGTTTACATACCTTAATCTTTTTTAATTTGATAAATGTGTTATGCAACTGCAGCATTTACCTAACATAGGGATAAGCTTATAGTATTGATTTTGCTTGTTTAACAACAGTCAGTATTTTGTATGTCCTCTTCCTGATCCATTATTTTTGCCAAGTATGATTTTCAGTGAATATTTTAGCAAGTTCTGAGGGTTTAAATTCTAGGTTCTTTCATTTGAAGCACTTTAATTGCTAATTAACACTGTGTGTCTTTTTCAGAAGACTTAATTATGTCAACAGAAAGTACTAGGATTTACTTATTAACAGGTAGCTGGATATGACTTTGGGGCTGAAGTTATTCAGAAGCATTTACTACAGAAATGTTTCTTTTTCTTGTTAAAGATATTTTAATTCATTCTTATGCTCCTCTCACTTCATATTTTCAGTACTGCAAACTTACCTAAATAAATTTTGGGTTAAATTTAAAACTGTAATAGATACATACAAGAGAATAAGTGGTCTTCCACATAGTGCTTCCAAGAAATCCTATCAAAGAGCTGAGAAGTGAAATTTAAGCCATAAAATAGTATCTAAATGAGGATTATTTTACTGGGGCTACTAACTGAATATGAATATCACTTTAACTAGTTTTTTTTCCTCATGAACATTTTTACAGATTTTTTTGAGTTCACATTTGAATTAAATTTAGTTTTAAATTACCTGTGTACATGTTTTATTTTTTCACAAGTCAATTTTTAATATTCTGCAGCTTGGAGCATATGATTTTGGAAACAATGTTTCAGTGTAAAGAATGTGAAAAAGAAATATCAGTTATCAGTCTTAAAGATCCATAGATTCTCTACAAATTGTTAGCAAGGGAAAGAGAATCTAGATGCAGAATTATAAAAGCTTTTATTAGTTTACTAAACTTGATATTCAAGTGTGTATGTGCATAGCTTGTTAGGGCTAATTTATGGAGGTAATGGGATTCATCCCTCCAAATCAGTGTATCTGGATCCTTTGTTGCTTATATATATTTTTTTTAGATGAAAACACTAAAATATTTCAGTATGCTTGCATGCGTTGTAGCAACAGCTTCCGTGTTCAATATTTGGAAGTAATGAAACAGCAGAACATTTGTAGTGGTGCCTGACTGTTGCACAAAGATGAATGCTCTTCCAGAATACCACATTTGGGAAGAAAGTTACTTTATTGTTTAGTAATCTTTACTTCAAGAAAGCTCTGGACAAAGTAGTGTTTAGTGGATGTCAGTCTCTGACCTTAGACATATAAAAATGTGCAGCATGGATTCTTTAGGTCTTTGTCTATGAAGCAAGCAGTAATACATTGCTGAGTTCTGAAAACAAACTGTCAAACATCATCTCAGCCTGACTGAAGCAGTTTTGGGTAGGCTACTCCTCAGTGGTACAGCTCAGAATTGAAAAGTGGATGGAATCAGGCTGTATGTTTTTGTGTCAAATTTTAAATAGAAATCCTACTGTATTATAAAAGTTTGGTATTTGGCTGCTTACTAACACCTGTGGTTGTATTAATGTATATCTTGAGATCTGGTTACTAATTCGTTACCTAATTTGAGTTCATGCAGATCGTCTCAAAAGGGGAGAGAAATAAGGGCCATCTTAGTAGCCACTGGTCAGCAACATCTTTAGTTGAACATATATTTTCTCATGAAAATAAAAGAGAAATTGAAGCTGAGAGATTTCTAGGGTGCAGGAAAGATAAGAATTTCTGCAAAAACTGTAAAAGGAACAGAATAAGCAGTAGGATTCAAAGCCTATAATAAGTTTAAGAAAATGGAGGATGGAGCTATAGAAGGTAATTTATGCCCTATTTTGATTTAATATATTCAACTGAATTTGATAATATCTTCATAAGAACTATTACATTTTCTATTAAAATAATTCAGAATTCTTTTATTAGAACTGATTATTTTGCTTTCAACTCTCTCCTTATTAAAGCTAAGGAATAGTTTCCCTGAAGACATTTGCATCTATTAGCAAAGGAAATATATGTACTACTAGAAAATACTTAACCTAGGACAAATTGATGACAGTAGGATACTAAGCAATTAAGTCTGTGTGCTCAGAGAGGATGTAAGGAAAACCTTAGATAAATGTAACAGATACTTAGGTTGTGTAACTGAGCTGCTTAGACGTTTTGCTTTCTGAGAAAAAATATGTATATAGAGGCTTTTGGGATGTGACTCTGAATGCTTTTTGGCTGCAGATTCTTTTTTTTTCAAGAAGGTTCAAAGCTTTCTGTGGAATGTGGGAGAAATGGTGTTTTACTTTTCTACATGACATTTACTATTTCCAGCAATGTATAGTGAATATATGGGAAGGATGCAGCACTAAGTACACTGAGAGTCTAATGACAGACTACAGAGCAGCTAGAAAAAATGGTCACTCTGAGCACTGTACTTGGTTTCTGCTTTTCCTGAAACTAGTGTCATAATCCTCTCCCTTTTCTTCAGTGTCCTCTGTTTTCAGTGTGATCAGCCTTAATGTAAATGTGGCTGCAGAATATTTAATAAATTGTATTTTGTGCTATATAATTAATTTTTAAAAGAAATTTTCACTATTGACCTTAGTTTTGTGATAGTTATTTTTGATATGTTTGCAATATTATTTTTCTATCAACTAATACTATGCATAATTATATTTTAGATTGTTTATTCATAGGAAAGTATATAATTTTGTGTGTACTGTACTAAGTTTCCAAACAGAACACCTCTCTGATCTTCAGTGGTGTATCTCATAAAGTTTAGATAATCTCACTAATAACAAAATATATTTTGAAGTTTATTTAACAGTTGTCTTACCTTCTTGTGAATGGTCTCTGTACTAATGTCCTAGTGTTACCTTAAGTATTACTGTAGGTGATATCAAATATTACCCTTATTTTCCATCTAGAAAACCTGTATGCCACCAGACTTTGGTATTGAATTTCTACTCAACTTCACAGGCAGGTGGCTCTCTCCAAGTTTGAAATATAATATAGAATCGTAGAATCACAGAATAACCAGGTTGGAAGAGAACCACCGGATTATTGGGTCCAGCCATTCATATCAAACACTAAACCATGCCCCTCAGCACCTCATCCACACATGCCTTAAACACCTCCAGGGAAGGTGAATCAACCACCTCCCTGGGCAGCCTATTCCAATGCCCAATGACCCTTTCTGTGAAAATTTTTTTCCTAATGTCCAGCGTAAATCTCCCCTGGTGGAACTTGAGGCCATTTCCTCTTGTCTTGTCCCCTGTCACTTGGGAGAAGAGGCTAGCACCCTCCTCTCTACAACCTCCTTTCAGGTAGTTGTAGAGAGCAATGAGGTCTCCCCTCAGCCTCCTCTTCTCCAGGCTAAACAACCCCAGTTCTCTAGCCGTTCCTCATAAAGCCTGTTCTCCAGACCCTTTACCAGCTTTGTTGTTCTTCTCTGGACTCACTGCAGAGCCTCAACATCCTTCTTGTAGTGAAGGGTCCAGAACTGAACACAGGATTCAAGGAGCAGTATCACCAGTGCTGAGTACAGAGAGAGAATCACCTCCCTGGACCTGCTGGTCACACAGTTTCTGATACAAGCCAGGATGCCATTGGCCTTCTTGGCCACCTGGGCACACTGCTGGCTCACATTCAGTCGGCTGTCAACCAACACTCCCAGGTCCTTCTCCTCCCGGCAACTTTCTAGACAGACTTCTCCTAGTCTGTTACTCTGCACAGGGTTGTGCCCAAATTGCAGGATCTGGCATTTAGCCTTGTTAAACCTCATGCCATTAGACTCAGCCCAGCGGGCCAGCCTGTTCAGATTCCTTTGCAGAACCTCCCTACCCTCTAGCAGGTCCACACTTCCATACAGCTTTGTGTTGTATGCGAACTTGCTAAGGGTACACTCAATGCCCTCATCTGGGTCATTGATGAAAACATTGAACAGGACTGGACCCAGCACTGAGCCCTGGGGAACCCCTCTTGTCACTCGCCTCCAGCTGGATTTGACACCATTTACTACCACTCTCTGGGCCCGGCCATTCAACCAGTTTTCCACCCAGGAGAGTGTGTGCCTGTCCAGGCCAGAGGCTGACAGTTTCTGTAACAGAATGCTGTGAGAAACTGTTTCAAAGGCTTTACCGAAGTCCGGGAAGACCACATCCACAGCCTTTCCCTCATCCAGTAGCCGAGTCACTTTGTCATAGAAGGCGATCAGGTTAGTTTGGCAAGACCTGCCTTTTGTAAACCCATTTGTTTGACCTCACACAAGTAATCTTATGATGAATCAGCATCAGTCTTTGAATTGCAATAGTGCTTTGCTTCCTATGGCTTATGTTTAATGATTACTTTGTGATTACAGTGCTTGTGGTCTCTGCAATAGGAAAGGAAATAGATGCATAGAAGCACATACTGCTTTGTTTGTTCTGGAATTCTCCCTCCTATTACTCCTCATGATATTTCCTATAGGGAACACTTGCCCTTTTCATCCATATCTGTAAGAGCGAAACTGTTGGAAGAAATAATCCTGAGGGCTATATCATTTTGATAGTGCGAGCTAGCACAAGGTGGAAACTAAACGGAAGGAAATTAGGCACTTTCAGTGTCCAAATTCAGCAGTTAAGAATTGGTTAAGTTGGTTAAGAAAACTTTTCTTTAAAAGTAAAGACTGGGGTCATAAGTGATAACTATTGGTTTCCACTGGCTAGATGTGATTTCAGTCTCAGTCTGTCTGCTTCACAAGGGGACATGCGAGTGTTTGGTACTTCCATCAAGTGAGTCTGAATGGTCGTATTAATGCAGATGCCACTCAGAGCCTGCATCCCTCAGCAGGGCATCCAAAACCCCTGCTCTTGTCCTTACAGAGTTGCTGGGCACTGAGTGAGCAGCATCTGTGTACACAAACCCCTTGGGTACTCTTGTCAAACGCATCATGTCTTTCAGGGATTTGTATTGCCTAGAAAAAAATAGCGCATGACAAGTAACCTTAAAATTTGGATTTGGTCCCCCATTTCTTGTCCGTAAACTCAGGAAACAGACTAAGATGGTAAAGATGGCTTGTCTCCATATTTTTTTCTTTCATTTGGGGAATAGTTTGCTGGTTTCTGTGTTATCTCTCTGGTAACATACTTAAATTTTGCCTAGTCTCATTTATCTTTTAATCTTTCATAACTCTTTTTCTCTCATTTTCACCTGCATGGAATGAAACTTATAGATTCCTGCATAAGATTGCCAGTCTAGGATTTCCTAGCAGGCAGGAAACAGGGAAAAATGTCATCAGCTTGCTTAAGATTTCACTGGTGATAAGGGACAATGCCCATTGCTCCTTTTTTTAACAACTGAGATTTAAGGAAATATAGGAAGTTAACAATCAATATTTGTATACACAGACTGCTGATCATTGCACCATAATTATTCACCATTTCCCAATACTAATTACCTAATGAAGTAAATTACAAAAACCCCTGGAGACTCACTTTACAGCTCACACCAAGAGTGGGAGAGGACAGACAAAAGATAGTTATAGAGCATGTTCTAACCTTTCATGGTGAGACATGGCTCAGCTCAATTGCTTCAGTCAATACAAGTGGACACATATTCGAATATAGACATTTTCTTACTCTTAGCCAGAACTGTCCAAAGCCACTCTACCTGTGAAGGATTTCTTAGTTCATAACATCCTTGTGCTTGAACACCCACCCTGTTTGAAGACCTATCTCCGTGATTTCAACCACTTCCCAAAGATCAAATCAGTGCTCGAAGGAACCCATTTTTTTGTCAGTAGAAGATGTGAAAGTAAAACCAACAGACAACCTCAACAGCCTTTTAGAAAATGATCTGTGGAATTGATTTGAATGTTGGCTGCATTGTATGCAGTTGTGTGTTAACTCAGAAGGCAACTATTTTGAAGGTGATTGTAGTTGATTTTCTTAATCCATTAAATAAGAAATGTCGGACAGTCTCTCTTATGGGTGTCAGATCTCATATATTAGCATTGAAATGTGGAAGAAATACTTAAACCTGCCTATTTCTTTAAGTTACTAAGCTTAATAGTTGTTATTTAAATTAATTTACAACTCTAAGTATAGAAATTTTGGAAAAAAAACCCTTATAGAACACTATTTTTTAAATATTGGGCAAAATGAATCTTATCTGACTGACATCTTCAGAAAGCAGAAAGGTGTTAGGAGCAATTTAATAATGGTGCTACTTAAGAGATCACACAAGAACTGCTCCAGTAAATCAGAGTGGAACTAAGATTGATATCTTATGTCTTTTTTTCCCCTTTTAAAGTCAGTTACATGGTACTTCTTGTGCCATTCTCCAGGACCTATATGAATAAGATATAATGCTGCTTTTCAGTTCTTGAATTTATTTGAATGCTGGCCTCATGCTTACAGGACACCCAGAAAGTTTTTATTTTTCATAAAAAGATAAAGAACTGCAGAAGGAGTACAAATTTACATTTGCAGTTATGTGACCAAAATAAAAAAGAAAATCTCTGTTCTGGATTTTTTGGGGGCATGTGTGTATCTGAATGTGTAAAGAAATAATAGTACAGTAAACTGGATATTAAACAGAGAATGATAATTGCCAAGAATTTGGTTACTGAAAGAAAAGTTTAGGAATAGTAATATAAAGGACTGTGTCCTCATGCAAAGAACTTTATCTGGTTAGTCATCCATAATACCAATCATTTCCAACAAAATATCTTTGAAGTATATTACGTTTGGTAACTCTTCGTGGAAGAATATATTTTGCACTTTTTAAAATAAAACCTAACTTAAGACTTCTGAAGCCAGTGAAACTCCAGTTACCTAAATTGATAGTCTGATTTACCATCAAGGATAGAATTATGGCAAGTAAAGCTAACCTAGTAGCTAAATTATCTAATATAGCATTTGGAAATGGAAGGTCAAGTCAAAGTGGTAATGGCAATTTTTATATTAATAAATTAAACAGTGCCAAGGACTGATTTCTGACCCATAAACCTGATGATTTAGCTAGGCCACACCTATGCTACATGACACATGATTTTAAGAACTTCGAACACAATAATTATTTTCAATTTTGGGGGGAGGGGAGTTGGTGATGTTTATTTGTTTGTTTGTTTGTTTTGTTATTCTTTTCCTGCCAATTAAAGGTGTCATTGAAAACAGTCTTAAAATGTATTCCTCTAAACAGACCTTAGAGCCAAAGATAATTTTTCTCCAAGTTCATTTTCCATGGATGTCATATAGAATTTCCATGTTTAAAATCTGCACAGGAAAAGGAATCGGAGAAGGTGTGTACTGAAGTGTGCATTAGGATGACATTGTTGAAATAATTTGCAAAGAAGAAAGATTCTCTGATACCTTCTCTAGAGATAACTTTGTAGTCATAGCCAACATTTGTAACAGTCTAAAGTAAGTGGTGTAGAAACACCCCTTTTAGATGTTGCTGAAGTTATTAGCTATACACTATGTACAAATTCTTCTCCAATCAACTGTTATCTATTTCAGAACAAACAATGTGCAGTGAGAGACATAAAGAACATCTTGCATAAACTAGTTTTGGTTTATTGCATTTACACATTGCTTTGGGAGTCCTCAGGGTGAAAAAATACCCCATAATTTCATAATCATATAAGTTACAATTGTAATTATTTCAGAAGATGAAACTACTTTGTGAGCAGGGAAACATGTTAATAATATTTTTAATTTATATAAATATTTTTTGTACGATAAATGGCTTTTGGTTATTTCATATATCTGCTGGGAGTACAATACAGCAGAAAGGAAGCAGTCTAGGAGGTTCCTGGAGGGCGTGGAAGACAACTTCCTTGAACATCTGGTTAATGAACCAACGAGGGAAGGTGCCCTCCTGGACTTGCTGTTTGTGAATGAAGAACGCCTTGTGGGGGATGTGGCAGTAGGGGGACACCTAGGACTAAGTGATCATGAGATGATAGGGTTTTCTGTTCTAGGTGAAGTAAAGAGGGTGTTTAGCAGGACAGTCGCATTAAATTTCCAGAGGGCAGACTTTAAACTCTTTAGAAGGCTGGTTGGCAAAGTCTCCTGGGAGACATTACTTGAGGGCAAGGGAGCCCATGAGGGCTGGGAGCTCTTCAAAAAGGAGATCCTAGCAGCTCAGGAGAAAGCCATCCCCGTGTTCCGGAAAAAAGGCCGGCAGGGGGAAAAAACAGCTTGATTGAGTAGAGAGATCTTAAGTGACATTAAGAAGAAGAGAAATATTTATAGGCTCTGGAAGAGGGGACTGGCCTCTTGGGTGGACTACAGGAGGGAAGTGAGGTTGTGTAGATCAAAAATCAGAGGGGCTAAGGCTGAATTAGAAATCAGGTTAGCTAAGTCCACGAAGGATAATAAAAAATCCTTCTATAAATATATAAATAATAAAAGGAGAACTAGGGAGACCATACAGTCCCTTTTGGACACAGAAGGAACAAGAGTGACAGGGGATGAGGAGAAGGCTGAGGTACTTAATGACTTCTTTGCCTCTGTCTTTAATTGCAAAGAAAGCTGTTCTATCTGTGTACAAACCCCAGAACTAGAGGAGCAATACGAGGCTGCCATGATCCAAGAGGAGGTGGTCAGAGCCTTGATTGCCCAAGTGGACACCCACAAGTCTATGGGGCCAGACGGGATTCACCCTAGGGTATTGAGGGAGCTGGCAGATGTGCTGGCCAAACCCCTTTCCATCATCTTCCTGCAATCCTGGAAGACTGGGGAAGTTCCACTGGACTGGAGGCTGGTTGATGTAGTGCCCATCTACAAGAAGAGTCGCAGGGAGGGTCTGGGGAACTACAGGCCTCTCAGTCTGACCTCAGTGCCAGGGAAAGTCATGGAAGAGGTGATCTTGAGTGCTATCATGAAGCACTTGCAAGAGAACCTGGTGATCAGACCCAGTCAACATGGGTTCACAAAAGGCTGGTCTTGCCAAACTAACCTGATCGCCTTCTATGACAAAGTGACTTGGCTACTGGACGAGGGAAAGGCTGTGGATGTGGTCTTCCTGGACTTCGGTAAAGCCTTTGAAACAGTTTCTCACAGCATTCTGCTACGGAAACTGTCAGCCTCTGGCCTGGACAGGCACACACTCTCCTGGGTGGAAAACTGGTTGAATAGCCGGGCCCAGAGAGTGGTAGTAAATGGTGTCAAATCCAGCTGGAGGTGAGTGACAAGAGGGGTTCCCCAGGGCTCAGTGCTGTGTCCAGCCCTGTTAAATGTCTTCATCAAGAAGATAGATGAGGGCATTGAGTGTACCCTTAGCAAGTTTGCATACAACACAAAACTGTGTGCAAGTGTTGATCTGCTGGAGGGTAGGGAGACTCTGCAAAGGGATCTGAACAGGCTGGACTGCTGGGCAGAGCCCAATGGCATGAAGTTTAACACAGCCAAATGCCGGGTCCTGCACTTGGGGAACAACAACCCTATGCAGAGCTACAGACTGGGAGAAGCCTGGCTGGAAAACTGTCAGGAGGAGAGGGACCTGGGGGGGTTGGTCGACAACCAACTGAACATGAGGCAGCAGTGTGCCCAGGTGGCCAAGAAGGCCAATGGCATCCTGGCTTGTATCAGAAATGGTGTGACCAGCCAGGCCAGGGAGGTGATTCTCCCTCTGTACTCAGCACTGGTGATACTGCTCCTTGAATTCTGTGTTCAGTTCTGGGCCCCTCAGCACAAGAAGGATGTTGAGGCTCTGGAGCAAGTTCAGAGAAGAGCAACAAAGCTGGTGAAGGGGCTGGAGAACAGGCCCTATGAGGAGTTTCCGAGAGGGCTGGAGTTGTTTAGCCTGGAGAAGAGGAGGCTGAGAGGAGACCTCATTGCTCTCTTCCACTACATGAGGGGAACTTGTAGAGAGGATAGTGCTGACCTCTTCTCCCAAGTGACAGGGGACAGGACAAGAGGTAATGGCCTCAAGCTCCACCAGGGGAGATTTAGGCTAGATATTAGGAGGAAGTTTTTCACAGAAAGGGTCATTGGGCATTGGAACAGGCTGCCCAGGGAGGTGGTTGATTCATCTTCGCTGGAGGTGTTTAAGGCACGGGTGGATGAGGTCCTGGGGGACATGGTTTAGTGTTTGATAGGAATGGATGGACTCGATGATCCCATGGGTCTCTTCCAACCTGGTTTTTCTGTAATTCTATGATTCTATGATATCTATCCCCTAGCATTTAATCCAGTTTCCGGAACATTACTAATTAGCCATTTGCATAATACTAAGCATTCAGATTCCTTCCACTATATAGAAGTTAAAATACTTTCTGCAAATGCTGTATCACTAGATTAACCATACCGTCCTGGATTCTCAAGCACCCTGATGTTTATACAGTAATGTAGAGAGTATCCTGTGTGCTTAAGAAGGAATAGTATCTGTTTAATGCAAATATAAAATTCATATCTGAAGAGTTTATTTGGAAGCTGGATTCAGTCAGAAGAGCAATAAAAACTGGATACAGACTTGCAAATTAAAGTTTTAATGATCCTACAGAGGATTAAATTGTAACCAGTAAAATCATAAACAAAGCCATATTTTTATTTTGGCTTAAATATAAAATAAATTAAAAGTTTCAGTTACAAAGGAAAAAACAAACATTTCTTTATTTTCACTGACACTATCACCCATAACTAGTGTTGACTTCAGTGTGTTTGACAAACCTGGAGGTAACCTTGTGAAGACCTTTAAATATTTTAGGGTTTAGCACGGAAGCAAGTGCCCTTTCTAAAGCTCTATTAGTAACTGTGCTTTGGGTTAAACAGATAAAATGAATAAGATGAAAAAACACTTCGTAGTTTCCCTGTCTTCTCAAAACAACCTTCTTTCCAAACCAACAAGACCAGAGACTTCAACAAAGAAAATTTTATATTTCAAAAATCTTTGATTTTATTCCTAGAATAACATTTTTTTCAGTTACATGTTTAAAGTTGAAATATATATAGATCTGTTTACATCTAAAGGGAGAATTCTTTCCACTACAAAACAAAACAATTCAGTCTAAAATTAAATGGAAGTAATCTATTTTTCTTTTTCTTTTACTCTTATCCTGCAATCCTTCCTTAAAAATCATCATAAAATTTGTATTGTAAGTATCACAAAATCATAAAATTTTAAAAATTCCTCAACACTGAACACGTTTAATATGTTAATGAATTCCAACTTTGATGATGTTATTGGACAGTTATTACTATTATTCTGAAACTCTTGTTACTTGGGCAGAAATGATGCTTGAAACTCTGCAATTACCTTTTCATCAAAGGTGTCAAGAGTGTTGTTTTTCTTGTGAGGTTTGTAGCTATTTGCAAAATTAGCAAAATTCAGGAGGCTCACACCACTGGACTGATGCTTTGCCATTCCCAAGCCAATTAGCTAATTTCTTCAATAGATAATAATAATAGGCATAGATGTATTGTTTTACATTTCTCATGCTGTGAATATCACAGTAAAGGTATCAATCAGTAGATAAAATTTATAGTTACTTACACTTGCTAATTATATCTTTGGCTTAATCTTAAAAACTTGGCATACTTTTACTTCTATTACTTTAGTATGGAGTGATTATTGTGATTTGTCATGATACATTTCTTTCCCGTTTTGACAGTCACTGTGAGATCTTGGTTTTTTGGAGTTAAAAAAACCCAGGCTTTCAATAGAATTTAAGTAATGATAATAATATGGTGAAAATAGGTGTCTGAAAATGTTATACATAACCATGATGTATGTTTGCCTCTTTTCTCTTCTTTCAGTATGTATATTCTATATTTCTTCACCCTTTTTACTTTACATGCTCATCTCTCCTGTCCAGGCTGTCTGAATGAGTCTTCCTTAGATAGGAGTGGTTGGACTGGAAGATCCGGTGGGTCCCTTCCAACCTGGTTGTTCTGTGATTCTGTGATTCCTTGAGATTCTGTTTGCACTTTATTCACCCGCTTTCTTTTCCCCAGTGGGTCTGTAGCAAGTAGGACATCTACCTTTGTAGCATTTTCGTCATTATTATACTGAATGTCTGTCAGGACCGAGCTATGAATGGATGTCAAACTGGGAAGTCCTGCAAGGCAAACTGAAACCTTGAGAGGCTGCTGCTGGCTCATGCAGAGACTTCATAATTGAATGTTCTACATCATTTCACCCGTTTACAAAGTCTCACTTGTTACAGTTTACATGGCAATTTAAAATGTTGGTGGAGGATGAGGCAATTGCAAATGGAGCAGAAAGGTGTACTCCAAACACATCTTTGTTAGGAAAATCTAGAGCAAGTGATTACAACACTGCCCTCCAGCAGGAAGATTAAACTATGTAGTCTTTCTCCTGGCAAAAACCAGCAGCAATGCCAATCAGTATAACATACCCAGACTTCCTTTGCATTAGGGGTAGCACAAACTGTACAATGTGAATTTCTGTTTTGGCAAAAAGGTGAGAGATAAATGAGCACTTAGGTGAGAAACATATCTTCTGCAGAATGAAATAAATATTGATGTTTGGGATAAGAATCATACAAACAAGATCACAGCTAGTAGCAGGGGCTGACCCTACTAGTTTAGTTTCACTGTGGCAGATGGTAGTTGGCATATACAGCAGCATAGCCACCATAGCCTTTTTATGGATATTAATACAGCTCTTGCAGACAAAAAGATCTGAGGGATCAATATTCAGGTTTTGATTATTATTGGATCTTTTTATGGCCAATGAGAAGAGGGAGACAGCAAGACTCTCTACTATGCTGACTAGGAACCCCAAAATAATGTTTCTCTTTGTATCTGTAGTCATTTTAGAAGCAGACTAATCTCCTAATTTGGGTGTCTGAAGTTGAACCTCATCAAAACCAATCCCTTCTGTTTCTGATGCCAATCCTTTTCTGTATCCTTAGGTATTCTTTGTGATGCCAGAAGTATCACAAATGGCCTCAAGTTTCACTAGGGGAGGTTTAGGCTGGACGTTAGGAAAAAAATTTTCACAGAAAGGGTCATTGGGCATTTGAACATGCTGCCCAGGGTGGTGGTTGATTCACCTTCCCTGGAGGTGTTTAAGGCATGGGTGGACAAGGTGCTAAGGGGCAAATTTCTGTCCTTCTCTCATGCATAAGTTACTATAAGACCTCATTGTTCTCTACAACTACCTGAAAGAAGGTTGTAGAGAGGAGGGAGCTGGCCTTTTCTCCCAAGTGACAGGGGACAGGACAAGAGGGAATGGCCTCAAGCTCCACCAGGGGAGATTTAGGCTAGACATTAGGAAGAAGTTTTTCACACAAAGGGTCATTGGGCATTGGAACATGCTGCCCAGGGAGGTGATTAATTCACCTTCCATGGAGATGTTTAAGGCAGGGGTAGACGAGGTCCTGAGAGACATGGTTTAGTGTTTGATAAGAATGGTTGGACTTGATGATCCAATGGGTCTCTTTCAACCTGGTGATTCTATGATTCTATATTTAATCTTTTGGATACTTAGAGAGTACAGGTCAGAATATTTACCTAAAACTGATGTCAGCTGTCATCGTGCTGGCAAGTTCTGGTGTCCTTAATGGTTTGGAAGGAATCAGTTTTCAACGTTGTTGAAACAATGTAGCTATTTGATTATTTGAATGAATAGAGCTCTGCATAAAGGGAACCGTCTCTGTTTCACTTCAATCTTGTTTTTAATTGTATTTACTTGTCTGCAACGCAAAGGAAATTAGAGGGGTATAATAATGCTTTGGAAGGTCAAAGATGAGAAAAGGCACAGTTTTTGTACTCACTACTAACTCCATTTCTAATAATGGAGGATTAGCTAAGAAGCTTGAGGTGGTTTACTTTTTTAGCTCAGAACTGGCAAACAATCATCATCTCTTTGTGTAATCATACAGTTGTGCATTTATGTCATTGTGTCTGTATAAAACCATGAATGTTGAAGTTCATGTTTCAGGCACAGGTCTTTGGATCATGGAAATTATTTCATTCCATTAAGGTGAGTGAGGTATTGTTGAGGCATAAAGATTTGTACAAATTATCTGAGAGAAGCACCTAGCGTTGCTATGCTTAGTTTATGGTGTTTCTATTGGTTGTGTTGATTACGCTGTATCAGGTGGAGATATCAGTGTACTGGTATGTGGCTTAGCAACAAGTGTGTTAGATTGTGGATTTACTTCTTCTCACATCTTTAAAAACTTCATAATTAATACTGATTTCAGCATTACTGTTCCATTCAAAGCCTCAGGTAATTATTTTTTCATCAGCACTTGAACAACTTTTTTTTCACCATAAGGAAAATTTTTAATCAATGTGGAAATGAACGTGGTTTCTCCAGGCAATAAGGAGCTAATAGAATGGGGAGTGAGGAGCAGTGGGGCTAGGGTAACAATTTTGATAACTCCAAAGAAACTTAACTAATACAAACTGATAAGAACTCCTACAGTGATTCTCTACAGGGGGAGAAATTTACTTGTGGGCCAAAAATCCCAGACTAGTAAAAGAAGTCTGCAACCGGGCAATAAAGATGTTACAATCCCGTGTAGTCCTGTAGGGATATATATTCCCTCATGAAATCCAAAATCAGTTCAGATTTGTGTAATACATATAAATGTGTGCATAGGTTTTGGACTTCTGTAAAATACAAGTATAACTGTTCTGATAGAATGATGTATTACAACACTGAGCTCTAAATAATCCCTTGTTTTACTTTTCAACTAAAACCAAATTATATAACTTTATCTGTATTTCATACTAATACAGGGATTTTCTTCAGAAGAGAGGTTTAAAATATTCTACTAAGAATAAGATCTGTGGACTGTATAAAACTAAACATCTCTATTTGATCAATAGGATACAGAATTTGTTCATTAGATGTAAGAGAACATTACATAAACATAAAAATCAATAAATAACTTGTTAACCTCAGGCACTCAAGAATGGCAAAAGAGGAGAATAGATAACCCACATACTCTGCTCTGAAACCAAGCAAATCCAAAGTATGTTGAACCAGCATATAAAAAGCACTGTGAGAACAATTATCCTATGTGGTTAAGGTCTTTAATATATTTTCATCCTACCTTAGTTTACACTTTAATCAAAGGTAATCATAAGGAATATTTATCAAAAACTAAACACTTTTTTCCAATTTCTTAATATATTAAGTTTTCAAAGTTGTTAGACATTAAACATGAGGGTAAGTATATCAGACTGTTTTTCATTATGTTTTGTCATTACATTATACCAAACTTGTATTTAATTTGTCACCCAGTTATATAATTTTTGTCATTTTAATTGTTCACAGAGTGATATTTCCCTCCGGACAGAGGGTGGCCGTGTTTAAACATTCTAACAGCTTAGGCTAACCAGTCTAAGATAAGATACAAAGTCAATGAATCTGTTGAGTTTTTGTTTTTGTTTTTTTTTTTAACACCAGATAGATTAATCTCAGTATACAACTCTTGAATATGAATATATAATTTGTTAGGATAAATAATTGAGATTAGTACATGTGCAGTAGGGAAAAGAGCATTTGTAGTCAGTTATATCTAAAATGGTACGATACATAGGCACTCTACAGAGCCATATCAGATGTCAGAAAGAGTGACTGGGACAAAAGGCAAAACTTCACGACAGTTTAAAATTGAACTTCAAAGATATGGACGTTTTGAGCCAGGAAACTTGTTTTCAAAGTTGTCTCATTTCCCAGCTGGTCTTCACCTGATGTGTAACCCCTGGTTCCTTCATTACAAAATAGAGAACAATTGTCTGGATCTCCTTTCCAAATATCAGTAAAGAAAATCTATAGTAACAAGAGCCTTATAAAGGAGTAATGATTTTATAATAACTCCTAGTTTAAATTTAATTTTCTGTCAGTGCTCCTAGAAGTTAAAAGAACCATAACAAACCACAAAGAGTCAAGCAAAAACTCTTGGGGTAAAGAACTAGTCAAGAAGAGACGCTTGACTTGAGAATTCACTTCTCCTTCCCTGACCTGAACATATGTATCATCAGATCAAGCTTTGAGATGGTTTTGTGCTACAGTTTTGAATGGAGATTGAGAGAGATGCAGATTGTGGATAGAGAATGACCTCCTTATATCCAACTGGTTAGATGCTTATTTTTTCTTTTAGGATTTCCATATGAATGGGTTCAAATTTAATATATTTTTTGTTTTAAATAGAAATAAGCCATAAAAAAGAAATTATTACAAATAGAAAATCAGTGATTAAGCCTGCTGGGAGTACATGAAAAGGATTTTATAATGAAAACCAACAGTTTTCCTAACAGATTTTTTCCAGTTTGTAGGTTTTGCCTAAAAATTCTTGTATTCTGTATTGAATATTTAGGAGGGAGTAGTGGAGTGGCAGTCTTAACTCTGTTAAGATACAGTGACCAAAATATCAGATTAAGTCTCCTCTTAAGTCATGATTTGCCTACACACAACAATCAGTCTGGCTTTTCCTCTTGTGGGCTGGACTCCACACAGATTTCATCATTCTATAGTTAATGTTCTGAGGGAGTTATGGAGTGTATTAGAAAGAATGTAGTCTGGTTGATAGTCCAGCCCCTAAGGGAGCAGATCTGGGAATGTAGACCTGAAAACACATTTGGGGTTTTTTTGTAAGGCAATATTCTTTTGTAGAGAAAAAAATAATTTCAACTGAGATTGTTTGATCACTTCAGTGAAATAAAACAAAACACTTCAGCTTGCAAAATGTCAGTTTTGATTGAAACTCTTTGAAATATTATGTTTTGTCATTTTCAAAATCATATTTTCATGAATTTGTATTCTGGTATTTGGTTTTTTTTTTTTTTTTTCACTCCACTTTTGGGTAGAAGTGAACAAGTTCTCAGGTACCGTTCCACCAAATGCATTCAGTCATTTATCAGAGACTTTTTATTTGATCAACACAAAAGCTTTCTTTGGTAGTGCTACACAAAGTATCTGCTGCCAAGATACAACAGAAGAGACCCTTTCAACATCAGTTATTGCCATTAGTGCATCTGTCAGAGATCCTACATTCTTAGAAATTGGAGGTCCTTTGTCTATTGCTTTTCAGCAAAGACAGGTAGCAAATAGCTGTGTATTCCTAAAACTCACTTTTTCAAGCTTAGTTTTGCTGCTATTTTTATTAAAGTGATAGAAGAAACTATTTAGAATAATAATAGAATAATAATAGAATAATAATAGAATAGAGGATAATAGAAAAAAGGTCCACATTATTAATAGCAAATAATATCAAAATAATGCTATTAGGCGACTTATTTGCTGCCAATATTCCTTCAGCAAAGGGCTGTGGTTTTCAACTTGTCCCTTCACTAAAGTAATGGAAAATCATACTTAGCAAGGAAATTGTGTCAAAATTTTTAAATGAAACCAACATAAAAATGTACTTTATTCTTATATCTTGAGAGCAACAATATGTAACATAGAATAAACGGTCTCAGTATTTTTGGAAAGTGTCTTGGATCCTGCTCTTAAAAAGTCTCAGTTTCACACATGGAATTCACTGTAAGTAATTTTAGCTGTAAAAGCTACTCATACATTTGCATGGAGTGAATTTGTCAGATAAAATATGGACTAATGTACACAAGAGGTATGCAAGATGTGAATATTCAACATCACTGTTATATGCAGCCATCTTATTTGGAGTCCCAAACCATCTTTGTAAGCATATTATTCTAAAAATAGGAGTAGCAGCAGATGCAAAGCTAGGTATATATTACAGGTGTTATAATGTTTCATCTTAATTATTCATATCAGAAATATAGACTTATTTCCTAAAATGATTAAAAGATCTCTGCACCTTCCCAAGTGAAAGCAGTCTGTCTTTGTCTTTGATGGCAGGTTTATAAAGAGTAACCATAAGAATTATTGGAGAGTAAGAAACATGTTTGATTCTAAAGAAGTCTAAACAAAAGAGAGTTTAAAAAAATATGTAATTGAGATGGATTACATTAGTAATTCAGCTGTGTGCTGTCAGATCCTTGTAGAGAATTCCACCTGAAAAAGTCTCTTCATTTTTGGTATTCGACACACTGAGATACTACCAGAGGCTAAGAGCACAAATCCAAACCTATCTTATTTGTGGTAGTGCTGCACTTGCATCTCACAAAGTGCATATTGAATGATAAGAGGCTTTTTATCAGTCATAAAGCAAGTAGAAGATGGCAAAATTATTTTTTTTTTTCTTCAAAAGGTATTTCTTCGTGACACAGTTGTAGAGCATCAAGTACTTAGCTTCACACTCTGATCCACAAACAGTATCAGCAACAAACAAAGAGTACCTTATCAAAGCAGCCATTCATAATAAATCCATTACAAATTTCAAACTACCCAGCAAAAAGATCAGAAAACAACCATTCAGGATGTGACCTGACTGGGGAAGAGTCATTAATAGCAGAAGAAGGTAAAACCTTTGGCCCTTGGCAGGAGATGGAAGAAATCACTCAAAGGAGGAATGTGTTTTCATTAACCTGTGAGCAAAAGGTGTAAGTAGTATCCTCAAATGCAAATGGTATCTTTTTAAGGTGACGTACTCTGTTTATACACTTTGGGTTATCTAAGGTTGTTATGAATAAGTACATAACGCTTTGATGGAAAAAAGAAAATACAGAATCCATGTAGCCTATGAAAATTCCATGTGATTCTTCAGAAAACTTTCTAGTAGTACGCTTCATTCCCGTTGTTATCATGGTCAGACCTATACTGCTGATACATTAGTAGTGTTTTAAACAGGAAAAGAGAACTTATCTAGTTATTTATTCTTTGCTTTGGCCAAACCGAACCTCCACTGCTTTCAATGTTTTGCAGAGTTCTATCTTAAAAGGTCTGTCTTCTTAAATGGGTATAATCTCAGAATGCATTACTAACAGATTTGATCTTTGGTGAATGAGATCTTCAAAGAAAAGATTTACCGTCAAGGTTCTCTTGCCAAAGTGATGACAACGAATTTGTAGCTACCTATGTATTTCACTTGTGGCTGTTGAGCTCTAGCAGAAGAATGAAAATTTATACTAAGCAATGTTTATTTCTATTAAACAACAACTAAACAAACCAAAAATAAAGCAAAACACAAGTCTTTGCAAGAATTGGTTAAACTTGGATATTATTTTTCTGAAAAAATAATGGTTTTTTTGTAACACTTTCAAAAGTCATCATTCATCAAAGCAAATAAACTTTTTCTGTACTAAAATCCTTTAGCATCTAATTTACACTGAATTAATATAGGCAGAAATTTAAACCTGAAGATGACTGAAAATATTCTAGATTCATTTCTTCATGTAAATATAGGTATCTGAAGATTACTTTCTAATAAGAGACTGGAAAAAGGTTTTCAAATCTCTGTTTTCCTAAAAACAATATTATTTCTTAGCCATTCTTTCTAGCAACTTTGATAATCTATATTAGCTGTAGTGAACCACATCAGAAGATAAAGTCTCTATGATAAATGTGTTACTTCTGAAGTTACATCTAATATACCAAACCTTTGGATGCTAATGGTTAATTTTGCCTGCACTTCATTGTATGTTGAGGAAAGCTTGAGTAGAATCTCTCTTTGTAAAAATACATGGTTTGTAAGTGAAGCATTATTATAAGGTTTGAAAATTATCTGTACTTGGAGGATGTATTTGCACTACCTGTTGCTGATCCTGTGGGGATAGCTCTAGTGTTTTTGTCTGAAGCACTCAACTCTATTTATTCCAGAGATGCTTCCTCTCATAAATGCATGGAAATGGAGCTTATCTGTTTTCAGTTTTGTCAGCATTTACCCATCTTCATTATTCAGTATTTGGAAATAAAGAACTGGACTTAAGGGGTTTTTTTATTTATTTTAACTTTCAAAAATATGTGATTTGGTCACTATCATATCAATGCTCTGTCCACTGCTCATAGACAGAACTAAGTTTTTATAGGAAACAGAGGATCTTGACTGTGTAATTATATCAGCATCCTATAGCAATAAAGAAACAGTTGTGACATGTATTTCAAAAGACTTAATTTCATTCCTTTTCCTTCCCATCTCAGTTCTGTCATTCCTGTTGCTGGAACTCTGATGTTACTTCTTAGACAACTATGAGGAATGTGCTCTTCTTCTTAGGTGATAATTAAATTTGTGTTTAAAATATAACAATTCTATAAAATAGTATTGAGTAGATTTATTTAATCCATGTGGCCATTAGTATGATTGCAGGTCCATAGCAGATATTTTTTTGTTCTCTTGTTTGATTCTTCTCCTTCAGCATTTTAATATTTATAGAAAACAGTTGGATATATTTTACATATATTTTGAAATTGAGGATCAACATTTTCACTTTGCATGCAAACTCTTGGAAAGGAAAATGAATATCTTACAAGCATAATCCTGCTCTCTCTTGTATAGTTTGGCATGAAATTTCATCACATAGCATTTCCTCTTGAGCTTAATATAAGTCATCAAATAAATAGATTTGTTCATCAACAAATATTTCTTTTTTACTTAAACTGTACTAATTGAAAGGTCAGATAAAAGCTACAACAGGATTAAAGAAGAAACATGTGGGACTGTTTGCAGGTCTAACAAACTGCTGAGGGAGAATCAAGAGGCTTTCACAGCATCCTGACAACTATATCCAGTGGATCAAGTAGGTTGTCAGTCAATATATGAAAGTTTATAATTTGATTTTAAACACACACATACACACATATATATTCTGAGGCTATCAAAAGGTTTGCATGAAAATGTATTATTTAAAATTTAGAGTTGTATCAAGTATGTCTTTTTTTCCTCTGTCTCCTTTGTCTGTTCTAATTAAAAAAAAAGGTCTGTTTGCTTTACTATAGTAGCAATGGCAAAATGCAAACTAAAACCATGTTTAAAGAAAAGTTTCCTTTTTACTAATCTACCTGCAGTTCTGCAACCCTGCTTCAAGTATAAACCCAGGTTAGCAGATTTTAATCATACTCCTCCCTTGACACATCCCACCAAGTCTCTGTAAAAGGAATCCATAGATGCTCAAGAAAAGTGACATTAGCTGTGCAGCCGAGTTCTTGACAATGTAACTCAACCGTATTAATTCTTTGGTTTCAGAAGCAATTTTACCTTTCCTCATACTCGAGGTCAGAAATCGTATTCCAGGAACCACTTCTGTATTATCTGTTTATAGAGACTCATCCCAATTTGGCAACCAGTTCTCACTACAGATTAATTTGGAATGGTCTTTATTTAGCGTTAGTATTTTTTTAAAAAAATGTATTGAGAGTATGCATATTAACATTAATAATCAAGTGGATTCTGAAACATGTAAACAGGCAGTTGTTACAGGGCTCAACATCATTCGGTTCTCCAAATGGGATTTTTATCTGGATTTCTCTTCTAGTGTGCTGGTTAGTAACATTGGGAAATACATAAAACAAAGTAGTAAAAAAGTAGTGGAGAAGAGCCCAGAAGAAAGCTTTGCAACTATTTCCTTGCATACTTGGAAGGTCTTCAGAAAAAGAATTGAAACACATGTTGAAAATATTATTTATATTGATTAAGATTCTGTTTTTTCCTGCCCTTGTTCACACAGCACTGGATAAAACAATAAAGATAAAGCAATACATTGCTGGCTTGGAAATCTGAGCTGGGAAATTATAGGTTGTTTGGTTTGAAACTTTTTGTCTCTTCCTTAAAAAAATGTGGGGTTTACATTGCAAACCATTCTCTTTCTGCTTTTATTCAGAACAATAAATAAGATAAATGTCAGTGACTCAACTTTGCTTAAAAGAATAATTTCTCAAGTCACTTACAAAATGAACAACAAAAGACAAGAGAAGGTATGAGTGCCATATTATAGTGTCAAAACAGATATGGATTCTGCCACTTTTCTGTTATCTTTCCTTTTTATAAGTATTTAATAAATATGAGTCAACAGAGTTCATTGTATGTTTTTATTGTTATTCTACTTTTACTGACTTAGGATTGCGTTATGTGTATGCAACTTTTCAGGTGGAATAGAACTTGATGAAAAAATTAAAATTAAAGCAAATCTGAATGAGAAAAGAAAATACCTGACAAATTTTATCTTAAGAGCAACTTTCCCAAAGCTGCTGGTGAGAATGAAACCACGTTCCTACACTTTGATTCCATTTCCTGCTTTTGCCATCAGCTTTTACCAGTTTGTTTTTTGTGGATGGAAGGATTCTAAATGCATCCCATGGATGGAAGAATATACATGCATAGAGAGATGTATTATGTGCACAGGTCAGAAACTGCATATTTCTGAAGAATTTTGTTAGCACTAAACATAGGTAAGCATACATTATTACTTGTAGCTGGTTTTGACAGACATAGTTTCATTGATCCCAGTGGAGATTTCCAAGCAGATCTACAGTTACACAAAAGTCAGGATCTGGCCCACTCTGCCCAATGGCAGGAACTGTTTTTCTTCTGACGGCTCTGTGACTGTAAAACATAGGTTGAAAGTCACAGGTCAGAAACAGAGAGGCATAATTTTATTTCAGGTTCTTTATATGAAGGGCTTCCCAATCTTGAGTAGCCACTGTTACTCGTGGCTTTCCATCCAGGTCTTAAGAAATTATGATGACTAAGACCATCTAGGAAAAAAAGCCTGGAGATGAGAGCCTTCATTTCATGTGAACATGTTTTAATTGATGCTCCTAAAAAATTTGTTATCTCCTCTTCTTAGGAGACGTCTGGAAAGCTTAAGATGCTGTTATGGTCACAGAAGCAATCTGTGCTCATAAATCCAAAGGAAATAAAAAAAAATGTATTTTCAGACTGGTTCCTGAAATTCCATAGGTCAGAAAGCAGAATTATGCCACTCTGAGTACTTTGACAAAAAGACATGTAATTACCTACTATTACTATGGAAGCTGTTCAAACATCTCTATGCTAGCTCATCAAGGTCTCTAGAACTGAGGAAATAGTTCAGTTTCTGTGGTCCATTCATTCTTACCTCTTTGGAAAATGCCAGCAAAAGTAGAAGTTGGGATATAGACAGCTGCCCACCAGGACTTTGCCTGAAATCATCAGTTTTTCATATATGACCATGAGCAGATGCTGGATTTTCTAGTTAGTATTAACTTGGTATAAATTTGAGTTGATGACCTGATTGGGGGTGGGGGGGCATGGATGGGGGAAGGAGTGGAAAGAAATGTATGTACAGAATTTTTGGTGCTCTGAACCATTCAATTGTCTGAAACTGTATTTTGAGAATTTGGTACTTCTTTGGAGAGGAAGAATAACAATCTGGACAGGCATATATTTCATTTATTTCTGTTGTATGTCTAGATGTCGAAGACAGAAAAAACAACTTTAATCATATCCTGTCAGTTTAAATATTGATTCTTTTTATTTACTTTTTTTTCTGGGAAGATATATAAAGCACTGTAACATGCAAACATGCAAGTACCAGACAGGAACACCTGCAGAAAAGTTTTGCCATGGTCTAGATTTTAAGCACATAACCTAGCAAGACATTTTTATTTTGAAAATTCAAACCTGCTGTCATATTTATGGCTTTGTTTACATTCTTTTTTCTTTTTCTGTATCTCCACCTAGAGTTTATGAAGAAAATAGACCTACTGTGATGTGAACCCCAAAGAAAAGATATGCTGTCTCTGTAATATACTGAAATGTCAGTAAATCATTTATTGAGCGACCGGTGCCTTTAGTGGCTGGTTGTAATTTGCTTTGCTGTCTGATAATGTGTGTGTTTATAGATCAATTATCTCAAAAGCTCTTAGGAGCCATAAGGTCATATTTCGCATATTTGTCAAATACTTCTCTGCAGTGATGCCAAGTAGCACATTTTTCTTCCAGAACTTAATCGATCACCCTTCAAAGTAAGTGAAGAGAGGGATTATCTGGTCATGGCAAGGTTCTCAATGATGTAGCTTTGCCATAATTTTAATATGTTTGTATAGATACAAATTGTGGGAAGGCACCTTAATTAACACCCTCTGAAAATGGAATAACAAAACTGATGGGTTCATTGCAAGAAGGGATGGGGAAGTTTAAGCATGGGAGAAGGACCACATGAATAAAAAGTGTTAATGGAAATAATACGGAAATATCTCAGCCAACACCTATATTGGCAGATAATGCTGGTCAAGATAGTAGGACCAGAAAGCAAAACATCTGGTGCTGAGGCCTCGGGCTCGGCACTCACTGTAATATCAAGACTTTAATTTTGGCTCTAGACTGACTTCATGTACCAAATGATCGTTATTGGTGGGACGTCTTTCACTGTAGCTCAGTCTGAGAGTAAGTTTGTGTGCTGTGAGACCGTGCTGTAATGTGAGGCAATTCTAGGATTCACTTGAAAAGCAACGTATCATCTGAACTGAAATGCCAATGTAGATCTTTTAGAGATTTGGAGGAGGAAAATCATCCATTCTTCCAATCAGTTTCTCTAAATGAGCTAGTTGTCTAACTGCGTCTAGTTGAAGAAATACTTTTAATTATTAGCAAAATAGTTTGTGATTGAACCCTGGTGAAGGGGCTGGAGAACAGGCCTTATGAGGAACAACCGAGAGAGTTGGGGTTGTTTAGCCTGGAGAAGAGAAGGCTGAGAGGAGACCTCATTGTTCTCTACAACTACCTGAAAGGATGTTGTGGAGAGGAGGATGCTGGCCTCTTCTTTCATGTGACAGGAGACAGGACAAGAGGAAGTGTCCTCAAGCTCCACCAGGGGAGGTGCAGGCTGAACATCAGGAAAAAAATTATCACAGAAAGGGTCATTGGGCACTGGAACAGGCTGCCCAGGGAGGTGGTTGATTCACCTTCCCTGGAGGTGCTTAAGGCACGGGTGGACAAGGTCCTGAGGGGCATGGTTTAGTGTTTGATAAGAATGGTTGGACTTGATGATCTGGTGGGTCTCTTCCCACCTGGTTATTCTATGATTCTATGACCTACCCTAAAAGCAGGAGAATTAGAAATGCTGAAGTGTGTCTTAAGTTGCGACTCTCCTTTACTTTCATGACTTTTGCTACACTGTGTCATGAACCTGCATAACAATTAAAATCCTCTCTTTAAGTTGGCCACAGATTCAGTTTTTCTTTTAGCATATGAAGTGGAGGGGCAGATAACTCTTGTTCACATACTACCCATTAGGCTTGCCTAAGAGGTGGAAATGGAAAAGTTTTTTTTTCCTTTTTCCTTCTTCCTTTTTTTGTTTATTTGTATGTTTGGTTTCAGTTTTGTTTTATTGATTTCTTCTGCCTTTCTGAATCTTCTGAGGCTGTTAAAAAATGTGACTCACGACTCTAAGGAAAGGGCTTCCAGTGCCTACCCTATTTTGCACATGAGTATGAGGCTTGTGTGGTCACGACTTGAACTGAACTATGACATTAGGCAACCAACAATGTGAGACTGATGGCATCAGAGAGATCAAGCATACAAAATCCTACGTAATTTGGTCATGAGGACTCTTGCCTTGCTGTAAACAATATTTATACATTTTAAACAGGGGTTTGAGGTCAAGGGAAGGAAAAGTATGGTAAAAATTGATCTATGGTCATATGTTTTAGTGGGAACTTCCCACTAAAGTGGAATGTATACACAAATTAAAAAGATAAGGAAAAGCAAAATTAGGAAAAAAAATTATATAATAGACTTTCATGTAATCTGGAAACATACAGCCTTATTGATAGAATTTAGACGATACATAGCTGTATATCGGATTTAAGATATAATATTCTTGAAAAATTCTAGAACCAAGTGTATGAAATATCTTCAGGAGAGTGGAGGAGCAGAAGCAGAAATGAAAACAAAACAGACACTTGTGGCACAAGATTTCTGATTATAGACAGCAAAGTTAGTAGCTGCAGGCTTCTGCTGTTTGACAGTATACCTAATGCATACTTATGGAGGCCAGTGATGGAAAAATAATATTTTGTTATGGACCTCAAAAGCCTGATGCAGCTAAGAACTAAACTGTTTTGAGATCCTTTGTTGTGTTGAAATTAATTTATAGAAAGTAAATAAGAAATAATAAAATAATTTTTAAAGTGGAAGTAGAAAAAAAGGTGATTGAAACATACTAACAGAGGAGAGTAAAGCAAATGACATCTGATGTTTGTAGAATTCCCATTTTAATTACATTGATCATAGCTGTTATTAGACTGGTGATTGGACAGTATTTTCTATTTTGTAGCAGCAGATAATCTTAGAGAAATTACATACTTGGAAACTGAGCCATATAATACCAATGAGGGTCACACGAAGTGACATTATTTGTAGAACTAATGGTTCAGTGTACCTAGGGAAAAGATCTTCAATGGGTTTTTTAAAACTTTGTAAATATAATGCAAATAACTCCAAATTTTCTTTCTTTTTTTCTTTACTTTGTTTCTTCTTCTTCCCCCCCCCTTTAAAATTATTGGTTACAATTACATATCATTTATGTCTGTTCTCCATGAACTTTTGAGTCCTGATAGCTCACAGGCTGATATCCTTCTGAGATGGCATAACTGGCTGGTTAGTTGAGGGGAGAACAGTGGATACTTTCTACTTTGACTTCAGCAAGACATTTAACACTGTCTCCCATGACATCCTCATGGGTAATCTTAGGAAGCATGCGTTAGATAAGTGATGAATGGACAGTAAGGTGGACTGAGAACTGTATGATTGTCTGGATGGCATAGCCCAGAGGGTTGTGAAGTTAATGGAACACTGGAACAGGCTGCCCAAGAAGGCCAAGGAGTATCCTTTTCTTTCAAGTATCTCTAAAGCTCTAGGTGAACCTGTTTTAGCAGGGGTATTGGACTAGGTATCTCCAGATCTTCCCTCCAACAACTACCATTCTGTGATTCTGTAAAAAAAAAAGAAGTAAACAAATTTCACTTGAGAATGAAAAGAAGTGTAGGGAAATGCTGGTTTTCTACAGACAGATAAGGGAATTCTAAATAGGGATGTTAAGTCAAAATTACAGTTTAAAGACTTTCTGGGATCCTATTCACAATGATGAGAAACATTAGGAACTAGGACTTTAGAAGGAATGGACATTGTGAGTACATGAAAGCAGCAATCTTATAAGTTCATCAGGAGAATGCTGCTGTATTTTGGGGTTGGTTTTATTTCGACGAAGCTTTACTTTTTCCAGTGTAGATTTTCTAGTTTACTAGTGCCCATATGAACTAAGAAGGCTTATCTTTTAACAGATTTTTTTTAAAATAACAAACAAACCCCTCCCCCCGGCAAATAATTCTAATAAGGAAAAGTTAGTTGTCAAGCTTTTTATTACTTCCTTGCTGCATTTGTTAAATTTTAATTCTTACTAAAAGGTTTCTTTGAATTCTTTTGAAATTCTGCCTTATGCTTTGATGTTTTCTACTCATAAAAATAATTAACTTAATCCCAGAATGTTTTGTAGATTGCCAAACCAATACTGTTATGAGTCACAGTTGAGTTATGCACTTTTTCTCTTTGTGTGTGTAATGGGCCATCATCTCTGCTTTCTTGTGCTGTGTTGTTTGTATAATTTCCATCTCAAAGAGCAAATCAATGTATCTGCATTTTAGTTTTGAAATAAATAGTAAGGCACATAGTTAATCAAAGTTATACATAGTTTTAATGTCATCTACGTTCTTTTATCAGAACTGATTTTTTTTTCCCTCTTTATCCTTCCTACTGTGGTCTTTTCTGTCATAACACAAAAACATTGCTTGTTCCTTTTTCTCATGCTTATCATGAATTCAGTAGGGACTAGCTCCTGCCAGTCAAGGCTGCATACATATGCTATTGATTTGTGAGGGAAGGAAGCTGAGGGCTTTTTGAATTGTGCTATAAAATTAATAAATAATGATTCATCAGGACAGCATCCTTCAGCTAGTGAGTGCGCAGTAATTTGATACAAGCGTCATAATGCTATTCTAAATGTGCCTGAGATCCCACAACAGAAGAGGACACTGCTCGTGCAATATCTGTGAGCACAGTCCTAAACTCTGTCTTCTGGGATTTGCCCTATTCTGAGGTAGGGAGGTGGAGCAGCAAGAAGCAGGCAGAATGTCTTCTCTGCCTTCTCAATGCAGACATTTCATCCTTTAGCAAAATGCTAAGGAGGTCTGTATTCAGATGTATTGGGAATCCTCAGGTGCCAGGAAAGGACTGCAGTCCTGTTATCTCTGTTGGCTAAGATAAGGAGATCTGCTTTGCTATGTGTTTTTGTCACATGTAAAATTCACTGGGGACCACCAATCTTATTTTCCTATTGAGTGTGAAGAAAAAGAACACAAATGTTTCCAGCTGCTAGCAGGATCAGCGGTTCCTTTTCCAAATTATCTGATAGTGTTATTGTCAAGATTTAGCCTTCCTTCCCACCACCTCCCCAGGGAAAAGGAAATGAGAGAGAGACTGGTGGGTTGGAAATTAACACTGAAACAATAATAATAGAAAGGAAAATAATACTACTAATAAAATATATTCAAATATGCAAAGTTGAACTTCCCCCCAGTGACTATCTGTCATCACTGACACTGCAGCACAGGCACAGGAAAAGGTCCTGGTAGTGGTAGACAAGAGCTGGATTCAGGATTCGTTACTTAGATGATGACCTGGATGAAGGCATTGAAGGTACCCTTAGCAAGTTTGCATGCAACACAAAGCTGGGTAGAAGTGTTGATCTGCTGGAGGGTAGGGAGGCTCTGTCAAGGAATCTGAACAGGCTGGACCGCTGGGCAGAGTCCAATGGCCTGAGGTTTAACACCTCCAAATGCTGGGTCCTGCACTTGGGGCACAACAACCCCAAGCAGTGCTACAGACTAGTAGAAGTCTGTCTAGAAAGCTGCCCGGAAGAGAAGGACCTGGGGGTGTTGGTCGACAGCCGACTGAACATGAGCCAGCAGTGTTCCCAGGTGACCAAGAAGGCCAATGGCATCCTGGCTTGCATCAGAAATGGTGTGACCAGCAGGTCCAGGGAGGTGATTCTCCCTCTGTACTTGGCACTGGTGAGACCACTCCTTGAATCCTGTGTTGAGTTCTGGACCCCTCACCACAAGAAGGATGTTGAGGCTCTGGAGTGAGTCCAGAAAAGAGCAACAAAGCTGGTGAAGGGGCTGGAGAACAGACCCTATGAGGAGTGGCTGAGAGAGCTGGGGTTGTTTAGCCTGGAGATGCGGAGGCTGAGAGGAGACGTCATTGCTCTCTACAACTACCCGAAAGGAGGTTGTAGAGAGGAGGGTGCTGACCTCTCCTCCCAAGTGACAGGGGACAGGACAAGAGGTAATGGCCTCAAACTCCACGAGGGGAGATTTAGGCTGGACGTTAGGAAAAAAATTTTCACAGAAAGGGTCATTGGGCATTGGAACAGGCTGCCAACCACAGGGAAGTGGTTGATTGACCTTCCCTGGAGGTGTTTAAGGCATGGGTGGACAAGGTGCTGAGGGATATGATTTAGTGTTTGATAGGAATGGTTGTACTCGATGATCTGGTGGGTCTCTTCCATCTTGGCTGTTCTGTCATTCTAAATTTGGCTGTATTAGAAATACATTGTTTAATTTTTGAACTATCATAGAATTACAACTTTAACACTCTATGTAGTCTTGCAGAGTGTCACATCGTACTTTCATTCATTTCAGCAATTACTAGCTCCTTTAAATTTACAAACAGTAAATAGATATGAGCACAGGTGTGGTGGCAAAGTTGCATGAAATTAATATGAACAGAACAATATACCCAGGGTTATTTGAATTAACAGAGATTTGCTGTTTCGCATATCTGGCAGATCTTAAACATCATAATGTGTAAAACACTTTGCAGGACAGCAGGGAGTCCTGTATGTAGAAAACAATATCAGCTATGTACTCTAGTGGATTTGGGACTCCGGTTCTTTTAATTCATTGAGGAAAATTTAGATGTATAATATCTAGCGTCAGTCACTACAAGTGATATGCCTGAGGGTGCTGTCCTTGTGGTGGACCAGAACTGAAGTTGAAAAATTAATGAATAGAAGGAAAATGTAGTGGCACACAGTAGATATGCATACATCAAAATTACTAACACTGTCACTTGTTATGATTGGCAGATCTCTTGTTTAAAGGACCAACTGATACGTCTGGTACCTGAACTGTTTTGGGGAAATATAATTCCTCTCAGTAATATTTTCTCTTGTCCCCTACTAGAGTACAGAATGTATAGCTTACATACTTCTGAATCTCAGAGCAATTAATCGTCAGAAATTAATTCTAGCTGTTGGCTTTGGAGGGTAAAGAAGAGAATGAATAACATAATTCCAGTAGAGTGTGTCACTACAGTATAAATAGAGAAAAGCCAGACAGATTGTCTTTGTGGTGCAACAATGACCAAATATTTACATTTTCTACAGCAAAACTTGGAGCACAGGGAAATCTCAGCATGAGGACTAAGGTTAGAAACTTAATATTTTAAGTATATCTGGGAGACTACCACTGATGTAAAAGGGTAAAGGTGATCACAGTATTCTGTTTTATTCTTTAAAAAATTATGTCAGGACATAAAAGTTGACAAGAATTTTGTTCTTGCTGCAAACTGGCAGTCTGGAAAGGAGATAAGAACTTCACTGAAGATCTGTATGCTTATCTGAGTTGAAGAAATGAGTGCTTTGAGTTTTGCACCATTTAACTATGTTGATGAACCATTGATGGAAAATAAAAATCAAGAAAATTTCAAATATTGGTACATGTACACTAAATTCAATATGAAAAGAACTACAAATCAAAATTATATATCATAAAGGAAGGAAGGTACCAAATAAACTCTTTTTCACTTTATTTAATGCCATCTCCCTTTTGAACTGTTATCTTCTGACTCCACACTATCCTGCGTTACAATTTTTCTCTTATTCTTTTTTTGAAACTTTTTACCAAACCACAACTTTTCCTAGGTGTGTAGGGGTTTTACCTCTTTTGTCCACAGGATTTTCAGCTGGGACTTTTGTTAATAGTTCTGTGAACTGTCTGGAGTGACTCAGAGGATGATACACATGAAATACATTTGCTGTGGAGAAAAAGATTTTATAGTTTCTACTTTCAATTCATAATGTCCTGTGAGAGCACTACTGACAATGACCACAAACCTTAAATGTAAACCAGAATTCTAAGACATTCTTCAAGGCTCCTGAGAGACATTAGATTTTCTTGGTGTGAGCAGAGGAATTAAGAGTGCTGTCAAGATGTGGTGGGCTCCTGGAGAAATCTCACAGTTCAGAGAGAAATTTTGCCCAAATCTGGCTGAATGTGTTGTTTTCATCACTTATATTCACAATGTAGTAGAAAACATCTTGACTTCTTGTTGTTATTTCTTTGAGAATAAAAACATTTCTGCCTTTGCTGTGAGTGTGCTTATCTTTGGAGAGCTCCAACCAGAAAAAGAATTAGTTTCCCCACTCACTCAGTCTGCAACTTTCACATTTACCCATGTAAGGGGCTTGGAAATCCAGTAGCAGTGATAAGGAACAGAGTGTACTAATGCACAAACATTCAGCTACTCTCAGCAGGAAATGTCTTGTCAATACTGGGAATAGGTAATGTGCTAAAGATTTACTGTCAGGTGGCTGTGTTGACCGCAGCAGGGTAGAAAGTTGCAGCAGGTGGATGACCTTATATACTTAGGTCACCCGTGTCTACTTTGATGAATGTGTGCAGTATTCTTGGTCTGTATTATTACACTGAATTGAGAGGATACTGTAGTACCTGATAAACTCAGAAAAAGTGTTTTTCACCATTAACAGAGAAAACAGTGAAATGATTGGACAAAGGAGGCATCCATACTACTATTTTCAGGTTTGTTTTTTTTCCTAAAGTTTCTAGAAGAATACCCTGTGTTGAACTGAAAAGCTTCTGATTATGCTGTTTGCAGCAGAAAAAAAAAAAAAAAAAGACTTAACAATGCAGTTTTCCCATTATTATTACAATGATATTTATTTTTTTTAATTAAAATTTATGATATTAACTTTGAGTTTGTGCAGTTACTTATTTTTCTTCAAAGATAAATTACATCATTGGATTTCTTATGTGATGCATTTTAAAGCACTGGGAGAAAACATGACAGACACTTTCACAGACACTCTTGTTGTTGTTAAAAATAATATCAGTTTGTAGGGTATTTGAAATTTGCCTAATTAAAATGCACTATCAGAAACTGCAAGTTAATAATAGGTTGTGAGAATTCAATGAGTTAAGTTCTCAGTTTTGTGTGTTTGTGTGTATAAACACTAATTCCTTCCTCAGGAAGAACTTATATGTTTTTCTTATTTTTAAAAATCGTGAGTAACTCTAGAAACATGGAAGACTTCCTCTGCCACCCCTAAGTGAATCCCTCTGCAAATCCATACTGACTTCTCCCAATCACCTCCTCATCCTTTCTGTGTTTGGAAATGATTTCTAGGAGGATTAAGCACTTCATCATCTTCCTAGAGATTGAGAGGAGACTGCCATGCCTGTAGCTCTCCGGATCTTCTTTCGTCCACTTAACATGCTCATGCAAGCTATGTCAATGAAATGGGAGTCTGTGCTCACTACCATAGTTTTTATGCCTAAATTTGTTACAAAAGTAGAATGAAAGGATAAGGAATCTGGAGAAGAATAAAACAACACTGGAAATAGGAAAAGCAAACTTGTTTTTCACTAGAACTATATGATATATTTCATTTGGTTTTACTATTTTCTTTAATTTGAATAATAATTTTCCAGTAGTCCTTCCTTCTAATGTATGTCCTTATGTAAATCTAGCTCTGTGTCCTCTAAGTTTGCTTGTATTTATCTTTCATTTCATCCACCCCCCCTTCAAATAACAAATCATTAAATTGAAAGCATCCCCAAATGTAGGTCTGAAAACAGAGTATTCTGTTGTACCGAGAGGTGAATTCAGGTAGCCTCCTGGGATAATTATCAGGTTGGAAAGATTTCCACTCGGAGGGGCAGTAGAAGAATTGTAACTGCATAGTTGTGACTTTTTTTGCTATTATCAACTATATCATACTGGCTTGTAGTGGGAGGTCCAGAGAGGCTAAAGAACTCATTGTATCTTCCTGTTTCATAAGATCAGGCATGAAGGAAGTTGACTACTGATGGTTATAAAGGCTATGATTGTGTTTTGTGCTTGAATTGATGACTCTCCTTCAGGAGTTGAAAATAATTCATTGATTTTAAATAAGTGTAGTCTGGAGACTAAGAAAGCCTTTCTATCAATTCAAGGTGAGCAATTTAGGACAAACTTTGTAATCCAAGCAGTGCGTTAGTGAATTGGAATAAGGTAAATTCCATAATATAGGTTTGTGTCTTGGTTTAGGGGTTTTGGTTTTGTGATGTTTTTGTTGTCTGGTTGGAGGTCTTGTCTGTGTTTGTGATAGAATGAATTTTGGTTGCTTGTTAATGTATAGAATTCTCTATAAATGGAAAGCAAATTTACCACAAAAAAACACCAAATAAAAAGAATTACTGGAATACCATATAAAGAGGAATTACTTTCATTTAGAAATTTGGCATAATGGGGCCTCTGTAAGAAAAATTCAGATAATTATAATATCCCTTTTGAGTTGGTAGTAACTTCACAGATGGAAAAGGGCATTAGAAAAGGTAGATAATCTGTGGTATGCTTTCCTTTGGAGTGAAACAGATGGAAAAATCATCTGACTGAATATGTGAATAAAGTGAATGGGATTTGATAGCCTCACCACACAGATCTATACTAGGAAAAACATGAACTAGTATATTTTGAAATAGAAAACTTGGTCTTGTGGCTTTGGCAATGTAGAATAATGACATTAACTTAAGAAAAATTCTGAAAAAAATTTCTTATCATTAAAATAAGGTTGTTAGGCAATTTTCTAAACATTAGATATCTCTTTATAGGTGAGATTGACTTTTAAGAACAAAAGAATAATTCAGTTCTCTGTTACATATTTTATGAGCTTTAAACATAAATTTATTCATTTGCAGAAACTTATCTCTTTACATGACTCAGAGGCATAGTAGAAAAAAAACCTCGGAGTAATTTTGTTTTAAACAGAATATTCTGAAATAAATGTGGCATGAATTACTTTAGAATTAATCTTTTGGCTATTTTTTATTAATAAATGTTCACCTCCCTCCTATGAGGTTAGAATGAGATAACTCTGAGTTAAAATTACTTTTCTAATAGGATGCGCTCTTGAAAAATGGTTCTGTGGGGATCAAGGAGCAGGGAGAAGAAACAAATAAACAAAATAGCTGTTGTTAATCATAGCATGGTCACAGATTTGGTTGTGGGGAGGTTTTTGCCCCCCCCCCTTTTTTTAGTATTGGTTTTTCAATGTCTAGATCCTGATTCTGGAAGAAGAAGAGAAACATTTAGATAATTGAAAATATCATTTGAAATGATTATAGATGAAAATTCTCCTCAAACATTTCATTTGTTTAGGTGTAGGTCATAAGGATGATCTCTTAAATATGAGCTAGAAATAATATAGTCAACACTTAGAAGGTGTTTATTGATTTTAGGCAAAGAGATATCTTTTTGTTACAAGCCATGAAAAGATAAAATGGTGAGTTACATAGTTACATGATTCTTCTGCTACTTTTTGTTTTAACCAAGTTTACCATTTTAATACCTTTTGATATTTTGTTGTCCTTGTTGGAAAATCTTAAAGATGAGATGCTTTTGAGAGATTCACTTTGGATTAAGTTGTGTTTATTACAAATTTATGAAGAAAAATTTAGACCTCAAGGAAATGAGATTAGTGTCTTGTGGACTTTATTGAAACTCAAGGATGCAGTGATAAACTGGAACCTCACTGTCTCATAAGACTGGTAGCAGGGGAAGGAAACTGATGGGGAGTTGTTCATTTGATAAAAGCTCTTAGAAGTGGTACTAGTAGTAACATACCTTGCTCTAACCAATGCAATAATTTTTTTGTGCCAAATAGAATACCTCCAGTGCAGAATTGGTTTAATTATTGGACTGCCAGATAAATGAAAATACTACTTCAGTAACTCTTCCTTTCAAATCTTCCAAAGTGCAGTCATGTCTGGAAAACTTTTAAAGAAAGCAAATTTTAATGTTTACTCTAAATCAATTCTGTCAAACATACTTTGGACAACCAATCTCAAAAGCACTCTCCTACTTGTCCCCGGTCCCCTGTTCTTTCTAGTTTGGTTTTTTTTTTTTTTTCCTAATAGTCTGCTGGAATAAAATGGACTAAAATTAGGTCAAGTGGGCTGCATAGCCTTTCAGTGACTTTTTATCACGTCGAGCCTTCATATTACTTTGTTGTTGTTGTTGTTTTTCCTCTTTTTACCTTTATCTATTTTAGTGTAAATCTGTTACCCAACTCCTCCCCTCTTCCACATAATACCTTTCCAGTAGGAAAAAGAATAAGAGGAATCCCATATAGACATTGCTTCTACTTTCTGTCTTCTCTAATTTTTATAGTGATTCAGACAATTATCTTCTGCTGTTGAGGTATGTTCTTTAGCAGGCTTTTCTTTTTTCTTCTATAATTTTTTTGAGTGTTTTTCTTTTATTCTTGTAGTTTAGTGTATCTAAAAAAACTTAACTGAGTGTAGTTAATGAGCAGTCGAATTATACACACGTACAAACACATCAACACATAAATATAAATGCCTTGTCCCTCCCCCTTCCTTGCTGAAGGCGGTTCAAGACACTTTCAAAATACTTTTCATAATAAAAAAATATGTGATTAGAAAGCACTGTTGATTTTAATTTACTTCCACACCCTGATGGAGGTGAGGAAATAGGTTTCTTTATAAATAAATATCTTGGATATTTTATTTTTCTTCATGTAATGGTCCTTTATTTAAAAAGTTACTGCATAGTAACTTCATTTGTGAGTTAGATTAATATCATTAATATTAATTTATATACCTGATTAAACTGTAATAGATTAATTATATTTAAATAAAATGTGGCTATATCAGAATGCATGGTATTGAGCCTAAAAACAGGCTGAAATGTGACTTCCCTTTTAAACATCTGCTTTTAAATTTTTGTGAAAGGGTAAAACAAGGGCAAATGCCCATTTACTTTCTTGTGTGGGGTCAGCTTTTGCTGTTTTGTATTCATCATAGAGCTTGAGCATAAATAAAGGCATGAGCAAGGGAGTTGGATTCTAGTTCACATGTTAGGACCCAGGCTCCAGGTCTGAATTCTTTCCAAGATTTCTTGAGTGTAGTGAATAAATCTTTGACCAGTGATAATGGTTAAAGGTTCCCAGCTGGTGCCCAGTTGATTGCTGGATTACAGTCTCAGAAATGTCTCAATTCATATTAGCTTGTTCTGAAGTCTTTCAGATAATATTTCCCTTCAAAGAATGGATAAGTTCAAGTTCAGAAGCTATGTTGGGAGAAGCACTGAAATGCTTAAGTGGTTATTTCAGCTTTTCTGACAGTTGAGTATAAAAATGCCAAGAACAGGCATTCTCAAAAGATTTATAGTCTTTTCTAGTTTTCTTTCACTGAGAAAAATGAAAGATTGTCTTTCTCAGAATGTAACACTTCCATTTTCAGTCCTGGAAAAAAAAATATTGAAATGGAGAAAGAAAAATGGAGAGGAGAGAGAGGAGGATGGGCATTTACTTTATTTTTGGAGGTGGAAAGTCTATTTGCAGACTTACGCAGACAGTATTTTGTGTCTCTTCCAATCTCCAAGTACAAAGAGAAATGACCAAGAACATTTTATCGCAAGTTTATTGCATGAAAACAGTAGAGGAAAGAATGGCTCAAGCTGGTGTTTCTTTTGACAAAATGAGTTCTTAAATAGTCTTTCTTTGCTGTGTATGTGTCTACTCCAGTAAACAAAAGTCTTAAACTGAGTTAGAGACTAAATCTTCTCCTCTGGTCTGCAAGAATGCCTCTTTTCCTTGGTTTGTTTATGATAATGAGATGCATATATACCAAGTATTGGCTCTTCTCATCCTTGTGTTCTTGACAAGCATTAGACAACAATAATATTAACTTTGACTTCATGGTCTTAGTTTGTAGGCATGACATGTATCATTTATACATAATGATTTTCACCCCTGAAAAAAACATGCCCAGAATTATAATCTGCCTAAATTTAACTCCTGCAAGGTTAAGCTGTTGTTTACAATAGTTACACTTTCTCCAAAATTATTATGTATTTATTTTTTAAATTTGGGTGTCTAATGAGTTAGTCTATTGCCTCTGAGCTTTAGAATTTCATAAGCCATTTTTGTTTTCTTATTTGGGTACAATACCTCTCAATCATCTGATGATACATTAATTTTATTTTTTTTTCTCTCTGATGTGAGATGGTTTTCACTTTTGTCACAGGATTCCTTTCTAAATTAAACCCTTGTAAATATAAGTTCTCATGAGAAACTATACTTCAAGGTTTTTCAAATCTTCACAGTTTGTTGTATCCATTATGTTGGTTTTTTCCTCTCCATCCTTTAATTAAATCAAAGGAAATTATTACCTTTTGACAAAGAGCTTTCCTTATAAATATTCATTCTGTCATCATTCTTATTTTACTGTTTCTCTTTTTTGTTTTCTTGTTTATGCTAATCATCTCTAACCTTCAGCTCTATACACAATCTACTTCGCAATAAATACTAGATTTCTGCTGCTAGCATAAAACATATCCATGACTTTACAAGGTTCTAAACAATTAAAGTCTAAATGCATAGCTATCTATTTGGCTTTACAGAAGGAGTAATGTAAGAAAGCCTGCCTTTAAAAAGGATATCAGGAGGTGTTTCCTGTTTTAGTAAAAAAACCACATAAAACTACCAACCTTACTCCTACTGACTTAAATTTCATAAACCTAGTGAAGTTACTCATGGGGAGCACTCCAGTTTTTGGAGGTAGCCAGAAAATTTACTGAAGAGAAAGGACTTCACATAAATTTATGGTTTGTTTTTGTTTTATTTGATGATACCTGTGATACAGGGGCTCAGAAAGAGATCCTATTGTGCAAAGAACTTTACCAGTATAAGTTCTTTTTTTTTTTTTTTTTTTTTTAATTTGGAGGTGGAATCTAAATATCTTGTACAAGCTGGAGAAGTGATCTTGTGTGAATCATGCTTTCAATACAGGATGGGAGATGATGTGATTAAGAGCAGCCCTGTAGAGAAGTACTTAGGGGTGCTGATTGATGAGAAGCTCAACATGAATCACCAACACACATTTACAGCTCAGAAGGCCAACCAAATCCTGAGCTGTATCATAAGAACCGTGGCCAGCAAGGCAAGGGATGTCATTCTGCCCCTCTATTCCTCTCTTGTGAGACCTCACCTGGAGTATTGTGTCCAGTTCTGGAATCCTCAACATAAGAAGGATATGGAGCTGTTGGAATGGGTCAGAGGAGGACGACAAGGATGATCAGAAGGTTGGAGCACGTATGAGGACAGGCTGAGAGAGTTTGGGTTCAGCCTGGAGAAAAGAAGGCTCCAGAAAGACCTCTTAGCAACCTTCCAGTACATGAAGGGACCTACAAGAAAGCTGGGGAGGGACATTTTACAAAGAGTTGTAGTGATAGGACTACAGGCAAAGGGTATAAACTGGAAAGGGGCAGATCTAAACTAGACAGAAGGAAGAATTTCTTCTCAATGAGAGTGGTGAGGCACTGGCACAGGTTGCCTAGGGAAGTTGTAGCAGCCCCATCCCTGGAAGTGTTCAAGGTCGGGCTGGGTGGGGCCTTGGGCAGCCTGATCTAGTGGAATGTGTCTCTGCCCATGGCAGGGAGGTGGGAACTAGGTGATCTTTAAGGTCCCTTCCAACCCAAACTATACTATGATCCTACATAAACTGAGATTGCTTTATAACTTCTCAAGGCTTGATTCACTGTCTTTTATGAAAGTTAAGCATTGGTATAAATAGTGTAAGAACTTGTAATGCAAGTTAGGAAGCTTTTCTGTGAAGTGCAATGCATTTTGTAGAAAACAATGAGAACAGAAACTTCTGCAACAGGATAAATAGAATTAGAAGAACAGGGCTTTTTTCATATGGTTAAAAAAATGTTTTTAACAATCGATTCTATTTCTCTCTAATTAATAACTATCATGGACAGTACTGGAACTATTTCACCACTGATTAACTAATAAACCACATATAAACTGCCCTACTGTCAGCCAGCATTTATTTGTTTGTGGTCTGTAGATACCACTTTAGTTTATTAAGGCTATGGAAGCTAGAACACAAGATATGCAAATGCATATCTAATTAAAACTAGACCTTCCAGTCCTCCTTAATTTTAAATAGTAAAAGTTTACAGAAAGAAGAGGATTAGAGGCAGGGAAAGCATCTTTCACCCTCCATGTCACACAAAAAGGAAGAACAATGCTTAACTACTTGAATTTCACGAGGATAAAAGGTAATGAACTTACTTATCTATGAAATGTTCCCACCTAGTGTTAATTTGTAATGCCTCTCAAAATGAGTGCAAGCTGACTATAAAGGACCTTAATTCCTGACAAAAGGAAAGGCATGGTTCCAAAATAAATGGCATCAACTTTCTCTTCATTTCCAGTGACTACGACCGCACAGAGATATGCTAGAGGCTGTAATTCAGAAGGATAAACAAAGTCCTTGCTCGGTATTAATTAAAAGACAAGACACAAGACACTTCTTAGACACTTAAAAAGCTATTTTTAATTGGATTAAGTACTGAACAAATTTCGAGATCAAATTACTTGTTTTTAAGAAAAAAATAGGGAGATGGAAGATTCATTTGGAATAGGAGAGTTACAATGCAAAATGACATTGAATATATGATCATATCTTGCCTGTTTTTATTATATCTTTACATAAAAATAGCTTGTATGTGGTCCTGGCTGACCAGTAGGTAATATACATAGCTATGGTTTGCAGTGAATAGTTTGGGGCTGCAGAGGAGCAGTTTTTGGTCTTTGTCCAGAAATCTTTTCAACGTGATAAAATCCAGCAACAAAAGCATTCCCTGTGATGGTTGCCAAAATGACAATATCCTCGTCTTTGTAGTGGGAAATTGAAAAATATTGATTTCGATCTGAACTTCAGAAAGCCAATCTAGGCACATTTTTGATCTGAAATTCTCATTCATTCACCTGAATGGATAGCACCACTTGCTTGATTAAAACTGAAAATTTCTTTCTCAGATTAGAGATAAATATTTCTTCCATTACAATGAATGGACCCCTGTGTGAGTGTCTGATGCATTGTTAGGAGTCAGCATGGACACTGCACACTCTAGAGTCTCACAGCAGCAGCAGAGTGTTAATGCAAGCTGCTGTCATAGGAAGAAATGTAAGCCCACAAGTACTACCTCTAAAAAAGAGTTTAGAGACTGCTTTCAAAGATTTGAAATCTAAGTAAAACAGATTTATTCTTCACAATAGTATTCTTGGTGTAGCAGGCAAAAGCATAACTTTCAGAAAAATATAGTGTTGTCATCACTTAAAATAACATGATAAGTTTTCACAATTTAATGATTTGGTTTTAGAATACTTCATTTTGCATAGGTAACTAATTTTTACCCCCTGTACTTGAAACAGTCAAACAACTGGATCAAGCCAACTTCTTTGCAGAATCTACTGTTTTTCTACTGCATGAGTTAAAACTGAGGAGAAACTTTGGTGTTTACATAAGTCTGAAGTGTGACTTGAACAGAAGCCAAGAGAAGTAATGAGCAGTATTTCAAATCTGCCTGAAGTATGTGTAGTAGAAAGTACGACCTCTGTGTGATTGATAGGGAATCAGTGGTGATGGACAGAGCAAGGAAAACAGAACTGAAGTCAGTGATGTGGAGAACCAGCCTCCTGTATAAAGTTAAAAACATGGAAGGATGTCTTTTAGGAATCTGAAAACAGAAATCATGTTTAATTATCAAAATACTGAAAGGATATCGAGTAATACTGTGATGAAGGATTGGACACTGCTTCTCTTAAGGTAGCTCAGTTTGGAGTGGTGTATGGTTTTTTCAGGTATACCCCTGTTATACCTACAGATATAACTATTGTGAGGGAGACATTATATGAGGAGTATTTTGGTTAACATTTCTTTCTCCCACAATCACTTTTTCTCATAAATGAGTATTGCTTTCTCATGCTACATCCCTCCTTTTCTTCTTCTTTCTTTGACACTGAGGATAGTAAATTATGTACTATATTTTCACACAAAGGGTCATTTTCACACAAAGGGTCACTGGGCATTGGAACAAGTTGCCCAGGGAGGTGGTTGATTCACCTTCCCTGGAGGTGTTTAAGGCATGGGTGGACGAGGTCCTGAGGGGTATGGTTTAGTGTTTGATAGGAATGGTTGGACTCATTGATCCGATGGGTCTCTTCCAACCTGGTGATTCTATGATTCTATGATTTCTGTAAAAATTCTGAGATGTTTACCAGTTATCCATGCTTTCTGTCTCTTCTTTTTATTGATATATGTATTTAGGAGAGTGTGGAGAGAGAGAACACAGAACAGCCAGTTCCCCTTTAGTGAAAAGGGTGATGGAGTGATCAGTCTGACATTCATAACTGTTGAGATTTCAGCAACACCTTTTCTTCTTTAAATAAATTTGCTAAATTGTCTACAGGACTGGGAATTAATTTGATTAGAAGGTTTTATTTATGAAGGGAAGGGTGACTGTTTCAAAATGGGTTTCTTATTTTTTTCTACTCTGCATCTGAGACAAAGAAGCTCTATTGGAAGGAACCTGAATAATGACATTAAAATCCAGGTAATGTCTGGAGTGACAGAGGTGATGGTGTGTGCTGGTTGGTAAGAAGTCAGAACTGAATCTACTAATTTTGAGGAAAGAATCTTCTGAAAGCAGGGAGGAGGCGAGCCATTTGACCTGTAGCTAATCCAGACTATGATGGTGTCCCAGAGGGCTAGGTCATTTTCTTGATTCAAAGGTGACCAGGTACTCCCATATGCAGTGGCTTGGTGAGAAGGAAAGTCTCTGCAAGTGGCAAAACTGTCTCCCGCAATGGGTTTACATCAATAGTGGGCTGTGCCAGGGCTGGTAACAAAGTAAACATTGTTTCCATGCTTTCTCTTGGACTTCTGTTGTAAAATGTCAGTGTTGGATAAAACTAAACAGGAATCACTTTGGTAAGTCAGCATCCAAAACAATGCTTGCTACATATGATTTCTTGTTTGAAGTTGCTGTCTCTTTCTTTATTCTTGCTCTTATTCTCTTCTGGCCGAGTTGCTACTGGGTTTGTTCATTTATATCTTTCTGCTGTGCATGGCAGTGCTGTTGCTGAATGCCCAAGCTTCTTTCTCATCCTACAGAAACTCTCAAAGCTTTCTTTATTCTGTAATGGAACTGGTCAAGAATCTTTAAAGAAATTTCTGATAAAACCAAGCCAGATATAGAGCAGCAGTTAATAACTTAGCTATTAAGGTGGCAATATGGGATCTCTGGGATCCCAAATTGCTTACACAAAGAAGACCAAAGAATCTGGGAGAAAGTATGGCTCATTCTGTGGAATGACTTGAAATTTATTTTCTCACAACTTAATTGAGATTCTTTGTGCAGGGTTACCAACTGTGAGATAGCAGCAGAAGTAGCCTCCTTCAGCTACCAAAAGTGTCATCCAGAACCTAAAAAACCACCAGTCAGCTGACACAACTGATTGGGTGCCTGTGGAATGTTTTTATTTTGAAAAATCTCATCCAACTTGAAGGCTGATGTTTGATTACAAGTGTCAACAAGCATTTTGAGCCAGATGGAGATATTGATCACCTAATTATTCTTAGAAATTAAACTGCATGTGAATATGGGCTTAAATCATTAACATTAAAGGTTAAGTTTGTAAATCCTGCTGTAAGGTTTCTATATCGCTTACCTGCCATTTAAAATACGTGCAATATAGCTTCAGTGGGACTCATATAACATGTTATTTGCCATATGTTATGTCTTCATGTGTGGGATGACTTACTATATTTGAAATTTTACTATTAAAGCTAATTTAATTCTTGGAGAATCGGGAAATCATTCCTCAGTTCAAGAGAGTAGATATGCAAAATCCAAACATGGCTCCTGCAACTGAACTTCTGGAAGGATGAAACCAATCCGTGAAGGATGTGGTATTCTAGAACCATACCATGCATTTGCAATGCTTCAAACATCAGAAGATGCTTAGCTATAGAAATGCCTGGTGCCCAGTTTTGCGTTACCCAGGGAGGCTCCATGAATGTGGCCAGTGTTGCTGAGCACTGGCAGGCATCATTTGGAACCAGCTCCTTCTTGATGCTAATACCTAATTAAAATGTTTCTTCTTATAACCACACAATTATAATTTTGTAAAACAACAAGAATTTCCATGCCTGGGTACTCTCTTATTATGCATCCTGTCTAGCAACTAAACAATAGCAGGACACAAGGTGAAACATGACTGATATCTGACAAGGTACAGTGGTCCTTTGATCACGAGTAGTGCTGATAAAGACAACTTCTGAAGAACAGTGAAAGCATTCCGGAAGCTTTTGCTGTTTATTGGGATGAATTCATCTGGCAGCAATGTACATTTTATTCTATGTGATTACTTAATTCTTTTATTTCTAAGTTTTCGACTCTGAACTCTCAGCAGCTATCTTGGTTTGCTTTAGCCTTTATGTCAAAGCACTAGCTCAGTGAGTAAACAGGGAAAAATTTAAAAAAATACACAGTGCTGGCTACAAGATACATCCATGCATTACTAAATTTGTACTGTGTATTTAAAATATATCCTGGAAGAAGGAGTTCATCTCAGTCAGAATATTCTTACTTACAGATGTGATAATAATGATTATTGTGTCTGCAACTTCTCTTAATTCGTCATCAATAATGTTTATAATTTAAGATATTATCATTGTAAATTAGGTAATTAGAGTACCCTCGTAATGGATATTTACAGATGTGCCTTTTGGAAGAATATTGCAATGTTCCTTTTATAATTTTAATCCCTTTTAATATTAATTTGTTTTAGTGATAGTTCTTACATGATACTCTTCTAGAAGGTTAGAAAAAGATAATAAATCTTTAACTTTTAATTGGCAGATTAGTTTGTGTGGAAAACATATTACAATGATGTGCCTGAAATAAGAGCAGAGCATGATATAATGGCAGGGGAACTGGCAATTTGTTTTCTGCATGAGGGAAAAAATATAAGACTCAAAAGAAATGTTTGTTTAGTTACTGTAATCATTTTTTCCTCATCTTCTCAATTGGAGTATTAGGAATAAAGTTAATATTTTAAAAATAAAAAGACACAGCCATATTTTCCTTAAGGCAAAGATTATAATAGGTACACACAATTTCTCTTTAGAAAATTAGCTGAAAATTCAAGAATGTTAGACACTTCGGTTTATAAACCTGGTGCTACCCTAAGGGATACACTAAAGGAAGGACATTACCACTTTCTTTGGAGAATTTTGAAATACTTCTACTTTTAGTGATCAGAGAGATGTTTTTAAAATCAAGGGAAGACTGCAATAAATAAGAACAAGGGTGATTAGAGTCAGTTGTTACTTATGGGTGAAGGTAACACCAAGTATTTGGGAAATGAAGTAACAGATGTGATCTTCACTGAATTTGAAATACTTAGGACAGGTCTTCAGGTGTGTGCCCTAAGAGTAGTTCTGGAGGTGACAGATCTGGCCCAGGAGATGGAGGTCTGCAAAAGAGACCTATAAGCTGCAAAAGTGAACAAATGCTAATGTAATACAATTAAACAAAATGAATGAAAAAAAAAGGAGGGGATGTTATTTCTCCTCTTATGAGCATTCAAAGTATCTGTGAGTATGCAGAGATTGTATTACTGTCAATCACATTGGCAACAGACAGGTGGCCTTGATCAATCAAATGTTGAAAGGTATGTGGCCCTGAAAGGAAGATTTGTAAAGAGAGAATACAGAAGCCTAGAAGACAATTGGCATAAAAAAGGTGTGACAATTGGGATGAAGAATATTGGAAAATAGTTTGTAGGCAGCATGCATCAAGCAGTATCTCTCTTCAACCGTGTAGCTTTTGTTATGTAACGTGATAAATCCAGAGAAGAGTGAGAGTACGTAAGATGGTGCCAGATATAGCTATTTAACTTAATGGAGAATATAGAGCAAGGTATCTGTATTAATGTTGAGTGTACTTTGCTGCAGTATCCATGAAAGAGTCAAAGTATGTGAAATGCAGAAAAAAGGAAATAATTTATTTGCAAAAATTCAGCTTTATAAAGATTGAAGCACTATGTTCATGATCAAGTAAGTAGTGAAATAGGAAAATTGAGGAGCTGCTTCCCAGGTAGTTGAGCGGTCTTTGGAAGAATTGTGTTTTTGGAGAGATATAAAAGACCCTCAGAAAGCTCTAGTACTAATTGAACTCTTCAACTCAAATTGTAAACAGCTCTTGATGGATTTGACGTTTAAAGAAGATTGTCTGATTGACACAAGAAACTTTTACCACTTTTATTTTCAGTTAAATGTAGTTTGAAAAAGTACTTTTATACATAGAAGAAAAATAAGATTACTTAGAGTTTTATATAAAAGAAAACATATATATATACACATGGACCACAAACTTCAACTCAAAAAAAATGTGTAGCAGAGAAGATGCAATAAAAATCTATAGGAGGGCAGAAAAAGACCAATTGCTGCAAAGCAATAAAATCCAGGCAGCAAGAGGCAGAGATGGAGAGAGATGATTATGATGGTGATGAATATCTCTTGGAGGGCTATGTGTTTAAATTTTAGTCTGTCGTTTAGAAGAAAAAAGGGGAGGGAAACAGCAAAAAAACATTGGTGCTGATCAAGACCTAAAACATGGCAAAGCAGTTTACCAAAATGAAGCAATACATATTCTTGGATGGAAAGAAGGACAGAATCGTAGAATGGTTTGTTTGGAAAAGACCTTTAAAATCCTCTAGTCCAACCATACCTGTCCACTATTAAACAATATCCCTGAGCATCTCATCTACCTGTCTTTTAAATACCTCCAGGGATAATGACTCAACCCCCTCCCTGGTCAGCCTGATAACCATTTTGGTTAAGAAATTTTACTTGATATCTAATCTGAACCTCCCCTGATGCAACTTGAGGCCATTTTCTGTCATCCTATCCCTTGTTACTTGGGAGAAGAAACCAACACTCACCTCACTACAACTTTCTTTCTGGTAGTTGTAGACAGTGATAAGGTCTCCCCAGAGCCTTGTTTTCCCTAGGTTGACCAACCCCAGTTCTATCAGCTGCTCCTCATGAGATTTGTTCTCCAGTCCCTTCCCAGGGGAGAAATCTGAAAAGGGATAATATCACATTACGAATACCTACGTGCTTCTGGCAAGGACTCCTGGATAGTGATAACTTATGAACCTGACCTACCCAGTCCCTCTTGAGGAAAATGGGCACTCTTAATCTCAGGAGTTAGTTGATTAATAGTAGGATGAGATTACACCAGAGAAAGGGATAAATATTTGGAAGTATTTTAACTATATTGTTAAAGATGATATTCTGTATTGAGCTCTTCAAAAAGGAGATCTCAGCAGCTCAGGAGAAAGCCATCCCCGTGTTCTGGAAAAAAAGCCGGCAGGGGAAAAACCCAGCTAGGTTGAACAGAGAGATCTTGAGTGATATTAAGACGAAGAGTTTATGGACTCTGGAAGAGGGGGACAGACCTCTTGGGTGTATTACAGGAGGGAATTGAGATTGTGTAGGGAAAAAAACAGAGGGGTTAAGGCTGAACTAGAAATCAGGTTGGCAAAGTCTGTGAAAGATAATAAAAAATCTTTCTATAAATATATAAATAATAAAAGGAGGACTAGGGAGACCATACAGTCCCTTTTGGACACAGAAGGAACAAGAGTGACAGGGGATGAGGAGAAGGCTGAGGTACTTAATGCCTTCTTTGCCTCAGTCTTTAATTGTAATGAAAGTTGTTCCCTCTGTGTACAAACCCCGGAAATAGAGGAGCAATACGAGGCTCCCATCATCCAAGAGGAGGTGTCAGAGCCTTGCTTGCCCAACTGGACATACACAAGTCTATGGTGCCAGACAGGATACACCCTAGTGTATTGAAGGAGTTGGTGGATGTGCTGGCCAAACCCCTTTCCATCATCTTCCAACAATCCTGGAAGACTGGGGAGGTTCCACTGGACTGGAGGCTGGCTGATGTTGTGCCCATGTACAAGAAGGGTCACAGGGAGGATCCAGGGAACTACAGGCCAGTCAGTCTGACCTCAGTGCCGGGGAAAGTCATGGAAGAGGTGATCTTGAGTGCTATCATGAAGCACGTGCAAAAGAACCGGGTGATCAGACCTAGTCAACACGAGTTCACAATAGGCAGGTCTTGCCAAAGTAACCTGATTGCCTTCTATGACAAAATGACTCGGCCGCTCGACGAGGGAAAGGCTGTGGATGTGGTCTTCCTGGACTTCAGCAAAGCCTTTGACACAGTTTCTCACAGCATTCTGCTGTGGAAACTGTCAGCCTCTGGACTGGACAGGCGAATGCTCTCCTGGGTGAAAAAATGTTTGGATGGCCGGGCCCAGAGGGTGGTGGTAAATGGTGTTAAATCCAGCTGGATCCAGTGAAGTGGCTGGAGAACAGGCCTTATGAGGAGTGGCTGAGAGTGCTATGGTTGTTTAGCCTGGAGAAGAGAAGGCTAAGAGGAGACCTCATTGCTCTCTGCCAGTACCTGAAAGGAGGTTATAGAGAGGAGGCTAATGGCCTCTTCTCCCAAGTGATGGGACAGGACAAGAGGGAATGTCCTCAAGCTCCACCAGGGGAGATTTAGGCTGGACATTGGAAAAAATAAAATTAGGGAAAGGGTCATTGGGCACTGGAACAAGCTGCCCAGGGAGGTGGTTGATTCACCTTCCCTGGAGGGGCTTAAGGCATGGATGGACAAGGTCCTGAGGGGCATGGTTTAGTGTTTGATAGGAATGGTTGAACTTGATGATCCAATGGATCTCTTCCAACCTGGTTGTTCTATGATTTTATGATAATACAAACTATTAGACAGTGCCTTAAAGGAACAGAAGATTCTTACTGGTATCTAAAAGGTATTTTCTTTTGCCTACAATAGTCACATTAAGATCAGTATTTTATTTATTATAATTTTGAGTTGTTCTGCAAAATTAGTATTGTTTAATTGAACTTTCAATTAGATGGTAATAATTTGTCTCTGTGGCTAGATCACTCCTGGCTGTACTGGTCACACATGGACACACATAGGCTGTGCCTGTGACAGGGAACAAACTGTCTCTTTAAGGTAATTAAAAGAATGAAATTATATCTTGTGACCTGATGTACTAGGCAGATCATAGACCTTGACCATTTCAAGTTGCTTTGCTCTGCATGTTATAGCTGTGCCTTTTGGTGTTTGTGAATATTATTTTTCAAATGGACCAGTGGTGCACATCCAAGATACTGCTTTACAGAACTCCTTGCAAATAAGATACATACCTGCATAAATTTTAAATGTCCTTTGAAGCCTAAGAAACCTTCCAACCACAATGAGGGTGAATGTCTTAATTTCTCAGACAGGCAGTTCATCAACTGTAAAACTGAGCTCCTAGATGTAGCTTGTGAACTAAAACATTGTGTGCTTGTATGTCTCAACAAATAGCTGCTGAGTTCCCTGTTCTCTGCTGGCAGGTGCTTAGAAGTGATTTTTGTACTGTCTTTCAGAGTGAAGTGTCTTTGCTCAGGTCAGGTCCTTCAATCTTCCCCTGGACAGTTTGGCATGGGACCAGTTCACAAATGGAGGGAAATCTGACTGTATAAGCAAATCTTGTTGATTTTCTTTCTTGTGCAGCAAAAATGAAAAAGAAGCTTAGTGATGTCCTCACTCTCCCCTTTTCTTTAAAATGGTCCTCTAATTTATAGCTTTCTAATTTTTAATTTCCCCAAAAATTTAAAGATGATGCAGATGCACAGAATCAATTGTTTGAAAGGACAGAAGGAAAGAAGCAACACTGATGAATTACTTTTCTTTTGTTTTGAACTACCTCACCCCTGTGAGAAGGGCTTTTGATGCCAGCTAAACAATCACCCATTGTTGTAGAAGACTTAAAATCATGGTATCTCAAAATGAAAAATCATAACAGATAGGCATGTTTCTTGTGGTTTTTAGCTACTTAAATATTAGACATAAGATCTTGTCATCTTTACTCCTAAATATGTGCACTTTGAGTTAAGCTTGGTAAGTAAGAATTACTGCTACTGCAGTTACTGTTGGTCACATTATATAGAGAATATTTTAGCTCTGGTAACTACTTTTATTGTGAGAAAAGTTAAGTGTTTATAACAATGAGCTAAACTACCTGGAAAAGATGCTCTACTTTTAAAATTAACCCTTAGAAAAGAAAATGCAGTTTGTCAGGTTAAATTAAGCCCTGTTAAATGAAAGAAATATTTGAAGCCAGGTACAGTAGTTTCCCACTGGCCCATGCTGACAGCTGGTAATACAAAGAGGCTGTTATATGTGCATCAATATCTTTGATTTATGGCACTCGTTTACCTCAGCCTTAGGAGTGATGGTTTTTCGAGTTAAAAAAAAAGTTGTAGTTCTTATATCTGAGGCCTGTCTTTACATTATCCTCTACAAGCATGTTTTTGCAGAAGAACAGGGTCATATAACACCCATCAAGACTAAAATTATCAGTAAGTACGGAATTTAAAAGGAGATTTTAAGAAGAATCATTTGTTTCTAGCAAAGTATACCATGCAAAGTGATACAATGTTAATTTACTGGTATTTGGGAAAGTTACTTAGGTTCTCCTTAGAATTTTGATTTCAAACATACAACTACTTGTGTCGCTATCATGGTACTGATGTGACAGTAAGTGCATGTGGGAAGTATTCAAGGGGAGGGATTTTTTCCTGTCTTTCTTAGGAACATCAAATGTTTGATGTTCCTAAGAAATGGAGTTCCATTTCTCTCCAGAGAAATAGAGTTCTGGAATGGGTGCCTGGTGCTGCTTGTCTGCCAGGTTGGCATTGTGGCATTGCTCTTGATTTGGTTTGAGTCTCATTTTTCTGTCTTAGAAACTTTCTTTTATTCTTGGGGGAGAAGTAAAGAAAACCCAAATATAAACCACATCTTCAATTCTTGAGAAGATTTGTCATTTAACTTTTAAGGCCAGTAGTGACATAAAAGAAGTGCCAGCAATATTAAGAAATGTGACATTATCAAATTTTGTGAAACTGATTCTACTTAAATTTACAGAATTGAGGGCAAAAGCTTCCTTCTTTCCTGTCATACCATTGTACCTCCTGACAGGACAGCTGGGTGCCCTATGTGCTCTACTCTTTGCTCTGCACCTCCCAGTCCTGAGTCTGCCCTCTGACCACATAAGGATTGGGTTATGAATGCATTTATAACAAATCAGATTGATTTTCTGGTTTTCTTCTTTTCAGACCTAGCAAAAGGTTTCTTTTAAAAAAAGTAAAGGTGCTATAGTTTCTTTTTTATAAGCACTGGGATAACTTAAACAAAATTTAAATTTTGTCCATCCCTCTTTAAAAGAATAACTAAGATGAAGCGATTTTTTTTTATTATTGGTAGTAGTATTGCAATTGAAAATACTAGTTCCAGACACTGAAAAAAAGCTTAAATACCACAAGGATTGTGTGTGTTTGGTAAAGGCCTGGTATTCCTTAATACAGTAAGGTAGGTTTCTCTAGCCTGATGGGAAAAAATAAGCTTGTATCAAACATAGGAAAAACTAAAGTAAATGAGAATGAAAAGAATGAACCTACATGGAAAAAGAGTGTTGTCTTTTCACAGGCAGCTGTACTTATTAATTAGCATTCAATTATTTGAACTAAGTTTCAATCAATAGCCTTACTTCTTTGAAATTTCATGGACTTCATAACTGTCTTATTAAAGTGATGACATTCATGGGGTTGTGATATCCTTTTGTGTGCTAGACTACTTGTAAAATGTGGCCTGCAGAATGGGCTGCTCCTCTGGTGTTAAACAGGATAAATCCGGAAGAAATACTCACTTTCCTTTAGTGATTCACATGGCCCCAACAACAGTAATGTATGTACACAATATTAAATACTAAGTGGCAGTCATGCAAGCGAAAGTAGTCACAAACACCAATGCACGCAGCATGGGGAATAAGATGGAAGAACTGGAAGCTGCCGTATGGCAAGGAGCCTATGATGTCGTTGCCATCACGGAAACATGGTGGGATGACTCATATAACTGGAGTACAGCTATGGTGGGGTATAAACTCTTCAGGAAGGATAGGAAGGGTAGGAGAGGAGGTGGAGTAGCCCTCTTTGTAAGGGAGGACTTGGACACCAATGAGATGGATTGTGGCGATGAGGAGATTGAGTGCCTGTGGGTTAAAATCAGAGGAGCCCATAAGAAGCTAGATTTTGTGATGGAAGTCTGTTAGAGGCCACCCAGCCAAGGAGAAGCAGCTGCTGAGCTCTTCTTTAAACAGCTGGGGTTAATCTCTAGATCAATGCCTCTTGTTCTTGTGGGAGACTTCAATCTCCCTGATATCTGCTGGGAGTACAATACAGCAGAAAGGAAACAGTCTAGGAGGTTCCTGGAGTGCGTGGAAGACAACTTCCTTGGGCAGCTGGTGAATGAACCAACAAGGGAAGGTGCCCTCCTGGACTTGCTGTTTGTGAATGAAGAACGCCTTGTGGGGGATGTGGCAGGAGGAGGACGCCTAGGGCTAAGTGATCATGAGATGATAGGGTTTTCTGTTCTAGGAGAAGTGAAGAGGGTGGTTAGCAGGACAGTTGCATTAAATTTCCAGAGGGCAGACTTTAAACTCTTTAGAAGGCTGGTTGGCAAAGTCTCCAGGGAGACAGTACTTGAGGGCAAGGGAGCCCATGAGGGTTGGGAGCTCTTCAAAAAGGAGATCCTGCAGCTCAGGAGAAAGCCATCCCATATTCCAGAAAAAAAGCTGGCAGGGGAAAAAACCAGCTTGGTTGAGCAGAGACATGTTAGGTGACATTAAGAAGAAGAGAAATGTTTATAGGCTCTGGAAGTGCCTATAGACCTCTTGGGTGGACTACAGGAGGGAAGCGAGGTTGTGCAGAGAAAAAAAAAGAGAGGGTAAGGCTGAACTAGAAATCAGGTTGGCAAAGTCTGTGAAAGGTAACAAAAAAACTTTCTATAAATATATAAATAAAAAAAGGAGAACTAGGGAGGACACAGAAGGAACAACAGTAACAGGGGATGAGGAGAAGGCTGAGGTACTTAATGCCTTCTTTGCCTCAGTCTTTAACTGTAAAGAAAGCTGTTCCCTCTGTGTACAAATCCCGGAACTAGAGGAGCAATATGAGGCTCCCATGGTCAGAGCCTTGCTTGCCCAACTAGACACCCATAAGTCTATGGGGCCAGACGGCATTCACCCTAGGGTATAGAAGGAGCTGGCGGATGTATTGGCCAAACCCCTTTCCATCATCTTCCTGCAGTCCTGGAAGACTGAGGAGGTACCTCTGGACTGGAGGCTGGCTGATGTAGTGCCCATCTACAGGAAGGGTTGCAGGGAGGATCCAGGGAGCTACAGGCCTGTCAGTCTGACCTCAGTGCCGGGGAAAGTCATGGAAGAGGTGATCTTGAGTGCTATCATGAAGTACATACAAGAGAACTGGGTGATCAGGCCTAGTCAACACGGGTTCACAATAGGCAGGTCTTGCCAAAGTAACCTGATTGCCTTCTGTGACAAAGTGACTCGGTTGCTGGACGAGGGAAAGGCTGTGGATGTGGTCTTCCTGGACTTCAGCAAAGCCTTTGACACAGTTTCTCACAGCATTCTGCTGTGGAAACTGTCAGCCTCTGGACTGGACAGGCGAATGCTCTCCTGGGTAGAAAACTGTTTGGATGGCCGGGCCCAGAGAGTGGTGATAAATGGTGTTAAATCCATCTGGAGGCAAGTGACAAGTGGGGTTCCACAGGGCTCAGTGCTGGGTCCAGCCCTGTTCAATGTCTTCATCAATGACCTAGATGAAGGCATTGACTATACCCTTAGCGAGTTTGCAGATGACACTAAGCTGGGTGGAAGTGTTGATCTGCTGGACGGTAGGGAGGCTCTGCAAAGGGACCTAAACAGGCTGGACCGCTGGGCAGAGTCCAATGGCATGAGGTTTAACACTGCCAAATGCCGGGTCCTGCACTTGGGGTACAACAACTCTATGCAGAGCTACAGCCTGGGAAAAGTCTGACTGGAAAACTGCCAGGAGGAGGGGGACCTGGGGGTGTTGGTCAACAACCGACTGAACATGAGCCAACAAGTGTGCCCAGGTGGCCAAAAAGGCCAATGGCATCGCTGACTGTGTGATCAGCAGACCCAGGGAGGTGATTCTCGCTCTGTACTCAGCACTGGTGAGACCACTCCTTGAATCCTGTGTTCAGTTCTGGGCCCCTCACCACAAGAAGGATGTTGAGGCTCTGGAGTGAGTCCAGAGAAGAGCAACAAAGCTGGTAAAGGGGCTGGAGAACAAGCCCTGTGAGGAACGGCTGAGAGGGCTGGGGTTGTTAGCCTGGAGAAGAGGAGTCTGAAGGGAGACCTCATTGCTGTCTACAGCTACCTGAAAGGAGGTTGTAGAGAGGAGGGAGCTGGGCTCTTCTCCCAAGTGACAGGGGACAGGACAAGAGGGAATGGTTTTTCACAAAAAAAGGGTCATTGGGCATTGAAACAGGCTGCCCAGGGAGGTGGTTGATTCACCTTCCCTGGAGGTGTTTAAGGCATGTGTGGATGAGGTGCTGAGGGGCATAGTTTAGTGTTTGATAGGAATGGTTGGACTGGATTATTCAATGGGTCTCTTCCAACCTAGTGATTCTATGATTCTATGATTCTATGAAACACATGGTATGAGGGCAGACTTAATTCCTTAGTTAATATGAATGCATCATGGCACTAATATGTTTCCATATTACCATATACAATTAAAGTTATCTGAAGCTCTTCAAACTAGACACTATGACAAACAGTAACTCAGCAGAATAATCTCATCCAACATTAAAACTGGGATTTAGGGCAGTGTCTTACTATGCTCTACTATTGTGTTGGCATTATTCTGTCACAGGATTTCATTTTAGGAAAATAATTCAGTGACCAAATCCAAAATATCCTCATTTCATTCAGACTGTATTCTAGTAGGGTATAGAGTGAGAAAATGAAATCTAGCATCAAGAATCTATGACCATGCAAGTATAGGCTGCTGTTTTGCCTCATTGTTGGAGAATATTCAGTTCTTTCCTGCTGTTTTATATAATGCTAGTTTTTAATAGATACAAAGAGTTGAAAGGAAAAATACAATTACCACATCCTAAAAAATGCCTTACACATCTGTCCATTACTGGAAACTTTCTTTGTCCTTAGTTTACTCAGCTGAAGTCAATGAGACCAATCTGTTTGGCAGTGCTGCTGAAAGTGGATCAGATACTCACTTGGGACTAGTTTTCTGTCATACTTCCGTAGGTAGGAAAGCTGGACTACGATGTGTAGGAAAGGCAAATTTCTTGGTGAATCACATTGCTGTTGCTCGGGATTGTTTTCCGGCTTACAAAATATATTTCATGTGCTTTCTACTATTTCTTGTCTTCGGTTTCTTGCTCTGTAGACTCAGCTAGAAAGGCTGTATTACACATAGTACATCCTATCATTTTAAAGAGTTAACCAGCAATACTTTTTCTTCAGAAAACTGAAGCTTAGAGGCAAAGGAACTTTTTGCCTGAATTTTCTCAAATGAATTTTTAGAGGGTCAGTATAGAAGTTCACAAGGAGGGATATCTTATACCCACCTCACATTATTCCTTGACTTAATTTTGGTAATCTATGCCAGTCCATCAGCATTCACCAAGACTTTCTAGATCCCCTTTACAGTAAGCACACATGTACATGTATACTACATTGCTATGTGCACCTTGAAAATTCCGTATCTTGGTTTGCTTATTGAAACAAATTTAGTGATGTAATGAAAACTCTAGTTGCTGTGTCAAAAACTGAAAGAAAAAATTGGCAAACTCACTGAAGGAAAAATTATTTCAAGATATTTGATCTTTTTCTTCTCAACATGTATCTGATTCTGCTCTAAGAAATCATGAAATCTAGGAACTTTTAGAATCACTGATGTTTTGTGCAAAGCTCTAGCTGAAAATACTCAGTTCCTTTTACACCCATGCCCAAGAGCCTTCTGCTGCCACTGAAACTGAATCCAGTGGAGATTTTTACATCATAGAAAGAACCTTTAGTTACCACTGACTAGCCTAATTCTTCCTACTTTGCGGGGAATAAATGACTTCACAAATGTTTCCTTTCTCTGTTTAATTTATTATTTGATAGTTAATTACCTGCTAACATTTATCCCCAAGGACCTATGCAATCTGATTAAAAGTGAATAAATAATAGAAGCTTTCTGTGTAAAGATCTAATTTCCTTTTGTTTTGCTTATTTGTGAATGCCTTGTTTAGAGGCTTGTTTCCCATGCCAATATTTATACAGTGCAAGACCTTTATTCCTTTTATTTCCTATTCAAATGTGCTTCACTTTTTCTTGCCGCTTGAAAAGAAGGAAATCTCTTTTCCTCTTTATAATATTTTCTTTAAAGTACTAAAGAATATACTTTTCTTTATAATATTAATATTATTCAAAGAAGAAACATTGTCTTGTGTGGCAACTAAGGCTTATTTTTTCTTATTTTTCAATCTATTAGTGATAGGCTGTTCTTGTAGTTGCAAACAGGGATGTCTTAGTTTTAATTATTTGGTTATTTTGTTTTCTCCAGAAATTACCTTTTTGTAGATATATGAGGCTTAAATTTACCATGTCTTTCAGGTTAGTTTTGTATGTGTTATGTAGAAGCATTTACTGCTTTAGTGGTTTTTTTTAATTTTGTTTTGTTTGTCTTTTCTTTTTTTCATGTTGCTTTTCAACATTTGGATTATTTGGGTATATTTTTGAGATATAACTAATTTTTTTTCCTGTCAATTTAACATAAAAGAGAAGAAGTGAGCTGGATTTTTTTTCACTACAGCTTGTGAGTGCTGATCAGAGAAAAAACCATAAATTATGTCTAGCCATGGATGCAGGTTTTTAAACACAAATTTGGGAAGAGAGGCGGTGAGAGAGCAATGCTGGTGTTACAGTCTCTCTTGTGCTTCCTTTTCTGCATTTAGAACTCCTGTTCTGATTTTTTTTTTTTTTTAATGCAAATTTCAGTTATTGTTAATTCATTTTGAATACCAGAACTGTGTTCAGGAGCAGTTCTGCTCAACCTTTGCCTGGTTTATTATACATATTTCACCACAAAAATTACTGGTAGTTTCACAGATGTGGCTAATTTAGGTCCTAAGTAGTAATGGTTTTGAAGCTTATTTTTTCTTTTAAATAGTTAGTGAACCCAAAAAGACTCTGGATTGTTGCTTTAACCTTAGCAAGTTAAATTTCTTTGCATTGGCATGCCCTTGGTCTCCAGCATGGTAAGGCAAAGAAACCGGCTCAGAGACACTTGCACATTTCTGCTGAAACTGTCAGCAGGAGACAAAATTAGTGGCAATTATGACAAGACACCCCTTGAAATGTGGCTGAAACCAGCAAGTGACTCCAGTACACCATGAAGATCAAGATGCTTATGTCAGTTTTGGTCATGTTCTTTTTCATATTGTTTTGTTATACCTACTAAAAAGCAGAGTGTTATACACTCCGTTGCTTTTTCTGTCATTTCACTAGCAAGTAGAAACAGTCTAAGTAAAATTAGATAGTTAACTCAGTATATTGCCTCCTCTTTTTTTTTTTTTTTTCCTGTGAAGCATTTATTGGATTGTTATCATTTTTACACATGCTGGACAGCAGATTCAGTCATAAGCCTGGAACGGGTATTCTGATCATTCTGCTGCCCTAAGAGGTGGCAACTTGTTTGTAGGTAGCTGTTTCTCAGGGATGCTGTTGAAGTCCCTCTGTGGTAGATTCTCCAGAGCTTCTCAGGCTGTCTGTCCTAGTAGAACAGATCACTGCTTTTTTTCAGCTCTTATTTGAATTTTTCTGACCCCAGTTGAATATAGTAACTACTCAGAGTAGGTACAATGAACGTAACTATTCCAACAGTCCCTTAAGATTTAAGAAATATGTAAATGCCTCTCCTTATCAGAGCTAAACAAACCTCTTTCATTCAGTCACTCTGCATAGACCATGTTTTCTGCATCTTACATCATTCTCAGTGCTCTGTCCTGAGCTCTTCGCAGAATCACAAAATCACAGAATCACAAAATCACAGAATCACTAGGTTGGAAAAGGCCTCTGAGATCATTGAGTCCAACCACTCCTCTTCCTTAAGGTGTGATGTCAACAGTGACATATGGCAGTATCATTGAGACCTTGACAGTTCTGAGGAACAGAGAAAAGGCTATAACCTTCTTGTTCATACCTCACAGGTGCATTTGGTTTTTTTCCTGTGATAGGATGAAAGTGCTAGTTCCTACTTGGCCTGTGATACTTTCTCATCAACTGCCATTAATCAATCCTTCCCTATCTTAGGTTACTGCATCTGATTATCCTTGCCTATATCTATAACAACCTGCCTTGTTTCCTAAATGATTTCTTCAATTTTATAACAATAAATTATTTCCCTCTAACTTATTTGGTAAAGTCAGCTTTATATCACCTCTGGGCTTAATAGCAATCTTTTTCTTTGTATGATCCTTATTGTCAGTGGTGATACTGAACATCCCTTGGCTCAGGGAGACCCTTGAACTCCATTTAGTATACCTGTCCATACTAACTATACATATAGAGGTGCATGTACGCACTTATAAATCTTTTTTGCTTGCTTTCTTCTGGTGTTTTTCTTATTTTTCTTAGTTACTTATGAGAATATTTTGAAATAGTGCTTTAGTACACAGTAATAACTAATGTATCTAGGATTTCACTGGTCAGATATAACAGTAATTTAAAAATCTTTTGCACTTTTCTCTAGGCTTTTCTTTTACTACTTCTTGAGATAATAGAGAGATTACTTTTTTCTTTTTAACAGAAGTACAGATTTTTTTAGGTTGGAGAAGGCCTTCAGGATCATTGAGTTCAACCATAAATCTAACACAGCCAAGTGCACCACTAAACCATGTCTCTAAGCACCATGACTGCATACTTTTTAAGTACCTCCAGAGATGGTGACTTAACCACTTTCCTTGCTAACCTATTTCAACACTTGATAGATCTTTCAGTGAAGTAATTTTATCTAGTACCTGTGGGCATAAAAGATTCCCCTGTCACATGTATGCCAGGACAAGCAGCCGATGCCTTGGCATACCCATGATATTAGCAGCAGGCACACAGCAAACAGCTGGTGTTCTCATGCATGCTAGCTTATTGAGACACTGGAATCCTTACCAAGACCTGTGAATTAATAAGAAAAGAATGCATTGGATGGAAAACATAAAGATAAGGGGCACATCAGTGGTAAATAGTCGACTGCATTGTGTCACTGTAGCTCTGGGATTTTTTAGAAGTGGAAATTCACTGGGGTAGCTGCATATTGGGTAGAGAAACAGTACATAAGGCTTTGTGTCTACTCAATAAAGGGATCCCATTTGTTGCCTAAGAACGGGGTCCATGCCTCAATTGCTACAATTATCTCGTCTAAAGCTCCTCTAGCACAACTGGAGATCACCTCCCCTCTTCCCATCACTTGCTACCTGGGAGAAGAAACCAACAGCCACCTTGCTACAACCCCCTTTCAAATAGTTGTAAAAAGCAATAACGTATTCCCTCCACCTCCTTTTCTTCAGACCGATCCTCCCTAGTTCCCTCAAATGCTCCTCATAAGTATTGTGCTCCAGACTCTTCCCAAGTTTTGTTGCCTTTCTTTGCACATGCTCCAGCAGCTCAATGATTTTTTTCTTGCAATGAGGGCACCCAAACTGAACACAGTATTCAAGTGTGGCCTCATGAGTGTTGAGTACAGGGAGAAAATTCTTTCCCTAGTCCTGCTGGCCACACTATCTCTGACGCAGGCCAGGATGCTGTTGGTCTTCTTGGCTACCTGGGCACATATGCTAGTTCATATTCAGCTGTCTGTCAACCAACACCTGCAGATCCTTTTCTGCTGGGAAGATTTTCAGTTATTCACCCCAAGCCTGTAGCATTGCATGGGATTGTTGTGGCACAACTGCAGGACAAAAAACTTAGCCTTGTTGAACTCCATACAGTTGGCATTGGCCTGCAAATCCAACCTACCCAGATCCCTCTGCAGAGACTTCCTTCCCTCAAGCAGATCAACATTCCCTTGATGTCATCTGCAAATGTACTGAGGATGCACTCAATCTCCTCATCCAGATCATTGGTAAAGTTATTAAACAGAATGGACCCCCAGCACTGAGCCCTGGGGAACATCAGTTGTGACCAGTACCAACTGGATTCATGTCCATTCACCATAATCCTTTGGGACTGGTCATCCAGGCATTATTTTTAGTCACCAAAGAGATACCATTATTATCCTCTTTTTAAAAATGAATGCTTAACAGAAAACCTAGTGAACAGCTTCCCTGGATGAAGGCATTGAGTACACCCTTAGCAAGTTTGCAGACAACACTAAGCTGGGTGGAAGTGTGAATCTGTTGGAGGGTAGGGAGGCTCTGCAAAAGGAACTGAACAGGGTGGACCACTGGGCAGAATTCAATGGCATGAAGTTTAACGCGACCAAATGCTGGATCCTGCACTTGAGGCACAACAACCCTATGCAGAGCTACAGACTAAGAGAAGTCTGTCTAGAAAGCTGCCAGGAGGAGAGGCACCTGGGGGTGTTGGTTGACAGCTGACCGAACATGAGCCAGTAGTGTGCCCAGGTGGCCAAGAAGGCCAATGGCATCCTGGCTTGTATCAGAAACGGTGTGACCAGCAGATGCAGGGAGGTTATTCTCCCTCTGTACTCGGCACTGGTGATACTGTTCCTTGAATCCTGTGTTCATTTCTGGGCCCCTCACCACAAGAAGGATGTTGAGGCTCTGCAGCGAGTCCAGAGAAGAGCAACAAAGCTGGTGAAGGGGCTGGAGAACAGACCTTATGAGGAACGGCTGAGAGGGCTGGGGTTGTTTAGCCTGGAGAAGAGAAGGCTGAGAGGAGACCTCATTGCTCTCTACAACTACCTGAAAGGAGGTTGTAGAGAGCAGGGAGCTGGGCTCTTCTCCCAAGTGACAGGGGACAAGACAAGAGGGAATGGCCTCAAGCTCCACCAGGGGAGATTTACGCTGGACATTAGGAAAAAATTCTTCACAGAAAGGGTCATTGGGCACTGGAACAGGCTGCCCAGGGAGGTGGTTGATTCACCTTCCCTGGAGGTGTTTAAGGCATGTGTGGATGAGGTGCTGAGGGGCATAGTTTAGTGTTTGATAGGAATGGTTGGACTCGATGATCCGATGGATCTCTTCCAACCTGGTGATTCTATGATTCTATCATTCTATCACAGAGGTCATCACATCCTAGTGCCAATCATGATGGTGAGAAAGGGAAAGGATAAATGTTTGATACACGATCAGCGTGATTACTAATTATGGCTGTATGCCTTAGAAAATGATGTTGATTATAGTAACCATATTACCAGGGGTCTGGAGCCAGAATGTACTGGTAATACACCAGGTTGAACTATAAAATGAGAATTGACTAGAATCAGGAGAAAGTCACAGAAAAGCAGTTGATTGTAGTCCTTCAGTGCATTTATTGCTGTTTTGTTTCTATGTGTATTACAGCAGTCACTACTATGGTCCAGTTTACACCATCTGCCTGTGGTCTACGTCAGGCTGATTATGTGTACGAGTATCACAAGCAGAATGGCAGAATGGTATCTTTTTTTGGGGAGTATTTCCTGTACATAGGAAAAGTTAAATAATGATAAAGGTATTTTTCCTTTACTAGGAGGAAGAAATCCAGTTTATTTTATGATAAAACATGAGACACACCTACGAATGATAAGTCTTCTTGTCTTGGTCATATTTTTACTCTTTTGTACAGTTTCTGTTACTTTGGCCCATTCTGAGAACACCATTTGTTCAACACTGTAACTCTGCTAGCGTAGCAGCTTCATTGTGTCAAGCTCTCAGAATGCGTACCTGTCTCAAAAGGATTGTGGTGGTCTAACAAGAAAGAACAAAATACAGGCATGTTATGCATTATACAACAGTGATGTATAAAGTGTTTTATGTTATTAATTAAATATTTATTCACTGTTTTAAGACTTAAATCATCAATAATCTTATATTAGCCTTTCCATGGGACAACAATCATGGAGTAATGTGGAGGCAAGAGGACCAACAGGGATACTGCTTCAGTGAAATCCTATTGGAAGTAAGCCTTGGTGGTCGTCTTCCAGAACACTGAAGAAAACAGACAATTTTAAAATTACTGGTGACAATACTTGCAAATGAAACAAATTCACCTATATTATGCTAGATTATGCCTCTTCTTTGTGGAAAATAATGTGTATTTGTAGCCAAATGAATCATGATTTCTGTAGGAACATAGTGATTTTTCCACAGGGTGTGGGATTAGCCAAAAAAGGCTATGGAAAGATTCTGTGTATTGTACCACACAGTCAGATCAGCCTGAGCATACAGTGGATGAAGCTAAAGCTGTTACAGTCCCCTGATATTGTAATCTGAGCAAGGAGATGCATAGGCATAGTATAGTGTTTAAACTTAAGATACAGGCATAACTAGTTACTGAAACTGGAAAAAGATTAATTCAAGTGAGAAAGAGGATATGTATGTTTCATAACAGCTATTACTTGCCATTGTAACAAAGAATTTCGAGTATTTCAAACATCAAAACTGGCTGTATTTTCAATGATCTGCTGTATCCAAAACCAAGCTGAGGGTAGGAGCTGAATGAAATGTTAGACATAAATATCAGATCACTTGTTCAACCTTAGACTTAATTTCCTAAATATTTCATTAGGTTATTGAAACAAAGAGCAGTAAAACACTAAAACAATTTATATTTTATTATGTTCCCACCTAAATTATCTTCTAATTATGAATGAAAAGAAATTACAGTGCCTAGAAAGAAACACTAAAGTCATTTATGTATATGGTGGAAAGATGCTGTATTTTATATAAATGCAATATGAAAATGTAGTTCTTTCCTAAGAAATTCAGGTAAGTATAGATGGCTGTCGTAAATTTCATTTGCATTTGCATGAAAATTGGCAATTTTCATTGCAAATTCTACATTTCCTTCAGTGGCAATGGTGCCTTTTGTAAGGTATTATACAATTAAATTACAGATAAATAGAATATTAAAATATAAGTGCATAAATAAATTTACAATAAATAAATAAACAAAATAAATAAACATACAATTAAATAGATGTAATACTAAAATAAATATGTTGTTAATAAAAATATATTCTATCAATAATAACATCCACGGAGTACATTTACATTTAAAATATTTATGTAAAGGGCCCTCAGGTCCCAAATGTCTCTGGTGTCTCCTTGAAGAGAAAATACTTTCTAAGTTGCAGGAAATATGAAGAGCTAGTTACAGAGTTTCCACCTGCTTCTACTCCCATGCTCCAATATGTCTGACTTACCTAATACCTGTCATACTTCTTTTAGATGCTATAATCCATACTATACTTTCTGAACCCACTTAAAATAGAAGACTGGGCATTAATTCTTGCTTTAGAACAGACATTACTGAATTTCATAATTAGTCTTATTATGGTGTCATGCTTTATGCTATATAACACACTTAGATTGTCCAAATAGATGATGATTTCGTAACAGGAATCTTCTCAGGTAATTACTCAGAATAACCATATACCTAAATGCAAAGTGTCAGTAAAGATCTGCTTTATTTTAAAAGGCAGTGATTGTTTCCCAAAGATTAGCATGTGCATATGATCATTTGAATAGTGTTCCTAATATAAGGAAACACTTATTTTACTTATTTCCAATTTCATTGTAATATTCAACAATTTGGGACTCTTGTGCAAGAAATTATTTACAATTAAACTTTCAGACTGACTTTTAGGTAAACAAGTGTACTACAGGCTATGATATTGAGGCATCTTTACAAAATGACACAGACTCCTTCACAAGGAATATCTGAGGTGAAGGCAAGACACTTGGCAAACACCAGCACAATACAACTAGCAACTTCTGCTTCAAGGAGGTGTTTAAAGATTGAAGACCAAACAAAACAGCCTGTTGGAAGAATAATTCTACCTTTGTCTTCACTTTGGTCTGGAAACACCTCACTTGTAAGCCGATAGTAATGCTACTTTGAGAACGTATTTTCGGATGATTGTACTTCCTTGTGGCTTTGTTTCTTTGACTAATCAGTATGGGCTGACTGCTTACTACATTTGTGCTACTGAGGCCAGATAAATTCCAACAGCAAGTTTCACTTCACCTCCTCTGAGCTGATTCCAGGGCTAGAGGGTCTACAAAGTCATTGTCAAGAAGGAAATCACAGACTGGATCACCTTTTTCCTCTGTATCCATTGCACGACCAACACGGGTGAGTCCATGGGACTGGATTTATGTGAGCAGTCCCACCCTGGGAAGGTATAGGGAATGTGAGTTTAGCTCACAAGAAGCACTGTAAGAGACTATATGGGATGTCTTAAGTTTGAACACTGGCTCTAAAACAGGCAGCAAGGATATCTGAACTTGTGCCTACAGCTGCTTGATGGAAAATGAGATGCTCTCAGCCAGCACAGTTGTGAAAATAATGTATGCTTGTGAATGTTAGATCTGCCACCCCAAAATATGTAACAGATTATTTTGGACCTAGGGGAACATTTCAATTCTATAGAAAGGGTAAGTTGGACAAATATTTCAAAAAACATTTTAGGGTGATTTTCAGCTAAATGCTGCTACTCTTAACTCAGTTAATGAAACAATGCTCTCCTCCAAAAACTACTTGCACACTTTGACTGAACAACAAATGAACAATCTTCTGAAAGATGTAGAAAAATGGTTGTTAATTGCTGATTTATATCAGACCCTATCAAATACTCTGTTCTCTGTGTTTTATTTTGTGGATACGAAGGAATATATTTGTATACAGAATAAGTATAAATGTTCATTGCCCTTTATGATTAGGCAAAACAGAAAAAAATTAATTACTCTTCCTGAATGTAAAGGCTTATTAATTCAATTCTCCTAGAGGAAATTACCTTATGTATAGAAAATTCCTGAAAAAATGTGTCCATATATATTTTGGATAGGGAAGAACATGTCTGATGTTATGACTTTGGATACAAGGACCAGGATGGGGGAATTAAAAATAGCAACTGTTTTTACTTTGCTTTTCTATGCCAATAGCTTATGATAGATGTGCAGAGATTAAAATGAAATGGATGTTGAAGAAGAGCAGTCAGAAAAGCAATACCTTCCAATCCAATGACCTTTGCAATTTAGAGGATGAAAAGATACATTATGCACAAACATTTTGTTATCTTTAGGAACAAAGTGCTAGAAACTGAACTCTGGATGGCATGGCTGGAATACAAATGAGTATCCTAATTGAGCTGATTTGATCATTCTTAAACTATAGTCCAAGTCAATAATATAGTGTTACTGAAAGCAGTAGTCCTCTCATTAGAGGTGGCATACCATGACAGAGAGTTTCCCATAGTGGCATCTGTCCTGTCATTGATTATGTACTGCTTATTAGCGAACTGTGGCATTAAAATCAAAGGGCTTCCTTCTGCTGTCAGATTCGGTTCTTCTAGGTTCATTTCTTGAGGAAAATCAAAATCTCAGCAAAAGAAAACACAATCTTATGCTCACCCTGTTATAGAGGGATTTGGGGGTTTTTTTGGTGGTTTTTTTTTCTTTTAGAGCAAGAAAAAGAAAAAGGCATCACAAATGATCAATGTTAGTGGCATTGCTTGATATGATACATTACAGACATAAAGCAACTTAAAAATCAGGTGTAGAATAGAATGTCTTTCTCCAATATAATCAGGAAGAGTAAAGGAGAAAAAAATTACACCATTTTTTAGCACAATATACTTAATCCCCCCCTCCTCCCTTCTTTCTACAAAACTGCATTAGAAATTCCTATTAACTGGGAAAATGGCTTCCTCTCTGTGAAAACTGTAGATAACAGTTCTGACTAAAAAATCTGATTGAGATGATTTTACTTATAAAGTAATTTTCCTTATAGTCATTCAGCAGGCAGAATTTGTGATATGGTGTGCTGCTTTCTAAAGTGTACAACAGCAGTGTCCTGTATTCCATTCACCGAGTTGTTTTCTGTTGTATAACAGCCTGATTTGTAAGGCATGGTTGAGACTGTAAATCTCTGTCTGAGACCTGTTCTGCAGCCCACCAGAGTGGGAGTTACTAAGTTGCAGAGGTGCTTGAAGTGACTCCTCTGAATCACAGAAGTGAGAAAAAGGGCTGCTAGTACATTTTTTATGGCTACTTTTCATTATATATGTAACTTCAGGGCATTGCATATGTTTAGTTGCTCCCTCTGACCTTTAGAGGAGAAGAAGGAAAACTACAAACAGTTTAAAATGTCAGAAGTAAATACTGCATTTTATGAGGTTTAGTGGCTTTTGTGTTTGGGTTTTGTTTTCGGTTTGGTTTTTTTTGTTCTGTTCCCCACCCCCTATCTTATGTGGTGATAATAAAATACTCTACCAATGTTATATAAATTCTTGCAAATTCTCCACACCCTCATAACTCCCTTAGTTATTTATAAGCCTAAATAAATAAATAAACTTAATATTCCTCCTCCTTCCACTCCAAACCTGTAACAGTGCTGTGCTCAGCTGAGCCACCACTGGCTTTGCTTTGCTGGGGACTGTGATGCTGCTTATGTATAAATATCATGCATGATCACTTAGTAGGGACTGGGATTTTGAATGAAAACAGAGTTATATATTCAGGTTCGTTATCAACAGGCAACACATTTGAGAAGGTAATGGTGTGCCAAATCAGAACATAGTTTTAATTTAAATAAATTCTACTAAAGAGTTTTGACATGTTAATTCAAAGTTGAAATGAAACACTGTTGCTTTTGCAACGTATTTATAACAAGAAAATTCAGTGCTTCTAGAGGATATCTTATTTTGGACTACAACTGAAATAAGTCCAAATTCTTTACTTCCTCTCTACCTCCAATAAATGTAACTACCCTCTGTGAATTAGTTGCAGAAATGGTACAATGAGATTAAAGTACACTTTGCAGGTTTTTTTCTGTGCTAAATTGAACACAGCTGAGTGAAACTGGAAAAGGCATTTTTGATTGCTAGGGTTTTGAGCATCCAGCAATAACATTTTTGTTCAGATATCCCACTGAGAATAAAAGATTTGGAAATCAGAAATAAGTGCTTGAGTCAGTAAAAAATTTCAGGTTGTCTGCTTTGACTTAAGAGTATTAGTTATCCCAATGCCTTTTCTAGGGAACATTTTTATGCCTAAACTTTGATAAGAATCATGGTAAATCTGGGCTTCAGTTAATATTTCTGTTACATACTGCATAAATTAAGCTTCCATACTAGTCATCATCTATTGCTCTGGATAGCAATACTAGTTATCGGATTATGAAGTACTATAAGAAGACATAATTTTTACATATTTTGAACTATAATTGTACTTACTTTTGCTTTTCAAACTCCTTTGTTTGTAGTGTGTTCCAGTTCAGTCTTGCTTCCTCCCCTTATTTGAAAACTTGTTTAAAGTACGAAAGCGGAATTAGCTCATTCTTCTGTGGATGCAGTGATCAAAATACTGTGTTTTATCAGTAATGTAGATAACTCAAGGTGAATAAAATGGAATTGGCTATCTTGCATGTTGAGTTTCTGATTTTTAATTAAAACATTTGAATTCTGTATGTTACAAAATAGTAGGCTGCATGCCTTGGCTCACAATAAATGTACATATTGGGCTAGGATATCAGTATTGTCTATAAGAACCTGGAGGGTTTTTATCCCGAAGGTCTTTTCTATGCTCACCTTTGCAATCATTTATGCATAAAATCTCTTCAGGCCTCGTGAAAATATTTCATTTTGCTAACACAAACCCTGCTATTAAAGTAACACTTCTGTCAAAGTTCCACCTTTTTTTCCTTCTCTTTTCAGTCTTATTTAAACAAATTTTGAAACATATGGTGTATAGCTTCCTCAGACAAACAACCATGTAATTTATCTACTTTTGCTATTATGTCTGAATTCTATTGAAAATAGCTTATGACAGTGACAGAAAATTTCATTACCAGTACAAGGATGAATATTCTTGGTATAGGTTAAGATTTACATGCTATGTTCCTCTTAACTTTCATTTCCAATAAATGTGGTATTTGTATATATACAAAGCAGCATCACTGAAAGCTGCAGTCATATACTAACAGAAATTAATCCAATGAGGCCAGAGATAATGACATTATTTATGACATATTTTGGTAACCATAGGTAACTTTCTGTAATTTGGAAATTAAGGAAGTGGAACTTTGCTCGTTCTGGCGAAAACAGGTTATTGATGACTATGGGTGTTAGGAATTGACAGTGTAACTCTACCCAAGAACAGACCATTTTTAAGTACCCTGTATTTAGGCATGTTTATGATTTGAGAAAATGTACCGGTGCGCCTTTATAAAGACCATTCCACTGTAGAGCCCTGACAATTCAAAAATACACAAGTGCTCTGCTTTGGAGTAGTCTCTCTTGCAATATTGTAAATCAAAAATGCTCTAACAAAGGTCTCTTGTATTCGTTGTTTGGCATTTGACACTTAAAATGTCTGTTTGTTGCAACTCGTACGTAGTAGATACAGAAATAATGGAAGGATATTTTAAATGTTTTTCTCAGAAAGATCTGGGTTTTATTTTTATTGTATTATGGATAACAATTTACAAGTAGCTTTTTAATTAAGCAGCTAGTTAGGAAATTGTGACCAAAATAAGAATTTGGAATTTTGCTAATGATCGTTCTCTTTCTTTCTTAAAACAGAGAAAAATTAACCCAAATGAATTAGGAGATCAACAAGAGCAAAACAGACAATTAGTAAATGCATTAAAACAGAAACATCCAGAAAAACCAAAGATGTTTCTATTGCCTTTTAAAATTCGAAGACATGCTAGCAAAAAAAGCAAACCTATACTCTCACATTACATACAAAAATTAGGGGGGTAGGAGAGAGAGATGTTGTGGGTTTTTTTTTTTTTTAATTCTACAACATCCATTACTTCTTAAAGGTGACTGAGCTTTAAATACAAAGTATTTTTTTACAAACAGAATAGCTGTGGCAGACATAGTAAAGGCAAAGTAGTATATGCTGATATTAAAGTATTTTTATTTGGACCTGCTGAGTTTTGTGGGACTTCTAGTTCCTTTTCTGTGTTTCCAGTTGCAGCCATCATTTTATTCCTGACTGAGCTAGGGTTTTCATCAAGGAGGAGATCTGCCTTTCGACAGAAGATTTGCACTATCCACCTTTCTGTCTTTCTTGATGTGACACAGAATCATAGAATCACTAGGTTGGAAGAGACCCATTGGATCATCGAGTCCATCCATTCCTAACAAATACTAAAACATGTCCCTCAGGACCTCATCTGCCCATACCTTAAACACCTCCAGTGAAGATGAATCAACCACTTCCCTGGGCAGCCTGTTCCAATGCCCAATGACGCTTTCTGTGAAAAACTTCCTCCTAATCTCTAGCCTAAATCTCCCCTGGCGGAGCTTGAAGCCATTCCCTCTTGTCCTGTCCCCTGTCACTTGGGAGAAGAGGCCAGCTCCCTCCACTACACAACCTCCTTTCAGGTAGTTGTAGAGAGTAATGAGATCTCCCTTCAGACTCCTCTTCTCCAGGCTAAACAACCCCAACCCTCTCAGCCGTTCCTCATAGGGCTTGTTCTCCAGCCCCTTCACCAGCTTTGTTGCTCTTCTCTGGACTCGCTCCAGAGCCTCAACATCCTTCCTGTGGTGAGAGGCCCAGAAATGAACACAGGATTCAAGGAGCGGTCTCACCAGTGCTGAGTACAGAGGGAGAATAACCTCCCTGGACCTGCTGGTCACACAGTTTCTGATACAAGCCAGGATGCCATTGGCCTTCTTGGCCACCTGGGCACACTGCTGGCTCATGTTCAGTCGGCTGTCAACCAACACCCCGAGGTCCCTCTCCTCCTGGCAGCTCTCTAGACAGACTTCTAGTCTGTAGCTCTGCACAGGGTTGTTGCGCCCAGCAGTCCAGCCTGTTCAGATCCCTTTGCAGTGCCTCCCTACCCTCCAGCAGATCAACACTTCCAGCTGGATTTAACACCATTTACTACCACTCTCTGGGCCCAGTCATCCAACCAATTTTCCACTCAGGAGAGTGTGTGCCTGTCCAGGCCAGAGGCTGACAGTTTCCATAGCAGAATGCTGTGGGAAACTGTGTCAAAGGCTTTACTGAAGTCCAGGAAGACCATATCCACAGCCTTTCCCTCGTCCAGCAGCTGAGTCATTTTGTCATAGAAGGCAATCAGGTTACTTTGGCAAGACCTGCCTATTGTGAACCCGTGTTGACTGGGCCTGATCACCCGGTTCTCTTGCACATGCTTCATGATAGCACTCAAGATCACCTCTTCCATGACTTTCCCCGGCACTGAGGTCAGACTGACTGACCTGTAGTTCCCCAGATCCTCCCTGAGACCCTTCTTGTACATGGGCACAACATCAACCAGCCTACAGTCCAGTGGAACCTCCCCAGTCTTCCAGGATTGTTGGAAGATGATGGAAAGGGATTTGGCCAGTACATCCTGCAGCACCCTCAATACCCTAGGGTGAATCCCATCCAGCCCCATAGACCTGTGAGTGTCTAGTTGGCCAAGCAGGGCTCTGACACCTCCTCTTGGATAATGGGAGCCTCATATTGCTCCTCTAGTTCCGGGATTTGTACACAGAGGGAACAGCTTTCTTTACAATTAAAGACTGAGGTAAAGAAGGCATTAAGTACCTCAGCCTTCTCCTCATTCCCCGTCACTGTTGTTCCTTCTGTGTCCAAAAGAGACTATATGGTCTCCCTAGTTCTCCTTTTTTTATTTATATATTTATAGAAAGTTTTTTTGTTACCTTTCACAGACTTTGCCAACCTGATTTCTAGTTCAGCCTTACCCTCTCTGATTTTTGATCTACACAACCTCGCTTCCCTCCTGTAGTCCACCCAAGAGGTCTATAGGCACTTCCAGAGCCTATAAACAATTCTCTTCTTCTTGATGTCACCTAACATATCTCTGCTCAACCAAGCTGGTTTTTTCCCCTGCCAGCTTTTTTTTCTGGAATATGGGATGGCTTTCTCCTGAGCTGCTAGGATCTCCTTTTTGAAGAGCTCCCAACCCTCATGGGCTTCCTTGCCCTCAAGTACTGTCTCCCAGGAGACTTTGCCAACCAGCCTTCTAAAGAGTTTAAAGTCTGCCCTCTGGAAATTTAATGCAACTGTCCTGCTAACCACCCTCTTCACTTCGCCTAGAACAGAAAACCCTATCATCTCATGATCCCTTAGCCCTAGGCGTCCTCCTCCTACCACATCCCCCACAAGGCGTTCTTCATTCACAAACAGCAAGTCCAGGAGGGCACCTTCCCTTGTTGGTTCATTCACCAGCTGCGCAAGGAAGTTGTCTTCTACACACTCCAGGAACCTCCTAGACAGCTTCCTTTCTGCTGTATTGTACTCCCAGCAGATATCAGGGAGATTGAAGTCTCCCACAAGAACAAGAGGCATTGATCTAGAGATTAACCCCAACTGTTTAAGAAGAGCTCAGCAGCTTCTTCTCCTTGGCTGGGTGGCCTCTAACAGACTCCCATCACAAAATCTACCTTCTTATGGGCTCCTCTGATTTTAACCCACAGACACTCAATCTCCTCATCGCCACAATCCATCTCATTGGTGTCCAAGTCCTCCCTTACAAAGAGGGCTACCCCACCTACTCTCCTACCCTTCCTATCCTTCCTGAAGAGTTTATACCCCACCATAGCTGTACTCCAGTTATATGAGTCATCCCACCATGTTTCCATGATGACAACGACATCATAGGCTCCTTGCCCTACAACATAATCCAGCTCTTCCTTCTTGTTTCCCATGCTGTGTGCATTGGTGTAAATGCACTTCAGCTGAGTAGCTGAACCTTCAGCCCTCTTAGAGGGGACAGTGTTTGTTCCAAATTGCCTGTTAACTGGAGTAGTTTGCACCTTAGTACCTGTATCTCCTTTACCACTCTGAGGTGCATTCTTCCACACTTCCTGTGCGGTGATGTACTGATGGTCCTCATCAGCACACCCTCTCCTAATCTCTAGTTCCCCACATCCAGGCTCGCTCTTGCCTAGCCTGGACTCAATCCCTTCCCCCTTCACATCTAGTTTAAAGCTCGATTTATGAGCTTAGCTATGTTCTTAGCAAGGACTGAAGTCTTTTTTGATGTCCTTAGCCTTACTGCTTACTAGACCATCATTACCAGTCTGGACTACTACCAGGGGGTAGTAGACTGTCTCATGGATCAGGGCAGGGAGTTTCCTAGCTACTTCCTTCCCTGATGCCCCTGGTAAGCAGCAGACCTCTCTGTTTAGTGGGTCGGGTCTGCAAGTGGGTCCCTCCGTTCCTTTGAGGAAGGAGTCCCCTACAACAATCACCCTCCTCTTCTTCTTAATAGACGATGCTGTTATTTTCTTCCGAGGATGGTATGGCCTAGGAAAAGATTCTAGGCTATGGTTGGTCATCATCCTCAGGATTAGATTCCTTCTGGAGCACCTGGTACTTGTTTGTGAAGGGGATCTCAGGTATTGTTGACGACCTGAGGGAAGCAGACTTCCTTCTTCTAGAAGGAACCTGCTGCCGTTCCCCATCCCTTATAGCCCCAACCTTGCAGTTTGCAGGTGGCTCGTTAATGGGCATACCAGATGCAACAGGTTGCTGAGGGAGTGAGAGGGAACTGCTCCACAGGTCTATCTCCCTCTCACATTCCCTGATAGTACTCAGTCTCCTTACCTCCTCCCTTAACTCCTCCACCATGCGAAGAAGTTCCTCCACTTGAAGGCAGCTTTCACAAGTGGAGCCTGTAACAGAAGCAGAGGCACGAGCTGGTTTGAGAGGGGTGCACTGCCTGCAGCTCACGGTCTGAGCAGCTGCATATACCCACTGTGGCTGCATCTGGGTAGCAGCATCCTTCCTGCAGGCTGCAGCGCTCGGAGCAGCTTTAACCTTCTGACGTGTAGCCACCATGGTCTTTGCTGTCTCCTCTCTAGTCTTATAGTCCTTACTGCACCTTGCCTTCTCGCCCTGCCCACTCGAACTGCCACTCAAATTGCCACGCAGCTCTTTTCCGTGCTCCTCTTCGCCACACTCCAGGTCACCACACTCCCAGGGGGCCATTTAAATCTCCCGCGGGAGCCGCTGGGACTCCCCTCTCCCTGTCAGGCACTGCACGGGATCAGCTGTGGAACCGGCTGCCAGGAGCCCTTCCCCAGCCTGGGATTTTTAGCGATCCTGGCTCAGGGGAAAATTGCAGAACCTCCAAAAACCTGTCCCCACCACAGAACTCACTGTCCTGCAGCTGGGTGCTGCTAAAGAATCTTCTTAAAATGTTGTTCAAGTTACCCAAATGTTGGCAGGTTGACACACTTGAGTTTGTGATATTATCTGGATAATTCTTAGCGCTTACTATTGACAGTTTCAGTCTGTAGTGGGCCTAGTAAGTAGTCTTCTCACTTTCTAAAACCTCCATATTGATTCCACTCAATCAAAAGAGATATTTGTTTTCCTTAAATAAATAAATAAAATTATTGACTCTAATGCAGCTCAGAGACTTATGAAGCTATCAAACTACATTTATTAAGTCAATTTCTCTTATGAATGTAACTTATTTCCACTGAGGTTCTCTGTTTTGTTCATTCATATCCTGTGTGAGTTTCTTTGACATAAATGTCTCTTACTTCCTTTTGCTCCTTAATAATTATTTTGTCTTTGCTTTCTATTCTAGTTTGCCTTCATGTCTCATTGACTTTTGTTTTTATTTTAAATATCCCTCTGACCTCTTTTTTCCTCAAATCTTCTACTCACATCTGACCCACTGCTGGTGACTATTTTACTGATACCCTCTTAAAAACTTCTGCTCAGATTCTAAATTCTCAGTCCCGATTTCCAGGACTGAGTTTAGAACAAACACAATTTCCATCATTAGTTTAATTTATATTTAAGTAAAGAACAAATTACTCTGTTTGCATTAGTCTTCCATCCCATACTTAGTCACCAGTACATTGTTTTATTTTTTCCTACAACAGCCTTAAAAATAACCTTTCATGTTTTATCTTGTGGGCTGTGAACACTGATGATCTTATTACCCAGGTGTTAGTAAACAGATCCTGAAAAAATTCTGCACTCATCTTGCTCACGCTTCCTCAAAACATTTTTAACATTCTTCTTTATGCATGATTTATTTCATACAAGCTGTCAAGTTTCCATCTTTATGTAATTCATCTAGCCAAGAGATTTTTATGCTTAACAAATCTAATGAAAATATGGGAAAAATCAGATATTTTTCAGTTTCCATGTCGAAGACATGTACAAATGCATTCAGTAAAATTACACTATTATGTGGGGCAACATAGAAAATACACGTATATTTTAAAATTAGTAATCATCTTAAAAGTATAATAATTTACAGATTTCTGATTGTGTAAATTAGTTACTACTAAGTACTGAATGCTGATTACAGCATCTGTGAAAGCTGAGGTCTGCTAACATTTCTACGAAAACTTGTTTTCTTTTTCTTTGGCTTAAACAAACAGTGTCACTAGAGGGAGCTTTTACCCACATACATGTGTGCTGTCAAGGGCAAAAAGCATTACAACTCCTGCCTGCTTATAATGAACCGCAAGTGCATCACACTCGTATATTATCAGTGAACTATGTCTTTTTGAAATTTTAATTTTTATTTATAGAGTTCTTTTATTCAGTAAATTTTGGTACAGCTTTTTTTTTTTAATCATCTTTTGCAGTTTTATCTTTTTGCCTTCTATCCACTATGTTAGTTTTCTAATTCTCGTTGGCAGTTTTCTAGTGAATAATACTTTATCAATATCCGTCTTTCTCCATATGTTTGAAGTGACAAAGTTTTTCAAGTCTTGTGATTATTAGCTCTCACTTTTTTTAGCTCAACCAGCTGAATCATGAATCTTCAGCATCCTGTAGGTCATCTTAGGCCAGCAGCCTAATTCTGTCATGACTTTGAGGAAAAAATGTCCAGATGGGAATCCTGAACAAAACGTTTGCTACCTACTTTACAACTGTAACTCATTTGATAGTATGCCCTATTGGCCCATTCTCTGTGTCCTGTCCACAGATAATGTGAATTTCAATGCCAAGATCATTCTTTCACACATACCCTATGCTGTAACACAAATTATATGAGCAGATACTTTTACTTGCAAGGATGCCTGGTATGATATATACTAAACTGCCTAGGACAGACATTAGAAGTTTTATCTTCATCAGCGTTACTCTTATCCATAGATATTTTTCTGCTAACAGTCCTTGTTGATTCAGAGTTTTAATTTTGCACTGTTTGCACAGGTACTAGCTGTGATGAAATTAATCCTGAGAATAAAGTGAATAGAAGGGAGAAGTATTTGGTGTTCTTTTGGGGGAGTATTTTTTTTTTTTTTTAATTCAGGAAGCCATTAAGGAATAAAATTTGAGTTTGTTAAATTAGAGGAGAATTTATTGAGGAAAATCAGAGGTTCATGACATAAATCAATTCAACTTTTTCTTTTGCTATTGTCTTTTTCACTGAACTTTACATCCTTATTATTTCCTAATTGTTTTGAATACCTCCTGACTTCATTTTTCTGGGAAATGAAGTTCTTAATTATGCATATTTGATTAGCCATATCTTCATTAATCATTAATGGATTTATAAGTGGAATAGAAAAAACAAGCTTGAAAGGTGCTGTTTTACATGACATATGACAAATTATATCATAGCAGATTTTCCTTATTCTTACTGGATGTCCTTCATTCATAGTTGAGTGAAAGGATTTAATATGTTTACTTTTTGCTTCAAGGTTTTTTTGTGATTTTTACTTAAAGTAATTCTGGATAAGTAATGAAGTAATCATCTGTAAAAGGACAAGGTGCAGTACCTTCAGTGCATTATGTAAGTTATTTGAGGTTTGATGGAAACTTTCAAATCTTGTTAGAGGCATAAGTAGGACACTGTCTAATTGCATTATCACTCTGTTTATGGTGATTCATGGGACAACACATTTAAAATTCCCAGTGTGCTATTGAAAATACACATGTGAAGATAAATCATAATGCTATCATGAAAGAATGTTGTTGCATATATCCCAGGAAGAGCAAGTGAAAATGGTTACTTGAAATGTATAATATTGTGTGATTTCAGAATATCTGTCATACTCACTATTAAAATATTAATGTCATACTTCAACTATTATTAAAAGTAGCTTGCCATAGAAATGAATAGTGAATCCTCCAATTCAGCCACTGGTTTCAGCAAACCGTACTGGATTCTTGACTCACAGACCAAACTTAAACTGGAATTGCTTTATGGAGCAGGCAAGTAAAACATTTTCCTGACTCTCCTGAAATGTCTTTCCTCTCCTGAAATGTCTTTCCTCTCCTGACACATAGCTATTCAATCAGCTGCTCTGTGATTGTTAGAGTGGGACTGAGCTAAGTTCAAGCCTTGTCAGAAAGGACAGCATAATTAGATTGCTTTGGTATCATCTTGTTTCTTTTATGGACGAGGAATGATGTCTGAATTCCAAGTTTCATTTTTGTGGGACTCCAAGAGGCTCTGTTATAGGTGAAAGCCAGACCTTCACAGCTTTATTCTAAGTATGAATATTGTACAGAAAGCAGTGAGTTAAAAATTAAAAGCTGACTATGTAGAATTTATTTTACAAATTAATTTAGTACTCTTCCAACACTCTTGAATAGATTTGTAAAATGCATTTATTGCTTTTGCACCACATTTAGTCAACATTAATGACATGAACTTGTGTGGTGTCTCTAACAAGTAACGTCAAGTCAGCTTTCTGATATTTGACTGTTAAGCAGTGTGTAGGGTCAACCCTATTCAGCTACCAAACAGCCCAAACCTGGCCGTTCTCTCACTCATCTCCTCAGCTTGACATAGGAGAAAATAAGATGAAGCAGTTCATGGGTCAAGATAAAGGACAGGGAGATCACTTGCCAATTATAGAACCACAGAATCATTAAGTTGGAAAAAACCTTTGAGACCATCAAGCCCACTACTAAACCATATCCCTAAGTACTTCATCTACCCACGTTTTATCCACCTTAAGGGAAAGTGACTCAAGCACCTTCCCTGGGCAGCCTGTTCCAGTGCCTAATAACCCCTTCTGTGAAGAAATTTTTTTCTATGTCCAATCTGAACATCCTCTGGCACAACTTGAGGTCATTCCCTCTAGCCTATCACCTATCACTTGAGAGAAGAGACCAGTACCCACCTTGCTACAACTTCTTTTCAGGTAGTTGTAGACATTGATAAGGGCTCCACCTCAACCTCCTTTTCTCTAGGCTAAACAACTGCAGTTCCCATAGCCACTCCTTGTAAGACTTGTTCTCCAGCCACTTAATGGGCAAAACAGATTTGAATTGGAGAAAATTAATTTAATTTATTGCCAATTAAAATAGAATTTGATGGTGTAAATCAAATGCAAAAGAAAACCCTAATGTACCTTCCCCCCGACCTTAATCCTTTTTTTTTCTCAAGCTCTTCTTCACTCCTAACTCCTTTTCCCCCCTCAGTCCCAAGGGGCACAGGGAGACAGGGAATAGGGGGCTGTTGTCAGTCCATACTAGCTCCTCTCTGTCACACCTGTCATTTCATGCTGTTCCTGTGCCCTAGTGAGATCTCTCTCCCCACTGGCTGCAGCTCCCTCTGGAGATCCACACCTGCTCTGCTACAGGCTTTTTGCTCACTCCTCACTGCCAAGGCCAGGGTTACTGCAGCCAGTATAGCTGGGAAGTCCTATGGATGTTGTTGCTTTGTCATATATGTATGTATACAGATGTTTGTATGCATTTACAACAAGCATCATTCACTTTGAGCATAATGGGAGTTTATGATCCAAACAAAGGTAGTAAACTGTAATTTTTGCAATGTAATATTCAGATATCTGATTAAAATTGGAGGAAACGGGCTATGATTACATCACCTTCATTTTTCAGATATGCTAATTCAACTGTACTGGTTTCCTTGGCTGACATATTAAACATATAGAAATAATAATATTCTATTATGTACTCTGCCTTAAAAATGCCTCTGTAGTAACTGTGCTTTATAATGATACAAGAATAGATGATGATATTGTCAACATTATTTACATGTGATAATTAGAAAAAGCCCAACAATTCAAAAAATGCTACATGAGCAACAAGGTAAGCTGGACATCTAAGACTGTTGTAAAACATATTGACATGGATTTCTAAAGCACATTAAAATAAGGAATGTCTGGTAATTTAAATCAGTGAGAGCAATGCAGTGACAAATCCTATCTAAAAATCTGTATTACAACCATATATATATAGCATCCTGTCAGCCAGTTTTTAAGACAATGAATTACATTACTATACTTTTTGATGAGTGTTTCTAAATTAAGAATTTCTGAGACAGAAAGAAAATGTGAAAAAGGAAATGGTCCTTGGGCCACCGTAATGACATTTGATGTTATTTAAAATGTTTATGAAAAAAGAGTCTTTGGTAGCATGTGATATTACCTGGAATTATTGTCACTAGCTTTCACAGTGAAAAGAGAACAACGATGCACCAACTCTCTAATTGATTAATCCCTTTTAAAGTTCATTTTTATGTCCATTAAGCACAGAACTATGTTTCTTACTTTGTGTTTTCTTCTGCTCTAGCAGAAGGTTTCCTCCTTCCATTACGGATCAGGCAAGTTTGAGCAAGGCACAAGATTTTTACTGTGGATGGCAAAGCTGATTTTTAAAAAAATTCCTTAATTCCTTCCAAAAGCAGATGACTTTTGCCTGGGGCAGCCAAAGACTGTGTGTACGAGCAGTGCGGCACCATCCTTCTATCCTTTCTCTTCATTCTTTACTAGTATGACATAACTATTAAGATATGAATCAGCAACACTGATCAGCACAAGCAGTCACTGTCCTTTGACTTGGATCTTATAGTCTGGTCAGAAAATATTTTTCAGTTAGGTAAGTCTTTAGAAATTGATGCAATCTGTTTTGTACAGGAGAATACAATCACACTTTTGCTTTTCAGGGGGCCAAAACAAAATTTATTTAGTTGTGACATATTTTATGTATTTTACAGACCTGTTCTCTGATACATATCCTGTGGTGCTCTTAGGGCAGAGAAGTCTGTGAGGGAAGCCTTTTCTCAAAGTAGTAGTGTTTTTAAAAGAGGAAATAAGCACAGAAAATCTAAACTAAGGGGGGCATGGAGCTCTCTGAAACAAAATATGGAGGCCTTCAACAAATTTTGTGTCTATCTTGATGTTTTATATAACATCACTACTTGTTCAGGTATTCTGTCAAGTACAGTAGATGTTATGTGCTTTTGATTGGATGTCCCCCCATTAGTACAGAACAAAACCAAGATATTACTATACAGTGATTGCTTGCCATCTTTTTCTTCCTTATGGTGCCTTCAAGCCAAATAATAAAAATAATTCTCATGTGTTAGACCTCTAACTACTTTTTCCTTAAAATGAAAGCAAAGTAGCAACAAAGAAACAGAATATGATGTAAATTACTTTGTAGAGCTCTACCTCCACCTGAATTCCATATGTCATTTACCAACTCAGCAGACAGGAAATAATTAAGAATTAATAAATAAAATTTCTTCTTCTGAATAAAATATGAGCTATTATAAAATTTGGATATATATTTTCCTAATGAAGTACACAAACCACAGCTTTTAACCCCATTTAAGATTGTTTGAATTAAGGTTCTGTCCATGGAGTTGTTTAATATTATTCCTGTGTTCATGCTATGGATTAATAAAGGCTGGTATTAGCTTTCCTTGTACTGGAATTACATTGCCTTCTAAAGAGAATATTGAAGGGCCTGAAAAACTAGTCCCCCCTAAGATTTTATTTTCTCCAGTTAATGTAGAACTAATGGGTAGAATTGGGGTGCACCACATTTTATGGAATTAAAAACTGATTGGCATCTCAAAACTGGAGATTGCTCTTTTGACCAATACTTCTGGCTTTACTTACGCTCAGTTAGAAAAGAACTGACCTCATTCATATATATGTTTAAAAATGTTTGCTGTTATCTTATGATGAGAATAAATTACTTAGTTTAAACATTGTCTTTACTCCTTAGTTTTACTCCTAGAAAACTGGGAATCCAGGCCGACTGACAGGGGATTTGCTTGTGATACTGGCTGCTCTGACCTGTGTCTGCACTACAGGTTTTATGAGTACTTCATCACTATAAGCCAAATATTCTCAACTTTCCAACTTGCAAGTGTATCTTAAGGAAAAAAAATCTCTTCAGCTTAAGGTATACAAGTTTTTGCAAATCTTGATCTGCTCTTGTCACAGAGGTGTGACATTTCCTTTAGTCTTTAGGAAATAAAAACTCTGTCTTTCATAATTAAATGTTAGGAACCTTCAGACATTTGGGAGTAAGGTAAAATGTATCAACAATATACGTGTCCTGTGAAGCTACTATCCTAAACTGACTGACTTGTTCCTTCATGCTGATGCTTCAGTGTACTTAAGGATGCTGAACACTTACTGAAATCAACTTGCAGATTTTTTACTGACATATGAAAATATTTGTTATCCTGCTCTGACTTAAAGGCAATAGCGTAAGAGCTTTGGGCCTGTAATGTCAATATTCACAGCCATGTTACATAATTGGTTTGAGTTTACCAGCACATATAGCAAGCCTCTGAGAGTTCTGCATCTCACAGACTGGTTGTAACACAGGTTTCTCTTTTCAATCTATGATACAGAGATAAGTTCAGAAACCTAAACTATGTTCACATTTTCCTGTTATCCAGTGTTCCTTGTTAGCTTTGTTGTTACTTTTCCTTTCCTATTCATCAAAATATGGATAAGATTTTGGTTCTAAAAAAACCCAAAAGGTGTCAGCAAATTCTGGAAACTTATATTATGGTTTTGGGAAACTGAATTAAGACCAACGTGATTTTAAATGTATGTCATATATACCCTAGATTATTACAACAGTAAGAAGAAAGGTCAAAATTATTTCTTTTTTCTACTGCTAAAATACCTTTTCAAGATTATCTTGTTGATACTTTTTAAGAAATCCATATATTATGACAATTTATATGGTGAATTGTTACTTCTTGGGAAACATGGGAAAGCATGCTCTTTAACATAAGAATTTGCAATTTACAATCAGAGCTAATCCTCCTGTGTTTCAGTGATAAGAATTGAGAAAGCATGCTTTGTTGGGGGGGAAAGCAACCTCAGGTAAAAGAGGGAAGAAACCAAAGCTAGACCTTATTTGTCTTCTAATTTCAGGAAAAAAAAAAATCTGTCAGTCAAATACAGTTCAATTCATAGATCACACACTTTTTGAGTTTTGTTTCTATCATCATATCTAATAGTAGGCAACTGATAAACAGACAATTTAACTTCTGCTATAAATACGACATATCTGTTTTCTTCAAAGGGGAGATGAAAACAAGTAACAGTGCACAAAAATGGAATTAATAAGACCTTCAGAATAAAACCCCTGAGTTTAAGCTTAAGTGATGTTTACTTTCTGCTGTGTAAATTGAGAAACAATTCTCTGCTGCATTTTGCATACTCTGTTAATTTCTTTTTTTTCCTCATCTAACTAAATGTGGAATGTGCTTTGCATGCTTTGTGGTATTAAATATTTTCTCTGTCTGGTAGAAACAGAGTCTCCTCCCTAGCCATTATAGGAAAAGGGTAGTTTTCTAGTATAAAAGACATTCAGACAGGAATCTGTAGCATTTGCTCTGAATTAACTTTATTATGAGACTTCTGGCGAGTGTCTTAACCAATCTGTAAATGAGTAGATAAAAATATTTTATAAGGGTAGCTTCCTTAATTTTGTCAAACTATTTTATATCCATAGTGGTAAGTTCTACATAGAAAGTTTAAAATATCTTCCTTCTGTACTGTGCTATATTGTTTGAGAGTCAATGTTCAGCTTTCTGTAGGTGTGCTAAAATGATGATGAAAAGTAAACTGACTGGTAAAAACATTATTCAGGAAACTAGTTATCATACATTAGAGTCTTATGGCTGGGTCTGGAAAACATACAAATCTTACTAACAAACAAAAAAAGCCCCCAACCCCCTCAACAAACAAGCAAACAAACAGAAGTTACTTGTTGACATAAGGCTGACTGAGAAAGAACATAGGCTGTTTTAAGCTAAATTAGACTTGACAAGATAAATTGTGAAGATTTTGAGTGTTGTCTCCTTCAGACTTGTAGGTTGCTCTTCCTTCTGCTGTAAAACTTTTTATGTGTCAAGACTCTATGCTTCTCCATACTAAATAGGTACTGGTTTGTGAAAAATCATGTCTCCCTGCAAAGTTATTTAAGAAGGAGTTTCAATTCCTGTAATATCCTCCAAAACATTTAAGTATTTTCCATAGTGAAAAGCTGTAGAAATAGATTCACATGCAGAAAGTTAAAAACTGAAGAGGTATCTGAGGACTGGAGATACAAAAATATAAAAATATTTATGATTTTTTCTTTGCAAAGAGTTGACAGTCCATTATTGCTTATATGATGAGGAAAGCTTAATGAAATCACAAAGGTACAATCAGACTGACTGACTTCTGATGATTCCATATGTAATTGACTTGAATTTTTTTAGAGAACTGAGCAAATAATATGGCAAATTTCTCATACAACTTTAACAGTTGCATAGAGTGCAAAGCAGTTCATAAATTTGTTCACAAAAGCCATAGTGGCACAACAGCATGAAATTCTCAATGGACTGTGGAATGTTCTGCAAACTCTAAAACAAACCAAAAGAAATCCAGACATGTTTTTGTATTAAAGAGTTGCAAAACTTCTTCTGTCCACTCTTTTCCAGTATAAAAGAATCAAACCAACCACAACTTAAACCCAACCAACTAACTAATCAAAACCCTGGAAAACCCTTAATATAGGTACAGTTTTTCCCATTTTCAGTAGTTAAAGACAGAAGTATGGAGAGTACTGTAGAATATGTTGTCTGACATTTGAGGAAAGGAAATGCAGTCAGAAATATCTGATAGTAATCGTATAATCCATACCACTTTGTTGTGATACTATACCATTTCCAATGTTTCCCAGTTGTGCTTACTTATGTTTATTAATAAATCATTGCAACATTAAAATTTGTTTATTTATTACCAACCTGGTCCTTGGGGGGAATAGGACATTCATTTACAAGAGTCAAAACATGTAGCCATACCATGACCTTTGAGATTACTAAGGCTTTGCCTGCTCTGAAAACTAAGCAATGGGAATAAGGAAGAAAGATCATTTGGGAAATCTTGTAAAGTACTGCCTGTTTTTAGGCATCCAAAAGCATTTTTATAAATGTGACCCTGGTGATGCATCCAGTGTTGCCCAAAGATGAATCCCTGAATTGTAACCAGAACAAAGAAACAAGTCTGACCGCCAGTGCTTTGCTGTGAGCAAAGTAACCACCATAAAAACGTTACCTGAGACTTGTTCCTTTCCTTACAGAGATCTATAGAATTAAACCTCAGAATGAGTAACCTTGAACAGTAAGGGCTGTGTGAAGACCACTAAATTAATACAATTTATGACTTTGCCTTCAAGGGGCAAAAATAGCTGCTATATTTTCTTATTTTTCAGCAGCAGCCACCATCTTGAGCAACAATGTGTTCTCTCTATTTATGGTATGCAACTTCAAGTGGAACATGAAACATCCCAGGTGATCAATATGAGCTGCTCAAATCTTTTAGATTATAGCTGAACTCCAGAGATACTCACAGAAAAAAACTTCGTCTGGGATCATTTGTTCATGAAGCTGAATTTATGCTTGGCTTCATAGCAGTCTGTCAAGACTGTCCTGTGAAATGTCAGTCATGTGACGAAGCTGCAGACATCTGCAATATGGAAAAAGCACTATGCTTCCAAAAACACAGTGAAAAATAACAGTTCAAATAATGAAGTGCAATAGAAATAGCAACCAAGAAGAAAAAGGAGGCTTATGTAAGACCTGCAGTGACATTCTGGCATGCAAGTGGGAGTGGTAACTGGGAAAGTAAGGGCAGTGTATGGACAGCTCCGTTGTAGTTTAGGGTATTTAAACAGTGCGTTTATTTTCACTGCCTTTCTAACATAAGTATGGTACAAGAAGAGTCCCACTTGAGACAGTGGGCAGAATAAGAAGAGAGTGAAAAACAAGGCTTCCACTCCACCAGTCACCATCCAGGCCTACTGGACGGGGGAAAGGCTGTGGATTTAGTCTTCTTGGACTTCTGTAAAGCCTTTGACACAGTTTCTCACAGCATTCTGCTACAGAAACTGTCAGCCTCTAGACTGGACAGGCGAATGATCTCCTGGGTGGAAAACTAGTTGGATGGCCGCGCCCAGAGATTGGTAGTAAATGGTGTTAAATCCAGCTGGATCCAGTTACACGTGGTGTCCCCCAGGGCTCAGTGCTTGGGTCCAGACCTGTTCAATGTCTTTCTCAATGACCTGGATGAAAGCATTGAGGGTACCCTTAGCAAGTTTGCAGACAACACTAAGCTGGGTGGAAGTATGTATAAGCTGGAGGATAGGGAGGCTCTTGCAAAGAGATCTGAACAGACTGGACCACTGGGCTGATTCCAGTGGGATGAGGTTTAACACAGCCAAATTCCAGGTCCTGCACTTGGGGCACAACAACCCTGTGCAGTGCTACAGACTGGGAGAAGTCTGGCTGGAAAGCTGCCTGGAGGAGAGGGACCTGGGGGTGTTGGTTGACAGCCAACTGAACATGAGGCAGCAGTGTGCCCAGGTGGCCAAGAAGGCCAATGGCATCCTGACTTGGATCAGAAACAGTGTGACCAGCAAGGCCAGGAAGGTTATTCTCCACCTGTTCTCAACACTGGTAAGACTGTTGCTTGAATACTGTTCAGTTCCGGGTCCTTCAGCACAAGAAGGATGTTGAGACTCTGGATATTACCATCAATATCTATTATTTTTTTTAGTGGCCCTTCTGAGGACTATGGATAGGGCAGGTTTCCTTTCACATAGGATATGACAGGTTTTGCTAGAAGTTTATCATACCTTGTAAAAAATAGAAATTAAATCTGTGATAGGCTGCCCTCAATAGCACCTGCTTCTAAGTTCGGGTTTGTTTTTTTTTTTTATTAGGAGGGTTGCCATTGAGCATAAGCTGCTTTATGACATCTCATACTTTTTGGTTAGCATTGCTTTAAAAGTCCATTTGAAACAGTGCAAAAATGTTCTAGCAACTTCCGCTTATTTATTCCTACTCTTTGGGGGACATAGTCTTGCGAATTAAGCACAGTGGATTCTAGCATTTTTTTCATATTATAAAAAATATTAAAAGTAAGGCTACCTCAGCATACTAATAAGCTGCAATCCAAACCATCCACATTAATATTCCTGTTGGTTTTCACTGGAGATATACCAATTCCCATATGTTTTCACCCACATTCCAGAGTGCCCTTGCAATCTCATGACTACTTTTCAAGGAGCGAATTGTGGTTTATTCTTTCTTCTCTGCACAGTATAGAAAAATCACTCTTCACGTTAGAATTGGAGGAGAGAAATATGTTTAGGATAACTAGCATTTAGCACATAGTACAAATTAAACCCAGATGATATGATTCTCTCCCTTGCTCCCTACATTTACATTAAAATCCATATTTAAAACCAAAGTATTTTGCATTACATGTAAATATTAAAAGTGGTTGTAAATTTTTCTTTGCAATTGACAGCCATTTTTACTTAATTAATGAGGTGGATATACTGGTAATAGTTAGGATTGTGGGGTTTGTATTGTAAATGTTCAATTTGTACAGTGAAAATGTGTAAAAGAGAAGTAGTTAATGATTTTTGATCAGAAAACCTAGGCTTTGTGTATTTCTTGGCTGTGTTTTTTTTTTTAAATGCTACTTCAGATTGACTCTTCGGTTTCATATTCTGCTAGTGATTAATTGTGGCTATGCACTATTGATGCCGATATTGTAGTCATTTGCCTTTTTGCATCTAAGTTGATCAGCTTTTGATTTCTTTTCTGATAAATGCATGCAGGGTATAAAGTTGTTATTGACAACATAATTATATCTCTAGAGCTAGTATCCTACAGCAAAATTATGCTAATGATTTGATAGGAGATTTTGACTGAAGATATTTTAAGAAGGAGGGGTGAATTTGTGGATTTGGGGCTTGGTATTTTTTTAAAGGTCTGCTCCTCAGTGCACACTGAGCTATAATGGTAGAAAAGCATTCTTAGTAAGTCACCATCATTTTTTTTTCTGGAGAGTGCTGTTCATCAGTACCTGAGTATTTTTCTTGTTTAGAGGCACAGTGCACATCTTACCTTTGCTGACAGAATCTCTGCAAGAGCTTTTAAGAGATACTCCAGTGCAGTTTCAAAATATTAATAAAATCACCTGTGACTATAGTATATGTATACTGTTCCCAGTTCTTAGCATTTCTCAATGTATAGTTGTTTTTATGCATTCTAACCTACTGCTAGATACAAATGTCAAGAATATACAGATGAACTGCAGATTGTTTTTTCATCTACTCAGAGTGCTTTGGTAAGATATGTCAGCCACTTTACAGGTGACCTGTTTATTGATTAGAATGCTAAGCATTTGAATAGGTTTCTGTGAAGTAAAGCATTGAGGTTTTTTCCACTCCACTTTGCCCACCAAGAATCACTGAAGTCACTGGTATAGCAAGGATAAAACTTTAACAGCCTCCAGGGATTATACATCAAGGGCACCTGTGTATATGGTCTGCTTTGTGCTACAATCAAGGCCTGTCCCTTTAAATTGTCTGGTCCCTATTCCCCAGACAGTTCATGGACTAACTGCAAATTGCAGTTGCCATAGGAAAAAACAAATATAGGCATGGTGGAAGACAGATTTTCTTAGTTTATCCAGCGTGATGGGTAGGCTATATAAATAAACTATAAACTATAAATAGACTGTAAACTGGGAATGGACAGGTATCCATTCCCTGTTTTGTTGCATGTGAACACTGGAACATATGAGAGGCTGCACTTAGTAGCATGAAAGATCCACCTTACCAGGTATCTGGTTTCCAATAGCCAGGTGTGTGAGAAATCATGTGAGAACAGAGCAAGTTCATTAAAGTTCTTCCCTTCTTTAGTGTTAGGGTCTTGAAAAAAAGTGAAGTTTGTGGATTGCAGAGGTTTTGCATTTGTATTTAATGACAGTAGATGATCTTTCTTCCATTGATCTAATTATTGGAATCTCAAAGAAACCTGTTCCTGATGGACTGTACTGTAATTTCCCTCTGAATAGGAAAGTCAGAGTAGCAAAATTCGTCATACTTATGACAAAGTTATCAGTTCTTTTTATCTGAAAGAATGAGTGGAAGTTTGGTTTTGCTTCAGGAAGTTAACATTTAAATGGACCTAAGCTGGCTTGGATGTTAATACATCACTGAGATAGATGGTATGGAGAAGAGTTTATTTCTTTGCTGCTACCATGCTGGCAGGAGAGTGTGTACTGTAATTGATTAACAGGGCATAGTACATTGACTTATATGGGGAAAGCTATTATATCTCAGTAACAGGAAGGTATATATGATTCTAGGTTTAGTAAGTAAAAAATTGGATTCTGTGGGAAAAAACTAAAACTGCTGAAAGAACCAAAGGTACCCAAGGATCTTTTTTTCTCTTAAATTTGTGGCTTAACAGCATTTCATGTTATGAAAGAAGTTTAAATAGTGTAATATATTTAGTAGAACTTCCATACAGGGCTAGAAATATTAGCTTGTGTAAGCAGTCTTGTAACTTTTGTTCTACTGGACCTAAAACCATGAGTTATTGATAAGATTTAATATATTTTATAATGTTTATTCGATTGAAATATAAATATTCCCTATAATTAATGCATATTTACAGTGATTTTACTATATTTTTAAGCCTAAAAGAGCAGGAAGACTGGATTGTGTGTGTGTTTTGTTTGTAAACAATGAGAAAGTGAGGTATTTTTTGTTTTCTTCTTCAGCTTCTTAGTTGGTAGCCCAAATAGGTCATATTAAACAAATGCAGTTTAAAACAACAAAGAAGGATAACTGTAATATATCAGCTCTGTTTGGTTTTGCCACACTTTCCCCCTTACTCGATATTGGTAGTTGCAACTAAACTAAGAAAGCAGAAGTCTAGATTCTATATTTGAAAAGCACAATTACCTCCAAATGAAGCAGATTTCTGACTCTGCAGTGACCATAGTGGCAAATGCAGAATGACACTCCCAGTGGGGTTTTATTTTTATTTTTCAACTATGTCAGGTTTCTCTGTCTATTTCTTTTGAATCCAAGAGGACAGATTAGTGAAGCAGAGAGATAAGGCAAGATGTACAAGGGGATGAGGATTTAGAAACTAGTACTTTTTCCAAAAAAGATTTTTCTTATTTCTTTTTGCCTAACTTCATCAATAGTATCACCAACATAGTAAACGTCAAAATAATAGAAGGCAATTTTCTCAATAGCTATTGTAAAAGAATTTCTAATTTCAATTCTACCAAGATTCTACTATTTGTTACAGGTTTTGTTTCTCAGCATATTTTCTACAATCCAGACTGCTGCAATTAAGTGTTTGCTTACCTTTTACTCCTTTTTAAAAGATTTTTTTTTGTGATTTACAGAAGTTTGTTTGTTTCAAAGGTTTTTTAGAATATCATGACCACTAGCATCCCATTAGTTGCATAAGTAGCAAACATTTTTATAACTAAATATTCTGATTCTTGACAGTCTTCCAAAAAGGTGCAGGTTTTAATCTCCATCTCCCCATCCCTGGTATGAAACTATGAAGAAGGGAAACTTGTATGAACAATTTGCTTTAATAAAAAATACCACCTCACCTCCCCAGGAAACTGAACAAAGGTATATGTTCAACTTTATTTTTCATTATTAATGAGAATATATATTTTTTTCCTAACAGTAAATATTGTGAAAGAAAAGTATAGGAAAAATGCTATAAAGAGAATTTTTAAACATGTATGATTATGTGTTCTACTACTCCTAAATGTTTCGTTCCAGTTTTACCTAGACAACAGAATTATTGACAAATGACTTCAATTCTCTGCTAGGTAACACTAATAATGAAGTAGCAGTAAGAAAATTTGCTAGCACTACTTAAGTTGAAAACCTACTTTTATGAACTACCAAAAATATGTTCTAGTTATCTAGAACATATTATCTGTTTAGGTATCTAGATATATGTTCTCTCTAAAACATAGTTCTATCTAGTGGTGTGTGGCTTCAGCCAAAGCAGGGGGAGGAGGGAGGTGAGGAATCTATCTTTCTGTTTTGTAGTATAAACTATAATGCTCAAAATTACTTATTTTCCCTTGTCAAAATTCCATCGTTAAACAGCATGGTAGTGTACTTTACAGTCATTGGAATTGTCCTTTAATTCAGTGCAAAGCAATTGCCCTTTACTCCTGCTGTTGCTTTTATGCTGTTATGAATTTTGTTTTCTCCCTTAACAAACTCTGAGGTTTGTGAAGGAAACTTATTTAATTTGTTAAATGTCAAAGTACTAATTCATGAACTAATGTACTTATGTATTTCTGTGCTTCAGTTTCTATTGCTGTGCAATTCATTTTATTTACCATTATATGAGACTGGAAATTTTAGAACTGCATTATAAATGACTTGATTCACTCACAGTCCTGTTTTTCCCTTCCAGTTCCTCTTTTGAGGATAGGATTAATTCCATCTCCACATGTGATCTGTGTGGGCCAAGTCACAGTTTTCTAATTATACCAAAAAAATACAAGGTGTGCCTGAATGTTAAATATGCTTCCTATCAGGGTGGTCTAATGTTTTGTAGATGAATAAATTGTGGATGTTTGCACTTAGAGCCGAGCCTATTTTGCAGTGTGAGTGTTTAAAGCTGACTGCTGAAGTTTATGGTATTATGGAAGGCTGTACCTGAAATGTAAACTAGTAATTTAACCTACATATTTCATCCATCTGTTGAAATAACTGAGGAAATACTAGAACAAGGGGTAGTACTTTAACTAGCTAAGTATTTGAAAAATCAAAAGCTATTTCTCTCTATTCTAACTTACAGAGCTTCATACAAGTGCAGGAGATTTGTTTTAAACTCTTTTCTTCTTTAGAAAGGCAATGATTCTGATTTTGTTTTCCTTCTGTCTTGGATGCTAATATCTAGCTAATAGTCTTTATACTGTGTAAAACAGAAGTGCAGTACTCAAATGGATTATAGATATTATATTTAAAGTATATATTGTTTCTTTTTTTATTAAATCATAAACTGTGATGATTCATAGATATTTATTCACATACACTCTTTTCTTTTTAGAAAATACTAGATTATTGGCATTTATATTGCAGAACTGAGAGTTAGTATCTTATCTAATTCTTACAAATCTTTTATTGATTAGAATTTTCTATAGCACTATATTTTCATGTCACAAAAGCATTCCAGATATATTAGGGTATGCTTTTCTGTTCATTTCTAGTATCCCTAAGAAGACTGGTAGGCCATGGTTTGGCATTACCATTACATAATTTTATCTTAACTTTGTTGAAATCTTTATTTTCTCAGGTCAGGGTGTGTGTCTGAATGTGTGTGTAGTATTTGTTCATTTATGGGTTTTCTTTTGGTTTGGGAGTGCTTGTTGTTGTTGTTTTGGTTTTTTTAACTGAAATATTTGGTATAGCTACATGCATTCTCCACACACACAGAAATAGTAAGACTATGTTATTATCCAAAAATAAAATAAAGGGCACATTGGCTCTTAAAATGAATATTATTCTTATGAATAATGAACAGTGTAAAGTTAATCTGTTTTCTTGTTTTTCAGAAAAATGTGATGAATCTCTGGTCTCAGCATTACCCCACTCCTCCTTCAGCAGTTCATCATCTATGACAAGCAGCTATGTACCAGGGTATGCCAAGTTAAACAAGAGAGGAGGTAAGGCACATGCACTAGCATAATCCAGATATTTCAAGAGAAAATTAATGATATGTTGAATATGTAAACGACTTGTATGTAAAATAATATTGCTTATGTTTGTTCTAGCAAAGTTTTAGCTGTCTGACAGATTGTTTTTGGAAATGGAATAAAATTCTGTTTCATTAAACTTGACAGTAACTATATTGCATTGAAGCACAGGGATAAATACATTACTAATAACATGTAGCAGCATGGGCCAAATGCCTAATGTCAATACAGCCATGAAGTACAGTTGCATAACTGACTTGAGTTAAAAGGCCATACCTATGTTCATTGCATAAATGAATAGTTGCAAGGTCATGGTTGCTGGAGCAAAACTGAACACTTTTGATGTGCTTTGTTGATTTAACTTGTTTCCCGCCTTAGCAATAACTTATTGTTGTTCAGTTTTTTCTCCCACTACAGAAAATCCACCATTTGCCTGTAGTTTTGTAATGCAATGAGCTGTTGTTCAGAAGTAAAAAAGCTACCTCTGTTTTGGGGACTGGAAAAACAAGTGCATAAGTTTGATGGCCTACCTGGTCTAATTATATACTTATAAGTATATAGGGCATGGCAAATTTATTTCCTAGTCTGAACATAAGTCTTTATCTTTACTCATAGGAATTTTCATAGCTTTCCTTGTTATTTCTGATTACCATTTTGATATCAGTCTCTACATTAATTTCATGGGAATGATAAATTTAAACATAAAACTTTAGATTGGCAGAAAATTTCTATTCTGAATCCTACTGATTTTTTTTTCTAAATAATATAAATGTTAAGGTCCTAAAACCTAAAATTTCAGATTATTGAGTAATTAGTCTGTGAATCAGTACAAAATATAATCTTTCCCCAAAAATACATTTCAAGGGTATAATGAATTGACTTAGTGGACCTAGAGTTCAGAAATACTTTCACTTCAGGAAAGAGGAAGAGAGACCAAGTCACTATAGTGCCTTGATCTTCTAAATCTTGAAGATGCCAGACAAGTAGAAGGTGTGGGGTTTTGCACTGCAGCTTTATGTTTGCTGCTTTTGCATAAAATAGGTTGCTTCTACCTAGATGCCATATTCTGCCTCTTTGAAAAAAACCACAAAAAGCATTGAAACAAAAGTGTCATTCTTTTGTCTGTGGGTCTTTATTAACAAAAATCTTAAACGCTTTCAAATGGTGGAATACCTTTGAGATCTGTGGCATCAAAACCATAGTCTAGTCTGCCTACGTTGTCCACCATTTTTTTATGCTGTGTTTGTGCAGTTTCTGAGTTAAAACAAAACCATGAATTTACCATTAACCTGATTGTAATCTTGTTTAAAGAATAATTAGTGGTCTAGATATTATTACAAAAAAAACCCCAGACTATATATGCATACTTTCTTGGGTCTGTCTTTTTCGCTGGTATTATGCTTCCCCTGTCACAGCTCCTCCAAATCAAGGCATTATGTCAGATGGCTATAGCTGAGATAGGAGCTGCATTATCAGTCTCCCAGACTTTTTTTACTGTGAGGAGGACACAGATATCAATGATAACATTGACCAGCAGTATCTGCTTTATGTTCATTGTGTTTGCGGAGAATGGGGTGAGGGGAGCTGCACTATGATGGAGGACAAACTGGAGACACGGTCAGCCCTAAGTCAGGTAGTGTCCTGGCTGCTGGGGTACAATCCTCTGTGCACAAGCAGGAAGTGCTGTGCTGGTGGCACCAGCAGGTTCTGCCAGTTGTCTGGAGATCATTGTGCAGGAAGGAATAAACCTGTTGTGATGTTGATAAGAAGGTCAGTCCACAAAAGGGGAAGTAATGGGCTTGGATACACCTAGGACATAGTTCAGGTAGGACCTGGGGGGCTGAAATAGAACCACCAGGACTATGGACAAAGGAGCTGGGTCCCCAGAAGGACTCTCAGGGCCAATTATGGCCTTTAGATACCCTCAGGGCCTTGATTTATCTTTGTTTATTAGTCTGTAACTGTCTGAATTCTCTGTATATGTGTGTTGCATGTGTGTATAATTCTTGTACTTCAATCTTTCTCTTGTCTTTCATTCTCTAAAATCAGTCTTAGGCAGCTGCCAAGGTTGCCTTCTTCTAATACCTGGTAATGACCTGGTGAGTTTCTTATGGCCCTGCTCCCTTTGGAACCACCTTGTGACCATACTTTCAATACCTCCACAGTATATTTTTATTCTGCAGTAGTAGTTTTTTCTCTGCAGTATATCTACTTTAGACAGAGAAATGTATCAAAATTGTTATACTGGTAGTCACTAGCCCATGCAATCACATAGCTCAGTTAAAGGTAAAACAGATGAAACTGTGTTACTTGGTTGTTAGAGAATTGCTATTAGGAATAAATGAGCTAAACAGAAGCTGAAAACGAGCTTAGAGAAAATATGACTTATGAGAGCTGGTCCTGCAGCCCTGCAGAGCTGATGCAAAGCCTGTGGTCTGTAGGTAACACTGGAAATTTCTTTGGGTTTAGGCCTGCAGACTAATAGATAACATTTTGTTGTTTCAGAAATTTAGAAGACGGCTGCTGAATGAGAATAGATGCTGTTTCATACTGTCTTTGAGATTTAATTTCAGTTGTCATAATTACATAACTTTTAGGAATTATCAGCCTTTCTGTTGCAATATGCCCGAACATAGGTTTTCATAGGCTATTGGGTCATTTAATTTATGCTTTAACTGTTCTTTGTCCAGATGAAAGAAGTCAAGAGTTCAGTTCTAAAACATAGTTCATCATCTAGGCTGTATTCTACTGTATCTGATCAAAGTTAAGTTAATTTGCATTCTATTCCCCGTTCTAAAATATATATATAAAAAATCATTAGAGTCTCTTCAATAGAATAAAAATTTGCATCAGCTTGGTGGGCAGGATATTCATATTGATTTTAGATGATTATTTCTCCCTTTAGCTTACTAGACTTCTTATTCTTTTGTAAGTTAAAGGAAAATCAGATATTTGGAATTTATTTTTTTTCTTTTAATTGTATTTACCCTCCCCTTTCTTGCCCTTGTAATCACTAAACTGCAGTATCTTTTAATGATGTTTTCTTAGCAATATGGATCTACAGTACTACCATTAATCAAGCACAGTTGCATCTCTCTGCTTAAATAGTAACTTCTTTAAATTGTTGTTGTGCATCTTGTAATACCTATAGTGTTCGGCCTATATGTTTTTCAAAACTGAAGCTTCACTATGTGCATTACCTAACTTTACTTTCCTAACTCTAATGCCAGTAACAGTACTACAAAATTCAGGAATCTGTTTAACATAGAAACTCAGTCTTCACTGTGTTTTTGCTTCTGCTTCTACAAATGATGGAAAATAACTCAGTTTTAATGCTGAGTTATTTTACAATATCATGGAATTACAGATAGTGCTAATCAAACCTGTAAAAAGGAATCCATTTTTTTTCTCTCCAAAGAGTCATTATCAGCTAATAGGTTTCCAACTTAAATGTGCTATTTAAACCACGCTGTGCTCAACTCATTAAATAGAAAGAACTCCCCCTCCTCTAACCCCAGACCCTTTAAATTAAGGAAATACGCATTTGAAAATTCTAGTCTCGGACTGAGTTACACTTTTTCTTTGCTATTTTCATGGCATTTCTCTGTAGAATGGAAAACACTTCAGCAGGGCATGTATTTTATTCTATTGATTGAGACACTGATTTACTGAATAGTCAGACCATGTTAAGGTTACATTTGTGATTGAAGTTGTTCTGTTTCAGTTCCCTGCTATAAATTTGCAAGGATGCAAAGCAAAAACTTTAAACTTATCAGCAGTTTTTAGGGGGCTTCAGAAGCAGAAAAATCCACAAATTTATTCTAAATGTTTGAAATCATTTTGTTTACAAATACCATAACTAGTGATCTAGGCAAACAGAACTAAAACTTTATGGAATGGTATTGAAACAAAACCTCCAGGATGTATATTGAAGGTATTTTGCTATTTCAGTATATGAGAATATTTCACATTTTTCACAGCTGTCTATGTAAAACCCTGTAAGCCTTTCCTGACTTATGGATTAGTACATATACTTTGTTTAAAGGAAATGCAGATTTCATGGGCATAATATAACATGATTAGAAAAGTGAACCTCACCAAATCTATTTGCTTGGTGCTTTGTAATCTTCTGTGTTGCCTCTTCTTCCTGTTCTGAGCTTCATTTCTTGTTAGGCTAAGCATGGAGAAATAGGAGAAACAACCAAATCTTTTTGGGGGTGAAAAAGAAGGTTATTTTTTATTAGAGGGAAAAAAAGATGAATATAGAAACAAATATTCAGACCTGCAGGAAATTCATACCGAAATGTATTAAAATTTTGAACCCCCAGTTTCTATGTCAGGGAGTAAGTGTCTTTGATTTATATAATTTTTACAACTGTGAATCTATATTTCCACAATCACAAAGAGCCAGAGGTCTGGGGATGCAATGCATGTGCATGTTTCACACCCATTGTCTCCTTTACTAATCCCAAATGCACTCCCAACTGTCTCATGGGATGTTTTCCCTCTTCAGTCATCCTGGGTGCTTTTAATCCTAGCAGCTATGCACAGCCAATAAAATGCTTTCATTTTGTTATCATTGAAAGAAGTAGGGAACAAGACAGCCCCGAAAATGTAGACTATTTAGTTTTCTAATATTTTTTGAGCAAAGGATGGTGGTTCCTCCACTGTACTACTACTTATGAATGCATTTAACTGGAGTTAGTACTGGGTGAAGCAATTGCTACTATCCTTGTCATGTCTGGAAATAAGGGGTGGTGAAGAACCTTTGTAGCTTTATGTGTAGCAAAACTTATGTCGAGGCTGGAATAATGCAATGAATTGCATACTTTAGAGAAGGTAGAGTGTGGTGACTCCTGACTTCCATTAAAGCCTCATGACTTAAAAAGGTAAATAGCACTGAGTTAGCAGCTCTTCAGAGAAAGGTTGCAGTAGTTGGATTCTATAAATTCTGTCAAATCTTTCCTTCTGAAAGTAAGATAAAATTTATTTTTAAACAGCAAAGTGCATTTTTAAACAACTAAGTGCACTATACTGTATTGTAGGGTTTTAAAATATTTTTTTAAATTATTGAAATTACTAGTGTGTTGTTGAGTGCCAGTATAACAAAGGTTCAGATTATTTTTGACCATCTGTGGCTTATATGAGAAAACAAAGCACTGCAGAAAAGGAGTGCACATGGTTTTTCTTTTTTCTCTCTATCACTATTCTATCTAAATAGAAAGAAACATCACTAAATTGTTGAACACTAAAAAATCCTAAAACTTTTTACTTTGGATGAACTTCTGAAAAAATACTTTGACTATTCTCTCAGTTATCAGCTCACATTCTAAACCTATGTAGACCAACCATTACTAAGTGTATTTGAAGAAATATGGGATTGTGTTACCTTTGAGAAAAATGTTTGATTTTCTTTTTCAAAATGACTGACACAGGAGCCATTCACATTGGTATGTAAATTATGCTATCTTGACAGCACTGTAACACATTTTAACTGAAATCTAGTTAGCATACTAGACAAAAGGATTTTGAAGTTCCTTCTGGTTTTGCCATACCTATTCTGCAAAAACGGTCTATTTTTCTACCACCTCACTTACATCAGAGCAAAGGAGAGTTTTCAATCAGCTTTTAAAAAATCTTTTTACAGTACCTTTGCATATGTGACATCAAGGTTACAAAATCTAACATCTTATGACCTGCTATCACTAGAATCAATGGACTGCATCACATCATAAGGAGGATTCTTAGCACACATTTGATAGAATGCAATATCAATCTTCCTTTAATGGTTCCCAAGCTACTGGACCTTATACTTGTCACTAGTACAAGAATTAATGCTGACCATCATCCACCTCATACCATTTTAATTTAGGGAAGAAATTCTACATTATTTCAACATAATATAATATTATATAATATAATTGGAGGCTGTTTGAGTAGAATCTCAGAACTTCAGAAATAATCCCAGCAGGCAGTGAAAGGATGAAGGTCATAATGAATGTTTGGATGTACAGAAATTATCTTTTGCATAGGAGTAAAGAAGAGGAAACTTGGCATCCAGGGGTTGCTTTCAAGTCCAGTATGAATCTGAAACTACGCTGTACTGCTAATACAGGGGAAAATTTCTGCAGGACAGTTCATGTTCAAAAAATAGTCATTTTATCACCACTATCTAATTCCTGTCTAGGTTTTCATATCACTTTTTAATCAGAATGCTCACTTTGACATGTTATTGGGATTACTGATGTGCCTATGAAATAAGCATCTGAAATTCTAACTATTGGCATATGTGTAATTTTTTCTCAGTGGAGTTTTAGATGTTGTCATGTGTATGGAAGATGCAAGAGCTTATCTATAATGGGACATCATTCGTTTGTTTCCCAAATCATTCCCTTTAAGTCAATAAGATCCAACAGCCCTTTCAATATAAAAAAAAAAAAAAAAAAAAAAAGTCTTGTGAGACTCTCACCTGAGAAGAAATTGGGGACGCTTAGTCTAGGTCTTCTTTGGCATGGGTATTAAAACCTCCAAAATAATAACCAGTATTACTGTTTTGCCAATTCCTAATTACTTTTGATAGCATCATAGAATCACCAGGTTGGAAGAGACCTATCAGATCATCAAGTCCAGCCATTCCCACCAATCTCTAAACCATGCCCCTCAGTACCTCATCAAAACGAAGTGGCCCATACAGGGATTTTTATAATGGTAAATGAAAAGAATTTAGTAGAATTATAGAATGGTTTGGATTGGAAGGGTATGTTATAGATCATCCAGTTCCAAGTCCCTGTCCATAGGCAGGGACATCTTTTTGTAGACCAGGTTGCTCAAAGTCTCAACCTGGCCTTGAACACTTCCAGGGATGAGGCATCCATGACATCCATGACGTCTCTGGGCAACCTGTTGCAGTGCCTCACTGCCCTCACAGGAAAAACATGTCTTCTTAATATCTAATCTAAATCTTCCCCCTTTCTGTTTAAAACCTTTACCACTCATCCCGTCTCTGATAAAAGACTGCCTCTCCATCTTTCCCATAGGCCCCTTTAAGTACTGGAAGGCTGCTATAAGGTATCCCCCAACTCTCTCTGACTGTCCTCTCAGTTTTTCTTTTGACAAAGTGGACATAAAAGGAGCAGTCTGCATGAGCCTGATTTCTGAGAGATGTTTGGACTTGTGCATTCATGGGACTTGCCAAGGATTCAGGTTGGGGAATGAATCTCAAAGGAAGAAGGTGCTCACTCTGCCTTAATGTCATCCAGATAGGGACAGTGAGGAGTTAATGTGAAGTAATCATGACATTAAATAGTCCAGTCTCATTATGTCAGTAGGATCTTTGGGCTCACTGAGGATACCTGTAGGCAAAGTAACTCATATTTGGATTAAAACCCTTTTAGAGGATAGTTATTCCAGAGTTGCCAGTGGTTTGTAAATTCATTATTCAGATAACTGAATGTTGTCTTTTCAAAGTAGGTAATGGATAGAGTAGCATAAAAAATCATAATAACTGTGAGAAAAAGAGTAGTATAATGCACTTAGCTTTTGCCTGTCTAGAAGAGTTTTACTGCATAAGTTTTTTTTTAAAATAATTAAAACATGATTACCATTAAATAAATAAATAATCAGTTCCCTTTCTGTAAATATATGCTTTAGTTAAATGTATATTATACAATTCAGTACAGTTTATTTGCTGCAACTATGCCATGTAGTACATACTAGATCACATTAGATGATCAGAAGTCTCTGAAAATGAAATGTTACCTATTAAATATTTATGTTTCAGTTTAAAACATGGAAAAAAATGATTAAAAAAAATCAATCTTCTAGTTGTTCATTTATTAATGAAACCTTAAACCCATGTTTTCACTGGACGTATCATTCTTTGTGTTGCTCACAATATAAACAACAATATTTCTAGAATGTTTTAGAGGGTGAACAAGTAGCTAATAGTCATTTGTTTCTTTTATTAACTTCAAACATAACTCTTGTAGAAGCTCCTTTACCTGTGAGGGTAAATGAAAACACTTCCACTTTATTTGTAATTTGTATTTTGATATTATTCCTAATAATTCTTTTTGTACATTAACCTCTAGATTTTTTTCTTTAAAAATTCTTAAGTAATGCAGGCTCAACTCATAATTTTCATTTTTTTTGTAACTGGACAGAAAAGTCTTTTAGGGCTTTTGTCCTGTCATAGTTGTTATTTCATGTTCAAATATTATTATTATATGTCTTATCTGCCTCATATCTCACCACTTAAATCAATTTTGCTTATTCTTCACCTTCACAGGAAATACAATAGCTAAGCACCCCACTTTGATTTATATTGCTACTCACTTCAGTTCTGTGAGTGCTTGTATCTCTGTTTTCTGCCAATTAGTAACAGTTGTTACTGATTGGTGCTCAGTTGACCTTAACACTTCTTTTCTGTTCTTCAGTGGTCTGGCCCTAATGAAACATTTGTCATAAATATCTGCATTTTGTAGAAGTAATTCTTAAAAAAATACAAATAAAAATGTTTCCACAAGCTCATTTCTCTGAAACAACAGATTCTTTTAGTCTCTGTTCTTTAAATGAAGCAGTAGGAAAAATATGCAATCCAAGAACATAGCACATGTTGTGAATGGCAGGGAAAAGAAGTATCAAAAAGGAGAAAGCACTGTGCAGGTAGGTCAGAGTGATGTGTTTAAAAACTTTAAAAAGGTGTTACATATCCCTTTTCATTCAAAACACATTCCAAGAAACAGTTTATGCTAAGTGAAGCTCAGATAATTGGATAAAAACAAAGCATCATTAGCTTATGTTAATTTACCCTAGCCAAATGAATAAAGAAAGCATGACTGTTTTTTCCAGCTCCTAACTGATTTGTTAATTAAAGTGTTCAGAATACCTAATTTTCTTCTTTAAGACCTGCCTAGATGGGGAGGAGGGAAAAAAATAATACTGAGTGTTCTCTCAAACTTTGTGCATGACACTTTCTAGAGTAGTCATTTGCAGAGTCAGCACTTCCAAGTGCAACTGGAGACAAAAGGCAAATGGGCAGCTGTCTAAGTTCACAGACAGCTAGGGCCACAGATCCACCCTGGTTCTGCTTAGCAGCAAGGAATTTTTTCAGAAAAACTCAACATAGTTCATTAATTGTTTCTGAAGCTTGTGAACAGCTGACTCTGGCAGAAAAGTAGCTGTCCTTGTAAGCAGAGTGGGTAGCCTCAGAGACAACCAGACTGGATTTGTATATCGCAGGTATACTTTTCCTTTACTCTTAGATACAGGCACAAACCTGGCTGTTTATCCCTGGAATAGCCAAATTCAGCACTCTTGACTGTCCTCAAAGCCCAGAGTTTAATTTGAACATTTCTTAAGCAGCATTGAAACATTAACCTGTAAATAGTTAAGAAATTTGTTTAGGTATTCTTACTGGCTTCATCTCTAATGCTGCCTTGAAATGGGAGATCTGATCAGCTCTCCAGCTCCACTTAGAATACTTAGATTCTTACTTGCATTTGAACAGGAGCTAATGGTCTTAAATGTAAGGTCACTGACAAGTTTATGCCCGAGCTTTAGAGGCAGTATGATATATCTGGTTTTTTATTAGTGATTGTAGTCAACTGCTTCAAATTTCACTTGAATGTGCTATGCACATAAGATAGATAGGTTAAAGGTTCTCACACCCTTTCTAAATGTTGTTAAACTTGTATTGCTTTTATTTAGTATGTGTTTCAGAAGCATTCATCAAGTTTATGTTCACAGACATATTACCTGTACATGAACTGAGGTGTTAGTCAGCTGATGCACCGGTATTAGTGCAAGAGTATTACCCATGGCAGGTTCTTGCCTGCATGAAGACAATTTTTCACAAAAGAACATCTGTCCTTGTAAATTAGGCACTAATTTATATAATCAATCCATTTAAAGATTGCAGGCATTACCTCTGGTGTCTAATTTAAATTCTTAAAACAGGGGGTGAAGTTTTATCTGATTTAAAAAGATGACACACTCTAAATTTTAGAGTTAGTGTAAAGGATGAGGTTTTTGCTGAAAAAAATGTGCAATAATGGCACATTAGATTTCTGCTAGATGCCTTCTGAATCCAATGCCTCACAAGGAACTTGCCTGCACCAGTGTTGGCACATTTAACAAGCAAATTAGAAAACTTTGTATTCCTCAGGCAATGGAGCTACTGTGTTTGCACAGCTCAGTAGGAACATATGGTATTATAACAAAAAAAAAAAAAAAAAAAGACATAAGAAAATTGGCCCACCTCTTTTGACAGTTCCAGTACACTGAGGAGCAGAAGAGTCTGACAGTTTAGATATGCTAGGCTAGGTTATATATATGGATACTTAGGAACAAGAAACAGGGATATCTGTAACTCATCTAGAGTGAAGGCAAAAATGCAAGTATACAGAAATGCACTGTCAGGTTTTTCCAAGGTACGTGCCTCTTGTCAGACGCTATGAGAATTTCACCCTGTCCTGCATGCAAAATGCAGGTTTTCATTACATAGATGGATGTAGTGCAATGGGGTAAGGTAGCTTCTTCAGGCACAGCCTCTCCCAAATAAGTCATAAACAAGTGTAAATGTTGTTAGAAATAGGAGCTATTTCACTATCATTATAACCTCCTAGTACAGTAATATGCTGAAAGAGAGAAAAGAAATAATGTGATAAAATGAGGCTATTCACTGCAGGATGGAAAGGCACAGCCATTATTCATGTTTCAGCCTTCACAATTAGACTTAGATTATTCACAAGTAAATCTGAGCTGCACAGTAAGAGACAGAAAATTAGTACTCATTTTTCTGTATGTGAGTTGTTATGTAAGTCACAAAAAAGTTCTCTGTGTCTAGTAGAGTCTGACTAGGCATCTAGTCCGACATCATAGATTTGCTGTTGGTCTTTGTTTTTTCTCACTTTCTTACATGAAGTTACTTTTAACTTGTTTGTGTGTGAGACTCAGTTTAGTATTGATAAAAAATGATACAGGCACACATGCATTTGAAAGAAAAAAATGTGCATCAACTCATGCTGAACAAGATCACTTACTTAGAAATCTTGAGCCTTAGAGAAGCCTTGTATAACCAGTTACAGGTGAAAAGTGAAAGGTGAATGGTAGTGTGTTGTACAGATCTCACTCAGGGCCCTCAGAGCAAAAGAAAACCCTTGAGTGAGAGGAAGAATAATTTTCCTTTATTAGGTTATCACTGTAGCTGAGCTTTGAGTCAACTTTGTGAAGAATGGCAAATGGCTATAACACTGCAGAGTGAGAAATTCTTGGTATAATTAAGAAGCAACACTTTAGTTATTCTGGGTTGTATATAGATAGATAGATAGAGAGAGAGATCTATATATATGAAACTATTTTATTTTCTGTGTTGTTCTATGTATTGAAATTCATTGTGCTGAAGGATACCTAAGGAACAAGCAACCCTCAAAGGGATGTCAGTTGTAGTTTAATCCTCTCTTCACTCTGTCTGCCCTACTTTTCTCCTTCTTTACTGATCCATTTCTTTAGCTGTGATACATTGTCAATGTAGGATAATAACTTCCTGTATTGGACATCTGTGATAGTTCACCAGCCAGCTAAGAAAGAACTGAAAATTGATAATGAGATGTTGTCTCTTCAGAGCCCTAAACTTTCTGACTGCTCCTAGGACATATTTGTATTTCATTTAGAATGGACTTACATTCTTTGTGACAAAATTTGTTTGAATGTTCAGTTTTCCAAGTCTCTCAGTGTTAAGAGAAATTGTTTCTACAGAGGTTCATGGGGCTGTATATTTGATAAGCAGTGTAAAAACAAGAAAAAAAACTTAAAAAGGTGCTTTGTGAAAAGCTGTATTTTATATGTCTTCACTTTTAAATATTGACTATCGTCATAATTAGCATTCCTGCTGGGATTTAGGTGCTTTACTGCCGGTGAGATAATTCTGCTTTGATTAAGAAAGTTGTCAGAAATGATCTGATGTTTGTAGGCATCAAAGGGTTCTCTGGTACATAAAAATATGCCCTTGACTGTGTCTATTAACTACATAATATTAATAGATCAGGACTCAGCAGCTGTGAATTATCTTATAGCTGTCCTTGGCTTCCTAGTTTTTGCTGGTAAAATCTGTGTGAAATGAAGATGATTTAGGTTTGAGGGAAGAATAAAATGACAATGGGCAATATTGTAAAAGACAAGTAAACAACATTGCTGAGCAAAACAGGGTATTCTGCTTTTGCAGGGAAGTAAATGTTGTTCCATATAGTGCTGCACTGAGAGGGCTTTAGTTGACATTCTGCCAAATGTAGATTATATAGAAACTAGATGTTTCTTTTTATACACAAGCCAAGTTGTCTTTAATATGTGCTAAGAGAATTGGTACATGAACTACTTTGATTTTTCAGTGCCATGAAGTTGTCTATTTTCCATGACTGAGAAAGGATCGCCAACAAAAACCAGTGCTGGGATTATTTTTCTGACTTTAGCAGCTTATCAGCAACATTCCCCCTCACACATTTGGAATATATAGAGATGATTGTTGTTTGTATATGTTGGTTTCCACGTATTATTTTTGTTGTTGTTGTGGGGTTTGCTGGTTTGTTTTTGTTTTTGTTTTGTTTTGGGGTTTTTTTGTCCATAGTTGTGATTAACCAGTTTCTAAATTAGGCCAAAATAGTGCTCAGTTAACTAGAAGAAGAAATTGCATGCCAAATTTTATAAGTAATGTGAAATGCAGCTAAAATGGCAACTAACTGTTGACCAGCAATGGCTGTTTGATAAACTGCAGCCAAAGTCATCTTGTGATCTCGAGCATGTCCAGAGAAGAGCAATGAAGCTCTTGAAGGGCCTGGAAAATAAGTCTTACAAGGAGTGGCTGAGGGAGCTGGGGTTCCTTAGCCTGGAGAAGAGAAGGCTGAGGGGAGGCCTTATTGCTCTCTATAACTACCTGAAAGGAGGTTGTAGAGAGGAGGGAGCTGACCTCTTCTCCCAAGCGACAGGGGACAGGACAAGAAGGAATGGCCTCAAGCTCCACCAGGGGAGGTTCAGACTACATAGCACAAAGAAATTTTTCACAGAAAGGGTTATTGGGCACTGGAATAGAATCATAGAATCATAGAATCACCAGGTTGGAAAAGACCCACTGGATCATCGAGTCCAACCATAGGCTGCCCAGAGAGGTAGTTGAGTCACCATCCCTGGAGCTATTGAAGAGACGTGTAGACAAGGTGCTCAGGGACATGGTTTAGTGGCAGATAGGAATGATTTGGCTCCATGATTCTGGAGGTCTTTTGCAACCTGGTGATTCTGTGATTCTATGAAATGAGTAGTATAGCTGGATACCAGAAACTGAGTAAGAATTGGCAATAAATTATTTTAAATATTCCACTATTCAGGTTTCCACTAGACTTTAATTAAAGGAATTGTACTGAGCCCTTCACAGAGAATGGTTTTTACCCAACTGTCTTTTCTGTGGCTGGGGTGCTTTGCCTATAAATATGTGGCATTGACCAACCTTTGAGTAAACCCACTGGCTTACCATTTCACTAGCTGTGATATGGCAATTCCTACACTATTATCTTGTTCTCTTACAGCTGGTCAATCCATGAGGCTGGAGTCACAATGATGAGGTTTACTGGAGAAATCTATGGTCTTATCAAGTTTTATGGGTTATTGCAACATCTTCAGCCTTTTGACCTACAAAGGCAAGGTTGTATAAAAAATACAGGGAAAGTTAACTACAAGCGCGAAAGAAGACAGGAAAGGGACCCCACCTTTCTCCCTGCCCACCCAACCCCCCCACCTCCAAAAGTTACCCTATTGGCATAGATCCAGAGTTTATTGAAAAATAGAGTTAAGGCTCTGAAGTAAAAAGTACACAAAAGGTTGTAAAGTTAATAGATATAACAAACAACATGAATAAAGCCTTTGGTTTGACTAGACTATCGGAGTTAGCAGAATCATTAAGCCATGTTATTTTCAGCCACCTTTAAAAGCTTCTCCGCTTTGTTTCCATCATCTGTTCCCTGAAAACAAGTGTTCTCATTTTAGTCCCTTAGTCACTAGTAATTTTTCTGTTTTATGTTTAGAAATTTGCACACATTTTTCAGCTGGCTGCATAACTGCAAAAATACATTGTCTGCTTAGTCTTCAATGAGTCATGAAGCACAGCTAAAAGCTTAGCTCTAGAAATACCTATCTTGATTTCAGAAACTTACCATTCATTATTTTGCAAGCACAAAATCTGTAAGGCTGTAATCATAGTTTTTATCTTGTAAATTTGCCCCAGCATCCTTAAAAAGGTCTAAAGATTACAGCTGAAGAACAGGATGCTGATGATCAGAGTAATGAGCAGCACTATGAGATTTAAGCTTTCTGTTAAGGTGCTAGAATCTGTTACAGAAAGTGTACTAATTATGCACTTAATTTTTTTGTATTAAGTATGAATTGACTGTTTCACTTCCAAAATTTCCAGTTTAAGGTAGGGACTGTTGACTGTCTCCTGCTTTCTCCTGTGCATTAGGCATAGTGTAACATGGAATAACTGCAAAACCATGTGAAAGGCATAACAGTGTTTCAACACATGCTGATAGGCTTTAAAAAAAAATAATGTTAACACTGGAAATCTAGTAGGGGCTGCTACTATATACATTTTTCATCTATCAACACTACCAGTCAAGCAGAAAATTTTGGTGTGCATTGAATGTGAAGTCTATAAAAACTGAATTCAAAAGATTATGTCTAGAGTTAGCTTTGATATTGATCCATACAAGTAGTAGTGATTTGTAAGTATTTACAGTGTTTTAAATAATGAGTATATGCAACTTTCTAACAAGGTATATTGAAAACATGCTCCCCTTCCTACTCCCCACAAAGAAAAAACTAAGGACTTGAAAGACATAGAAACTTTTAGTTCTTTAGGTGAATTCAATAAGAATGAGCAAAGTTGTGAGAGGTACGTGAATATAGAAAGAAGAGATAAAGAGATCTACAAATGTAAAGAAAATTGGGCCCCTAAATTCCATTGATTTTCCAGGCAGGTTTAGCACATAGATCACTTTCTGGTTTTAATATTTAGTGGAGGAAGTGTCAGTGTTTTTTCTTTATAAATTACATGGAAAACATAAGGTAAGAATAACATGAACTGTTTCTGTTGAAACAAAACTACATTGACATGCAGGTAGCTATAAAGGTAAATCAGTATACTGCTTTCAACAAGTTAGGAAACACTTTAAAAAGCAGCTGTTTTCTGAATACCACTGTCTAGTTCAAACTGAAGGTATATGACGTACTTTCTGCTGTGGATAGTGCTGGTAAAGTAAGATTGTGTAAACAAATTTGTGTTTGCTGCTAGAGAGACCCTCAGGCCAGAGAGTTCGTAAATGTCTTGAGTTTTTTATGTCCATATTTGAATTATTTTTGTCCCCAGAGGGATTATATTGTTCCTTTTCAGTATATATGTTTGAAAGTATAGAATATGCTTCTAGAATATAGAATTGAGCATCAAGCTTTTTTTTTGTCCGACAGATTGTTCAGCTACAAAATGAGGCTCACCAATTTATTTAAATATTTATATGAAAGAAGAGATCCTGTCAAATATAACAGGAAAAATCCAGACTATATAATTAGCCTTTTTTAACAGATATTCTTATAAAAAGAAGGATTTTTGTCATTAAAATTGTCAGTTTCTTTATTGGTGGCTCAGCACTATCAATAAAATTGCTGGAAGTGTCCAGAAACTCAGTTTAATAGCACAATATTGTCTGGATTGGGGGAGGGGAGAGGGGTTTTGGATAATTAAATGTGTAAAGGTACTTGCAGATGTAGTTACAAGACTCAAGGAACTCAAGGACTTCAGTTTTCTTACAGAGTTTGTTCCCATGAAAAGGATTCTTTCACATATGTGAGAAAACTGAACTTAAGGCACAGCTTGCATTTGATGCCAAATGGAACTTAAACTCTGTCCAAAAAAGGTATGTTAAATCTGTTGCAGTAATGGCACTCTGTGTCACAGCTATTTCCTTGGCCTCCAATTCCAGGACCAGATATTTATGGTTAATGGAAAGAGGCATCACAACATAAAGGGAGAGGCCACCAAGAAACATTTTACAAGGTGCTATGACAGTAAAAATCTGGTGGCTGTGGCAGAAGCATTAAGACTGTGGTGGCACACAGTTGTTGTGGTCTTACTTAGAAGCAGAGTGCATTGTCATATTTCACAACTTGATCCCAACTGCTGGTGGAAAAATGTCCTTTGGTTTTAGTAGCTTTGGGGGCGTTTCTTGGCACTGTAGTATGCTAGGCAGGCATCAAGTAATCATGAGCCTGACTGAAAAAAAGCATAAGCATTGCTCTCGTTTTGGAACAGTGGGATGTACATGGAGATTTTGCAGTTCCTTAATTCCAGAGGCTTATCACTTCAGAAAAATAGCTTTTATGTTGAAGATACCAGTCACTGCAGATTGGGCATGATAGAGAGTAAGGCAATATGTCCTGAATAGCATGTAATTCTTCAGCCGATGGATGTAGCTCTAGGGGTATTAGCATGGTACAAGCTACTGTTTTATGTCACTTTCCATGGTGCTTCACAATGCACAGCATTAGAATACGAATTTGTCAGGCAAAATTTTACATAAATTGAGAAAATCAGTGGCAACTCAAAATATTTCAGTTACTGTGAATATAAAGATTTTTATAACAACAAGGAATGTGTGTTGTGCCATGAAAGATACAAGAGAGAACTTCAAGTCTAAATAAAGATGGGGAGAAGCGCTATACTCTGAGGAATCACGTGTCCCGAATGCTTTCCTTATGTTCTTTCACTCATTAAGAATCAAGCGTGAAACCTTTTTTTCCCCTGGTTTTTGATGAAGAATATTAAATTACAGTTGTCTTGCCTCTCAGACTTGTGAATTACTTTGCAAATTCAGCACCTGATCGTGCACACTGCTGAGCTTGTTGTCAAATTCCACAGTATACACTGGCATCTATTCCAAGTTCATCATGTAGAGGTACTGACACTACTCAGTATAATGAGCTGTAAGGACAATATTCAGAATTTTCACCTTGAAGCAAAATATTGGAAAAGGTATTGAGTGATTTTTTTGTCTGCTATAGGCAATTTTAATCTGTTCTTACTTTTGTGAATATTGTATTTGTCCAACTGTGCTAGTACTAGATGACTGTTGAAGGAAGGTGAGTTTATATATATTCAGGCTGAGAGTGTTTGGGTTGTTCAGCTTGGAGAAGACACTGAGGAGAGCTTATAGCAAACTTCCAGTACCTGAAAGGGGCTACAAGAAAGCTGGGGAGGGACTTTATAAGGGCATGTATTGAAAAGACTAGGGGGAATGGCTATAAATTGGGGAGAGGCATATTTAGACCGGGCATAAGGAGGAAATTCTTCAAAATGAGGATGGTGAGTCAGTGTCACAGGTTACACAGGGAAGCTGTGGATGCCCCCTCCCTGGAAGTGTTCAAGGTCAGGTTAGATGGTGCCTTGAGCAGCCTGATCCCATGGGAGCTCTCCCTGCCCATGGCAGGCAGGTTGGAACTGAATGATCGTCAAGTTCCCTTCCAACAAAAGCACTTCTGTCATTCTATATTATTATCAATTCACTGACTCCAATGTGAAAATACTGATAGATCTTTTGCTTTTAGTACATTAGAATCTCATTATTTTCCAAAGTGACATTAATACGTAACCTTCTCTACAAAGCAAGACTTTGATAGTTCATATCTATTTTTCTGCATTTCTTCTGAGCATTCCTACTTTTCTTTCTATAATAAATTCAAGAAATACTTTGCATATATCTCAGTCCTTGTTTGTTTTTTTTTCTCTTGACTTTATTTAGGCATACTTTTTCAGAGCTAAGAAAGAGGTTGCTGAATTTGAGACATGAGGTAGGAAATCATAAGAATAAAGGAAACTTAATTCCAAGGAAGTAAACTTTGCAAGTGCCAAGATTTTTATTCAAATATACAATCAAGTGATATAATGAGTAAGTGAAGGTCAATATCACTCATCAAATTAATGAGTTACCCTGTTAAGTAGAAAAAGAAGGCTAATTTATTAAATCAGATTTATTTCACATCAATTAAAATTAATTCTTGGAGCAGAAATTTCATCTGTATAACCAAGTTAAGCAAGAGTATGTCAGGAAATGTGTCAAAATCTTCAGATGGGAGGTGAATAGCGATTCAAAGACAGAATGAAATCATTTAAGGCATAAGTGCTTGTTGTTGTTCAAAATGACACTCCCCTGTCCTTTCTCCATAGTCTTAGAGTCGCTCTCTAGACAACCAGCATCACCATGATTGGTGCCAAGCCCTTCCCACATGCAGGTGATGCCGAGTTTCAAGAGAATGACTGCAAGACTGCAGAGACAGGACAAGGCAATGTGAAAAGATGTGGTTTTGACAACAATAGACACTGTTTTATTCCTTATTCCTAGAGTAACATGTTTCTACATCTACAGCACCACAGGCTGCCCAAGATTGCTGCTGTTTGCAGCTGGACCTGTTTCAAAGTCCATCACCTTGTTGAGCAGCCGGGCGGTTTGGTGGGCAGTAGCAAGTTGGGCAGTGTCGGAAGACACGAGCTGGATGGTGCAGTGGCTATAGCATGGGAGCAGCAGGAGGTGCTTGTGGTGCATCCCTTGCAAGGTCTGAAGGGCAGAATGGAAGGCTGCCAGTCCTGGGGAGCTGTCCGGGTTCTGGACTGGACCACCAGTCTGGGTGAGGAGGGGGCCCAATGAACAGTGGGGCAGGAGGTGTGCTGTGCTGGTGTGAAGGTGGGGATGGAGTTGGAGCTGCCTCCTGTACATTCTCAGGGCCATGGCTGCGGCACTGTTTGACTGGGGCTAGACCGGCACTGGTGTTTGCAGTTTCTCAGTGAAATGGAGCCCTGGTCTGTCAACATGTCCTTACAGTATGAGGAGAGGTCCAACTCCCTTGCTATCTTTTTGATTCTTCTCTTAATTTAAGATAGCAGAGGGAAATTACCACTCACAGTTTATGTGAAGGTGTTGTATAGAGTTTGGAATTCACAGAATCACAGAATCACAGAACAACCAGGTTGGAAGGGACCCATCGGATCTTCTAGTCCAACCATTCCTATCCAACACTAAACCAAGTCCCTCAAGACCTCATCCACCCGTGCCTTAAACACCTCCAGGGAAGGCGACTCAACCACCTCCCTGGGCAGCCTATTCCAATGCCCAATGACCCTTTCTGTAAAAAAACTTTTTCCAGATGTCAAGCCTAAATCTCCCCTGGCAGAGCTTGAGGCCATTCCCTCTTGTCCTGTCCCCTCTCACTTGGGAGAAGAAGCCAACTCCCTCCTCTCTACAACCTTCTTTCAGGTACTTGTAGAGAGCAATGAGGTCTCCTCTCAGCCTCCTCTTCTCCAGGCTAAACAAGCCCAGCTCTCTCAGGCGCTCCTCATAGGTTCTGTTCTCCAGCCCCTTCACCAGCCTCGTCGCTCTACTCTGGACTTGCTCCAGAGCCTCAACATCCTTCTTGTGGTGAGGGGCCCAGAACTGGACACAGGATTCAAGGAACAGACTCACCAGTGCTGAGTACAGAGGGAGAATCACCTCCCTGGACCTGCTGGTCACACCGTTTCTGATCCAAGACAGGATGCCATTGGCCTTCTTGGCCACCTGGGCACACTGCTGGCTCATGTTCAGTCGGCTGTTGACCAACAGCAGATTCAAATCTGCAAGAACAAGTGGGACCTCAGGAACATAGAAGCAGATGAAGTGATAATATGGGAATCTTGAGCTCTTCCTGTTGTTGAGACCTAGGATATTGGTATCCAAAAGGAAGTCATTTAGAGGTGACAATGTGGTATGTATTTTTATCAAGCAACAACATTAGGATAAGAAAGTGGACGGCATTTTCTTTGAACAAATTCAGAACTCCTTCAGATCATAGAACTTTGTTCTTATTTGATACTTCTGTCATCTTCTGGAAGAGCAGTACAGTAGGAGGCAATCTACAGAGGTTTCTGGCGACTGCCAGGGATAACTTCAATATAGGCGCTAGATGTGGTGCTCGAAACTGGATATGAGGAGGCATAAACTAGAAACAATGTCAGGTAATCTCACTATTCCAAATTTCAGTCTTCTGCCTCGTGTAAATACTGTAGGAAAAGTTTAAGGTTGTAAAATTTGTTGTTCATCATTATCTTATTTGAATACCTCATAAATGATTCTATTATTAGGCAAATTATTTTCTTTGTTCTTACAGAGCTTTGATGTTTGACTGAAATCCAGGATAAAGTTATAAACTTTACTCCTTTTATTTTAGTTCACAAAAAAACTCTAACAAATTATTCCTCAAATTTTTCTTTTCTTTTTATGCTCTCTCAATCATCAAGTGTCAAATCCTTCTAAAATTTGGCTTATGTTTCAATAGCTCAAGTTGATACATGTTAATGTTTTTTTGTTTTTGTTTTTTTTAAATGGATTCATAGACTCTTAGCATTGCTTGGTTGGAAGGGAACTTAAAAATTATTCAGTTCCAACCCCCCTCCCACCAGACCAGGCTTCTCAAGGCCCTATCCAACCTGATTTTGAACAACTCCAAGAATGGGACATCCACAGCTTCCCTGGGCAACTAGTGCCAGTGCCTCCACACCCTCATCGTGAAGAATTTCTCACTAATGTCTAATCTAAATCATCCCCCTTGCAATTTAAAGCCATTCCACCTTGTCCTTTCACTACATACCCTGTAAAAAGTCATTTTTGTTAAATTTGGTTTGTAAAATCTTTGGCAAATATCTTTTTTCTACTAAGAAGGAAAAAGAGGTTATATAAAATAGTAATAATAAGTAAAAGTAAAAAAACCTAGTGTCCTGATAAATATTTTCTGGCTTTTGTGACTCTGATTTTGTGATGTCTAGTTAACATTGCCAAATCAAAAGCTAAAACTGTGATTCTTCTAAAGGCAGGATTAACAACAGCTAATTTTAACTCTTTCATTCTTTTAAAAAAACTGTATTTAAATCTATTTCTAACTATAATACTTGTAATTATCATGTAACACTTTTCATTCTTAAGCCACGTGGTTTTCCCTCTTTAAGACCTTTTTATAACAAGACTCAGTTTTTACAGAGTCATAGGATTCACTTTTTACAGAAGTAGTGATTTAGATAGTAGATGTTTGTGTTTCAGAAGGCCTTACTGATTCTTATTTCATGGGCTTATGTAATAAGGAAAATCCCTCCATCATCAGTGGAAATAGTATCCATGCAGCTGGAAGTAGAGAAGGACTAGCTGTCTGTTATGAGTGAATTTTGTTAATATAAAAGCAAATCGGGAGAGCACAAAAGTTGTGGAAAAGCTGCCTTACAGTTGCATGAATGACTCTGGACAATTTCTCTTGAGCTGCTGTAGCATTTCCTTATCTAAGCTCAGCAAATGGAAATGTTCTTGAAGATTGTAAGGGAGATGTACTTATTCCAGCATACAAGAAAAATAATGAGCTTTATTCAAGATGAGAAGGATGTAATCTTTATAAGGATAGAACAGTCATCTCTATGGGGATAGAGCCTTGGGTTGTGCATGTATAGTGAACCAGGAGACAATATTAACTTTAACTCTACAGCATTTTTCATAAAATTTCAAAATAATGTTTATTTTCACAGTTTTCTGTGTGAGGTAAATGTTGTGTTAACGTGGCTTACGGAGAGGCAAACTGAAGCATAAAAAAGTATTTTTCTCCTCACTTAGGTTTTTATTTGCCTGGGGCTCTGCCAAATAAGAGGATTTCTATCTTGAACACTCCTTTTGTGGTTGTCACTGTTTGTTCATCTGCTGACTAAATTTCATTCAGACAGAAATTATTTAGGTACAATCTGCAGCCTAGCTGTTTGAGGTGGTGTATTTTTTTTTCCTTTTGGAGGAGGACTGCATATATTTGGTTGGTCTGAACATGCAAAAAAAAAAAAAAATCTTCTCAGCTGTTTTAAACTCAGCAATCTTGACTGACAGTATAGGAAAAAACCCACTCAGAACAAGTATTTTGACCTGTACCCTGAACAACTTCAATAAAGAGTGTCAAAACTGCAAAGAGATTAATTTCTGTCCAAGGAGCCATACGAACCTAAGAGTCTTACAGAGCCAATGGAGGCAGAGGAGAAGAGAGGATGACTCAGGGCACCTGAAGTTAAATCCTGCTCTGAAACCCCGAGACCTTCCTCGTTTAAAACTAGCATTTCAATATTCTCCTCACTTTTTAAGTTATAATTTAAAGAACAAGGGATGGAGTGTGAATTTGGGGTTTTTAATTATTATAGTTTAATTTTTGAAATGGTCTTCCTCATGAACTTTGAGTTCTCATTAATTTATATGGAATAAAAACCCTTGCTGAATTCCATTCCCTGGTTGGTGTCTAAAATGTATCAGATTAGTTAGTCCCATGTGGGTGAATTAATTTTTGATGCCGCTGATAAAAGTACTACTACTTTTATTATTGATATAGCTTTAACTTTTTTCTGCTGTCTTTTTTCCGTAATATAGTCTGTCATTATTATAATAATTTTGTATACAGCGCTGTGTTTTTGCTCCAAGGAGCATAAAGTCATTAGGGAATAGTCAATATTTATTAGTAGTTTACCATAGACTTCAGGCAAATCGTTGGCCTAAAAAGTTGAATTCTTCTGGGATATAGTCCTATCTTGAAATGAACATATTATTTTGAAAATTAGAATAAAGAATAAAATAATTTCTCCCATGTTGATGCGATCCTCCATATGATATCAATAAATATTTTGTTACTAGCAAAACAGAAGGCATAATATGTGCTTTCATATTCAAAATGGATGCAGTACAGTAATTTTTAGAAGTAGAATATATTTTCTTAACAGAGATAAAAGATAGGAATCTGTGCACTGCCTACAATTTATGTATTAAAGAAAAAAAAATTATTTTTCTGCTTTATTAAAAACGGAAAACTCTTCAAAGCCCTTGTATCCAGTATAAAATACATTTCAAAAGAAATCTCACAGTATTTCACAATTCTGTGCTTCTGCTTGTTGCTAGAAAAACAGCTGTGGGAAGCACATTTACTAACACAGGTGAAACAGTACCAGTAACTTGTATTCATAGAATCATAGAATCATAGAACAACCAGGTTGGAAGAGACCCATCGGATCATTGAGTCCAACCATATCAGTGCCATTCGTTCATAATATCAGAGCTCTGTAATATCCCGAGCAAGGTCTGTCTCACAGAAGTATTTGTCAGGAGTGGCTAATCAATGAAGTAGACAGGGAAGAACCCTGTCTTTCCTGTGCTCAGGATTGGGGAGAGTCAGAAAATCAAAGAACAGAGACAAAAAAAAAAAAAATCAAACAACAGAGGCAGAAGAAAAGCGAGCACTGTTAAGGTTCCGTAGCAGCCTAGGAGCTCAGGCCAAGTATTACAAACATCATTTTGCAGCAGACAAAGGGTGACTGTTAGCAATCAACAAAAGAGCTGGACTTTAGAATTGCTGTATTTAACAGCAGGAGGTAGACCAGGTCATTTTTTGTTCTTGCTGGGCTAAGAGTCTTTCAGGATGCATGTCATGATCAGGGAATTTCAAAGGAAAAATGTCTCTTGGAAGGGACACGGACCAAGCGATTCGAAGTTGAAAAAACATTGGCAGAAAACAGATAATGAATATAATAAAACAATCATGCAGGTTTTATTTGTTAGCAGTGAGCATTTCAAGGCAGTGCTGCTTGCATATCACTGGAGCACTAGTATACACTGAATCACAATGGCAGAAAAAATATTCACTATAGGATCTCACACAGCAAATTTCTGCATGGCAGGACGTTCATTTCATAGAATCATAGAATCATCATGTTGGAAAAGACCCATTGGATCATCGAGTCCAACCATTCCCATCAACCACTTAACCGTGTCCCTCAGCGCTTAGTCCCCCCGTCCCTTACACCCCTCCAGGGAAGGTGACTCAACCCCCTCCCTAGGCAGCCTGATCCAGTGCCCAATGACCCTTTCTGTGAAATTTTTTTTCCTGATGTCAAACCTGAACCTCCTCTGGCAGAGCTTGCGGCCATTCCCTCTTGTCCTCTCCCCTGTCACTTGGGAGAAAAGCCCAGCTCCCTCCACTACATAACCTCCTTTCAGGGAGTTGGAGAGAGCAATGAGGTCTCCCCTCAGCCTTCTTTTCTCCAGGCTAAACAACCCCAGCTCTCCAAGACGCTCCTCTTGTTCTCTAGCCCCTTTCCCAGCACTGTTCTCTTCTCTGGACTCGCTCCAGAGCCTCAACATCCTTCTTGTGGTGAGGGGCCCAGAACTGAACACAGGATTCAAGGAGGGGTTGCACCATTGCCGAGTCCAGAGGAAAAAGAACCTCCCTGGACCTGCTGGCCATGCCGTTTCTGTTCCAAACCAGGATGCCACTGGCCTTCTTGGCCGCCTGGGCCACTGCTGGCTCATATTCAACCAACACCCCCAGGTCCTTCTCCTCCAGGTAGCTTCCTAGACTGACTTCTCCTAGTCTGGAGCTGCCCAGGGTTGTTGTGCCCCAAGTGCAGGATGTGGGAGCTGCCCTTGTCCTCACCCTGTTACAGCCACCATGAGGTGCCCAGAGCCACAGGCAGCACCTCCAACACTTCCTGGTGCCCCACAGCCCCTCAGAGCTGGCCAGCAGTCCCCCTCCAAGAGCCCCAGCTGTACTTTTATTTGTTACCTTTTACCAGCAAAGACATGTCAAAGAACAAGATATCTAAGACTGAATTAGGGAATTTAATCATCACTCATATGCAATCATTTGAAGGAGCAAAATATTAATCAAGACAGGGGAGAATATAATGATTTTACAGAAATTTGGCTTTGTCCTCCATCACTTCACGGACTGCAGTAATGGGACCAGGACAATTTATATGACTAAAGTATTTAGTTATCTCATTGCTATTGAAGTGGTATAGATCAGGTGCAGGAATACCTTAATTCCTTTTCCTCTGTCATTTCTGCTAAGGAGAGATCACAACAGCTACAAAGAACTGCCAGATCACAGTGAGCTTGTGTCTAAGTGCTGTAATTGCTCTTCAGTTACAGAAAGTAAAACTTTACTACTCCTAATATGGCAATCATTAAAAACTTGAATAAGAATCTGCTAATCAGGGCTCAATTGCTCATTGGAGACACTGTAGAAGTAGCGTCTGCTATCCATTAGCTATACACTTGCTAGTTCTTGCCAGTGATATGACCTGAGTTGTTAGGAAAACCCCAGTGCTGCAATGCATAAACATGCAATGAAAAATTTTCATTCTGGTACTTGAAAAGCATGTGTGAGGAAAGGGAAATCTCTATACTCTCTTCCTTGTCTTTTGTATACCACTGTTGTTATTTTGTATGCAAGGGGTTTGTATGCTGGGGTGCAGTGATCCATTGCCTTGCCTCAACTTTCTGTCTAGAAAACAAGAAAACACCTCATGGAGAGGAAGCCGCTCAATGCTTTGAATACAGATGATGCACACAGAATATTTAAATCCCATCCAAGTTTTGTTTAAGATTCCATTAGGATGCAATTGTGAATGAGCTTCTTTCTGCATATGTAATTAGAAAGCAGAACAGATGGAAAAGGCAGAGTTTGAAGTGATGTGTTCATTAAAATAACCGAAGCTGCAAAGTGTTTGTTCCCTGACAGAGGATTCAGGATGTAAGTCTCCTCAGCCTTATTACTTTTTTCCCCTGTTTTGAACTTGACAACTGTGAATGACAATGATGAGATCTTTTTTGTATAATTTTTATTGTTAGATATCACCACTGTTCCTTAGGGCAGATTGATCATTCATTCCTTCATATGTGGTTTGTGCTTAGATGAGATATACTAGGAATCAGTGAGTATAAAGAAGCAGATACTATGTCAAGGGATCTATTTTAATTGCATTTACTGTAAGAAAGATCCATTGGGATTTAAAAAAATAGTATAGTGATTGTAATGTTCTTTAAAAAAAATCTGTGTGGACTGTATCCAGATAACTTCTGTTATCCCTTGTGTTATTTCTACTCTTAACTTTCAGATTTTTAGATTAAAATGAAATACTATTAAGGAATATAATTAGGTCCCCCTCCGCTGGTCTATTTTTTAGTAAAGCAGAAGTCTTCTAAAATTAGTCTATCAATGTCCAAAAAATATCTGCTGAAGTGAATAATGGCTAAACCTTATTGCCCCTTACCCCACTTCACTTCTCCACCACCAACAAAAAAAAAAAAAAAAAAAAAAAGAAAGGCATTGCATCACCTAAAGAATCAGTAGAAATGTTGCCAGTGACTAGTAGTGGACACTGTACAGGCTGGTGGGCTACTTTGGCTTTTCAGAGGTCAGGATTAATGCTGATACTGACTTCTCTGTAGACCAGCAACTTTTCAGCTGCTATGGTGGAAGGCTAATGTGGGAACTGTATATTGAATATTTCCTATCTTCCGATACCTCTACAAAATGAATTTGAATTCTAGTGAAGTTAGAGATTCGAGGCTTACTGGAGCCCAGTTCTTGTTGCACCTATAGAAAGCTGCTACTGAAACTCACAGAGAGTTAGGCCAAAGGCTGTGTCTAATTTGTGAGCTTTTAGTGACTATGCTGTGATCCGAAGTAAATTCTAATGATGAATTCTGGGGAAGAAAAACAAAAATTAGTTGTTCTTGCCCTCCTTCTTCTTCTCTGTGATATTTAACTTTTTACCAAAGAAACAGAGGTAATTTAAAAAAGTCTATAATTATGCTGCTATTTTCTCAGTAGTCACTGTCTTCTAAGTGTAAACCTCTGCTTCTTCTGGTGCGGAACATTCATTGTTTGCCCACCATCAGCATCATGCATGACCTTATGTGTAATTATATCACACTTGTTATATGTTGGAAAGAAGAACTCTTCAAACATGCAAAATCAAATACCTGCCCTGAAGATAGAGAGTGGATTACAAGTCCAAACTTAGCTAGAACAGCAGATGGATGGAAGGAATATAAAAATGCATGCTGTTTGTGATACAGAAAAAAAAAATCATTTATATATGTGAATATATAAAAAAGGTTTAATTAGAAGTGGAGTCCTACAGAAGGACTTGAGTCTCTTTTCAGAGGACTCTACCTAACAAAGGGTAAAAGCAATCCTTGCTCAGAGCAACTTAAGTGGAAAGTATTTAATCATCCAAGACTAGACCCACTCAATGTTAATGTCTTATTTGCTCTGTATAAAATTAAATGCTTTACTGTCTCTATACGGACAATCTTTATCTCCAGTGATAAAATTAAGAAGAAAAGGAAGACAAACCAAAATTGGAAACCACCACTGATGTCCTGATTGTGACTAACAGTGTGGGTAGATTTATGCAGTTTAGAAGTTTGGGTCTTTTATATTGTTTTCTAGGATACTGTACAAAATGACTGCCTATATTTTGTCTGAAGTTATGAATGATCTTAGAATTTCAAAGTTTTCTGTTTTGTTTTGATTTATCTTTAATATGGAGGAATGACAAGCAATGTCTTAGAAAACAGTAAGGTATCAAACAGCATTGACTTCATGCTATTGCAGTGACCTAGAAAGTGTTATTTCTCATTGAAAGTCTGAATTGTGTTTTTCCCATACAAATAAGCAGATTCGAAGTATAAGAATGTTTCAGATTGCTATTACATACTTATTAAAAAGACTTTTATTTCCTTTCTGAAAGGCTACAGACGTTTTCTATGATTAAAGTAATCCCTTGAATTATAACTACCTCAATCTTCTATTTATAGCTTTCATAGTTTATTTTTATAATTACATTTCTGATTAAGTATCCCCTGCTTCTTTTGCTCATGTCACCGAAACCTTTTACTACTGATTTGAAAAGAGCAGAAAACTAGACTTACTGTAGTACTGGTGTTCTTTATTTTGTGATTTGAAGTAGAGAATGATGAACAAGTATGACTAAAACAAGAATGGATTCTTCTAGTGAAAATTAATCTTTTCAGTTTCAGCTATGAATGAAGATGTAAGTGCTGAATTTTCAAAGGAAATGGAACAAACATGTTCAAAAATCGTCAGAATGATCCCTCATGTAGATCCATAAGCTCAGTAGCATTTGACAGTTCAGATTAAAATCTAAAATCTGTAAGCATGCCCCATCTTTGCTGCTTACTGATAAATTATCAGGGGAGAATGATAAAAAGGTGAGGATAACTCCTCATGTAGGCTTTCTTAGATTGCATTAAATGGGAGCTATCTCACTCAACTTTCAATAGGGAGCTGAGATGTATAATTAATTAAAAGGAAGAAATTATACATGAAATTTTGCAAAAATAGGCCTACATTGACTTGAATTCTTTATACTCCTAGGAAGGAATTAAGTGCTATCTTTTACATTTGTCTTTTAGAGATAGGCTATGTTTTCTATTGTTTTCAGTTCTACGGAATGAACCTGTAGAATAAAATCCAATAAAACCATAAAATCTATTTGTGTTTTCATAATTAAAAAACCTAGATCTTTGAACTTCAGCTCTCTTTGTAATGATGCTAATAGTGAAAAATCCTGCAAAGACTCATGTTTTACAAATTTCTTAGCATTCTGGATATAATTTCATGTGTCTTGCTTATCACTGGGTGCATTTTTCAGTAGTGGACTCACTCTGCGTTTGTTCAGCCTGCAGTAGGGGCAGTTCAAATGACTTGTGTAGGTTGTTTTTCAAGTAAAGCTTTATGAAATCTTTCATAGCCACCTTTTACCACAAAAATGCTCTGCCTGGCTTTTCTGATTGAGACTCTTAGGCTTTTCTGAACAGGAAAGTTTCTTGGATGCACTGAGATATGAGTCACATGCTTGATGTTGACTTTATTGTTGCTGACCTCATGGTAGTTCACTGGTATCTGCTGTAAAATGGTCTCATACAGGTATTCTTGCTCAAGTTGAAATTAGTTGCCCTGTTTTTGGTTTGGAGTGTGATACAATATAAATAAATGTATTCTGTGATTCTCTTGGTTAACATCACAGAGTCAATTATTTTGGCCCCTGAGTGGGTGAAGAGGTTTATTGCATCAAATTCTGGAACATCATAAAAGTAAAAATAAGAAGCACATATTACCTTCAATTGTTTTTATTGGACCTCTACTAGTAAAGAACTCCATAAATGTTCCTTACCTGTTTAATGAAAGTAAATTATGCTATAAACATATGTTTAATATATTTTAAATACACGGTGGTTCTAACATCTTTCTAATAATTTGTTACTCATGTTGATTTCATAGTATTTGGCATTTGGCTTTAGAAGGCAGTACATGAAGTGAAACAGGATATCATATAAAAAAGCATGTATATAATTCCTATTTTTCTCCCACAATAAAAAGTGCAAATAATGTATGTAATCAAATTCAGAATATAGCCTATAACCTTTAAAAATAAAGAATTTACATGAAGGTGTGGAAAAGAATACCATGAATAGTATTTATTCAACAAATATAATATACTATTTCAGTTTTGGTACAAGGCATTGGTCACTGAAAACTACTAACATGCTATCATTTTCCTTACTCCTTAAAGATAATTCATTATTCTTTCATAATGTATTTGCCATAAAAGAAAGTGTATTTTGAAAATTATGCCATATTGTTGTAATCAGATTTGTTTTCCAACTTTGCTAGTCCTTTTTAAAAGGGAAAACATGTTCAATATTCTGTTTGTCAGTAACTCCACTGTTCCCCGTCCAGTATCAATCAAAATTCTTTCTATTGAAGAAACTGATTTTATTCAGGACTTCGGGATGTTGGTCAATAGCCTGCTAAATATGAGCCAACAATGTGCCAAGGTAGCCAAGACAAGGTCAACAGCATCTTGGCCTGTGTCAGAAACTGTGTCCAGCAAGACTAGAGAATTGATCATCCCCTTGTACTCAGTACTTTTGGGGCCACACATTGAATACTAGGAGAGATATTGAGCTGCTGGAGCATGTGCAAAGAAGGGCAGCAAAGCTGTTGAAGGGTTTTGGGCATGAGTCTTGCGAGGAGCAGTTGAAGGAAGTGGGCTTGTCTAGTCTGGAGATGAAGAAGTTGAGAGGCAAGATGCGTGTTGATCTCTTCTCCCAAGTAACAAGTGATAGAACAAGAGGAAATATCCTAAAGTTGTGCCAGGGGAGGTTTAAACTAATTATTAGATATTAGGTATTCAATATTAGATACAAGATATTATTACTTCACTGAAAAGGTTGTCAAGCATTGGAAGAAGCTGCCTAGGCAAGTGGTTGAGTCACCATCACTGGAGGTATTTAAAAGGGGCATAGGTGTGACTCTTAGGGATGCAGTTCAGTGATGGGTGGGCTTGGCAGTGTCACATTTATGGTTGGACTCAATGATCTAATGATCTGAAAGGCCTTTTACAACATAAGTGATTCTGTGATTCTGTGAAAATACTTAGCGATATGGTGAGATGTAGGCACATGCGTATTTCTGGGGATGTTAGGTTTCTATACCTGTTTAGAATGAATGGAGACAAAAGTATACTTAAATTCAAGGCCTTTGCAAGGATCTGACAATGGGGAAATTGTTATATAATGCAACTTTTGATAACTTATTTAGAGTGTTCATCTGAAAGAAGAAAGAATTTTATTAATCCTTGCATCAATAGAAGTTATATATTAGAAACAAAATGACCAAATTAACCAGGTCCCCCAAATCACACAGCTTGATGAATCAAAGGGGAAAAGGAACTTTTCACTGAACCTCACAGGCTGCATCTGGTGAATGGCTGACATTTGCCCTGCTGCACAGATTGATGACCATTCCTTTCCCATGGTGGTCTGCTAAGCAGCACATTTAGCGATAATCCAACCTGTTTCTCCTACATCCTTTGTCTATTTATTTATTTTGTTGCTTGGAAAACCCCAAAGGCAAATGTGAAACTGAGATAGACAATTAGATCAAGAAAGCAATAGGATAATATCATTTGCTGCTGTCTGTGATATTGACTATAAGTGTTGTCTTTCACTTATTAGAAAGGGTAATAGGGCAAGCTGTCTTGCGGTACTCATGTTTTCATCTCCTGGCCTAGGTGTGACTATTGTGTCACCTCTAACTTGTGTCCGGCATGACATGAAGAATGTTTTCCACCTCTTCTTTACATCAATAAAAAAGAAAAAGAATATTAGTGCTATTTTTTTTTTCAAACTTTGCAATGTAGATGAGGATCAAAGAAGCTCAAAGTCTTGTTGTAGTAATATGAGTGTAGTATTAATTTTCTATTAAATGTGCATAACTAAATCTCCTGTTTAAATGTAAATCTTCCACATGACAAAATATCCTGCATAAGTAAAAGGTCTAGAAAAGTAAGGTATATTTTAGCCTTTTTATAGCTCAGTGTCATTCTTTTGCAACAACTACATTCCTGAAGGACGTTTTATTTATGGATTTATCAGCTCTGTCTCTCATACTAGCTTTCAAATGCTCGCATTTGGACCTGACTTTTTCTGGACCCACCAAAGGACTCTTTTACAAAGGTGGTTTTTATAAAGGGGTAGCTTCTTTTTCTTTCCGTGCCATCAGTTTTAGATATGCCAGCTGGACAGGGTACGTTAGAATCGGGAGAGAAAGCAGTGTCTATGCTATTACAATGAACGTGTAGAGTTAATTGTTCCAATCTTTTGCATAGCAGTCATGAAGAAGCTGTATTCTAATTTTAAATAAACAGTTTTGAGTCTCTGCAAAAATACACTTAGTTTGAATTTCTGGATGTGTGAGAATTCTTTTTTTTCCTGCAAGTGTAAGGGTTTTTAATGATATTCCCTACTTATAGTAAGGGTTTTTAATGATATTCCCTATCTCTAAGAACCTCTATTTGTATTGCTAGGCATGATTACCCATAATGCAAGGAAAAAGTCTATTTTAAATTTAAAAATTTTAACAAATTAGGTGTAATTGGCATAATGCTACACCTTTGTTTACAATGAAAGGCAACCACTTATGACATCAAATGATCCCATTGACCTCACAACATTCAAATCTCCTGTGACCTGCAAATGTTAATACCTGTAAGGGCTGAATGAATTTTAGAACTGTGTAAGATTGAATCAATGCTGCCGTCTAATGATGGGAGTATATAAGACGCAGTGTAGCAAAGTTACTTGGCAAGCAGGCTAGGTTGTGACATCAGCTGAAGTTTATAAGTGAAATTAAAACCAACAAAAATTGGTCCATGGGCTAGACTACGTGATTTCATGGTATGCCAGGCCATTTATTTGGTTCAAACTTAAAAGAAAGGTACACATCCACACACCCATCTAATCTCTTTATTTTGCCAAGTTTTTGTTTTCTGTGTCTTAATGTCTGCTATAAAGAGAGTGATTCTCTACTTTTTCTCTATATTGATAGAATTATTTTGTTTCATGTGTTTCCTAATACTTATCATTATGGTAAATATTATAATATCTATCTTAGAATTTTTACAATTCTCTGAAGTATCTGACTTAATATTTTCTATTTTATATTTCAGAGGAATAAGAAATTGTGTTAATGTCTCAATGCTATGTTTCTCTATACATCATTAGCCTTCTTTACTTAGAAAACTGCAGTATAGTCTAGTGTCTGAGAAGGAGATTGTTAATAGTATTACTGTCAAGTTAATTCATAGACTCATAAAGAGCAATAACAGATCTGTGAGGCATCTGCTAATGTAATCTGTGACAGCTTGTACACTCAGCAGATCCAAACTGTATCCAGCTCTGCAGTCCCTGCCCCTTTTTCAACCCTTCTGGTAAAGCTCTCAGTCTGCATGCTATAGTGAAACATAGGAAAGCAGAGAGCTTGCTTGTTCCTCCTGTTCTATCTATATTACATCTTTAATGTGAAATGCGTACTAAATCCAGAGATTGTTATTGATTACTTATTGACTTACTCTGACAAAGGATTTCATGGCAAATCGGTCAATCCTTGAACAATTATAATTTGGCAAAAACTAATAAACTGTAATTAAGGCATTATGATGGCGTTGATTTATTAGTAGGCAGCCCATTATATCATGATAATTCTATCATAAAACGACTAAGGCAACAGAGTCAGTGCATTTGAAACATATACTAAAGATACTTTTTTAAAAATATATGCAATCATATTTCTCACATTTAATTATTTTGCTACTATACTCCTCTCCACTGGGCTGCCTTCCAGCAATCAGCATCTTCATAACTTGTTCACTTCACTGTGAGTGTTTGAGGTCTAAATGTCTATCTTCTGTTTTAACTCAACAGGTGCAGGAGGTTGGTCTCCATCAGACAGTGATCATTACCAGTGGCTACAGGTGGATTTTGGGAATAGGAAACAGATCAGTGCTATTGCGACTCAGGGCAGGTATAGCAGTTCTGACTGGGTCACTCAATATCGAATGCTCTATAGTGATACTGGGAGAAACTGGAAACCATACCACCAGGATGGAAATATCTGGGTAAGTCATTGGTGTCCAATGCAAACATATGATGTAGTGATGTTAATTGACTGTATTTTTTAAGAGCTTTACACCTTATACAATAATTTGTTATTGTTCTTGTGAGTATAGAACTGAGTTAAACTCAAACCATAATGATTCAGCTTGCAGGCCTACCCCTGGAGTAGCAAAGCCCATCTGGGATTATGGTAATTGTCAGAACATACAGATATATTTTGGTTGTTGGTATTCATCAATGAGTTTCTTATGCTTTGACTTTCCTTTTCCTGTTATTTCTTTTTACTAATTTCATGGAGTAAATTTGAGGCACAAAAGTAGTTTTGAAAAATTCTACTCTTAAGCATAATACTTTTGAAGTCTATTTGTTCTTTATGTTTATATGTGCTAGGAAGCAGTTTCAGCATGTATGTATTGTTTTCCATATAGATGCAAGAAAAGCATATAATATGGTTTGGGATTTTTTTCATGGATAAACTGATGATTTCATTCTTGCTGAAAACAGTAGTCTTCTATTTTGCTGATGAAAAAATTATAATTATTACTTAACACGCCTTTCCTCAAAGCTGTTGTTTCAGATGATTGTTCTTCATGTACTTCAGAAACAGCAAAATACTATCGTTCTTTCTGGAATTATTGATTAAAACTCCTCCATGTGCCAGATAGGATTCTAAAAGAGAGATAAATTAAAGCCAGGGGGGACAGACAGGAGGGAAGAATAAAACATTGGGTGTTGCTTTAAATTCCTTAGGATGTAGTGGTATGAATGTTGTTCATCAGGGTTGCAGGGAGTTCGTGCTTAAGCTTGGTAAATATAAAAAATTTCTCTTTTTAATGCTGTTTATGTATGTAAAAATACTTACAGTCATTAGTTTTTATATTATCTTAGATGTAGAATAGCTTCTTCAACTGCTATTGGAATAATGAGGGCTTTGTCTCAGGGTAATGGGAGGGGGCTATGTAGATGACTGAGTGAATGATAGAAAACAGGACAGTTAGGCTGAGGGAAAACCTTGAAGGCAAAATCTTTTTTCAATGTACATTTTGGTTGACAGTTGTGACTGTTTCCAAAGCGGTCCAACTTTATGAGGGCTTTGTAGAGAGTCTCTGTTGTTTTATCACCTCTTAATACAGAAATCCTGAAAACTTCTTCATAAAAGAACATTTCATTTCTGTCTTTATTAGCAATTAGGTGTGTTTGGTGCATCCAGGGGGAATACTATTGGTCTATTATTGACCATTAATAACACTTGTAAAACTGTGCGGACTATGCAGAAATTCCCACTTTTCTTTGGAATGCTAAATCATTGGGATATACTAATCAGGCTGATTGCTGCAGTACTGCTACTGTTCATATCCTACAGTTTTTCAATTTTTATCCAATATTAGAAAAGCAGTTTAAAAAAATCCTATATCCCATCTTTCATTTTAGGAAAAAAGCTGAAAAAAATCACTAACTAGGAGTATTAACTCTGCTTCCAGCATTGTTACTGTTGTTAAATGATGTCTAAGCTTTGATTTAATCTTAACAATGCTGTTGTTATTAGCTATTTGTTTCCAAGACAGGGAGGGGTGTCTGTGCATGGAGCAATAGTGTTGAACTATTGTACTAGTGTTACAAGAAGACAGACTTCCCTGATATGCTAATAAGGTGTTGCAGAATTTCACATCACAATTTTCTCTTAATGTCGCTTTGTACAAGAAATTAAAAAGAGAAGAAACTGTGAGAGCCAAATCAGACAACATGAGCCAAGTATCCAGTACTGGCAATTTAAAGTTGTAAGACTGAAATTACTGTGATGATATTAAAAAGTTCACATGATTCTAGTGCCCTTAGAAATCCTTTTAAGTATTTTGTCTTTCCCTTTGGGTTTGTACCTTTCAGAATTTTTACCTGCAAGGGGAAGGTACGATATAGCCTTTGATTAATGTCCCTCTTCCATCATCCCCATGACTGTCATTGTTTCCTGACAATAGGAAATTTAAAATTAAAAGAGAAAGCAAAGAAAAAAAGGAAAAATAGAAGTGCAGAGTTTAACAATATTTAATACTAAAGAAGTTATGATATCAAATGACACAGCCAGAGGGCAAGATCTACACAAAGAAGGAAATAAAATAAAGCTTGCTAGATGAGTAGGAGAGAGAGAAAAGGAGAAGTAAGTTCCAACAAAGATCTGGTTAAGAACAAACCAGATCTTCTGCATAAAATGCTGAAATGACCCCCTTCTATATACATTAGTCAGGGAGGGGAAAAAAGTTCTATAATTAACTCCTAAGTAGGAGAGAAATCAAAAGTCTCTCAGGAAGTCTGTGATGGGGAAAGTGCTTTAAAGGTGAATTTAGACTAAGCTTCTCGGTTCTGTGAAATGGATTTTCTGACCCCACCCCTCCTGAGCTTTTAGATATTTTCAGTTTCCATGAATTTTAATAAGATGAGTGAATGTAGCCTCTTTCCATAAAATGCCTAGCAACTGGAGAATTTTGATCACCTTTCCTACCTTCACTCTTGTAGTCTGATACTACGATTTTGAATAGGTTGTGAGGTTCCCCTTCATATGTTAATCTACTGGGGCATTTCTTACACACAACATAACCTTTTTTTCATATATATGCTCATCAATACCATCTCTCTATTTGTCTGAAGAACGCATAAAAGATATGGTTCTGTTTCCTAACTCAGATATAGATGCTATAAATGCCTCACACTAAGCATAATGCAAATATGCCCTCTAGGTATAATAAGAAATTGCTGATGTCTTGTGAAAGCACCAGGTACTCAAATTATGAGCACTAGTGGCAGAGCTAAGCACCTTTAAGTTTCAGGGTTTTCCTAAGGGAAATTAGATGATCTTTGGTACAATTGAAGAGGTCTTATGAGGTATCATCTTTTAAAATGTGCTTACTCTGGTAGAACCATGATCAGCTCTCATCTTTCTCATATTCTTATTCTTGGGGATGTCAAGGTTATGGTGTCCCACCAGTCCAGTGCGCAGTCTAGTGGGAGAACATTCTCCAAACCTCATCCTTGCTTTGTCCCTTTATATGTTTGGGGTCTCATGCCTTGCTAATAGGCTCATTTCATTAATCCCACCTCTTAATTTCCCACTAAAAACACACACTTGTTCATGCATGTTCAGCTACTGGCAGCTGTTTTGTCTGGTACTTGTATCCATTATAAGGTGGACCCAGTGCTGCAGTCCACATACAGTTGTCTGGGTGATGAGATCTTTAGATTAGATGTGATGTTGAGACAGACCAGTTCTTTCTGTGGTGTACTACACTGTAATTATGAATTTGAAAAAAATATTGACAGGAAAAGTAAAGTGAAGACACTTTGCCTCTGACCTCCAGATAATATCCTGTAGTTGACTTCCCCTTCAGCCTCAGTAAATATCAGTGGAGTTGCAAAGATCTAAGTGAAAGCAGTCTTTGCTTTTTTTACCTGGACCAAATGGTTTCTGTTTCAGTTGAAAGCAATTATATTTTTCTGGTTTTGATGTTGTTTTTCTTTAAATTTTATTAATCTTAAAGTGTACTATGCATAACACCTGCTTTTGTAGTATTTTTATTATTGAAAAACTATTAAATAATTGCATAGCTTTCACTGTGAAGAACAATTTTTGGGAAGGAATTTAATTGATCTATTTACCTACTGACAATTTAATATTTATTTATTAGAAAAGATTCTGGTCATTCTGTTCCTTTTTTAGGTGAAATAATAAGAAATCTATTAAGTTAAGTGTAAAATGAACTTTGCATTTCTCTAAGCACTGAGGAGCAACTTAATATTTGCAAAATGCAGTCTCTTCATTTGTATGGCTCCTTTGAGTATTGAAGAAAGTCATACAGCACAGTGGACCTAGCTTGCATAGGAAAATGAGCTATCAGCACTTCAAAGTATTTTGATGTTGTATTGAGCCACAGTTCATTGTGAAAGGAAGCACAAGTGAGTTTGATGATTAGCTTTTTTCAAGTCATGTGAGATTTCAGGTGTTTAATACTCTTGGGTACCTTTGAAAATACCAACCATCAGACAGATGTAATGTTTATCCTCTAGGTATATGTGAGGCAATCATCTGCACCTCTACCTAGCTGAAACTATGTGGGAGCTATATGCTCGGCATTTCTGTTTGTCCTGACATGCTAATTCTGGTTAGACTGTTCAGAGAAAAATCTGCAAGCCTTATCACATTCCCAGTTCGTTCTACCTAGCCTCATTTATAGCCAACCCTACCAAGCCTCATTTATAGCCAACCAAGGGCTCATTGCCTGCATCTTGGAGTACAATGATGTGTGTATAGCAACTACAAGTGAAGGAGAATAAATTATAGCATAATCCCGCTCTATTATGACATGCACAAATTATTTGCTTTGTAAAAACTGTCAGTGCTTTTACCCTGAGAACCACCATTTCCATGGTCTTAAACTATACAATATTGACCAAGGATGCTATGAGGAGTTCTTGAGTTTGATATGTAAAGCTGGTCTCTTTTTTATTTTTTTTGATCTTGATAAGATCTTGAGCCGAAACTTGCACCATAGAAAGATTTGCTAGTGTAATGGGCTTATAGACCTGCTTGTTTCCACTCCCCCTTTTTTTTAATTCCTATTGATTCCTATTTTCGTTTAATTCCTATTGAATTAAATTATATGACATTATAGTGACTTACAGTTATAAAGAGCACTTAAAAGAAATATGAAATGTGATTCGAGTGGTCTGTGACCTACCATTTGTTGTCACTGAGTTGCTACTATAATATCTTACATTGTGCAGATTGTCTTAACCATGACATCATTTGATATATAAGTCAGTACAAAAGTTTTGACTAGTGTTTATAGCAAGGTCTTGAAGTCTTTTGGGAAAGTAGTGTATTTATTGTTGTTTTCTATTTAAGGATGGCCTGATCTATCCTGTCTGGAAGCATTCTTTTCTGGTATCTTGCTGTCTACACGGCAATTCCTGAAAATTGACCACTGTCATTTTTACTGACTCTTAATTATCTGGGTATTTTATCACTAGTAACACCTGTTTTAAATTTTAACTTCCTTTCCATGTGGAAAACAAAATTAAAAAAAAAAAATTCCCCTCGAATCTGCAGTACATCTTTTCTTAATTTCATTTTTCCCTTAGCTTACCTGGACATTATCATAGAATCATAGAATAATAGAATTATGTCTCTGAGTCCCTATCTCTCATGCCTTTACCTTATAAAGACTGCACCGTTCACTTCCAACAGCCAATATCACCTTTGTGGGTGTACTGAATGAATGAGGAGGTGTAACTTCCACCAAAGTCAATATGTCTTAGCTCATTGCTAGCCTATAATTTGAGGGGCCATGACTGAAAGGGTGTATATAGGAAAATATTTCTTTTGCTGTAGTAAAAGTAACCTCTCTTAAAAATCTAATATAACAATCTCTGCTATTATATGAGAAAAATATAATAAAGTGTTTATAGGACACCTTTAGAAATTCAGACAGTTGCCAACAAGGAATTTTGAGAAACCCTGAAGAAAAGAACTTTACAGATAAACATCAGTGCTATCCTGATGAAGCCTGTTTCCTAATCTCCTCTCCTCTGTGTGGAATCTGTTAAGAGTAATTGCATACATTTTTAACGCATTTAGAGAAGCTCACTAGGGGTTATCTGAAATATCATGGCAAAATATATCTATGCCAAATGCTGTCACAGCCACTGACTGTAATTGTATTAAAATAACAGAGGATCTGATGGCCTTTTAAATGTTGGAATATCAAGATGAACACCAAATTGAGATAAACAGCAATGCTAATTGAAATTCTGACCTTTCTGAAGAACAAAATAGATACTTACAAGACTCTAACTAATAATGTATTTCACATATGCTATGGGCTGATTATAAGATCACTTAAACATACTTTTGTTTAGAATCCTTGATATCATATATTTTGTGCAGGAAGAAAGACTTCTTTTTGTGGAAACATAAGTTTGTGAGTTTGCTCATAATTTCAACTAACATTTTTAAGGGGAAGGGAAGAAACACTGTCGTTTTGGAAATTGATTTGATCAGATGGAAAGTTATGACTTTTTCTTTTTTTTGGTGCAAGCTACTTGCCCTGTTTCTGAGGAGAAATATTCTATAATTGTATTAGGTTATCTCCAGAGGCACAAGCAGAACTTTTTTAATCTATCACAGAGTATGTCAGGTAGACAGAAGACAAAACTGTGCCTGATGCTATGGCAGACAGTGTTGGAGCCCTCCCTTGATTCTCTACAGTCCATTAAATAGCAAGCAAATTGGGATAATATATTGGAGGTTTGCGCTATAGTGGACTAAAGAATTTTCATTCTAGAGTATCATTTCCTAACCTCTTGTGTTTAGCCTGGTGCCTCCTTGTCTTTTTATGTTAAAAACATCAAATTTTAATCAGTGATGTCTAAAAATGGGCACCTAAATCCATTTCTTAGTTCTCAGGTGGCTTGTTTTTCACATATCTTAAGAGTGTCATCATCCTGCAATGAATAAAATGTGCAGGTCCTTAAGGAAGACTACAAGAGTGCATTGAGTACTTAATCAACTCAGCAATGACAATAGTCATAGTCATGAATGAATGGCATCATGTCTCCCCTAACACATCTTCCTAAGACACAGGCATATGCATAGCACTAAGCAAGAACCACACTGGTGACTACATTTGGCTTGCATAACAGTAATGCTTCCAGTTCTCAACTGGTAGGTTGAGTTCTAGCTGAGTTGAGTGCATCAATAGGCTCTTAAAATCCCAGTGTAGTTATCTAGCTTGTCCTCAATTTATTAAAGAAAGCCTGAATACTCACTTAGATGATTGAAATAGAGCTGAATTTTCAAAGTTTTTTTTTAAATTCTACAGATTGTCTATAGACATATTTGAATATCTAGATTAAGATCTACAGAATGTGACTGAATAAAATGGACTGTAGTAGTTTCCTTGCTGCTTACTAGCTCTCATTTGGCTACCATGCATGGTAGCCAATATATCAAGTAATTTACATGGCTTTTACAGCAGAAGGCCAGCATGTGACCAAAAATCTGCTTTATGGCACTTCTGATTTTTTATTGTTGATATTTATATTTTACAATATATAGAATAAAAAGTAGATCTAGTATACTGAAGCTAATATTTCAATTGATAGAAGCATGGTTCTAGTGATCTCCACAAATTTAAAGATAAAATTAAAAATCACGATACAGATATCTGATATGCCTTAAGTTAAATTATAAGATGTAGAGTTACAATTAATGAGTCTTGTCTGTTTCCATAGTCATGAGGGTACATAGAACATGAGGGTGTTAAAACCCTTTTGCAATGTATTGTGACAGACATGCTACACTTCTGTACATAGCTGTCTCTAGCACTGTTGAAAAGCTGATCTGCCAAAGAATTCCTTAGTTCATTCCTTTTATTCCCCAAAGGGTAATGAAATTCTAGAACACATTACCTGAAGAGGTTCTGAGGGAGCTGAACCAAATAACCTGCAAAAGTTCTTTCAGCCTGTGATTCTGAATGTTATCTGAGATTTGCCCAAACGGTTAACTGTTGAAATGAAGGGGCAAATCAATCCCATTGTATTCTCCCCTTTGTGATGCCTGTGGCTTTCATTTCTGTCTCTGCTTTATACCCAGCTTCAGTTTCTGGAATGAGATGGATCTTAAGTTTCCTAACCTTTAGGAATATTCTAAGATGTTAGTTCTAACTTCAAGGCAGAATCCACCCATAGCACCAGTAACCTAATTGTGGTTCAACATTTACCTTGCAACTGTGCATTTGCAAAATGTTTTAAGTTCTGATGCAGTAAACGCTGACTTCAAATGTTGAAATTGATGTAATTAGACTAAGTGTTTAAAATTAAGTCTACATAGTCAGGGAGTGTGTCCAAGCGTGTTGGTACAATACTTGGAGTAAAAGAAGCTGTGATCTTGCTGAAATTCTTTGGGAAGTACTCGGCTGCAGATAATAAAAAACTTACTTAAATGTTACGTAGGCATAAAGCAGGAAACATTCCCAGTTTTCATTTGCTTGGCACTGATGAAAATGAAACTCTGCACAAAGCTGTAGTTCATCAATCTGGGTGCTTATTTAGGGGCTTTTTTTTTAAAAAAAAAACACTTTGGTTTTATTTAATAATGAAAAGATAATTGTGTCAGAGTTGCTTTTAAAGTGACACAGTCAAAATTTAAAAGCTTTAGGCTGGGAAATGGTCATATCCCATAGCCTTTTATGTTTCTCTAAAATGTGGTTTTTGAATGGTCTGAAGATTTGTGTTTGGTGGAATAACTGAGTTTGTGCTAGTGCATTGATGTTGTGGTTGTGGCAATTCCCATGTACTGAAGGCATTTTGCTGTATTACTTATATTGCTAAAAACTGTCTTAGTAATTTTAATTGTAGTAAAAAAACCCAAACAATCCTGAAGTTTCTGAATTGCAGTATATCAGTGTTAGATTCAACAAACCTATTCATCTGAGGCATTACCATGGATTAATAATGCTGTAACTTTGATTTCTTGTTGACAAACAGAGGAACACTTGCTTTAGTTTGTTTCCAGTTTCTCTAATGTGTCTATGACATTGCTCTGTGCTATATACATAAATTCAATTAAAATAACATAATATAAACTTAAAAAGTGGTAGTAGGATTTGCATTTATGCAGTTGCAGTCAAAATTGGTTCATATTGATCTTTAAAATTTAATGTGGAACTGATCCTCCTGACACTACTTGTCTGCAGCACAAAATGCCACAACAGAGGAGTAAATATTGGCTATTATAGCAACAGGTTGAGTAACGGCTGTCTTGTCTTAGCCATGGTATAAACTAGTATGACATAGCTTGATAATATCCTTACCAAAAGTGATCATATGACCATGATAATTATTCTCTTTAAATATTAAACACAAAAAATCATTGGCTATGCTGAATGCTGAGTTGTGTTAAATGCTATTTTTAATTAGCATATTTTCCAATGCGTTCAGCTAAAGTTAAATGCTTGTCGGAGCACTTGTCAGTGAATTCATCCTAATGAGACTATCCACAGGAAGACATTCTTCCTGTCTGGAAGAATAGTTGCACTGTCACAGTGTTAGGAATTAGAAATGTCAAAATCATTGTTTGCGAACAGTTTTCCAAAGTATTATTCAAAATTTGTCTTTAAAAATCATCAATCAAAATTCTCCATAAAACAATCTACAAAGTATTAATAGATTTCTTACTCTCAGGCAAATGCTCTGCAAATGTTACAAGAAAGCTTATACAATAAATCACTGTGATCGTGAATGTAGTTTATAAAAACAACAAAAAAAGGAAAGCATATAGTTCAAAAAAGAATGACAAAAAAAATTGTAGCCAAATCTTCTACTGCATAATTTATAGAGGAAAATGTTTTTAACTTAAAAATGTAGAAAGTAACTGGTGATGGGATGAGGATGAAAAATGCTCTCTCCATCTTATCACTTATTTGTCCTTAGTTATTTTAAACTTTTAGAATCATAGAATCATAGAATCACTAGACTGGAAGAGACCCACCGGATCATCGAGTCCAACCATTCCTATCAAACACTAAACCATGCCCCTCAGCAACTTGTCCATCCATGCCTTAAACACCTCCAGAGAAGGTGAATCAACCACCTCCCGGGGCAGCTTGTTCCAATGCCCAGTGACCCTTTCTGTAAAACACTTCCTCCTGATGTCCAACCTAAATCTCCCCTGGCGGAGCTTGAGGCCATTCTCTCTTGTCCTGTCCCCTGTCACTTGGGAGAAGAACCCAACTCCCTCCTCTCCACAACCTCCTTTCAGGTAGTTGGAGAGAGCAATAAAGTTTACCTTCAGCCTCCTCTTCTCCACACTAAACAACCCCACCTCCCACAACTGCTTCTCTTAAGACTTGTTCTCCAGCCCCTTTACCAGCTTCGTTGCTCTTCTCTGGACTCACTCCAGAGCCTCAACATCCTTCATGTGGTGAGGGGCCCAGAACTGAACACAGTATTCAAGGAGTGGTTTCACCAGTGCTTAGTACAGAGGGAGAATAACCTCCCTGGCCCTGCTGGTCACACCATTTCTGATACAAGCCAGGATGCCAGCTTAGTGTCATCTGCAAACTTGCTAAGGGTACAGTCAATGCCTTCATCTAGGTCATTGATGAAGACATTGGACAGGGCTGGACCCAGCACTGAGCCCTGGGGCAGAGCACTTGTGACCAGCCTCCAGCTGGAGTAAACTCCATTTACCACCACTCTCTGGGCCCGGCCATCCAACCAGATTTCCACCCAGGAGAGTGTGCGTCTGTCCAGGCCAGAGGCTGACAGTTTCCGTAGCAGAATGCTGTGAGAAACTGTGTCAAAGACTTTACTGAATTCCAGGAAGACCACATCCACAGACTTTCCCTCATCCAGCAGCCGAGTCACTTTGTCATGGAAGACGATCAGGTTAGTTTGGCAAGACCTGCCTGTTGGAAAGCCATGTTGACTGGGCCTGATCACCCAGTTCTCTTGCATGTGCCTCATGATAGCACTCAAGATCACCTGTTCCATGACTTTCCCTGGCACTGATGTCAGACTGACAGGCTTGTAGTTCCCTGGATCCTCCCTGAGACCCTTCTTGTACATGCATACTACATCAGCCAGCGTCCAGTCCAGTGGAACTTCCCTAGTCTTCCAGGACTTCTGGAAGGTGACGGAAAGGGGTTTGGTTAGTGCATCTGCCAGCTCCTTCAATACCCTTCTGTGAATCCCGTCTGGCCCCATAGGCTTGTGTGTGTCTAGTTGGGCAAGCAAGGCTCTGACCACCTCCTCTTGGACCATGGGAGCCTCATATTGCTCCTCTAGTTCCTGAGTTTGTACACAGAGGGAACAACTTTCTTTACAACTAAAGACTGAGGCAAAGAAGGCATTAAGTACCTCAGCCTTTTCCTCATCACCTGTCACTGTTGTTCCTTCTGCATCCAATAGGGACTGTATGGTCTTTCTAGTCCTCCTTTTATTATTTACATCTTTATAGAAAGATTTTTTGTTATCTAAACAAAAACACTTGTGACAATTAAGTTAGTTTGTAATGTCTGACTTTTTTTTTCTACACTGCGTTACAGTATTTAGTCAGTGAGGTATGAAAAAGTTTATACCAGCTGAGATTGATTCATCCTTTCTTTAAAACTTTTCAGCATTTTTGGTCCATATCATAGGGTTACTGGTGAGTACAGTTTTGTACACCTGCATTTCCTGTTCCCATCAAACCAGCCACCTGAATTCATGGTAGATTTTACTAGAGAGACAAAAGCAAGGGAAGAGAGGACAGAGAGAAAGAGCACTTGGACAATCATACTCAAGATGTGTTTTTAAAGCATCATTTTCAAAGCCATAACGACTTCATATTCATAAATCAGGTGACTCCCTGTGCTTTAAGAAATAAGGTAAAGCTGTTGACTTAACGCTGTTTTTAAGTATCTTTGGAGAAAATGAGCCTTTCCCTCCTTCAGTAGGCAGGTCACTTTGTCATAGAAGGCGATCAGGATAGTTTGGCAGGACCTGCCTTTCATGAACCCAAGTTGACCGGGCCTGATCACCCAGTTCTCTTGCATATGTTTCATGATAGCACTCAAGATCACCTGTTCCATGACTTTTCTCAGCAGTGAGGTCAGACTGACAGGCCTATAGTTCTCTGGGTCCTCGTTCTGGAGGGTTTCTTGTAGATGGGCACTACATCAGCCAGCCTCCAGTCCAGTGGAACTTCCCCAGTCTTCCAGGACTGCTGGAAGATGATGGAAAGAGGTTTGGCACATCTGCTAGCTACCTCAATACTCTTGGATGGAATCCATCCATCCCCATAGCCTTGTTGGTATCTAGATGGGCAAGCAAGTCTCTAACTACCTCCTCTTGGATCATGGGAGCTTTGTTCTGCTCCTCTAACTCCTGGGTATGTACACAGTGGGAAAAACTTTCCTTACTATTAAAGACTGAGGCAAAGAAATCATTAAGTCCCTCAACCTTGTCCGCACCCTTTGTCACAGTTGTTTCATTTGCATCCAGTAGGGACTGAATATTCTCCTTGGTCCCCCTTTTATTGTTAATGTATTTATAGAAAGACTTTTTGTTACCTGTCACAGACTTGGCCAATCTGAGCTCTAGTTGGGCTTAAGCTCTCATTTTTATTCAGCATATGGTAGGAGAAAGAAAGAACACATCAATATTCTACCATGTTAGACAATAAGACAATACAATTCTACAGATATTAAATGGCTAAACCTTTTCTATGTCCAATATTAAATAAAAAAGTTTTGAAATATAATTAATAGCTTCACAGAAGAGGATGGAGAGGAAAGCCTGTCAACCCCAAGTATTTAATCAATAGGAAAAAGCTGAAGTCTAAGAAATTCTTGTCATGGCCATCCCGTCTCTGTTCAAAAACAAACAAAAAATGCTGTAAATAAAATAGATCAATGGCAAGAGTTCAGTTTTGACTATCTCACTAGGTGACTTATTGATTTATTGATCATCTTTTCCCTATATTTCATTCAAGTGTGTGACTAAGTGAAGTGCTTTTATTATTGCTTTTGTTGTTTAGCACAAAGTTACCAACAGATACATTAGTTTGAACTGATTTCAGAATCATTATTCTATCATTATTTTCAAGGTCAGTTTGATAGGAAACAATTAAATACTGCTACTTCCACTTATACAGACCTAAAGGTTGCTCATTCTTTCTCCAAGAAGCATGAGTCACAATAAACTTCTGTAGCTGATGGTAGGTTCTGCCTAGAGATACTCTGTCACTTAAGGACAGAATTCCTTTGAACAACAAGTACTGCAAGAGCTCCATAATGAAGGCTCTTCTCAGACAAGACACACTAGTAAACAAAGTCCCTGGTTTTTACTTTTCAGGACTTCTGTATGACTTGCTATAGATGACTACTAGAAATACTAGAACCCTATTTATATTATATTTATATTATAGAGAAGGTGGTGTTTCTGTGCGATTTAGGAATACTTGAGAACACAAAATCTAATTCATAGCTTCCTAGCTCTCACATTCATAATAGAACATGTATTTCAATACGTAACATGTATTTAAACTGAAGGTTTAGCTATTCTAAATACTTTGACATACTACATATTGGCGAGGAAGAAGTTGTTTTTATGTAAAGTTGCAGACTCCTCGCAGTTAGTGTTATAGCTGTAAAATCTGTAAAATCCAAAATTATTATGATTTAAAAGTGTTTAAGCAAATACTGTTGTCACAGTTCAATTTAAACTGCAGCTTTCTGAACAAGGCATGTGGATAGAATTATACAATCATAGAATCACCAGGTTGGAAGAGACCCACCAGATCATCGACTCCAACCATTCCTATCAAACACTAAACCATGTCCCTTAGCACCCTGTCCACGCGGGTGGACCACCTCCCTGGGCAGCCTATTCCAATGCCCAATGACCCATGCCATGAAAATTTTTTTCCTAATGTCCAGCCTAAATCTCCCCTGGTGGAGCTTGAGGCCATTCCCTTTTGTCCTGTCCCCTGTCACTTGGGAGAAGAGGCCAGCTCCCTCCCTTCCACAAACTCCTTTCACGTAGTTGTGGAGAGGAATGAGGTCTCCTCTCAGCCTCTTCTCCAGGCTAAACAACCCCAGCCCTCTCAGCTGTTCCTCATAAGGCCCGTTCTCCAGCCCCTTCACCAGCTTTGTTGCTCTTCTCTGGACTCACTCCAGAGCCTCAACATCCTTCTTGTGGTGAGAGGCCTAGAACTGAACACAGTATTCGAGGTGCAGTCTCACCAATGCCGAGTTGTGGGTGGGATGATATCCATAACTTTTTCTAACTATATCCTAATGCCTTATTTATTTTTTTTCTCTTTCTTTAATGAAGTTCAATGGTATCTTTGCACACACTAGAGCCACTACCTCCTATGAATAAAATCCACTCTTGTTCTTTCCCCTAGTCTTTCTAGCCATTATAAAAACAAATGTGTATTACATACCTGAGTACAATGTCTTGTATTCAGTTTGCTGCTGAAATGCTTTTTCTTTTTTTGTGGCAATTTTCACTAACTTTTTGCAGTGTTTTGGTATTCACTCTGTATTGAAGGTGGAAAGAACCTTGAGTTGTTTGGGGGGCAATTTGATACTCCAGAATCTTTAAAGACACCTTTTGCACAGGTAAAGGAGCATGCAAAGAAAATGAGGTCAGAAATCATAGGCAATTTTTTTTCTAGTGCTTTGATGTTCCTACTCTGAATACAGGAGAACATTTCTACTTTTTATTCCTTATCTCATTTCTTCTGACATTAAACTGTGACATACCTTTTATTAGGGAAGTTGAAATTTTCAGGTTTGTGGGAACATTTGCTGAATATTCGTATTTCCTAAACAGAATCACAGAATCCCTAAGGCCGAAAAGAGCCCCAGGATCATTGAGTCCAACCATTCCTATCAACCACTAAACCTTGCCACTCAGCACCTCATCTGCCCATCTTTTACACACCTGAAGGGATAGTGACTCAACCGCCTCATTGGGAAGCCTGTTCCAGCATCCAATGACCTTTTCCATGAAAAATATTTTTTATGATTTCCTGAACCTCCCCTGGTAGAACTTTAGGTCATTCCCTCTTGTCCTGTCCCCTGTCACTTGGGAGAAGAGCCCAACTCCCTCCTCTCCACAACCTCCTTTCAGGTAGTTGGAGAGAGCAATAAAGTTTGCCTTCAGCCTCCTCTTCTCCATGCTAAACAAGCCCACCTCCCTCAGCTGCTTCTCTTAAGACTTGTTCTCCAGCCCCTTCACCAGCTTCGTTGCTCTTCTCTGGACTTGCTCCAGAGCCTCAACATCCTTCATGTGGTGAGGGGCCCAGAAATGAACACAGGATTCAAGGAGCGGTCTCACCAGTACCAAGTACAGAGGGAGAATAACCTCTCTGGCCCTGCTGGTCACACCATTTCTGATACAAGCCAGGATGCCATTAGCCTTCTTGGCCACTTGGGCACACTGCTGCCTCATGTTCGGTCAGCTGTCAACCAACACCCCCAGGTCCGTCTCCTCCACGCAGCTTTCTAGACAGACTACTCCTAGTCTGTAGCACTGTACAGGGTTGTTGTGCCCCAAGTGCAGGACCCGGCATTTGGCCGTGTTAAACCTCATGCCATTGGATTCTGCCCAGCAGTCTAGCCTGTTCAGATCCCTTTGCAGAGCCTCCCTACCCTCCAGCAGATTGACACTTCCATACAGCTTAGTGTCATCTGCAAACTTGCTAAGGGTACAGTCAATGCCTTCATCTTGGTCATTGATGAAGACATTGAACAGGGCTGGACCCAGCACTGAGCCCTGGGGCAGAGCACTTGTGACTGACCTCCAGCTGGAGTTAATTCCATTTACAACCATTCTCTGGTCCTGGCTATCCAACCAGTTTTCAACCCAATAGCCACTAACTTTCAGTTGCTTTAAGAGTAATCGTACAGACTAAGAAAAGCAACATCTAATTTGAACTATCCTTAAGGCTTGAAACATTTAAAAGGTGAACATGGAATTTATTAATGCATACATTTAGTGTATAATATAATATTTTTTGCAAATAATGGCATCAGCACACTGAACTTGTTATGTTATGGAGTAGAGTTCGGCATGAAAAGCTTTCAATCTCCTTAAAAAACTGTGTGGCAGACAGAGAAAGTAAATATCGTGGATATGATTTACTTAACCTTCTTAAAAGAAACAGATTTGTAGAACCAGTGGCAGATTAGAGGAGATATTTCATTTCCCTGAGCTATGCTCTCATTTCATGTGGGTAGAAAATGTGCTAAAGAGTTGGTACTAAAGAGTTACCTAGTGCTAGTTACCTAGTCTCTTTACACCAAAGAACTATATGTTGTCATACAAACAAAAAAAAATCAAAAGAACCACCCTATTATAAATATTCTAGAAGATTTCAAAAATAATTGTTTGCTTATGTAGTGTTTGTAAAGATGGATGTCCTGGGTATTTGTAGTTCCACTCCCACAAAGCTTTGTTGTATTCACAAAGTAATATTTTTAAGGTTTGATGTGCAAGAAATGGTGGTAACTTCTGTCTGTCATTTTGGAAAATGAACATCTTTGCATTAATCTCTCTTCATAAGCTATGCAATAATTTAGTCATGAGATGTGAAGTTGCAGGCGAATGCAGATATGAAAATTTCAATGCAAATATGAACCCCAGCTTTATATGAAAATCAAGTTCATGTGTAGAAACAGGCTATAGTTCTCCAGAGTGTCATTTCCTTAACCATGGCATTAACCTTTTGTTTCTGCAATTTCTTGCATTGCTTGCTACACGTACTTAGCTCATTCAAGAAATTAGTACTGGGGGGTTAACACTCAGCAAGCAGTTAAGTCTCTAGTATATAACCAATGTATTAAATTTTTATGGAAAAAATAATATTGTGGTATTAACTACAGGTTATACAGAAATGCCTAAGGCAGAAAGTAAGTTACAAGGGCAGTACAACTTTCAGGTTTTAGTGCATAATCTGGTAATTTTCATATCACATGGAGGATAGGATTTTTCTTTAGGAAAGCAAAATCAAGCAAGTATAATGATAACAACATCAAGCAAGTACAATGATAACAAAATCATCATGTTAAGAACCAGATTTCGTGCTTTGTCACTGACAATAACATTGTGCATGTTGCCCATCCTCTCACTTTACTCTGTCTCTCTGAAGTTCTGTCATCTCCGGAGTCGCCATTTGAAACTGATCTGTACACTGCTGAATGCCGCTATTGCCGTTATCCCTACTGAGTATTTCTGACTGGGCTGATTAGTTTAAGTCTGTCTCTGTTAAACAAATTAGATATAGCATAATGACTAAGCACTGTGGTAAAGTACTTATATAGCTCTAGACTGTTTCCTCTTGTCAACCCAATTGCATACCTTTCATGCCTGGTCTGTACGAGTTATTTAGATTCTGCTAGTGTAAAAGCACTTTCACACTGTGCTTTATAAAACTAGATTGTAGTAATGCTGCTTCTCAGTCATCATAATCTGAGAAACATGTAGTATGGGGGACTTGTTTGGTAGGCTTATCTTGATGTCTTTTGAACAGACCCTTTATACAATAAATGAACTAAGTGATCACTGCCAGAGTACATCAAACAGTCCTACTCAGAAAACACATTTCACCAGCAGAATAATTGGCTGGAAAAAAAAGGACTTCTAGAGATTTACACTGTAATCTTCATAAAATGAATCTTTACAGAAGCTATGGGGGGAGCAGGGAGGACAGTGATGTCTGCTGCATGTATGAGGCTCTGTATAAAGCCATTATTGGCATTAAATCAATATTGATATTAAGTCAAACTTGTCAGTGGATTCACAACTAAAACCGAAAACCTGTGGCTTTAGAAATGGTATCTCATGAGGTGTTATACTATCAGAGAGGAGAAAACAGATAAAAAGACCTGAAGAAAAGAAATGAGATATTGCAGAATATTAATAGAATTTTGAATAAAAATTATTTTACATTTGCTTGCACAAATGAAAAAATTTACTTCTTGTTGAGGTGTCCCTTTAAAACCATGAGCTCTCCTGATTAATTCCCTGTTTGGAACTCTCAGTTTTAGAGTTCACTCTTGTTACTGGAGAATTTATTTAAAATATGGTTTGGATTAATCTTGACAGTGTCTCTTTTAAAGTGTAAAGATTGTCGGTTGCCTGAAATAATCTGAATTTCTGACTTAAAGTGATTTTTTGTAATGAAAAGTGCTACTGTTAAGTACCAAACTTGAAGTTGCTTGCTGTTGAATAATAAACCTACAGAAGTTTGTACACTGTAATTAATCTACACAAATTTTTATGAAAAACAAGATTTATTTTGATCCAAATTTGGTTTGCGCTCCTTACCTGACCCCTGTGTTTTGTTGTATTATATGAAATCTTCTTTTTTGTCTCTTATTTCTCTAAGCCCTGTGACCTTTATGTAACAATTCCAGTCTTGATTATCATACATAAATTGCAAGTATTATAGAAGAATGGAAGATTCAAGATCTATTCTGGATGAAACAGAACCGTAGAATCATAGAATAACCAGGTTGGAGGAGACCCACCGGATCATCAAGTCCAACCAGTCCCACCAATCACTAAACCATGCCCCTTAGAAATTCATTCAGAAAGTTATTTTGAGTGTTGCTTTTGCATATCCTTCTCCCATTTGCTATAACAGCCATTCAATAAGAGAAATGGAGAAGTTTGTTGAGATAAGTTCATTAAAATGCTAACAAACTTTGTCCAATAGAGGAGGAATATTCAAACTGCAACATAAGTTGGATAGCCTTTGGGAAGAAATTGGGAAGTATCAAGGCAAAATTTCTAATGCTGCGGTAACAGAAACAGCATAAAGCTTTAAAGATAACCCTTTGATCTGTGCAAAGACTATTTGATCTGCCAATGTTAATTGGGACGAACTCATTCTTGGAAAGAAGGGATGGAAGTCTAATTAACAGTGTAAAACAATGCTGGGTTAAAAGTCTAATATTAATGAGAAATCTTAACTTTCCTAAGTGTCACAAGAAAATAAACAGAAGCATGAGTCTAGAAAGAGAACTAGGGAGTTCTTTTGATGGCTTGCACAGGAACAGACCTGAAGTCAAGATTTTAATGTGAGTAACCAGTACCTCCTAGTTACAGCCTGGATCCTCAAGTAGCCCTTATGTTGTTCCTGATGGAGAGGTGCACTGATGAGATACAGAGCAATTGGTGGGATTTATCATTTAGGAACTATACATTGGTAATGGCCACTTACAAGAACAAGATATTTTCTTCTTGAAATGATGGATTTGTCAAGGCTTTTTTTCTGAGCTATCCATACATATATTGCAAATCAGCAGCTAAAGAGGGAGACTATACTAAGAAATATTATTGCTAGCGCTCATTGAGTGAATTTGATTTATAGGAGACATTTTGAACCTGTAAGTGAGATAAAGCATTTAGTATAGGACAGGTTGTTGAAATGAAAATCTGCTATTAATCTTGAAGGAAGATTTTTCTTTCACTAAAGGGAAAGATTTCATTCTGTGACTAATCCAGTCCCATGGGTTTATTGCTTCAGCACTTTTTATGCTTTTCTAGTTACTTCTGCAATGTTTCATGTTGGACAAACCTCGCAACAAACATGGACAATGAATGTGCCAAAAATGGATAGTCTGGAAGAGTAATACTAGTGACTAGACAGTACTTTCCATCAAAAGAGTGTTGCAAAAGGAAAAAAAAATACAGCATATGTGTTCATATAGCACTAAAGATAGACTTAATGTATTACTATAGCTAAGAGTAAAAAGGACAGCTGTATAACTTGCAAGTGTTGGACTCCATAAGAAAAGATGTTTTACATTAGTGTCACTTATTTCAGAGAACTTGAGGAGTCCTTAAATAACTACTATGAAAACTGTCACCAGGTGACAAAAGCTGTTCTGTATTACTTTGGAACCATCAAGCTTTTCCTTGGATCGTTATTAATATCCATGAAAAGGAGCAATTGCCCTCAGGAACTCCGCCATGTATCTGGCAGAAAAGAAGAGCAAAGCGTGGGTATGTTATAAATATGTGAGCAGGTTGCCGAGGGTAAGTGTCAGATGTCTCTGTGCATGGGCTTCCTTTCTTCCTAATAAAATACCAGCTACCAAAAAATTTATGTCAGAGCAGATAAGAAAAAGCATTCAATTTGAGATATCTTTCTGATAAAACAGATTCAAGTTGGTCTTCATGAGTCACCACCATTTCTCCTCATTCAGGAGACAATGAAGAAACTTTAGTCAAATTACAGCAGTTTGAGATATACCAACACAGTTAAGCAGGCACGGTTTTGTTGCTTTCCCTGATCTTGTTTCACCAAGAATTTGTTTATCATCCAAACGCCATCTATTCACTGCAACACTAAGATGTTGTAAATGCTGAGCAAAAGGGTATTTTAGGTTTTTAAAAATGTTTCCAAGCGTAGCTGTCATGTAAGGAACTATAATATTTCTATTTCTAGACAAACTGATCACTTAGCACACCAGGCCAGTTCATGTTAACTTGCGTTTTAGAAATAAAGTGTTACTCTTTCAGAATCATCTATATTGGACCCTTTGTGAAATATATCAATATTTTAATTAGGGGCTACTGACAGGGAAACATCTATTAATTTAGTAGTCAAAACATTCCAGATAATGTTTATTATGAATAAAGTCACTTTCTGAATGTAAATTTGGTTCTGTCCGAGTTTATGAAATGACAGCTCTGTGAATCTACAGTATACTTTTAACTTTTAATTTATCTCTCTAAAAAGATTTTGTAATTGCTATCATTTTAGCAAGTAGCATTAATAGCTAATCCATAATTTACATTTTTCCATAATGATAAAGATGTTTTGCACCCGCATAGATAAGATTTTTACTTAAGTGAGTTCTTCTCTTTCATATTAGTCATCCTGTAATGCAAGTTGAGATTATGTACCATAGAGAAATGTGCTTTTAGGACGTACAAATTGCTTTTTGTCATATTCAGACAGTAAAAAGAGATAAAGAAGGAAGGGTCACAAATAATGATGGGGATTATATGATAATAATGCTTACATTATGTGAAAAGGAAACACAAATTTTAACCAGAATCCCCTCTCAGATGGATGGATAATGTTCATGCCACTTGAGCTAAAGTTTCTGTAATGTGTGGAAGTTGCATCCCACTTACATGTGCATAACATAGTAACATGGGTTATATTCCAAAGTGCTTTTATCACGATTCTCTGGATATGCTACCCAATTAACCGTATGGCAAGTGAATTCTCTACTCCTTTTCTCAGAACTCCGTGTCCTACTAGTCTTTTGGTCAGATGTTTGACTTGGGCCATCAATGGAGATACAAAAGTTACCTAGCATTAAGTAGGAGTTATCTTGAGGTGGTTATAAAGTATTTTCCCTCTAGAACCAGAATGATTGGGATACTTGGAAAAGTAATGTTAGAAACCAAAGTATCTGGAATATTGTCGTATGTATATAAGCTGTTTCTCAGTATTTTCCAGATGCTTTGGAGAGAGGTAAAAACAGAGACTGCGTTTTACTTTTGGGGTAGTGGAGTCCTCCTCCTTCCAAGTTTACTATTGCTTGGCATAATCTTTCCAGGTCTTATTTTCTTCCAGTACTAATGATATATGATGTGTATATGAGTACCACAACACACAGAGGGAGAAAATGTATTATATGTGCACGGCAGCCCTTAGCATTAGTATTTCTGTATTTAATACATATTTATTCTCTTAACTGTTATTTCTTTGGAAATATTCTATATGTTATTACTACTTTCTTATATCACTAAGGACTTGAAAGTTTGTTTGGAAATAGAAAAGCATAGAATCATAGAATGCCAGGTCAGAAGGGACCTCAAGGATCATTTGGTCCAACATTTTTGGGTGATATGTAGTTTAAATGAGATGACCCATAATCATGTCAAGCTGAACCTTAAAGTGTCCAGGGCAGAGGAATCTACTACTTCTCTGAGGTTATTCCAGTGTTTACCTCTTCTCACGCTGAAAAATTCAACAACTCTAAGTTTTGGGTTCTGCACTTGGGCCACAAAGAAAACATGCAATGCTGCAGGCTTGGGATGAATAGCTGGAAATCTGCCCAGAGGAAAAGAATCTTGTAGTGCTGGTCTACAGTCAGCTGAATATGATATAACATGTGCCCAGGTGGCCAAGGTCAACAGTATCCTGGCTTCTATCAGAAACAGCAGATGCAGGGAATTGATCACACATCTATACTCAGCACTGGTGAGACCACACTTTGAATACTGTGTTAAATTTTGGGCCCGTCACTACAGGAAAGATATTGAGGTGCTGGAGTGTGTGTAAAGGGCAACAAAACTGGTGAAGATTCTGAAGAACAAGCCTTATGAGGAGCAGTTGAGGGAACTGAGGTTATTTAGTCTAGAGAACAGGAGGTTGAGGGGAGACTTTATTGCTCTCAAACTACCTGAAAAGAGGTGGTAGCAAGGTGAGTGTTGGTCTCTTTTCACAAGTAACAAGCAATAGAAAGAGGAAATGGCCTCAGGGTGCATCAGGGGAGGTTTAGACTGGATATTAGTTAAAAATTATACACTGAAAGAATGGTGAAGCATTGTAAGAGGATGTTCAGGGAAGTGGTGGAGTCACCACCTTTGGAGGTTTCCAAAATACATGTAGACATTGGATTTTGTGACATGGTTTAGTAGGCACAGAGTTCTTGGGCTGATAGTTGGACTTGATGATCTTAGAAGCATTTTCTAACCTTAATGTTTCTATGTTGACAGTTATTTTGTAGCTTCATTGGAGGAATCGTGATGTTAATTAACAGCTCTTTGAAGCAATTTCTTCAAAATATGTCTTTACTTCTTAACTGTTTTCACTACAGCATATAATCTGTAACCCCAATGCTGGTTTTTCTGCAATTTATGCCAAAAAAGCTGTTTGGTAATGTGGGTTAATAGCTATGCAGTTTCTGACAGGTTTTCAACACAGCTGGAAATTATCGTTGTTTCTACAAATGTGAAATTCCCATTCTCATCAAGAATAACGAGAGAGGCTTTGCTGACCTCGTCTTCAGTAGCATACATCAGTTATCAAGTGAAAACCTATTCTAAGCACAGGCATGATTTTTTCTTTGTTTAATGTTTGGAGGTTTAGAATTTACCTTAGGCAACAACTAATGCATGCTGTGCAGAGTAATTCCACTGATAATAGCTCCAAAACCTCTCCTCTGTTCTGTCATTTAAACAATATATTATATAACTTCTTTGTGCCAGTCTTTATTTAAATAAATCCAGTAAACTAAGTTATCAAGTCTTCTTGTTGCCAAATCCTTCAATGATCTCCCGTAAACTCTTGATGCATTCACATTGGCTCTGAAAATGCCAAATTTAATATACCTTCAACTCTCCCATTTATGGTTGATTCCCTGAAGCATTGTATTTATGTGTCCATTTTTAGGCTTGACTAGTATTTTAATTGCCCATTTTGATAACATAACATTTGTGTTGCACGTGATTTAGTTCAGCTCAACCCTTGCTTTATCAGTCAGATGTTAATAGCTTACTTTATCTTTTCCTTCTTCTATGGCCTAACACTTCATTACTGTGCTTAAAATAAGTGTATATGTCTGGTAAGAGTATTTCGTTTATTAAGTGTGGTTTTTCGTAGATTTACATAGGTTTACATTACTTGGAAATTTAGGTGCAGAGTAAACGGATCAAAACTTCAACAGTGAAAATTGTTGGTACGGTTACTCAGCAACTTTGGCTAAATGAAAAGTTCAATGCAATTAATCAGCAGTAGTTGTTTTTCTCAAGTATCTGAAATATGTTGCCTTTTAATTGTCATCCAATTACATGTCTATTTTAATAAGTAAAGGATTCTTGTATTGTTTTATAGCAGTGCTTGAAGACGACTTGAGGTGTCACCTAGGGCAGCACAAATACCTTCCTCATCTCAAATTTCCATGGATATATCTTGGCTCTGTTTAGATCAGTTTGCCTTGGAAGTTAACTGTGATCAACCAAGTCGTAGTAGTGAAGGTTTGATAATGCAAATGTTCCCCCTTCCTTTAAATTAGTTTCTTGAGGAAGCAGTTGATATTCATGCACTAGAGAAGTTTTGCTTTGGGTTTTTTTGTGTATGTTTATGTCTGTCCATCAGGACCTCTGATTCTATATGAGTGACAAGAAATTATAAAGAACAAGTAGGATTAAATTCAAAAGTTATTTATTCATGACTGAGGATTTAAACTGAAAAATAGTCTCTGACTGTGGTAGGATTCCAGTTGTTCTGGTGAAATGCTTTCTGGTAGTTTTTTTTAGTTTTTCTCCCCAACATACAATTTATATCCTTGGGAAACTCAGAAGCTTTACCTTTTCTTTTTCTGAGCCCTGTGAATACAATAAGCATCGGCTGAAATCTTCCACGTAAAACTGGTTCCTTTCTCCTGGTGTGAAAAGACAGGGAATGTTGGTAGTGTAGTATCAGACCAGTCGTCTGAACTGAGCACTCCTTTCCTTCCCCAAAATAACCCTGAAGCATGCACCAAATTGAAAAAGGGGAACAAGTTTTATTCCAATGCCAAGCCTTCTACATAAACAATGTAAAATGTCACTGAGTACCAGTAAATACTAGGCTTTTGTTGGAGCTGGAGCAAAGCCTTATGAAAGATTTCCAATAAATCTGTCAGGAAGACTTTGAAAAAAGTCCTATGATAAATGCACCAAATAGACTTGTAAAACACAGTAAGGAAAATAAATGTATTGTGCAGTACAGCGGTGGTCTCTTGATGTGCGTTTGTTTCAAGCATATCAGCAGAACAATATACAAGAGCCAGGCTTGGTGTGGTTATTTGCTTTTTTACGTGTTCTTTTAAAACAAATGATGACATTAAAACTTGGGGCATAACCTGCCATCCTGCCATTATTACTTGCTTTTTTAATAAAAAATTATTGAAAATACACTTTGTTCTCTGCAGAGATTTTATTGCAATCTACCTCCTTTCACAATTCAGATGGGGTTTGAAGTATTCCCTTGTGGACAATGTCTTGTGTTAAAGGATTTTTGTGAGTAATTTGATATGATTCTACAAAGTTAATACTCTCTGCTTCTGAGAGGCCAAGCAAAATTTTAGTAATAATTTCTCCAGAGATTTCAGATATTTTTTCTGGTTCTGGGAAACATAGGGCTTTGGATTAAGGCTGTAGAGTAAATGCCCCTGACAGCTCAAGAATCAAACTGAAGGTATGGTTACAATTGCTAATTTCTGTATATGGAGCAAACTTTGGGAGTCCAGCATTGCTGTAAGGCAGATTTGGACTTCACTCATATTCATAATACATTCTCTATATTAGGACACTTAATTTTATTGTCTACAAAATGGCCATCTAAAGAAGAGATTCTCCTGTCTCCTATTCTACCGTTTCCAACCTCTGCCCTGGTCCCACTTCCAGCTGCAACAGAACTTCATCCTAGTTCAGGCTTTGACAGTCCTTTCCCATCCAGGACAACTTTTGGAAGAAGACTGATGCATCCGCACTCCCTGTCGATGTGGCAACCTGTAGCTGATGTTGCATCATGTCGGTGTACAGCATCCTGGCTACCTGAAAGACAATGCCAAGGTTGTTGCCTAGGTCAGCATCAAACCAAGTGTCAGACAGGTCTTTACAAAGGGTCTTTTCCATGTCGAAGGAAGAGAAGATTTGAAGTTTCCCATAAGCCTATTTTCTCTGAACTTCTGTATTCTCATTTTTTCCACTGTTTGTGCCTGAAAATAATAGTTGTTATTCAAGAGTTTGTTTATGCAAGAAAATATTCTGGTTTTAATTTAGGTGTTGATAACTGGTTTCTGGAAGAATATTCCGAGAGTAAGCATGTCAATACTTGTATTTTTTTCACCTGATTCTAAGGTGTTGTTGCAACATACTAACGGTGAAGTTTTATTGCAAACTGAGAGCTTATTTAGGATGTCTAAGTTAAATAGAATAAAATTAGGACATAAAGACATTTCTGCAGTAAGTTATGTTATAAAAGTCATCTTGCATCAATGCTGACAGAAAGCTGTTACAAATTTGGCAATTTTTTGTCCAGTGGCAGTATAGTTTTATGAATACTCTTGAAAACACTCCACAAGGAGTTGCAGAACTACCACAGGTGAATTTTGAGCATGATTGCAAAGCATTCTTTTATCTGGTGTATTGGGGTTTGGAGGGAGGGGGAACCTCTTTTAGCAACTGGAGTAAGTTTTCAGGTCCTGTATGCATATGCATTTCATACATGCATACAAATTTTTATGTATTTACTGTATTATGATTCTGCCTTGTCTAGTTCACCAGCTTATCAGGAACCAGCTGTTAACAAGTTGGAAATATGAGTATGTTTATTTGTGAGAAACTGAGGGAACAGGAGCATGCAAGTAAGAGCATGATTTACTCAAGATTCCTTCTAATATGAAACTTGACTGGTGTATCATAGGACAGTGATTATAGGGTTATTATTTAAGGATATTTTATTATAGGATCCTATATTATAAGATTATTATTTAAGTATATAATACTGTAATATGAAGAGATATAGTAGAGGCTGTTAAATATCCAGGAGAATCTGTTACAATGGAATTAATTAAACAACTGTCTAAGTCCACTGTTCTTTCTCAGTGATTTTCCCTTAGTGCTGTTCTGCAAGCAGAGCCACTATCTGGTGGTAAAAGCTCAGAGGCATCAGGCAGCTTGCTTCAGGCTACTGGTGCCGCTATTGTCAGTAAGAGGATAAACATGTGCAGAGCATTAAGTTAATTCTTATCTACAAGATCATTTTCCCTTTTGACCAATTGTTTGGCTATAGGTATAGAAAGAGCAGCATAAGAAAAATCATTGTTCTGTTCATTGTGTGTAGTACAATTTGGGATTATCCTGGCAGTTTGATAGTCCTAAAATCTGTTTTCTCTTTCATAAATCTTTTACAAGAAAGGTGAGTACAGAGCCATACTGAATTATCTAAATGTTAGAAAGGACATAATTTTCTTAAAGTCTGGCTGCAGTATTTTAAGATCTTCTTCTGTGCCGTCTTGTTAATTATATTCTTCCCTCACTAAACTAACTACAGCTGTGATGCTTGTAATGATCTTGATGATTTTTGTTCTTCCTCAAGCAAATTAACAAGTTCAGGAAAAACTAAGATTTATATATGGTTACCAAAAAAAACCTGTTTTGCTTGAAGACCACAGCACCTAATGACAGTGTCTCCTCTCACAGCTTCCATAGTCACCATCTGCTCATAGCAGAACCAAATTTTCTCATGGTTAAATCAGATCATAAATCAGATCATTTGAGGCTACAGAACACTTCTGTTGCTAGTCTTCCTCTTGTAATATTTATACTACAACTAAAAGACAGAAAAGGCTCTGGTTTTTCATTTTCTATTCACCTGATCTGTGAGCAATTTTACTTTTGTCTCATGTTTCTCTGCTTGCTCAAAAACATCCATAAGAGGAAACCTTTCCTTTGCTCTATTATCTCTCTTACTACCTACTTCTGTTCCTTCAAACACACGGATCACCACTGCTGCTTTGTACTTACAATGCATAAAGTACTGTAGGAGAGTGGCCTTTTGTCTCACAGCAAGCTTGTCTGACATGCCAAAAATCAAGTTAGACAAGTTGGATCTTTCCCATTGAGAAATAAAGTTTCTCAGACTGTGGAATACTTATCCTTAATATCTGAAAACTGCATCAGAATATGCATGAGATATTCTAACACCTCCAGAGTAGCTGAGTGGGTCTACAGGAGAACGTCTGCAGACCAACATAGAGCCACAAACTGGTAAAGACCATCCTCAAAGCAGTGTGTAATTAAATAAATTTAAGAACTTCATATCATAAATTAGTAACAGCTGCTTAACAGAATTTCATGCCACGTTGTTCATGAAGCCAGTGTGTGAGAGACTTCCTGGCAGAAGGGCCAGTTTTGCACTCATGCTCGGTTTATGGGTAGTCGGGAATTTGTGAAGATACTGCAGTCACAGAAGCTGTCCATGCTAATGAATCCATATGTATTGAAGAAACTGGAAGTTTAGCCAAGGAGGAAGGTTAACTGGAAAGAGAAACACAGAAGAGCCAAACAAAATAAGAGTTTTTCTGTTTTTATGCTGCTGCTCTTCCCTGTGATTATTTCATCTTAGTTGTTATTTCTGGAAGTAGCTGAGTGCATCATTGAGGAAATATTACAACCATACATTCCAGTGAGAAAATTCTTATGTATTTCTGGACCACAACTTTCAACTTTATTGTCAGCATTTTGTAAAACCATGTCAAATTCCCTGTTCGGGTGAATTGCCATTTCTTGCCTTGCTGATTTCAAAGTGAGCTTAAGTTAGTCTTTTTCCATAAAATATTTTTTTTTCTACACTCTGGATGAACTAATATCTTTCATGTTCAGGGATCACAGGGATACTATTAGGACACTAGAAAGTTTTAACCTTTCAACACTTGTCTGAGTGGATAGAAAATATTGTGTTCAATTACTTAAAATCTAAAATTTGTTTTAAATAAATTTTATTGTTTCAGGATAGTTGACTGTTTTGTGAGAAATTTTTTTCAAGCTAAGAATTCTTAAATCTGGAAACTACTTTTGGATATTAATAAAATATGCTGGCAAGTATTTTAATGCAAGCAATTATACTTTGCTTTTCTAAAATGCATTCAACTAGTTTCAGATGAAATATCTATTTGTAATTGCCCGTCTTAAAATCTTACATAGTACTGCAGTTCATTATTAAAGTAATTTACATGTTTAAATCCCAAAGTCAGGATTTCATAAGTGAGAAGAGGAAACAGTGCTTGTAAAATTATTTGGAATTGTTTTCAAAATGCAAATAAACCTTGACAATGATCATGGTAAGCTGATGTTTATCATGGGCTGTTTATTTTATGAACAATGTATTATGTGTCAAATTGCCACATTTTTGCCTCTTCACTAGCAAAACTCCAAGAAAATAAGAATCTTAGAAATTCTAAAGACACTTGGACAAAAGTCTGCTCATGCTGCTTGTTCTGGATTCTCAGTTACTCTGTGAACTGAGAAAACAGTACAATTTCAAAGAACAACAGATTCATCTAATTTATTGGAAGATCTCCACCAGCATCTAGAATAATAAAGTTGAAAATATTTAAATAAATAAAAGAAAAAGCACATGTTGTCTAAAAACATCCACCCCTCCCAAAAAAAAAAAAAAAACCAACAAAAAAACCCCAAACCCCTACATCAACACAACCTAACACCAGACAAAAAACCTCTGTCATACTTTGTTCAGATGAGGAGGTGAATACCTTGTGAGTACAGACTGCTATCTGTGGAGCAAATCTCTGTGCCCCAGAGCCCACAGTTGAGGAAACTGCATTCCCTTTTGGATCATGCATTTTTAGGAAGAATTAAAGCAACGGACATAAAGCACAGGAAAGAACTTAATCACCTGTTCATGAAATAAGGTCTAAGGAAAAAGAGACCACAACTGTAGTTCTTCATCTTGAGGAGACTTGGGCCTGATAGTAGTCTTGATGCAGAATTTGCAATTTATATATCAGAAGTTCATGGAAGATGCAGTTATATTTTGTTCTGCTAATGTGGAGTATAATAATATGATATGCGAAAGTAACATGCCCACATCCCAGAAGAACACTGGGCAATGGACTAGGGTATACCTGTGATATTTCTGCCATACCCTGGGAAAAGAACCTCCTCTAAGACTGGTCATGAGGTGATATTTTGATGACACCTCTCACCTTATCCTTGGATGATTTAATATGTTAAATCTCTTTACCCATCTTGAAGATGGTTAGTAATTTTAGCATAAATGTGAACCTGAAGGTGTACAATTCCATGGGACCTGACAATATGCATCTGCGGGTCCTGAATGAACCAGCAGGTGAAATTGCCATACCATCATATTTTAGACGCTGTGACAGTCCATTGAAGTCCCCACTTATTGGAAAAGGGGAAGCATAGCCCTCGTTTTTATAAAGGGAAACCATTCTATGACAATTTTATCAAGTCTCAACAGAATCACCCTTTGGGAAATAATTTATAGGCTGCTATGTATGGATATCTGACATTTGAACACAAGCACTTACCTGAGAGAAATATCCACATACTCTAATTCAAGGGTAAGTACTAAACTCCGCATAATGTATGAAATCTTCAAGCTCAAAAATTCAAATCAGAAGGTTGACTGATTTATAATTTGTGTGCTTTTTGCTGAAAACATACTTCTGATAATGCTACTGCTTTTTCATTTTGTTTCTTTTGTGGAAGAAAGATTTTGCATAGTGGTGTAGGCAGAGGAAGGGTTGAGCATACCCTTAGCAAGTTTGCAGAAGACATAAAGCTGTGTGCAAGTGTCGATCTGCTGGAGGGTAGGGAGGCTTTGCAGGGGGACCTGGACAGGCTGGACCGCTGGGCAATGTCCAACGGCATGAGGTTTAACACGGCCAAATGCCGGGTCCTGCACTTGGGGAACAACAACCCTATGCAGAGCTACAGACTGGGAGAAGCCTGGCTGGAAAACTGCCAGGAGGAGAGGGACCTGGGGGTGTTGGTCGACAGCCGACTGAACATGAGCCAGCAGTGTGCCCAGGTGGCCAAGAAGGCCAATGGCATCCTGGCTTGTATCAGACACGGTGTGACCAGCAGGTCCAGGGAGGTGATTCTCCCTCTGTATTCAGCACTGGTGAGGCCGCTTCTTGAATCCTGTGTTCATTTCTGGACCCCTCAGCACAAGAAGGATGTTGAGGCTCTGGAGCAAGTCCAGAGAAGAGCGATGAGGCTGGTGAAGGGGCTGGAGAACAGACCCTATGAGGAGCGCCTGAGAGAGCTGGGGTTGTTCAGCCTGGAGAAGAGGAGGTTGAGAGGAGACCTCATTGCTCTCTACAACTACCTGAAAGGTGGTTGTGGAGAGGAGGGAGCTGGCCTCTTCTCCCAAGTGACAGGGGACAGGACGAGAGGGAATGGCCTCCAGCTCCGCCAGGGGAGATTTAGGCTGGAGATTAGGAGAAGGTTTTTCACACAGAGGGTCATTGGGCATTGGAATAGGCTGCCCAGGGAGGCGGTTGAGTCACCTTCCCTGGAGGTGTTTAAGACACGGGTGAATGAGATATTGAGGGACTTGGTTTAGTGTTAGATAGGAATGGTTGGACTAGAAGATCCGATGGGTCCCTTCCAACCTGGTTGTTCTGTGATTCTGTGATTCTGAGTGATCTTAGAGGAGATTTGTAAACATTTCATCTGGTGAGTAAAACAACTTCTTTTTTACTATTGGGAATTACTGCATCAGAATGGTTGAAACTGCTTTTGAGTAGGGATAGGGATTACCCACAACAGTGGTTTTAAATCTACTATTGAGACTCAACCTAAAATTTACTGGACTATAAGGTCGCTTTTACTAAAATGTATGCAGACTGACGTTGTTTGTCAGAAATATCATTAAATCATAGAATGTCCTGGACTGGAAGGAGCTTGCAAAGATCATGGAGTGATCATGATGACACCAAGCTGGGTGGTGCAGTTGCTACACTGGAAGGATGGGATGTCATTCAGAAGGAACTGGAAAAGCTGAAGAAGTGGGCTGGAGCACATCCCATACGAGGACAGGCTGAGAGAGTTGGGGTTGTTCAGCCTGAAAAAGAGAAGGCTCTGAGGAGATTTTATAGTGACCTTCCAATATATGAAGGGGCTACAAGAAAGCTGGGGAGGGACTGTTTACAAAGGTTTGTGACAGGACAAGGGGCAATTTGTATAAACTGGAGAGGGGCAGATTTAGACTAGACATAAGGAAGAATTTCTTCACTATGAGAGTGGTGAGGCACTGGCACAGGTTGCCCAGGGAATTTGTGGATGCCCCATCCCTGGAGGCGTTCAAGACCAGGTTGGATGGGGCCTTGGGCAGCCTCATCTAGTGGAATGTCTTCCTGCCTATGGCACAGGGGTTGGAACTGGATGATCTTTAAAGTCCCTTCCAACCCAAACTATTCTATGATTCTATGGAGTCAGACTCCTGTCCCTGTATAGGGTAATCCCACAATTCACACTCTGTGTCTGAGGATGCAGTCCAAATGTTTCTGGAATCTTACCAGGCTTGGTGTCATTACTTCCTCTGGAGACTCTGCTCCAGTGCTCTACCACCCTCTCAGTGAGGAACCTAATATCCAACCTAAACCTCCCCTGGCACATCTTCCTGCCGTTCCCTGGGTCTTACCAGTGATTGCCAGCACCCACTCTTCTTCCTTTCCCTGCACGGAAGCTGTAGACTACAATGTAGTCTCCCCTCAGTCTCTTCCAGACTGAACAAATCAAGTAACTTTAGCTGTTCCTCATTTAGCTTACCCTCTAAACCAGCCATCAAATTTCTGTTCCCCCTCTGGACACTTTCCAGTAGCTTTATAACGTTTTTGTACTGTGGTGCCCAAAACCGCACACAATATTTAAGGTAGGGCAGTGTCAGTGCAGAGCAGAGTGGGGCAATAACCTCTCTCGAGCAGCCAGCAATGCCATGCTTTTAGACTGCATTTTTGGAAGCAGACTTAAAATAACTCTCGTAATTCAAAGCATTACATTAGCACTTTTTTTGTAAGCTTCTATGACTTCTTCTCATGTAACTGGGGCTCTAGAGGCTACTCCACCTCTTCTCTATCACAGTCCCAGGGCCCTGGAAAGAGCCTAAATAGGTCCATATGGGTCAGTTGTGGTTTGAGGGCTTTTTTTAAATTATTATTTATAAATGTGAAGATCTAGGTTTGCTATGTTTATCAAGCATAAAGCTTTATATGAAATATATTTGCAGTCTTCACGTTGGAAGATTTCTGCACCCGCAGGTTCTCAGTTCTGCTCCTGTTTAAGTAAACAGCAAAATCCCAAGCATTTTTAAAGTAGCAGGATTAAGATCCTTTAACCCTCATAGATCAGCAGTGAAGGACTAAAGCCAGTTTGTATTCCTGGCCTATAAACATATAAATATTCTAGCTTATTGCTATAGCCTGGCTCAGCATCAGCCTTGAATTTGAACTTTGGAGTTCTAATTTCTCATCTTGTCCTCAGACCATTTGATCTAGACCTTGACCATCTTCCCATCCATAAAATGGTGAGAAGAGAAATGAGGTTTAACATGAAATTGATTACCTAAAATTCCATGAGATTGTTTCCCCTCATGATACTTTGCTAACATTTTAATGATCCCATTTATTTATTAATGCATAAAAAGGGAACCCTGTGGCTTACCTCCCAGTCCTTGAAAACATCTATAATTTTATCCTTGAGGATAGCTTAGAAAATTGGAGCATGCAGTCATTTTTATTCTCATCTGCTGAAGAAAAGATACTTCCAGTCATGGATGGGTTACCCATTAATGATATCTTTGGAGGATCAAAGTTGAATGTCTTAGTATACTTTCACTGTGTCACATTTGGAGAACAGCTGTCACTTATGTCCTGACCAGAAACTTGATATTTCTGACTATTTATTAAAAAAAAAAAAAAACAAACCAGAGAAAGTGAATTTGCTTGGAACTAAGTGATTTCAATTATTATTTCTCTGTGCAACAAAATAATGCTGCTGGATGAAAGTAAGCGACAAAAGCTGTGCTCTTCCCCATGTTTTTTTGTAGTAGAATTTGTAACTGGAGTTTTTGTTTGATAGTAGTCTCATCCGAAACTGTAAACAGTGCAACCAGTATGAAGAAGTAAATTGTTGTTGAAATTTAACTCACCGCTACATTTTGTTTGCATTTAATTACTAGTACTGAGAGAGCCTAGTTATTCTGTAGTCATAGATGTCACATGTGATTCCTGGGTATTGGTTTTGGTTTATCTTACTGCTTGTCATTAGTCCTTAAACATTGTGAGATTGTCCATAAAAGTTCTAAAATTTCTTGTCTTGTTCTTGTCTACTTTGTAAGTTCTCTGAACTGCAGAAAGGCACAGCCATCTGCTGCTTTCTAATATATGCCTTCTAGAAGTGAATTAAAACAGATGCTGAATTCACTCTTTAGTCTCCATAAGTACAGTCACTCTGTAAATGTAATACTAATAGGCTTTTCTCGGTAGGACCAATTTAAAAAGCACTTACTGCCATGCATAGTTCTTTCTTGGGCACACAGAGTAACACAGTACTTAGGGCTTATGGCTACCTTTAAGCAATGAAAGGTTCTATTGACTTCATGCACTAAAGTGCTTTACTGGATCAAGTTTATTTCAAAGAACTTCTCAGATAAGAAAAGGTTTGCAGAATCAGATACTTAGGAGACAGACTGACATGAGCATATTTCATCAGGGCATAGTTAATATACCCAGTAACTAGATTTTTTTCATAACTTAATGAAGATATCAGGAAAAAAAAACTTGCAAAAGAAATTAAAATGGAAATGGCATAGAGGAAAAATAGAATAGTAGGTTGAGGAGAGAGCAGGGTGGAGGAGGAGAGAGAGGAATTGATTCTATCTCGAATCAAGTGTGAATATGGAATGATGAAAAAGCACATCTATTTAAAACCTGTGCAAAAAGGATGTATATTGTAGACATTATGCATGTCCAGGTTATGGAGTTATGACTCCTACCTGTATCAGATCTAGCTGCATTATAGAAGCTTTTCTGCACAGGTGCACAGTCATCATGTCCTTGCCTGAAAACTCAGATTTTACCAATCCATTTTGCTGAATTTCTCATCTGACTGCTACTCTTATTCAGATGTACGCTGGGTAAATATGCTACAAGATCTGATTTGCCATCTTGATATGATAGCTGCAACAGGTTTCAGAAATAACCATTTGAGCTCATTGCCCTTTCTTGGTAACGTGATGAGAGCAGCAAAATCTGTTCCAACCTCATCCAGTTAAGTCTTTGGAGGAGAAAAGTCTTTTTTCTTAACACTTGTTAATGCATGTATGTGATCCTCTAGTGTGTGGTATGCATATCTTTTCTGAGCAGGACCGTATGGGACTTTGAAATTAATGTATTGGCCCTGGGTGAGCTGAAGCAAAGGAAGCCCAAAGACAGCCATTACCTGGCAGGGATATCCCCAGGAAAAAAGGACAAGACACAAATGCAACCACCTACATGAGCTAGACCTCTGGTAGTACTTTATGGGCTCTAGAAAGCTTTATTGTTATTTTGGATCAAAATCCAACTATTCAAGAGTTCATACAAGCTGGCTTTTGTTTCTTTCAGTTTTGTGGGGTTTTTTTGTTGGGGGTGGAGATGGGTATTGACTTGAGGTCTTTGTTAGTGAGATAGAAAAGCTTTGACTGTAACACTCAAGTGTTACAGTTTTTAAGACATGTAGAACAATAGAATTGCAGAAAGCCAAAAGGTTTGCTAGCAAGAAATTGACTTTCCATAGTCAGAAATGAGTATTCCTCTGCAGTGAACCAGAGAGAAGAAATGACAACTTTGGCAGTGCAAATGTAAAAAAAAAAAAACAAAAAAACAGAGCAATTCATTTTCTGTCTCTCTTACCTAGAGTCATCTAAAATTCTTGAAAATATTGGAAATATTTCTTGAAGCCTGTTGAGATAGCATGATGAATTCAGATACTTGACATTGTTGTTTCCCTGGCTAGTGTTTTCTGATGTTGGAATGTATCCTACATAATTAGACTTGCTGTACTCTCACCCAGGTGGTCAGAGAGAGAAATGAGTGCTCAGTGCTTGGCTCAAGATTTCCGGTTATGATAATATGTTTCTGTAGGTTTCACGTGATGATCCAGAGTTGGTGGACTCTCTTTCTGATATTAGTGGATGTTTCTGATACTTATTTCCTATTCCAGCTTTTTTGAGTGCATACATAATGTTCTACAGAGCAATCTACTGTGTGCCATGGCCCAATGGATCAGATGCCCCTGTTCCTGCATTTGCCATTGTTTTTGTTTCATAGTTACCTTTACAGAGCTAATAATAGCAGAGCGAATACTTAATAGAAATTGAGGGATTTAAAAGATTCTGTGTTACAAAGATAACAGATGCATACATCAAGAAATTAAGTCTGACCTATTTTTCATCATATATTTTCTTATTAAATTACAGGGAAGGAGGAAAAAACTAATTTCTTGCAGCTGTGTTTCCACTAGGCTGATAAACTCTGCAATCCTGAACAAGTATTTGTTACCATGCTATTAGGAATTAAATAATCATCAGAAAATCTATAATTATTGTGTCCTGTCACTGCAATGCAATGCCACACTTCCTATTGCTTCTCAGATATCCTTTCTAGGTTCAGGACAGAAAAAGAGAAGTATTTTTAAGATATAGTATCTGTAATAGTGCAGCTGGGGGAGGTGGCCTTCACAGAGTGCTTGTCGATCCAGGTCTTACCAGCAGAAAACTGGAGTGATGGACAGGGAGAAATCTTCAGTGAACTCCTGTAGGTTTGTGTACTCTGGGTGTGAGGATAAGCAACTGGGAGAACACATGAATTGCACCCACCATTTGGGTTGGGCCTGACCACAGTGGGCATCCTGAGAATGTGTAAAGCATGCTGAAGAAGCCACGTATCTTGCATTTTCCAGACAGCCAACAAATGCAATGTGTCATTTTTAAACTATTTGAGATTGTATTGGTGCTTATCTGCACCAGTGTCTAATGCCTTATGGAGACTAATGCTACCACTATGTTGTGATAGACAGTATAGGACAGAGAACCTGCCTCCCATGCTCCTATTTGGATGCAATCAGTTCATGATTCAGAAACTGTACACAAGTTGTTTGTGTCATAAGTTATGTCAAACCACCACCATCATTATAGTACAGGCAATTTTCTTTTGTCTACAAGCACTTTCTTTTCAAGTATTGATTTTAAGCAACCAATCTGTTATAACATTACAGTACTTCTCAAAAATAGATTTTCTGCATGTATACCATAGATTATTAAATTACATAGATGAATTATTTGTCACTTTCATTTTTATTTGTATTTCTAGTTTGAACTGGCACTTGTAGAACAACATGTCTTACAAAACAAACTTTGCAAAATCATATAACGTGTTTTCATTATCCTCTATCTTACCATTCTATTTCTGTGATCTAATTAAGTATCTGAATACATAATGTAGTTGATATTAATTTTTTATGACTGCTATAACAAATCCCATTTCATAAATGAAAGTAAATATGCAAAACATTTCAATCCATATACCTCAGAGGGCACAGAGATGTATTGAAAATCTTATTTTACTTTCCTACTATTCTGTATGCTTCCAAATCTGAAGACACTGATTGTTCCCTTTTGGGCTTTTTGGTTTTACCTTACACACTCAAGAGAAAGTCTGCCTGTTTCTGCTTAAGAGGGTTCTTCTAATTTAACATTTAATGGAAAAGCAGAGTTGATGCTGCTTCCTGTAGAGGGACAGTCAAGGGTTTCAGCTGTTTATCTCCAAGAATATTGGAATTTCAGCATGAGATAGCACTGTGCCTGAGTGTTTCTGTGCTTTCACATCATGTTTCCAATCCAGCCACTTTCCTATACACTTACTCAAAATCCAGTCTGAATGAAAGTCTGGAATACATAATCTCTGTGGGGAAAAATATAGAAGAACTCAGCTTATTGCATAAGAGAAAAGAATTACTCATAAGAAGACACATATGTAAAATAATCCATGAATTAGAAGGAAATAAACTGTGTTATCTGGGCATAAGAGAAGTTATAATCAAGCGTGGTAGTAAAGGAACTGTAATTTGAACATAAGAATCTCTTTCTAACTTTAAGGATAATCAGGTGTTCTAGTATACCCTTAACTTTGAGAATGAAGCAAGTAAGGATGGAAGAAATAATTGTGATACTGTTGGTTCTCAGTTGCTGTAAGAAATTGGGTGTGTCAAATTCTCTTCCAATGCTTTTTATATGACTGTTTCTACAGATATTTGCTCTAGAACTTAGTGGGGGCAAGGGTGGGAGGGAGGGGGGTACATATATAAACCTTAAATATTTTTTCTGTTCCTGCAATTACTCTATTTCTTCCTTTATATTATTTTCCTATCAGGGGTCCTACAATCTCTTTCAACCTCTTCCTGACGAGTGCTCCTAAAAAGAAAAGGGAAAATAAAAAAGGAATTCGCTTAGCAGCTAACTCCCAAGTTACTCTTCCTATGTCTAGAAAATCCTATTCTATTATGATGGTGAAATCTGGAGTGGTTTGGCATGTAGTCTTTTTCAGTATATCTGCAACAGTGTTTGATACAGACTTAATAGCAGTGTTTATTTCTACAACTATCAGTATTCAGTAGACTCATTCCTACAGTGAAATGTGCACTTCTTTTTAAAAACAGGATTCTAAGAATTTATCTGAAAGAGCCAAAGTGAATTATAAAGGCATTTAAAGTGTATCAAAACTGAGAATTGCTGGTTTTTTCCTTTTTTTGTATAACTTATTGGAAAGAAATATTTTTCTTAATTTCTGGATAATGAATAATCCAAAGTGAAATAAAATAATTTTTCTGTGATATTGTGAAGCCCAGATATTTTCATTATGCACTGGTGAATATGAAGGAAAGGGGAGATCATTTTGAACTGGGAGAATATTCCTTTTAACGTAAAAATTGTTTGGGGGGGAAGAAAAAGGGTTTTGAAAAAAAAAATTAGGCTGAGAAAATGGCCTAATCTAATTGCATCTTGCATAAAAATAAAAGATAACAGTTCGCAAACTCTGACTCATAGTATGCACTCATAATGTAATTTTACCTCTTTCTCTCCACATATAGCCTTAATCCTAGGATATGATACTGGAAAGACATGACTGTTTTTCATGTTACTGATGAACACATCCTGTGGATTATCACAATCTAATTCTGCAAGATTCTGGAGCTGTCTTGACTAACTGACCATTAAAATAAAGCAAAACAAACAAACAAACAAACCCCATGGCCTGAAATCAGCTACCAGCGAACTAAATATGTTATGTTTACCCCTCCTTGCCTTGGAAAAGAAGAAAGTGTCATGGGTGTGATAAGGATATGAGAAAAGTTCTTTTCCTTTTATATCTCAATGGTTTGCATGTTCTTTCAAGAAGCAGAAGAGGTGGGTTCACTGCCACTCTGCTAGCAGCTTAATTTAAACCCATTTCATACTTACAAATTGCAAGATTTTCCAAACTACCCAGGCTTTAGTGGTCTGACATGGACCCCCTTTGATTTCTCATGCTGGAGAGCCATTCAGTCTTGAACAAAAGCACAGCACAGCCTGCTAAACAGACTGCAGAGGGCATGAGTAGTAGTCTAGCCTGAGGGGCATATCAGGGGCCTAACAAACTTTCATGGTGTTCCCAGCATCTACTGCATACAACAATCAGATCATATGCTAACCATCTGTTCCTACTAAAAAGTTCTTTTCGTGAGCCAGACAGAGTATCATGCTCTCCAGAATACATTTTGGCTGGTAGTTGATGTCCAACCTTGGAGTAGCTGCTGATCTACTCAGGAGACAATTGAACTTCAGTTTCCCATATATTTTGGGAGTGTTAATCTGCTGAGTACTTGTCTATGGAATAAAAGCACAGCACACTCATCTCCTCCACCTCCTAGTCCCATTCTTCCCTACTAACATTTTTAGAATTTTGGAATGATATTTTGTAAATAATTTGCCTCCCTGTGATATATCATGTCTGGTATAACATGTTGATGGAGAGACAAGGACAAGAACTCTAAATATTCCAATAGGCACTTTACGTGTGTTTGCATTTTGCTTGCTTTTAGCATCTGATTTGCCTAAGCATATACAGAGGTGAATATGAGACTTACAGACTTGTATGTGACAGTGTACATAATGATTTTAAAATGTATTTCACAGTTTGTTGGGCTTTTTCACTTTTATTAAATGATTGGTCCCAGCAGGGAGCTGAACCACAGAGGTAATTTTGCCCTATTATAATGAGGTTTACAGATTCAAAAAGATTTCCAAGTAGAATCATAGAATAATTGAATAGTTTGGGTTGGAAGGGACATTAAAGATCATCTAATTTCAGCTTCCCTGCCAAGGGCAGGAACACATCTCATTAGATGCCCAAGGCCCCATCCAACTTGGCCTTGATCACCTCCAGGGATGGGGCATCCACAACTTCTCTGGGCAACCTGTGCCAGTGCCTCACCACTCTCATAGTGAAGAAATTCTTCCTTATGTCTAGTCTAAATCTGCCCCTCTCCAGTTTATACAAATTGCCCCTTGTCCTGTCACAAACCTTTGTAAACAGTCCCTCCCCAGCTTTCTTGTAGCCCCTTCATATATTGGAAGGTCACTATAAAATCTCCTCAGAGCCTTCTCTTCTTCAGGCTGAACGACCCCAATTCTCTCAGCCTGTCTTCATATGGGAGGTGCTCCATCCCTCTGATCATCTTTGTAGCCCTCCTATAGACCTTCTTCTGTTGAGGATTCCAGAACTGGGCACAGTACTCAAGATGAGGTCTCACAAGAAAGGAATAGAGGGAAATATTATGGAAAGTGGCTTGACAACCCCATCAGGCCTTGGGACTCTGGGATGCATCTCATCACATCACACAGACTTATATATGTTCAGATTCCTCATGTGGTGATGAACCTGATCTTCCTCTACAGTGAGAGGGGATTTACTTCCCTGGAGACGACCTTGCTGTCCCAAGAAAAATGAATGTCCCTCATCAGCTTTTAAATCACTTCAGAAAAAGAACAAGGTTAAAGTTGTTCTTTTCTCTTTTTCTACAATGTTGCTAGATGTACTGGAGCAATACTATATGGCATCTGGGCTAGATTACCAAAGACTTGATAGAAATAAAAATTCAGAAGGTAGCACCAAAATTGTAAGAGAGTTCAACAGCATTCAAGAAATTATCATATGTCTTGTAGACACATGAGCTTGTAAATACAGAGATCAGTCAGTTTTCCAATTACTCACATCTCAATCTTCTGGCCCATGCCTGAACTGTTGCTAATTCATATTAATTTTCATATCATTATGTCAGCCACTTACAGGATGAGCGTATTATACTAGTAGGAAAAAAAGTTCACATTTGAAGTTTTCTTAAATTGTTATTAAATCACTTCATGTTGCCATCATTTTTTTATCTAATTACATTCTGCTAATTTTCAAATGTATTTCCTTTATTTTTAGGGTATAATCAAGATTTTGAATGATGCTTTTGGGGAAGTAATTTTTCTTTCTTTTTCATCCTTTTGCCTGCTAAGCTATTTCACTTTAACAGCAGATGTTAAAATCCCTTCAGTTTGACATCTGAAGATATAGCGAAGAATATATCCTTAGGGAAATTACCATTGAGTTCTTGAAAAGGAAAGAGAACATACAGGTCAGGTTACTCCTTTTTCTGTCCTTGTACCATGCACTTCCTCAATTTTGAGCATAATTTTCACTGTTTAAAATATCTTTTGATCAGTGATACGTATCTGATAGCTTCTAAAATCCTAGTGAATACAAATCACCGTAACTTTACTATAACAACAGATAGAGAAGTACAGATTTAATACTCTCTTTCATAGTTAGAGCTACAGGGGTTAGTCTGCACTAGAGTTTCCTTAGGTTGTATTTCAATCTCCACTAGGCTCCTGCTGTAAAAACTGAAAATACATTCATTTCTCTCATGTCTGTGTTTTTTCCCCTTCCAGAGCATGGATGATAAAACTCCCTGCCATTAGGAAACCCTGTACATTGAAAGTCTTCAAAACTTAAGTTATACCTGTTAAGAAGTATTATCTTTGAAACCATACTGTTTTCTTTAAAAAAAACCAAACAATCTCCTCTCATGTCAAATAATAAAGAGGGAAATGTGTGAAACCACAGCACACAGATTCATTGCTTCATGGATAATCTGGAAATGTTTTTCATTAACTCTCATCATCATCCTTTCTTCATTACAGAACAGGGAGACAGTTACTTCATTCTTCTACTGCTCTAACACTTTTCTTGTTTTTCTTCTTAACAAAATGAAGACACATTTTAGGTGGTTTTTGGAAAGAGGGAACTTAGGGGTTTTCGTGGAGTTTGTTGGTGACATAGCTTGGTTGTAAACAGAATGTCCTTACCCAAGGGTATGTTTAATTTTATCAAAATACGAGTTTTAGCAAGAGGTGTCAAGGGAAATTGTGAAAAGCTAAAGAAATAAACATAAGCATTGTTAACATTAATGCTGTGATTGTATGTCAATATTCTGAGGCAATGCAATAAAATCTAAAAATGCACTCATAGATGACTACTCACTTTAATAGCAGTTTGGACTGTTGCTTGCAAACTGACTTTGCAGCTTTTAATGGAAAGGGCACTTTATCTTGCTTCCTGACTCCAGCCATGCTAGCTATACTAACTGTAATGTGCTGCTAGGCTGATGATGAGAGTGCTTTCTATCTAAAAATCACTACAAAAGGAAAAGAAATCATTTCACGTTAAAAATAATATTTCAAAATTCAATTGTGTCTTCTGATACCATAGATCTCGTGTATGCCATGTGGTGCACTGGCATTTTGGAAGACAAAGGCCTTTTCCCCGTGTTCCCCTGTTAGAGGAAGGAGTAATTTCATTGAGATTAATAGGGATTTACCTGACAGAGAAAACTGACTAGGAAAAAATAGCAGGTACTCTATGGTGTAAAAGCACAGACAGCATGATGTGTCAAGGACTGTGGGATGGAGGCATCTGCCTGGGACAGCTGCTCAACCCTCTTGGTTTCAGCCTTTGCAGAAGGGTTCACCCAGCTCTAGAAACAACTCCCTGTTGCTCTGCTGAGAGGTTTGGCAGCTGAAGTTTATATTTAAAAATATTAACCTTCTGCAAACACGGAGCAGTCAGTCTTCCAAGATCTCAGGAAAATACCACTGCTTAAGGTTTTTAAGAAGAAAACGTGCACTGTTTTTTGAAGTCCCTTAGGTGTTTTTAGTACTGGGTCAGTGATGAATGAGTGTATTGTTTAAGTCAAGTTAAAATGGCTTGTCAGAGCTTCTCAAAAGTAATATTACCTTGTGCTGAATGCATTGATCAGTTCATGAGAGGAGTCTTATAAGAGATAATTAATAAATTATCCTGAAATTTAATAGGTTTTAACCAAAGTAAATAGATTTTGAGATACTTCAGAAGGCGTATGTGGGATAAGTTAAATTTGACAGAAGAGCTTAGCTCCTGTCAGGGATAGGGGTTTTTGTATGTTTCCAGCCCCAAGTAAACAGAAAGGAATGTGTATGTTGAAGCTGTAACAATTTGGCTTCTGTACACAGCACAGAAAAATCATCTTGAGAGTGAAGAATAACTTATTTTTAAAAACAGGATTTCTTGGAGCTGTCTTGTTGTCTTTTGTATAAGTAGATGGCGCTTTAGAAAGAGCTTGGTAAATAATGAGAAGGTGATTAATCTGGAGATAGTTTTAGCCAATGTCCTAATTCAGAATTTCTGTCAAATACTTGCAAAGAGCAGATATATAGAAAGGTGCTAGAAAGCTCCTCACAGCTTAAATTCATTATCTTCAGAAGTACTGGGTGCATCACATCTTCAAAGCCTCATGTATTTTATCTCTAAAAAGTGTTTCATTTTTATCAGACAGCAGCTGTTACTGTGAACATCTGCAACTCATGTGAATGTGTGCTAAATGTAAATCATTACATTATTGTCTATAGGGAAGCAACTGCGGCTCTGAAAAGTTAATGACAAACAAAGTAAATGCATTTGAATAATCAATAGTTTTAATTTTTCATTTCCTTAGGAGTTTTTTTTCAAAGTCTCTTAAATTACACTCTGGTTGAAAATGTTAGGGCTCAGGTTGAGGTGGAGGTATGGAACACCACCCACCCCCACATGCAAACAAAATTAGTACATGTGAATACAATATTCAGTTCTTTTTATGAAATTAGGATCATTAAGATTGGAAATCCTTTAGATGGAGTCCAGCCATTCAGATGGTGAATGGAGATACTGCTTGCATAGACCTTTAGATTTGTGAGGCATCTTAGTTTGATAATGTAAAACTTGCCTGTTCAGTCTTAGTGCCTTGCTAGAGTTTCCAGACAGTGGTAGAGTCAATCAGTTTCTCTCTCCTCTTTGACATCAACTGGTGCCAGATGTCTTAATCATTCAAAATGATGTAATCAACTAGCATATATAATATGAAATCTTAGCAGTCATAAAAGTTATATAGCTCCTGCTAGTTTGACAGTCAAAAGATGAAGAGTTTGTGCTGGAGCCAGGGTAGAAGTGAAGTAATAAGTCCTTCACCATTGCATCATTCAGATTAAGAGACTGACATGGACTGCTTGCACAGGCACTGGAGTAGAGCATCTGCACTCTGTATGTGTCCTTGTACATATTATATACCTTATATAGTGTGTCACAGCAGGGATTTCATTCCTACATCATAAAAAATTATGAAAATTAAAAATATTTACAACTCATAGAATAGCATATCAGTTGGCATTTCACAGGGCAATTCAGCTTTAGCTAGAATTGATGGTCTAAATGTCACCATTTCTTATAGATTTGTATTTTTTTCAGAAGGAAAACCAACCTTGTTAGTGTCTCAGCAGTTTCATACTTGTGAACTTTTTCTGAAGCCTTCTGATAATAATCATAACAAGTGTCTTTACAAACTCAGTTTTTTGGAAAATTGTGACGTTTTAAACATAAATGTTTAAGTTTGAAAAAGAAGTTGATGCAAAACTGAGTTATGTGTATATGATTTGCCATTTTCACCTTTTCTAGGACTGTTCTGTTTTATTCACTTTTCTCACAAATTTTCATCGGAACTGAGAGTCTGGTAAAGGTAATAGCTTATATCTCAGTAGTAATTTGTATGATAGTTACTCCTTAGCTTCTTGTTTTGAAGTGATTTCAGTACATTTAAAATGAATAAGCCAGATAGCCCTTCAATAACTACAGACTTTTCCCTTGTTTGTATAAGCAGGAGGATCAGGAAGATGCTTTTGAACACAAATGTCATGAAACCCAGTTACTGCTGCCCTTTGACTTGGTGACAGGCATTGGTTTTTTGGGGGTTTTTTTTCTGCTGAAAACTGAGGGTTGCAGAAATTGCTTGCACTGTGTGAGAGCCTAGTAAATGCAACTCAGGAATTGCTAAGTGAGCTAGCAGGGATACTGAAGACAAAGTGAGGGAAGCTAGACTGAAACATTTGCTAACCAGGGCTAGGCTGAAAAGTACTGCCTCACATCTCATTTTTCTGCACAGTAAAATGCACAGATTCCTCAAGATGCCTCTTGCTTTTACTTTCTCTTTTCTTGATCTCAGGCTTAATGGACTAATTGCTTTTGCCCGCCTCTGAAGTACACAATGGTTTTACTGTCTTTCCAAAATGAAGCTTTCTGTGCAACAAAAAAAAAAAAAAAAATCACGGCTCAATTCATGACCATATGCAGTATTTTCTAAAGTTGTTACCTCTCTGCACAGAAACAGACATAAGCAGCTTTTCATTTCAGCTACCTCAACTAATGAATGCCCTAGGATAGATGAAAACAGGTCAGGAATTTCATTCCTTCAGTTCTGTATGTAACCTGAAATAGTACTAGAATATTACGCCGGTGTTCACATCAATGTAGACGAGTCATTTTCTCTTCATTCGTTTAACTTCCATGAGATGAGGTTTTTGATATAGTCTTTATAAACTAATATACATAGTGATTAAATCTATGTCATTTTTGGTCAGGTTGTTACTAAAGTAGCTGCTTTAAATATGCATGGTTTGTATGGCAACTCTGCACAGACTACTGCCAGACTCTCTGCCTTAGACTCATTATCACCAGGCTTTATAAAAGTGATGAGCTCAGTCAAAATGCACTATACAAGTTGTTATCTCAATTTTCTGGTTCAGCAAATGACATTGCTCTGGAGGTTTTGTGGTGATGGCTTACTGTAATGCAATGTAAAATGTAATGACGTGGAGAATATTGGTGAGCAGCTAGAGGCCAAACTCATGGACCACTTTGAGGTAATTCATGAGTATTATTCTGAGACTGCTATAACACCCTTTTACACATGCAGTGCTAAATATAAGTGCCATTATTCCATTATACATTTTGAAATAGGGACACAGAACACTAGCATGCAAAGTGTGAAGTGCTATGTGTCCCTGGAGGTCATAAACAATTTCTTCTTATTGGCCCATTAGATAATATTTCAAATGCTCTGAGACTGTACTGTAGCAGTCTGTGACTTTCATGGATACTGTGATGGATAAAGCCTTGGTACTTTGGGATGAAATAGAAAGATGTTTGGAAAAGAAAAGACTGTTTCGTGACAGATCTTATTTTTCTAAGGCTTTCTGGTGCCAGACAGTGTGGAAAGACGTGACTAGAAGAACTTCATTGCTCCAAATGACTAAGCTACATATTAGAAAGTAATAAGCAAATATAATGCATATGAATTTAAAAACAAATAAACAATCAATCTTATACAATGCCTAGTGACAAGAGAAGTATCAATGGCAAAACAGTGTAACGGTGACATGATGACTGGTAGATACTTCAAACAGTTCTCAGGAGCTTTTTACAAACAATGTGCATTTCACATCATTTTGCTGAGCAAAAGGTAAGGCTTTTTCCTTAATCTGCTTCAGTGCTGGAAACCCCAGCCTCTGTGGCTAATAATTGACTTGATGTTTTGCTTTTGCTGACGTTATCCCTAGAAAATCCCTGAGTAATTCTATAAGTTTCCATGACGCCTTCTTATTCTTTCCCCTTATTCCCAAAGCTCACTCTATCCCTTTCTAGCTGCTGCTTTCCCTGAGTTTTCTTTTTCCATTTTTTTTAATTCCTGTTTCACTAGGGGGATTAGGTTCATGGTAACTAAATGATTCATAGAAATAGGTATAAATCAGAAGTAGGAGGTCTTTGAGATGTAGGCTAAACCACTAGGTTGCTCTCAGCTTTCATCTTGCCATGCCATAACTACCTACCAGTTTGTAATCATGGCTTGATGTTCCCATGTTACTGTCAGATGGCGAGAGAGTTGCACTGGATGGTAAAATGGAAGAGCATAGACAAACCAATGTTTTTGTTGAATGGATGAACAATATGAATTATTGAGGAACAAGTAAACAAGAATGCCTCCAGTAAGACTACTTTTACCCAAATGGAAGTGATTCTCAGTTTTTATAAAAGAAGACAAATTTGAATTTGAAGTGTTGATACTGACTTTAGCTTACAGTTCAGAGACAAACAATCAAAAGTAATTTTGCATAGTGTGATGATGTGTTTTTGTTTGGCTGGGAAATCCAGTCCATTTATATTCATCAAAAGAAGCTTTTTACAATGCAGGCTGTTATCATGAGCCTCAAAGTCCAAATTACATATAATCCTGCTACAACGTCTTCATAAATATGAAAAAGGCATACCATTCTCTTTGTTTCTTTTTGCCTCTGAAGTTACTAGTTCCAGTGAAAGGAAAGAATTAGATTGTGAAATGAATGGAAGAAACTATGAAGAAGGCTGGATAAAGCATCCTAAGATTTAAATGGATCTCCCTAAAATTGAAAAACTCATTAAAAAATAATTCTAATTAATTAGTATCTTCCTCTATCTGCCACCTTCTTCAAAAACTTTTGAACAAGGACACAAAATCCTTTGTTTCACCTGTGCTCCATGTCATAATACTCCATATATTACTCTAACAAAGACTTGAGGATTTGGGGTTCAAGAAATGCTTATTGAAATGGAAAACTGTATAAGGTAATTGAAAACTAAATTGGGAAAAACAAAGGAGAAGAGGAATTTAAAAAAAAGGATACAGATTAAAAAAAACCCGAACATTCAGACTCAGATCTATCTCCCAAGTGATGTCAAGATGACTGCCTAAGTCTTTCCATGAGCCTGAATATCTGAAAATGGTATAAGCATAAGATGCATTAATTCTTAGTTACAGTTTGAAAACATATGCTTCTGCCAGCCTTTACTTTAGAATACGGATAGTACTGTTGGGATTTTTTTTGCAGTACCTGATGTTTGCATAATGCAGTAGAGGTCTAACAGTTTTAATGCTGTAACACATTTCAGCATTAGCTAAACCATAGAGAGCTGTCACATATTGCATGCTTACCCAAGCTTGCATTTGATAACATGAGCTGAGCACAAAAAGAAGTGCTTAGGAGAAAACTACAAGGTCATAGACAAGATAATTGGTCAGTTTGTTTGATTTCCAAGCATAACAACTTTATCCTATGCTTTTTAGTATTATTTGATAACAAATAAGCTATACTTCTTCTGTGTAATGCTGTTCCCTGAAACATCCATTATGTTATACACAGGCACACACCAGTCAGTCAATGGGAAAATTGTACATTGAGATCCCTGTCAGAAAAAGGGAGTTAGACCTTGCTTTGTAGTAATTTAAATACAGACATTATACTGCAAAGTGAAGTTCCTCATAGTCCATCACCATCCTGTTATATAGGCCAAGGGATTTATTGCTGTACATGACAGCTTCCTTCTGGAGCACTGGCTTTCCTTTCTAAAGGAGTGTATGTGAAGGGAGGGGAGCACTTCAAGTGCATACACATTCGGATGCTTCAAAGCACCTCTCCTAATTAACCCTTATTTCAACATTGCTCTACAGCTGACTGTAATTTTGTGTGTTTATCGGTGACAAATTGTGGATTGGAAGCCAAAGCATGTTCCTTGAGGACCTGTACTGGGACAAATGCTATTTAATATGTCAATGTCATAGTGGGATTGAGTGCACTCTTGAAAGTCTGTGGAACACACCAAGCTCAGTGGTGTAGTTGAAATGCTTGAAGGGAAAGATGCTACCCATAGGGATCTTGGTATCCTAGAGGAGTGGACTTGTGTGACCATTATGAGCAGCAACAAGGTCAAATGCAAGGTCCTGTACCTGCATCAGGGCAATCCCAGTATCACAGACTGGTGAACTGATTGAGAGTAGCCCTGAGGAGGAGAACTTGGGGGTAGTACAGGATGAAATATTAGATATGAGCTAGCAATGTGTGCTTGCGGCCAAGGAAGCAAATTATGTCCTAGGCCGCATAAAAAGAAACATGGCCATCAGGCTGAGGGAGGTGATTCTGCCCCTCTACTCCGCTCTGGTGAGATCCTGCCTGGAGCACTGTATGTAGCTCTGGGGCCCCCATCACAGGAAAGACATGGACCTGTTGGAGCATGTCCAGGAAAGGGAGATGAAGATGATCAGAGAGATGGAACACCTCCTTTTATGAAGAAATACTGAGAGGGTTGGAGTTGTTCAGCCTGGAGAAAAGAAGACTCTGGGGACACCTTATTGCAGCATGTCAGTATTTAGAGGGTGCTTAGAAGAAAGATGGAGATACATGCTAGTAGTACCTGTAGTGACAGGGCAAGAGGCAACTGTTTTACACTGGAAGGGGACAGATTTAGATGGGGCTTAAGGAAGAAACTTTTTATGGTGAGGGTAGCAAGACCATTGACAAGGTTACGCTGAGAAGTTGTGGATACCCCATCATTCCAACCCAAACCATTCTGTAATTTAAAGAATCTGATTTTCATTAAATTATGATGCTACATGGAAACATTTCTGTGGATTGTATCATTTGCTTTAGGTGGATTGCAGATAAGTCTTTAATAATACCAATAGGAGGCATGAACTCTTTCTTCCCTAGTTGTAGGGATGGACTTCTTTCAATCTTGGAACAATTAAACAGATCTCTTAGAGTAAGAAAATGTCTTGGAGGTTTACCTTAGGAGTAAGTTACTCTATTCTCTTCTTAAGTATTAGAAGAGATCACATCTTTGTCTTCCCTTCACTTTTCCTTTGCCTTTTTCACTGTACTGAGCTCAGAAGACTTTTCAGTTGCCAGTTTCCTTCCCCAAACATGTGTCACTGTGCCAGGTTTAATCTAGTTCTGAATGTTTGAAGAAACTGCTAAAGATAATGAATCTTTTCTTACTTCAGTGTAAGCAGAGAATAAACGTGTTGAAATCAATGAAACATAAAAGTGGTAAGAGAGCAAAAATAGGTCTAAGAATGGAAAAACAGTCATCTCTGCCCGAAAAATTTTACCTGGTCTGAAGAAAATTAATCTGTTTTGAAGCATTACCAGTAATACCTACCTACAGCAGAAAGGAGGGGGCAGATGGAACTGCTGGAATGGCTAATTCTCATAACTCTGACAAAACCATTCCATCTTCTACTCTGTTGGTAAAGTGCTACTGAGACTTAGAGTCTTAGACTTGGGCAGTAAGAAAGATAAAATAAATTTAAAGTTAGAAAGAATATGATAAAAGTAAAAAACTGGAATTAGTAGGAAAAAATTGAAAAAAAACCCCAAAAGATAGAGGGAGTAGGTTAAAAAAGAAAATATGTAAAAGCAGGAACCAAAATTATCTAAAGCACTGTCAGCTGCTGGTATAAGTCAGAGTAGTGCACAAAAGTTAGAAGTACCCTGGTTTACCACAGCAAAGTCCCAGACTAATGTATAGACTCCAAAGAGTTTTTTTGTTTGCTGCATATTTGCTTTAATTGGAGTTTTTTTGCCCTAAGACCCCATTCTTCAGGCAGACCCTTGGCATGAATAGGTCTATTTATAGAAATCTAATTTTATACAGCATGAGTAAAACCAGCAGATCATAGAATCATAGAACAACCAGGTTGGAAGGCACCCATCGGATCTTCTAGTCCAACCATTCCTATCAAACACTAAACCAAGTCCCTCAAGACCTCATCCACCCGTACCTTAAACACCTCTGACCTGTTGCTGACCTGTTGTGAGATTTTAACAGGATGTTCGATGTTAAACATTACTTGTAACTAATTCTGAGGCAAGTCTTTCATGAATGAGTCTCAAGGAATCAAAATGATTTTGGTTTACAGTATTTTAAGGATATATAAGGATATATAAGATTGAAGCAGGGACAATATTTTAACTACATTTTATGATTATTCTTACTGGACCACAAAATATATACTAACCTAGAACACGTAATATTGGAAATATGTAAAAAAATGCAATAAAGATGCATAGAACTAGGATAACTTTTGGACTCAAAACACATAACATAATGCTATAGAAGATGTCACAACCCACTTCAAAAGAAAGTGAGTTCTTTTTCCCAGCATAGAGCCCAAGTAATTAAAAATCACTCAGAGGTAGAGGTGTACTCTGTATTTTTTACTAAATAAGATGCATGCCCTTAAAGCACTGTATTCAAACAATCAAACAACCCTCATGGGACAGAGCGCAGACAGGAAATGCTGCAACTGCAAAAGTGACTGAAACAGCCTGTCAGTGGCAACATTTCACAGCACTGTGACAATCGCCTTGACTAGGCCCCAAATAGCACTGATGGCCCAATGAGTCACAGAAGTCTAGAAAATTAGAATTGGAACACAATTTTAATAGATACAAAACCAGGGGGAAAAAATGGTTCTCATTTTGCTATTTGCCTAATCATCATTCTAAGTTTACTTAAAAAAAAAAAAAAAAGATAAATGCATTAAGCCTTAATACATTCTGTTACATTTACCAGCTACTACAAATGAAACAAGATATACCGCTGGATATAGTAGCAACTGCAACAACCTACTGTTGCCAGTGACAAAGGAAATGTTTACCATTACCTTATCCCTGAAAGTATTTTTTGTGGATTGAGAAAACAAATTTATCTTTTCCAGTTTTCTTGAAGTCATAAAATATAATAGGAGAACTGTGTATGATGCTTAGGAAAAAAAAAAAAAGATAGAAAAAGGGAGGTTCAGAAGTGATCCACAGGGGTCATAAAAGTTAGCAAACAGACGATCTGGCATCAGGTTTTCCAATGAGCTCCTTGGATAGAATTTCAGATTGCATCCAATGGAAAAGGAGAATGTTTTTCCTTTGTTTTCTTTACTCATCTCCCATCTTCAGTATCTTTGCTGATGAACAGAAACTTCTTGATTCTGTAGGATACGAAGACATGTAAGGAAGTGTTCTTAGCATGAAAAGGACTCATAAGACCTTTCTTTCAGTTTACAACATATGTTCAGACTCACTCTATTCTGATACAGTTTCCTGCCACTTGCTCTGTGCATATATCCAAAGGCTGAACCTGCATATTGTCACAAGCTTCAGTGGAGTGAAGATGAACAGTGGAGATAGCTCAACTGCCTAAGGAACACATCTCTCTAATTCCTGCTTCATTTTTATTACCCTCCAGAAATCAGACTTTCTCCAAGCACCATTTCAGGGAATGAATAGGTTACTGAATTTGGACATATACTTGCAAGCATCTGGCAAGAACTATCCCAACCAAAAGAGAATCACATTGTATAAGAATCAGCCCTGCACAACTGCAGATCAGTTTTCAAAAGGTAGACTTGCTTTCTGGGAACTGATGAACGCAGATAAATAATTTCTAAATTATTTTAAATGATTCTAAATTGTAGCTATTGATACGTTAATGACTGAAGAAGTGCATATTTTGAGACAGCACTGAGATTTCCAGTAATCCATTCCTTCTACTATGTGAATACAAACAGACATTTGTCCTTCCTAGGTATAATTTGAGCCTCCTGATTCCTTCATTTGAAGTGAAAATTTACAATTGAAGCATGCTTGTACAAGACAGAATATCATCTAAGCAGTTTCTAATTAAGTGAAACCTGCTTACATCAGTATGAAGAAGTTTCCATTAGACTTTCAGTCCTATAGCTACCCACTATTAATGAGAGTTGGCAAAGTTGCTGTAGAAGGCCCAAAGGAGTTTAATGATTTACTTACTTTCTCAAAGAAAAAAAAAAAAAGAAAAGCACTACCAAAGAAAACAAAACCCAAATCCCAAAACAAACCTTAATTTTATCTATGCCCATAAGAAATTCAATAACTTGAGCTTCCCAGTGAAATTTGAGTAGCTCTTCTTTTTGCTTTTGCAACAAATGCTTTAGAATCTGCATCCTGCGTATTTCAACAAACTCTACACAACTGTGAAGCATACTCTTAATTTCAGTATCATTTTGTTCAGCACAGGAAAAACATCTATGTCTGAAATAGAAAAGCTTTTTAGAACACAAAGGCTTCAATGATCTAGTAAAGAAAGTGACTAGTAGCAGTATGTAATGAAAGATGGTGACCAATCAGATTCTGACTATAAACCCTGGCTGGTTGGTTGGTTGGTTGGTTGGTTGGTTTTTTTAACATGTACATTTCATCTGCTTGATGCTGTTATTTACTTTTTTTTTAATACTTTAAATGCTTTTGGAATGCTGAGGTAAATCTAAGCAATTAAGAAATACACATAAGGAAAAGAACCCTTTGGTATTTCTTCACAGTTTACTTGAGTGAAATAAAAAATGCCAATTTTTTTTCACTGTAGAAGATATAGTTGTTAGTATTTTTTGTGTATATTTGTGTGAGCTAATTTAATCCTATTGTTTCTTCCACTGAATGCTAAGTATTGCAAAAGGCAGAGTGCTAATGTGCAATGCAATTGATGGGATATGAAATACTGTAAGATTCTGGTGTGCTTATTGAAAAATAAGATTGACATCACAAACTAGCCCTGGACAGAGTTTTGGAAAACAAAACAATATGCAGAGCTTTCTGTTAAAGTAGAAATGAACTTACTCTCTGCTGCAGATTTCTGTTGCACATAAGCTTGAATGCAGCACACAAAAAAAATAAAAAAGAAAGATCAGATGTAGTGGGAAAATTAAAACTGTGAAATATTTGCAAACTTTTTTCCAGTAAATTTTTGTGGTTTGTGACTTTTGTGGTTTCCCTCACTTTAGGAAAGATATTGAAGTCCTGGGGCATGTCAAGAGAAGAGCAATGAAACTGGTGAAGGGGCTGGAAAACAAGTCTAATGAGGAGCAGCTGGGGTAACTGGGATTGTTTAGCCTGGAGAAGAGGAGGTAGAGGGGAAACGTTACTGCTCTCTACAACTACCTAAAAGGAGGTTGCAAATAGGTGGATGTTGGTCTCTTCTCCCAAGTAATAGGTGATAGGACAAGAGGCAATGTCCTGCGTCAGGGGAAGTTTAAGTTGAACATTAGGAAAAATTTCTTCACAGAATGGGTTATCAAGAACTAGAACAGGCTGCCGAGAGAGATGATTGAGTCACCATCCCTGGAAGTGTTTAAAAGACAGGTAGGTGAGGTGCTTGGAGACATGGTTGGAATTGATCTTCTGTAAGGTCTTTCCCAACCTAATGATTCTATGATTCTATATTATGTAGGCTATTTGTCAAGAGTATGATCTATTTTCTTTGTTAAACTAGTCTGGAAATGTCTGGCTTATTTTAAAGCAGGTTATTCTATGTTCTATTTTATGTTCTTAGAAAGAAAGAGCCTATTTTTTGTGGCCTGGAAATTTTGGTATTTGTTTTTTAGAAGAAAGGAAGCATGAAGAATTACAATGAGAAATATGTTATTTTCTGCCTCTTGAACATTCTCCATCTTAGATTGGCTGTCTGTTTTTTGTTCCACATCTTGTCTCTCAGTAGAGCGTAGTGTCCCTTAGCTTACAGGTGATACGTAGTGAAAACAGAATAGTTACATTTCCTCTGTACAGAGCTGGAGAGGCAACACAAAAAACTGTCCATTGTCAGAATTCTGAAGTAACATGTAGCTTTCAGAGGAATGCTGTGAGCCTTTAAGAAATCCTTCCGTTTAAATCCTGTGCTTGTTTGTGGGTCGGGATGGAATCATGGCTGCTTTTAATGTGTTTTTGTAAATTAGGGAAAATAATCTAAATTAGATACACTTTGTCTAATGAATTAATATGATTTGAGAAATAGCCAGACTTTTGACTCCATATTTTTTCTCCATTTCCTATATTTTCTAACAAGTTGAAAATTCTACTCATTTAACTGAACAATGTAGTGACTAAAGTGAATGAAGAAGTTTCTGTTTAATGTAAGATGAATAGATTGCTCTTTATTCTTCTTGCCAAGTAGTTAATTACAGCATTGGTACGCTTGGTCTTTAAAAGTTGTACTCTCTCAAAAGCAGTCTGCTGCAAAATAGGTTTTATTTCATCTGGGAGAGCAATAAGCTCTGTGGAAAATATGAAGGTAGCAAGAAAATGCCCGTTTCTAAAAAGTCCTGGAGTTTATTGCTTTCAACATAACCTGGTAGATGCACCTTTTTCTGTTGGCCCTTGATGAGAAGGGAATTTAAAGCATCATAAATGTACAGGAGTGAAAATGTCATGATACTGCAACTTGAGAGCAGTTATTCAGCAACATGGGTGTTCGAAAATTATAGTTTTGATTAAGATTTAATGAGTTAGTGTTGGCTGTACTACAGCTCTGACTAGCTCCTGGTAGATATTCAGTGTCCTAAAGTCTCGTTCACTTCATGGCAGCCTGCAGTTGAGCAAAGTGCTAGAGAATCTGGGCCGTCTTGTAGAGTACCGAAATACAGATTAGAGGATAGGCATCAAAATTGCTCAGATTTGAAAATCATATTATACTTCTTATTGATGTGTTCAAATTCCTAGTCTCAGCATCATTTACCCCACCTCAGTTACCTCCAACAAGGACATGTGCGGTTTTATATCTTTCTCCAGAGTAGTATGAAATCCAGAGGTGAATTTCTCCTGCTTAGTACCATCTATCTTTGGTTTGCATGTTTAAAGAAATCTTGGTTTTTATTTTATTATAAATTAACTCTACACATTTCAATTCCTATAAAAATGTTAAAGAAAGTAAGGTCCAATTGCTACAGGTTTCTCTAATTAATCAGCTCTGTAAGTTAATGAGTAATGGCTGTGCAGAGTACTAATACAGAGGATAAGATTGCAGGCAGATTATCATACTCAAATCAGGGTATTAATATAGTCAAGAATAGAAGACATACATGCATAAATCCTGTCCTATTTATGTATCAAACATTCTTGGCAAAGTTTCTGAGGTTTCAGGGATTTGGGAAGCCAACTGATTCTTCCTCAGCTACTGAAAGCCACTGGATCACCTTAATTTAAGGACCTTTAAGGTTAGGCACTAAATATGGGAGAATATTGGGGAACAATATTACATCTGCCATACTCTGATTTCCTTTCAAGATAAAATGACATTGTGGTAGCTGCTTTTTCTTTTGGTAGTGTAATACAGGGATGATATGCTTCATTTTCTATAGGAAGTGTAATATTTCTCTTTAAGAATACAGCAACAGTATCCTGGATTCTCCAAAAGGTGGCCTGTAATGACTTTGGGTCAAATTTGCTTCTATTAGTGAAAGTTTTTGCTCAGTTTAGCTCAGGATTGCTTAAAATTTTATCCACTTCCCTTGAGACTTTAACAGATGCTGGTTTATGTAGCTTTTCTGTATCTTGTACAGAAAATCTAAATTATAAAAGCTTATCACATCTTTTGTTTTTCTTCTAGTCTAATCAAGATTTTATTCTTCCTACTTTTCACTTTACAGCTTTGACTGTCACATTGAAAACCACAGGCATTATTCCAGTGTACAAAATTAAATTTCCTCTGTCTTGTACTGCTTCAATGACTCCAGTCTTAGAAAAAGAAAAAAAAAAAAAAAAAAAAGAAGAGGAATCTTCTGAAGTGTTACATGAGCACAACACATACGTTCCTTTCTTGCTTGATGAGACATACCCATAGGCACTCCGCTTCATTCCAGTCTGCTTATATAGAGAATTGTTTAGTGCCATTACGCTGGTATAAACCCATATTTGATACAGGTCCTATTAGTAATCAATAATTGTTTCATTTCTCTTCACCCTCATTTGTTTGCCTGTAGGAAAAATATTTGAATAACATGAAAAATTGAAGATTATTTTAACAAAACTAGGTATTTATACTTTAAGTGTAAAAATTGGATTAAATATAAAAAAATTATTCTTAATTAGTGTAGAGGGAAAAAATGTTTACTTCAGAAGCAAATACTTAAACATTATCAAAAGCAGAAATTTGTCTTGAGATACAAAATGGATTTTTCAAACAAAACTTCTAAAAGATTGCTTTTTGTTGTGACTGTAGTGTTGAATTTCTCATAGAAAATAAATCTTTTGTGAAACAGTTATAATTCATCTAGATAATTAAGATCAACACAAACCCCTGTCAAATTAAAAGTGATCTCAAATGCTATTTATATTAGCTTTTAAACAATTTAATGGAATTTTCACAGACAATATCTATGCATAGTATTTGGAAAAAAAATATTAAATGCTTTCCTAGTATTAAACTCACAATGATGCCTCTTAAAGTCGGGCTTTGAAAGAGAAAGATACAACTTTCCAGGGTTAGGGCCTTACTTGATATTGCTAACCTAGCTTGGGATATTAAGTGCATCATTGGTCTATTTTTCCTTTTTAATTAGCATTTAATATGTCTATTTTTAAACATTTTGGCAAATGAAATGTAATTGGTACTTATTTCACTAAAGACTGTGACTCAACACTAAGAATTGTAGTTAATTTATGGAAGCATCCTTGCCATAACTTGGCTGTTGTACAATAAAATAAAACCCCAAGGTATACACCATCACAATTTCTTATCTGAGTGACTTGCATAAGCTCTGTGGTTACCTGTTAGCTGGTATGAATCCTGACAATTAGCAACAAGAGCTGAAATATGTTTGCAGTGTTAATAAAGTCTCAAAATCCCAGGACAGAAAAAAAATCTTTCCTTGAAGTGCTGATAAATCTGTTCATACAGTACTTGCCTTAAAGGAGAGGAAAATCACTTAGTTGAATAGATAAACCAAAAAGGTTTTGTCTGTTACAAAAAGAAACTAAAGCAATGATGTCAATATACATTGTAAGTACTATATTCAGTCTGTATTTTGTAGCACAGTATAGGGGAGAGCTTCCATCTGCCCAGCAAATAGTTTTGTAGCCTGGAGATAAAATCTACATCTTTGTGCAATATAGTTATTTTAATATGGATACCTTTAAATACTTCTGACACGACTGCATGTTAGTAAGAAATAGCGCTGTTTGTCCTCTGTTGTTTTAATGTCATTCTGCTTTCCTGTGTTAAGTTCAGGCTGTTTAGATCAGACCTGCAGCATGATACTGAAGTTTTTGTGTCATTACTTTTACAGGTTTATTAGAATCCTAGCAGTGTTTTCATATAACATCATTCTTAATTTATACTGACATGTATCACTCATGATATGTGAGATAGATTCACTAAAATATTAATCCCATGTTATGCTCTGGCCCTTTTGGTCATCTAGCTTCAAATGTTCTGTACAGCAAGAATAAAGGCTAAATGGATTAAAGCACAGGGAGTATCAAGTGAGAGTTTCATCCATCCTGTTCATGAAGCTTGTGGCACAATCTTATGAACCTGACTTTTGCCATTTTAGAATTACAGTCTTTTTAGCCTGGAAGATGGTACAATATCTGTGAAATAGTGTAAAATGTAAGTTGCAAAATAAAATTGACAAGAAAAAGGAAAATTTCAAAGAATTCCTTCATTTACACATAAAGTAATTCATTCTTCAATTTATCTCCTGTTTGAAGTTTAATTGAGCTATCATTGTAAAAATGCTATATATCTCAGAATGCCTCTGGTTTAGGTACAAGGTGCAGTTCTTCAACCTTCTGTTCTTTCTCTTTACTCTTTTTGTTTGTCCAGTACAGTCTTACCACTTTCAGAGTCCCTTCCACAGGGCACCTGTCCTTAGGCACCTTTCCTCAAATAATTTTTTTTGAGTCCTCTTGTTCAGAATTTTTATGTAAGTTGAATAAGGCGTACTGTTTCAAACACCTACTTCTGCCCCCCACCTCCCCAAACGTGATGAATAAAAGCAGTTTGACTATCACATATTGTATGATTCTTCATAAAATTTACACAGTACAAGTACTTGATTAAAGTTCTGTTTGCATTTTCTCACTAAAAGAATACCACAATCGGATATCATTTTCAATTTTTTTTTTACAACTTCACCATCTAGTCTTGGTGAAAACAATACAGTTGATCTCACATTACAGATATTGAAGACATAGTCTATCAAAATTACTCTCTTAACCCAGGTGAGTACTTGCATTACATCAATGACTGCATAATGCCTTCCTTTGGCTTGGTCTCTTATAACCTATACATGGGTCATTTTTGCCAGTTTGAACAACTAGAAAAGTTTGGAAGAAGAGAATCTTGTTTAACTGGGCTGCATGTTGTTAAGAGCACAATTTAAAGTCTTTGATGTGTTACAAAGAGATGCAGTATCAGTTATAGAGCATGTCTACAAGGCTTCTAAATAACTCTGGCTTGGTGAAGGACCTCCCACAGTAGGGGAACTGCACACTTCTCCCACAAGGTGCTCTTTACACTGTATTTGTCTGATCAAAGTTGCTTGCAGAATGATGAGAAGGAAAAGCAATTAAGATAGAGATGTTGGAACTGCTGCAGGGACTGCCACTGATCATATCTCCAGCTAGGCAGATTAGGCTGTTTGAGTGCATTTAAGAACTGCTGCTACTGGGGAGAGAAAAATCTATCCACCAACAGAAATACTTCCTGCAATTGCCTTAAAATATTGACCTAACAGTGTGAATTGTGTAGGGCTTTTTTTGTCACTTTGAACAGCTGCTCCCCTCACCTTATTTTGTTTTTATTGGATAATTTGTAACAGATAATATGCTCAGAAGAGCCTGCAGGTAGCTCAGCTCTCTTCATTTACAGAAGTATTCCATGTCTTCTGTAATGTCCAACTTTGCTAGAATGTAGCAGGAATTTACAAAAGTTGCCCAGATCTATGAGGAAACAACTGCTGAATGCTACTTGTGTAGAAACACAGAATATGTATACTCTTGAAATCAGCAACTCCATCATGCAACCACTGTATATATACCTTATTTTGTAAACATTACTCTACAGGCTCCTTTTAATTGCCAGAGTCGCATATGCTATTTTTGGTAGTGTGGATCACGAGCACAGCATTTGTGAAGAAATAATTATTGTGGAGTTAAATCCCATAGGTACCTATCAAAATTTATTCTCTTAGAATTGCTGAACAAATCCAACCTTTGACAGGCATCTCATGCAGGTTTTTGAGCTGTGCAAACTGGAAAGAGATTCTTTTTATCTAGGTTGTTGATACTTGAAATAAAACAAATTCTAAAGGGCAGTTTCAAAAGTTTGAGACTGTAGTAGTTAAAAGCATTAAATCACGGTTCAGCACAAGCCACATTGCTCTGCTGTCAGGATGGGTGTCTGATGGGCACCTGAGACATACAGCAAACACAAACTGATGTGCAGGCCACTGTAATTTTTTGTGCCAGCTCTCTTGGTTTTGAGATGAAACTACAATACTAGATGGTATTCATGTTGCTACTGCTACAAATTGACATGACCAAACCTATATGCTGTTTGATCTCACCAACCTCACCTTCTACAGGCAAAGCTGTGGGATGAATTTGCACATCAGAAAACATGCTGCTGATAATGGCATAAGGCTTGTCACAGTGTGTGCACACAGGCTGTCTGATGCTCAAGCCCACAATGACCAGATGATTTCCTATACGTTCTTTTACAAAGAGGGTGATAATAGATCTGACTTTCAAAGATACCTGATTTTCAGAATTGTTCATGGAAACTATGGAAGTTGCTTTCTAACTATGGGGATAAGTTGTTTATATAATGAGTAAGTTGTATCTTCCTCTATTTTAGCCTGAATGAAATGTATTGTAAGTAACTAACAGTCCATACAAACTCTGTCCAGTTCAGGAGTGTTTATTTCTTTAACCTTTCTCAACTTTACTGGGGCATGTAACTTTGGGTAAAAAAAAAATCAATAGACATTTACAAGTAGTAATTTTCTATGAACTATAAAATGCAAGTATTTGTTGAAAAAAAAATTAAACCATCCTTACATGTTCCTTATCAGTAGCCACAACTAGTCACCTGATAGCAGTACGTTAAGCCTCTGTAACTTACATCTGTACTTTGACCTTGCTGTATTGACACATGGAATTTTGTAGATACAATATGGAATAGAGAAATACAATAGCTATCTTGCCTATCTACTGAATACACATTACAAGTTTAATGGGTTTATTGTGTCTGAATACCCCACCTCTACTCAACTTACTTGTATTTCTTTTAGTGCTGAAATGATTTTCTGGCTTTCCGCATGTTACATATCTGTAAGACATGTCTTGTACTCTGCTGCATGAGGCTCAATGTTTTGCACTCATTTTCTTAAATGTAATGTTACCAAATCTGGTAAAAGACAGTAGTGAACCAGCTTCACAGTCTCTGACATTTCAGGATACTTGTTTGATTCTGTGTGACAGTATTTTTAACAATCTCCCTCAATAATATATCTTTCTTCTGCTGGCATACTATCTTCTATCCCCAAATTGCTCAGATGTGAAAACTACCTATCATTCAGAATCTAGTGATCCATCAGGATTTTACATTTTAATTTTTCATGGTAAAAGCTATTTTGTGTGATTTTTAAGGGTTTGCTGAATACCTTAAGTAATTCTCTTCTACATTCTTTATAGTTATGTTTGCACTTACTAAAGAAATTCTGTTTTACAGCCTGATAGGACTAAGAATAATGTCAGTAATTTTAAAAAAGTTTGGATATTTTATTAAAAAGATATACTCGCAAAGACTTCTGAAAGCTGAGGCATTATTAGTACTTAAATACAAATAAATAGCATTCCATATATCAAGATACACAAGACCTCTGGAACTGGTTTCCCCAACATCATGATATCCTGAGCAGAGGACATTCATTGTCTGAATGTACTTTTAAAGGTGGAGGGTAAAGGGCAAAATGGTGAAGTTACTTTTTCAAAGAGATTTGTTCAAATAAGGGAAGAATACAAATGATTTGTAGTAACTTAATCTTCCAGCTTCTTTTCGTGATCTGTGCAAGGGACAGTTATTGATCAGTAGGTGATACATGAAGGTCAGTAGATGAGAGAAGCCAACTGTTCCTATTACTATTTTTGGAGGCACACAGCAGCAAAGTAGGAACTGCTGGCATTACTATGGAAGCAAAATGAAATAGCAATCAAGTGAAGCCAGGAACTGGTCTATTCATGAGCAGTTTTATTCATTCTGCCTTTGAAATAATGCCCAACTGTTGTCTCTGATATCAGTTAAATTATTTTTTTAAACCTATAAAATGTGCCCTATTTATTTCTGCTATTAAAACAGAACATAGTGTAGTATTTACATCTGTTTCAATAAGATTTGAAGGAGGATCAGCATAAGTAAATGAGCTTTCATTTTCTTAATTCTTTTTCTGTGCAGTTGATCTTTTCTTTTTTTGATTTAAAATGTTTCAGAAAATGAAAACCTATGAAAAATTTCCTGAATTGAAACTACCTTTGTTGTTTGATATTTTCCTCTCTTCTGTGCTTTCCTGTATTTTTTTGTATTGTGTATAAACCCAGGGTCCTGCTCTCAGATTTTCCCAGCTCAGTCATGGTGAGCAATAGGCAATATGTATTTGCTACTTGTCTTACTGCTTGATGCTTGTAATCAAACACAGCTTTTCATTTCTAGTCTCTCAGATTACAGAATGCATCTGAATGCATTTCTGCAGATGTTGGAGAAGTTAGGGAAAGAAGGATAAATGTAAGATTACTCATATTGTAATTTCCTGGAAAATCAGGAATAATTACATACAAAGGCAAATGACATCTTTAATCCTATCTTTGCAGTATTTTATTTTTCTCTTAATCATTTCTTTAAATTTTTTAAAAGCTTTTCTATTTCTTCTATTTACTAAGCAATTTTATTCTAAAAAATTGCTACGGTATGTGTTTGTTGATTTCTAGGAATTATGGGAATTCTTCAGAGATTGATCAAATAGTTAAAGTCCTTAGGGTTCTGCTTACTATCACACTTCAGGATTTTAAAAGAAAATATTGTTTATTTTTCAATTGTTCATCTTGGCTATAAGGGCATAACTAATTCATTTAGCAAACACATACAGGGTAAGCAGTTTTTTAGTCTTCTGTTTTACCACATTTAAACAAGTTTCCTGATTTCTAAGATCTCCATGGTGTGAATAACTTACATGTGATTTTATAACACTGCAATAATTACTAACATGCTGTTTCTGAATATTGAGTTAAAACTGGATTTGGTTTTAGTTGTTTTTTTGCATTTTTCGGCTGGTTGGATTTGAGCAGGAGAGAGACCTTTCTAGCTTTTACCTGTATTTATTTACTAAAATCACAGTGTTTCTAAAATATTATAGACCACCATGATAGTGTCAGTGTTTGTATCTTCAAATCTTCACTTTGATCTTGTTCAAATGACTTAAAGTAAGAAATCAATGTGGGTTTTTTCCCTCCTGTTTTCAGCAACTTTGTATTACTAAAATTTCCACAACTATTTTGTTGTCAGAGTTACAGCCTGAATGTTGCAGGGTGGAAAATACTGATTCCCGTCAATCATCCATTGAGTCATCTCTGGACAGAGCCTTTATTCTAGTTCTTGGATTCCAGAAATAAAAATATTTTCGTATGGATAATACATATTTTGATAAATGGAAAATGTTACAGCTGAAATCTCAAAAATTAAATATTTTTTCTCTGATCAGCAAAAGTTTAAAAAAATCAAAATAGCAATATATTAAATTGAAATAATGGAGATCACATTCAAGAACCTTAGAAAACCTGAAGATCTTTCTTTTAATAAAAATTAAGTAAGTACTATTGTATAAATAAAAACCATGGAACTTTCAGTGCTCCATGGTATATCATTTATCTTCAGTTGGTTGATTTTTGTTTTGATAAGCTGCATCCTTTTTTTTTTCTAGTTCTTTGCAACATCAGTTCTTCACTTGAACATTTATTCCCTTGGGGTGCAATTACCCTTGATTTTCTTGGGTTTAAGTTGGAAAAGAATCAGACTCACTTAATTTTGCACGCTGACCACTGATGCGTGACTAGAGGCAATATTTTAGATTTCATGAGCCAGACACAAAAAGGTGCCTCAACAAGACTATTGTTTTGTGTGAGACACCCTGGCAGGTCTCCTGCCCAGATCTGGAATTCAAAACTAGCTGGAAATGCTCTGCTGCTACCTGGGGATCATTAACAGAAATTGAACAATTTCTGTGAGCTGTAGGGGGAATAATCATAGAACATGCAAATTTGGTGCATTTGAAATGTGTTAAGACTATCTAGATGACAATAATCTAAATGTCTTTTCAACTTTTCTGACTTGGAATTCTTTGTGAAAAAATTATAGAAACCTTCCTGTTCACTGTTAACTTTTTAAATGTGGGTTTGTGGAGTTTTGTTTGTTTGATTTTAAAGCAAGGGCATGGTTTTATAAATGTCTGTGGCAGCAGAAATGTTTCCTAAACATGGGAAGCCATTGTTATGCTCAAGGAAATATAAATTTGTTTTAAAAAAATTACATAGAACATCTCTAATTTAATTTATTCTCAAAAGTAAAAAAAAAAAAAAAAAAGTTTTATTTTTAGTTTGCCAGAGACGCAAAGTATCCTAACTTCCACCCCTGAAAAAAAGTCTTCAGGATATCTTCTATCATCATTTTGATATAGATGGCACTTCAGTTTTTCTTCTTAATGGAGAAAAGGAAGAACAAAACAAACAACTTCTGAATACTGCTGTTTACCTTGGTGTGTGCAGTAACTTCAGATTATCTCGTTACTAGGGCATAAAAAGCGATATAAATTCTCTTGTGTTGGAGCAGTTTTGCTGGTATAGGGCTCTGTGCAAATTCTGTGCCCTTGGCTCCCTAAGACTCCTCAGTTGCAAATGAATTCTTTTATAAGTGTTCTCTTGGGATGCTTCTGAGTTCTGATAAGGTTCAAAGAATAGCCAGGCCTCCAAGTATCTACCTGCACCACACAAACTGAGCACTAAGGAAATTGCCTTTTGCAAATTGAGAATTTGTGATCATGATATCCTGAGAACTTCTTCTGCTCTTCTGTGTCCTGTGTCATTCTGCTGGAATTGTAAGAATGGCAAATACTAATTCAGAACTGATATTTCTTTCTGCATTAATACTTAGAAAAATAATCAACATTCCTCCACATAGTCTTGTAATCAATAATTAGATGTACTTGGATTTTTTTGTGCAATTGCTAGGTCACAGACTTCTGACTAAATATTATTTGTAATTATCACTCAGGAAGAGTAATGACTTCCATAAAGTTATGTCTTCTTGAGGTGACTCACTCCTAATTTTATGAAGTTTTGAATTTCAAAAGGGAAATACCAAATAATGTAAGGGAGCAGTTTTCAGGTAAACTTTACAGTTACTGAAATATTAATTCAGTGTCTGAAGTTAGGTTAATATGGAAGAAAAATAATTTCAGTGAAAGTTTTTAAATAATTGGGTATACTGCACGAGCAAGTGTGTCTCTATCATCAGATAGCAGTGTAGGGCCTACTCTCAGTCTGCCAGCATCTATTATCATAGAGTTTTTTCAAATGTGAGAGATAAGACTGACAGTCAGAGGGCTGCCTTTGCAACCAGCCTGGGCACACTTCACAGCAGCAGAGCCCATATTTAAAGTGTCTGGAGGAAGCTAGAACTCCCTTGTCTTCCTTTGGTATTTTATTTAAGAGCAATTATTGTACATTTCTCAGCAAAATTACTGCATAAAAACTTTTAGTTTAAAGAATAAAGGATCTTGGTGAATTCCTCTCAGCAGAGTTGGTGTCACCTTTGGTCTCTCTAAAGCACTTAACCCAACAGGCCTCAAAGGTTGCACTGCCTGGTCTTGAAACAGGAGCTGATTGTCCTTACCCTGATTGCAGTTCTTTCAGCAATGCTGAAGTGGAAAAATGTTACTAGTTCCTAATACTGCATTTGTGTGCTCAAAGGATGAGGAATTGGGTACTGTCAGCTCAGCCATGTGTTCTCACACACTTAGTCTATCTGTTTTGATGGTGAGTGGTTTAGACAAAGAAAGTCTGTATAATACATGACTTACATAGCAGACACATATTTTGTCAAAAACATGTATAGGCTAATAATGTCATAATTTATGTCCCTGTGCACCATAGTGAGCCATGGCTCCTAGCCCCTCCTCAGAGGTTTAAAAAGCTTCCTATGTGATCCTGGTTCTCTTGCATGTGCACTCAAGATCACCTGTTCCATGACTTTCCCTGGCACTGAGGTCAGACTGACAGGCCTGTATTTCCCTGGGTCCTCCCTGTGACCCTTCTTGTAGATGGGCACAACATCAGCCAGCCTCCATTCAAGCGGAACTTCCCTAGTTAGCCCGGACTGCTGGAACATGATGGAAAGGGGTTTGGCATGTACATCCGCCAGCTCCTCCAATAGTCTTGGATGGATCCCGTCTGGCCCCATAGACTTTTGAGTGTCTAGCTGGGCAAGCAAGTCTCTAACCTCCTCCTCTTGGATTATGGGAGCTTTGTTCTGCTTCTCTAACTCCTGGGTGTGTACACAGAGGGAACAACTTTCCTTGCTGTTAAAGACTGAGGCAAAGAAGGCATTAAGTACCCCACCTTGTCCTCATCCTTTGTCACAGTTGTTTCATTTGCATCCAATAGGGACAGAATGTTCTCCCTGATCCTCCTTTTATTGTTAATGTATTTATAGAATCTCAAGTTTCTGATCAATATGTGTCATGTTTCTGATCAACACGTGTCATACTTCTGAATATCACATCTTTTCATCTTCTTTGATATGAGGTTAGTCCTGATGCTTATTCTTTAAGTTGTCACTTTTCAGGAAACAGGGACTGCTTTGGCTAGTTTCCTGCTGCTACTTCCCATGGCTCTGTGGCTTCCCTTTGTCAGACTGTAAGGGATGGTTTTTCAAGCTGAATTGAAGAATGCATCACCCTGATACTGGCTGCATACACAGATTGTGTTAATCCATGGCCATCAGCTTTGAAATGGGTTCAGGAAAATCAGATCTTGTTTCCAGTTGTAACTTCTTTATTTGTTGCCTTGAAGATGTTTTTGGAGCTGAAAAACCCCTGGCATTTCAGACTAATGCTTCAGACTGGTGGCCAGATCTTTGAACCTCACTAGTGTCATAAATGCGGGGGTTTGGATACCCAGCTACACTGCATGAACACAGAGGACTCTTAAAAACTACTTGTCACACCTACTTTTTAAATTTGTTCATATGTTTCATTTGTCCAATGATCCACAGCTCCCACACCCATCAGAAGGTACATGCCTCCTTCCCAAAAGGTGACAGAGCCAATGCCTAGGCTGGGACATGAGTGTTTCTTCAGTTCCTCATGCTAGTGCAGGGCGAGGAATAAATGTCATCAGAGATTTCCTCAATATTTAGGGAAGGAGGAGGGTGGAAGGAGAATAGACTAGACTAGAGTAGAGAGCAATGGGGTCTGCCTCTGTGGCCTTCTCTTTAGACTAGGCAGACCTAGTGTCCTTAGCTAGTCTCAATGGACATGCCTGTCAGACCCTTCACCAGCTTTACCCTCCTCTGGACATAGAATCATAAAATCACCGGGTTTGAAGAGACCTACCAGATCATCAAGTCCAACCATTCCTATCGAACACTAAACCAAGTCCCTCAAGACCTCATCCACCCATGCCTTAAACACCTCCAGGGAAGGTGAATCAGCCACCTCCCTGGACAGCCTGTTCCAATCCTCAATGACCCATGCCTTGAAAAACTTCCTCCTAATCTCTAGCCTAAATCTCCCCTGGTGGAGTTTGAGGCCATTCACTTTTGTCCTGTCCCCTGTCACTTGGGAGAAGAGCCCAGCTTCCTCCTCTCTACAACCTCCTTTCAGGTACCCTTAGAGAGCAATGAGGTCTCCTCTCAGCCTTCTCTTCTCCAGGCTAAATAACCCCAGCTCTCTCAGCCATTCCTTGTAGGGCCTGTTCTCCAGCCCCTTCACCAGCTTCGTTGCTCTTCTCTGGACTCACTCCAGAGCCTCAACATCCTTCATGTGGTGAGGGGCCCAGAACTGAACACAGTATTCAAGGAGTGGTCTCACCAGTGCTGAATACAGAGGGAGAATAACCTCCCTGGACGTGCTGGTCACACCATTTCTGATACAAGCCAGGATGCCATTGGCCTTCTTGGCCACCTGGGTACACTGCTGGCTCATGTTCAGTCAGCTGTCAACCAGCACCCACCGATCCTTCTCCTCCAGGCAGGTTTCTAGACAGACTACTAGACTTTTCTAAAATATTTATTTAATTCCTTTCAAAACCATTGGTTTAAGCACCTCGCCCAGAGGCATGCAGAAATTCTGACTAGTATGCGAGTCAAATCTAAACTCTAGTTTCTCATCCCTGCTCCTTTTTATTCAATATATTGTTACCATCTTTTTTTTATATTAAGTTTACTAAAAACTGCAAATTGGTTTTGATCCCATAGCAGTGACTTGTGTATTTGGAACATCAGCTGCATTTATGTCTTTTATACAGTGGTCTATACTGTATGCTATGCTTAAAAAACGTCTCTAAGTTCCAAGTAGCACCAAAATGGAGATCAGATACACTGCTCAGTAAAGCTAGCTAGATGTCTGTGTAGTCACCATTTTTGTAATTCTAAAGAGCTATCAACTACTGACAAAATATTTAGTTCCACATCATTACACTAATGACAAGATCAAGACCCTTGCTTCAGCTTTTATATAGCTTTAAGCACTGGCTTGAAAGTCTTCACAGCGCTACTATTAGCACAAAAATTCTATTTACTTTATTTCAGAATTGTTTGGCTAAATTTAGTGTTTTAACCATACATGTACCCTTTCAGTGGAACATTAACATGTATTTCTTACTTCTTTGCTGTGCCTTCTAATCAAGGAATGTAATTGTGTTCAACGTGACTTATAGTCAATAGGTTAGCTGCCAAAAGATGTTTTTCCAGATGAAAGTGACTGCACAGCACAAGAGCTGTTGGAAGGAAGGAAGAGATGAAGGAAGGGGAGGAGCTTCAACAGGCTGGAGAAATGGGCTAACAGAAACCTAATATTCAACAAAAATATATGCAGAATCCTGCACCTGGGGTTTAATAACCCACTACACAGTCCACATGCTGGAGAGTGACTGGATAGAAAGCAACTTTGCAAAAAATTTACTGGACAATAAGTTGGACAGGAGTTGGCAGTGGGTGTTTGTGGCAAAAGCATAGGTAACTACATCTTGGGGTATACTGACAGTAGTGTAACCAGCAGGTCATGGAGGTGCTCCTTCCTCTGTGTTCACCATTTTAAAGATCACATGTGAAGTGCTGTGTTCAGTTTTGGGATCCCTAGTCTAGAAACACAATGGAAAGCCAAGAAGGTGGTCATAGAGCTGCAATACATGGTGTATGAGGAGAGGCTGAGAAAATTTGGTTTATTCATCCTTAAGACTGAAGGGAGACCTTATTGTCTACTACTACCTAAAGAGAGGATACAGAGAAGATAGGGGCAGACTTTTCTTTTAGGTACACTGCAATAGGGCAAAAGACAGTGGACAGATGCAAGACAGAAAGTTCTGATTTCAGTAATAAATATGCGTTGCCATGGTGAGGGTCACCAAAACACTGCAGGAAGTTGCTCAGAGATGTTGCAGCTTCTCCATCCTGGAGCATGCTGACTGGACTCAACCTGAATGCAGCCCTGAGCAACTGCATTCACTTGGACCTTTTCTGAGCAGAAGTTTTGACTAGGTGATTTCTGGAGGTTCCTTCTAAACTGAACTATCCGATGATGCTATAAGATTAACATTAAAATAATTAAAAAGGGGATAAATGTTGCTAAATGTAGAAAGCATGTTTTAGATGAGAGTTGAGACCTCTAAGGAGAACTGAAATTCCATACTTAAGAAATACTGGAAAAACTCCCTTTTACTCAGTGGTGAAATGAAGATGGAAATGAGAAATGAAAACAGATACATAATGGAAATGAAGTGAAATCAAATTAAATTAAAGTACAAACGGATGGGAGTTAACAAAAAGGTACACGTTACAAAGTATAGCACATTCTAGGAAGAAAGAAAATAATCCTAGTAATGAAGTTGTCCTGCTTTAGAGGAAGATCTATTTTTAAGAGGTGCTAATACAAAACCAAAAAAAAGATGGTTTTTCATCTGATTTGTAATTGCAAAGGAATGAGATAGTATGGTGTTGACACAGTAAGATGATAAAACACATTGTGTTTGTTGACAGTTAAAGGTGAGTTAAACAATAACTATTAGCACTCAGAAGAGGTCAAAGAAGTAGTAGTGTTAGAGATGTGAAAAAATAGGGAACGTTGTTCTGCCCCAAACGTTTTTCTTGTTTATGGAATAATCCGTCACCTATGCAATTACTTTCTTATTGAAACTAAGAGAGAGGAACGCTTTATGAATAATTTATTTAAACTTTGACAGTATTTAAGGAGTAGTTACACATGCTTATTACTTCTAAGTAAGTCTGTAAGACTACTTACTCGTTTCTGTGTTCTTGATACGTTCTTGTTTTCTATGTTCTTGTTCTTCCCACTAAGGGAGGGTCAGGCTCAACATAAGGAAAAAATTTTCCCAGAAAGGGTGATTGGGCAGTGGCAGAGGCTGCCCAAGGAGGAGGTTGATTCACCTTCCCTGGAGGGGTTTAAGGGACAGGTGGACGAGGTGCTTAGGGACATGGGTTAGTGTTTGATAGGAATGGTTGGACTCGATCCGGTGGGTCTCTTCCAACCTGGTTGTTCTATGATTCTATGATTCTATGATATTAATTCCTCTTGCAGCAAGAAGGTGTGTGACAGATACATTTTGTTGAAAGGATTTTTAAAAATTTTGAGTTCACCACTCTCACGTTTTAGAGAAAGGTTTTTGGTATTTTGTTTGGTTTGGTTTTTTGTTTCATTTGGGTTTTTATTTGTTTGGGTTTTTTGTTTGTTTGTTTGGTTTTTTTAATTTCAAAAGGTGGTCTTGATCTCTGTTTTTCTCAGGGACTTTTCTCAAGTTACTGTTTACTGGTCTGCTTTCCAAGGTTATCAAACTCTCTGAACTTCTTTTGTAGGAAATCGGCTTTGTGCCTTTCTCTAACAGGTGTCACATAGTATCAAAACTAAGAGACTACAGCAATTAATACTGCTTGTGCCGTTTGTGCTCCTTATCACATAAGAGGAAACCATTCCCAATGCCTGTGCAATTTAACATCCCCATGAAGACTATGCCTATGCTAGCAGTCTCCTGAGTTGCTTCATTAACCTCATCTATGGCAACATCTTCGCTCTACCTTCTTCCTGTTTCCAATTTATTTATCTTTATAAGCAGTATCAGATACTGTCCCATCCTCCTAGATGCATTGATATTGAAGCAAATGTTTGATACTGGGGAAGAAAATCGACCTTTTCAGGGTGTATTTATAAATGGAATACAATTACAGGTTTTTCCATTAGTTTCTATACAGTCACTTCCATTTAACCTGGTGTTCCAAGGTTTTCATTCTTAAATATAATGGGAAAAAAAAATCCACTCGTATGTGACAGTTCAAAAATCATCTTTTTAAAGTGTCTGAAATAACATTCTAGCATAACACTTAATTGCTTGTATGTAACACAGTCTTCCCATCTTCATGACAATGAAAACCTTGTACTCCTGCCTATATATATGCCTAATTATGCAGAGTATCTTGTGTAAGATAGATGTGAACTGGAGAACTAAAGTAGTTTCTAGGTTTTATCTTGTACTTGCTTTAGAGTTGTATCCGACTGCTATCATCAAGGATAACTGCACGTTTAAATGATAGTAATACCTCTCATAGACATAGGACGTGTTTTGCTGCCTGTATGTGAAGATCTCAACTGAAGTAAAGTCAGGAAAACTATGAATATATTACTATGTTAACCTGCTTTAAGTATGAATTGAAAAGAGTACCTTGGTAATATCAAGCCTTTTTATTTTTTAACCTGGAAATAACTGAACACAAATTTAGTTTTCTACAGATTTGTTCTAAGCAGGTTCTCTTCCCAGTGACCCTTGTTCCTCCTAAGGCCCTCTTTCCCATAATGTCCTGCTTGATCACCTAACACCCCATCAGACAGGCCGGTACTTCTGTGATGAATGACCAACAGACAGATTTAAAAAAAGAGAATTAGTATGTGAATGGAGGCAACATTTGAGTCGCTCTACTTTACTCATGAAGTATCACTTATAAAACTTATATCCCTTCAAAGGCATGCAGGTGTAATGCTGAAACCTCCCACCCTCTGCCAGATTTCATCACGAGTGATGAGCTTGTTCTGAAGTTGTTGAGAGACACCAACAGGAGGGCAGCAAAACAGATAAAAAGACATATTATGGTATAATCCTAAAAATCTCATTTTCCTTTGAAAGCAGAATTAAATGGGTATTTTTTGACACATATGTTCAAGTATGTTTATCTCTGTGTGTTATTTTTCACAGCGAAGTTAGGGTGTTGAACTTACATACCTGTACAAGATGTCTCTGACCATATTCTGAGCATGGGCATTTTCTTTCTCAGCATAACTGAGAGGATGAAGACCAAATTGTGTGTAAAATCCTTTAAACATGTTCTAAGAGACCATTTAATAATACTTCAAATAGTCAATAATTGCAGTCACATAAGGTTCAGTGGTCTAGCAAAGCCATGAGAAAGAAATGGGACAGAGAGGCCTTTTTCTGAATGAAGTCACTAAGTTAGATTTAGCTGCTCCTAATGCCCAAATGAGTTTTCTGACAAACTATCTCTGTGCTCTTACATTATCATTACAGGCTTTTAAAAAATGTTAACAGAACTCTGTGTAGCTCATCAAATTTGTTAAATTATTGTTGTGTTACTTCCTCACATCAAATGTTTTACGAGAGGCGATAACAAATCAGAATGGAATAGTGATTTATTTTGACATGTGACAGTGGTATCGGTGTATCAGTGTTATCTTTTTGCGAATTGGAATGTTTTAAGTGTCATGACAGTTACTATTTTGGCTTGCGGATCATAGTTCATGTATCTAGAACTTAACTATTACATTTAATATTTCAATAGTTTCACAATGCATTGTTATTTATAGGTAAAATAACACATAAAGAGGGAAAAGAATGCAAGTAATAAAGATATAGATGCAACAACTTTATCTTTAAAAAATAATTTGATTAAATGGTGAAACTGAAAAAATACCTAAGAGCTGGAAATGTTTCTGTTTGGTTGGTTCTTAACTTTTTTAATAAGAGAAAAAAGCAAAATTAAACTGGTTACAATTACCATGATTTTTCCTTGATCAGTGGGTCATAGTAAATCAAAACCCATTTTCCTTGTATTGACTACCAAGCTCCAGAAAAACTTTTTTACACATTATCAAATAGAGATGATGAAATAACACCAAAAAATGTCACAGCTACAATAAAAAATTACAGGTAATGCAATTAGGATTTATGCTACAATCTCTAGGCAACACCTTTCCTTTAAATGGATGCAGAAAGTAAATGTACGACTGAAATACAGCTCTAGTATAAAAGCCTCACTCATTCTGAGGAACAAAGGCTGCCAAATTCCATAGCAATGTTATACTGTAAATGCAATTACAGAAAAACTGTTAAAACTGCTGGACTGCATGTTTGCCTAGAATCTATATATTATTTTATTTGCTATTAAAAAGAAACAACCAAGAGTCTTCTCTGTTTTAGTTGCCTTCCTTTAAAGTACTAAAACATTCCCATGGTACCTATAAATATATTTTATATATATGCACATCCGTGTTTATGTTGGGATAGCTGGGGTTGTTCAGCCTGGAGAAGAGAAGGCTCCAGAGAGAAGTATGTGAAAAGGGTCTACAAGTAGGATAGGGAGGGACTTTTTGCAAGGGCGTGTAGTGATAGGGTGAGGGACAAACACTTTAAATTGGAAAGGGGAAGATTTAGATTAGACATTGGGAAGAAATTCTTCACAATGACCGTGGTAAGACACTGGCACAGGTTGCCCAGTGAAGTTGTAGATGCCACCTCTCCTGCAGTGTTCAAGGCTAGGTTGGATGAGGCCTTGAGCAACCTGGTCTGGTAGGAGTTATCCTTGCTCATTCCAGGTGATTGGAAGTGGATGATCTTTAAGGTCTCTTCCAGCCCAAAGCATTCTATGGCTCTATCCTATGTGTATGTATGAATGCACACAGAGGTGGGATTTTTTTGTATAGCCTTCTCTTCCTAGAAATAAGTTTTCAACTACATGCAGGTGGCTTAGAAATGTTTTCTTTTGGCTATAAGTAAAACCAGAAACAGTTACAGCATAGAAAGAATATTATTTAAATTATAAGGGAACCAAGGGTGCATATTCATAAACCCAAGATATTTTGAGAAAGGAACATTCTTAACTATGACATGAATGATGCTGCATCATGCAGCACTCAATATGTATTGCTTCTGTACCTAGGCCCTTCTGTCCCCAATTGATGGAAAAACTCTCCTGATATGTACTGGAGGTTAATTTCATCATCCGAAGCTACTTGTGACTGAATCAGCATAACTAACTTCTACTACTAGACATCAGTTTTCAAGCAAGTAAACCAACAGCAATCTTGTATGACCCTGCAGTGCTGTTGGAAACCATTAAGTAACATTAAGTTTAAATTACAGAAAATCAGAAGGAAAAGTATATGTAATACAGCCAATTGATTTCAGAGATCTTGGCAAAAGGAAGTATCCCATTGCCTGAAAATTACAGCACGCAGTAGTAGTTATGAACTTGAAATATGAACTGATGAAACATTAGAAAATACAATTCAAAGTTCTGAAAAAAATATCTGATAAAGAAGGGGAAAATAGGAGAAATGGAATTCTTAATCTAATGAATTAATGGACTTTCACTAACAGGGAAGGAATTCTCTAGAGAAAACTTTTAAGTTGGTCAAAAATGAATGTGAATGATAGGACCTTCCTGGTTCATTTGAGGCTGCTCTGGATGATGGTATGCACCTATTCCACACAGGGTAGATATTTATCAGAGTTTATAAAGTAATTATGGTCAAACAAATTAAAATTTTGTGGTTAAGTTAAATATTTTTCTAATTTGGACTCCTCAAGGAATCAGTGGAAAATTCTGTCTTATTGATGGAGAAACAAATTTTGCATGGTTTCTGTCACTGGACACAGTAATGTGAGGCTGGATGCTTCCATGACATATCTTAATAGTTGTTTCTCCTCCTAAGTATGTTTGAATTTTAGAGCATTGCTCACATGAACCAATTTGCTCATAAATGCAATGTGGAAGATTACCATGCAAAAGCCAACTGTTCTGTTCACTACAGGAGAGCAGTAAATCAAAACCTGATTAACTGTTTGATGTTCTGTGTGACTCAACTTCCCCCAGTTTATATTCTGCTGGAGCTTTTGTTGTGGTTGCATTTAGCTGTTGCCCCTGTACTTGGTTTAGGAAAGAGTAATAGTATTTGTATGTGATAGATGGCATACAAATTGTTCAAGAGGCATACTGGGATCATGAAAGCAGAAATAGTATGTGCACATATAAAATTATCTTTGTATATGTTTTTAATAAGGGTATTAAACTGCCATCTGTGGGAAGCTGATATGGCCTGTTAATGGTTGTTCAAAAGTATCACATGGCACAAAGAGCTAAAGGTGAACTCTTTTTTTAACCCTCAGCCTGAGGAACCTGTTTGGAATAGAATGAAATCAAATATTATCTTCTATTTAAACTGTAAATTTTTCATTAATAACTTAACATTGCAGTCATAACCTCAGTCTGTACAACATGACTGAGAAAAGAGCAAAGAACAGAAAGCAAAGTGGTAGACAGTAGTCAGAGAAAAGTTAATCAGTTTGAAAGAGACTGAGCAGTAGTTTGCAACATTTGGCAGCCTGTGACCTTTTAATATCTCTTGCTTGTCACGCCGTGAGGATTTAAAGTGAAATGTCATAATTTGTTATGGCATACAGAACACATAAGTTGATTAGGTTTTGGTGTTGGGTTTTTTTAATCTTTAAAATCAATGTGGAAATATCTTTTTTGTAGGTTCAGAGTGCAACCTTCAAGTGTGCTTTTCAGAGTTATTAAGGACTGGAGAAGATAAAAAGGTTATAACTTAATGAGAATAATTTTGGATTATTTGAATTTTTGTTATAAATCCCTAAGACTAGGATGGAGTAATGTTTTGCTCTGTTTTGTTACTCTAGTAAAACTGAATAAAAATTGAAGCTGAAATTTTAATGCCAAATTAAGTAATTCTAAATTCTGTTATATAATGTTATATGCAAGAGTAAGTTTTGAGGTTTAATAGAATGGTTATGGTGCCCCCTTTTCGTCACTCGAAGTTAATAGTATATGAATAAAGCAGCTGTCAGATCTCATGGGTGAAGAATAGTTTTTGGGTGTATATTCATTTGGTGACTTCCTCCAAAATATATATTTGATGTATAAAAGAATGTGACAAAGAAAAGCATAAATCCATCATTCCAAAAAATTCTACAGCTGAGTAGGACTCTTTAGTAGCTTTATAATGAGATATAACTATTATATATGAAGCTACTTGCTCAATTAATTTATAATAAGCATAAGGTTATGTGGTAGACCATTTCTTCAAGATTTTTCTTTTAAAATCCAGCCTCACTTTAACTATTTCAGAAGACTTAATTGGGAAATGACAGATTAAACAAGGAAAAACCAAGAGATTACTACTTCTTTTTTCTTTCTTTTTTTTTTAATTCATCTTCTCAATCAGCGAAGGCAATTTTTACAGAGCATTTCAGAGTGCCTTTTGCCCTTGCCTAAATTCTTCCTGATACTAAAATTGAAACAGAATTGGGGTTGGTGGTCCATTGCCTGTCATGTACATGTGAAGAATGAAGAAAACATACGTAAACTGTTGTCTAAACACACTCTTCATCGTATAGACAGGGTCCCTCTATCTTACTAACTGTAAAAATATAAGTTTTGAATATGTGTTGACTCTGTTTCAGGAGCACTAGAGAAAATGCATCGAGTAGGTGACAAAATATGCACATTGTATATAGCATAGAACTCCAAATCAAAGATGATTAATTTTTTTGCTTCTATGCTTGATATAGTTGAATAAAAATGGAGAAACATAACTACATGTCTAAAGTTCTAGAAAATGCCATGGAATTTAAAGATGTAAAAGTTAGAATCTGTTGTCAAGGACTAGAACATTACTTAAAAATATGCTTCCCCTTTGTCAAGTTTTCAGTTCAGTGTTCAGGCACCCATAAAATGTCTGTTCTTCAAAAAAACCAAAAATGCCTAGGAGTTCCCCATATTTTTATATTTCATTTTTTCATAAATAGCAGACTTTTCTGGATTTTTTTTAAAAGATATTTTAGTACAACCAGTGTAACTGCATACCACACAAAGGGACATGGATGGAAATAGGAAATGTGGTGTCCTATTACAGAAATACTAAATCTTCCTTATGTTCAATGGTTTATTTTAGCAAAGAGAGTTGGACGTTGTTAAAGCAAAGAAGTAAGTGTTATTCCTTAAACCTAATGTACTGAAACATGTTAAAATTACTTCCTATCATAATGCCTGGAGCAGTTTCAAAACTTATTCAAGTGTTAAAGTTCTCCTTGGAAAAAAGCTTAAAAGCTAAGGAGAAAAGAGTTTTCTTTTGCCTTGTAAAACTGCTGACCATTGCCCATTTACATGTTAGAGTACCTTCTAATGTGTAGTGTATTCTGGACATGGAAGTACATCTGGGAAAATGAAATAATAAGTGCTAGCTAGCTACATTCCTAGATTTTTATAGAAAAACCTATCAATGTCAGCTGCACAAAAAGTGGAAATCGTATTTAAGAATTTTAAAAAAAATGGATCCGTGAGATGAAGCAAAATTTTGAATAGAAAAATAATATGAAAATTAAGAGCATAAGAATGTAAAATTCTGCCACAACACATTCTCTTATAGCTTAAGGCATATAAAAATTTAAAATAGCATGTGTTTATAGAACAATAGAATGGTTTTAGGTTGGTAGTGACTTTAAAGATCATCCATTCCACCCCCCGCTACCATGGGCAGGGACATCTTCCACCAGATCAAGCTGCTCAAGGCTCCATGCAACGTAACTTTTCTCAGGATGGGGTATCCACAACTTCCCTGGGCAACCTCTGCCACTGCCTTATCACCCTCATCATGAAGAATGACTTCCTGATGTCCAATCTAAATCTTCCCCCTCCAATTTAAAGCCATTCCCCCTTGTCCTGTCACTAATGCCCTTGTAAAACTCCCTCCCCAGCTTTCTTGTAAGCCCCCTTCGGGTACTGAGGGTTGATATAAAGTCTCCCCAGAGCCTTGTCTTCTCCAAGCTGAATTACCCCAACCCTCTCAGCCTATCCTTATAGCAGAGGTGCTCCAGCCCTCTGATCATCCTTGTAGCCCTCCTCTGGACCTCTTCCAACAGTTCCATATCCTTATATTGAGAATTCCAGAACTGGACACAATACTCCAGGTTGGGTCTCACAAAAGTGGAGTAGATGGGCAGAATCAGCTTCCTTGCCCTGCTTACCACACTTATTTTGATGCAGCCTTTTAAAGTTGGCCTTTTGGGCTGCGAGTGTGCATTGCTAGCTTATGTCAAGCTGCTCAACAATGCGCACACCCAAGTCCTTCTCTGCAGGGCTGCTCTCAATCACATCATCTCCCATCCTGTACTGAACCTGTGGATTGCCTCAATGCCGCTGTAGGACCTTGCACTTGGCCTTGTTGAACCTCATGGGGTTCACACAGGCCCACTTGACCAGCTTGTGCAGATACCTCTGGATGACATCCCATCGTTCAGGTGTCACAATTGCACCACTCAGCTTGGTGTCATCTGCAGTCTTGCTGAGGGTGCACTTGATCTTGCTGTCTATATTATTGATGAAGATATTAAACAGCATTGGTCCTACTACAGAACCCTGAGGGACACCACGTGTCACAGATCTCCAGCTGGACATTGAGCCATTCACCACTACTCTCTGAATGCAATCAATCATCCAAATGATTTCTTATTGACTGAAGAGTCCATTCATCAAATCCATACCTGTCCAATATAGAGAGAAGGATTTTGTGAGGATTGTGTCAAAGGCTTTACAGAAGTCCAGACAGATGACATCCATTGTTTTTTCCATGCCCATGTTCTCTTATATCTAGGCATCTGAAAATAAATAATTTTGAAAACATCTCTTCAGATTATTATTTTTCTTAGATTTCTCAGTGTCTGCTTAGTGCAACAACAATGTTCATCCTTGGTCCAAACTGGCAAGTGGATTTACTTAGAACAAAACCCAGTCCATATGCAAATCTCAGTAAGGAAAACGGATGACAACTACTAATGCTGCTAGTCTGTCATTGACACTTATGTGGATATTTTGAATATGAGGAATTCTTAGGCAGGATGTTTTGATGAACTTGGACTGGCTCCTAGACTCTAAGTAAAGTGCTCCTCACCTTAGAGATCTATACTTTGGTTTAAATTATTTTCAAGATAATACATTTTTCTTGGATTTATAATATTGAGATAAATATCTATAAATATCTATAAATATCTAGATTTGGCTTCTATTATATGAGAAATAAAACTCTGTCTTAGGAAAACAAACTCATTTGTGGGTATCAAGTTCACACTGGTTTTCCCACTTCTGGGAAAGATGCAGCATCAGATGTTGAAAACTACTGGAGTAGGTGTTTGCACATGAATTAAACATCAAGCAGCCTGGTATTTGACAACTGTTCTGTTTAAGTTCCTGTAATTGTGATCGATGCTTCAGCTAGCTGTCTGACAGAAAAGAATTTCCTAGTTTGTTAAAGCATTCTGACACAATTATATAATAAAACTTACAGAATCTCTCCAAAGTGAGATTATAGAATATTTTAAAATTAATTTTTCAGTTTAAAAAAAATCATATGAGCATAGGAAAGAGATCTGCTAGAGGCCCCTTAGGTGATAATATCCAGTTGTATGCTGTTGCTAGCAACTGCATTGTGCAAGTCATTGCACAAAGGAAGACTCTGCCTCTTTGAGTTAGATTTCTTAGTCTTTCTAACTCTATTTGAATTTTATGTCAGAATTTCTCCCCTGCTGCTGGTCAGAAACCTTTTCCAGACTTCTATACTAATCTTAGTAATGAATATTTAATAGCTGTTGTTACAACTTTTCCCACATTTTTCTCTTTTGTCTCACTAGCTTTTACTTTAGTCAGTGTTATGACAGTAGTCATAAGGTTTTTACATTTTTTTCACATATGTACTTCTCGGGTAAGACAGACTTTTTGTTCACCTGCTTGATCTGAGCATTTTTTCTATATATCATATGTTTTAGGACTATAAATGATGAAGAGGGAAGTTTTCCAGTGCCTCATACACTGATGTTAAAATTCACTTGTTTCTGCTGAAGGAAAAAAAAGTTTGAAACCTGTCGAGTTGAAATATATCAGATCAAGTTTGCCTTTTGTCTTGCAATATAGCAGGGACTCAACAACATGTGCCTGTATTGAATAAGAACAGGGCAAGAACAATATAAACATACCTATAATTCCTTAGATTAAAGATCTTTCTACTGTGTCTCCCACATTGTTCAGAAGAAAATGCCTGGTGAAAAATAAAAATTGAGGAAATATTAATAATGCCTCTACTTTCTAATTAGTTTCAGGTCAAAAACTTCTTGAGTCATTTGTGGCATTGTGTATTTAGTAATGGTCAGTAGATTTTCTTCCTCTGTGCTTTTGCTGTTTCCATTCTTAATCCATGTAGGCCTCTAGTACCCACAACTTTTGTGGTAATAAGTTTTAAAGGTCACTGCCTCTTTGCTGAGTTTCCCCACTCTGATTATCTTGAAGATACCTTTGTCTGATGCCCAGTACGTATTTTCTCCGGAAAAGAGTGCAAAAGGTTGATCCTTCTTACACTCTCCCCTCATCTCTTGTGAATTTGTAGACCTTCCTCATATTCCGATGAGGTAATTTTTTTTTTTTTAGATTGAAGACTCACAGATGATTCAGTTGTTCCTCATTCAGAATTTTCCTACTGTACCCTTTTTATATCCCCTTTGACATGAAGGGACGAGAACTTCACATTGTGTTCAAACTGTAGATGAACCATGGTTTAGATTGGTAATACTGTACTTTTCTGTACTTATGTGCCAGCATTTAATTTACTTTTAAAGCTCTACTTAGTATCGAGCTGATTGTTTCATGGAACTACCTATTATAACCCTGAGACATCTCTTCTGCATAGTAATGGTTATGTCAAAGCTTATAATTTTTTGTGAAATTAGGATAGTCTATTCCCCATGTTGTGCTTTACATTTGTCTGCACTGAATTTCAGTTGTTCAGAGTCATAAGATACTACAGGTATCAACACAACTCCACCTGAGTTTTCTACTATTAGAACTCAATATTTTCTAGTGCTTCTCTTTTAACCAGTTATTTTACCCTTTAAGGACTTTTCCTATTACAGTGTAACTCCTTAGTCACGTTAAAAGTCTTTGGTGAGGGATATTTTCAGCAGTCTTTTGGAAAACTTAATTGATTACGTTAACCAGATCAGTTTTATCCATATGCCTATTTGCTGTTTAAACGAATTTCAGTGGGTTTGTAACAAAGGATTTTTTGTAAAAGCCAAGCTGGCTCTTCCCAAGCTGATGATAATTACTCAGGTGTCTGCAGTAATTCCACTCTTTATTCTAGTTTGTAAGACTTTGGCTGACATAAGTGACAAGCTTACTGATTCCTGGCTTTCTGGAAGATTTTTAGAAATTACCACCTTCCAAAGCACTTTTATTTGAGAAATTATTCACCATTGTTAATAATTCAGCTATTTAATCCTCTAGTTTCTTTGGAACCCAGGCATGCATATTATCTGACCTTCATGATTTGTTACTTTTCCATTTATCCATTTGTTCCAAAACTTCTTCACACTGAATCCTTGAAAAATATCCCTTACAAAAAAAAGAGCTGCAATAAGGAAATCACCACAATTTCATCCACAGAATACAAAGAATGTATTTAACTTCTGTGCCATGGCTTACCTTTGTGTACTTTTTATATCCTATTCATATGCTGGTCTTATAAAGTGTCTGTTAAGCTCTGTTTTTCTGACATGTTTGAAAACAAGTTTACTACTCATTTTAGTTTGGTATTTGATAATACAGTCCATGCAGCTACTTAATAACCACTTTTGCTCCAAGTAATAGAAGAAATTGTCATTTAGTTCTTAGATGAGATGCTTTGACTTTCCACTACTTAGTTCTCTCAAGTTTTACCACACTATTGCACAAGCACAAGTCTGATAATTTTCCTTGATCAAAATGGAAACCCCAAACATCATGTCATCTGTACGCTTACTAGTATATGCCTTACTTCCTCTGTCCCATTCATTAATGAAGTAATACAAAACCCAAGAATAATTCTTGAGAAACTCAACCAACTCTTCCTCTAGTTCCCTTGTCATGTTCCCCTTGTCTCCTTTCCAAATCTGACAGTTTGCCATCTTCTGCATTTTAATTACTAATCTCCCATGAGTGAATAGCAAACAGTATATTGAAATCTGCCCATATTCTATCTCTGTTACAAAAAAAGCCCACAAACTCCAAACACAAAATCAAAAAAGTAAACTCAAAACATCCCAAACAACCCCAAAAATCTGTCTTGCAGAAGAGGTATCAGATAGGCTAACTTAACTCTACCCTTTATGAATTTTAGATTCCCTGAAATTTATACATTTTTCTTTGATTTTTTTTTCCTAATATATTTAGCATTGAGTAAGTTTATGGTAAATGTCTGTGGCTTTCTGGATAGCTATTTTGCCTTTCTTAAATGTAGAAATTATGTAGATTGTTTACCTTGTCTTTCCCCATCCCTTTTTTTCCCCACTCCCTGTTGCCTATGTTTGTTAAATTTATAAATCTGTGGAAAAAAAGACTTAACATTTCATGAATAATTTTCTTCAGTCAGTTTTGGATAAACATTGCCTGACTTTCTTAGATATGTGCAACATTATATCTTTGGGATTTGTTTTTACCGCAGTAATTTCAATTATGAATCATTATTTTTTATTAGATTTTTTGTTTGTTTGTTTTGTCCAATTTTGTTTACTTAAAGAAGAAAACTCAGATATTCATTTTTCTAAAACTTTCACCTCTACTCCTCATCTTATATTGCCTCTTAATTTCTGTTTTGTAATAAAAGGATCTTACTGTTTAATATTTTTTGACCAATCCACAGGTAACATTCACTTGGTTTCTACCTGAAATTTTTTTTATGATCATTTCCTTGGTTCAGACTGTTAGTAAGTGGTTGTAGTTGGGGAGGATCTCTGCAAAAACAGAGGACATACATATCATATCATGCATGTAGACCCTGACACTTCCTCTGTACATAAACTTTACTGTGTTTCAAAAAATTATGATCACCCCTGCTCCTTAAGGAGAAGATATTTTGGCCTTTGATGAGCCATTGGCCGCTCCTTGAATACTGTGTCCAGTTCTGGGCCCCTTACCACAAGAAGGATGTTGAGGCTCTGGAGCAAGTCCAGAGAAGAGCAACGAGGCTGGTGAAGGGGCTGGAGAACAGACCCTATGAGGAGCACCTGAGAGTTTTTTATCCTGGGGTTGTTTATCCTGGAGAAGAGGAGGCTGAGAGAAGACCTCATTACTCTCTACAAGTACCTGAAAGGTGGTTGTGGAGAGGAGGGAGCTGACCTCTTCTCCCAAGTGACAGGGGACAGGACGAGAGGGAATGGCCTCAAGCTCCGCCAGGGTGGATTTAGACTGGAGATTAGGAGGAGGTTTTTCATGCAGAGGGTCATTGGGCATTGGAATAGGCTGCCCAGGGAGGTGGTTGATTCACCTTCCCTGGAGGTGTTTAAGACAAGGGTGGATGAGGTCTTGAGGGACTTGGTTTAGTGTTAGATAGGAATGGTTGGACTAGAAGATCCGATGGGTCCCTTCCAACCTGGTTGTTCTGTGATTCTGTGATAAGCAAGGAATGTAGGATTGTTCAGATTTTCACTAACAGAATCTTGTGATTGGGTTCAGGGCTCACTCTCTTTAGGAAAATACTTGTGAATTCCTCTTAAAAATCACACAAAATTGCATTTTTTTATTAAAAAAACTCAAACCTGTCTAATAATTGTGGTAAAGAAATTCATGAAAGTATACTATTACGCACATTCTCTGAATCCCTGAGAACCAGCAGTGATTTAGCACCAAAAATAAAATCATAATTGAAACAAATAAACCAAGGTAGCTAGAAACAGGTGAAGAGCCTGAAACAACAGACATTGAAGTCATAATAACACATTATTAGTTGCTTTTTGAGAAGACAGGGACCTTTTCCTCGGGATGTTGTAGGTGCATCCCAGCTGTTGGGCTGCGCTGTGCTGCCCTCCCTGCATACTCACATATGTTTCACACACATAGTTGATGGCTTTTGGAAGAATGCGTTGATTTTTTTAAAGGACTAAGAAGAGCTACTGATTTGGGGAAGATAATGTATGCATGATCCTTTTACTTTGAGATAACCAGGTGATGGAGTAATAACCTCTGCTGATCCATAGTGGTTGGACTCGATGATCCAGTGGGTCTCTTCCAACCTGCTTATTCTGTGATTACTTCACTATACAGATTTAATAAAATTCTGAACAGTACATGCAAGGCTTCATTAATAAGAAGCACTGCTGTGCAATCCAAGACTGCTTTGTGCTATTAGGGAGGCAGTGCTGAATAGTTCTGCTGTTTCTGAAATGCTAAGTCAACTTGTAATAAACTAGAGACTTAATCAGACCCAGCAACTACACAATGCATCCAATAATTTCCTGATTTCTGCTGTCTTCAGGCCTTTGTTAGCACAAGTTGGCAGAAATGTGGATATATTTGCTGGATCTATAATTTTTTTTTCACTGTTCTTTCCTCTTCCCTTCCCCAATTTGTTCTTTCCTCTGTTTTTTAGCACTTGAGAGCTCAATGCTATCATTATGGTACTTAGTGTTTGACTCTTTCTACAAAACTTTGTTCATTTATGACTTCCATGGCCTTTTAAAATGTATCAATACATTTGCAGTTTGAGAAAAGATGTTTGTTTTTAATTCAGTATTGAGGTATAAATAGAAATAGTGTATAATGTGTAGATGTCTGAATTGGTGAAATTCCTTCTGAATAGAAATCCACCATCTCACTTAAGCATAGAATGGGTCAGGTTACTCACTCAGATATTTAAAACATTGTGTCAAGATGTAGCTGTCAAAGACAAGTACATAATTACAGCTCCACACAGCAATTTGCCAGCATAGCCCTAAGGGTTTATTGCTGCTTTGAGGAATACAGTATTACATAGCTGTGATTGGAGTCAATTTCTGATATAGTCTCATCATTCAGTTGCTGTTTTTCCCTTAACACAACGTGTGAGAAGTCAGCCCTCAGCATTCTTATTTGCAGATGATGTGTAAAGAAAGCAGAGCTAACTTACTGATTGACCTGTTGGAGCAAAAGATATGAGACTCGATATTCGTTGCGAGAAAATTTATAAAATCCTCTCTCTTAGGAGCATCTCTCACAGGTGAGCAAACAACCTCTCTAAACAAAGGCAATGACTCAAATGTCTAGGTATTCTACTGACGTACGGTGAAGTTATTCAGACGTAGAACTGAAGAAGCAGAGCTACAGTTGTGAAATATAAATGAGCATTCAGAAACCTTTTATATATGTTCTTCAGTACTGACCATTTATATGCTGTCTTACTCTGACACTTAATTTATGTAAATATATTTTGATCTAATAACTATCTATTAAAAATATGAAAAATTAATATAAAGATGTTCTTTGTTTAAAAATAGTTTTATTAGCAATAGACTAAATGTGGGACAGTAAGGACACAGTGTGGTGGTTCTGGGTTTCATAAACATAGTAGCTGAATATCAGTCTTTTCTTTAAAAAAATCATATCGTCTCATTCTGTTATTTGTATTCATTTTTGACATGTATTTTTTCTACTTTTCTGTTCATGGCACCACTCCATAGATCAAGCTTGACACATTAAAATTATAGTCTCTGTGTTAGATTTTGCATCATGGATGGAATGCAGAGTGTTTTGAAACACATGTTTGACTAAATTATTAAGTTTAAACATAGTAATTAATTTGTCAATGCAGATAAAACGAGCCCCAGAATACATGTAATCTGATAGGATTTTGCTATTTTTGTTCCCAAGCATTTGTTTTCTGCTGTAACAGAATCCAGAGACAGAAGTATTAACACTTGGGTAGACCTTTAGCTAAACTAATTCTCCAAACAATTTTATTGTGCTAGAAGATAAGTAGATAGCCTTAGGACATGATTAATCTCATACACACATGTATGTGCTCTAGGCATTTAAAGTGCAATTCCATTTCCTGAATTTAGGTACCCACCACACTCTGAGACACCTCAGGCATCCTGCCTGGCCCTCAGTTGTTGGTTTATGTCAGACCTTCTGCACATTGTGTGACATCTGCTGGATTGATGGAAATGTTTTGGTTATTCTAGCAAGTCTGCTGCTAGGAAGTGCAATTGAACACCTAAATTAAGCTCTTGCAGTTGAATTCTTTTACTACAACTCAGAAAAGCATCTCACTTCAAGAGAGTACTTAGATTTTAGCTATTTAACATAATTCAACTTAAATGCATGCATGGTGTTTAGGATGTGTTTAACGTTCTGTAATTAATTTGAACTTTTTTGTCTTGTACCTTTTATTTTAATCTTCTGTATTTAAGATTACACCTCTAATGGTAGATGTAGAGGGAGTGTCCTCTGCTTTGCAAAGTCACAGTGTGAGTACTACCACAATGCTGCTTTTGTAATATAAGCTGCAGCATCCCACATTTGAAGAGCAGTTTCTGTTGCCTCTTGTTACTCAGACCACAACAGTGATGAGGAGTTATACCACTTTTTCTGCACTGTAGACCCAGGCATGGTAGATTAGTCTAGTGTCTGCAGACAGGAAGACAAGTTGGTCTGACTGTCCAGTTGCAGCCCAAGAGGAGACCTTAGCTTTTCTGAGTCATGCTGTCTGCTTCTCCTTCTTAACACTTAGCACTATTTACCTTTCTAGTACGGCACCAAAAAGTCATACCAGGACTATGGTATGCTCTTGGAGAAAGAGGCTATTGGAATACTTAACTGCCTTTAATATTCTCACTGGCTTTTACAACAGAATTTTTCTGATGTGTTGATATACCACTGAGGAAAAGTAAGGATTCCTCAAAGGCTGTATTTCCAATGAGAACATCAGTACTTGAAATATACAATGTAAAACTGTTAAAAAGCCCAGCATAATGATCTGCTGCTCAAGACACTTTGAAAAAAATAAATTCAATACTGTCTATAAACATATTCTTTAATTTTTCATTCTCTACGTGTCTTAGGGGCATATGATGTACATCATTTCACCTACATCAATGCAAGTGCAATTCAGCTTAGTACTGACATAGTCTAATTGGCTTTAAAATGAAATTTTGGATTTTGAGTGCTAATTTTCAGATAATGACTTTCTAATTGATTTTCTTCTTATGAAGGACCATTGATTCATTTCCTTCAATGAAACTCAGTTGGCTTCCCAAGAGAATTTATCAAAAACTGCTGAAAACAAGGATCTATCATGGCTGCTCTTTTTCTACCTTGCTTTGCTCTTCATTCTGTCTAAAGTATATATTTTTTATTCTTTCCTAAATAAGCTTAGATTATCAAGGCTAAACAATTATATTGTGTATATACAACAGAATTAAATGGACTCTCTGAATTAAATTTATCTTTATATCAAGATGGATTGAACTTCTTTTACAGTCTTCCTAAAATGTAGATGTTCACTGTGGGCTCTGATACATTAATATGACAATTATTTAACATTTGTACCAGAATTATTCTAAGCAATCAGTATGGATTGCACAGAGATTGTCAGAAGTGGTATGATTTTACAGAAAGAGAAGTGATAATTTTTAAATGGAAGTATGAACTATTTTGTTATCATAAAGTCACAGCTGAGTTTATAGGAAGCACAGTGGAGACTGACAGAATGTTTCCTGTTACAGTACCATATCTCAATGCAAGATAGAAGATAATGCATAATGTGAGGGATTACTGGAAATGTTTCAGTGATCTTATTTAAGAAGGGGTTGAAACCTCATGTTTAAGACTGACACAGCAAGGGGGCAAATACCTGTACTGTTATTTCCGTCTGATTACACACACCCATTAGTGAAGGAGGGAGGGGGAACAAACCCAATACTGGTTTTTAAAACAAAATCTGTGCAGATTTTACAAGCCAGATCATGTTGCCATTTTGCAAACTGTACCAGACAAATTAACAATTTTGCTTAATTATCTGACTTCTTTGATATTATGGAAATATAGAGAATGTTTTCTCATCCTGGTTTCCCAGTTCTTGCAAAGGAGAAGTTACCAATGATAGCAAACCATTCTCTTATACAGAATGAATAATGTAATGAGATACAGTGACTAGAGCAACAACCAAACAAAGCCCAAGTAGAAATAAAGCATATTTCTAACACTGAATACAAATAACCATTGGAAGACCTTCTGCAAGGATGTTATAGGTTTAATTTTCCATCATTTTCAGTTTCAAAATCAAGACTGAATAACCATAAGAATATGGCACAATAGCCCGAGATTGAAAACTCATTACTTTAACTATTGCATAGGAGTCAGTACTCTGTCTACTGAGCTCCAGACCAGATTATCATAATGCTCCCGTATGGCTACGAAAGTCAATGAGTCTCTGTAATTTGCTGTGTTTCTGTTCTTTAAGTAAACAGAGATGTAAAAACAGTGCATGGATTGTTTTTTGCTTTAAAAGGATCAGTGCATAAATAATAGCTGATCAATTCTCAGAAAAAAATCTTCTGAGAGTATTATCTCTGTTTTACAGTCAGAATGAATTTCAGAAACATTGGGCTGTTTGTCTAAGTTTACAGAGTAAACAAGCAACAAGCCACAACTGCCAGCAGGTACTCCTGGCTCGTTGCTTGTACTGTTTTAGAGCTTTATTAAATGGCTGTAAAGACATTTCCTTCAGGTGCCTCCTGCAATACTACAGAGAAGTAGCAATGTTATAATAACCTATTCCTTCTGAAGAGCTCTGAATTTCTTCTGAACACTTGCAAGCCTGTTTTCAAAATATTCTCAAGAGGTAACTAAATTAGTCTAGAATGCAGGGGAAGCAAAAGGCAGGAAGGTCCTGGTTATGTTCGCATTCTACTTGTATAGAAAATTATATACTAGACTAATAAGTAGCAACAAGTTCATAATGTCTTCGCTACAATAGCTGGTCATAGTAAGAAATCTGCCATTACTTGAAAATACCATTGTCTGTGTGACATACCTTTGGAAAACAGAATATGTGAGAAGATTCACTCTGTGTCTACCAACATTTCCCTGAGCAATTTGAGGCTTTGCATAGGAATAAAACTGCACTCCACCTTTTCTGTGCTGTTGCAAATCCTTGTCATGTGAGAGTAAATCATGTAGGACAAATAATTTTCTCAGTAATAAAGATCTTTCCACATCAGAACTTCCATCTTCTGTTACTACATGAGTAGTAAAACCCATGAGGCTAGTTGTTTCCAGCTCTTCTTTTCATTCGGTGTCTGTAGAGGCCCTCATCTCTGCTCAGTGATGGCCTCTATACACCATGAAGAAGGCATGCTGAACTCAAGATGTTACTGCCTACTAGGTCAGGGAAGTGTGCATCCTGGCTGCCAAAAATAAATAAATCAGAAGTACCTGAACCAGATACAACTGTCCATGCTGCGTGAGGCCAAAAAAAATTACTTGCACACAACTAGTGATCAATTGACTCTATATATTCAATCCGCTAAGATTTATAACACAGCTTAAAATTAAATTTAGGAAGTTTCTATTGCAAGCATATTAGACCATTAAGTCACTTTATTCTTCATTGTATGAATTGTAAAGAAAACAAGTGGGCAGGTAATCAAAATTTTAAAATAATTATTTCTCCCAATTATTTTTCTCAAAACAGATTCACCTTTGATGATCATTAAACATAGATTTGATATACAGAAGTGCTCCTGTTTCAGATGCTAACAGTTTTTTTTGAAGGCATTTTTACCTAAAAGATGGCTATGTAGTAACTTTCAGAATAGTCGTTGATGTAAGCCTCAACAAAACAATGTTATAAGGAGATTAAAGAGGTATATTATCTCAGTCAATGAATAATAGATAGCCCCTAAAGGAATGCAGTTGGAAAACATGTAATGGAATGAAATTGGATTGTTTACTTTGGAATAAAAATAACACCTTCAGTAGTCTGCTTTATTAAGATGTTTAATTTTTTACTAAATTCCCAAGGTTTCGAGTGAGAGATTACATCATATTCTATAAACTTCTTATAATGAATTTCAGGCATTTTTGACATGAACAGTTGTGATTTCACGTTGTCAGAGTGGACTGAAACAGGCACACAAATATTTTGCAGTCTTTCCAAAATCTGTCATTTCCATCTTAGAAGAAAAAAAAAATAGAATAAGAAGTTAAATGAAAGAAATCTCAGAAGAAAGTTGTAAGTTTTAGCAATTCACATATCCCTTTGCACATTCCTATGTAAAATGTTCCTGTGGCTTTTTGGTATCATTTCAAAAGGCCACATGATTAAAACTTTACTTATTTCCCTAGAAAGGGAAGCAGCCTTTAGATATAAGTCAAAGGACAGGCAGGCATGTTTGAAAACTGTCTCATACTGTAATTCTGCTTTTGGGGATTTCTTAGTAATGTTGCTTTGATCAGTTTGAAAGAATTATGCTAAAGAGTCCTACTGCACTTGTTTTTCCTGGGAAGAGAATTTTGCATATGCTTGCAGTTTTTGTTAGGATTCTTTGTGCTTGGAACACTTTTAGCCTTGTACTGAGTTTTAGAAAGGATCCACATTGATGTTTCCCTTACTTATATTTCATACTGCAGCTATAGACAGAAAGGGAGATATATATTAGTGTTGTATGGCAATAATATTTTTTTCTTCTTTTTTTCCTCTAAATCTTAATCTTTTCTGCTAAATCTTAACTTAATACTACACATTCATTTTATTCCTTTCATAATCACAACAACTTGGAAGCATACAAAAGCAAAGCAGAAAGATACAGAATTCTATTAGATGCATGCTTTTCAAGTTTTTATAGTTTTGTAATGTTTTAATATGTTTTAAGGACATCTGCAGACATGTTTAAAGAAAGTTTATTATTTTGTTCTTTGCCACTCCTACTTCCCTTTATTGAGAAGCTCAATTGAGTTATGAAGAACCACGAATGCTATTTTCAATGAACTGTAATCACATCATTAAAGAGATATTGAAATATACTGGAAAAATACCTATTTTTTTTCTCAAAATTTATTTATTGCTATTGAAATATATAATATCAACTTTAAACTTGAAGCAATTAATACAAAATAAGCAAGCTTTATTCCTCACAGCTTAATTTACAGTTGTATTGCTTTACTAAACTATTTCAGATATGGTATGTGTTTTGGCTAAGGACTGTTTCTTGCACGTCAATAATCTAGGCAGAATTGCAATGATCTGAAAGGCAGTCTTTGGATATTTCTATGATTTCACATAGGAATGAAAATTACTTGTAACAGAGAACAGTCTGTCATAAAAATTGACCAGCCTGACTTCCTCATCACTCGAAAGGAAAGAACATAAAATGAGCAAGTATGGTAATTTTGATTTATAGTTGTATCTCAGTCACAAATAAAGGTTTTCTATCATGGACAGAGAATGTCATTTATATTAATATATAATGCAATAAAAGCTCAAAAGTTAGGTTTTTGTTATAGTGGTTGTTTTGTCCCTGCTGAATATACAAGACTCTAAACAGTACTTAAAACAGGGTTTGCCTTTGTACTTTTTCCTGCAGGGAATTTCAGAGTCTTATAATTCAATGCACTAAGTGCAGGGGCCATCAAGTGACATTGCTGAGTTTGTACCTGCCACTCAGAATTGTACTCACTAGTAATAGCTTCAACTTTCTTTGGTTAGCCAAGTTTCAGATAAGTAGCCCAGTAGAGTAGTGGAGTTGTGTGGAAGAGACACAAGAGCCTTTGAGAATAGTGTAGTATAAAAGGAATAAATGTGGTTCTGAAAATTACTTGGAAGTTATTTAAAAAGCATCAAAGTATGTGATAATGTCCAAGTACATCAGTACTAGAGAGGAAGAGAAAACAGGGACCATACTGGCCCTTCTTCTCATGGTGAGAGCCATTATTGTTGAGCTCCATAGCCCCACAGCCAGTGATCAGATAGCTGTTGCTGCTATTATCTTAGTAATGACTGCAATTGTATTTAGTTAGTCTGGAAACACATCCTTCCTGTCTCTCATTCTACAGAAGATGTAGCAAAAGTAGTTTTTGTCTATAAATGAAAAAAAATCTCACAACTACCTGAAAGAAAAACATGTTTTACTCAGGTTCTATACCCATTTTGCATTGCTTTTTAGAGTCTTTTTCTTCTAACATGAATCAGTCACTAGGTAACTTTTGAAACTATGTTCTTGATTATATTTTCCGTTTTGTAGCTTACTTTTATATTACATCCAGGAAAATTTATGTTTTACTGTGTAGCCAGTGAAGAGTGGCGAAATTTTAATTTAATTCCTATCTCCCACTTTGCTTCACTGACAACAAAAGGCTCAGATTTCTAATTTAGGCACCCACTTTGCTTCAATGACCACAAAAGGCTCAGATTTCTAATTTAGGCACCCATGTGAATACTTGAGTAAGTACTTAATAGGTATTATTTTATTTTTACAAGCCCATAAACCAAGTGAAATTTACTCCTTATTTTATGGAATTGAAACAGTGGAAGATTTAGTCAAAGCTACCTAATCATTTTTTTTTGTGCACAGAAAATTTTGACAACTTATTTGTATAGCATCATGTAGGATCTTAGGCACAGTCACGAAGATAATTCAGCTCCTGTGCCACAGGGCACACTTTGGTCCTATACCTGCGTTGGGGCAATCCTCAATTTCAGTACATGATGGGGGATGACATTATTGAGAGTTGCCCTGCAGAGAAGGACTTGGAGATGCTGGTTGATGAAAAGCTTGACATGAGCTGGTAATGTGTGCTCGCAGCCCAGAAATCCAACTATTTCCTGGGCTCCATCAAAAGAAGCATGGCCAGCAGGGCAAAGGTGGTGATTTTGCCCCTCTGTTTCTCTCTTATGAGGTCTCATTTGGAGTGTTATGTCCAGTTCTGGAATCTTCAACATAGGAAGGATATGGAACTGTTGGAACGGGTCCAGAGGAGAGCTACAAAGGTGATCAGAGGTCTGGAGCACCTTCCATATGAGAACAGGCTGAGAGAGTTGGGCTTTTCAGCCTGGAGAAGTGAAGGCTTCTAGGAGATGGAGATCTTGTAGTGACTTTCCAATACATGAAGGTGCCTACAGGAAAGTTGGAGAGGGACTATTCATAAAGGCTTGTGGTGGAAGGATGAGGGGGAATGGGTATAAACTGGAGAGGGGCAGATTTAGGCTTAATATAAGGAAGAATTGCTTCACAATGAATGTGGTGAGACACTGGAACAGGTTTTCCTGTTTCACTCTTAGTTTCGATCTTTAGGTACTATGTTATTGTATTTACATAATTAATTGGACAGTTTAACTATCTTGAGTAGTTTACCAAACAGTAATAGAACCATGTTAAAGTCATCAAGGATTATCATTATTACAATTTCCAGGGCAATGTCTGAAGAACATCCCATATCAGGACAGGCTCAAAGAGTTGGAGATTTTAAGCTTAGAGAAGAGGCTGCTCTGGGAAGACCTTGTAGTAACATTCAAATACCAACAGGGGGCTTACACGAAACAAGGAAAGGGACATATAGTGATAGAACAAGAGGCGATGGTTTTAAACAAAAAGAGAGTAGATTAAGAATAATGATAAGGAAGTAATTCTTCACTTTGAGCATGGTGAGGCATTGGAACTGGTAGTCCAGAGAAGCTGTGGATGTCCCACCTCCCTGGAAGTATTTGAGGCCAGGTGGGATGGTATCCCTGCCCATGGCGGGTGGGGTTTGAGTGAGATGATCTTTAAGGTCCCTTCCAACCCTAAGCGTTCTATGATTCTCTATATGTTACCTTTATGGAAGAAGGTCCTTTCCCATCTGACAGTGCACAGGCTTGTACAGCATACATATTACTGTTGTCATACAAAGAAAGGAACTATCCTAAAAGTCTTACTCACTGTGATACCACAAGTTATCCCTCAGTGGGTCTACCCTGTGACCTTAATGAGTTAAAATCTCTTTAGTTTATTTAAGACTAAGTGCAAGTCAATGATCACCTCTCAATGTGCTAAGAAATTTTTACTGATGATACTGTAAGTTGATCTAGACTGCATAGATGTAACTTTTTTCAGTGACCAGGAAGTTGTATTTTCACAAATTTGATGTAGATGTAAATATTGGATCTTAATTTGGGGGAAAAAATTGCTAAAAGTAAGGATAAATGTTCATCTCAAAAGTTTCCAAATCAAACTCAACTGTTTTTCTTGTTGAATGTAGATATGATGAAGAAATGAAAAAAAAAAAAAAAACAACAACCCAAAACCCACCTCAAACTCTGAAGGTATTGAAATCTCAGTTGTTTAGGGTATTAGGATGGATAATCACAATTCTGGTTATGGGTATTCTGTGGATCTCTGGGGAGTAAATACTTACAGAAATAAATTAAGATCATAATGTTTTTCAGGAGTGAATTAAGACTCTGCAGGTAACCTTCTAAACGTTCAATATTGACTTTGCTTAATACTTTTTGTGTCTATTTTACATTTTTTAAAAATATATTTTTCACCATTTTGTGTCATTTGATCAAAACCTACATGAGTCTTTACATTGATTGAATTCTCTCGTTCCTTATGCAGATCTGAAAATTGTCTGCTGAGATTGTGGATATCAGTAGGAGAAGATTTTAATGTCTCTGAATATTATGTTCAATTTCAGGATATGAAGAAGCATAAGTCTGTTGTTGCCTTTGTTGTGATGCCATCAGTGATGTCCCATAAAGCAAAACTTAAGAATGCCTATACGTTTGTGTCCTATTGTTCTTGTGTCTAAAGGTTAGGGGATTAAGTGGATTTGTAGGGAAAACAATCAAAGAAAATATCCCAGATTATACACATGTGCACTCCCAGATATCCTACTTGAACTCATCATGCAATATAAAGTTACCACAAGATTGCTGTTCTGTCCAGGAAGTAGTCAGTTTCCCAGGAAAATGCTCAGATAACTTCATAATGTTTGCGCATATAAAAAGTTATGAACTGTTAATATGTAAAAGTATGAGAAAAGCAATTAATTCTTGAGTTTGGATTGCATGAGCAGGGTAACGAGCTAGTTCTTTGTTTATTTTGGCTAAGAGCTCCCAGCACCCAACCTACCCTGCTCCTCTCCTTAAGGGTCAAACTCTTGAGAACTCAAGTGAAGAACAAAGTTTTATGGCTACCAGCCATAACCAAAGCTGTCTCAAGATAGGAGTCCTAGTTTTTGGAAAAGTATTTGTTTGGGGATTTTATATAAAACAAAAATCTTAAAGTTTAGCCAGTTCCATGCTTAACTAATCTTGGAGTCTTTGAAGAACACCCAGTTGTGTTTCCCACAGACATCTGTGAATGTTTCCATGTCTTATAAAACCATACTTTTATGAATGTGGCTTTTACTTGTGAAGAGTGTTTCTTATTATGAGATCCATTTATAGAGCTGCAGTACCATGCAACATAGGCTCTGTAGTGTTTTCATTTTTGCTGTGACAAAATAAAGGCAGAATCTTAGGTTATTTTTTATAAATACAGACATATAAATTATTCCCACCTGTGCATAAAATGCCAATTGCAACATATATCTGTCAAGGAATGTAATAGTAAGTCTATAGTTAAAGTAATGAAAAAACTACCATTAGTTAAAGTTATGAAATAAAAGAGTTCTTCCTCTTCTTTTAACTGGAAAATAAATGTCATCCTACTATTTTTTACATCACTCCAGAAAGGGCATATATTTAAGTAATTTTAAGACTTGTCTCTGAATAAATCATTAATTTGGATGGAGAATTCTTCACCTTAGTTAAATGAGGTGAAGAAGTAATTTTCCCCTTAAGCAAGTTTGGTTCTCTGATATGAGAACCTAATGTAATGAGTTTTTTAGGTTAAGTGCATTTTTTTCTGTGCTTCACTAAGGGTTGAAAGATTGCTAACAATTTGGTTGAGTTCTGTCCAACATTCTTTCATACTTTTCCTCTTTGATTAAAGTATGAAAAGTTTCACTTTTGCTGGCTTAATAACATTTCTTTTAATTCACTTTTCAGCCTCCTTGCTTCAGAGATCTCTTTTTTTGCTTTTAAATGCTGAGAATTTCTTTTTAATCTTTTATTGCAAAAGCTGATCAAAGCATTTTCACAAAAAGAGATGTTGTAATGTACTTGCTGTATCCATGAAGTAGAGTACTGAATGATATTGCATTTAAAGGGAACTTAAATCATTTCTTTTCAGTGTCACTCAGGTAACACTGTTAAGCTGTGTTAGAATCTAAATTTATAATTTAGAATCTAAATTTATAATTTATCTTTAATATTTACAATTATTAGTCAGAAAATCATTGTTCTGTAAATGCAGCAAAGAAAATTGAGTCCAAATCTTAACTTTCCTTAAGTTTTCTTTCAAGTTTCACAAAAACCTATCTTCACTTTTCTCAGGTTCTTTGTTTATTTAAACAAAATCATACCGGGTGTCCTATCATACTGGATGTCACATCATACTGTGTCCCTATGTACAGCTGTGTGGTTGAAACAGTTTGATAAACCCAAAATGAATGTCGAGGATTGAACAGTTTCTTTCTTATGCTGCTTCTGTTTTTCATTTGCTTGGTTTTTTTTAAAATAAAATCCCCAAACCTTTGTATTTGTTTGTCCACTACCATATAATATCTGTCCATATATAAGCCTGCCCTCGTAATTTTTTACTAATACTTGAAGCTGAACAAATTTTGCTCGTAAGGAAACCAATTGCAATAGTCTTACTAAGTACTTCTGAAAACTGCATTCAACGTGTTCAAAAACAATGTTTGGGAATGATTTGGAGGTATATTTTCTTATCTTTCTTCATTCTTATTACTTTATTGTCTTGTGGAGCACTGTCTTTGAGAAAAGTAACTGTTACTCACAACGCTCTGATCTTTTCATTGGAATGGGAGTTGAAACAAAGCCACATACAAGAGTCGGTACCTAGTGCCAGAAAATAAATAACTTCTAGAGCAGAGGGTTTTGGAATTGGGCTGATGAGATAGTGCTCCCTGTTTTGCAGACAAGTGAGCCATTTTGGTAATTTTCCCAGACTGGGTTAAATGTAGAAAAAGCACATTACTCATGAAGAGCATGTCTTTGGCAACAACACTTAATTGAGTTTGTGAGATTAAAAAATTACAAAACTTTAATTTTGGGGGGTATTTCCGTCTTTTTCTGAAAAATCATTCCCTAAAGGTCTTTCTTCTTGCACATTTCTATGGCATCTTTTTAGACAGATTCACTCCCAATTAAAAAAAAAAATCTATTGGAGATCTGGGTCTAAATTATACTTTTTAATCTTATTAAGATGTTTGTTAAACTTTGATAATTTTATAAACCAGATTTTAAATAAAAACCTACCTTTCTGAGTCTACATACAATTCTCAGTTAGAAAAGGAGATTTTACAGCAATAGTGCATAATACACAGGCTTCTCTAAATTGATCTTTCAGGCTCGCAATGATGGATTTTGGCCTGATGTTTGCATTATCCACAGAGCACGTATTACTATACCACATTTATCTAAATGAAGGCTGTGTTTAAAAGATATTGTTCTACTAGGCACTAAATGGAATGCATTTTAATAATTGGACAAACTAATGCCAAGACTACCCTATTATCTATTGACTAATTTATGCATTCAGCAAGCATTGCTGGGTCATATGCTTGTAGAAACTCTCAACATATGAAACACCTTCTAGTTTCAGCCTTAAGTCTTTCTGACAAAGGATGGCAAAGCTTAAGTCAGGGCTCAGAGTTTGGAGGGCTAAAGAAATTAATTCTGATTTTGAGAATCAGATTTCATTAATTACTTAATCAAACTATATAGAAAATGTCATACCCTCCTATATTCAGCTTCCTTTGCCCCTAATACACCCAGAAAATTAAACAAACACACCTCAAAACAAAGCAGTCATCAAAAACCTACATGAGGAGAGTTTTGATAAGACAATGCCAAATATCATAAAATCTTCATTCAGTGTATGCTTTCCTTTGTTCTTTATTGTCTTCTGTTCAGCTCAGAAGACAGTACTGTTAATTTCCTTATAAACACAACACAACTCAAATATAAGGGCTTCATAGACATTAATTAATGTATCTTAGAAGCTCATCTCTGAAGTGAGGAGTGCCATTATCACCATTTCACACATCAATAGCTGCAGTACAGCAAAATTAAGGTATCTGTAACCATTAGTACATGTCATTAATTCTGGAGTACACCACGGAAGGAATTCTGTAGGTCTTCCTTACATTTACTATCACCTACTGTACAAAATACGATTCATCAAAATATTCTTTTGGAATAAGTGGTATCTGGGCATGTAATTAAGTATTGCTGTATGCAGAGGGCTCTTTCGAATGATTGATAACTATACATTGCATTAGTATTCTTTATAGACCAGTTATTTTGTTTGTTTGTTTTTGGTTCCACTGTCAGTATTTATTATAGGATTTTATATGGATTTATTCAGATGACAATCATGTAGATACCTCTACTGAATATAAAAAAATCTAACTTTTTTTTAAAGAGGATTGACAAGTATTTCATATTTTCATGGTCTCCCTAGCAGTTGACCACCTTTTCTCTATCCATACATGACTACTCTGTTCATTGTTACATAAAACAAATTTTTATTGAAAATTACCTGTGAAATGGTGTGAAAGTTCTTCTGAAAATGTAAAGAGCTGAATGGCAGTCCTTAACATCTGCTATCACTGAATGAATGGATTATCCATAAGCTGAAAAGACAAAAATAAGAAATCTACAATGCTCACTAGTTTGCATTGTTCATTTTTAAACTTGGTGCAATGAATTATTTCACCAAGATATGCAAAACTGCAAACTAAGTGCTAAATATCTACTTAATCAATTTTCAAAACTCCCTTGAGATTTCTTGTATCCTTTCCTGACTTCCAAAGTTTTATTAACTAAAAATAGGCTTTGCTCTGAGTGACAGCTATGGTTAGAACACTCACTTCCCAGCAGGTAATATGTCAAACATAGATTTTTTAATTCTTGAAAATTTGAGAAATTGAAGCGAGCAGATTGTGTTAGTGTTCATATTTATAGGAAAATGGCTGGTGCATGTAATCTTACTGACAGAGGATGGATTCTTCCCCAAAACAACCACTCAGAGTCGGACAATTTTATTAAGATGTTAATAACTGAGTAATAGATTAATAATTGAAAAATTATTACTTTCTTACATAGTAACAGCTGTTCCATGACTTCAACATATCTGTTTTGAAGAAAAACAACATGAGGTCACAATGCTACTGTTTTGACATTCTTATGAAACTTTGTAAATCAACTGTTCATTTATATCAAAGAAACATTTAAACCAAAATTCATTGTGAGGCAGACTCTCAGAAGACTTCAGTACCTAATGTTTTCTTCAGAACAGAAGCTTTATAGCATGTAAATTAGGTGCAATGCAATAATTTTCTTTTATCTTCTTCTCTATCTTAGGCATTTCCTGGAAATACAAACTCTGATGGTGTGGTCCGGCATGATTTACAACACATGGTTATTGCTCGCTATGTACGGATAGTTCCTTTGGACTGGAATGGAGAGGGACAAATTGGGTTAAGAATTGAAGTCTACGGCTGCTCCTATTGTAAGTTTTTCTATGATCATTCTTCCTTTCAGCCCCCAAATAAAACTGTCTTTGAATCGCAATAAAAATCTGAATCTCAAGCACTTTTCACTTACATAGATTAAGATGTTCCAGGATTGCCAATTATATTACCCAGAGCTTCATTAAATACTTATTGCAACCTTAGCTCTGAATTTCTTGTTTGTTCTTCTCTGAAAGATACAACATTGGAATATCATAGTGCTTTGAAGTTGCTCCTTTTGATCTTAATGGTTTCTTTTGCAGATGACTTTGACTGTTATTAAGCATGAACAAGCCATTTGAGGAAAAGCTGGTATTCAGACAAATGTCACACTGCATCTTGAGGGGAACAGCTAGGAAACAGGACGTAATTCATCGTCTGGTGCTAGAGATAAAATTAAAGCAAATAAGAAAAAGAATTCTGTCAGAGTAGCTCAGATTGTCTAAATGTATAACATGTTTTTCAGAGTAATTTCCCTTTAGTATTTGAATATAACTATAAAATTTATTTTGAAACCTGCATGTGCAAATTATTCTAAAGTTAAGAGCAAACTGATTACACTTTAAGGAAAGCAAGTGTAGTTTCTAAATGCCCTACCCTTGAATTCAATCCAGCCATTGCTTAAAGAAAGAGCACAAACCTACAGAATAGTAAGTGTTTAGTGTCCTATTTCTACTCATGTATTTTTTATGCAGTATTCTGACTTTGTTGGTATTTAAGCTGGCAGGAGCTAGTTGAGATTTGTCTTTTAATAACAAGGTGTTATAATAAGGTAAGGAGCACACATCTGAAAATCTCATCTATCCACTTCACTGGGTGACTTAAGGCATATGGGAGACCCTTACCCATCCTAACTAGCAAAAAATAAAACTGCCTTGTGATTTCAGTTGTTGTTTTGATGTTGATAGATAGTCAAAAGGCTATATACTTTCATTAAGCACCACAGAGAAAAAAGTTTTGTAATTCTTTTTGCTGTTTCTCTGCAATGAATTGAAGCCCTATTTTAAAGAATGTGTATTAAACCACAAAGTATTTCCCAGCAGCTGCAGTAACTTAGTTGAGAAATCAAATCTGACTTGCTGTGGTGTTGGTACTGCTGTGCCAAGGTCATGGCAAGGGTGTTAGATAGTGTTTGTGTAAAGACAATAACAGATCTGTTATCTGAGTAACAGTGGGCTACTCTAAAGTTGATTCTTGCTCAAAGAGAAAATGAGCTTCTGAAGTTTTAGGTGTCACTGTGACTGTTCTGTGCATGGCACTTAACAAACAAGTGTTCACCATTATACTGCTAAAATGATTTTTGTGCTGTTTTAAAGATACCAAACACTACAGCATGATTAATTTTGCACCTTTATAAATAGTGTACCTCCTTACTTGTACGTTATAAGTGAATTTTCAAGTGTTTGATTCAAGAAACCAATATCTAGTTTACTGTGAAATATGATTCACTCTAATAGAAAAAATGTAGCAGAATCAAACAATAAATACCTGATCTTTGCTGCAATAGTTGCAGGTAAAAGTAGTAATGTTTTCAATGAAATACTTTGACAAAATACTGTGGATACATGATAGAGTACTTTTGGAGGCTTAAAGTAAATGTGAGAAAAAAATGAAATGCAGCTTGTTGACAATATTATTTCAGATATTAGATGAAAAGTTGCTTGTTTGGCAGACTTTTAGAGGAAAATAAAAAGTATCTGCCAAGGAAATTCTGTTTGGAACTATGAAAATACTGGTACGAGATGTCTTCGCACAAGAACTGAAGTGATCTAAGATAACTTTCTAATTTTCCTGAAACAGTACTGTTGATCTATTTGATTAGAGGTGACTACAATAACTTATGAGGGACGTGTATGTCTATAATGTTAATAGTAATATTTTACATGATTATGTGTACAGGGACTTTTCTTTGAAAAACCTTTCTAAAATGCAGTGTGGTTTTACATACAGAACATGGGCTGTCCTCAAAATGCTGTTAGAAAATAGCAGCAGAGTAACTGAGAAGAAAAACTAAAAGATCACTGTGTTAAGAGAAAGGAAGCAGCCCTTTGGTATATGACAAGGGAGTAGAGTGTACAGATTCCCTACTTGTTATCAAATTTGTTTTTTGGAGTCAGGTGTATGATGCTACCTAATTCCATGTAGACATGTCTTTTTGCTGAAGTAAAGTTTTTAACCTTACAATTAGAAGTCATTAACCAGTTTTATTTGCTGATATTGGTCATTTAGGTAACTAGTAATTTTTAAAGCCTGATTAAAAGATAGTCTTTTAAATAAATTTGCCCCAGATTTTGGAAACATCACATAAACAATAAGACCCCTGAGTGTCTCACAATCATAATTTTTGTTTAAGTTTATAGATTCATATTGAATAAGTTCTTTTATTTATATATTTTAGAGAGTACATTTTCAAATACAAAATTTAGGTATTTTCTCATGGTGTAAGCAATGCTTAATTGGGAAGCCATACATTTACTGACTAGAAAATTCTTTCCTCGTACATTATTACAACCTGGTCACTAATCTCAGAATATTAAGAAAAATACTTCCTTCTGTTGAACCTCCTTACTGAAAATCAGGTCGTTAATTACTGTGTTTTCTGATCTCTGCTTTGTTTGGGCATGCACATAAGATGCTTTTTTTTTTTTTTTTTTTGTATCATAGGTGTTTTTTGTTGCCCAGCAAATTAAAGTGAAAAAGGTGAGATTTCCAGAGAGGGCTTAGAGCTCACATCTGTTCCCTGAAGAAGCTCATAGCATTACCAAATCTTTCAGTTTTAGTTTAAGTTTGGAACCTGGACTACCTTCAAAATAGCATGTTTGTATTTTGTGTAGATGAGATCTGTGGGGTTGTTTCCTGACAGAAGAGATCATAGAATTCACTAAAAAAGAATTAGGGCCTCACTCTGTAATAAGATTCACAATGAACTTTGATTTTTTTTATCTGTGATTAAATGTTGACATCAAATTTATAAAATATTTCAATTCCTCTTAGAGCAAAACTGAATATGAGGTCTGACATAAAAAAAACCAAAACTAACTGTATAGCTCAGAAACCAATTAGTGGGAGGGGAGAGACAAATTGAATGTTACAGGACATGTTATGACCTATCACAGTGAAACAAGGCTCAGCTCGATCGCTTCATGTGGTATGAGTGGACATATGTTCAAATACAGACATTTTCTTACCCTTGGTCTGAAAATGTCAGTGTGTGCCAGCCCGCAAGCACACACTGTTTGTAGCTAATAAAAACACCACAGTGGTTAAGAATTAACCCTATTCACCAGGCTTGGCCCTCTGCCATTTCTACCTCTTCCCAAAGATCAAGTCAGTGCTCAACGGAATCCCTTTTTTTGGCAATAGATGATGTGGAAGAAAAAACAATAGAGATCCTCAGCAGCCTTTCAGAAACTGAGCTGTGGAATTGCTTTGAATGTTGGCAGCATTTTATGTAGCTGTGCATCAGCTCAGAAGGAAACTATTTTGAAGGTGGGTAGTTGATTATATTTGGTAAACAGAGAGTGTTAAAGACATAGCCTTTTTTTCTGTGTGTCTGACCTCATATGTCATATTAAAAAAAATACTAAGACTGGGTAAATAACTTGCTTAATGGCTACATTAATGGAGAAGTGGCATGGGAAGAATGAACTTGGAAAGCAACAGCAAATAGATTATTAAGTAAAATAACATTTTTAATCACTGGGGTTTTAGCTTTTATTTTAAAATGATTCATTTTACGGGGAAAGGGGCCTTTATACTTGCAATGACACCATTTATCAAAGAGCAGGTCACAGAGAAGAAAGCAATATAACCACAGGCAAAATATCCACATAATCACTTAAGTCAGAAGTGATTGAAGATTTTTATTCATGTTCTTTTGGAGACAGAGAGCAAAGGCATATAGCATATATCTTCCATGATGTTTACGTTTATGAATTTTTGAGACAGGCAACACGGTTGCTAAGGTTGGGGCACGTGGGTCTCCTAGAGGGGGTAAGGCCCTTGCTAAGAACATAGCTAAGCTCATAAATCGAGCTTTAAACTAGATGTGAAGGGGGAGGGGTTTGAGTCAAGGCTAGGCAAGTGCATGCCTGGATGTGGGGAACTAGAGATTAGGAGAGGGTGTGCTGGTGAGGACCACCAGCACATCCCTGCACAGGAAGTGGAGGAGAATGTACCCTGGACCAGCAAAGGAGATACAGGTACTCTGGTGCAAGCTAATCCAGTTAACAGGCAATTGGGAATAAACTGTCCCCTCTAGGAGAGCTGAAGGCTCACCTACACAGCTGAAGTGCATTTACACCAATGCACGCAGCATGGGGAATAAGATGGAAGAACTGGAAGCTGTCGTAGGGCAAGGAGCCTATGATGGTGTTGCCATCATGGAAACGTGGTGGGATGACTCATATAACTGGAGTACAGCTATGGTGGGGTATAAACTCTTCAGAAGGGATACGAAGGGAAGGAGAGGAGGTGGAGTAACCCTCTTTGTAAGGGAGGAATTGGACACCACTGAGATGGATTGTGGTGATGACGAGATTGAGTGCCTGTGGGTTAAAATCAGAGGAGACCATAAGAAGGTGGATTTTGTGATGGGAGTCTGTTACAGGCCACCCAGCCAAGGAGAAGCAGCTGATGAGCTCTTCTATAAACAGCTGGGGTTAATCTCCAAGTCAATGCCTCTTATCCTTGTGGGAGACTTCAATCTCCCTGATATCTGCTGGGAGTACAATACAGCAGAAAGGAAGCAGTCTAGGAGGTTCCTGGAGGGCGTGGAAGACGACTTCCTTGGGCAGCTGGTGAATGAACCAACAAGGGAAGGTGCCCTCCTGGACTTGCTGTTTGTGAAGAGAGAAGGCCTTATGGGGGATGTGGCAGTAGGGGGACGCCTAGGACTAAGTGATCATGAGATGATAGGGTTTTCTGTTCTAGGCGAAGTGAAGAGGGTGCTTAGCAGGACAGTTGCATAAAATTTCCAGAGGGCAGACTTTGAACTCTTTAGAAGGCTGGTTGACCAAGTCTCCTGGGAGACAGTACTTGAGGGCAAGGGAGCCCATGAGGGCTGGGAGCCCTTCAAAAAGGAGATCCTAGCAGCTCAGGAGAAAGCCATCCCCGTGTTTCGGAAAAAAGCCAGCAGGGAAAGAAAACAGCTTGGTTGAGTAGAGAGATCTTAAGTGACATTAAGAAGAAGAGAAATGTTTATAGGCTCTGGAAGAGGGGACAGGCCTCTTGGGGGGACTACAGGAGGGAAGTGAGGTTGTGTAGGGAAAAAATCAGAGGGTCTAAGGCTCAACTAGAAATCAGGTTAGCTAAGTCTGCGAAGGATAATAAAAAATCTTTCTATAAATATATAAATAACAAAAGAAGAACTAGGGAGACCATACAGTCCCTTTTGGACACAGGGGGAACAACAGCGACAGGGGATGAGGAAAAGGCTGAGGTACTTAATGCCTTCTTTGCCTCAGTCTTTAATTGTAAAGAAAGCTGTTCCCTCTGTGTACAAACCCCAGTACTAGAGGAGAAATACGAGACTCCCATGATCCAAGAAGAGGTGGTCAGAGCCTTGCTTGCCCAACTAGACACCCACAAATCTATGGGGCAGACGGGATTCACCTTAGGGTATGGAAGGAGCTGGCGAATGTATTGGCCAAACCCCTTTCAATCATCTTCCTGCAGTCCTTGAAGACTGGGGAGGTACCACTGGACTGGAGGCTGGCTGATGTGGTGCCCATCTACAAGAAGGGTCTCAGAGAGGATCCAGGGAAATACAGGCCAGTCAGTCTGACCTCAGTGCCAGGGAAAGTCATGGAACAGGTGATCTTGAGTGCTATCATGAAGCACTTACAAGAGAACCGGGTGATCAGGCCCAGTCAACATGGGTTCACAAAAGGCAGGTCTTGCCAAAGTAACCTGATCGCCTTCTATGACAAAGTGACTCGGCTGCTGGATGAGGGAAAGGCTGTGGATGTGGTCTTTCTGGACTTCAGTAAAGCCTTTGACACAGTTTCTCATAGAATTCTGCTATGGAAACTGTCAACCTCTGGCCTGGACAGGCGCACATTATCCTGGGTAGAGAACTGGCTGAATGACTGGGCCCAGAAAGTGGTAGTAAATGGTGTTAAATCCAGCTGGAGGCGAGTGACAAGTGGGGTTCCCCAGGGCTCAGTGCTGGGTCCAGCCCTCTTCAATGTCTTCATCAATGACCTGGATGAAGGCATTGAGTGTACCCTTAGCAAGTTTGCAGATGACACTAAGCTGTATGGAAGTGTGTATCTGTTGGAGGGTAGGGAGGCTCTGCAAAGGGATATGAACAGGCTGGACTATTGGGCTGAGTCCAATGGCATGAGGTTTAACACAGCCAAATGCCGGGTCCTGCACTTGGGGCACAACAACCCTGTGCAGAGCTACAGACTGGGAGAAGTCTGGCTGGAAAAGTGCCAAGAGGAGAGGGACCTGGGGGTGTTGGTCGACAGCTGACCGAACATGAGGCAGCAATGTGCCCAGGTGGCCAAGAAGGCCAATGGCATCCTGGCTTGTATCAGAAACGGTGTGACCAGCAGGTCCAGGGAGGTTATTCTCCCTCTGTACTTGGCAACTGATGAGGCCGCTCCTTGAATCCTGTGTTCATTTCTGGGCCCCTCACCACAAGAAGGATGTTGAGGCTCTGGAGTGAGTCCAGAGTAGATCGACGAGGCTGGTGAAGGGGCTGGAGAACAGGCCCTGTGAGGAGCGTCTGAGACATCTGGGGTTGTTTAGCCTAGAGAAGAGGAGGCTGAGAGGAGATCTCATTACTCTCTCCAACTACCTGAAAGGAGGTTGTGGAGAGGAGGGAGTTGGGCTCTTCTCCCAAGTGACAGGGGACAGGACAAGAGGGAATGACCTCAAGCTCCACCAGGGGAGATTTAGGCTGGAGATTAGGAAGAGTTTTTTTCATGGAAAGGGTCATTGGGCATTGGAACAGGCTACCTGGGAAGGTGGCTGATTCACCTTCCCTGGAGGTGTTTAATGCACGGGTAGATGAGGTCCTGAGGGGCATGGTTTAGTGTTTGATAGGAATGGTTGGACTCAATGATCCGCTGGGTCTCTTCCAACCTGGTTGTTCTATGATTCTATGATCTGATGGTAAGAATTTTCAGTTTCCAGATGATTAATTTCTGAAGCATATTATATGCTTGAAAAAACATCACTTAGGGATGGCAGAAAGTCATTCAAATAGTGAATACGCACAAGGCAGAAACAATGAGAAAGCTCCAAGAATGGCTGCAAACTGAACAGTTTCTATTTATTGACCAGCTCTGTTTGCTAATACTTAGCAAGCAGTGGAACTGAACAAATGTCATCTGAGCAATGTTTGCAGACCTGTTCATTTCAGTTATTAACAACGCTACTTATATTGTACTACATCAAATGCTACTGTTTCAGATTCCTGGTGAGTGACTAGCACTTTTAGGGGTTAGGGGAAATAGTGGTGGAAAAAAGAGAAAATAGTAGACATAGTCCTTAGTGTTTAATGTTTATGTGGAGAACATTTCCTCTCCCAATAGTAAGGTGAACAAAAACTAGGTCATGGAAACAAGTTACAAGAACAAAAATAAGTTTTTGAGATGCTGTTAAGGGATGAACCAAGTGAATGTTTGCAAGAAGTGCTTAGGAAGTGTTGAAATGCTAAGATCTTTTGGGTAATGCATGATATAGATAATCCTGTCTACCTTCAGTGAGTTCAATTTAAAACATTGTTTCCTTTGACAGTTAATTCCACATTTATCTATACTCATTGTTAGGAAATTTTATGTCATATTTATTTGAAATCTTCTTTGCTTGGTTTAATGCTATTTAGGTTAACTAACTATCCGTATCTCCCTCACTTTCTCATATGGTTGCCATATATACTTAATAATAGACTTCCATCCTGTCCAGAGTCAATATTGCATTCAAGAATCAAAGGAAAGGACATTTAAGGTACATGAGAAAGCTCTATGATTTTCTTTTGTTGATTGTGATCAAGTCACGTGGCCAGATTCGTTAGTGTACCCTCGATATTTGTTTCACAGACATATCATTTAAAAGCAAAGCAAACCAAAACAAAGCAAACCAAAACTCTAATGTATTTACCAAAGACCCTTGATGTGTCATGATGGCTATTAGAACACACTGTGCTGAATACAATGCAGCTTTTTTTATATATAAGTGTATGTATACAAATTTCTATTATAACATATTTGGTACCTGTGTTAATATTTACTTATATGGGGAAGAACTAATGTAGTCCAATAGTCTGCATAAATGATTCCCTGACTCTTCGTATGATCTTTTATTACTTATAATAAATGTGCCACTAAGTTATCTGGTCAGACTTTTCTAATTGAATACACCTCGACTACCATGTTCACTTCTGAGCCACTCGCTACATGAAGGATGATGAGGCTCTGGAGTGAGTCCAGAGAAAAGCAACAAAGCTGGTGAGGGGGCTGGAGATCAAGTCTTACAAGGAGCGGCTGAGGGAACTGGGATTATTTAGCCTGGAGAAGAGGAGGCTGAAGAGAAACCTTATTGCTCTCTACAACTACGTGAAAGGAGGTTGTAGAGAGGAGGGATTTGGCCTCTTCTTCCAAGTGACAGAGGACAGGACAAGGGGGAATGGCCTTAAGCCCCACCAGACCGGATATCAGAAAAAAAATTATTCATAGAAAGAGTCATTGGACACAGGAACAAGCTTCCCATGGAGGTGGTTGAGTTACCATCCCTGTAGGTCTTAAAATGATGAGTGGATAAGGTGCTGAGGGGCATTGTTTAGTGGTTGATGGAAATGGTTGGACTCGATGATCCTGGAGGTCTTTTCCAACGTAGTGATTCTGTGATAATTGTCTAAGTGGTGGAACTGCATAAAAATATTAACACGCTAAATGGAAGAACTATTTTGAAACATATATTTTCTGAAATCATATTTTCAGGTTTCTAGCAGTTTTATTAAGTTGCTCTTAATAACAGTGCTTTGAATACACATAAATTTTAATGTGGAAGAAAAACCATAGAGCTGAAACTATCATTTAGCAGTTCTTGAGAACTGGCTAAGCTTGCTTTGTGACAGTGGATAGAACAGTCAAGATATCTGCTAAACATCCAAACTTTTTCCCCTTTTCTCTTAAATTTTACTATTTTTATACTAGGTGTTTCTATAACTGTTCAGGTCTTTGTGAGGTTTTTTAGCCATCATTGTGTTTCAGATTTTAATTATGGTTTATTAAAGTCATGTCTGCCTTTTCTGTTGCTGAAAAGAGCAGACTAATGTTTTCAACTAGGTTTTCCAATAATTGCCCGCACATCCTGCAGACTGGGTTTGTGATCAGTTTATAGGAGGATGAAGATTTTAAAAGCATCCTTAGGATCTGTAAACATCTGAAAAAGTAGAAAACTGAAGTGAAGTTACAGTAAGGATAGCAGTACTTGGGTCAAAAAGTTCAGTCTAGTCACAGTAGTACCTCCTTTAATGGTTTTCTCTGAATGAGGGCTCATGATGATTTCACCCAGTATGCTTTTCTTCCATTCCTGTAAGTGCTGAGTGATCTGTTTGTCTGTGGTGGCTTATTCACTAGAAAAATCAGATGTTTTATTTCTCATGAAACAAAAGACTTCAACTGATTTCAAACTATAGGTCTTGGTTCTGTGCCATTGATTTGGAACCTGAAGGTCCTCACTGGTGTTTGTTGTTCTAGATGTCTGGAATAAAACATATATTAAGGATGTGTTTAAGTTCAAGCTTGATTCAGTTTATTCTACTGTTTCCCTGAAGTTTAGGTGAAGATGTGCTTCAGGAGTTATGTGCAGCACATCCCTATGCTGAGTTGAGTTTGTATAGAAAGTCCTGTTTTAAATCTGGACCCCTATCTTCATGAGAATGAGAACAGCTTTGGAGAATTAGGTCACTGTGATGCAACATTGTCCCAAATTCTCTAAAACAGGAAAAGAGCTCAGATTTTCCCATCCCAAAAGATTGACATGGTATGCCTGTTCTCTACTGTCCAGTAAGGGTCACCTCACCCTTCACTCACTACTGATGTTGAGTACCCTTCAAGAGAAATGAATCATTCAGTTGGAAGGTACCTACAATGCTCACCTAGTCTAATTGACTGACCAATTTTGGGCTGACCAAAAGTTAATGCATTGTTGGTGTTGTCCAACTGACTGTTAACCGCTGACAGACATGGCACATCAACTACCTCTCCAGAAAACCTATTCTAGAGTTTGACCACTCTGTCAATAAAGAAATGTCTCCACATGTCAAGTCCAAATCTCCCCTGAGGATAGTTTTGAGCTTTTCCCACATCCGACAGTATATACCAGGGAGCAGAGATCAGCACCTCTGTCTCCAATTTTCCTCCTCTGGAAGCTGTAGAAAGCAGTAGAAAGCAGTGCAGTCATCCCTCAGCCTTCTTCTCTCCAAAACAGACAAACTCAGCATCCTCAGCCACTCCTCAGAGAACATGCCTGCCAACCCCTTCACCATCTTTGTTGCCCTCCTCTGGACACATTCAGGTACCTTGACATCCTTTTTAAAGTGTGGGGCCCAGGACTGCGCACAATACTGAGGATGAGGCTGTACCAGGGTTCAGTACAGTGGAATAATCACTAAGCTTTCAAAAGCAGATTCCTTTGAGACACCGCAAAGTAGCTTCCTGAGTAGTTTAACATTTATTGTCTTTAAATTCAGGATAATTCTGCTGACCTGTTTTTCCTTACACCAACTGTTTTTAACTCAACGATCTGATGTTCATTGTGGCCTGGATCGCCACCTACCGTCACATCCCTCATGACTCCTTTAGTAACAAATAACAAGTCTAGGAGGGCATCATTCCTAGTTGGGCCACTGAATACTTGTGACAAGAAATTTTCTTCCACAGACTTCAGGAATTTTTCAAACTTGCACTCCATGACAATGTGGTATCCCAGCTGATGTCTTGAAAGTTGACACCTCCCACAAGAATAAGGTCTACTGAACCAGATGTTTCTCTTACTTGCTCATTGAATAACTCATCAATGCTCTCAACCTGGCTAGGTGACAACTTCAACAACCTTGCCTGCCCTGCCTAGCCCTCCTGAATGACCTAAATTCCTTCATCTCAGCACTCTAGTTGTGGGATTCATTCCACCAAGTCTCACTACTACCAATTACATGAAAACTGTGGGAACAAACAAACACTTCCAGTTCAATTCTGTCTGTTTTTTATATTTCATAGGTTGGTTTACAAACATGTCAGATACGCTGTTAAACTCTTAGTGTTCCCTGGAGCAGCATAAATTAGAATTACCATCTTCAGACAATGCCATGCCAACACTTGGTGTACCTTCAACTCTCCTGACAGTATCCCCATCTTAAGAGGGCATGCTTACCTTTGTCTCTAGCCCCTCCTGAAGGTGCTAAACTGGAGACTAAGACAAAGGCGCCTGCAGTGTCCCACTGGCATTTATCCAGTCCAATGATTTTTGTAGCTACTAAAGGCCTGTAGGCAAATAGCCAGCCAAACAATCTTCTAGATCTGTTTCACATACCAGTGAATTATACTAAAAACTAACAAATTTTCAGTTTGACTTATCAACTCCCTAGATTTAATGGTTTCTGTTACAATGGTGTCAGATGTCATGTAAGCTTTCCAAGACTGTATTCTTTGCTGCTGTTGTTTTAGTCTACGCATTTCTAGGGCTGTCACAAGAAGCTGTGAATTCACAAATGGCATAAAATGCTACAATATGCATAGTAAAATATTAGCTCTGTTCAGATGCATCCCTTTTTATTAGAAGATTTGTGAAAATGTTTTAAGTTCCACGATGCTTGAGCATTTCTTACATTGTTCTGAGCTGCACAGGAAAACAAAGGAATACTGAATATTTTTCTCTTGAATATAGTTCAACTTGTTGTTTTACTATAAATACTTTTGAAGATGGCTTCATCTAGGTCTTTGTTTGGCTTCATAGGCTGTTCATGGAATAGAGAAGATGTTTATTAAGTACTTGGTGCAGAGCAAGGTGAAGGAAAATCCTTTAAAAATACAATAGTTTTGATTTTTTAGGAATGCCATTATGCATCAGCTGTTTAAAGCCTGTTCACAAAAGTTCTTAACAATTTAGAATTTTAAATAATTTATTTAAATAATGAAGAAATCTGAACAAATTTTAATAAGTGTATATGTAATTAGAAAATACAGAAAAATAGGTCATTTTCTGAATCTTCTCAGTTCTCTATATTATCATATTTTGTCAGGCAGGATTTTATACTTTCATATTGATTATTGTTAAAAAATAATTAAGATATTTATATGGGATGGGTTTCCACAAGTCTTCAGTATAAATTTTCCTGCAGGCTAATGTTTCTACCTTTTCTTTTCCATATTGGCAAGGTAATCCAGAATTTAATTATTTCAGTAAGGAAATGTTTTTAGTCATAATTTCTCTCATAGAATATATATAGGACTTGATAATCCAAGAGGTCTTTTCCAATCTGGTGATATGATGATTCTATGATTCTATTTAATTGTGCCTTTGACCTTAAATAAATACAAGAATTTGGGAAGGTGACTTTTGAAAACTACAGCTATAAAAACATCCTTGGACATAAAATTATTTCCTTATTTAAAAAAATAAATTAATGAATTGGTTAGCAATGGCTGTAATTTATGTACCAAGTCCTTATGCAAGCTCTGTGATGCCACTTTTTAGTTATTTGCCTTGATGTTCCACTTTGTTTAGGAATGAATGAGTACCTCTGCTTAAGCTTACTAACATCTCTTGGAAATATCTTTTGGTTTCTGTACACTTTGATTTCGAATTTTCAGTTAAAATTAAAGAAAAAATTAAAGAGAGAGAGAATCAAACTGAGGTTACATTGTTAAGTGTTTCCATATTTTATTTAAGGTGGGAGAATGTTTTGTAATTGAGTATAGGATGTTGGTGACTGTTATCTGAGTAAAGCCTGATGAGCTGCAGAACATATTAAAAAGGAAACAGGTAGTGAGGATTTTCAGTTATAATTCCACTGAGTTACTTGTGTTCCTCGTGAGTTGTAGCGTACATTCATTCAACTTATTGATGTCTTACAGTAAATGGTTGTTAAACTGGGGCAATGGTTTTAATAAACATCTTTAGTACTACCCTTTTACTGACTGCTGTACTAGGCGAGTCAAAAGGAACCTAGTAAACTGTCTTTCAGCGGTTTATCATTGCAAGCATTCTCTGACTGACATAATTTTTCTCTTCCTTCCATTGTCAGTTCTTTTCTCAAAAATTCTCTCCTATGACTGCTCTTTGATAGCCTTAAATGTATGTAATTACCTGATTCCAGTCATTCCTTGTCTTATTTTTATAAGGATACTGTGAAAAACAAAGGCAACATTTAGGATTGTTCTCTGAATTTTAAATGACAGCAGAAATATGCAGTCCCTTTTATGCACTAAGACAACAAATATGTGGCCACTTGGGAGTAAGAATAAATTGTCTGGCACATAAACAGCTGTTTTGCTGGGAGCTGGAAATACCCAATACCCCTTAGTATTTGTATTCTGTCTGAAATTACAGATATGTGATGGTAGAGACACCTAAATTAGAGGTAATTTTTGGAAATGTGAGGCTCAGGATGTATGATAAATATTAGACTCAGCCTTGCAGGCACAACTTTCTCCTTTGTCAAAACTCAGTATAGGGTTTATGTAAATTTAGTTTTAAAATTAGGTGTAGCAGCTTCATAGGGGGATGTTGGTCATCATTAGTTGAAATGTAATTCATCACAAGTATTGATTGTATACAGAATTGATTGTATGCAGAATAATTGCCCAGGCACAGAATATGCCTCTGTAAACCTAAGATAGGTGGTACAAGAAGTCACCCAGTGTGTAAACTGAGAGAAGACAGTACCATGCCTTACATTCTGTTGAAGGTTTCTGCTAATTTGTTGTAAATTTTGAAGCTAGCAGAGAGGAAAGAAAAAGCCTGTTGGAAGTCTTTCTGTTGCAAACTTATAATGAGACCTGGTGGCTTCACATTACAGGCTTTCTCTTAGCTGATTATTAAATGCTTACACCATTTTTATGCAATACACCTTTGTTTTTTCTCACATCAAAAGGACTTTCAGATGAAATCAAGGAGACTACTTTTTCCTTGAGCAAAATTACACTAGAAGGTTGGTTTATTTACAACTGATTAACAGAATACACTGCTGCAGGTCATGAGATGTGAGACTTCAAATTGAACATATCTCTGAGTTACTTGGCAAGTCCATTGAAAACCTTTAATTTTGTATTATTCCACCTAAACTCTCACTCTAAGTTTGGCAGATATGTCTTAGAACAGCTGCAGACATAGTAACAGAAATATCTCTTTATAGCACTATATTTTCCACAGAAAAGTAAGGGGTTTGAACAATTGATCTTCTGTCATAATACAGACACAATGCTCATTGTGAATAAACCTAACTCTTCCTTTTATTGCATCCAGCTGTAGAAAGAAACTTTATCAAGCCAGGCAAGATCATACCCCCAGGTTATTTCACCCATGAGATACCTTAACTATCTTTTCCATGTACTTTAAGTTTTATTTATGTTAGAAGATTAATAAAGTGAGTATTATTCTCATACTTGGGTATAAAAACTTCCATATTTCCAATAAACACCCTAGTTTGAGGTGAAGGGAAAATACTTTGATGAGTTCAAATCCCATTGACCTTTGGAAAAGCATGTCTCTGATATAATACTAGGATTGGCTAAAAAAAAGATTTTTTTTTTCTTTTCCTATAATTACTGATAATTTTGAAAAATTCATGCTCAGCTATGAGAGAAAAGCCAATTAGACATTTCATAGTGTTTTATTTTTTAAAAGAGAGAAACAGAGTATCTCAACAATTAGTAATCTGTCTGTGAAATAAGAAATCAATTATTTAGTTGTCACACGTTTCATAAACTGATTTTAATGCAAATTACTTTTGTATTTTGTACATTTTTCTATTAACAGTTTTAAGACAAAGTATCAGCAGGATCTGATGAAAAATAGGCTGCCACAAATTTTTCATCTGTCAGTACGAAAACCAATAGCTACGGAATATACATACAAATTTGTGCCATAGTGACTTTCAAAGAAATTTTCCTTGTACTTATTGAGGTGCAATTTCTCTTGAACTTTAGGGAAACAATAGCAAAGCTATAGTTCACAGCTTGAAAGCACAGTATTTAAAATCACAAAAAAGAACTTGCAACTTTTAAAGAAAATTGCAATAGGATGTTTCTTTAACTTTGTACATGCTTTAGGATAGGTTGCATAGCTCAGGAGTGGAGCATACATAATTCAGCTGCTTAAGACTGTTAGCATATAATATATTTATTTATTTTTCTATCTTTGCTGTTTCAATGTGCATTGGTCTGTTACTGGCAGCTTTCAGGTATTTTCTTTTTTCTCAACTTGGTTTTCTGAACTCAAACATTACTTGACTATGCAGTTGCTATTATCTGATTGTATACTGCATTGACTCTTGGGAAATAAGCACTGGAGTATCTGTTAGATATCTGAAGAGGCTGCCACTGCTTTAACATTCTTTATCTGAAGGCTATTGCTACTTTTATGAAGTTTTTGTAGTAGATAATATGAGCAAAGAAGATTAATATAATTGTAGTAAGATATTTACAATAGAATATCAAACTAGAGCAAAACTAAAAATGGTTCCAACACTAGTTACTTTATCAAATAGAAACATTACTCAAACATACATGTAGTTAATCTTCTCAACTGCTTTGTTGACCAAACCTTTCATGGTCTTGTCCATGAGACATACCAAATTTCTGATGTCTGTCTTCAGATCCATTGATTTTCCGTCTCCAGTTTCTTCTCTTTGTCAGATGTGATACTAATTCACTTTACTGGTTTTCTGCTTTGATTTATTTCAGCCTCTTATCTTTCAAGATTTTTCATATTATTTTGAACAACCTCATAGAATAAAATGACCTGGATTTCTGTTGTCTTCAAACACAAAAGTGTAGGTCTTTCCCAACCTTTCTTTCTTTTTAACAGTAAATCAGCTTTGTTTTGATGTCACATCATTGACCACATATCTCTAACAAACACCTTACTCTACATTAAATTGGATTTTATAAGAAGAAAAATATTATTAGAGTTCCTGAATCCTATATCTCAAAATCTGGATTTACATATGTTATTTCATCAGATTTTACAAAACTAATAAGACTTTTTATGTATAAAAAGAGGGGGTAAAAATGACATTTATTGCAATTAGGCATCTTTAAGTGTTTATCAACATTAAAAAGCTGATGATGGGTAAGAGATAAAGTAGAGAAATAATTTTGCAGTTTTTGAGGGAAAAAAATACTCTGTGACTTTAAGGTTCATAGTAAAACAAGCTATCAGCATTTACTCCAAGGAGTGTACAGTCATGAAAGTGGAGGCAAAAAAAAAGTTGATGCCATTTTGAACATGTACAACAGTGTATTGTCTCCTTTAAAATGTAGGGATCAATTTTTACAACTACTTGTGTATTTAGGAGAGTTTTAGCAGCTCCAAACCTCCAAGTTTTGCAGATTTTTAATCCAAAAGAAACTTTGTCCAGATGTTTCAGAACAGACTATGGTAAGTGTTGCAATTTATTCTACCACGTGGAGACTACAACTTTGTTCTTTTGATAGAAAAAAAAAGAGAAAGAAAAAAGATGTTATGACCTCAGAATAAACATAATATTGTATCAGAAATAATCAAAGGAATCAATGTTTTATTCATAGTCATTGCAGTAAGACTTTTAACTCAAGGCAGTATTTTGTTAATAAGAGATAATATAGAATGACACATTAGGAGAAATCTTTTTTATATGCTTAGTACTCAAAAGCTTAAAATATGTAACAATACAGTAATAATTAATGCATATTAACAATTACTGCATGTCATATGCAATCCATACAAATCTGGGAAACCATAAGTTTAAAATAAAAGCAAAATGAGCTGGCAATTTGTAACTTAGTCTTAAGAGTAAATTCCACTGTCACAACAGCTTCACAAGACATTCTTGTATTTGAAATGACGTGAAGTCAAATGCTTCCCAGAAGAAAAGCATCAGCAATACTAGAAGAGAGTACTATGAGAATTGCGCTCCTTCCCTGAGACACTGAAACATCCGTCTTGCAACCCCAGAATTAAAATGTGTCATATGTGTTGTTATTTGAATAGAATCCTTGATGGATCTTTATGATCACCCTTTTCAATTTCATCTGTAGTTAACCAGGAGAAACCACAGGAAACACAGCAAAGCCAGAAGTGCCAGGAGCCAGAGTAACATGCTGGGACACCTCCTCGGCTTGCCTTCTACAGTGGATGAATTCTTGTACAGGGAGATGGTGAGGTGGCAGGCTGATACCCAGCCCTCCATTCTGTAAATCTTCTAGGGCTGGAAATACTCAAGCTTTGATGCATTCTCTGCTACTGAGAGGTAGACTTCTTGGCTACCTTTTTATACCTGCTTCATGTTTTTCATAGTGATAGTGTCATGTGAGCATCTCTGAAGATCATGTATTTCATTGAAATTTGCATAAGATTAGAATTCTGATCAAAAACTCTGTAATGTGAAAGAAGCACACTTGTTGGTGCATGAAGTCTGGGCCTTGAGACTCCTGCTCTTCCAGAAAGATGACTAGGATCTATCCTTGTTTCTTTCTTATGTGATGAAAACCGTAAGTGCTGCTATCAATGTTTGCATGGTTGATCTTAAATTTCTCACCTGTATTTGAAGACTTAGTAAAAAAATTGTTCTTTCCAAACTTCTCTGTACCTATAAATCTTCCTGCAAGTATTGCACACTGCTTGTATTAAGCACTTTGAATAATTCATGTGTGCCATTTCACACAATTGCATAAAGACCTGTCAGCATTAAGAATCAATTTGGGGAACTTTGCATACAGAAATTCTTCCTGAATGTTTTCAAGTTAACAGCCTGTATAAAAGGAATAGGATTACTCTGACTCTTTTGAAAGATTTCCTCTAGAGTGTGGCTATTTGACACATGTCAGTACCTATGTAGCTATTCCTGATTTGACAATATTTTCTTTTCAGTATCAGATGGACCACAGCTTCAAGAATTACCGGAGTTATATCCTATATATACATCCATAACAGGGTACTCGGATTACTTGAAAAACTGTTTTCTCTGTGAGACTTTAATGCAGTGACCTACATTTCTGACCTACAAGGATAGTTTTTTTGCTTTGCAGAAGTAACCTTGAAAGTGGGAATGATACTGTTACTAGTGCAACTTAACAGCAATGGGATTGCTTGAAAACCAGTTGCACACTAGATACATAAAATGTTAACATGTATAAAGCAGCATTACAAGGCAACTGTATTTTTTCCCATATTTAACTGAAGTTGTTCCATTCTGTTTTTATTGTAATGCCTTCCTTAAAGCTTTGTATGTGACACTGACATTTTGCTTCTCTCCATTCTCCTCTTTTTTGTGACGAACTTTCACAGGTGCTATTACTTAAGCTGAAACCAACATAGATATTCATGTTACTGTATAAGCAATTGTCATATACTTTGACCATGAAACTGAAAGTGGTAGTCACATAGCTAGTAGAATAGAATCCATTAATTTTGTTGTTGTCTGACTGTGTTTGTACCAGCAAAACAAAAATGACTATGCAATAACAGTACTTAGCAGGTATCTGTTTTCCAGAGTGATCATCTTTTTCTCAAGAAGATCAAATGACCAGCTTGGGTCATGCAGAATGTGCTATTAAAACAGCATCACAGTGCTCCTAAAAAGAAATAGTTAAGATTTTTTTTCGGTAGAGTTTTGGAGTTCTGTTTCTTTGTCTCTGTCTCATGCAATTCATTAGGTACTCATATCAGTTGGTTTTCATTTCAGATGATCCGCAATTTCATGATACAGCAGGTTAAATTTGGAGCAATTCCTCTGTTTTCTTGCACCTGTGTATCCAGTCGTAGTCCTCATGTTCATTTATATTTCTATTCAGGAGCTATGAATTAGATGTTAATGAAGGGACTTGTTCAGCATTTCTTAGTAAGACAGAATTCCTATTAATTTCCCTTACATAAAGGCAAAGACTAGAATTCATAATGAAGTATTTTCTTTCACAGGAGGCATTCTTGGCAGAAATTCAGTTGTGTGTTGGATGAGCTAAAATGTCTTTGTTCCCTTTACATCTAACCACTACAGCTTGCTGGTAATGATGATTAAACATTTACTGTCTGACCACACCCTTCCATTTTTCTCTGGATGACAGAAATGTTCACAGAAGTAAAACTGTTCCAAGTGTTTTATTGCATTCCCTTGGTACCTTTTCTACATTTCTAACACAAATTTTCATTGTGATCAGATTTTTTAAACATACTTCAGTTACTGCTGATGTAGATGGGTAGTTAGGAGATGCATAAGAATACCTAATAATGTTCAGAAGAGCCACATTTAGACATTTAACCCCTAGATTCTCTGAAAAATCCTAAGCAGTAGCTAGCATTACTAGCAAAATATATGATTAAATCAGATTCACAATTCCCATGTAGTGCTTTTTTTATTGTTCCCATGCTGTACAAAGTTAATAATTAATCTCTGTCATGAAATAATTATGCACAATACCATTCTGATTACTCCAGAGGAGTGCTCTGAGACTTTGTATTTATTTTAAAGAAATCATTCTGTTCTTCAGAAATTCTTTTTATTGAATATACCTTTAGGAAGCACACTTTTTGTTTCATGGTTACACTTGTGTTCCACATTCAAATTTTTCAAAATAGGCAAGTTTTGTAAAACTATGAGTAACCTTCTAATTAGTCAGCAAGATGCAGATTCCAGTAGACTCAAATGTAACGCACTGCTCAGCTAAATCAGCAGAAGAGTCTGTAAATATTATCTAAAGCATATATGAATCAATTATGAAACAAAATTATTTACTGACCATATCTCACATCTTTGTTCTGAACAGATGCATGAGGTTGATTAGAAGGAATTATGAGCTTCTGATGACTTACATTATTTATCTGTAAGTGGTAAAATAAATACATTTATTTGAAATGCAAGTGTATATTTGATAACATTCAGCAAAAAGAGTATAGTTATTCATAGATATGTGTTACATTCAAAAATGATATTGTTTCATAGAATGCTCTTCCATTAGAGTACACACCTCCATCACATTTGCATCAGGCCCCTGTCTGCTTCCTAGAAACTTCTAGCAGAGTCGAAGTGTCTTGAAATAGCCCAAGCTCTATGTGCTTTTGTTCTTAAGCAAAGGGGTCTGTAAAGGGCAAAGCAAAAAACAGTTGAGTTTCAGTCTTCCTTGTCCCAGAACCCAAGCAAGTGGAAGCTGTTTTCAAAATACTGGGAAATTCACTGGAAGCACAGACACAAAAAATTGAATGAAACATTTCTAAATCCTTTACATTTTTCATTACAGAATTGTAATTAAAATTCAAGTATATTATCATATTTCTATGCATTTCGTGACAAGAAAGTATGTTGTCCTGGGTCATGGGACAAGAAAATGGTGACCAGGGGGGTAAACCCCTCCCACTGTAGAGGAGTATCACGTTCATGAACATCTGAGGAACCTGAACATTTACAAGTCTATGGGAATTGATGAGATGCATCCTGGAGTTCTGAGGGAATTGGCCAATGTGATTGCCAAGCCACTCTCTACAATACCTGAAAAATCATGGCAATCAGGAGAAGTCCCTGATGACTGGAAGAAGGATAATGTTTTCTACCACTTTTAAAAAGGGTAGAAAAGATGATCCTGAGAACCACCAACCTATCAGCCTCACCTCTGTGCCTGGGAAGATCATGGAACAGATCCTGCTAGAAGCTATGCTAAAACACATGGTGGACATGGAGGTGATTAACAGCAGCCAGTACAGCTTCACCAGGGTCAAATTCTGTATGACCAACTTAGTGTCTTTCTATGGTGAGGTGACTGCAGCAGTGGACACAGGTAAACCAATGGATGTTATCTATCTAGACTTCTGTAAAGCCTGTGATGTGGTCCCCCACAACATTCTTCTCTCTAAATTTGAGAGATATGTGTTTGATGTGTGAACAGTATGATGTATAAGAAACTTGTTGGATGGTCATATTCAGTCCAGGTGGAGATCTGTGACAAGTGGTGTCCCCCAGGGTTCTGTACTGGGACTAGTGCTGTTTAGTATCTTCATCAATGGTGTAGACAGTGAAATTGAATGCACTCTCAGAAAGTTTGCACATGACACCAGGTTGAGTGGTGCAGTTGCCACACTGGAAGGACGGGATGTAATCCAGAGGGACCTGGATAGGCTGAACAAGTGGGTCTGTGAGAACCTCATGAGGTTTAACAAGGCCAAGTGCAAGATCCTACACCTGGGTTGGGGCAATCCTCAATTTCAATACAGGATGGGGAATGATGTGATTGAGAGCTGCCCTGCAGAGAAGGACTTGAAGGTGCTGATTGATGAGAAGCTCAACATGACCCAGCAATGTGTGCTGGCAGCCCAGAAGGCCACCTGTATCCTGGGCTGCATCAGAAGAAGCATGGCCAGCAGGGTAAGGGAGGTGATTCTGCCCCTCTACTCCTCTCTTGTGAGACCTCACCTGGTATGTTGTGTCTGTTTCTGGAATTCTCAACATAAGAAGGATATGGAATTGTTGGAATAGACTCAGAGGAAGGCTACAAAGGTGATCAGAGGGCAGGAGCACCTTCCATACAAGATCCAAAAAAATAACCTATATTTCAGTTCAACAAGCATGAGATACTTAAGCGTTTACCTTTGTTGTAAGAAAAACTTGATCCTTCAACTGTGTGACACAGTCAGACAAACCTCCTTGCATTGGCACCTGGATGTTCTGTGATGCTGAATTCTTGTCACCTCTCAGATATAGGAAGAGCTTCTCTGCCTCTTGTTTTTAAACAGTTCAGTGATGTATATAGTGTACTGTATTTTGATTTAATTTATATTTGCATGAATATCTATATTGGGGACTATCAAATGGTGTGTGGTCATGAAACCTGAGGAAGATACAAGCAGGAAAAAGTACTCTGATGTTCAATTTCTAAACAGAGTTGGATGCTTCTGATACAAAATATTAGTATTACATACTGATTTAGCTAGAATAGAGTCATGTATGTAATAAATCAACAACCTATAAAAAAGAATCATATACTCAGGTCCCAGGTATTATTAGCTGGATTACGAATGACTATCAGTGTGTTCTCTAGTGGCTCAAGAGCAAGAAAATAAGATTTTTGGACAATAAAGCTAAATATATAATTTATAAACTATAGATTTGTCCGGCAAGTGTTGTTCTGGGATCAATATATTCAAAGAAGAAGATATAAATTATAAAATTCAATCTTGTCTCAAAGCTTAGTGGAGGTGGTAGTCATTTTCCTGGGCATAAGAATTTTTCTGTGTAGGATCTTAAAAATTATAAATTTGAGAAATGATGTAATTCTTTTTTTTTCTCAGCATATTTCAGGATACATTTATTTTTATATCTAAATTCTAAACTTGACATATATTTGCAGTAAGAATTCTATACTGGTTATCAGGAAAACTGGAAGAAGTCCTATAGTAGCTAGACTCTTGTTCCAGCCTGATAAGGACATTTATGATATGATGAAGACCTCCTCTCCTCTTCTCTTCCATCTGCTTTCTTGAGTATCAAACTAGATCCAGATTGATATGTAAATATCCCTAATGCAGAAAGTAGAACAAAGTGCATGATTTTCCAGTGCTTTGTAGATATCAGAAATATTGTTTCCTACACTTGCAAGGTAAACATATATTTTTTTAAAAATACACATTTCTGCAGAGCACTTTGAGAAGAGTTACTACCCCATTCATGCATGTCTGCCAGCGTATTTTCCTCTCCTCCAGTTCATCTTGTTAAAGTTGCAGATTATCTCCCTAGGATATAAGATTGTCAAACAAGTAAGTATTCAGAGTCTTTAGCTGAGATTCTCAGATATAAGCAACTTTACATTTGCCCTGTTGCCATAATGCAGCGTAAGCCCATTATAGGATAGAGCTTTAGACAGGCTGTCATGAATGGCTCTGGAAAGCAACAAAGAAAAGTAGATATTATTAGATATGACAAAGACTGTTCGCAAGATGGCATATTCCTTCTTTGCGAAGAAGATTTTTCATGTACCCTAAAGTGGCTAGAAGTTTTCTTCTGTTTTTTCTGGCTTCAGAAGCAATTAGTTTCTAATCAAGCCTAATCATAAAAGAGTTCATTTCCATCTGAATGGTTACTTTTTCTTTAGAATTTTGTCTTCAATGAATAGTTTAGCAAGCTGTCCTAGAAGAAAGTAAGTGCAGTAAAAACCTGAAGGTTGTTTGGTATACCCACCCTTCCTATTGCTGATTTTGCTGCATGGGGAGTAAAATGTAAGGATGGTGAAATGATTCAAGGACTGAGATCATAGAATCATAGAATCACCAGGTTGGAAGACACCCATCAGATCATCGAGTCCAACCATTCCTATCAAACACTAAACCATGTCCCTCAGGGCCTCGTCTACCCATACCTTAAACACCTCCAGGGAAGGTGAATCAACCACCTCCCTGGGCAGCCTATTCCAATGTCCAATGACCCTTTCCATGAGAAACTTCCACCTAATGTCTAGCCTAAATCTCCCCTTGTGGAGCTTGAGGTCATTCCCTCTTGTCCTGTCCCCTGTCAGTTGGGAGAAGAGGCCAGCTCCCTCCTCTCTATAACCTCCTTTCAGGTGGTTGTAGAGAGCAATAAGGTCTCCCCTCAGCCTCCTCTTCTGCAGGCTAAACAACCCCAGCTCTCTCAGTCGTTCCTCATAACGCCTGTTCTCCAGCCCCTTCACCATCTTTGTTGCTCTTCTCTGGACTTGCTCCAGAGCCTCAACATCCTTCTTGTGGTGAGGGGGCCAGAACTGAACACAGGATTCAAGGAACAGTCTCACCAGTGCGGAGTACAGAGGGAGTATAATCTCCCTGGACCTGCTGGTCATGCCGTTTCTGATACAAGCCAGGATGCCATTGACCTTCTTGGCCACCTGGGCACACTGCTGGCTCATGTTCAGTCGACTGTCAACCAACACCCCCAGGTCCCTCTCCTCCTGGCAGCTTTCTAGACAGACTTCTCCTAGTCTGTAGCTCTGCACAGGATTGTTGTACCCCAAGTGCAGGACCTGGTATTTGGCCGTGTTAAACCTCATGCCATTGGACTCTGCCCAGCAGTCCAGCATGTTCATATCCCTTTGCAGAGCCTCCTTGCCCTCCAACAGATCCACACTTCCACCCAGCTTAGTTTCATCTGCAAACTTGCTAAGGGTACAGTCAATGCCTTCATCCAGGTCATTGATGAAGACATTGAAGAGGGCTGGACCCAGCACTGAGCCCTGGGGAACCCCACTTGTCACTCGCCTCCAGCTGGATTTAACACCATTTACTACCACTCTCTGGGCCCAGCCATCCAACCAGTTTTCTACCCAGGAGAATGTGTGCCTGTCCAGGCCAGAGGCTGACAGTTTCCGTAGCAGAATGCCCTGAGAAACTGTGTCAAAAGCTTTACTGAATTCCAGGAAGACCGCAGCCTTTTCCTCATCCAGCAGCTGAGTCACTTTGTCATAGAAGGCGATCAGGTTAGTTTGGCAAGACCTGCCTGTTGGAAAACCATGTTGACTGGGCCTGATTACCCGGTTCTCTTGTAAGTGCTTCATGATAGCACTCAAGATCACCTGTTCCATGACTTTCCCTGGCACTGAGGTCAGACTGACTGGCCTGTAGTTCCCTGGATCCTCCCTGAGACCCTTCTTGTACATGGGTACAACATCAGTCAGCCTCCAGTCCAGTGGAACCTCCCCAGTCTTCCAGGACTGCTGGAAGATGATGGAAAGGGGTTTGGCCAGTACATCCTCCAGCTCCTTCAATACACTAGGGTGTATCCTGTCTGACCCCATAGACTTGTGTGTGTCCAGCTGGGCGAGCAAAGCTCTGACCACCTCCTCTTGGACCATGGGGGTCTCGTATTGCTCCTCTAGTTCCTGGGTTTGTACACAGAGGGAACAACTTTCTTTACCATTAAAGACAGAGGCAAAGAAGGCATTAAGTACCTCAGCCTTCTCCTCATCCCCTGTCACTGTTGTTCCCTCTGTGTCCAAAAGGGACTGAATGGTCTTCCTAGTTCTCCTTTTGTTATTTATATATTTATAGAAAGATTTTTTATTATCCTTCGAGGACTTAGCTAACCTGATTTCTAGTTCAGCCTTAGACCCTCTGATTTTATTCCTACACAACCACACTTCCCTCCTGTAGTCCCCCCAAGAGGCCTGTCCCCTCTTCCAGAGCCTATAAACATTTCTCTTCTTCTTAATGTCACTTAAGATCTCTCTACTCAACCAAGCTGTTTTCTTTCCCTGCTGGCTTTTTTCCGAAACACGGGGATGGCTTTCTCCTGAGCTGCTAGCATCTCCTTTTTGAAGGGCTCCCAGCCCTCATGGGCTCCCTTGCCCTCAAGTACTGTCTCCCAGGAGACTTGGCCAACCAGCCTTCTAAAGAGTTCAAAGTCTGCCCTCTGGAAATTTTATGCAACTGTCCTGCTAAGCACCCTCTTCACTTCGCCTAGAACAGAAAACCCTATCATCTCATGATCACTTAGTCCTAGGCGTCCCCCTACTGCCACATCCCCCACAAGGCCTTCTCTCTTCACAAACAGCAAGTCCAGGAGGGCACCTTCCCTTGTTGGTTCATTCACCAGCTGCCCAAGGAAGTTGTCTTCCACGCCCTCCAGGAACCTCCTAGACTGCTTCCTTTCTGCTGTATTGTACTCCCAGCAGATATCAGGGAGATTGAAGTCTCCCACAAGGATAAGAGGCATTGACTTGGAGATTAACCCCAGCTGTTTATAGAAGAGCTCGTCAGCTGCTTCTCCTTGGCTGGGTGGCCTGTAACAGACTCCCATCACAAAATCCACCTTCTTATGGGCTCCTCTGATTTTAACCCACAGGCACTCAATCTCGTCATCACCACAATCCATCTCAGTTGTGTCCAATTCCTCCCTTACAAAGAGGGCTACTCCACCTCCTCTCCTTCCCTTCGTATCCCTTCTGAAGAGTTTATACCCCACCATAGCTGTACTCCAGTTATATGAGTCATCCCACCACGTTTCCATGATGGCAACACCATCATAGGCTCCTTGCCCTACGACAGCTTCCAGTTCTTCCATCTTATTCCCCATGCTGCATGCATTGGTGTAAATGCACTTCAGCTGAGTAGGTGAGCCTTCAGCCCTCTTAGAGGGAACAGTTGTTTTTCCCAATTGCCTGTTAACTGGAGTAGCTTGCACCAGAGTTCCTGTATCTCCTTTACTGCTCTGAGGTGCACTCTCCCCCACTTCCTGTTTGGTGATATGCTGGTGGTCCTCACCAGCACACCCTCTCCTAATCTCTAGCTTCCCACATCCAGTCTTGCTCTTGCTTAACCTTGACTCAAACCCCTCCCCCTTCACATCTAGTTTAAAGCTCGATTTATGAGCTTAGCTATGTTCTTAGCAAGGACCTTACCCCGCTAGGAGACCCACGTGCCCCAACCTTAGTAACCGTGTCAGGGGTTGCACGAACCACCCTGTGATCAAAGAATCCAAAGCCCTTTTCCTCACACCAGGCTCGGAGCCAGACATTAATTGAGTTCTTTTTTATAACTTGCAGGTCCACTCCATTTAGCCTAGGGATGGAGCAGAACGCAACCTGTGCCCCAGAGCCCTCCATCACCTCCCCAGTGGCCTGAGATCATATCAGTTTAGTGACAAGTACAAAAACTGTGCAAACAAACAAAGCATAAAGAGGAATTCCTTCATTATTGCCCATCATCAGGCAGATATCCAGCCAGTTCTGGGAAACAGAGCCTCAGCACATGCAACAGTTACTTGAGAATGCAAATTGCATAATCAGAAGTGTCCCCTCCCTCCTCCTTCTTTCCCTGAACTTTCATTACTGAGCATGTCATCACTTAATACTGCATATCCCTTTGGTCAGTTTGGCTGAGCTGTCTAGGCTATGTGCACTCTCAACCTTTTTTCCACTCCCAGCCCACTGACACTGGGGGTGAGGGGGAAGGTCATGTCAAAAGAAACCCTTGATGCCATGCAGCCCTTTCTAGCAGACAAAACACTGGTGTGTTAACATTTGGTTAGCCATGGTTGTGAAGCACAGCACTATGTGAGTTGCTATGAAGAAGGTTAAGATTGTAACTTCATCCCAGCCAGACACTGTACAGAGACAAAAAAAGAAAACTCTCAGCCACCCTAATGGCTATAAGTCACTTATCTACCTCTCTTTCAAGTAGTGGAGAGGCAGATGGAAGCTACTTTAGCCTTACTGACTGGAACATGAAAATTGCTGAAAGTATTATGATAGCTATGGAAGATTTCAAATTTGAAGGAGCTTCTTTTTGACTGATTTTTCTAAGAAGTCCATTTGTTATATGAACCCTGAACTGATAATGAAAGTAATGGCCTGTTCATGTTACTATGATGGATAAATGTAAGCTGCATAAGCCAGAATGAATTTATTAATCATTTATTACCTTCCGATCTAATAGTATAGGCTATTCTTATAATGAATGTCTTGTTGTCAGTCATCTATTTTGAATGGTATATATTTATTAAAGATTGCAGAGAACACACTGGCTTGTGAATCTAGCAGCAGAATGCTATAGGAACAAAATGCAAATATTCCATTGAGATGATTTTTTAAATAAATTTTATTAGGGAGTATTAATCAAATTTAATAAAGATAGATAATGTAATTATAAAATAATTTTTTTCAGCAAAATATAATTTCTGTTTCATGTTACAAGTGTTCTGAAAGATTATTATAGGGCCTCCAATCTTGGTACATTCATTTTCTCAGATATTTGTACCTTTTTTGTGGTAGAAATGTTGAAATACATCGATGAATCCATATTGTTTACCTTTGTAAGGTTATAGTATCTTTCTGCTGAACTGGAGGAGTTAGAAAGGGCCTCACATCTTCTTCTTACTTTATATTACATGGTGAGGTTTACAACAAATAAAGATCTGTTCAACAATTTGAGACAGAAAAGTTTGTCTCTGATTTGATGGGAATTGTGGAATGATTCTGTGGCCGATATTTGTATGTCTAAGGTATGTTCCTAAGTTACCTACCAAATATCCACAGAATGCATTCACACAAATCCATGTACCTAAGAGAAACAAGTAAAGGTGTGACAGGTATGTGTGAGAATAAATGGGAAAGGGGAAACATGCTGCAGGATTAGTCAAATGAGACCTGTCTTTCCTAAACCCATGCTGACTTGGCCTGATCCCCTGGTCATTTTTTGTGCTGAGTCAAGATAATCTTCCCCATAACTTTTCTCTGTGCAAGTCAAGCTGACATGTCTGTAGTTCCCTGGATCCTCCTTCTGACCCTTCCAGTAAATTGGCGTCACATTTACTAATATCCACTCCACTGGGACTTCCTCAGTTAACTGGGTAAATGATGGAAAGTGAGTTGGTGGGCACTTCTGCTAGTTCCCTCAATACCCTTGGGTGGATCCCATCCAGCCCCATAGACTTGTGTGTGCCTAAGTGGTGTAGCAGGTATCTAGTTGTTTTCCATTGGATTATGGGGGCTCCATTCTGCTCCCCATCCCTGTTTTCTAGTTCAGAAGGCTGCGTACCCTGAGAATAACTGGTCTTGCTTTTGAAGTCTGAGGCAAACCTGAGGGACATGGTTTAGGGTTTAGTGTTTGATAGACGTGGTTGGACTCGATGATCTGATGGGTCTCTTCCAACCTGGTTGTTCTATGATTCTATGATTCAAAGAAGGTATTAAGTACCTCAGCCTTTTCCTTGTCCTTTGTAACTATGTTTCCCTCCACATGCACTAGTGGATGGAGATTCTCCTTAGACTTTCTTTTGTAGCTAATGAGACGCAAGATAAGTTAGAGCTGACTTTACAAGCCTACATATTATCACAGTAAAAATTCAAAATAAATGTTGCCATATGTGGGTACAAAATAAAATATCTTAATGACTTTTCTTCTTTGATTGTATGGCACCATATAACTAGGATATTTGGTGTAATACTTCAGATTTTACAGGAAGATGGAGACTACTTCTGGTTTTATATATTTTTTTTTGTTATTCTTCTTTAAACTTTTTCAAGTTTTTTTTTCAGAAGTTATACTGCAAAACTAAGTCTGTTATTAAAAAATCCTCACTTGTATAAAATGACAGCTCTCTTAATGGGAAGGAATGAGCAAAAATAACTTTAAAAAGATAAAGCAGAATATCTTAGCACATTCTAGCAGCAAAGACCTACAAGACTGTGGTGCCAGTTGTTTGCTGTCTGATTTTCTTTCCATCAAACTATTAGACATTTAATCTAATCTATTAGTAGAATATTAAAAGTATTAAAATAATATATGATCCCTCTTGACAAGGGTTTGTATGTTCTGTACTACAGGTAACAAAGACTCATTGCTATCACAGGATTACATTTTAGGCCATGTCCTAGGTCTTTCAGTATTATTATGGCCTAAAAATTTAAGGTACCAGTGAAAAGAGGAAACAATTATTTTGTGCATGAAATGGAATCTTCTGAAATTATTAAAAAAGCTACCTTTGAGTGACAGGGGAAAAAAGGGGTAGCCTTGAACATTGTAAATTAATTTACTTTCCAGTAAGTCAAGATGTACTGATTTACCATTTCCCACCTCATAATGATCTATGCAAAGTATAATTTGACATATGAAATGCTTTAATGACTCCAAAGAATTATTCTAAATTTTATAATCTGCTCTTGCAAGTGTACTACATTTTGTTGATCCCCTTCATACTTTGTGCTTGTCATATTTAGAGTATTTATGATCTTTAATGACAAAAGATTCCCCTCAGTTTCAGACACTTCGTAGCTTTTGATGTCAGAAGGGACTTCTAGATATTACTCTGTTTCCTACATAGGAATATTAAGAAAGGTCCAAGATTGCTATTTGTGATATGTACAGCAGCTTACAAGTAGAATAAAAGGCTAATTAGGTGGTGGTTGTCACTCTTGAAAACTAGTACAAAGAAGATTTTTTGTTTTAATATTTTAAAATGCAAAGGGAAATATCTGATCAGATGTGTCCTTTGAATCTTCTAATATGTACAGTATAAATTCTTCTATCTTGCATCACAGGGTAGTAATTTAATTTTCAGTAATTTGCAAGATAATCTTACTTGTTTCCAGAGTTACTTCCTGCCAAGTAAGTCCTGAAAGATGTAAGCAGTACAGATCAGTGGGATCTTATTTCCCAGCACCTCCAACTTCTCAACTAGCCTGACATCATGCACTCTGACTCTTTTGAACTGATCTTTGTATGCCTTCACAAATTCATAAATTAACTTCACGGCACAAAATGAACTTTAAGATAATTAATTGTGAAGTGTAAGCATGTAAAAGGAGATTGCCTTGGTATTAAAATTGAGAAAGAAGCTAAAAAAATAAAAAAGGGTCATTACAAAGTTGGGGATAGAGAAGATAAAGAGCCCATTGGCAGGAATAAGATTTATAGGATATTAACTGCATCCCTCTCAACAAAAGCCTGACGAGGTTGTGGGTATGAGCAAAAGATCAGGAGACAGTAGCCAATTTATGTACATCACTCATAACAAATCCTAACAATAAATATTTCTGAGCTTCCTACCAACCTCCACCTTCCATATTTTTCTGTGATGATTTCACTGACTTATCTTTGCAGTGAAAACATCTAATTGTTTTGGAAAGAGTATTATATTAATTAACAGAGAAAGTAACAATATTAAACAGCAATAATCTAGAAGCTCACTCTGGTATTCCTAATTAAGCAGCTCTCTGTATGAAACAGGAATTACACAACAATGTAATAACAGCAAGGGCAAAAGGGCCCATTATGCTGGCAGACAGTGAAGGAAAAAGAGAAGAAAAAACAGAAAACCTGAAACACCACATGTGCTCAGTGATCTGTAACTGTACCATGAGTTGCACTAATTATTATAATGGTATTTCATTCAGTGTACTTGACCAGTTCTAATGTTATTTCTTCTATTTTTCTTAGGAAATGCACCTCAGAGTAATGGCAGACCAATAGCAGGGATCAAAACATTGCCTTTGTCCCTTCTTAGTAAGGATGAGAGCTGTGTAGTTGTTTGTTTAGGCAGCTAGATAAAAATGTTTCTCCGTCCTCTTTACTGAATTGAGCTGAGTTTGGTAGACCAGTAGGTTTCTCTTTATTTCAAAGTATGTAGCAGTTTCTCTTTCAAGTTGTGTATTTATTTTATGTTGCTTTACTGTTTCATTTTTATGTTTTATTGCTTAAAGTTCAATGAAAAAGGCGTGTGCCTGAAAATCCTTATGCACATGAAGGATATGCACTAGCTGAGAAATGCTTGTGAGAGTTTTGCCATTAGTACCTTAGGCAATGAGAAATCAGTATTTCAAATATTAACTCAAAAGTTTCTTTAAGCAAAAAAACAGACTACAAAATTGATCTGTACATCCTGCTCTGAAGATGTGTGTCCAATCTAGAAAAAGCACAAAGAGATCTGTTTTCCCTTGCTGCAATTAACAGGAACCTCAAAAACCTTGGCTTTAATTAAAATATTTATCTTACAGCTTTTGCAGCATGATCCAAGTCTAAATGTATTGCTGAGTTAGTTGTATACACAGACTCTAAAAGAAAAGGTAGATAATTCAGATAACACTTCCCTGTGTCAATGAGATTGTATGTTTATTATTTCTCTGGAAAGGTAAATTTAAATATCAGTTTTGTTAAAGGGTTTATTTCACCTGTTTGGAAGAAATGCAGAGTTGTTCCATAGAAGCACAGAAGACTGATTAAAGGTTGTCCATAGGATTCAGAAAGACTAAGAACTGTTGCTTACACTAAAGGACATTTTGCAGTAAACAAAACCTACCATAACAAATGTTTGCTAACACAGGATATAAGCACATATGCTTGAAAGTATTACTATCGCAGAGCGATCTACTCTAAAATTCAAAGCAATACTGGTACTACTGAAACCAAAATAGCTTTGGTAGTGATGCAATTTTCTTGTAATAATTCTTCAGTGTTAGACAAGGCCATCTGAAGCATTTTGAGTAACTCTGAACAAAAAGATTGTGCAGTCCATTTCATCTCCTCTTGGTTTTAATTACTCCCCTACACAACAGTGTTGCAGTACATCAAGGATCTTTGGAAGAAAATAGTTCTAAGGACTCAAAAAGTTACTACCAGAAGCACCCACACTGATTAAAATAAATGAGTGGAAAGAGTTTAGGGTTGGGTTTTTTGTGTTTTGGTTGATTGGCTGTGTTGAATTTTTTGGTAGTTGTTGTTTGTTTGTGTTAACTTATATTACACCCATTATTTAAAAAAAGTTTCTGATAGAACACTTTAAGGAAGTCATCAGTCCGGGCACTAACTTGAGATGTTTTCCTGTTGTTTCAGTGATGCTTTAAATAGGGGAAAAAATATGGGCAACAAGAATAGTTTCATTGACTATACAAAGAGCTATTGCATGCATAAACTAAACATGATTTGTCAGGCTTTTACTTTCTATCTGTTTTTCATCTACTGAAGAGTCATATTTTAAAATATCCTGACAATACTCTCTGAATGGCATTTGTTGATATATCAATTTAGAATGCTACCACATGGACAGAAAGGGCACACAAAACCTTACACATCCGTTACTTGCGCCATTATTTCGGACGTGGTCTCATTGATAGGGGACAATTGACAGGAATAGCACTGGTAAAAATTTTCCCATTTAGGTAAAGTCTTTTCTCCTGTGTTGTCTATATACATATGTAACAATAATTTACTAAACCCAAAAAGAAATAGTTTTCCTTTCCAAACCAAATCATGTATATGTGTGTATGCTATATATGGCTGTCATATTGCATATTAGATCAGGTTGTATTTCAGTGTAGTAAACCAAGACTTGTCTGCTACATGCTTTGCTTATTTGATTTGTTCTAAACAATAAAGTGTAAAAAAAAAAATTAAACACCAGATCCATCACAAATGATTCTATAAGAAAAATTTCTCTGAATGCCTTGTTTCAGCACAAAGGAAGAACAGATTTAAAGAAGGAAATGTGGCAGTTCTTTGCAACAGAATTTGTCTTTCCATATCTGAGGTTTAAAAACTTCTTTTATTCATGTGTAGTATTCATTGCTTTGTGATTGAATAGCAGCATCTTATGAAGTTAGAGTGAGTTATCTGTGCACATTTACATGCATTTCTTACCTGCGTGGAACAATGTTGACTATTATTGTCGCTTTCCTTATTGAACATAATAGATTATATTCTAAGTAGCGGCTATGAAATTTCATATATTGTGTGAACATGAGTATTTGCTGTAGTGAGATTCTCTAACATACAAAGATGAATGATTTGTTTTTAAGAAGCAGATACTCCTTAGCCAGTGTTTGGAAATAACTGTTGACGTGTATTTCAGTATTCCCATCAACTGAAAAAAATCTTGCATAACTTGAAGACTGAAAGAAAGAGAACATTGTTTCAAACATTTTTTCAAACATTGTTTGGCTACCTTTATTAACATGTTAAAGCTCCCAGGAACAAAATGCTCCCATCTAAAGGTAAAGCTTATATACTGTTATGCATCTACTCCTTTTGAAAAAAAGATAATCTGATGGATTTTTGAGACATTTCTCTTTGAAGTTAGATTCTTATGATATTTCGAGCTTTCCAGGCATTTCAAATTGGTTAATTAAAACTGCTGTTCCCTTTCCTTATTTAATTTGACTCCTTTGTTGAGGAAAAGGTTTAATTTATGTTTCCCCAGCCTAAACTTCCCCTGACACAACTTGAGGCCATTTCCTCTCATCCTATCATTTGTTATTTGGGCAGAGAGGTCAGTACCCACCTCACTTCACCCTCCTTTCAGTGAGCTGCATAGAGGCATGAGGTATTCCCTCAGCCTCCTTTTTTTCCAGGCTAAACAGACCCAACTCCCTCAGTGGCTCGTTGTAATACTTGTGTTCCAGACCTCTGACCCATGGTTCCCACTCCCCCATCAGCAGTTTGATGTATCAGTTGAGATGTTTTCTGTCCTGAACTCTGCTAAATCTTACAATGTTCACTTAGACAGCATTCAGCAGTGGCACGGGGCCTTACCCTCACAGTGTTGACTGAGTCTTGTGATGACTCTGCAGCCTTGATAATGCTGCGGTGCACCTTCATCTGGTAAGGGAAGGGCGTCAAATTCGTGGGGTGGGGAATGTCATCTCCCCTTGTTCTCCTTGAGTTTCCTTCTCCAGGGAATCAGAATCTGTTGACTTTTTATGTCCCTATTGGGTAGCTGCCTCCCAAGTGAGGCTACATTGCCAGGTTCATTCACTACTGATGGCAGGCTTGAAAGTGGGGAGATTGATGGGACTCCAGCAGCTGGGAGTGGGCCTGCGCACACTAAGGGGTAGAGGTGGCTCTGTGCCCTTGCCTGGCAAGGCCTCTGTCCTGACTCAAGCTGTACCCGCTGTCTTGGTGAGATACCCTTTCTTCATCCCCACTGGCAGGTAGTGCAGAACCTCATACTGCCTCCCTGTTACCTCCTCTGGCTGGCTCTTCTCATCTTGGAAAGGGTGTCCAGACCAGGGCAGTTCCTGGGACCTCTCCTGCCTCCCTGTCTGGAGTTGCATCCCTGCTTACTCCTCCAGGCCGAGAGAACTGAATCTAATCATTGCCTTCTTCTAGGTTTTCTTTTTTTCAAGCTGCAGGGGTTATGCTATGGGGGCTCAGAGTAGTATTCGTGCTGCTTTGATAGAGAAGGCATGCTTTCTTTTAAGTCCTTGTACCTGAGGCTTATGATGACACTGTATAATTTAAAGATCCTGGAATTCAAGAAAGACTTCAGAAGTAACTCCCTTTAAGTAAATCTGCCTTCCTGCTTGGTCTTAAGATCATACATGACTGTCTCTTGCATTTCAGAGGCTCTATCAGGAGCCTGTAACTTTAGATACAGTCTAAACAAAGGAATAGCTTTAGATTCTAGTGTCTGTATTTCCTTTAGAGCTTTGAAAAGTTAAGTGAAATGAACCCATTAGGGCAGAAAAAGCAAAACAGTAGTAAAGGATAAAGAATTGAAATCACAACAGTACAGTATTGCAGTATCTGTGACTGATTTTATTGCATTTGGTGCACATTGATTCTTGTTAATGGAATTGAGGGAGTTCTTTATAGTCTTCCTGAGAAGAAACTCTCATCTTTCTGGATTTTTTCGGCTTTTAGTGATGGAAAATAATCCGGAGTTGAGGAGATTCAATTGATAGCATTGACTGTTCAGGGAAGCCTGAAATGCACGGTACAATTCACAAGGGAGGAATAGCCAGTCCCAGAGCTGAGATGCCATAAGCAAAGTCAATGCTGAAGAAAGCCTGCGGAACTGTTCTGGCAAGTGGGGAATTTGAAGGTCTTAAACTCTGCAACATCAGCAAATCTTAAACTGTAAAGTCTGTTAGATTATAGACAAGTAATTTTTGGTGATGATGGTGGGGAAACAATATCTCACTGACCTTGGAAAGTGCAGCCTGAAAAACACAAAAAGGGAAAATCACTTGTTTGTAAAAGCAAATGCCCTATTTTCTGTTTCAGGTCAGGAAAAAATTGAAAGCCCAGTTAACTGAAACTCAGTGCTTTTGGTAGAATAAAACATGTAAACAGACTCTGAGTAGGTGGGTTTGATTAGGTGATATCTAGAGATCCCTTCCAACCTTAATGATTTTGTGATTACACGCTCTTACCTGCTTTTACTTACTGTGTTACCTGTCATAGACAGCATAAACAGCAACAAAAACATTTTTCCCCCCTCCCAGAGAACTATCTCACTCTATATGCTTGGTATATTGCAAGCCGAGCATTTCATATTGAAACATTTGAGAGTTTTGCTCATTATTATTCAAATAAAGCATTCATTCACTTAAAACTGACAACTATATGACCTGTTACAGTAGTATGCAGTTTTCCATGGTAAATTACATTATTAGACTTCCACTGATGTAATGCAGGACTAAATCAACTTAGATCATCTGAAAACAAACCCCTGCCTCATACATTTGAGTATGAGTGATTTTTTTTAATTATGCACACTGAAATACATACAAAGGAATAGAAAAACACAAGATTGAGCAACCATTATGTTCAACATTTTATCTGTGCTTGAAAGAGTTAAGGGCTCAAATTTTATGGCTTGCAAATTAGAATGTAATACATTTTCTTACACAAAAATTTGCAACTTGACACAGTAAAGAATCCTTTTATGGATGATCTTAGATATTTTGCATGTTACGCAAGTAGAAGAAAAAATAATAGACTGAATTATTAATCTTAAATTTTTTTCCCAACACCAAGTTGCTGTGGTCTGCTTTTCTGGTGCTGTGCTGAACACAGGGTGCTTATCCATGAGTAAATTGGAAATATAACAATGAAACTGTCTTATAAATGGACAAAGTTGTTCTATTGTCATTTATGCTAAAGGATTTGCCTCTCTTAACTAAGTTTTTTAATTGAAATGCAATGGCTGAAAATAGCAATGTGCTCTGCTTTAGTGCCTCTTCCTAAAAAAGAAAAAAAAAATGGTGAAGCAAGATAGAAATGGTAGCAGCTTCAGATGGAAAGCTGTAAGAAAGAAGGGCTCAAAAGCCACTAGAAGAAGCCTTAATGACACAAATTTGTGTGCCTTAGACAATAGTGAAACTACTCACTTGAATAAATGTGAGCATTCCCTAACAAAAATTCAGACTCAGTCTGGCACTCCTTGCTCCACAGGATCAGCTGCAGAAGTTCAAGTGGCACTAGCAAGATTTTTACTGTACGACATTTAGTTGAGTACAGCATCTTGAAACAGTCCCTGCTGCATATTCTTTAATCAATATGTGTGTGATTCCCTTTGAAAGTTCAATTTAAATACGAACCCCATGGTTGGAAGAAGAATATGTGTTTGAGACTTATTATGAGAATAAAGGATATAGAATGTGAGCCAGAAAGAGGAATGAATATTCTTAGAGCATCCAGACAGTAAAAGACATGTGGAAAGACTGAAAATTGGAAAGAGGATTTCCCAGACAGTATTTTTTAGGTCAGTTGTGCATCTCCCTGTTTTCATGGAACTGTAAACAGTCAAATGAAAGCTCTAGGTAGTCATCCATTTCCTTAATGTTTTAATAGATCGTTTTGCCCATTTTGTAGCTCACTTATTCATTGAATAAATTGAGTGTAAATTTTGTATGACAATACACAGCTTCTTTCTTTGTTGTAGTTTTTTCATTAAATAATGAGCAAGTTCAGCAGTTTATTAAAGATTGAAACCTGTTATGGCCATTTACTGTGTTAGAGTCAGAATTGTCCCTTTTTATTGACCTAGAGCTCTCATGATTTACTTTTTTAATAAACAGTGAAAACTTTAGCAGAGGCTAGCTATTTTCAAGTAAATTAAGTTATTTACCTGGTTTCAGAGTTTAATTATATACTTTAGTGTTCCCATTGATATCCTATATCAAATGACTGGTTTCACAATTAAGGATATAAATAAATGTATTTATGGTTACAAGGAAGGCTTACTATCAGCATGATAACATATAAAACCTGAGTTTCTTTAGAATATTTCAAAGATACATGTATTTTTTACCAAATTAATTTAGAAATTCCGTAGCTTGAGAATAATAAAACATAATAAAGAATAATAAAACATGAACATTTTCCTCCTTCAAGTACATAGTTGCAAGATTCCTGAATTTTAACTCCTACAGTTAAATCCTTTTAATGCTGCCTATATGAAAATTTTAACAAGTATAAACACTCATATAAACACTCACTGCTTCTGTTTTGTCCATGCGGTGTGTACAATTGTACTATGATCTGGGAAACTACAAACTAAAATATGATTGTATAACAAGAAATAATGGAGGTGGTTTTGGTAAAAAAGGATAATTTTATGACCTACTACCTTTTATTTTACCAGAGATGAATGCAGATGATATCCATGCAAAATATAACTTTGAGATGATGAAGACTACAAAGTTTAATTTACACCTTGTAATTAAAAAATAGCTTAAAAATCTTTCACTTTTTTTTTTTTGCACTTTATCTTGTTTAATTTTTTTTCCTCCATTGTGGCAGTAGCCTCTGAGCTAAGACTCATTAGAAGACTTCATTGAAAGCAGGTGGACATACCATATATAATGGCTTTGCTCTCTAATGCTGGTAGTTCAGTGGCTAAAGATGAGAAAGATTATATATTTACACTGCAATTATCTGAATTATATGGTTTACTGTCTAAGTACCATTTCACATCATAGTAATTATCATGGTATGAAATAGCTGAATGTCATCATAGAAGGAACACAAGTCATTACTACAGTTCTACATATGATGATTCTTAAATATAATTGCTATGTAATCTTCAGGTTACTGAATTATCATGCAGACCCATGTGCATACTTCCAGCACAGCTATGCATTACAAAAGCTGTTTAATCAAGGATTGCTACTGTTTCTTTATTTTAACTGAATGATTGTCAAAACATGATAATTCAGGGCCAGATTTAAAAAAAATGCTACTTCTACTCAAAAAAAGTATGTTAAAGTATGCAATATGAATTTTCTTCAGTGAATGATGTGAAGAACATATATGCATAACTGCAGTAACAGGGATAGTTACAAAAGGGATATTCACATTTTAATGGGCAATGTGCTGTGAATTTACAAACACACTAAAGTCACACCATTGTCCTGATAAGCTCTGGATCAGACACTTAATAGTAAAGGTAACTTTTGCAGGTGTTTTGAAGTGATACAAACTGGTCTTAGAGGATTTACCCCATATAGGGGCTCCTATAACCATCAGCATGTAAATTTAACAAATGTTAATAGAAGATAAACTGTGACATTGAATATTGAGTGATATTTTTTATGATGTATAATTATTATGAAGGTTGTTTAATCTGTAATATTTATCAGTTTTCTTTCATATTTAGCATTTATTCAAGGCAGTTGCATGTAGGTTCATAAGTGTATAATCTATATAGCAAATTTGCTTTACATAGAAATCATACATATGATTTTTATGATAACTGAGTGATTTTTATGCAGATTTTTTTTCTATAAACAGACTCTGTGCTTTTATAAACTCTCAGGAAGGCATTTCTTGGATCTCTGGACAGCTTGTAAGGCAAGAAAAGTCAATGGGTTGTTTTAATCACTCTAACAATATTTGTATAACCATTTTCTTAGTTTCCTCAAAACAAACTGTAGAAGTCTAGTATTTGCTTGAGTTATGAGTCTATACCAGGTAACCTCACCTCTGACCTCGTGCACTGTAGCATATGAACACAGACTCAAAAAACTAATGGGATATTGCAGTCATTTTGCAATGTTCTTTTTTTATGTACTAATTAAAATTTCTTCATCACTTGAGTAAAAAATCAGGGGATCAAAATTTATCATTTCATCAAAATTACTTGTGGATTTAGGCAGCTTTAGAGGTTAGTTCAAGTTATATGGTTGCGATCTGTTTCATTGCAGGGTTTAACTGCTGAGAGTAAAGATCTTTGGGTCTACACTTCTTATTTTATTGTGATGAGAAGCAAAGAGACTGCATTATTGTGCAAAACCCCATCTCTGTCTACTTGCCTCTGTTCTTTCTAATAGCAAGAAGAGCCTGGAACTGGTGGTTCCAGTTACACAACGCATGTGATACCAGGAATGGAAGAATGCATGGCACAGATTATTTCTAGCCTGGTAATTAAGGAGGAGATGCTAAGGAAGACTAACATATGTCACTATATAATTTGGAGAAGCAATTTTGACTAAAAATTCAGAAATTTGAAATTCTTCCCTTTGGTCTCCTTTCCTCAAACATAGTAATGGATCATTGTGACCAATTTAAAAGTCTCTGCATCAAAACAAGTATCAAAATCTTGATGATTGGAAAGAACCTGCAAGTTTTCTGGTGACTATTATGTGTCTGATTTATGACAGTCAGCTGCTACAAATGCAAATATATTAAAAAACTAGTGTGCAACAGAAATACCTTGCATTTGCGTAATAATCTTTCAGAAAGGAGAGGAACAACTTATGGAGGCATGAGAAATCTTGCAGCAGGTCTAGGGAGGTGATTCTGCCCATCTGTTCCTCTCTTGTGAGACCTTATCTGGACTATTGGGTTCAGTTCTGGAATCCTCAACATAAGGAGGACATGGGACTGTGGGAATGGGTTGAGAGGTGGGCTACAAAGATGATCAGAGGGCTGGAGCACCTTCCATATGTGGACGCACTGAGAGTTGGGTTTGTTCAGCCGGGAGAAGGCTCCAAGAAGATAATATAGCAACCTTCCTATACCTGAAAAGGTCTACAAGAAAGTTGGAGAGTGACTCTTCATAAAGGCTTGTGTTGATAGGACGAGGTGGAATGGTTATGAACTGGAGAAGGGCAGATTTACACTAGGCATTAGGAAGAATTTCTTCACCAGCAGAACAGTGAGACAGTGGAACAGGTCGCCTAGGGAAGTTGTGGATGCCCCATCCTTGGAGGTGTTCAAGGCCAGGTTGGATGGGGCCTTGGGCAGCCTGATGTCCCTGCCCATGGCAGGGGGGTTTGAACTAGATCATCTTTAAGGTCCCTTCCAACCCAAACTATTCTATGATTCTATGATTCTATGATTCTATGATTCTGTGATTCTAGAATCTGTGTTTTCAGTCTTATAGATTTCTTTGGCTCCCACAGGAAGAATTCTGTGAAGTCTCTGGCAATTGCAAGTAGGGAAAGAAAGTTTATTTCTATGTTTTTTTCTGATCTAACTTGAAAAGGTGAGCAGAGAGATTAGACTTACTTTCAGGTTTAACACAGCTTTTTTTTCTGACATGCTTAAACCTCATTCCATTAATACTAGTGGCCTTGGTACATGACCAGTGTGTCAGTATGAGTTAGTACAAGATAACGTGTTTTACATTTGATATGTATGCTTGATACTGGTTCGCAAAAAGTATACTTATCCTTAAAACTCTTAAGTTTAAAAAGCAGTAGCATTGTGAATGATGGTAAAATTGTAAGCTCTGATGATCCATACTGCACCCAGATCCATAATTTTATCTATAGTATGAGTTATGTTGATCTATGGGTCAATAACTGTTCACATTTATGGTTTCCCTATATCAGTTTTTGGAACTTTAAACATAGCTTCTTCAACATAGCAAGGTTCCTAATTTTTGCAATTTGTAATAATCCCTAGAGAGTCAACAGTTTTTATCAACTGAGGATAATTACTATATTTTGATTATACGTACAGATTTATTAAATATCTGCAGAGGACAAATGGTTTTATCAAGAGAAAATGGATATCACATACTTCATCATCATGCACAGAATTATTGTGTCAGCAGAACAAAGTACCTGGAAGTAGTAGGGTGGGGAAAATCCTGTCTGATGGAAGCATAATGTGTTGGTCGTTCTATTTGAAAACTTGCTATGCTTAGTGATGTAAGAATGCATGACTAGGCCAAACCCCTTTCCATCATCTTCCTGCAGTCCTGGAAGACTGGGGAGGTACCTCTGGACTGGAGGCTGGCTGATGTAGTTCCCATTTACAAGAAGGGTAGCAGGGAGGTTCTGGGGAACTAGAGGCCAGTCAGTCTGACCTCAGTGCCAGGGAAAGTCATGGAACAGGTGATCTTGAGTGCTATCATGTAGCACTTGTAAGAGAACCAGGTGATCAGACCCAGTCAACACGGGTTTACCAAAGACAGGTCCTGCCAAACCAACCTAATCGCCTTCTATGACAAAGTGACTCGGCTGCTGGATGAGGGAAAGACTGTGGATGTGGTCTTTCTGGACTTCAGTAAAGCCTTTGACACAGTTTCTCACAGCATTCTGCTACGGAAACTGTCAGTCTCTGGCCTGGACAGACGCACACTCTCCTGGGTAGAAAACTGGCTGGATGGCCGGGCCCAGAGAGTGGTGGTAAATGGTGTTAAGTCCAACTGGAGGCCAGTTACAAGTGGGGTTCCCCAGGGCTCAGTGCTAGGTCCAGCCCTGTTCAATGTCTTCATCAATGACCTGGATGAGGGCATTGAGGGTACCCTTAGCAAGTTTGCAGATGACACAAAGCTGTGTGCAAGTGTCGATCTGGTGGAGGGTAGGGAGGCTCTGCAAAGGGACCTAAACAGGCTGGACCGCTGGGCAGTGTCCAATGGCATGAGGTTTAACACGGCCAAATGCCGGGTCCTGCACTTGGGGAACAACAACCCTATGCAGAACTACAGACTAAGAGAAGTCTGTCTAGAAAACTGCCAGGAGGAGAGGGACCTGGAGGTGTTGGTTGACAACCGACTGAACATGAGCCAGCAGTGTGCCCAGGTGGCCAAGAAGGCCAATGGCATCCTGGTTTGTATCAGAAATGGTGTGACCAGCAGGTCCAGGTAGGTGATTCTCCCTCTGTACTCAGCACTGGTGAGGCCGCTCCTTGAATCCTGTGTTCATTTCTGGCCCCCTCACCACAAGAAGGATGTTGAGGCTCTGGAGCAAGTCCAGAGTAGAGCGACGAGGTTGGTGAAGGGGCTGGAGAACAGAACCTATGAGGAGCGGCTGAGAGAGCTGGGGTTGTTTAGCCTGGAGAAGAGAAGGCTGAGAGGAGACCTCATTACTCTCTACAACTACCTGAAAGGAGGTGGTAGAGAGGAGGGAACTGGGCTCTTCTCCCAAGTGACAGGGGACAGGACAAGAGGGAATGGCATCAAGCTCCACCAGGGGAGATTTAGGCTAGAGATTAGGAGGAAGTTTTTCACAGAAAGGGTCATTGGGCATTGGAATAGGCTGCCCAGGGAGGTGGTTGATTCCCCTTCCCTGGAGGTGTTTAAGGCACGGGTGGCTGAGGTCTTGAGGGACTTGGTTTAGTGTTAGATAGGAATGGTTGGACTAGAAGATCTGATGGGTCCCTTCCAACCTGGTTTTACTATGATTCTGTGATTCTATGACTGTGAGCCTCAGTCTCAGTTGTGTTCATGAATACAAGATGGGTTGCGAAGTTTTTGACTGAGCAATGAAACAGAAATTATTTATGAAATATTTGTTGTGGGCCTTTCTCTAAAAAATAAATGCTAAACATCATGGAGCTGGATTGAATGCTCTTCTTTGATTCTCAAATAGTTCTTATATCACAGTGAAAAGTATTTTTGAAAATTACAGAATATGAAAAAGCAACCTAGAAGCATGCTATACCTAAGCAGTTCTTTGACAGCAGTTGAGAATACAACAGAAATAAAAATTCTCTCAGCAAACCATTTTGGTGCATCCTAATTTCTCAAGACAGGGATGCACATGCATCTTTTCCCTTAGTCAGAGAATAAAATATTATTTCAGAGGTTGCTGGAAAATAAGCATTTTTTAAATGTGTTTGACATATGCTGTAAGAACAAAGACAACAAATAAGCATAATCATCTAATGCAGACCATACACTTTCTATGATATAGAAAGACTTTTAATGGATTTTTAAAAGGTTCTTCATTAATTATACAAAAGGAGGGGTATTGTTTCTGTGTTTTTGAGGGGGTCTGTAAGATTCAAATTAATTCTTAGCATAACAGCAAAAACAAATTAGGAATTTAAAAAAGTTTTAATTAGTCATTAAAAAACAACCCACAGAAGTAGGAAAAAATCAGATGTAATTGAAGAATATAATATACAATGCCATCCTTCAGTGCATGCAAAATGTGAAATGACTGGTATGAGTGCCAATAAGAAGTGTGAATGTTTTTGAAGACTATAGATAGGAAATACTTTTTTTTAAAAAAAAACCAATTTTTATTAATTCCCTTTTAAGAGTTTTCCTTAGTGATTATTTAAATTGGCAGTTGTGAATAGCAAAGATGAAATACTAGCTGAGGCACTTGCAATTGGTCATAGGTTAAGCAGTTTACAAAGTGGATTTCTTAAACAAATATGTATAATATATTCAGATCAGTATTTGTTCACAATCTTTTACCAAGCTCTCCCTAAAAGTCAGGAGTCATACTCAGTGGAAGTACACATTTGGAATGGAATCAAGTTCTGAAACTATTCTCACTGTGTATATAGCCTACTGCAAATTGTGGTTGATGCTGGTTCATTCTTTTAATTCAGAAAAATAAAACAACAGGAAATTCTGAAATATCATTATGCAATGTTTATATGAGTATTGAACTGACTTTAAAAGATTGCATGTCTCAGTTTTCTTCCTAGATTTTGAATAAAACCAAACCTACAACAAAAATTAGCCCAAATAACAGTACTTTTTTCCTTCTCAAAATTAATTGAGGTCACTTACCCAAGATTTCCATATAAATCTGAACTAGACAAGGCTTATATCTGTGGTTTACAAGCAGTCTGAGGAATCTTTTAAAAGTACTAAGCAATTTATTTGGCTTTGTATTTTACTGTTTACAGTCCTCACAGAGACCTGTACTGGATTTTAAATAGTTGTCAAATTAATTATTAATGACCACTCAGATATTTATCTCTCATTTACAATTATAATTAAGAAAGCATGCATGGCAGCAATGATGTTTAAGGAAAACCAAAAGACATTGAGTCCAGTTGTAGTATTTTTCCCCCTGAATCTGCTTTTTCTAATATCCTGTGTATTAAATGTATGTCCTGCCTGGTTCCTACTTCTATAGTATTAAATTATGGTCAAGAGAATGTATTTAGAATGCCTATCACACTTACGCATTTTTTATTCTCTTCAGGTATGATCTACGTATGACATATCTGTTTTTCCAGGTACCACAGGAATATATAATCACTCATCAACAATGTTATTTGTTTTTCCCTCTAGGGGCTGATGTTATCAATTTTGATGGCCATGTAGTGTTACCATACAGATTCAGGAACAAGAAAATGAAAACACTGAAAGATGTCATCTCTCTGAAATTTAAAACATCTGAAAGTGAGGGTGTAATATTCCATGGAGAAGGACAACAAGGAGATTATATCACCTTGGAGCTGAAGAAAGCCAAACTGGTTCTAAATTTAAATTTAGGTATGCTTTCATTGTTTAGTTTTGTGTACTTTTAAACTATTTTTGTCAAATAGTACATCATTTTTTCCTTAGTGATATGATAGACCAACCACACATTTAATCAGATAATTCAGTGAAAATGTTCATTAATTTTCTTTATGTTTGAGAGTTTTTTCTGTTCCATTCCTTCATTTTTACCCTGTGTGAGATATCATGAAAATAAGATCATACAGAAAAACAAGATCAGCAATATATTGCCATTACGAACATACCAGAAACAAAAAAAGCTTTGCTAGAACTACATTTGGCCACAGCTGTGGCTTTGACTGAAAGGACACTGTCGTCACTGTAGAGGAATAAAGGTCACCCTTAAGAACCTTGCAGTAAAAAAAGGTAGTAATCTTCGAAGCTGTGGGACACATGAAGTTGAGGTTCAGCAGCCTTTCTAAAATCTGAGAAGTAGAGCTTGGAAAGGAAAGACGACATACCTGTTTATCAGGCAATCTCATGATGGAGTCCTGTATATGTGACTCTACTAGATTAATTTTTCCCTCTCAGTGAAACACTACAGTCTCATGAGATTTATAAAGTACATTTATCATGAAAAATACATTTATCTGTTTTCAGGTGTTTCATTTTTTTCCCCCTCATATGAAGGAGTTTTAGAAAAAGATTTAATGGTACTTCGGTTTTTTTGCAGACATATGAATAATAAATTATTCTGTTCGTTATTTACATTGAATAGTAATTATTTCCACTAGCATGTTCACCCTCTCTTTTTATAAAGATTGACGCCAACAGGGGAAAGCACATCTTACTATAGCAGTTATCCACTTTTGCAATTTTAATCACAATATTAACCCATTAATTTCCAGTTTACATAGTCATCAGTTCAGTCTGTCTTTATAAGCTTGTATAACATGCATATGTGTGCTTGGTGGAGATGTTCTTAAAACACTGAAATGATAGATGGGAATAGGCCCTGTGATATGCACCCACTTTAAAAAATAGAAGTAATGGTTTATGGTGTTACTCTTCCTGTGCCTGAGAGTATTGTCTTTGCACCAGAGTAAGTGGAAAAGGATGTTCATTTTGCCTGGTCAAATCCAATGGCTTGGTTTTGAATGTTGGGGGCAGGAGGGGAAAGATGGGGGGATAGGAGTGGACTTAGATTTGCTTTGCAGTGGATTTGACTTTGCATTGAAGAAACTGAAGTTCCTCACAGACATGTATGAATGTTTGTTTTCTTTTTTCATCCAACAACTGTTGAAGGATCAATGACCCTCAGCAGAAAGGCAATATGACCATTTGTAAGGGACTAATTTCTTCAGCTATGGAAGTTTGATTTCCCAGAGTGTGTTATCAACATGCACAACCTTAATGACTGAGTTGCAGGCATACTTGGTAGTAACAAATTTGCAGCTCCAGAAACATTTTAGATCCTCGTGTATTCAGAACATGGAAGATTGCACTGAGTTATTGGGCAGTGCAGCAATTTTTAAGCTTACTGCTGAATTAGTCATTTGCTGCTTCAGTTGACATCTAGCTTATCATCCTTTGCTGGCTTAGCTTCGCCAGTCAGATTGCAGTGAGATGTTATCTCTGACTAACATAGCTGCACCAGGAAAAACACTTGGAAATCACAGTAGAGAATTGCAGAACCGTATTCTTGCTAGTAGTTCGACTTCTAGAACAGGAAAGTAGCTGCAGGAGGAAAGACTGAAATAAGCCATATGTCATGCTTTGAGCCCTGTCCTGGCTAAATTTTAGCAGATAAAACCATGCACTTGGGCTCTCACCTATCTTCCCCTAACCCCCAGGGAACGGGGGAAAGGAAAAAGACTTTTTTTTACTTCTATTAGCTCGGTCTACATTGAGCCTTTTCTAATACACTCACTGGTATAGCTATACTGACAGATTCTATGAAGTGTAGGCTAAGTACTTGCTGTTATCAGACAAAAAGGTGGTTTGTTACTGAAGTCTGTTACCTCCTCAAAAGTCATAAATCAGTGCAGTTCCAGGGAAGCTCAGGACCTGCCTGAAAGGCCATTCTAGGAAGGGCGACAGCTTTTCATTTCTGTAGTGCACGGATGAAAACACAGAAAACTCATAGTGAAAAACAACTTTACAGATGAAAGTAGGTATTACTTCTCTGGTTTATCTCCAAATAACTTCTATTACAAATAGCTATTTATACGATATACTGATAAGATACTTGCTGTATTTGATCTAACTATTTGTATTTATAGCAGCAACCCTCCACTGGGCAGGTCTTTGCTTCATAGGAGACTGAATTCCTCCAGCTTATAGTGTTGTCAGGAATGATTCAGGTGAAATATTGACAGAACAAGGGGAGAATGTTTGCCTAACTGGTATAAGGTAAGAATTGCTATTGTTTCTATTTTTATCTTAGGAAGCAATCAGCTTGGCTCTATTTATGGCCACACATCCGTGATGACAGGCAGCCTCTTAGATGATCACCACTGGCACTCTATCATCATAGAGCGTCATGGGAGAAACATCAATCTCACCCTGGACAGACATGTGCAGCACTTCCGAACCAATGGAGAATTTGATTACCTGGACCTGGATTATGAGGTAGACAGTAAAATTTCTTTGTTGTTATTCAAATTGGCTTTACAAATCTTAGTAAAATAAGAAGAGAAAATAAAACTAATATAATTTAAGATGTTTTGACGCTTTTTTTGTACATCTGTTTTAATTATTTCTTCCCTTAAATTTACTGAAATTTTCTTTCCAACACTACTCTCGTATTCACTCTTAAGTGTAAATTAAGTTTCTCTTCATTGACAGATCCCATCTGGTGTAAAAGTCATCTTTTGTTTTAAAATGGGATATCTATGTTATTCAGCAAGTAACTATACACTACTGCTAAGTCTCTAAAGGCAGTTGTAAACAGGAGGTAGATTTTAAAAGAATCATACAATCTCTTTTTCCACTCAGGTGATAATTTTGCACTTGAGTTGGAAAGCCTCATTCAGTGGTGACAATAGTATTTATTTTTGGCAAAGGAAGAAGATTAGAATGTTTTTACTAATATAGATCTTAATCTTTCCTGTCTTAGCTAGGTACGTACTTCCTTATATTTTAAAAAAATGCACAATCTGTAACTTCTTTATAAAAAAAAAATGGAGAGTTAGGAAAGTTCTAAGAAAACTTCTGTTTAATTGGCCAAGTTAATGCACACAACTGTTCAATGGAACTTCTTCAAGAGTGTGTAGATGCACGTTTCTGTGGTTCATACAAATGCAAGAGCCTTAACCTCTTCTCCCTCCTTTCACCTCAGTTATCTCACTGTTTATGGAATTACTCATGACAGACTAAATTTAAACATCTTACCCTTGTGTAGAATAAAACATAGTGGATAAATATAAATCAGAACTACTTTTTATAATAATTAAAATATTATAGTCATGTGCTCCATTTCATGTAAACCACTACATCGTCTCTGAAGACAAGTCACACAGTTTATAATACTTGATGATATGTCCCTGAAATGTTTTTACATAGCTATTATGTGCTATTTATGTTTTCATTTTCAGTTGCATAGCTTTAGTTCATCTTACACAGCAAGTCAAAGCCTCCTCTTCAGGACAGAAAGTGATATCTTGCACACTTTAAAATGGACAATGTGTCCCTAGAGCTGCATTTTCCTCATCTTGATTAAAAAAATAGAATAAAACATGAATGATATTTAAAAACTTGTCTGTCAAATCTCAGCAGCAGAATAAAAGACATTTTTGTGAACAATCATAGGTCAGGGAAGCTAATTGTAATTATTATTTATGCCATCATCTATTGGATATAAATACTTAACATAGATTGCAGGGACTAATCTCATGAGCCCCTTATTCTTCATATTTGATCTACAAACAAATTAAAACATGAGCATTTATTCACTTCAAGACATTTCAGAAAAGATCCTGATGCAGTAGAAACCTGTATGGTATCTATGGAGTGACAGGCAGAGAATTCATAAGAGATGAACATTCTTAGTTTATAAAAGATTTTTTTTCCTTTGATTTTAAGTTCTAGGGATTCTGGATAACCCAGTATTTCAGGGTAATGAAATTCAGCATTAAAAGAAAAATAATGCCTGTTTAACATTGATGGCTCATTCTTGTGGTGGTCATCTTCATCTTCTCTATGGACCTGATTTATCCTCCTAAGTCATGTGGTAACTCCTCATTGACTATAAACGCATGATAAAACAATATTCATATTCAGTATTGGAAGATGCTTCTGTCTAACAGGGGTTAGCATCTTTAGCTATGTGATTCCGTAAAATTCTTAGATAAAGTAGCTGTATAAGTTTTAAAGGAAATAAAAGCATTGTACTGGAGCCCACAGCTGTTCTGTTGTAGTCTGAGTTCTGGTATACAGTTAGAGCCAAGCAAATTATTCTAATGAGATTATATGGCTAATTTTATATCTTATCTTGTTTAAAAAGTCTACTGGGACGTACATTTATTTGAAGTTCTTTGTTTGAAATATGTATTGTTCAGTGTGTTCAGAAGAGCAGTCTGTAATGAACAACTATGATAAGGTCTGCTAGTTTTTTGGAAAGCTGTAATAACACTTAGGATTTACTACCATAAATGTTTGAAACCACAAATTCATTACAGATTCATTTATATTTTTATACTTTTGCAGTGCATATTTGATACCTCCTTTTTCTGGTAAGCAGCGTTGCTAGCTCTCTCATTCACCACGGTCGAGTATTCAAAGAAAGTGTATACATCTACAGATTTGTTTAGAAGTCTTTCCCCTCTAGTAACTACCTACCATGTTCTTTGTCATTCAAAGATAACCTTTGGAGGCATGCCTTTTTCTGGGAAGCCAAGTTCTAACAGCAGAAAAAATTTCAAAGGTTGCATGGAAAGCATCAACTACAATGGCAATAATATCACTGACCTTGCCAAGAGGAAGAAATTGGAACCTTCTAATGTGGTAAGAGTAAAATTTAATGCTTATCTAAACTTCTGTTTTCCCTTCTAAAGTGACCAGAATGTTTGTGAGTGTGTGTACATGATATCCCTGTGTTGTATTGGAATGATCACATGCCCAAAGATCTCGTTGTATCTACCTTTGTGACTTCTTTAATTATTATTATGTTTGAACATTTTACTTCTAGCCCTACATTTCATGTTTCCAAAATTTAAGTATCAGATAGCTACTTTTTAAAATGAGATCAGCTGAACTACTTTCATTTTCTCCAAAATTATGGAAGTCCAAAACCAGTGCAAGGTAATATTTATTATTAAATCAATGACAGCCATCTCCTAGCCTTATGTCCTGGTATATTCCATCCTTGCAGATCTGGTTGGATTGCTGGAGTGCAAAAATCATTGTAATGGAATGTTTTCATAGAGCTTTCTGGTATCTCTGAAAAGCCTCAAGATATTAGACTTGCCTATTAGCATTACAGAGCTTCTTAATATTTTATTCTATTTTTTCTCTTACTTAAGCATTCATAGTTGCTTTCATGTTCAAACTTGCAGTTTTATGGGCAGAGTGATTAAGAAAGAATGTAATTACTGTATTTTTAAGGCTATAAATGTTCCAAAATTTGCTTGCTGGCATACAAAGGCAACGTGAGTAGGAAATAACATTATTACTGCCATGAGTTTGAGGTAGTCTGAATAAGTCATTCAGGTCTTTCTTCTATACAAATTTACAGCCTTCACAAAGTCCTGCTAATGATATATATATGGTTCTGCTATTGCTTTTCTCCTTATGTAATAAACAGTAAAGATTTATATATGCAATAATGATGGTGAAGTTCAAAGGACTGGTAACCATTTGATTGCTCTTTGGATAGCAGTACCGAAGTTCCATATATTTGTATGAACAATATGGCTAAATGGTCAAGGTAATGAAAAGGTTAATTTTGGAATATATGATTTGCCTATACAAACACAGTAATACAGCCTAATATTTAGTACCTTTTCTGTATCTGAATTTCTTCTGTATTGTCACAGGCAAAGAGCGTGATACATATGCTCTGGAGGAAGACTCCACTTCTAGAATTTTTTTCCATCCAGTCATATGAACTTTTGAATCTTTGATTTTTTTTCTCAAAATTGCTTCTGATTTCCTGCCTACTGTACATTTTAAGCTTGTAATGTAACCATGATTTTCAAAGACTGATGCCTGATTATAAAGGGATCTTTGTAAAAGAACAATCTTTCCGTTTTGCACAGTCAAATCACTGCAAGTTAGTAGGGAATATTCTTAAATCCTCTTTCTGAATAGAACAGTTGCTTAAAAAGTTTCTGTAGTGCAAATCCTATCCTTTCAAAAGTGCGGCATGGGCAGCAGACCTGTGAAGTATCTCTAAAATCATTGCTTCCTTCTTTCTCTCTCTTTCTCTCTCTTTTTTCTCCTTCCCTCCTTTTCTCCCTCCTTTTCTTCCTCCCTTCCTTTTCTCCTTTCTTCCTTCCTCCTTTCTTTCCTTCCAGTTATCTGTAATGCGGAAACAAAATCCGTATAAGCAGCTTTAGCAGTGTTAGTGCTGCATCAAGAGGTCAAAGATAAGTAGTAAGCTATTTTGATCAAAATACTGAAATAACATGATACATATTAGCACACAGTATGTTGCCAGTACTGTATGTTCCATCCTGATTTAACAGGTTCTGTAGTCTTTACAAACTCATTAACTCTCTTTTGTAAGCTATGCATGCAGCCAGTAGATCTATTAATTGGGAAAAGTTTTAAGACCCTGTAGTGTTTCCCCAAGGGATAACATTTGAATGTGGATGGGCAAAATTGATTTCTAAGAAGTAAACATGAAATTAATTTGCAGCAGAGTCAAGATCATGATACAAACTCAAGCTACCCATATAAAGATATTTTTGCCATCTCTCTTCCACTGTAGTATGAAAAATTCTCTGATAAGACCAACAATTTCAGTTTGACTTCCAGTTGTCATTGCTCAGAGAATTATTCAGCAGATCACTCTGAAACTACAGAAAAGGATCTTTTTGTCTTTTAGAAAAGGGCATATAATTATAGAGCCAGGCTGCAGATTAGCTGAAACTCTTGACCTAGACCTGGTGAGCAATCTATATCAGATGGGCTTTACTTAAAGGAGGAGTTGTCTTGAGAATTGCAGTCATAAAGGAAATGCATAATCCATCTCAGTTTAATCTGAATAGCTCAGTAGGGAAAATAATAACTAGCAGAGAAATCAGTATTTTATGTGTTAGTTCCTCGAGAAATCTTTTATGTAGTTAGTATGTTGATGACAAATGCAATCACTGATGTGAAAAAGGATTTGAACACATTCAGTGCCATTAATGTTAATAAGTGTTACACATGCAAGTATCCCATGCATCAGGATGACAGGGGAGTGTCAATTGGATATGAAAGCCCTCTTGTTATGAAGAAACTTTTAGTTTTGTCATGGCAACATGGCAGCAAGCTAAATTCCTAAAAAAGTCTTAATGCTTTCTAAGCACTACTTAGCTTGCATATGTGACTGAACCATGAGATGTCACTTCTTACAAAATGTTGTTGCCATCTGAGTCTATACAGGGCTGATTTAAATATATAAAAGAAGTTGTTTCTAATCCATAGGGTGAGTATTATGCTAAGAATGTTAACAAATGGTTTCAAAGGGTATTTCAGCTACTCCTTAGTTTTTTGGGGTTTTTTTCTGTATGTAAATTCTTGGTTTAACCAAAAGCATTCTGTAGCACTAAAACGATTCAAACAAATGAGTTAAGTATTTTGAATTAATACATAGTTAGCTGAAAACTTGGAATTAAAATCTCTAGGCAACTTTTAGCCAAAAAAGTCCTGAAAACACAAGCAGCTTAGTAACAAAAGTAATAAAGGGAAATCCTTTCCCTTTACTCAGAAAGTAGTTGTAATTTCTGTCATTCATACTGTAATTTAAAAACTTCCTATAGTTCCTAATTATTTTCCTAAACACTTGGATGTATTTTGGCATCCATGGAATGCAGGTCTAAGAAAAGACCATGGTTTGTAATGTTGAGATATTATCATAAAAACCAGAACAAATCTTATAGGAGAGCAGCATGAACAAATCTCATAGGATGGCAGCATGAACAAATCTCTTTCCTAGTTCCAGATTATTAGAATCATGAGTTTCTTAATTGATAATGGACTCTGCGAATCTAATACTCCAGTTGCTACTAGTTCTACTGGCCTGTATAGGTAGACTCTGTAGCAATATAGCTTCTGACACTCTAGGGAAAAGAGATGGTTATGCAGAGTAATCTAACAATCTTTCTGAGTGCTGAAGAAACTATTGGTTTTATTCCTTTATTTTTTACATGGAGACACTGTATGAGCATCTGCTGCACAGTTAATATCTTGCTATGACACAGATAAGGTATTTTCAGATATGTTTTCTTCTAAGAAGTGCCAAGCTTTGACATTGGTAAATGAGTGCTAAATCTTGCTTCCTTATTGACATCATCTAGCCCATCTCCAATTTAGCATAATTACTTCTTAAAAAAACATACTCTAGGACTTTCTTCCCACAAGTTTTCTGACACAAAGTTCCTATCTTGCTTCCAAGTTCTCTAACTTTCCTTGAAATGAAATTTCAAATGCATTTGTACACTATGAATACAAAAATAGGTGACAGAAAAGCTTATATCAAGAAGTCAGTAATATCAAGCTTGAAAATATTTATGTAATAAAGATGATGACTGACTCCTACTGGGATTCTGAACAGCGCTTGGCTGAACCTCATCTCTAAACATCTGGGTACTTTCAAAGATATTAGTCAATCCTTAATATTTTTTTAGTGCACAAATAAATATAAAGGAATTTCTATCTTGATCATAGTAATAATTTCCATACTGCATCAGATAAAATTCTTCCTTATCAAGTAAACTGAAACTACCAGACTGTTCGTCTGCCACAGTGCATCAGAAATCCTGACCATGGTACAGGATTGACTTTCCCACATGTTAGAATTCTTCAACAGAGGAAATTTTCCTGTTGTATTCATATTGATTTATTAAAATAACAGTTCTGAACAGAGATTGTTACAAATTATTTATGATTCCTAATGAAAAAAATATGGCAATACATTCTACCATTGTGGTCTTCTATGAGAAATGACATGTCTGTAATTCTAGTCTTGTTTACAGACAAATTTCAAAGCCTTGAAAATCTATAAAGTTGACTGGATTTTTGTCAATTTCCCAAAGAGTAAAATTTTCCAGTGTGGAAACTGTTATTTCTTTTACAGAGAAAATTATTCACTACTATTATTAAGCATTGTTCATGATCAGCTCTTCCAAATCCTTCTGCTTTGTGAAATGAAGTATTAGTTTTTCTAGTATTATCTGGTAGAAAATATAACAGAGAAACTAGCTCTTCACAAGGTATTATTCAAGACTATAGCTCTTCATGGCAAAGACTGCCTATTTCTGAGTGTATGTAGAGTACAAAATATAATAGGCCCACTGCTTGACCAAACCAAAACATCTACAACACTATAATGGTAACAATAATGATAATATTAATAACATATTTTTACATGCAACTTGCATTGATCACAGTAGTCTCTGTGTTGAATGAACCCTGGAATATTTTTTTCAGAGGTAGCTATGAATTCAGTGGAGTCTTAGCTTTTTGTTTTTGTTTTTCCTTTTTGTGTGTTTTACTTAGGGAAATTTAAGTTTTTCTTGTGTGGAGCCACATACAGTGCCTGTCTTTTTCAATGCCACAAGTTACCTTGAAGTTCCTGGTCGTCCAAGACAAGATCTTTTTTCAGTCAGTTTCCTTTTCCGAACCTGGAACCCCAATGGACTTCTGATCTTCAGCAACTTTGCAGATGACCTGGGGAATGTTGAGATTGACATAAACGAGGGCAAAGTCAGTGTCCATATCAATGTCACCAAAGTGAAGAAGAACCGAATAGACATCTCATCAGGTAAGTTGTTTGGGTTTGTTTTTTTTTAAATTGGTATCATTTTTGGTGGTGGTCGGCCCAAATACTAGTGTGTTTCACAAAATGTAACATTTAAATTGCAGCTATATTAAGTCTTTTATTGTAAGTTTCGTCGAGTAAGATATAGAAGAATATTGAAACAGTTGTTAAATTACAAAAGAAGATTCTTTCTTTGTCTGAAATCCAGAAAACTTATCAGCACTTATCTGTGAGGTAACTTGTTTGGTTGAGTTTTGGTTTCTTTCTTCCATCTTTCTTACAGCCTTCTTGGAAAAAATATTTGTTTTCAGAAGAGGAGTATACTTTCTTTCTGAGAGTGGCCTTATAATCATACTGCTTCTATTACTTCCTAATAATTAGGAAACTCCCATAAAAAAAAATCTATTTGTTTTGACTACAAGTCTGGCACATAAATATACTGTGGCATTCTCTTAGTATGCTGTAGAGTCATACTGGAGAAGTACCAGAGCTTTCAGTACCTAACTAAGCAGGTTTTGTATAATAATAGGTAAAAAATACAGGATTAGATGTGTTTCTGGAAAAAAAAATACAGAGGGTGTTAGTGTCAGTTGATAAACTTTTTAAAATTAATTGATAATTCCATTTTGCTAGATTATACATTCCATCTAGTTTATTTATGGGCATTTCTGGACCAGCTGTAGCCAATACAGTCTTAGCTATGTTATGTCAATTAGCACTTTTTCTCAGCAAAGTCATGACATACCCATGATTTGGAAAATACAGGATTGCTTGCAAATGGATCTAGCTCCACATTAAAAAAAACATCAGTGATTAATTGAAGTATCATATATAACATCCTAGTTTCTTGGCTAAAGTGGATGTCTTTTTTGTCTGTAGTCGTCTGTGTTTACTATTTTTTCTTAGTTTCATGGTGGAGGTGTTTAAATCTTCATCAACACAATGGATATACTGGCAAATGAATAATAGTTTCATTGACCTTGTTGTGTAAATAAACTCACAAAAGAATTAACTCATGTGTTTGTAATACAGTAGGGTCTTGAACAAAAATGTGCAAGTGCTTCATAATTAGGAAACACGTGGAATTATCACCCTCATTCTTCCTTCCTTAACTCTGCTTACTACAGATTTCAGTTTACCAAGAGAAGTGGCTACTCATGATACTTTTTCATGAGGTTCCCTGTACATTTTTGTCCAAGGAAGATTTCAGTATTGATTAGCCAAATATTATGAGAAAAAAAAAATCACCAATTTGCTGCTAATTTGCCCAGTGCATATCCTGATATGAAACAATTTTCAGTTTCCATTATGTTTACATTCTGATAAATAAACATGTGAAAAAAATTTAATTTGCTATTCTGCTTTCTCCAGACCTTCACCCATAACAAAAATCCCCAGCTACCGCAATGCAAAATCAGAGTATTCATATCCTGACTTTCTTCTGAAATATTCTGAACCGAATATTTTTCAGAGTAAATCTGTTCAGTCTGCATAAGCAGCTTACCTAATAGCCCAAGAATCACATGCAACCATTCAATTTGTATAGCCATGGTGCTGTCCTCCATACAATTAGATGACTACATAATATTTTTTTACTGTCTTACAGAGACAGCTGTTTCCTATGCTATTACAATTTGAACCATGATGAAAATCAATGTATTGTTTACTTGTCATCGTATGGACTTTTTGTATTTTTGTATTTGGGAAATCTTTGATTTATTTGATATTGTATTTTGGTACTACTTTTGTTGGCATAGGCATTTTAGTGCCTGTACAGTGAATTCTGTATATGAAGACAAGAAAACAAAATATGGTATCTGCTAGGCTGCAGAAGGAGGTCTGCTTTTGCATTGGAAATAGCACAGGGACCTTCTTGTTCCTTTCTTCGGCATGGAACTAACAGATGTCCGTATATAAATCACCTGAGTTTATATAGAAGTCAATGTGGTCTGCTTTTGGCATAAAAAATTCTGACTGTTGTGGTCCTATAGATAGAAGACACACACTTTTTCACTGTTTCTTGTCACTTATAGGTGGCAAAGCTGAATTTTCTGTAGTCAAGTGTGCAGTCCTCTATGTAGGCTATGAATAATTAGGCTTCTGTCTACTGGGAGGTACACTTCTTGGTTATCAGAAAGAATTAGGCTAACTAGAACTTAGATGCAAATGTGATTTGTATTTTGTAGCTTTGCTGTACTTATGGCTATAACCTGTACTAGTGTATTTTTACTGAAGGAAGCTAAAGTTTCTTAGTCCTTACTCTGTAAATCCCCCCATAATTTACTAACTTTTTTTTTTGGTACCTTGTAATCTCAACTTTCCATACTAACATGAATATAACAGCAGTTTGTTCTGGGGCATAGTCTAATTCTGGCTGTAGCAATAGTAGCTGAACTGACAGATAGGATTTGCTTGAGAGAACTATATGCTTATGTGCGGGTAGCAGAGCTTGATTCTGTACATCTCCACACTAAAGATACTGATTAAGAACAGAGGTCTGGTTTGTCTGTTTTTCAATGTCAGAGTATACCTTAAAGCTGTGTGCGCTGATTCAGGGAGCTCTAACTTAACGTGAGTCAAGTTTAGATAAACAGGAGAGCCTGACCTTCAAACATATCAAATATAGTTAAAATTCTACCTTGTCACTGGTACCTGTGCATTGCAAACTTCCTTATTGAACTACTTTATGAAGTGCTTTGAGATGGCTGGAAGGGATCAGACAATATGTGAAAAAGATTTTCTTGTCAACTTGACAGAATTTTCATACCTAATTCATTTGAACATTTTGTTTAAGGAGAGAAGGGCAGCTGCAGTTTGAAATATTTTGATGAGACTTTACAAATATACAAGGAAATAATGCACTGATGGCACAGTTCAAGGAGCTGCACTTCTAGTCTCATACAGTGCATGGACCTGTGTTTACTAGGTGCCTACAGAGTCAATAAAGTTTACAGGAAATTGTAAAAAGTTTTGTAGACAACTATATGTTTTAGAGGTAAGACCATCAAATAATCAGCAAACAGAATCAATTGACTGTTAAGAATAATGAGAGCTACTACTAATGTGAGAAATCATAACGGGGTTTATACTGGTTTTTTTATGCCAATTAATTCTACCTTTTTCTATTTTGTATAGTGAATGAAGGGATACTATAAGGTGAAGTTAGTCCTTGTGGTTTTACTTACTGACTGATTTTGCTGGATGAGCAGATTTTTTTCATTTTTTCATGACCTTGCCAGTTGTTCCTTCAAAACTGATCTCTAAACAATAAAAATCTCCTTCTCTTTGTTCTTGAACATTTTCTTGTGTTCAGTAAGCACTGTTTAGCAGTGAACAGATCATCAAAGTTGTCACACAAAGTCAATGACCTTGATTTTGTTTTTTCTCACACTAATCTTATTTAGACACTACCTCCATTTGATTGATTAGACTTATATTAATAAACTTACTGTTAGTATAAGGAAAATCAGGCCCACTGAGAGGGAAAATAAAGATTTAATTAGAATAAAAAAGCTACTGATTGTGCAGAACTGCACAGGTGAAATACTTAAAGCTTGTGTACAAATCAAGTGTTAAACATCCTATTGTCTTTTTCTCAGCAGAGTAAACTGTGATTAATATCTTCACAGTTGGGTATGTCCCAGTATAGGGATTAATAATAGGAGAGATTCTTATAAAACAGTCAAGAGATTTCTGTTTACTCTTCCATATAGTTTTGAAGTAAATTCTGCTTTTGGCAGCATGGGATTCAGACAAACTTCCTGGAAATTTCCTGATTTACCCAAAGGATTGATAGAAGCAGTGCTAGGCTGAGAAGACAGAAGAAAGAATTGTTCATGCTTTCCTTAAGAAAGCAGATTTCCAATGTGGTTTTGCATACTAAAGTATTCTGCTGTTCTGGTACAGCATTAAAAGGAATTGAATTTTAGTATATGCTACCTGTTTACCTGAAGAACCTACTCAAAATTTGTTCTCTTGCAATTAAGAGAATAAATTGGTGCATTTATTTTTAAGTTTTAACAAGCTAATGTCTTCTTTTTTGAGCACAAAAGAAACGAATAATTGGTCCAATAAATATGCTGCCACATTTATCTTTGTGAGAAAAGCTGTTATAAAACTTTTCCCAAAGCCATGCAAATGCTGTAGAGGTTTAAACCACAGTTTATGTCCCAGTTTCCTCCTGTCCTTCCAGTTTACCTGCTTCAATTTAACCCAAATTTCTTCCTAATGAAACTAAACTTTTCTAAATCTTTCAATGTGAGGAAAAATTGGTAAGCCATTAACAAATGTAGCTTTGCTCAAAGAAACAGTAGCAACATTCATAATAACACTCCTGAGGAATCATTTAATGGGTTTACAGTGTTTTTAACAGCAAACCCTGAATCCCTGCTTCATTATAGAAAAGAACTTCTCTGCCTTTTGAGAAGAGCCAAAGTTTTCATGGTACCTGTTACGACCCGGCTCCAATTAACAGCATGGGGATGAGGTACAGGTTTCTTTCATGTTTGCCAGCCATCTGGAGCTATGACAAATCACTTCAGGGGTATACTCATGATTCCAGTTGTACTTTGAACACAACCAAAGTTACAGATCTTTACTTTCAACTCAGCAAAGTTCAACTCATATTCCAATCTACACTTTGAACACAGTCAAAGAAACTGTAATTTACAACAACAATATTTTACTTGTAGCTTGGGCAAAGCAACTACAGCTTATGAGAAGAACTTGCATACAATGAAATTCACCCAAAAGTGCCAAGGAAAAAAAAATGTAGTAGAATAGGGTGAGAGAATAAGAAGAGAATAAGGCAGAGAGAAAGAAAGAGCTGCTACTAGAAGGCAATGAGAAACATAACATAGAAATAATCACCCCAATGAAATCCAGTGCAGGAAACATGTATCAGGAAACACGATCCACAGGGCAGAAGGCATGTGCATGTGTGATTCTTGACAGGAATTATTTATAGAGGAGTTCCACCCTCTATTACCATACAAGGAGTGGTCTCACTGCCCCTGTGCCATACTTCTGCATGGAAAGTTCTTGAATTGGAGCATGCACAGAAGTTACTTCAGGAAAGTTCTTGAATTGGGGCTAGGACCTCCAGGAGACACTGGCACTTCAACCGACCCGTGCCAGAATAAACCCCATGTGAAATCTTTGGGCATGGATATGCAGTGAGGAGCACTTCTACCTATTCAGTGTGTGCAAATCCCTCTGCTGCAGAAGCCCAGGAGAGGTTACAGTGTACTAGGAGCCCAGCTGCAGGTGGGTTGGAGGCAACACCTGTTCCCATACCTTGCCCCTCTCTCCTGTGTTGCTACCAAACTTCACAAAGTCCCATGCACACACAGGCTTGCACCAAGATGATGTTTAAGACATACAGACTAAAGTTGTTCTTTATAGTGGCAGACTATAAAATAATCTCTTGATTTATCTTCTGTTTACTTTTTCACTTGTCTTTTCAAAGAAAGCCCTGACCTTTCATATCTAAACCTTCTCTGCTCAACTTAAACACCAAAGGTTCTATGAAGATCCCTTGGATTTTTACCCCACAGTACAAATGATAAGGTCCTCAGAGAGGACATAATCTCCTTTGGTCCATAGTATCTTAACAGAGTTTTCATAGTGTCCAAAACCTTCTGCCATTAAATTAAATTCATCTGCTTGCAGCTCCTCTTTTCCTCTTCCAGTTTTGATAGTTAACATCTTGTTCTGTATTTTAACTCTTGCTCAAGGCATTCTTCAGTTTCTCCTGTCAACCATAAACTTATTAAAGTTTGGAATATGAATATCATCATATTTATCCATATAAATATAGGTATTAAATAAATCAGACTTGTCCTTGTGGAATCTGTCTGGGAAGCTTTCCACTTTTCTGTCTTTTTGCAAGATCTCAAGTCATCTGAATTGCAGTTAGTTTGTATTTTAGACCTTGGGTTAAGAGATCTTACTTTCAGGTAATGAAATGTCTCTGACAGATCTAAAGTAGTATTTTTCTAGTGACAATTCCCAGGGGCATTTTATGTGGGAATCAAGATATATTTTTGCCTCTCTTGTTAAATGAAGGTTTAAACTGGGAATGTGCATAAACAGAACAAAAGTGCATTTCTGGTGGGAAGACAATATTTCCCACAAAATCTTTTCCATATTACTGATACTGTGTTATACAATGATTATTAGCAAGTGGAGGCAGATAGCCGTGAGGCGCTTGTCAACATGATTGAGATGAGAGACACAAATTTTGTCTGCAACAGACAGCATGATGATTTAGCATGAGAAGAGTCTGAATATTACAGAATTGTTTTCTTCCCAGATAGCTGGTTTTATCTCTGTGTTTCTCTCTGTATGTTTATTTTTGGCTAAAGACTTTAAGCAGCAGATGCAACTACGTGTATAAGTATTTGTGCTTTCTAATTCTGCAGAACAGAGAAAACAGATATGCTTGTAGTAGTTATTATTATTATAAGTGTTTTCTTGTAGCCTGGTTTTGCATCTTGATACAGGAGATTGTCAAACCAAGCAGAGCAAGAAATAGAGTTCATGATTGCAGAGTTTTTCTTCTAAACAAACTGATGAGTTTAGTTCAGGATTCTGTGAATTATGCTTCATCAGTCACTGATTTTTACTGGAGAGTTGCCTACTAACTCTAATATTACTTTCCATGAAGTAATAAATATATATACACTATATATAATATATATATAATGTCTATATATAATATATATAATATATATAATATTTTTTATATATATATGTTGGAATAGTCCGTTATCAGCAACATATTTTTGTTGAGTACAAAATGAAGAGATACCTCTCTAAAGATTGGTTTAACAAACCAAGGTTGCTTAGTTTATGTATGTAAGATGCTTAACATCACCTCCTGGATGAGTGTTGGAAAAAACATGGCAAAATATACTTCTGTTTGGGTTTTAAAGTCTTTAGGGACTTACATGAGCTGACTGAGGTGAATGTAGTTTTCTCCAATATAATTTTCCTTTTAGTTTAGTAATAAAGAAATACCAATAAAATAATATAATTAAGACGGGAACTGTAGTTTATTGTGTTTATGCATATACTGACTGCAGTGTCCCCACAACAGCACTGAGTATTCATACAGTATAAAGGGAGATGAAGGGAATGTTTTCTTAAATCTGAAAGACTCAATATCAGAACTATTGAGTTCTTTCCCATGGTTTGCCATCTCTGCAATGTGGCTCTTTGAGAAAACCTGTTTCGAGGATTCAGACTGATGCTGAATATGATTTTTCATAGAAGGCAAAGTGACAGTAAGCTCACAAATTCTTTCAGCACTGGCATGAATATCATACAGAGCCATTGACTTAATTTTCCTGATTTTTGTACAAGTCTATTTTTCTGTTCACGACAGTATGAAACAGTTCCTGTAAACTTTTCCATAGATGTTAGTATTACTTGAACAATGTGATTGAACTTCATGCTGTGCTAGCTCTTTAGTTCATCATGTAGCAGATTTAATTTTTACTGAAAACTAGTGAGAAAATATAGGAGATCTATTTGAAGTCTGCTTTTTACTTGATTTCTGTTTCAGAGAGAAATAGTTAACTAAGCATACCTCATGATAACCCAGCATATGATTGATCTGCTATAATTTAGACGTATATTCCACTGCCTATTTAGTCTGCAGTTATGAGATTTTATAAATGGCTATGCCTTTCATTGCCTAAAAAGGGCAAAAATGACAGGGTAATCCTCTTACCTTTCATCACTAGATGCCCATTCTTAAAATCATAATATTACTGCTGTGTCACAGACCTGAATAAGGACAGGTGGGGTCAGCAGGAGAGCCAAACTGTTGTGACAAAGTTCTTGTAGCCATGGCCATGCAATGATAATCATATGGCAGCTCCTCATGGCTTGCACAGTGGGATCATGTAGATCAACAAGGTGAAGCCCTAGAGAGTGTGTACTGATCTGGAGACCCTTTGCATGCCATATAATGTGGACAAAAATAGGTTGTTGTAGGAACCAACTGAGAGTGCTGCAAGCATAAGCTGTGTTGGGTGAACTGGCCAGGGGAACGTGATCATTCTTTGTTTCTGGTTACAAAGGCAGCACAGACAGAGCCTATATTGTTTCAGAAACAAGAAACCACAGTGGAGAAGGTGCAAACTAGAAGGAGGGTTTTGGATGTAGAAGAAAAGTGTAAGTCTTTAGGTTCGGAAAACTGGGCTGCCACCACTTTATTTACTCAATGAATATTGTTTCAGAAAGGAATTTCAATGTGTTTAAAATCTTGATTGGACAGGAAAACAATTGTTGTTATGGATTAAAAGAAAGTAGAGGAACAATACTGGAGACCTAGTCTTCACTTAAAATGTAGTACTTTTATTTCTGTATACATAAAAAACATGTATAGCGACATGAGCGAAGGGCCTGAACATTTATTTCTACATGATTGTTGCTTACATGTACTATGTAATAGTGTTTCAAAAAAAGTCACAGAATCGTCAAGCAGTGGGACACAACATTGTTCAAAACCACTATGGGATGAAGCTATCAACTATGTAAATTGAAATTACCATTACTATCTCTTCACCTTTTCATCTTCTCCAAGGAAGATAAAGGAGTTTTTATTTACTTTTAAAGTGGGCATTTGCAGCTTTTGCATTTGGAGTAAAACCAGGAATACACTTTCTAATGCAAATGTCCTTGAAACTTATTTGAGCTTTCAAGGAATTTTGCAATTTTGAATTTTTAATCTTATTTATCATTAATCCTTTTGTAGGTGTCTCATAATACCTCTAGCCAATTACTTACAGAAAAGTAATTAAAATTCATTTTAATATCAAGCACTTTTTTTTTTTGAAGGGAAAACATGACCTAATTAAAGGCATGGAACTTTAATTTATGTGTTAGGAACTGACATTTCAATATCTTCTTTTTCATTGCTATTCAGGAACCTGGGCAAATAGTTTATTATCTGTGACAGGTTTCTGGCAGTCCCTCTTGGTTTGACAGTGTTATTTTAGAGAGAAGAGAGAGTCACTTTTGTACATAATGAAAGGAAAAGTTGTCAAGCATCCATACATATTTTATGCTGCATAAAACTTAAGTGCCAGAGGAAGGATTCTGTTTTGAGTCATGCTATTGTAAATTCACAGTGCTTCTGCTGACCTCCAGGTCTGCATCAATGACACAGAATGGCATCTAGCCCAAAGGATTAATTCCTTTTTTTACACAGGTAATGCAGCTCTTGTAAGTCAACTTGGCCCTTACTGTTTTATTTTTGTTAGTACAGTCATGCAAAACTGTGTATTTTGGCATTTTGGCATTTTCTACTGGCATTGACAGAACTAAAAGCAATTTCTGTCAAAGTGCTCCATTGAAATGGCATCATATACTGTCTGCTTTGTCTCATTTTTTTTTCAGCTTAGTTCACATAACTGGTTACTTTTAGCTGCAAAGATAGACTCAAGGAAAAAAACCCAATATTTTCTAGTTGTATGTTGCTAACTCTGCCTTTATTTTTTTCCTGAAAAGGATGATGAGTCCCTTCAGACATTTTTGCACATTGTTTTTCATTTTCAAATGATGCTGAGGCAGCAGCACATGAGTTCTGAGGTGAACCAGAGAAACTGGAGTCCTTTGGATTCTGTAAGCTGACTGGCAGGTGATGTTGTCTTTAAAAAGCTTATTCATTAAGCTTCTGTATTTGATGGGAGTGGGCAAGAAATCACAATTTCCTTACTGGGAAACAGCCACAACAAAATAAGTAATTTATTCTAATACCAAGCAAGATTTTATGAATTGCTTTCAATGAGGACAAATACTGAAAATTCTGCACATCTCTTTCATAGAATATTTACTTCTTAAAGAAAAACATATTTAGATGCATGACATCCCCTATGTCTTTTCTAAGAAATATATGTATATACAAGATTTGAAGAACTAAAATTTTAAAATGCAAGAATAACTTTTGTTTTCTTCTTGCAGATCTAAAATAGTGGAACATCATAATACATGCCCTTAAGAATGAGAATTGCATTCATTAACCTTCTTTAGCTATTTTATCAGCTCTTTATATGCACATTAGTGCATGCATTAACTGTCAAAGTGGCTTCAACTTTACCACAGCATACAGATTTCTAGCAGAACAAAATAGAATCCTTAATGTTCTGGTGTTGGTACTTAGACAATTACTTGTGAAAACAGTAATAGCAGATCCCGTGTCTGTAGTGTCCAGAACTTGCAACATAAGGCTGAGATTACTGACAGTACTGACTCTAGGGAGAATAATATGGTGCTGAGGCATGTTTAGGAGAGCTAGGCTGCTGTGTATGGTGTTAGTAACAAGTGATGTGTTTGATTAAATTTACTGAGTGATAAAGCTTGCTGTATGTTGTACAAGAATATCTGGTCCCTGGGAGATGAACTTCATGTACTGAAAGCACAGAACTTGGCTCTGAACAGTTCTTCCTTCTTTACCTTCACTGGTGCCTGTGAAACATAAATATATCTGTATATTTGGGATCCTTCAAAATGCACCCATTCCTAGCATTTTCTCTCTTGCTTTATCATGGGTAGACATCAGCAGATCATAAAACAACACTACAGTTTTCATCAAGTGTTCTTAGGCTTCAGACAAATTTTCATTAAATGCATTATTAAAATAGGCAATTATTAATTATTTCAAGTTTCTTGAAATGTTGAACAAAATTAATTTCATGGGACTTTTCCTGCCTTCAGTAGAGTTACTGTTTTATTGAAAGCTTGAGCAATGCTTCCAGTAATAGTTTGAATAACTTTCTTTTCCTAATGAGAAATGTAGCCTATGTGTTTCAGGAATGATTATTTATACTTATCAAGGTATTGTTATTCCCATGCAGGATTTGCAATTACAGAAAGAATGATTGGTTTTGTTGTTTTAGCTGATGATGCCCAAGATACTGAAAGAGATTCTTGAAAATACATATTTAAGACATGCTCAGTTTTCTTCATTACAATTGGAAAGCTGTAGGCATAAAACATTATGACTCAAAAACTATTTACCAATTCTGTTATTTATAATGGAGAAAGAGCAGAGTGTTGAACTTTAGTTGTAACTGGTATAGTTCAAAAGGAATTTCAAATCATGCGATGGACTAATCTGTCAGGATTCACTGGTGTAAGTTAGCAAGTCCTAACTCTTGGAAAAGTATATTTATTCTCAGTCCTCACAAAACCCAGAGTATATAGTTATTAAAACAACAATGAATTGTATATGTGTGATTTAATACAATATATCCCACAAAATTTTCAAGTAACCTTCTTGTAAGACTGCTCAGGATGCTTAGGGCCATACAAAAGAATATTTAAAAAAAATATTCCAAATATTCTGAAAGCTAGAGAATGTTGTTTATTGGCAGACCAGAAAACCCCCCCAAGAAATTACAAAGGCATTGTGCTTTCCTTTGGCAGGTTGACATCAGGTTATTCAATTTTGTCTTGAACAAATGTGGAGCACAGGGCCTCTTTCTGTCTTTCAGTAGCCTGATAAGAACTGTGTTTTTCAGAATTTTCAGGCAAAGCTGACATGAATGTGAGGTTTGGTTCATCTTTCCTTCATTTCTAACCTTTTCTAAGACAGGTCTTTGCCTCTGGGAACCTTTGTCATTTGCTTCTTATCTGTGGGATTTTACAGTTCATTATTTACTACAAGTAACTATTACAATAATATTATATTACTACTATTAACTAATATTGCTACCAATAATAAATAATTATGTTACTAGAAACATTACAATCCAACTTACTTCATTCACTAGTCAGTTGGGTTTGAATTTTGAGTATTACTTATTCCCCATGTCACAGATCTGTGATCAGTGTTATTGATTATCAGTCTCCATAATGCTATTTCATAATTTTAACAACATTTGGGGTTTGCATTTGAAATATGCTTTTAAATAATGATAAACTCCATACAGAATAAGGGAATATAACAGGAGATTTGGAAGGAGGAGTTGTAAAACACGCTCAAGTGACCTTGCTGCTGAGATTATAGAAAAATGCATAAATCATGATAATCATTGCTTAGTTTTGTGTGCTTGACAAGAAGAACCTGTGTGTTTAGGTGACATTGTTAGCATCGGCGTGACAAACACATAACACTCCAGGAGGGGTTATATGTGGTGCCTTATTACGAGGCCCCAGGAACCAGGGGACAGTCAGTACCCAAATCTGGTTCCACCAACCTTTAAACATGACCGCAATTTATTCTCATGAGGTTTCACAATCTAATATATAGTCAACAGGTTACATCATTGCTTAATGCGTATGTATGTTTCAATGACTTCATCAGTAAGTTTTTTATCAGCTCTTACTGCACTTGTGTGTCTCCTTCTGGTGGTCGTGCAGAGGAAGGTTCCCTCATCATCCTCAGAGGAAAAATAATTTTTTATTGTGAATTTTTTACCTTTCTTCTTTTGGGCAAACGTCCAACGTGAATTTACTGCCAGTTTATTGAAGTTTACAACAGATTTTTATACCTTAAGCGATTAATAGGCCTCTTGGGGGGAACTACAGAAGGGAAGTGAGGCTGTGTAGGGAAAAAATCAGAGGGGCTAAGGCTCAACTAGAGATCAGATTGGCTAAATCTGTAAAAGACAACAAAAAATCTTTCTATAAATATATAAACAATAAAAGGAGAACAAGGGAGACCATACAGTCCCTTTTAGACACAGAGGGAACAACAGTGACAGGGGATGAGGAGAAGGTTGAGGTACTTAATGCCTTCTTTGCCTCAATCTTTAATTGTAAAGAAAGCTGTTACCTCTTTGTAGAAACCCCGGAAATAGAGGAGCAATACGAGGCTGCCATGATCCAAGAGGAGGTGGTCAGAGCCCTGCTTGGCCAACTGGACACCCACACACTCTCCTGGGAAGAAAACTGGCTGGATGGCTGGGCCCAGAGAGTGGTGGTAAATAGCATTAAGTCCAGCTGGAGGCCAGAGACAAGTGGGGTTCCCCAGGGATCAGTGCTAGGTCCAGTCCTGTTCAATGTCTTCATCAATGACCCTGGATGAGGGCATCAAGGGTACCCTAAGCAAGTTTGCAGATGACACAAAGCTGTGTGCAAGTGTCGATCTGCTGGAGGGTAGGGAGGCTCTGCAAAGGGATCTGAACAGGCTGGACCACTGGGCAGTGTCCAATGGCATGAGGTTTAACACGGCCAAATGCCAGGTCCTGCACTTGGGGAACAACAACCCTATGCAGAGCTACAGCCTTGGAGAAGCCTGGCTGGAAAACTGCCAGGAGGAGAGGGACCTGGGGGTGTTGGTCGACAGCCGACTGAACATGAGCCAGCAGTGTGCCCAGGTGGCCAAGAAGGCCAATGGCATCCTGGCTTGTATCAGAAATGGTGTGACCAGCAGGTTCAGGGAGGTTATTCTCCCTCTGTAATTGGCACTGGTGAGGCCACTCCTTGAATCCTGTGTTCATTTCTGGGCCCCTCAGCACAAGAAGGATGTTGAGGCTCTGGAGCAAGTCCAGAGTAGAGCAACGAGGCTGGTGAAGGGGCTGGAGAACAGACCCTATGAGGAGCGGCTGAGAGAGCTGGGGTTGTTTATCCTGGAGAAGAGGAGGCTGAGAGAAGACCTCATTACTCTCTACAAGTACCTGAAAGGTGGTTGTAGAGAGGAGGGAGCTGGCCTCTTGTCCCAAGTGACAGGGGACAGGACAAGAGGGAACGACCTCAAACTCCGCCAGGGGAGATTTAGGCTAGAGATTAGGAGGAAGTTTTTCACAGAAAGGGTCATTGGGCATTGGAATAGGCTGCCCAGGGAGGTGGTTGATTCACCTTCCCTGGAGGTGTTTAAGACACGGGTGGCTGAGGTCTTGAGGGACTTGGTTTAGTGTTAGATAGGAATGGTTGGACTAGAAGATCTGATGGGTCCCTTCCAACCTGGTTGTTCTGTGATTCTGTGATTCTGTGATAATACAGGCTATTGTTTAGCAAGCTGATTCAACAATCCTCCTTTAGCAACAAGCAATCAATTTGTTGCATTAATCTTATGCTTTCCATGAGAAATAGCTATGTGAGTATTCTAGCTCACAGCTCAATAGACTACAAAGTAACAACTCAAGGTCTTCCAAAGAAAAGTTACCAGTGAGAAACAAGAGAAGCATTACAGCAGAACAATCACTTAATGCTGTAAAAGAAATTTTGAGCCTGTATAAGCCTTTGTATTCATGGTGTTGTTAGCATTCCTAAGTAACTAACACTTCTTTCTACACCACTAGGTTTTAAGATTTCTTGTAACTTTAAAACTACTATATACATTTAAATAATTTCTTTTCTTTATTTGCAACTAATTCAAACTACTGTATATAATAAAGTTTTAGATTCTTGCTCCAACAACATAAGCTGTGATAAACTCAGGGACATCTTGCAAAATGTGCTTAAGATTCCTGCCAACTGAGAAGGGTCAAAGCACAGTGAAAAACTGCTTTGTCGTTTCCCCTGGGAAACACGGGCAAAGCAGCAGGTTTGGTACACACATGCTCCAGAAAGGATCAGGTTTTCTGGGGCCTGTGTTCCTGTTTGCATTATGTCTGCTGGGTGCTGTTTCAGAGATCTCCTGGTTCATGAGGTCATTGTTGTTACTGCGTCCTGTTTGTGTTCACTCACACGCAGAAGCAGTATGTATCTGAAATACAGTCATCCCACAGGAAGGATCTACCTATGTCATCCTATTCAGACTGGACACTACAATACATGCTCTGTAGCTGGACCCTTGGGTTTTCTTTCCTTTTGTAAGAAGAGTGAATGTCTTTTTTATGCTCTGAAGGCTTCTTCAGTTATTTTCATCCTGGGGTCTCCCTTGCCATTCCCATAACAGTGAATCAGAGTCATTGTAGCTAGTATTTTTGTCAGTAAGTAGTGACTCATAAGGTAGGGGAATGTAGCAGATCTGCAGGAAATTTTGCTTTTTTCCAAGGAGAATGTTTCCAGGATCTTTGATGGCTTACTCTTTATCCCAGAAGTTCTATGATTCTGTGTAAGAGTGAGCAGGAAAGTGTTGTACCAAGGAAAGAGCTCTTAGAGGTAAAATGTAACTGTACATTGAGGCAGATTGAGGTTGGGAGTAGAATCAAATCTAAGTCAATGTTGAATAAAGATTTTGGCAAATCAGCTTTTTTAGGTATGAAAAAAATAATTAATATTGGCTTTTTATGTATCTTACGTTGATAACTTTGCAGAAGTTAGAAAACAATGTGTTAGTTTATTACTTCCTAATTTCACTGTTTCTTTTCTTCCTTGCTTTATGGACACTTTTATTCTGCTTTGACTGGTTAACACAGTTATATTCATTTATTTCTCAATTGCTTAAACTTCCTTAGAAGTTTTCTCACATATGGTGTTAAATTCCAGTTGACAAATATTCAAAGAAAGTAAGCTTTTTGTATATACAGGCATTTGCCATGTACAAACAACTGAAGCAAATAGCTTAGCTATTTTTACTTTTTAAACTATGTGTTATTTTTATGGAAATTGTCTGAGGTCCGATATGGAATGCCTTAGATTATGTCCTCAGAGCATTTTCAGCACCAACACTGAATATAAAAGTAAAAGTGTAAGAAGGAATAACACAGTGTTAACTAAAGACTCAGTAGTAGGGGTCTGCTTTTTTTTTTATTTTCTATCAACAGTTAATGAAACACGTAGCTCTGTAAATTGTTTCATAAACAAAATTCAATTTCCACAGAACTTTTTAAAAACAAATGTAAAGGTATATCCTCATCACTTCTAGTAGAAGAAAATTCCAACAAGCTTGAAAGAATTCAGTAAGATTTCAAAATCTGTTTTAAACAATAAACAGAAAAACATTAAGTGCAAACTTCTATTGATGTTACTTTTATGTTAATAGCACCTTGCTTAGCTCTTTTTTGTATCATATTTTACATGTACAAGAGGAATTTTTCCTCTCATTTTAATTATTTATGGAAAGTACATTTATCTGTTCAGTACTGTCACCTAAATCTTAAAAAGAATTCTTTCTTAATATTAATAGTCTCTTATGGAATTCATTATAGTCTTTAAATAAATATATTGAAATATAAATTGTCACAAAAGTGGTAAGCAAATTGTAATAGGTATAAAATTAAAGAAAAAATCTTGCATTAAATATAATTTAAAAGAAATTGCATTCTTAATTAATGTTCTAAATTTTCAGGCTGACATTGACATTGACATTCTTACAACTGAATTAAAATTGAATAATTGTATCCAATAGCTGAGGTTTGATTTGGATCAAAACCTTCAACTCAAATCTGTTTTGCCACTTCTAAGTTTCACCAGGCATTTAGATACCTAAAATCTTAAGAAAATATGAAATCTTTTAAACTTAAATTTCTGATTACAGTGACACACTGAATTCGCAAAGTTATGTGAAACATTGTAGTAGATCAATTTCTTTGCACATTCTGTTTAGGAATTCACACATCTAGGCATCCTGAAGCAGCAACTTGATCCAGTTTCTCAAAACCAGAGTAGTCTCATAGGAAACTTCATATTATGTTATTTAGAGCTGTTGAACTTTTTGGTAGGTGCCACATACCTTCAGTTCACGCTGGAAGTGAAAGGTCAAATTAAAGCTAATGAGAATTTAAATCTGAATCATTCTGATAAAGGCTCTGCAGAGCACTTTTATTTTTTTAAATCAGTTATTTGAAAGTTACTCTGCAGATTATCGAAGTGCAGCAGCAAGAGGTCCAAGAATGTACAAGGTCCTTTCCCCTGAGCATTCACTGCAGCTCATACCATGTCAGTGATGCCTGTCTGGTATCTGTCATACTGTCAAAATTCACTGCCTGCCTACAGAAATTCTATTTTTGGTTTATTCTGAACTCATTTAATATGAAAGTGATGTGGTGGAGGGGACACAGGGATCAGAAGGGCCTTCTCCAGAATCTCACCAGTCATCATTTGATCCTCTGGAACTTAGCTTGACAACTTAAAAAACTTTATTTCACAGTGTTTGAACTTTTTACATTGCAAAGAGCTGATTGATAGTATAAAACCTGCCTAAAATCTTGTGATGTGATTATTGTTATTATGGAGGTTAATTTGGAACTGGAAGTATTGCTACATCAAATACCTGTATTTTTCCATATAGAAATTAGCAATATTCAGTAGAGTAAGATGTATATGCTCTGTCCAGGTGAGAACTATGATAGTTCCTGTGATCACGCAGCAAAAGTAAAAGCTTTTATCATTTCAGATTAAATAAGATTCCAAAATATTGTGTCTTTACATTTAATATGTTACAATATTGTTAAGGTATTGTTATTTTAAATTGTTGTACCAGATGCAACATTAAAATGGTTGTCACTGCACAGGGTAGATGTCTAGGAGTGGAAATCTGCCAGGGTTCTGGCACCTGCCCTCTTGAGAGATTATATGGATGGGCATGAGGAAATGCCATTTGTCACTTGTTCTCATGCTTCAGGACTCCTCCCATTCTGAGAAGGGAGTGATATTTTAGGAGTTGCAGGAAAAGATGTCATTGTCACTAAACCGTCTAACCTAAAAGGGGCCATTGAGAACAGCATGTGAAAGAAAAACTTATTAAAATAAGTTTCTTATCTTCTACATGTATAACCTCTCATGCTAAAAAAAAAAAGATCTCTTCAGTTTTCACCCACTTCCAGTCTGTTTAAACCCTCTTAAGAGTTAGATCTCTGTGAGCATACTCAGGCACAGACACAGTTCTCACCTTCTTTATCTCACTTTCTTTAAAGTTAGCGGTCATTGTAATTCCTTACACTTCTCGTTGATGTCAAAGCAAGCAGGATCCTAGAGAATAAGCATTAATTTTTGACTTGATGTGATTCTCTGTCATTCAAGAAGTTCCTAAAATGTGAGGTGTGAAAGATGTTAGCTTTGTAGAAGGTTTAAAGGAATATGATCAGTCTTTACCTCTTTACCTTCTTCTGCTTGATGAGGCAAGAGAAAAACAACTAAAGAAACAGAGATTGGGCTATCTTTACTCCTTATTGGTCAGTGAACTGATAACTTAAACTTCTATTACATTAATAAAATTACTGCAGGAGCAACTGACAATATACTATACTATAATATTTAGAAATGGCACATGGTTCTAGGAAATTGCTTAGCCTATCGTCCTGTGTTTTGGCATTCGTAAAATGTTTTGTGCTTGAAGGACACTAAAAAGATGTGCTGTGTGTTGGTTTTGATTTTTTTTAAAATTAGGAATGACCTTAATAAATTTTTAATGTTGCAAAATCAAACATTGAGAAGTTTCTTCTTATGAAAAACAGGCTGTTACAATTCTTGTCCTGTGCCACTTAAGCATTCTTAAAAATTATATTCAGAATAGCAACTCTGATGGAAAAATCCATGTACTGCATGTATACTGCTGCCAATTTTAATGTATTTACTATATATATCTATCTCTGAACACAGCCAGAATATCTTTAAGATTTTAATAAACTTTGTCCCTCCAGAATCAAATAATTATTATAAATAACTAAATTAAACACAGAGGTTCATCATTATTATTTATCATGTTGATTTCAATTTGAAAAATAATCCTAAGAGAATTCTTAAGTTGTTTTTCATGAAGTATTCATTGTTACATTGGATTGTGTTATAATTAAGTGATTTATCAAAAAGCACTAACAGAGTCAAACTCTTCTTACTTTGACATGCAAACTCTTGTAGTGTAAAAGTATGCAGAAAGATGGGAAATATATCGATTCAAAACCTGCCCAGTGACTGAATATTTAAGAAACCTTTCCAATTTTAATGGGCTTTAACAGAATATTTACTGTTTAGTATCTTTTTTATGCATTTCTACTTCATCCATCACCTGAAGCATGACTTAGTGTCACTCTTCGGAGTCATTTTGCAACAAATCAGGAAAACCCAAGTCATTATTCAAGCAAAGCATATGTAGAAGGTGAGGAAAGACAAAAGGAGTCAAACTAAGGTCTAATAAATTGTGTTTGAAACTTCAGCTCTCCTTTAGGTTGTGAAGGTACAAGCAAAGATTATTCACAAGCAAAAGTTATTTAGCTGGTAACCCTTCAGGTTCAATATTCCTGTGGCCTGTGTGGTAGAAGGAATATCTAGATTCTCAAAACTTTATGAAGGTGGAGGGAAGTCATGGATTTTTTAGGTGCAAAGACCAGGAATATAAAGGCTTGAAGAGAATATATTACCTGATGATAAAGGTCTGGGCCCATATCTGAGTGTCCTATAAAGGGATTATAACAGGAGTAAATCATTAGCCAAATCCTTGCACATTGTGAAATGGCCTTTGAAGTTCAAACTGTGGCTTAAGTCTTCTCATTTTCTTTTACTTTCAGTTTTTAAGAACTCAGCAGTATATCATGATGAATTTTCAAAACATTTTGTTTCAGAACTGCGTCCTTCAATAAAACCTAATATATATTAAGATGTGATAAGGTCACAAGACATAGTATTTCAGTTCAGTTACTACTAGGTAGTGGAATTTTCCTTACCCAAAGTAGCTTCAGATAAGGAATTACTACTTGTATGTTGCTAACAGTGTAGTTATGGGTATGCTAGAACAAGTACAAGTATGCTGGATTAAGTATTAGGCAAATTGCCTAACTGCATTTCTTACCAAATTTGACACATAATGTTTGTGGCCCACATAAGCTCTGTGGCTTATCATTACACTTATAAGTAGTACCCCAGCAGTTCACACAATTTATGTATGAATACATGGCATATATATGTATCTTTTACTGAAGTACAGGCATGACTCCATTGACAAAAGTAAGGATGTATTTGACCAAAACTGCTACCTACTCTTATGTGTTTGCCTCAAAAGTATTATAGAATAGGAAATTGTCTGTAAATTTTATGAAACTGTGAGAAGGGAAGTAGCTTAAAATTCTCAGCTCCCAATGTCTGAAGATGAAAGATCTGGGATTAAAAGGAAAAATAAGTTTTATACAATGATAATAAGACTATTATTTTAAAGATATACAGTTTTTAACTTGCATCCCATAAATATTCAATCTTTCTATACTTTTCATTACAGCTTTCTGTGTCATACTTCTTGCATTCAGATGCTAGAATGGCTGCGGCATCCTTGCTTCAATACACACTCAGTGGCAGTCACACCTTCCCCACCTGTTCCTGTAGTCTGTCTTCAGTATGGGTACTCAGACCAAGGACACAGCATTCAGCTTTGTAATGATCAGTATGTTGTGCAATCATTATAATACATAACCCAGAGTGCGTGAATTTACAAAATCCATGATTCCCAGTCTCTAGGAAACTTAGATAATCATAATCTTCTTTAACATTTTATGCTTAATGTTGTCATTTTAAGGACTCTTGATTCCCCAAAAATCTCTGTGTACATCAGTCTTTGTATCTAATTCCTGACTTATTCATATCTGGTTTTCAATCTCGTTGTGGACTCCATGCTATTGTAGCATATAGTTTTCCATATGTTCTTCTATTCATATTATTTTACTTTTAAAATTTTCATTTCACATGTATCAGGGAGAACAACAACAAAAAAATACATTATGGAAATTAAGAGGGAAGAGGATCTGAAAAGTATGAATGTACATACTAATTGAACTCAAAACAACATGGATTCTGTCAAAGTATAATTAAATTTGGAAAGAAATATTAGTGTTTTCTGGAAACAGTTCAGTAATACAGACTTCAGGGAGGTATAATAGCTTTTTAAGTGAAAGGATAATTAATGGCATAATAACAAGTGGTTATAAAGTGGCCATGGCTCACTTCAGACGATGTTTCTGAAGAAGACATTTGACGGGCAGAACAATCAAAGTTCTGTTGATAGTAACAGCAAGAGAGGGTTCCATCTAGCCCTTTAAAGTTAAAAATGTGCATTCCCACAGAAGAACTTTGCAACTGCAATATAAAAACTATGCTCTTTCTAAGCATCCTTTCTTTCCTAGGCAAATTTATGTTACGGCATAGCTGTTTGGGTTGGGGTTTTTTACAATACAGAGTTAAATTCTGCCAGATTTGTCCACTAGCTCAAAGTACGTCAGTATCTTGAGTTTATTTACTTATGATTTGTACCTGTGGGGAAAAAAAAAAAACCTCAATACCAGACAAATCCTACTACAGTTACTTCAGCAAATCTCCGTGGTGATAATGCTACTACCAGCTCAGTAAGCAGTATGCTGCTATGTACTGCTTACAGACCTTTTCACTATCCTTAATTTTCTTGCCAGGCTGGGCTGCCTATCATTTGGACCAGATTTTCCAACCCTTGCATAAACTCTTTTATCTTCTCTACCCAGTGCAGTAAGCAAACTCCTAAAATATGATCATCCATTGATCTTTTGTCACATATTTTATGTTTTTCCCTCTGTGGGCATATGGGTCATAAAATCCATACTTTTATCTACTCCATGTTTTTAGGTTTTTATTATTAATAATTTCCTTTTTTGCTCAGTAAGTGTAGTTCTTCTGTGTTGGGAATCTTCAGTCTGGTCTTGCTTCTTTGCTTCTTTTGATTTTATTTATTTTTATTTGAGTTTTGATTTCTCATAAGGAAAGTGAAAAATATTATAATTGAGATTTTTCAACTTTATATTAATTTTGTAGAGATTTTAACAGAGAACCTGTTGAGTATAGCAACATTTCTTTTTAAAAACTCAGTACTATAAATTAAACTGCTTTTTAGGTAAGAAATAAAACAGTGGGATTTTTCCCTAGATTTAGTATATTTGGGTTTATACTTACTGTCTAGAATGTAGTGATAAGTGAGGATGGGACTGAATCCTCGTAGATACAACAGGTAGCAGAATGACAGTTGTATAGTTTAACCTGTTAGCTTCCAAATTCTGGTACATGATATACAGTGTTTCCACAGGTAATGGTCTTAATTTAATGTTATTAACATCACATAATTTTTAAAGTTAAATAATCATAAGGTTAGAATAGGCAAGCTTTCCTTTAGGAGCAGTAGGTCCTTTCCGAGGGACATGATCACTGTGCAGGGCAGATGACAGCTATATAATGGTGTTATAATGGGAAGGGATAGGTGAATCATGATTCATAGTTCTTCTAAATTCTGCAGTACTTGCAATGGCTTAGGTAAATGAAATACTTTTAAAATTAATGTCTTTGTGTATCTCACAATATGGTTTCCCATCAGGAATCCATTGTTATTACCTTGGGAACTAGTCCTCAATGTTTCTGAAAGATACTGCAGCCCACACGGTAGGCTGGTTCATTAGATTAGGTTTCGTGTACCATGCACAATACAGCATGTACTCTCGTATGTCTGAGAAAAAAAGGTGTGAATGAGCATAGGTCTGCACAAACTCAGAAGAGTTTAGGAAAACCAGATGTTGGGGTTTTTTTCCATTAGATCAGAATTACTTCACTTCAGGTACTAAATACATATTAGGAATTACTGTCTCACTCAACAGATTCCTAATGGTAAGCATTTCAAAGATAAACGCACTAGTTTGCAACAGCTTATTAATAAGAAATCTTTTAATATATTTTTAAAACATTTTTACACTATAAATTATGTCTATATTCTAAAAGGATATTTAAGCAAAAGGAACTGTAAATACAGTCCTGGTTAAAATCAGTTCTTTATATTTTTTGGCTAAATACAAATTATCATTAGTTACTGTTACCATTGTTTAGAGTTAAAATGTAATTTTTAAATGGCTTTTCGTGTATGAGTGAAACATTCTGTTTTCAAAACTGTATATTATTCTTCCAGTTTCTTAAAAGTATTAAATGCCCTGTTGGAAAATATTGTGTTCTAAATTAACTTTGGACAGAACTCCATTGTAGATTTGAGGAAATTCTGCCTCTGGATACTGTTGCTGGGTAAAAACTTCACTGTAGCAGCTAAATAAATATTCCTGTTCCATTAGCTGTCCAGTCACTTCTTTAAAGTATCTCAGGCTTAGAGCAGATTTAAGGAAGAGAAACTCAGCTCAGCTGATGGCAGAGAAGAGATCACAGATTGCTTCAATGATCTGCCGTTCTCTCCTTCAGGAGACTCATGAGGAATAGGAACTTTAGGGTTATTACCACGGACTTGCTGTAACAGCAGAAAAATGCTGCTTGACACATTAGGACATTCTCCCCTTCACTTGTTTGTATGTGTTTAATTCAATTAGCCTGTCTGGTTCATTTGGGAAAAACAAAAAACAACGCAAAACTGCAAGATGATTTAATTGTTCAAACTCCAAGCCTGAAACTATGTCCAATTCTCAAATTTTATCACATTATGAAAGTTATTACCTCTGCATATGCATTCTGTTGTCTTTATGTCCTTTAATCACCACAGCTGTTCCACTACTGAAAATGCTGAAGGAAGCAAGCTTCACAATAATCACAGGTGCTTATTCTTACATGTTTGTCAGTCAAATGCAGTCTGTATTCATATATTTTTCTATATTTCATTCCTCCCCTTTAGTAATGTACTACTTCATGAGAACAGATGTGTGGCAATGACCTTGACAGAATAGGAAAAAAAAAAAACTGCAGTGGGTTGTGCTCGATTTGTAAGTCATGCATGTACAGATCTTGCCTGTATGTTTCATTCTTCCTGTGTTTTGTTCATAACATTTTCAGTAGAAAGAAAGATTGCCTCTTACAATGAGGGTACTTTTCCAGAGTTTGGTGGGACCGTGTTTGCTTTTAGTTCTTTGTGTCTGTCTGTATGGGTTGTTTTTTCCCTTGGTGCTAGATGAAACTCTCTTCTTTTTAGAGTGACAGACAACACCTAAATTTATTTCCATACAATTATTGGTAGATGCAATAGTGTTTACAAAAGTAAGTGATCCTGCTGTCAGAAGAGAAGCACATCACTAAATGCAACTATATCCCACTGTTATCTTTGTATTGGTGTATTTACAAACATGTCAGCAGTTCCCTTATAAACCTGTAGCCTTATAAATAAATAACTTAGCTTTTGAAAGTTCTGTTGAGCTACCCTTTGCCAACTAATTCTTAATCCACAAGCCAAGGTTTTAAGAAAACAGGAAAACAGTCCTAAACCTCTACACTTACAGGAAGATGAAAATCAGAGGTGTTACTGATTAACACTGAGACTTGACAAACTGTCCCTTTCAACTAGGATTTAATTGCTCCTAATACTAGCAGAAGGTAGAAGTAATTCTTAAAAACTACTATAGAGTTAGTATAAATATGGTTTTGACAGAGACATCACAGTTTCTGTATCAAGTGTTGTAGTCATAGATGCATCTCTGCACTCCACTTTGTTCATGATTCTAGAAGGGTTTCTTCCCATCAAAAGGAAACCAGTACTGGGCTAGAGAAGAGCATATCTAAACTATGTCCATCTCATGAGAAGGACAGATGCTAATATGATTGTATTACTTAGCACTGCAGGGTTGCCTTGCTTACATCCACTGCTGCGTGGTTATGAAGTCATCATAAGTGATGAGATAAATGAACAACGCTTTTTGCTAACCCAACCATTCTCTGTAATACGTGTTCTAAATTCCCTCAAATACTACCTTTTAGAGCTAGAAGAAATTCCCTAAGCTTAACGAGAAGAAACGTTTTGGTTTGATTTCATTAACTAGATTCCGTATTATTCAGGTACGAAGTTTACACAACTGAGGTTGCATACATTAGGAAAAAAAGGAACATTTATAGGCTCTGGAAGAGGGGACAGGCCTCTTGGGGGGACTACAGGAGGGAAATGAAGCTGTGTAGGGAAAAAATCAGAGGGGCTAAGACTCAACTAGAGATCAGATTGGCTAAGTCTGTAAAAGACAACAAAAATCTTTCTATAAATATATAAACAATAAAAGGAGGACAAGGGAGACCATACAGTCCCTTTTAGACACAGAGGGAACAACAGTGACAGGGGATGAGGAGAAGGCTGAGGTACTTAATGCCTTCTTTGCCTCAATCTTTAATTGTAAAGAAAGCTGTTCCCTCTGTGTAGAAACCCCAGAAATAGAGGAGCAATATGAGGCTCCCATGATCCAAGAGGAGGTGGTCAGAGCCCTGCTTGGCCAACTGGACACCCACAAGTCTATGGGGCCAGACGGGATTCACCCTAGGATATTGAAGGAGCAGGAGGATGTACTGGCCAAACCCCTTTCCATCACCTTCCAACAGTCCTGGAAGACTGGGGAGGTACCTCTGGACTGGAGACCGGTTGATGTAGTTCCCATTTACAAGAAGGGTAGCAGGGAGGATCCAGGGAATTACAGACCAGTCAGTCTGACCTCAGTGCCAGGGAAAGTCATGGAACAGGTGATCTTGAGTGCTATCATGAAGCACTTACAAGAGAACCGGGTGATCAGGACCAGCCAACATGGGTTTACCAAAGGCAGGTCCTGCCAAACCAACCTGATCGCCTTCTATGACAAAGTCACTCGGCTGCTGGATGAGGGAAAGGCTGTGAATGTGATCTTTCTGGACTTCAGTAAAGCCTTTGACACAGTTTCTCATAGCATTCTGCTTTGGAAACTGTCAGCCTCTGGCCTGGACAGACGCACACTCTCCTGAGTAGAAAACTGGCTGGATGGCCGAGCATAGAGAGTGGTGGTAAATGGTGTTAAGTCCAGCTGGAGGCCAGTGACAAGTGGGGTTCCCCAGGGCTCAGTGCTAGGTCCAGTCCTGTTCAATGTCTTCATCAATGACCTGGATGAGGGCATTGAGGGTACCCTTAGCAAGTTTGCAGATGACACAAAGCTGTGTGCAAGTGTCGATCTGCTGGAGGGCAAGGAGGCTCTGCAAAGGGACCTAAACAGGCTGGACCTCTGGGCGGTGTCCAATGGCATGAGGTTTAACATGACCAAATGCTGGGTCCTGCACTTGGGGCACAACAACCCTATGCAGAGCTACAGACTGGGAAAAGCCTGGTTGGAAAACTGCCAGGAGGAGAGGGACCTGATGGTGTTGGTTGACAGCGACTGAACATGAGCCAGCAGTGTGCCCAGGTGACCAAGAAGGCCAATGGCATCCTGGCTTGTATCAGAAACGGTGTGACCAGCAGGGACAGGGAGGTGATTCTCCCTCTGTTCTCAGCACTGGTGAGGCCACTCCTTGAATATTGTGTCCAGTTCTGGGTCCCTCAGCACAAGAAGGATGTTGAGGCTCTGGAGCAAGTCCAGAGTAGAGTGACAAAGCTGGTGAAGGGTCTGGAGAACAGACCCTATGAGGAGCGGCTGAGAGAGCTGGGGTTGTTTATCCTGGAGAAGAGGAGGCTGAGAGAATCACAGAATCACAGAACAACCAGGTTGGAAGGGACCCATCGGATCTTCTAGTCCAACCATAACCTCATTGACCTCATTACTCTCTACAACTACCTGAAAGGAGGTGGTAGAGAGGAGGGAGCTGGCCTCTTCTCCCAAGTGACAGGGGACAGGACAAGAGGGAACGGCCTCAAGCTCTGCCAGGGGAGATTTAGGCTAGAGATTAGGAGGAAGTTTTTCACAGAAAGGGTCATTGGGCATTGGAATAGGCTGCCCAGGGAGGTGGTTGATTCACCTTCCCTGGAGGTGTTTAAGGCATGGGTGGATGAGGTCTTGAGGGACTTGGTTTAGTGTTAGATAGGAATGGTTGGACTAGAAGATCCGATGGGTCCCTTCCAACCTGGTTGTTCTATGATTCTACGATTCTATGGTCTAGAAAATATGTTCATATGCAAGTTCAGTAGCCATTTTATTACGGCTATTGGGAGTAGACCAGAACTAAGAAGACTTTTCTTAGCCTGTATAAAGGGTTTATTTTCATCATTTTTTTTTGTTTTTATATTGTGTGTGTTTGGAGGACGAAAGAACTCCATATATAGGAAATTAAATGTTTAAATTCACCTAAATCAAAGGAATAACAAATTCATCACATTATCTCAGTGATGTGTGAACTACAAATATTATACTGGTTCATTTAAAACCTGTGTGAAGGACCACCCCATTTCTTTTTAGAATTTTCTTTTACAAAGTAAATCCATAAAATAAAAGTAAAACCAACAAAACCAAAGAAAGTTTACTTTCTCAATGGACTGTTAAGTCAAAGGCAAGTAATGAAATGTACATATGCAATAGAAATAAATGATAAACTTTTCCTTATAGCATCTACATTTTTTTTCTCATCATGTCACTTAAATATTATTGTTTCTAGTATAAAAAATGGCTAATATTAATGTTAAAAATATGAAAAAAAGATCACCCTTCTTGTCCTGAATGCTTGGCTGAGATTTAGAGGTTTACAGTCTGTTTGCATTAAAAGTGGAGATGGCTACTGCAGTCTACTGATTCAGACTGCTGTTCCTTCAGCACAGTCCTCTTTGTACTGAATGGCAAGAGTCTCATTGTTCTGGACCTAGTGGGAACCAGGCAGGAGAGATAGATGTTTTCTTTTCTTACATTTTCAAGATCTTTTCAGTCAGAACTGCAACTAAGGCTTACTTTCCCTCAGTTTTTGATCACTGCCATCTCAGAAATGTTCTCTGGCTGCTTTAATGTGATCCTCCCTTCCATTTTAGTGTATTTCTATCACTTTTTCCAGGCACACAGAAACATATTTGTGCAACTGGACCTATGCCCACCTCTCCTAAGCTTAATGTCGTGCATGGAGGAAACTGGACTGTAGCCTCACACATTGTCGAGGCTTGCTTGCTGTCTGACTTTCCACTGGCATTATGGTCATTAAACAAGTGAATATTGGTGTGTTTCCTCATGTTTTTTGTGGATATATCTTGCAGTTTTTATGGTAGCAGAGGCATATGCCTCCAATCAGCTCCAGGTCACGTCCACTATTTTACCAATGTTGGTGGACCCATCTTCTTTGTGAACTCTCAGACATGACTGATAATCTGGGAGATTTTAACCTGGTATTGTTCATCTCACTTAGAGCACACGTTCATAAGTAGTTTCAGTGACATGACTGGAAGTAATAAATAAGAGGATGAGGGGAGAAAGCTAACTTGTTAGCCAGCTGTGTTCTTGGGTGATCTCTGTGATCTCAGAGCAGGAGGAGGTCTCCATGAGACTGGGCAATTTTATGGCTCATTAGTGAAAGAGCATTCCATGGTTTTCTGAATGTTAGTGTGGCATTGTGGTGAAGAGATTCAGTCCACAATTTTACATTGCAAAAATATTGTGTGGCAGTTTTTGTGTATTCAAGATGCAGCTTTAGAAAGAACCTGTGAAAACATCCTCTTAATCAGAATCTTTTCTACGTTCAGATTCACAGCTGTGTTTCCTGAAACCAATGTTTCAGCCCAATTGACAAGTCAGAATTTTGCAGCACAGGGGCAAGAAAAAAATACAAGAATAATAACCTCAATGGATACTGATTTCAAATACTTTGTCATTGAATCATGGCTTAGAAGTCTATTATAGTGAACTAAAAAAAAATAATATGTGAATAAATGCATGTAATGTTTACTTACATAGCTAAAAAACTGAAGTGAATCTTGCATGCTTAGCTCACTACACACTGAATATTTCAACTAGTCCATTGGCTCTAAGACAATGGAAAGACAGCTGTCCTTAGCTAAATTACTGATTCCTACTGCTTAAAGATAAAAATGTTTTAGGATTATTTTTTTGATCATGTGCGTAGGATGAATACCGTTCTCAAGAAAAATAACGGTAGAGCAACAAAAACGTTTTAAAAAAGGTCTCCTTGCAAAGTAGTGCTTTTTCTAGACCACAGAGTGGTGAGTGAGCATATGTCTGTGACTGTCTGTGTCTGTGTGTTTTTGTTCTTTGGCTTCCTGCTATGTGTTATTCATTTCAGAGTATTCACCAGAGCAGTTTAAAATGCTCCTGCTCTCAAATATCACATACTTTTTGGTCAAAATAATAGTCCTTTGAGTTTCACAGACTAACTTTTGTTTTGCAGAATGAAAATTCTTTTCTCTACGGTGCTGGTGATCTGAAGGCAATACAAGAGGGCATGATATGTATTTTTATGACTTTTTTTTTTAAGAGGACTCTCCTTTTTTGAGTTACAAATTTACTGTGGTCTGTCTAGAGGAAACTTTGTTCTTTTATAATCCACAAACAGTTGAAATTTTTTGTTTGTGTCTCTTGAACAGATGACAGATTCCAGGTGGCTTTCTGGAGCAGTAAACCACCACTGAATTTGCTCTCTTTGTTGTGGCTGTCAGCCCAAATGCTGTAGTATTTCCAGTCACGTTCATGTTGTACATTTTTATCAGATATGCAAAACCTGGTATGATTGCTTTAGTTTGGCCTCACTTAGTGTATGCAGTAAGAAACTGTCTGATTACATAACTGTTCTCCCTTCCTGTATGATCTGCAAGAATCTTTTTGATTTAGTACACAAAATGATATATGCATACTTAATAAGTGGTTACTCAATGTTTTGTTTTTTCTTTCTTCACTCAGAAATGTAGCCATAAACCTAATCTAGTGTTCTAGGTACAGAATTACCAATTTCCAGGTGGTCTTCCATATGGTACATGAGAATGTCTTATGAAAATGTCTCTTTCTTTTTGACATCTGTAATCCTCTTCATCTGCTGCTGCAAATGACACACTTAAGCACTCAAATAAGGGAAAATTGACCAGTAGTGAGCTTATTTTGTTGTGATATGGCATTTTATGTCTTGATCTACATCTCTTAGCTGCTATGTATGTAAATACAGTATTTCAAGTCATCTTGAAAATGAGGAATGTGTAGTTGGAAACCACTTGGAATATGGTTTATGTGACTAGCTGTCATCAAATAGAAACTCTCTGGTATAAGTAAGAGGAAAGATATCTGCTTATTTGGGGCAGCATTTTCTCACTACCTGTGCTTACCTTTCCTATTTACTGCTTTCCTATATATGCATTCCAACTTCTGTAACAAATGAGGTGGAAAATCCTATGTGCAGGAGCTTTATCAACTGAGTTTATGCTGTGGCACCATCCTGGACAAACATTGAAAAAAACATGAAATGTAATCACTGTGACAAGCCTTTGGAAGGGTCCTTTGGCAGGATTAGAGATTTTGCATCCATCCTGCAGACCAAAGCTGAGCGAATTAACTTCCACTACTTAAACTGGACCTCCAGGAAAGCTGAGGTGCAACTCTTTATCAGAGAATGCAGTGATAGGACAAGGGGTAATGATTTTAATTTGAAAGAGGGAAGACTTAGATAAGATATTAGGGAAGATATTTCTTCCAGTCAGGGTGGTGGGGCACTGGAAGAGGTTGCCCAGAGAACTCATGGATGCCCCATCCCTACAGGTGTTCAAGACCAGTTTGAGTGAGGATTTGAGCAACCTGACTTTGTGTTCCTCTCCATGGCAAGGGGATTAGGTCTAGATGATCCTTAAGGCTCCTTCCAACTCAAACAATTCTATGATTGTGTGAATCTGGAACATTGTCATTTTGTGTACAAGCAAAGCCCAGATAGAAATCTGAAATCTTTGGTTCTTCTTGGATATAAAAGGATTGCATCCCATTTCAACCGATTATTTTAGTGTTTCCCCTCCTAGACTTGTCCAATTATTTTTTTTTTCCTTTCTGTTATTGCCTGAGTTATGTCTACTGCCCCATTTGTTAAACAGACATTAAATTTAATCTATTTTCCTGCAGGCAGTTTCTCATTTCCTTGTCCAGCTACCTCTGTGTTCCTTCTTTGACTTGCTCTGTGTGATTTATCCACCCACTCCTTATTTATCTTCATAAACTTAAAGATCCTTCCTACACCTGTTTTCATTATCTATTCTCAACCCATTCTTCTCAACCTATTTCTTCTCTGTGCTCTTACTCTTTTTCAAGCTAGTTTCATTCTTCTGGTACCACAGATTCTTTTCTGCTTTCTCATGCATTCAACTATCTCATCTTCAGCTCTGGTAGAGCTTCACCAAAGTACACTTTCCAAAATTTCAGCCTTCCCTTAGCCAGATGCACACTGCCTTTTTCCTTCTTCTGCATCCAGTCTTCTTTGCCTTCAGTGATGTCTCTAGGTTTCACTTTTAATTTTGTCTAGGCAGTTCTGCCTCTTGTCTTCTGCTCACATTTTCACTCTTTTCCCTTAATGAGTTTAAAAGGTAGTCTTACAGAAAAGGACAGTTTTTCTTTCTACAGAAAAACTACAATAAGAATGGTTTCATAAACGTTTGACCTCTTTAAATATAAACTGCACAGAATTGTTCCTTTTTTCAAAGGCAGTATGCTAGTGTGTAAGAAAGCAACTAAAATGGAAAAGCAGAGTTGTTTTCCTGCCTCTGATGGAAAAGGTTGTGATTGGATTTACACATCTGCATAAAGGAGAAGCTCAGAGAACATAGGCCTTTGTGACACAGTGTATTTGAGGTTAAGAAACAAAGTTAGCACTCTTAGTCTCACAGCAACCAGATCTTTCCTTTCTCCAAATGCACTGTTAGTCAAGCACAAGGGATTTTCTTCAATATAGCTATGTATAACTAACTGTCACTGTACCAATAAGTAAACATTGCCATTTTCATATTTTGAGGAAAGGAGAGGACCATGTCAGTTGTAGTTGTGGTTGTTTAACTAACCAGTTTCTGACCATTTGACATGGGTGGTAACAAACCTTCTTCACATTTCTAATTATGCCTCATCCTGACACTCCTTTTTGCCACCTTATTCCCTCCCTTTCTCTGCCCTGCTCTCCTCCTAGATAAACAACTCTCTAGGAACTGCATTCTCCCAATTGGTTGCTATTTTGCTACATCTACATCCCAATTTGGTATATCTGATATATTACCTAGACAATTTTGGCTCACACTTTCTTACTGAGAGAGTTACCAAGATTCTTTGGCCTTGCAGAAGTCCACCCCCAACAGGCACCTAGTCCTTTCCACTGGTGATCAGTGAAGCCTGACCAATCTCACATTTGTCTGCTTAAGTACTAGTGAATCCTGCCATGCTTCATGGTACTATCTACAAATTTTTTCAGCTTCTCATTTTGTTACCTAACATGTCTAGCAATTTCTCATGTCATGTCTAGCATTTTTCCATAGTCTATTCTGGTAGTTTAAGTTCACCCAAGGACCCAATTAGGCTTCCCAGTTGCCTACATCCATAACAATGTAGAGATGCAATCAAGTCTGAGGGCTGTTTGGAAAGCTAAATGATATTCTAACTATCCTGATAAGATACTAGACTGTGAACATGTAAAAGGAGGTATAACAGTAAATATAGAGCTAGTACCATTTTCTGTGTTTTACACTGTTCATTTAAAATTTAATGCAAGAATTGCATTGCACCTAATAGAGACAAAATTAAAATTATTTAGCAACTGGCTGTTAACATTGAACAGCAAGCTGATTTTGCATATTGAACACTTATTTTAGTTGAAATGGAACTGGTGCCAGAAACAAGACTAATTACATAATTTTCATATAGTAATGCAGAAAGTGTTGTATCCAGAGGAAGCAAGAGAAGAACTTACAAGAGCTAAAAGAGAATTCATACAGGCTTGTAGTCTTCTGAAAATTGTAGTGGGATTTTGAAATGCTGGCAAGGGATTTAGACCTGCTTTGCTTTCCTTAAAACAATTCTTCTAGCAGTACTATTTGCCTTTATATTTTACTGAAATATAGTTTTGTTAATTGCTCTGGGGGAAGAATGGCACATCCTGAATCATACTTCTTTAGTAATGAATGAAGAAGGTGGAACTAAAATAAACAAACACTAGTGTGCTCAAGAGATGCAGTAAGTCCCTGCCTACCAACTGCTAAGAGCCAAAGAGATAATTTTAGCACAGAGAAAAAAGCTTAAAGGAAAAGACATACAGGTGATTATAGTTTCAAAAGTGAAGCGCTCTACAGTTCTGCAAGAAAAATAATCTCAACATACCCTTTTGTTTGAACTTTAATTTCATGTATTAAAAGACTAAATACAAGAGTGCATTAGAATACTAAGTCAGAAAATAAAATAGTTTTGTATGTTGTTTGTTACCTAGGAAAGCATAGTTAAGAAGGTCTATCTTCTTCATTTTATTGTGTCATCTTAACTGATAGACTACTTTGTTATGCTATATCTTCCTTTATAAAGCAATCATGATACATTTTTTTTGTTTTACTCACAATCTTTCCCTTGTTTCTGCAAATCTATGTTAAGACTAGTTTCCAATGCACAAGATGACTCATTGTTATTATGAAGTCTGTTGTTTATGTCATTAATTTTTAATTGCAACACATTCATAATGGATTATTTTGGTGGCGATACATGTGTCAATCAGTGATCAGATTTTAATCTGCATAGAACCAGTATCTCAATACAGAACACTTTCTTAAATTGCTTTCCTACTGCTCTTCTGACGTGTGCATAGATAACAGTGAATGGAAGCTGGCTTCTAGTTAGCGGTGTTTCATGGTGATATTTTGATGTGAGAAGTCATATGAGAGGGGATATATTATATGTAACAGACAGGCCAACAGTGAGTTGAAAATTTATACATGGAAAGATATGTAATGTAGATTTAAAATTATCTTTCTAGTCTTGGAAATAGGGTTACAAGCCCTATACAAATGAAAAACTTGAAAAAATGCTGAATTCTAAATCAAAGCCTAAAGCGGAATCTCTGGTACCTCAAAAACTGTTTAAACCTATTTTACTAGTTGCGTCAAAATTAATTTTCCTTGCTTGGAGTTAGTCTTTTAAGTAGGAATTGGAGATAAGTGAGTCTATGGAAGGAAAAATATGAAATAAAGGCAGAGGATTTAGAGAATCCAAATAATATTTGTCTGGACTTAAAGAAAAAATGGACAGAACTTGAATAATTGAAGTTTTTTCAAAACTTTGGAAAAACAGTAGCAGAAATGAAAGCAGAGGGGGATGCTTGGAAAACTGACTCACTTTCTCACATGTTGCAATATGTTAACTAAGATGTATATATATGGACTTAAAGTTTATAAGTATAGAATCATTAAGACCCCTAAGACCATCAAGTCCAACAGTCAGTGCTGTAATCTGAGGTAACCAGAGGACATAATGCGTTTGAGGTTTGTCTATGACAGTGGGGAGCTAGACTTAATGCTCTGGGAGCTTCATTTCAGTCTTGTGTAGCCTATTTCAGTTCTGCTTACTCTGCAGGTCTTTGGATGTGACAATATTGTGATTCTTAATGAAGCAGTAGACAGATGTTGAAATAAAACACATAGACTAGTTTCCAAAATAAAAGCACTTTAGTAGAATGTTTCTAGTAAAATGCAATTAATTCATGCAAAATCTTAGATGTATCATTGAGTGTGTCTATTTTCCAGTTCCCTATGATAAAAATGGCAAATACTTGCAAAGTTGTTCTATAGTCAGAAGAAATAGTATTATAGAAGACTGGTAAATAAAAAAGGTACCTCTTCGTTTTGAGTCCTTATGATTTCATAATAACAGAAAAAAAAAAAGAGCTTTAATATCTTGATATCCTTCCCTGTACCTTTCATTAAGTACATAGTACACTGAAAAAAAACCCCCTCTTTGCATTTGTATCTTAATTGCTGACTGTTGTCTCTAAATATAGTACTGCATTAAAAATAATTATAGAAAAATATTAATAAAAGAGAGAAGAGATGATAAAAACATTGCTAGGAATTTCCCATTCTGTAAATTCTTCCTCACATAGTATTTTTCATTTGTGAAATAAATTCATTGATATTTAAGCATTAAAATCTAGACAACACAGGTATCAAAATAATTCTCATTTTGTTTTATTTTATTCTGAAATTTAAAAAATCTTTCAAGAACATATTCCAAAATTGGATCTTCATGTATCATACCGGTGCAGTCATATTTGAAACAACCTTTAATGCTGCACCTGAAAATCAAAATTATTTTATGTTTTTTTTTTGAAACAATAGTAGTATATCTATACCATCCAAAAGAAATGGAGCATCAAGAACTAACTGGGCATATTTTGACTGTGCTTTGAAAATTTTGGAATCTTTTATTATCTTTATTGATTAATTACCTGCTGAAGAGCAATATTGGAAATGTCTGTCTCAGACTAATTCTTTCTATGAATCTTCAAAATTCTTCAAGAATGTTTTTTTAATTAGTATGTAAATATATGTACAGCATACAAGGTTAACTATGTGCCCTTACTATTCATCTTTTTTGAACAGAACACAGAATTAAAAAAATATATATTTCAAGGCAGCAATTTTTTTTTGTAAGAATGGTGATTTTTTTCTCTTTTTGTTTACCTAACCACCTATTTTATCTAGTTGCAAGTCTTTGTTACATTTACCTCAAGATTATAAGAAGATAGGGAATAGAGAAAATCTAAGGATGTTAAAAAACCTCCTGTAAATTAGACTAGAAAAACACCCTGAATTTCAGAAGCCTGGAGGTTGCAACTAGGTCATGAGGCTGAAAAATATAAGGAAAAAAAGAACGTTTTCTTCATGTTGCTAAAATGAGTTTCTTCTAGTGGTCTATTTTAATTTTTTAATATATAGCAGGTATCTTCAAGCAGGTGTAGTTTAAAACTACCATTTCTGTAAGATCTGATCTCCCCCATGGATGTCTTGAGCAAATGAGGACCTGTAAGCCAGAAGAATTACTTTTTACATATATTTAGTTAACATTCCTCTGTTAATTCCAAGTCATCTGGGATGACTGCAAATTGAAGGATTACTCTAAAGTAATCCTCCATTAACATTTTTATTAGTTAAGAGCAGAACTTTGAACTCAAAAGAAAAGAGAAGCCTGTGGAGATCACAGAACACATAGGCATGTCTTTTGCAGTTAATCCTACTTACAGGATCCAATAACTGAAGCTAAAATTTGATTACGAGCCGACTAGAAGGGGATTTATTCAGTACTGTTCTAAGGTGATCATAATGGTGAAGCATTTCTCTGAGAGGTCCATTAGGATTACCAGAAAGGGAATGAACCAAACAGATCTGCTGAGATTTCTGCTGCTGATAACAGTAATGAAACATAAAAAATTCTCCTCCAGCACTTCAGAACTGCTTAGTGGTTGCACCTAATTGCAAATTACATTACTTATGGAGTGAGTTGGCTTCTGCATGTTTCCTCAAGATAACCTGTAGTTTCTGGGAACAGGATTCTCCAAGGAGCAGAGTTATGAGGTGAGCAAGACATAGGCAATGTCTCTGGAGACATTGGTTCTTGGAATTATTTCTGCAGAGCAGAACTTATCCTGCATCCCTGATATATGTCGTATGTAGAAGTACAGACACAGTGAGAAATGCTTTTTCTCCTCGAAATGTATAGCACTGCATTCTCTTGATCCTGATTCTTCTTTTGGCAACTTTTGGCCAGAAAAGCATGGTCTATAACTTTTCTGTCACTTTGTATCTTCTTTTTCTTCAGTATAATAAAAAAGAATTGTTTGGAGGGTATTTTTTAACATCTGAGGCCAAGAAGCTCTGTGTTCTTCTATTGTGGTAAATTCTTGTGTAAATTCAGCCAGAATTAAATTAAAATCTCCAAGTAAAGAATTAATTTAGTATTTATCAACTGTTTTAATTCCTTTTCCTGCAAATAATATTTTTTGCTGTTTGCAGTTTTCATGACATACTTACATTAATAAAGGCTTTAAGAAAACAGTTCTAACAGTTCATTTTACAAACGTAGTCAATATGCATTTACTAAGGCAGAAAAAGGGAGAGCGGTGTTTCTTTTCCTCATATGAGCCCACAAATTTGTTGTCATCAACAGGGATTACACACAATGTGTCTAAAAGCACAGATTATTCCATAACAAAAGGGATTTCTGCAGGGAAATATGACTGGTTGTGCCTGATTTTGTGGTCTTAAGTAAGTACCAATGGAACTCACTGCTAAGTCTTATCAACAATGGTCAGATTCCAAAAGGTGTTTTGCCTTAGTTCACTGACAGGAATACAAACTGGTTTTGTTTATTCCTTTGCTTTGACAAGGAGGGAACTTCAGTGCTAAGAGTGCAAAGACAGGTCTTAACAATTGCTTTTTAAATGCTGGGCTCATGTACGCTTGGTGAGCGGCCCTTCAATAAATACAAGCTACACAACTGTTGTAATCCATTAGTTCACTGCCCCACTGACTAAAAAAGTCCTTGAAATGAACTTCTGAAGTCAACCATGTCTCAAAGGTGTATCAGATTTCATACCTCGTATTTAATCCTCCACTACTTTTAAAAATGGTATGCTCTCATGCTTTCCATAATAATGAAATACAGAAGACTGTTTCCAAGGCTCCATGAAAATGAATGTATATGAATCTGTCACATGAAATATCTGTGTTCACTAAAGTAAGCTCCAGGTAGCAAGCTAAATGATAGCATCAGATCTTTATGAGTTAATAATCAATCAAGTTCTATAGATGTTCTTTGTTATAGACAGATGGAGTCTAATGAGTACTGAAACAAATCTCTTGATTCAGTATTATTAGTAACACTGGACCTTAATCTTAGATGATTCAGATATATACTAGAGCATATAAAGATGCATGCTTGTGAACAAAGAGAAGTGGTTTAGAAGAAGAAATACTATGCAGTGGAAAGAAACTATCACCAAGATTAACTGTGGTTCAGACACTTTTCAGACAGTTTTCAAAATCATAGTAGGATATCAAAATAGCTATCTTTATTGTGTTGCTTCTCGTGCTTTTGTATTTTACTCTTTTGAACAGGATGACATAATGGACTCTCTTTGATTTGACAGCATGTCACCAGCAAACTCCCTTTTTATAACAACATGTATGATGTTATATATATAAATATAATGTTAAGAAAATATGGTAAATGAACATTACATAGATGAAGATATGGATGTTATAGATAAGAATGTGTGAACATTAAGTGATTAAGAGATATATTATCATATTTACCATTATCATTTTTACAGTCATTGAACTTCACGACCACATTGAAAATAAATCCCTAGCTATGCATATTTTAGTGTGTTTAGAGAAACACAAAATCTTTCAGATAAAATGAAATTTGAATTATTAGAATTATTTGAGCTTTAGTTAGTTTTGTTAAAATTTTTTCATAGTAGCATCAAACTGAGGAATCAAGAAGTAAACTATAATGTGAGTAGAGGTAACTTTGAATAATCATTAGATGCATGCAGATATTCTTCAGATCAAATGATAGCATAGTCTGAGTTTAACAAAATACCAACACCTGAACTTGCTTAGTCTTTTAGAATTAAGGGTGTATCATTTACTGTTTAATTGCTTAATTTTACTTAGCTTCTTTTAAAATTCTTGGTTTACTTTTTGGAGAGTAGTTTTGTGCAAACACGCTTTTACAGTTCAAGACAATGTCAAGTTATCTGAGGAAATACTTGCTAGAAATAAGGATTCATATGTGTCGTATCACTTAAGCATATAAGCATACTAATTTCTGATTCAGAAGTGTTAGAGGATATTCATAATAAAGCAAAATAAAGCAATCCATGCAATATGCAGGAATAGAAAGTTTTATAAAGAAGAATGGTTCATTCTTTAGACTGTACTACCTCCACCAAATCAGAGTTGGCAATGCAGTTTTGAATTCCCTTATTATTACATTTGTTCAGTACCTCACAACATTGGAACTTGTTTCACTCTAGCTGGTGCCATATGTTCTCTTGGATGTAGGATATAATTCTCTTTCAGCCTAAGTCTGACAGACTTAAAAAGTATCAGCTTTAATTAAGCATCGCTATACCTCTTCTACTTGCACTTTTAGAAGATCAAATTTCATTTAAAAGCTGATCAAGTAAGGCTTGTTTTTTAAACTAACTGTTCATGAAGGCTGAAGAAAGTGAAGGAATTGAAAAAGTAATATTATTTCCAGTTTCTCCTGGAATTTTCTTTGTTAAGTATTCATATCAAGATTTGACTGGTCATGATTGTGACTGGCCTTACCCACTTCTCTCAGTATGGGAAAAAATTACTGTGTTTGCAGCCTAACAGCACAATTTAAAACAGATTTAGGGAAAGCTTAATTTTAGTCTTTCTGCTGAACACAGAAATCATGGTTCATGAAAGAGTTATATTAAGGAGAGATACTTTGTGTATGCCACTTCATTCTGTTCAAATACCATAATACTTAAATTTCAGGGTTCTTTGGGTACCTGCATGTGACTGGAATAATAAATTATTCTTATGTAATTACTCCCCCTTGCCAGCCACACTAGTCTTAAATTTAATTCTTAAAATATAACTGAGACATTTTACTATGAAACAATTAGAAAAAATAGAAAGTTCTTGCTTAATTCAATAGAGAAAGTATCTTCACTTTGTAAACAAAAAAATGAAAAGCAAAATCTTCCATAGTTGAAAGCCAGTATTGGTCCAAACTTGAAGAAGGACTCTGAATGGGAGGAAAGAAGAACTCATTTTGGAATTCTCTTTTTACCTAAATGGGCACTAAATTTATCTCGCTGTCCTGGTACACTTGTTTTTGCTTTGATTTTTTCCCATAACACAAATCTGATTTAAAAAATCCATGAATAATTATCTGTTGTGGAAAACAAGCATTTGGGTTCTATATACAGTGGGTTATTGTTGGGAGCAAGGGGTGTTGCATGTGTTTTACCTATTCTGTACAAACAAATTAAGCCCACAAAAAAACAAAGAAAAGGAAAAAGAAAAGAAAGAACTTTGCTGTACCATTCTTGAAAATACTAGAGGATCACACCCTGAAAGTGATATACTCAGGTTGGGAGTATTTTGCCATGCTTTTTGTAGTACTTTTGATTAGGGCATGCTTCCCAACAAATTTTTTTTGGTCAACAGTTGGGCACAGTTTTGACAATAATATGAATTTTTCATATCTTGTTCTAAGGGAAAGATAAAAAGTCTACATCTTTCAGATTTGTTGTTAATAGTGCCTGAATTGTACCAACATATGCAGAAATAGATACAGGCAGAAAAATGAACTGATGCTTCTAAGCAATTTTTTTCTACTTCACACATGAAAGTGCTATACCCTAACCCTGTCACCTCCAAAATACAATTCCTGTTTAAGTTTACTGAAAGTGACTCAGTGTCTAGTGTTTCTCAGATCTTGCAACTCTTCATTCCATTTATGATTTTTTTCAATGTACTTTACATTGCATCTTCTTTTAATCCTTGTACTAATAACTGCCAACATTGAGAAAGAAAGTCTTCTTAGAGATTTGCCAGGAAAACAAAATAAGCCCATGGACAAACAAGCTCACACAAATGGTACTATGTTTAATTGCTGTTCTGCTTAATCTATAGAGTATTTTCCAAACTGAAAACAAGCAATGTAGCTACTAACACAATTAAGTCATTTTACACAATACTTCATTTTAATAGGCAGTCTTGGTTCATGAAAACTTATTTAGAGGAAATGCTAACAACCCCTTGAAAGATATAAATAGTACAAAAGACAGCAGTTACCAGCTGGCTACAACAAGGCAAATTCCAATTTGAAAAATAGTTCCTGGTTAGAGTAATTAATCCTGGGAACAATCTGCCCAAAAAAGTTTTGGAAACACCATCCTTGGAGATTATTAAAACTTGACTGGACAAGATCCTGAGTAACTTGAGTAAAATGAAATTGTGTTTACCTGGAGGAGAGAATTGCAGTAAATGACCTACAGAGGTCAATTCCAACCTAAATTACGGAGCTTCTGTGATAGCTGTCTGGAGTTCAGGTGGCAGTCTTAAGACCTTTCAGTTTATCAATCACTAGCATATGTAGACAAAATTGTGCTTTTTTTGCATAAATCTGTGCAGAGTTACTTTCTGGTGGACACATTTAACTCTCTTGTTAATTGTTTGGGGGTTTTGTTTTTTTTTTCTAGTTGAAACACATGTTAAAGGCTATTTAATGGGTTTGGGTGATCTCTCTCTCTCCCCTTCTGTCTGTCTTTCTCTCTCCTGCTCCCTTCCCCTCCCCCCCCCCCCCCCCCCCCTCCGCTTTCTCTCCCATTCTAAAGTTATCAAGAATTAAAAAAAAAATTGAAGGGATTTTATTTATGCAGATCAGATGATTTTTTTTTCAAAATTTGAATCTGGATATGCAAGGAGTTCTTGACAATTCACCATTTCAGTCTTTACTTGTAACTTCTGTTGGAGGTGTGCCTTTTGAATACTGGATTGTCTTACCATCTTTGTAACCATCACCTGACCTTGTGAACTGCTCATAATTCTTTCTCAACCCTGTGTTGTGGTAGAAAAGAGAAGTTTAATCAGGGACTAGGAGTCTGTTACACAAAGTGACAGAATTACATTCTCATATTAATAAACTATTAGTATCTTTATGAAGATATTACTTAACAGCATGAGGTTTCTAACTCCTACCAAAATGTTGAAATTACATAGGTGGATGGCATAGTTTCATTATCTTGAGGACTGGGTGAGGTGAAGAAAACTGATTAAATCTTTTTTTCTAATATCACCAAGAGCTTTCTTTGTGGGAACTCTACTTTTATCACTTGCTTTAAAACCTAGCAACTGCCCATTTCCTTTTTTTTGAGTCCCACTCTAAAACGAGAGAAATTTTTTGGTACAGATAGTTGAGTACAGCATAGTGTCTTTATATGGTATCTCAAATTTCAGCTAAGTTACAGCAAGAAGACGCTTTTCGCGAAGTAAGCAAATTTCATTAATAAAAGGGAAATCTATTGTCACCAAAAGTCCATTTTAGCAAAAAAAAAAAGCAAACCATGGTTTGAATATATCCTTTTACCTCAGTTTCTTACAACTGCCTCAGCTAGCGGTCAGTCTTCCCTTAGGCTGTGTCTACCACTGAATTTTTCAAAAATCAACTTTTCAGATGAGAAGACGCTAATCTCAAAGTCACCTATGCTAAAATACATTAAGAATTTTGAAATTAAATAAGGGTACTGGCCTAACCATCACATTTTATTTATATAAATCTTAAATGTTTCCATGGGTTTAAAAAGCAGACAAGTTTTTATATGACAAGATATTGAATATGCTTCATATTTAAATTTCCATGTGAAAGGGTTTAATAAATTATTTGTGAATATAGGGAACACATTGAATGTCTGATAGATAAATATCTGACAGTAGAGGATTTGTGATTGCAATAAGCACCTCAGCCTACTGATATCTGTAATTACCTATAACCTTGAACACTCCTTGTGACCTCTGACAACCTTTCATAAATACTATGTGAATTCTTGTATTGCATCTAAACTATTAATAAACTTACATATGTTTAATTACAATTGTTTTCGTATATGACCAAATACAGTTCTTGCAGATTAGTAGAGCTAACTGCCCATTTTTTTTTTATCTTTAAAAAGGTGTTTTAAAGAAATGGGCTTTGCCGCAAACTAAATTCAAGGTAGAGACCCTTTTTTCTTTTTGACAATACAATTTCTGCTTTTATTATTCTATCTATAACTACCTCCTTTAGATATTAATTTGTTTTCCCCCTGTTTCATTTCTTCAGTGGAGTGGAATTCCAATCACTATTGCAGAGTAGATAACGTGAGCTGAGGCTCTTCATAGAGGCAGAAATTCAGGACAGCATCATGGACTACATTCCAGTTTAGAGACAGTCATCCTGGGGCAATGAGTTCCTAGTAACACATGGCAGTAAGCAAATAAAATGCATTTGGAAAGTGAAGCTTTTCTCCAAGGGACTTCCCCTTTTTTCTTTTCTATGCCTTCACCACCTTTGATAGAGTTTCAGGTCTAAGAAAGTTAACATTGCAAGATTGAATGTATGACCTTAGAGCCATAGTGTACTATACATTTCCCAGTAAAGCAGAATTTAATGTTTACTTTTGATTCTTTGGAGCATCAGCGCATACTGTGTGTAGATTGTTACTGTGTCAATAGAAAAATACACTGAAAATTAGTATTGTTCTGAAGCCTGAGGGCTGATGGCATGTGCTATGAATGCTGGTCATGGAACATACTAAAAGAAAGGAATGTAATTACAAACCTTCAGCATAAATCACCATGAACAATGATGTACAGATCACCTTGTCAGCTCAGCTTACTACGTGCGATTGGCTGGCAAACGGGAAAGTTTATGAAGCATTAAACTATGCCACTCTTAGTTGAATCTAATGTATACTGACATTATGCTTACATAAAGCTCTTCATGAATGAGATTTGAAAAATGTAAACTGCACCAATCTCAAAGGATCAGCACAATGAATGTGATACTGTGCCCATGCTGAATATTTCCAGTTATCTAATCTAAACCTATTACAGTAACTAAAAGACTGAATTCAAATGATTGAAAGGAGCTTGAGGTACAGTATAAAACTCCCTGGACAAATTAACTGTCATTTAATGATATATTTCATGAGGAGAATTTTGTTTAACCCATAGATGTTCTTTGGTATAGGAACTATGGATTTTTGAATTGTAATCTTTTTATTTGGTTTGGGGTTTTTTAGGTAAAACTTTCATTTTCAATGAAATCTTCAGGTTTAGCTAGATGCATTGTCTCATAGTATCAGATTCCTGTAGGTGGGTATTAGTAGCCCATTTTTCAGGGAAGACCTTGTAGTCTCTGGTACCACGCTTAATATGCTTTCTTTTAGTTCAGAACAGTAACCGAGCACCTAGATACTAAAAGGAGAAAGGCAGTTAGGAAGAATAATCAGAACCCTCTGTAGCTCTAAATAAGCATAGAAACCTTCAAAATTAATGGTCTTCTTATTTAATCTAAATTCATCTGCATCTTACTTAACAGACACAAATATGATGATGAAAATTAATTAGATATCTAAGGTATTCCTGTACCTATGCAAGCGTATTCTCTACATATTTTTGCCTAAAGATAGTCTGCTACCTGTTCTGTTGAGCAGTTTTAATACATCCTCTAGTCACAATGGATTTCCTGCCACTTTCTTCTCCTTTGCAATATATTATCCCTTATCAGTCCCAGGGAGGAATGTAGTCTTCCTGAATTACATGAAATATGAGAAGGACTCAGAAATTTCTCAGTGATTCTGACAGCAAATTGAGGACCTGTAGCAATTCCAGGCACTGTAGTCAAAACACTGAAGGATCTGTAGAAAAAAAACCTCAGAAGCTAAGGCTGCAGTGAAGTAGTTCAAGAGAGCACAAGGATGCTAAGATCAGTAATGCAAGAAATGTGATATTTTGGTAAAGTCTTACCCTCCATTCATGTTTTCTACGAGTTCATTTTTACTAAGACCTCATTAGCAATTTGATCATTCCTAAAGAATCATTGCCACATGGTTTATTTTCCACAGGCTTTTGGCTTCATAATTAACTTTTTTTAAAAAAAAAAATCATTAGTGTTTCTTGGCAACTGGCTACTAATGTTTCAAAATGTTGTGGGTGATCTATTTAGGAGGTTTGATCTTAATTATTGTCTCTCTGCAATATAGTGATTTTTTTTTTCTAAACCACAGCAGAGCCCAAATTGCTTAAGGGAGCAGCATATATTGCCTGCTGATAACCAAAGCTTTTTTGCTTAACACTGAGACAGGCAGTGTGCTCTCAGGTGGACTAAACCAGTACCTTAGTGTATTAGCTAAAAAGAAAACAACAAAAAATAGTACACATACCTTTAGTTCAAAATATTTTGTGCAAACCTCTCTGTGTGTTGCGAAAGCACTGGAAGATGGAGTGATTCCTCTGCAGTGTGTTAAAATGTCAGCTTTAATGGGGCATAAAGTGCATTATCAAGAAGAGGTGCTAAACTAGGGCTTCTTGTGGAATTATATGCCTGGTATCTTAAAATTGACTACAGTGGCTACTGGATTTGAAGGAAATATGTTATATGAGCTGTGATTAATGCATATCTTAGTAAAGGACACAGACACTAAACTCAGCGAAGCCAACTAATAGATGGCGATAATATCTTATCTTCTCAGTGCAATTACCTTTTAAAATGAGTAGAAACTCCATGGCAGGGCTTAAAAATCTTGAAAGGTGGAAATAAGATAATGTACATGGACATTGACCAAGAACAATATTAGGCCATGAGTAATTTATCTCTTAGTTTTTGTAATAAATCAAATATAAGGTTGTGTCGTCCTTTGAAAACAGTACCTTAATTAGATGTTATCCTTCAAAGTGTACACAATGTCTTATCACTGCTTCTTTTATCTTAAAGGTGGCATTAGTAGCAACTTAGTGTTGGGAGCAGGCAATCTAGTTGATAAGCAGCATATATTTTCCAGTCTTCCTGTTCTTACTTTGAAGATATTCTTCCTTTTCAATTGATAATTATATTTTTTAAATTGAAGATTATCAGATTTTATAAAATGCAATGATAATTTTGAAGGCAATATACTGAGATTGAATTGTTTTCTTACATAGTCTATCCTATTTGATGGTCCAGAGTGTATATGGTACGGGGCTTAATTCTTATGTGTTATTTTATTGCTAAAGGTTTTTTTTTTTTCAGATCAGCAATTCTTTTTTATTTGCTATTAACACAGTCCTGGAGTTTCTTTTTCTTCCCCTAAATCTTTCTTTCTCTCCATGTCACCGCTGCACAAGTGTATTACCATGATTTTGATCCATTCTGTGATTCAATTTTTAGTGACAACTCAGAATTAAACTTCTTATTGGCTGCTTGTCAACATTATGAAATAATTTCAGAGCTGTCTGTTTTGCTTCACTTATGTTTTCTGTTAAGACTTGGGAGGTTTTAGCTTTGTTTGTGTTGCAAAGGGAAAGTGGTTTCAACCTTGAACGGATATCTCTCTGGCATTATTCAACTCACTCCCTCAGTCTTCACTGCTAACAGTGATCATTTTTGGTGATTTGTGGTTCTTCCTTGGGCATTTATTTAAAATATTTTAACATGTTTCCATTAAACAAAGGCTATGGATGCACGTTAACTGTGGTAGTGCTATCTAACAAAGATATTGCAGGCTATGCTACCTGACATTTCCTGAAGGAGACTGATGGCCAGGATTCAGTTTCTAAATGAATTACAAAAGTTGTAGTCTGCTTTTAAAATAATTAACTATCATCTAATAGATGAAATATAGTTCAGAAATATCTTCATTCTTTTCAAACTCCTTTTTTCAGCCTCTTAAGCTACATACCTTTCTTCTCACACTTTGTCTTCTACAAGCATTCTCTACATCTTTTCTAAAACTTCCACATGTTAAGAAGCATGTTTTTCCTGCATTATTTTGTTAATAAAAATTTTGTTAATAAAAAATACCTAGGCAAAGATAATACTTTTGATTTCATTATTGAATCATTGGCATTTGCCCTCAAGTATATTTATTGTTACAGAAAAGGTTGGGTTTTTTTTCACAGTGGTGAGCCATGCCTAATCTAGCTCCATTGACATAAGCCAGAAAATGAATGATTGAATAGGATTCTGCCAGAAGAAATCATTTTTGATAGCAGGAGCTGCAGAGAGATATTAATCAGTTTCTCACAGGATATTATCTATTTTTAATGGTATAGCCAGGAAGTTTCGAAGCTAGTTGTATCATTAGTATGATTGTCATAATATTCCTGTTGTAGTAGCATGGTGATGGAAAAAACCTGTGTCTTTCAGGGATGCACACTTCTGTGTTCAAGAACCAATTCTTAAAACAACTGTTGCTCTCCAAGAGGACTGTTGTAATAGCTCCTATTAAATATTAACTGCTGAGGTAGCAATCATTGTCATCCACTTCTTAGGAAAGTAGGGCAGAAGCTAAGCACAACACAATACAAATACATATCTGTTCTTTATTGCCTACAGAGGTTGTAGAGTATAGTCCATAAATGAAAGGCCATGTAATGTGTGGTTAAGAAAAGACAATACAGGGATGTGTCTTTACCAGAGTGTTAATGTGTGTATGTGTACATGTACTAAGCATGAATTTCTACTACTACTGGATACTCAATTAACATAATAATAAGTATGATGTTTGTATGGGATGACTTCTCTGCTCTAGAGACCTTTTTCTTTACCTGTTTCTTATGTGTTGTTTCTATTGAGAGAGTAACACCGCCACATGAGCTAGAATGAATTTCAAGTGTGTAGCTAGGTATGCAAATGAAGACTGATCTATAAATAAATAGCTAGTGATGTTAGCAGGTAGTAAAATCTGCATTTAATGAATAATCCCCAAGGAGTGAATATTTAAACAGTGCAAGCCCTAATGATACCCATAACTGCTCAAAATTTTCAGTAAGCAAAAGAGTCTTAGTTCCATTTGGTTCTACTTTTGGATGTAAAAGCTGAGCAGAGTAAATGAAACCTGTGAAATTGCTGTGGTCTAAGGTCTGTCAGAAATACCAAAATACATATGCCTAGTCTGTATGTGAGTATGTCTGTACACACTAATAATTTACAGATCTGCCAAAGATATTAATGGACTCTGTAATGTCTGTAAGTTATTCAGCAGTGATTTCTTTGCTTGGTGTCTTGGGGTCACAGAGCTTTGGAAACCTGACTTTTAGCTGGGATCACTTCTCGTTACTTTAAGGTGAATAACTGAATTTTGAAAATGTGCAGTCTCTTTCTCTCTCTTCAGAAAGCTCTGTTCCCTAAGAAGTCCATATCAATATATAATCTCATCTAAAGGTGTATCAACTATCCAGATTTGAATGTGCAGTTTGAGAAAGAGGTTAAGATAAATGCTATTAAAAGATAAATTCATACAGATTCTAATATTTGACTCAAGGTTTTTTATCCTTATATTTGTTTCATCATGTAGTTCAAAAGCATTATTCTGAATAACAAATGGGTTTTTTTTCCCCAAATAATCAAGGCAATCTGTAACTCTGTCTGCCAGAGCACACTTACAAAGCTTTCATGTTTGTGCATGACTGCTGAAAAAGTATTTGAACAGGAGTAGAAAGAAAATTTCAAGCGTTGGTGAGCTTTGGATAAATGATTTCATTGATTTACTTGTTCACATAGCAAATGGATAAAATTGTCTTCGAACAAAATTGATATTTATCTCTCTGTGTTTAATTTAATAGATAAATATAGTCAACATAAGCAAGAACCAGCTGTCTTTCATAAATTTTTTCATAGATATGTTCTATGGAAGAGGAGAATTCTTCGTTAGTTTTAATAAAAGGTATTTTTTATTTGTTTTCAAGATTTCACTAGATATATTGAAAATAAATTTACTTTCATTAATATATAATAACTTACAGTCAAGAAATAAAAAGGGATCATAGGAAGAGTACATCAATGTCAAACTTGTATTGTCCTATCCAGTTCTTTAATGAGATGTTTAATTTAAAAAATAGGCATTTTTTAATGGATATAAACTCTTCCTCTAGTGTTTAAAATGTATGTGGCTAATTTTGGCTACTTAAGAATCTAATATACTTACAACTATGCCCATAATTAGAGAACTCAAAACTCACTCATGCTACCAGGTAACTAGAAATCCTTGGTAAACACATAGTAGTCTCAAATACTGCTTGGTCAGTATTTCTTCTGGAAAAACAGAAATTGCCTGAGAAAACCTGTTATAGAGTAATCTTCTGCAGTTGGCCTGTGAGGTCCATGTATACAAATATTGATGACAGGGTAGAATGTATGTTGGAAAATCAACTGTTTTTTTCCTCCTTAGTAGTTTTGGATATGCCCTCCTGCTTTATCAGCTATATTTGTAGTACTGTTTCTGGGTTTTAGTTGCTTAAGCCATATAGAAACTCATAGGTTAAAAAACATTAAAATGTATTCCTATTCAGAAGTAGGTACTGTAAATTTGTAAAGTCATGATGGTGTTAAAAATGTGTTTTAATAGCTCTTTCCTAAAGCTTCTCTCTATACAAGTCAAAAGAAGCTTTTGCTGTCTTTGGGTACAAATCTGATGTTTAGTCAGGGTATTTCCTTGTTGTTTGTCATTGCTGGTCATTTCACAGACAAATTATTGTTCTTAAAAGAACATGTTAACAAAATTTGTGTTAGCTATATCTGATCCATTGCAGGTAAATATATGCATGAATACTTGGATTATCTTGCAGTAAATCCGTGTTAAGTAATCAGAGACTATACTAGAAACTTTTTGGCAGTGAAATGGTATGAATCTCCTCCCCCAACATACCCCTACCTCACACCCCACCACCCACCCCCTACACATACATACCCAAGAAATTCTGAGCTGGAATTGTGAAGTTTTGTGTGTGAATGATGATAATTTTGTGAATGTTTTTAGAGACAAGGTCATTTGAAATTGTTACCTCACTTTGAGATATCTAAGAAATAAATGAATGGCCTAGAACCTGAGCGCCTTGCTATTTTGGCTTCAACTCAATAGATGTTAAGAAGTAATACTGGATAAAGGTGATTCAATATATGCAAGATTTCTTGTGTCATGGACGTATATTATTTCTTATAGTTATCTTTTTATTTAATACTAGAAATATTAACTGGAAAAGTAACAGGACAGCTGAAAGCAAAGCCCGGTCACAAACTCTGGTAATTCCTGATATTAAAATGTTATGTGTTTGCAAAAAGAAATATGTCCAGAGAAGACTTTAATTAATGATTGAGAACAGATGCTTTCATTAGTTCCCGAAGTGTTTTTTTAGGCTTTTGAATGTCTTGCAGAGAGGAGACTGCAGCTACTATAGTCCTCTTTCTGAAAAATTATACAAAAACAACATAATTTCCAATCACTCAGCCTGAGGATGTAACTGCTTAAAAGATCTAATCTGTTCTAAATAGGAACAAAAGTTGTCCTTGACCCAACAAAAAAGATTACTGAAAGTTGGTGCTTTAAATTTTCTTGTAAAAACTAATTAAACTTCCAGGGCACATATTGCAATTTACTTTATTTTGTACAGGAAGTTGTTATTTAAGAGCTGTGATCCAGATGGAAGTTGTAAGGTTTTTCTTAAAATTAGCAGTCATTTCACAGCTGTTATTTTAAAAGGCTTCTACGTATATTAATAAAAACCCCCAAACCTTAAACTTCTCCTTTTTTTTCCCTATTTTATTTAAGAAATTACAAGTATGTAGCAGACTGAAGGAGGCAATCAAATATTTTAGGGGGAGAGAAGACCCCAGAATGAGAAGGATAGGACAAAGTAAGCACAGTTGTAATTAAAATCAGGAGTCGTGCCCAAGGAGTAGGTAGATGTGGACTAATATTCCCAACTTTTGAATATTTTCTAGAATAATTGTAAGAAATTAGGACATTTTCTTTTTCCTTGTGGTCTAAGGAAATTGAAAGGTTGATGTTCTCCTTTTTTACCAGCCTTTACTTATTCACCTCCTCCTTCTGGTATCAGAATCTGTTAAATCATGTTTGTTTGCCTAATAGGAAGTCATTGTAAGACTCCTTATAGTAATGATATGGGTAATGTTTTTAGGAAATAGAGAGATGTTTATATTTTACCAGTATTAGATTGCCATTAAGATTACAACAATGCAAATTTAAAAACATGTATTACATTACTGGGGAGAGGGACACCATTCAGGGAACAATGGAAAGGTAAAAGGAATAGGGAATATGTTTAGAAAAAGTCAGGAAAAAAATATTTGAGGGTATTAAAATTATGAGTTAATAAAAGAGTTGTTTTGTGATGGTTAGAGACAAAAGAGAAGCGATATTATTAATTCGTGTTTGTTGTTTCATTGACATTTTTCTTTATAAATTAGTGATATGTATAGACATTTTTGCATTTATGTCATTAAGTATAGGACAAGACATAAATGTTCTTTTTTTACTGTAATGAACCCAAACCACACTTCTGTTATCCTTTTAACATATTAAAAATAAAAAAAATAAAAATTGAAGAACCACTGCATAGTTGGGAAAATCTGGGAAAATTCTCTTAGAAGATTCCAGTAGTAGCTGATTTGCACTAAAGGATCGTTCTGAGTTAAGCCTTGGAGTATCCTCAGTGACAGATGAATACGTATATGAAATCCCTCTTCAAATAGAGTAGGATTTCTGATCCGATACCTTCCACAACATCCCAGGACAAAATTAAATTCAGTCTTGCAAGTTAAGATTTCATTATATAATATAACATCTAAGTCACCCAAATCAAGAGGAACAGCTGAAAATAAAGTAGTAAAATTGTCAAAAATATTCCAGAATACAAAGAGGAATAATCAAGGACCTAATTTGGCTTCTCAGGGTACATACCTATATGCAAATACAGCCTATCTCCTATCAGTGGTGCAATTGCTAGTGGTAGACACCTGAAATAAAATTGGCAAGGAACAGTGGGTGCAAAGAAGCTGTTAATGACAAGACTGCAGAACCCATCCTGTCTCTGAATTCTTGTGGCAATGGGGAAATGGAATTTTTTCTCAAATGTTACTCAAACTAGAAAATTCCATGTTATCATGTGCATGTCATCAAACCAACATATTCAGAAGGGATCAGAAAAGAAAAAGTAACTTAATAGTTTGGGCTGGTTTTGAAGATCTCATGCTGTTTAATTATAAAATAATTACAGTTGAACAAGAACTCTCTGCAATTTATAATATAAATTATGTGTCAGTGCTGAAAGACAACCAAACTCAAGATTAAATTCTCTTTTACCTAAACAAGCTGCTCCACATCTTTATTGGATTAGGATCTATTTATAGCACTTATTTCTCCATCTTTGAGGCGTTCTTATATAATATTGCAAGTGTTGTCAGTATTTTTAATTCATCTTGTATTAGGTATCATCAGTACTAAGAACAGTGAAAGAAAAGTGAAGAGCCGCATAATAATTTATAAAAATCTAGAATCTAGGGGTAGTGAATACATGCTGAGCTCTCTTTCTCGCCCCCCTCCCCCTCCCATATAAGTTGCTACCACATTTGCAGTTATTATTATATAGCAGTCTTGGATAGTCTACAAATTCCAGATTCACCTGATGTTTGTGATCTTATTACAGTGATTGATGCAAGGATGACACTGAAGAGTCAGAAAAGCTTTGCTTTGTCCACAGACAAGCTCTAGCATAGTCTAACAGAGACAAATTCTACCCATGTAGAGTCAAGGAAAGATGCATAAGGTTGCAGTTAGTAAAATTACTAGTTTAGAGCTACCAGTGTTTCAGTCTTCAGTCTGCTGATTTATGGCATCAGCCATAGAAAGGTATGTTAGGATGGAGACAAATATTTGATGTGATGCCTTAGCAATATGAAGTGATTGCAAAGGAAATTAATCAAAAAAAAAAAAAAAAAAAAAGGAGTAGTGTTTGGGTATCCTATCTTCCCTGGATAGCTTTGGGTGATTGATCACTGCCAAACTAAATGTATATTTGCCTGTTTCCTAACTACAGGAAAGAGGTTAACAGATTCTATGATTACTTCTTATTTCAAAATTATTTTAAGTATTACCACAAAACTTTATTTTAAAGTGGTTGCTTTAGGACAACAGCTTGTGGGGTTGGGTTTTTTTTGAAAGGCTAAGAACTATAATGAAAAAGATACAATAATAAACAGAAGAGCAAACTTACAAAGATATTAAATTATTCATTTTCATAAACCAACAGAAAACAGAGATGTAAAAGGTCTACTAATCTGCAGTTAGCTGAATTCCCTATTTATGGCAACATTGTTCCCTGCAGGATATTTTTCTGAGTTTTGTTAGACTCCACTTTATATGACCCTTGTAATGGGTCTTTTACAACTACCCTGGGAGATTTCCAAGGTCATGGGATGGGAAATTTCAGAGCACCATGTTTATCTATATAATGTTAATAGAACTAATAATGTATTCAATACATTCTTTAAGGTTAATTACTTCATAGTTGATATACAGTTAAGAACTGAAGTAGGCAGTTATTCTGGATTCACTTGAGATTGTTACAAGAGAAGGGCAAAAGATCAAGAGATTCATGGGATCTTGCGTTCTTTTTAATTCTTCATAATACTCTTTTATCATATTTTTAAAATATGATCATTGTAATATATCCACCATAGGCACAATATTAACATAATACTTTTTTTGCACATGAAAATTTATGATACTGCCCACTGAATATAGAAATAGAAATGAACTGTGTCAATAGCTAGGGCAGCCCTCAGTAACTGAGGATAATAGGTTTAAATCTTTCAGATTTTTAGTATTATTTTCGCAAGCTACTTTTTTTTCTCCACTGCTTATCAGTTTCCTAGCTGAGTTCTAAAACAATGGGAAAAAGTGGATAAATATCTTGGATGGAAGTTTCTTTCAAATCTATTCTTGTTTATCAAGCAGTCCATTGACAGAGCCTCAGTTGGAGAAGTTAGCTTTTCAGTCGGAATGCCTGACATCCAACTGCATACTTGGCTGTATATAAATATGTTGTTTTAAGAAGGGCAAAATGACTGTTGCTAGACTGTTATGAGACTAAATTCTTGAACTTTTGTGAAGTCTTTTAATTTCAAAGGTCTTGAAAGCAGGTTACATATAATATAGCATTTTAACATATAGGAATATGTAATGTAGAATTTCATACTTGTCAGAGAAGAAAAATACTTTTCAGATTTCTATGAGAATCTACATATAACAATCTTCTCAGATACAAGAGACTAGTACTTCAGTTTCTGTTCTGACTTAGGTGGTTTTTCTGTTTTCAGTGCTTCAATGTGAGTTTTCAATGTACAACCCATAGGCTGGAGGTTAACAGTAGTTGATACAACCACTCTACATTTTACTCCTTTTTTTTCCCCCTAACAGCAATTTGATTTATATTGCTAATTCAGAAGACATAAATAGCAATTTAGTTCAAAGATGCTTGAACTGTGTTTGAGGTTTGTGAGACCTCATCTGGAGTACTGTGTCCATTTCAGGAATCCTCAACATAAGAAGGATATGGAGCTTTTGGAATGTGCCCAGAGGAGGGCTACAAAGATGATGAGAGGGCTGGAGCACCTCCCATAAGAGGACTGGCTGAGAGAACTGAGGTTGTTCAGCCTGAAGAAGAGAAGGCTCTGAGGAGATCTTATAGCAACCTTCCAGTACATGAAAGGAACCTACAAGAAAGCTGAGGAGGGACTTTTTACAAAGACTTGTAGTGGTAGGACCAGAGGCAATGGGCATAAACTGGAGAGGGGCAGATTTAGACTAGACATAAGGAGAAATTTCTTCATGATGAGAGTGGTGAAACACTGATGCAGGTTGCCCGGGGAAGTTGTGGCTGCCCCACCCCTGGAAGTGTTCGATGCCAGGCTCTACAGGGCCACGGGCAGCCTGATCTAGTGGGACATGTCTCTGCCCAAGGCAGGGGGTGTGGAACTAGATGATCTTTAAGGTCCTTTCCAACCCAAACAATTCTATAATTCTAAATGTGTCTAGTTCTGGGTTCCCCGTAACACAAGAGATGGGGACATATTCGAGAGGATGAAAAGCAATGAAGAGGCTTAAGGTGCTGGAGCATCTCTCCCATGAGGAAAGGCTGAGAGAGCTGGGGAAGATAAGACTGAGGGAGAACTTACCAATATCTATAAATACTTCAAGAAAAGGTCACAGAAGATAGAGCCTGTCTTTTTTCAGCATTGTCCAGTGACAGAATAAGAGACAATGGACACAAACTGAAATACACATAGTTCCTTCTAAGCATCAGGAATTTAGTTTTTACTGTGGGCATGACTAAGAACTAGCACAGGATGCTCAGGGTGGTTGTGCAATCTCCATCCCCTGAGATATTCAACAGCCATCTGGACTTAGTCCTGGGCAATTATCTCTAGGTAGTTCTGCTTGAGAAGGCGATTAGAACAGATGACCTCCAGAAGTCCCTTTGATCCTCTGTGATCCTGTGATATACTGAAACATACAACTTTTTAAATTATATGATTCTAGGAATAAGAAAGTATTCTTAACAAGAAAAAGTACCAGTAATTATGTGAGCAACTCACAAAGTGAGACACTACTGCTGACATGAATGCAGAACATTTTCCTGTACAAAACCTAATGCCCAAACTCAAAGGTATCAAAATCAGTAAATACAGGAGAGAGGAAAAAAAGAATGAAGGCAAGAGAGAACTTGCTCTACTTTTGCATTTCAATTTGGATCGCCTCTTTGCTTTTTTGCTGATGCATCAACTTCTTCAGTTATGAATTTTATGTATTCACTAAGATTGCACCTGCATAATATAACAGACCCTTTGCATGGTCACTGCTTCAAGACAGCTGCAAAAGAAACTCTTCTTTTATTTGAGTTTTGATTGCAAGTCTTACAAAATTTGTGTATACCCTTAGCTACAAAGTCTTTATAATTTGAAAGTCTCACTACTTTTACATCTCAGAAGAGGTAGCTAGCCATTAAACTAAAGAGCATAACTTATTCATGCTGCAGAAGCAGGTACAATCAATATATACAGGTAGCAGACAGGCTGAGCCTGAGTCTCTGAGACGAAGTAAAAATGTGAAAATTGCTGAGCATCTGAAATAGAACTACAGAAGCACCTCAGTTAATATTAGATCCCAGCTAATAGTTCATGAAGGCTCAACATGTAAGGTATGATGTGGGGCAGCACATATTAGGAACACTGGAAGAGCAGGGTTTTGTTGTATCACTGTTATTACTAGAGAAGCTCTGGTCAGTGCAAAAGGTCCATAACTTCTTTACTGTGTTTGAGCCTCTTTTTCATTTTTTTTGTTTTTCGCCAGTCACCTAGAGAAACAAACTTCCACCCAGGTTATGAACAGATGGTTCAGTCATCTAAATAATTATTTCAAACTTTACATTGTTAAGAAATAGTACTAACTCTTTGTCTGCTCTACGTATGATGTATTTCCAGAACATGGAACATGAGTTTCATGATATGTACAAAAAATACAGCCACATAAAGCCCTCACCTTTCTTCTATTTGCTTACTGTCATATTTGTTCTATATATACTTAATATATATTTAATTGCAAAATGTCAGAAGAATTAATTAAGCTATTGACTTTTTATTTATCATATTTTAGAAGCATAGATCACAAGCTTGAAGTAACTTCCTAAAAATAAACTTGGTTTGTCTTGAAAAATTTGATCTAAATATTTAAAATATTGTACTACCTCTAAGGCTTTTTGAGCACTTTGTTTTATATAGATGAAACAAGAACTTTAGAGGGAAAAAAGGCCTGATTTTGTGGGAGTAGGAGAGCCCTATATTAATGCTGAAGAAAAGGCAAATTCATTAGTGTGAAGGATAAACTTTGTATGTACATGTTGAAAATTCTGCATACAGCTTTCCAAAAAGAATTTTAAAGAGGCAGCCCTCAATCTACTTCTGTGCTAGGTATTCTGCTCGAAGTGTCTTTGAAACTTAACAGTATTTTCCACAAGGATCACTTTATTTCATTGAGTTTTGTTTACAGTTGAAATTCCTCTTTTATTAAGAGCAATTTCATTTATTCTGTTCATGATGTTCAAGCATCTGTGTGTGTGCACCAGAATTATAAAGAATATCAGCTTAGTTTTGGAAGTATGTTTATTGGTTGTATGTGAAAGCAGTCAGGCTATATATACCACAACACATTGATGGTTTTTTTAAGTAAGAATGTGGTTTTACATTACTACTAGAGCCCAACTAAATTTCTCAAGTGAGTCAAGCGTTTTACTAGAAGAAAGAGAAAATACTGTTCTTTACTGAGGTCTAGACAAAACTGTAGGAGTGGTGAATATGAGGTGAGGGGAAAAGCAGTTAACTATGATTGGATATGAGAGATTTGCCTTCCATTCCATTCATTTAAGTTTAATGATAGTTCTTTTACACATATACATTCCTTCTCTGCCTTGTTTTATTTGTTTTGTCTGTTTTATTGGATTAATTAATCCTTCAGAATATACATGAAATATTACTGAAATGGCAGGTTATATGGTTTTGTAATATGCTATAAGGCTACTATGTGCCCAGGTCTAGCAAAATTGAGGAAAGAGACCTTCATGATAATCGTGGCTCCTCTGCAACTGAAATAGAAGATTAGGAAATTGCTAAGTCTCTCCAGCACCCAGGTCATGCTTGTCAATTGCTAGTTACTTGGAATAAGGAGTACTGATTCTGTTAATATTTTAAATCTCCCAAATTATTCTAGTGAGATTAAAACACTATAACTCCTTCTGGATCTAATTTGCATTTAAGCTTTGTGCTCTGAACTTATTTTTGGTAAAGGGGGAGGATAGACTTAGATTCTGGCAATTTAAATTCTTGAGGAATCCCATTTCCTCGATCACAGCAAAGGAGAAAAAGCAAACTGCCAGTAATTTAAATGTGATAATTTCTGTCATAACTTGACAGAAGATGTGAACACAAGAGACGTGAAATAGATGAAGACAGTGGAAAATTGAGAGCACAGAAGCTAGTACATGCAGATCTGGATAATGTCTGCTGAAGCAACGTGACTTTGCTTGGTTTCTATAAATGCTCTGGAGCTAAATGAATGTCAGTCAGATTTTTTTTTTGGCAGACAGTATTCACTTTAACTTGGTTCATAACTGAAGACAGGATCAAACCATACTTCTTTTCATTTCACATAGAGGATCCTTTAATCAGTTCTTCCTTAAACTGAACCTTTCAACAAACACACACTACAAAAGCAAACTAGAGAGAGAAAGGCACAATCAAATAAAGAAAGAAGGTACTATGGGCAATTGCAACACTAAGGTTGCTAAACTGAGAATTCTCTGCATTCTACTTAACATACCTGGTATGGACTAAGAGTGTTATACCATGGACAATATGCAAGTCACCTGTAAGTGGATGTGTATCTGAGTATCCTTGCATTGTACTGTTCAGTTCCTAAAAATCACCAAGTGTGCTTTGGTGAAGAAAATTTTTAAACACTATTGTATGAGTAAAAAGAAACAGGGTGAGTTTACAGATTTTGATTGTATACACTTGTTAAGTATTATCATTATTTTGGAGCCAAGTGACAAGGGAAAGCTGTAGTTGTACTTAGTACTTGTTTATTAAAACATTTGTCAAAAACAAATTACTACTGCTTTTCTTAGATGCTAGTATAAATTCTGAACTCATGTTTCTTAAAATCAGCAAATTGTCTTTTTTAAATGGTCTATGATAAAAGGCTTGGTATATTTTCTTTCCTCTGAAAATGTAGATGTTCATATTTAAGCAAATTACCACGTGCACATTTGGGAGGAATAGAGGGGGTGGGAAAGGATATGCCCCCGGCTTTGAAGAGCATTAGTGTGTGTAATGTATGCCTACCAATTTCATCCTGCTCTTCCACTTTCCACATTTCCATGGCCTGTTCCTCTCAACTTCATCCCAACCTGTTCTTAACAGCCTGTTTTTACTGCTGCTGTCCATAGCTGCCCCTTTCAACCAAGTGGCACCTCTAGATTCATGTGGTGAGGAATTTAGACAAGGAACAAGAAGCACAATCTCTTGGAGACTGTCTGATTAGCAGAGGAGACAACAGAGAAAATATAGCAAAAGTGTCATCTCATGCCCTTTTCATAAATGACATGAAATTTGAGAAAATAATCTGAGAATCAACCCATCATGTGGAATATACAGATACACTGATATTATCTAGGGTTTTAATGCCAGAAATTTTCCACGGATCATATGTATTCTTCTGTTAATCCTTTGAACCTATTAACTATGACTACTCATTTTAAAATGCTGTATGCTTACTCCCATAATGTTGTGTCCTTGGAATACCTCACACTTTAACCCAAAGTATCTTGATAAAGTTTGCCCCCTTGTCTGCTAAAGCCCTTTGCAAAATTTCTCTGCATTTGTGATAGGAAAATCATTAAATAAAACAAATACCAACTGCATGAAAGCTAGCTCATGGGCATAAGCCAACTGGCAAGTTTTTAAGGAGTGCTGGTGGTGGTATATATCATACTCCATTTACAGATGTAAAACATATCTCACTGGAGATTTGGTTTCAACATGTTTCTGATGACAGTTAGCATCAAAACGGTCTATAGACTTACAAGATGACTTAACCTCCACTGAAAAATAGATTGAGAGTGAATTGTTTGAACTGTATATACTTTGCATCTCAGGCATCTGCCTAGACCCTAATCACTGAAAAACTTATACAGACATCAGTAAACCTTGTGTTAAAAAGATACTCCACGGATTACTTCCTTACTGCTCCATTTTCTTATTTCTGCTTACTTTTTTATGCTTATGCATAATAGTTCTCTATGTGAGGTGGAAAAAAGCTTGGGTTTACTACTTAAGGTGTACTTATTTCACCTGGTATCACTATCTATAGTCCTGTCATTTCAGGACCATCCAGACCAAAGACTTGCACAATTGACTTCCCTCTATTTTTGCCTCATAATTCACAAACTTATTTATGTGATCATTTTGGAAGACACTATGTTTTCTTGCAAACTGCAGGCCTATAGAACATTTGTCTTTTTTATATACTTTGTGTTCCCCTAACTTTCATAGTAGGTTCATATAAATCCTGCCTAGCTATCCAGTATTTGCATTGTGTTCACAACCATTGTAAATGTTCAGAAACAGAGTGTAATACATTAAGAATTGGCCTTGTCTATCATGTTCTTTTTCAAATGGAATCTTTACAGACTTTTAAATGCAATTCCAAATAACCATTCTGTGCAGAAGTATTCCCACTTAGATACCAGATATACAAGTGCAGAACTGTTACAGATATGAGAAATGAAATCCAGAATTCTCCCATTGTCACTATTATACTTGGTCAATTGAACTATCACAGCATCAATAAACCTAGTGTCACCCATGCTGTTAAGATGAGCTCTCAGTTTTCAATAGGAAAACCTACTCTTTCATTTTAAATTTGAAAACTCACTATGGAGTAAAGGTTTGATACTGAATACAGACCTGCAATTTGCAATTATCTCCCATATTCATGTTAAGGAATTGCAAATTCTTTTAACTTCCAAGTTTAATGGCTCAGAATATTTAATTTGCTGTCAGTAACTAACAGAGAATGTGCTCATTCCATATGACTGCAGTCAGAAAAAGTGGATCATCGGAATCCAAACTGTTAACCAGATTTAATTCTTTTTACTTTTTTTCCTGTATTAACTTCCATATTTTCCATCAAAATGCAAGCTTCATTGCGCTTTCTCAATGTTAGACCTGAACAGCTTTATCATAACTAACCTCATTAAGTGAGCAGGAGCAACGTAACAATTCTATGGAAGCCTGGAGAAGGTTCCTCCTTCTGGCTTAGAAGTGCTTTTTACTTGAATGAAGTGGAGATTCCTGAGGGGATTGATGCACGGACTACTGTCTGATGAGCAGAAGACGCTTATTTAGGCTTAATGGTTCCTTTATATATGTTAACTAGCAAGAATGTGCACCTTTTTTCTTTACAATGATTGGTTGGTTTTACTACTTGTTCCCACCCAGGCATACAATGTGGTGTTATATGATTGGCTAAGATTAACTGTTTGTGCCCCATGGTGTTATACGATTGACTAAGATCAACTGTTCATGCCTTCTTCATGCTGCTTCTTCTCTCAGGCAAGGTCTTTCAAGGATAGCCTCCATTTTCCTCTGTCCTTCAGCCTGCAAAAACCTCTACAATTTCCCTTTTTTGTTTTTCAACTAAAGAACCCAATAACCTGCACAAAGTCAGCATCCACCCCATCTTTGTTGGTTGCTTTTGCTCTTGTCTTGATGTATGGATGTACCTATTTGGCCAGTACCCATCAAGGTCCTTTATTTGTAATGGCACAAGCATAACCTCTTCCCCAAGTTAATAACTTGAAAAGGCCTTCCCATTTTTGTGTGCCTAAAGATTTGACTAATAACTGAACATCATCATATAGACTTAATCTATCTGTCATTGCATGGAAGTGTTTAACAATTGGTGGTACTGTAGCTGACCTGCTTAACTGTAAAAAATTCATAACATACAACGCTTTATGTAACCTATTTTGTGGAGATTCCCCAACTTCTCCCCCTTTTTGTCTTTCTAAAATTGATTTCAATATCAAATGAGTGCGTTCAATGATAGCCTGACCAGTAGGAGAGTGAGGGATTCTGGTAAGATGAGTAATTCATCATTCTTCAAGAAAGCGTTTTGTGCTATGAGCAACATATATTGGATCATTATCAGTTTTTTATTTGTGTAGAATTCCTAAAACAGCAAAAGTTTGTTGAAAGTGAGTTTGGACATGCCAGCTTGTTTCTCGCTGTGGCCCATACGGCTTGCAAAAAAGATGTGAGGGTGGAGGGGATGGAGGCCAGACCAGATGGGAATGAGCCTGGAGACCAGACTTCAATGTCAAAGGGCTGGTGTGCTGGCGAGGAACGACAGTATATCACCACTAAGCATGAGGGGGCAAGTATACCTGGGGATTGTAAGCAGGAAACTGGAACTGTGTCCTTAGTTAACCCAAGGACCACTCAGTTGGGAAGAAACCCTATTACGAGGGCTGTAGGTTCCCCAGACCAGCTGAAGTGCATTTACACCAATGCATGCAGCATGGGAAATAAGAAGGAGGAGTTAGAAGCTGTAGTAGGGCAAAGAGACTACAACGTCGTTGCCATTGTGGAGATGTGGTGGGATGACTTGTATAACTGGAGTGTACCCATGGTGGGGTATAAACTCTTCAGGAAGGACAGGAAGGGCAGAAGAGGAGGTGGGGTTAGCCCTCTATGTTAGAGCTGGCTTTGATACCCTTGAGCTGGATTACAGTCAGGAAGGGACTGAGTGTCTGTTGGTAAAAATTAGAGAAGCCCACGGGCAGGCAGATATTGTGATGGGAGTCTGCTATAGACCACCCAGTCAAGAAGCAGCTGATAAGCTCTTCTACAAACAACTGAAAGTAGTCTCAAGTTCACTACCTCTAGTCCTCATGGGAGACTTCAATTTCCTGGATATTGGCTGGGAGTATAGCGCAGCAGAAAGGAAGCAGTCCTGGAGGTTCCTGGAGTGTGTGGAAGACAACCTCCTCACATACCTGGTGGAAGTGTGGATCTGCTGGAGGGTAGGGAGGCTCTCATGAACAGAGAAGGCCTTGTTGGGGATGTGAGTGTTGGAGGACACCTGGGGCAAAGTGATGAGTAGATGATAGAGTTCTCAGTGCAGGAGGAGATGAAGAAGGAGGTTAGTAGAACAGTCGTGCTCAACTTTCAGAGAGCAAACCTTGGACTGTTCAGGAGGCTGGTCGGAAAAGTCCCATGGGAGGCGCTCCTTAAAGGAAAAGGAGTGCCTGAGGGCTGGGAACTCTTCAAAAAGGAACTCCTAGCAGCCCAAGAGAAAGCCATCCCCGTGTTCTATAAAAATGGTGGGGCAAGAAACCAGTGTGGTTGAGTAGGGAGGTCCTGAGAGACATCAATAAGAAGGGGAAGGTCTATGAGCTTTGGAGGAAGGGGCAGGCATGCTGCGTGGACTATAGGGAAGAAGCGAGAATATGCAGGGGAAAGGGAGGGCTAAGGCCCAGCTAGAAATCAGATTGGCGAAGTCTGTGAAAGACAATAAAAAATCTTTCTACAAATGTATCAAGAGTAAAAGGAGGACTAGGGAGAATCTCCAGTCCCTATTGGATGCAGAAGGAACAACAGTGACGGGGGATGAAGATAAGGCTGAAGTACTCAATGCTACTTTGCTTCAGTCTTTAATAGTAAAGTAAGTTGTTCCCTCAGCGCAAAACCCCAGGGGTTAGGCTAGCAGAACGAGGTTCCCACAATCCAAGAGCGTGTCTCTCTAACAGACTTGCTTGCCTGGCTAGACGTCCACAAATCTATGGAGCTGGACGGAGTCGACCCAAGAGTTTTGAGGGAACTGGTGGATGTGCCGGCCAAACCCCTTTCCATCATGATGACTGGAGAGGTACCACTGGACTGGAGGCTGGCTGATGTTGTGCCCCTCTATAGGAAGGGGTGCAAGGCAGATCCAGGGAACTGCAGGCCTGTCAGTCTGACCTCAGTGCCAGGGAAAGTCATGGAACAGGTGATCTTGAGTGTTATTATGAAGCACTTGGAAAAGAAACAGATGATCAGGCCCAGTCAATACAGGTTCACAAAAGGCAGGTCTTACCAAACTAATCTGATCACCTTCTATGACAAAGTCACTCGGCTGCTGGATGAGGGAAAGCTGTGGATGTGGTCTTCTTGGAATTTAGTAAAGCCTTTGACACAGTTTCTCACAGCATTCTGCGTCGGAAACTGTCAGCCTCTGGCCTGGACAGGCGCACACTCTCCTGGGGGGAAAACTGGCTGGATGGCTGGGCCCAGAGAGTGGTGGCAAATGGAGTTTACTCCAGCTGGAGGCGAGTGACAAGTGGTGTCCCCCAGGGCTCAGTGCTAGGTCCAGCCCTGTTCAATGTCTTCATCAATGACCTGGATGAAGACATTGAATGCACCCTTAACAAGTTTGCAGATGACGCTAAGCTGGGTGGAAGTGTGGATCTGCTGGAGGGTAGGGAGGCTCTGCAAAGGGATCTGAACAGGTTGGACCACTGGGCTGAGTCCAATGGCATGAGGTTTAACACAGCCAAATGCCGGGTCCTGCACTTGGGGCACAATAACCCTGTGCTACAGACTGGGAGAAGTCTGTCTAGAAAGCTGCCTGGAGGAGAAGGACCTGGTGGTGTTGGTTGACAGCCGACTGAACATGAGGCAACAGTGTACCCAGTTGGCCAAAAAGGCCAATGGCATCTTGGCTTGCATCAGAAACGGCATGACCAGCAGATCCAGGGAGGTTATTCTTCCTCTGTACTCGGCACTGGTGAGACTGCACATCAAATCCTGTGCTCATTTCTGGGCCCCTCACCACAGGAAGGATGTTGAGGCTCTGGAGCGAGTCCAGAGAAAAGCAACAAAGATGGTGAAGGGTCTGGAGAACAGACCTTATGAGAAGCGGCTGAGAGAGTTGGGGTTGTTTAGCCTGGAGAAGAGGAGGCTGAGAGGAGACCTTACTGCTTTCTACAACTACCTGAAGGGAGGTTGTAGAGAGGAGGGAGCTGGCCTCTTCTCCCAAGTGACAGGGGACAGGACAAGAGGGAATGGCCTCAAGCTCCACCATGGGAGGTTCAGGCTGGACATTAGGAAAAAATTTTCACGGAAAGGGTCATTGGGCATTGGAATAGGCTGCCCAGGGAGGTGGTAGACTTGCCTTCCCTGGAGGTGTTTAAAGTGCAGGTGGATGAGGTACTGAGGGGCATGTTTTAGAGATTGGTGGGTAAGGTTGGACTCAATGGGTCTCTTCTAACTTGGTGATTCTATGATTCTATAATCTATTGAAACACAAACATACTGTTTTCACGTCAGTTTGCCATATTTGCAAAACGCCTAGACCTCGTGGATTTACAACTGTTACAGGCCCTATCGCTGAGTGCTGGCAGTCAGTACAACATTGAATGATTGCTTTTGCATCTCCTCTGGGGATTCCAAATTATTTTACCAATGTTTTAGCAGATTGGTTAAAAAAAATTGTGTGAGAGTCACACCTGCTGCAAATGGTCTGGCAGTGACACTGCCCATACAGCGTTGGTTAATTTGTCAGCAATAGCATTGCCACGTGTTAGCTCACCAGGCAAACTGGTATGACTACGTATATGAACAACTTAATAACCATACAATTTTGTTTGTAATAGCCATAACAAACATTTCAGCTGATTAAACAACATCTCATTCTCTATATGATACAAGGCTGAACTTCCTATACATTGAATGACCCTTATAACATAATGTGAATCCACTACAAGATTGACAGGTTCACTTTGTAACAATTTAAAGACCTCTATTACTGCTTGTAACTCAATAACTTGACGTGATCCTGGACAAATCACGATAGGTTTTTTCCATTCGTGATCATCTTTCCACACTACCACTGCTTTACCTGTTCTGCTACTTCCATCTGTAAATATAGTTTTTCCTTCAACTGGATGTTCACAATTTTTTGGCTTGTGTTCTATTTGTATATGTTTTTTAAAAGTGATTAACTTATGTCCTGGATGTTGTATCTCTACTCTCCCTTCACATCCTTGTAAGGCAACTTGTATTGGTAGACTATTTTGGTAACACTATTTTAAATATTTGTCTGCCGTAGGTATAATTATACTTCCTGGCGCCTGACCACGAAGGTCTGCAATTCGTTGCCGTCCTTTAATAACTAATTCTGCAAACATTTCAACTCGTGTCAAAATACTTTATTTTGGGTTGATGAGGTAAAAATATCCATTCTAAAATCATTAAAGGATCTTTTGCTGATTCATCCCATTAGGTGATTATCCCTAAAGGCTGTTCCTTTTGATTAGAAATGATGAATTGTATAGCTAAATCATAGCTGACCCAATGACACTGCACTAAACTAATACACTTACCGATTTCCTGCAATGCTTGTTCAACTTCTTTTGTCAGGGTTCAAGGCGCATGTAAATCAGCTTCTCCTTTCAGTAATTCAGATAATGGTGTTAGTAGCTGATTATCAATCCCAAACAAGTTTTGAATCCAATTAATGTTACTCAACAATATCTGTACATCATTTAGTGTATTGATTTTTACTTTTAGTTGAACTTTTTGAGGTTCTATTGTGTGTTGTAAAATTTTCCTTCCCAAATATTTCAATGGAACTTCTCTCTGGATTTTTTCAGGAGAAATTTGTAACCCATATTGCTCTAGCCAATGTTGCAAATCCTTCAGTTCCATATTCAGATCTGCCTTTCCCATTACCAAAATGTCATCCATATAGTGATAGACAATCAATTCTTTATGATGATGTCTAAAACTGTATAGAGCATGATCTACATATATTTGGCACATTGTTGGTGAGGTTTTCATTCCTTGTGGCAAAACAACCCAAAAATATCTTTTCATGGGTTCCCTTTTATTAACTCTTGGCACAGGAAAGGCAAATCTTTGGGCATCTTGATCATGTAGAGGTATTGTGAAAGAGCGATCCTTCAAATCTATGATTAAAATATTCCAGTTTTCTGGTATCATTGTCAGTGAGGGGAGACCAGGTTGGAGTACTCCCATATCCTCTATAACTTCATTAATTTTTCTTAAATTATTCAAAAGCCTCCATTTTCCAGTCTTTTTGGGTATAACAAAAATGGGAGTGTTCCAAGGACTTGTAGTTGGTACAATACGATTTTTCTCTAACTGCTCTTGGGCCAATTCTTGTAAAATGGCTACCTTCTCTTCTGTTAGTGGCCTCTGATCTACCCAAACAATCACTGCTGTCGTTGCACATGTGTTACTGTTACTAAATTTTGCACTAAATTTTCAGAGGGCAGACTTTGAACTGTTCAGAAGGCTGGTTGGCAAAGTCTCCTGGGAGACAGCACTTGAGGGCAAGGGAGCCCAAGAGGGCTGGGAGTTCCTCAAAAAGGAGATCCTGGCAGCTCAGGAGAAAGTCATCCCCGTGTTCTGGAAAAAAGGCCGGCAGGGGAAAAAACCAGCCTGATTAAGTAGGGAAATCTTGAGTCAAATTAGAAAAAAAAGAAAGATTTATAGGCTCTGGAAGGGGGGACAGGCCTCTTGGGGGGACTTCAGGAGGGAAGCGAGGCTATGTAGGGAAATAATCAGAGGGGCTAAGGCCGAGCTAGAGGTCAGATTAGCTAAGTCTGCAAAAGACAATAAAAAATCTTTTTATAAGTATATTAACAGTAAAAGGAGGACAAGGGAGACCATACAGTCCCTTTTGGACTCAGAGGGAACAGCAGTGACAGGGGACGAGGAGAAGACTGAGGTACTTAATGCCTTCTTTGCCTCAGTCTTTAATTGTAAAGAAAGCTGTTCCCTCTGTGTAGATACCCGGGAAACAGAGGAGCAATATGAGGCTCCCATAGTCCAAGAGGAGGTGGTCAGAACCCTGCTTGGCCAGCTGGACACTCACAAGTCCATGGGGCCAGATGGGATACATCCTAGGGTTTTGAGGGAGCTGGCGGATGTATTGGCCAAACCCCTTTCCATCATCTTCCAGCAGTCCTGGAAGACTGGGGAGGTACCTCTGGACTGGAGACTGGCTGATGTAGTTCCCATTTACAAGAAGGGTTGCAGGGAGGATCCGGGGAACTACAGGCCAGTCAGTCTGACCTCAGTGCCAGGGAAAGTCATGGAACAGGTGATCTTGAGTGCTATCATGAAGCACTTGCAAGAGAACCAGGTGATCAGGCCCAGTCAACATGGGTTTACCAGAGGCAGGTCCTGCCAAACTAACCTGATCGCCTTCTATGACAAAGTCACTCGGCTACTGGATGAAGGAAAGGCTGTGGATGTGGTCTTTCTGGACTTCAGTAAAGCCTTTGACACAGTTTCCCACAGCATTCTGCTACGGAAACTGTCAGCCTCTGGCCTGGACAGACACACACTCTCCTGGTTAGGAAACTGGCTGGATAGCCGGGCCCAGAGAGTGGTGGTAAATGGTGTTAAGTCCAGCTGGAGGCCAGTGACAAGTGGTGTCCCCCAGGGCTCAGTGCTAGGTCCAGTCCTGTTCAATGTCTTCATCAATGACCTGGATGAGGGCATTGAGGGCACCCTTAGCAAGTTTGCAGATGACACAAAGCTGTTTGCAGATGACACAAAGCTGTGTGCAAGTGTCGATCCGCTGGAGGGTAGGGAGGCTTTGCAAAGGGACCTGGACAGGCTGGACCGCTGGGCAGTGTCCAATGGCATGAGGTTTAACATGGCCAAATGCCGGGTCCTGCACTTGGGGCACAACAACCCTAAGCAGAGCTACAGACTGGGAGAAGCCTGGCTGGAAAACTGCCAGGAGGAGAGGGACCTGGGGGTGCTGGTCTACAGCCAACTGAACATGAGCCAGCAGTGTGCCCAGGTGGCCAAGAAGGCCAATGGCATCCTGGCTTGTATCAGAAACACTGTGACCAGCAGGTCCAGGGAGGTGATTCTCCCTCTGTACTCAGCACTGGTGAGGCCGCTCCTTGAATATTGTGTCCAGTTCTGGGCCCCTCAGCACAAGAAGGATGTTGAGGCTCTGGAGCAAGTCCAGAGAAGAGCAACGAGGCTGGTGAAGGGGCTGGAGAACAGGGCCTATGAGGAGCGGCTGAGAGAGCTGGGGTTGTTTAGCCTGGAGAAGAGGAGGCTGAGAGGAGACCTCATTACTCTCTACAAGTGCCTGAAAGGTGGTTGTGGAGAGGAGGGAGCTGGCCTCTTCTCCCAAGTGTCAGGGGACAGGACGAGAGGGAATGGTCTCAAGCTCCGCCAGGGTAGGTTTAGGCTGGAGATTAGGAGGAGGTTTTTCACAGAAAGGGTCATTGGGTATTGGAATAGGCTGCCCAGGGAGGTGGTTGATTCCCCTTCCCTGGAGGTGTTTAAGACATGGGTAGATGGGGTATTGAGGGATTTGGTTTAGTGTTAGATAGGAATGGTTGGACTAGAAGATCCGATGGGTCCCTTCCAACCTGGTTGTTCTGTGATTCTGTAATATTGTTGGGTTTTGAGCAGTTATTTGTGCCTCCCAAAAAATGGTTTTTGTCATTCCCTGTAGAACCAAAACCTCCCTCTCTCCTGTGAACATTTTCTGCTTGACAAATTTGTGCCTTAAAAGGTATTAATTGGGCAATTCGGCTCCTCTTTTCAATAGTTACTGGAGGGCTGGATGTCCACACCATGGCTTGAATTTGCCTTTCAAAATCTGTATCAATTACCTCCGGTAATACAAAAATTCCCTGTAATGCAGTACTTGACCGCCCTAACAACAATGCACTCAGTCCAAATCCTAATGGCCCGTGGGTGTGAACTGGAACACGCTGTATACTGTTGTTCAACAAAGTCACTGTCTCTATTGTGGAGAGATCCACTCAGGCACTTCCAGATGTCCTTGCTCCGAGGTGGACCAGGCACCCTAGAGTCTCTGTCTTTGTCCTGGAGCGATTTGTCAGGCATGGTTCCCAGGTGCATACTGCAGCTTGTTTCACTGCTGTTTCTAGGCAGTAGGGGTTTCCCATCCTTATCATACCTGGAACGACACTGATTCACATAATGGGGTCCTTGCTGGCATCTCAGGCAAATATCAGGGCCTTGTGACTGTGCTAGCTGTTTTGACCCTTGCTCTTTACTTTTACACTGATAGCTTAAATGATCTGGAGCCCCATAGTATAACAACAACGCTGATCACTCCCTTCTCCAGGCTTCCAAGCTGCAGACATTGCCTCTGCCATGGTTTTCTTGTGGTATTTTATAGAGCCCACCCTGTTACATGCTTTTACCATTTGCACTAAGGTTACACCCCACGGCAGGCATAGCAAAACATCTTTACAGTCCTCATTAGCATTTTCCACTGCAAGTTTCATCATTAACGCCTGTTTTGCAGCTTCATTATCTACCTGTTTGTCAATAGCATCACCCAATCGATCAATAAAAGTCATATATGGTTCAGTCATGTCTTGGCGAATACTAGTATACGATTTCTCAGGCTGGAATTGTCAGCAAGGCTCTGTATGCTACTTGGGCTGAATCCTGTAAGACATCAGGATGTAAGCACGCTTGCACATTCAGGTCTGACCACTGACCTTGTCCTGTTAGCTGTTACATAGTTATAGCAAACCCAGGGTCCCCTTGTGGTTACCCAGTATTCTCTACCACTAGTTCTTCACAGATCTCTTCCCACTTTGATGCCCGTAACAACTTTTGAGTCAGGCTTAAGACCATAGTAGCTAGCTGTTTATAATCCCAGGGGACTAGTACTTGTCTTAAAAACACATTCTCCAGCAACGACTGTGTAAATGAGTCTCTCAAGCCATTCATTTGTACTGTTTTTTGGACATCCTTAGTGAGCTCCCATTGAAAATCTGCTCATTGAGTTGTATTTTCCTGGAGCTGAACTGGGTAAGCCACTTAGGCATACTTTTCCCTTCAACTGCAATATTTTTTAATACATCATCCCATCTATGTCTATAATCTTGTGACGAGTGATACCATGACTCTGTCTCTTTCCCAAATAGGAGAGGAGATGGATGTACAATTATGTTTTCACAAACAACTTTTTGAGGTTTGAGTGGGTCTCTTGGGTCTCACTACACTTTTTCTCTCCACCTCTGCTGCTAATTTCTCTTCTTCATCTTCTGACAAACTCAAGGAGTTTACTTCAGAAATTTCCTGACCTTGTTCTTCTGAATAATCATTTTGCATTCCTTCGCCATCTATTGTTTGTTTTACTACCCCAGCTAAGGACTTCTCCACTTTCAGTGCTTCTAAAGTCTCTAATACTAAGTGCCATGTGGTTGCTATATGTATAGCAATATCATCTCCATGGGAGACATATTGTAAGCCTAACATTAATATATGAATCTTAAATGGCTTTGTTGTTGCCATATATTAAAAGAATGAAAGCAAACACTATGAAATTTATGTTTCCTGATTTTATATACTGCTATGAAAATCATAATCCCTTAGCAAATGAGTAACAATAATTAGCAGAATTCTGTAATAAATGAACATTTAGTTAGAAGTTTCACATGTCACAGAAGTTTAAAAAAAAGTTGGCAATATATAACATGGAAGTTTATCAGAATGCACTTCTTACATTAAATCCAAAGCAGTATGGGAAGTATTCATTAACAGCTAGCTTTTTTTTTTTTTTCCCCTGAATGACTTTAAAAGCAATATATAGACAAATTCATTTGGTAAAAGTGTCATTTGAACTTTTTGATTTCTAACAGTATTCCTATCGGTAAAGGATAAGCAACAATCCATAATGAGATTTGATTTCCATTTAACATAGTTTGAAATCTCAGATGTGGCTTTATTACATTTTTCATCAAACTAAAATTAAAGCAACACCACCTACACCACAAAATTCTCAGCAAATTTTATTTAAATGTTTGTTTCTACATGGCCTCTATGAAGTGCATGAACCGACAGATTAACTGTGCTTAACATATTTATTTACTTAATATTTGTTTATTTATTGTGTATTTTTAGGTCAATTGCAAAGCTGTTGTAGTTTTATAACACATTTTATTGTACAAATTTCTTTGTGTCAGTAATGAATAAGTGGAATGGGCAGTTAAATTTAAGTAAATATAAATAGATGGGGCTTTGAGTGTGTTATGTACCTAAGCATCAATTGACACAAAGAAATCATGTTCATATTTTCAGCTGTTCAGAAGAACGATGTATGTAACATTGTGTATTGTATAGGGATATTTTAAATATTTTTTTAAAAACACAGTAAGTTCTCAACAGAATTAATTTCATATTCAAATTACTTGGCTTTATATTTACTATTTTTCCTAGCAGCTTTCATATGGTATTTACATTAAAAAGTAACTACACTTTTGATCATAATTTAAGTTATTGGGAATTTTCCCCTTTTGTCACTTGAATATCAAAAGGTAATTCTATAGGATACTATTTTTCAAAAGTTACATCGTTTTCTCAAACAGAGGCATTTCTTCCCACGCTGGTATTTCACAAATAACAGCAAAGCAAACAGCTGTAGTAACTTTTCAATAAGGTGTATGTGGTCTAAAGAAGGGCTCAAACTTCAAAAGAAATAGTTCTTGTTCTTTTTATTGTTGTTTTCAGAGAGAGGAGGGGTTTGTCAGCAGATCACAAATAGCTAAATAAAATTACTGGTGCTCAGAATGAGAATACACTCTCTGAGATTACTTGGTCCTAACAGTCCCTTACTGGTCTCTGGGCCACTATCATGGTTTTACTTGTCAGCAGCAGCATGTTGCAATCAAAAATTTGTGCTCAGCCTTGTTTAACTGACAATGTCACAAGACCTTTAGTAATAGTGAACTGAATGATTTATTACAAGTCAGTTTGTGAGTTGCATAGTTCAGTGATTTAACTTCATAAAATGCAAGTGACAGCCTCTATTATGCATCAGAATGTTGTTAGCCCAAGTAAAGTATGATACAAAGATAGTATGTTTTCATGATTTATTGGCTGGGGATCCTGTAATTACTAATTATGCATATGACAGACCACCTACTGCATAAAATGCAACTGAAAATCTGCAATGAAAAATTATTATGACAGTAAAGTTCAAGTTCCTATTAAAAGGAAATTTTACGGGAGTGAAATGAAATTTTCTGACCCTAAAAAAATAAATCTGTATTTCCATTAATAATTTTTAATAAAAGCAAAAAATAAAGGCAAAAAAAATAAGAAAAAATCTACTAGGTTCTCTGTTTTCTGTTGTAGTCTCATCTGTGAGCTAAAAATGGAATTATTAAAAGATGTGTGGACAAAAAAAATAATTTGGAAAAGCACATGTCAATTATTGATAGTTCCTGAAGCGGCACATTATTCTTAAGTATCTGTTCTAGTTTGAGCTAAAGTAGAAGCAATTTTCTAACTTTTTGTCTAAGCCACATTTAAGTAACTTAATTTTCTGAAAGTTAACTACATTTTTCAGACATTGTCTGTCTCTAAAAGTGAGAATGCTTATAATTTATGATTATCATCAAGGTAACTGGGCATTGTTGTTCAGAAATGCCAATGCTTACATTTGTCTCCATATAGACCAAGGCAATTCTTGAGCTGGTAGAGGTCAAAAGTTGGTAAGTCAAGAGGGTAAAAAAAGTTCACATGTGCAGGGAGGAGCAGGCAGGACAGATGACTCAAAACCGAACAGCAATGTATTCCATTCCATACACATCATACTTGGAATATTGCTGAAAGATGGCAAGGGTCAGGCCCTCCTCTTTAATGCCTGGCATCTCTAAGGACCTCACCCATCCTTCTACCACAGACCTGCCCGAATGTGTGCATTTCTCTGAATCCTGGTCTTTTCCCTTGGCAGCCTCTTCCAGTGCCCAATGACCCTTTCTGTGATTTATTTTTTATGACGTCAAGCCTGAACCTACCCTATCAGAGCTTGGGACCATTCCCTCTTGTCCTGTCCCCTGGCACTTGGGTGAAGAGGCCAGCACCCTCCTCTCTACCTCCCTTCAGGTAGTTGTAGAAAGCAATAAGGTCTCCTCTCGGCCTCCTCTTCTCCAGGCTAAACAACCCCAGCTCTCTCAGCTGTTCCTCATAAGACCTGTTCTCCAGCCCCTTCACCAGCTTCATTGCTGTTCTCTGGACTCACTCCAGAGCCTCAACACCCTTCTTGTGGTGAGGAGTCCAGAAATGAACACAGGATTCAAGGAGCGGCCTCACCAGTGCTAAGTGGGAGAATAACCTCCCTGGACCTACTGATCACACCATTTCTGATACAAGCCAGGATGCCATTGACCTTCTTGGCCACCTGAGCATACTGCTGCCTCATGTTCAGTCAGCTGTCAACCAACACCCCCAAGTCCTTCTCCTCCAGGCAGCTCTCCAGCCAGACCTCTCCGAGTCTGTAGCACAGGGTTGTTGTGCCCCAAGTGCAGGACCCAGCATTTGGCTGTGTTAAACCTCATGCCATTGGACTCAGCCCAGTAGTCCAGCCTGTTCTGATCCCTTTGCAGAGCATCCCTACCCTCAAGCAGACTGACACTTCCACCCAGCTTGGTGTCATATGCAAACTTGTTGAGGGTGCATTCAATGCCTTCATCCAGGTCATTGATGAAGAACAGGGCTGGACCCAGCACTGAGCCCTGGAGAACCCTACTTGTAACTGGCCTCCAACTGGATTTAATACCATTTACTACCACTCTCTGGGCCTGGCCATCCAACCAGTTTTCCACCCAGGAGAGTGTGCGCCTGTCCAGACCAGAGGCTGACAGTTTCCGAAGCAGAATGCTGTGAGAAACTCTGTCAAATGCTTTACTAAAGTCCAAGAAGACCACATCCACAGCCTTTCCCTTGTCCAGTAGGTGGGTCACTTGGTCATAGAAGGCAATCAGGTTAGTTTGGCAAGACCTGCCTTTTGTGTTGACTGGGCCTGATTGCCCTGTTCTTTTGCATGTTCTTCATGATAGCTCTCAAGATCATTGTAATATTTTTTTCTGGTGGGGAGCAGGGGGTTTACTTTTTCTATAGTTCATGCCTTTGTGACAAAGGAAGAGGATCAGCTAAATCCTTGTAAAAAGTGCTGTATCATATTTGGAAGAGAAGTGCAATGTTTCCACTATTTATTACATGAGGCACATGTACAATGAAGATAAAATGATAAAAAATATCTTCATATAATAGGATTAAGACATAAATAGGGCTGCTATGCTAATTCACTTGCAGAGCATCTTGTGCCCAGAGCTTTGTGTAGCTTCTAACCAGCAGCAAAATGGAAGTGTTATAAGTGCTGATTTAAAAGATATTTTAGTATGCCACAAATAAGGTGATAAAGCTAAATCACCTCTTCCTCCATCATATGCTTCAAGCTCTAAATAATGCATTGATGACTGCTAAAGAACATGCATCCAAACACCTATTTGGATGCCTGAGTCATATTTAGGTCCCAATTTGTCAGAGTACTTAATGATGTGCAAGGATTTTATACCCTTGTGTGATCTGCTACCACAGGATGATTTTAAATATTCCTGTTCATTCAGAGCCATGGCTAGGAAGCTTGTCTCAGGAATTTCAGTGTCAAAGTTACATTTGATTTTTGGTCAGCAAATGTCAATTTACCTTAGTCACATGGAAGTTTTTTCTGCTTTTTGTATCTGCTTTGTCTTACCAATGTAGCCCTCCACACCATGTTCTGTTTTATATGTAATTAGTTATTTTGTTTATGACAAAGTAAATGTCCAAGTTGGATACCTGTGAGAAAATCTAGGAAAATAAGTATTAGTCTATGCTCCTTTTCTCTGAATGCTTCAGTGTTTTGAAATTAGAAGTTACAGATTCATTCTCCTCTCCTGTCTGGAGTATGTAGTTATTTTATTTTTATCTATTATTTACCCACCATGAATGTGCAAAACTCTCTCTGTCATACTTTTCTAGATATCTGAACTTGTTTGATCCAAAGAAAAGAAAAATCCAAGAAGGTTACATGCTGTATTCTTTTCACAATTTAGCCATCTAAATAATAAATATACAGTAAATGTTATAAATATTTGCATTGATACATAAGGGCTTCAAATTCAAAAAGGTTTCCCAAAGATAATATATCTAATAGGAATAAATGTGACAGAATAATAGGCAAAAGCTCAAATATGTTTAACTTTCATAAGACAAGATGGAAAGTTCTGGTTAGCTCATTTAAATCAAAATATTAAGATGCTGAGCATAGAAAAAGAGTAATAATTCATTGCAGAATGGTATCTGGTAGGTGACTGTGAAAATGATAAAATAAAAGCTTCATGAGTATAGTGTTATTTCTAAGAAGTTTTTTTTTAAAAAAAAAAGAAGAAAGAAGTATAAAACCTTTTCTAAAAAATTCTGGATGTGTCTTATATGTATTGTGCATGTTAGATAAAAGTAGTTAAATTATCAGTTTTAAATTATCAGTCAATTATCTAATGTTAGAGAGCTAAGAATGGATCAGGTTTTGCATTTGCATGCTTGTACTTTAAGTAAAGAAATTTATTTGTTTCTATGTACTCTTAAAGATGTAGATAACTGTTAAAAGAATAAAAGATAAAGTCTAAAAAGATTAGGATCTGAATGTGGGTCGCAATGCTGTATAGTAATTATAGTGGTGTCAATTCTAAAACAGATAAAGCCAGATGCTGATTGGGAAAGAGTTTCGAGGAAGTTAGGACTAGTTATGCTAAGTAATTGATGTGCAACCATAGTCAGTTTCTCAGTAAAGATCAGTCAAAGAGTCTGTAGCATTGTAGTTTCATGCATTTGTTGCATTTTCAATTTACTGCACAAAAGTATTGGTTACAGAAATAGGAAAATTACATACTTTGGTTGGATTTTTTAAAATTCATCCTATATATATGAGGCTAGACTTTTTCTTTGGGCATTAACCTGGAAAAAAATCTCAGTATAAATAATCAATGATATAGAAAATTTTAGCTTGGATCCAAATTACTTATTTTAAAAAAGAACCTCTTGCTGAAATATGAGGAGAAAATTCGTCACAGCTATTTTCTTTTTGTTGGAGAATAGGGTTTTCATCATTAAAATTCATTCAAGGACTGCATTTGTCACTGTCTTAGTTTACTGATCACCTGGATAGCTGAAAACCGAATAAAACTAAAACTGAATAGAACTTTTCTGAATCAAAAATCCTAAACCCGATTACATAGTCAGATAGCTTATTCCATAAAATATCTTAAATATTACCATAGGAAAAGCTGTTTATTTGTTTTTCAGTTTCAAAATTCAATTAGCTAAACACAGAAAAGCACAGCTCTTGTAATTACATCAGAGTGTTCTGGTGATTTTTTTTTTCTGATTGAATATTAATAGCATATATTGCTGTATATTTGAACACAACTGAATGTTTCAAACTAAGTATGTTGTCTTGTTTTATTACAGTCAGAAGTATTTGTGTAAAGTTGTACTAAATTAGTGAGGGATTAGGCAGGAATAGCAACTACAAAGCCATCCTTAGATTAAAGTTGGTACTGGCTAGCTAAAGTGAAAGCAGTTACAAACACACCTCTTCCTCTGCCTTCAGCTTCAGACAGGATGAATCTTGCCACTGGCAGAGAAACTTTGACTGGGTTTACAGATTCCTGGATTACAGGGAATCCACACAGTCATTGCTGAATACCCATGAAAGCCGTGTCTGCTCCCTGTTCTGCTCTTAAGTCTCCCCATCCTTCAGCACCTTCTACAGGAATATTTGATCTCACGAGATTAACTGTAGAAGAATTTGAGACTTTTGCTGCTATAGTTTTCTTCAAGGCAAAACTTGACCAGATGTTTTCCTTTCAATTTCTGCATTTTGTATTAAATAATTATACTTTTTTGGTATTCATTAACCTTGTCTTTCTTCCATGTCTGTAATAAGCAAAACATCTGTTTCTTCTTGTTCAATCAAAGTATCTACCTCAAGAGTCCTGCTTCTAAAATAATATTATTTAAATAGAAATCCTAGATAGGGAGGATACATTCATTAATAAACTGAATTTGCATATGAAACCAGCTTTTCTAGAACTCAGTAGGGAATTGGTGGTTGCAGCAGTATGTTGGTATTTGTTCTTAATTTGTATATCACAGAGTCACAGAAAAAAAAAAGAATGTAATTCATTATATATATATCAGCTCAGAGAAAAGATTAAACTGCAATGAGAAATCATTATCATGCATTTGGGATGTTGTCCATTCTAAACTTTCCAGATGAAAATTCTTTTAATATAAAGAACCGTATTCTGCACTGAAGTCTTGGTTTACACTAAAATCTTAGTTAAGCTTGAGTTTTCAAGTGCAAACAGAAATAATTCCTCCATATACTTGAGGCATGTAATAAAATATTCAATAAAAACACATTATGCAGCTGTACAAACTTATCCCCATGGGAGAACGTATCATGTATCTCAAAAATAATTTAAGTGCCTGGAACAGAGCATTATCACATTAAGAAAGGAGGGCTGACATTGGTGCCTCTAAAACACATGTAAGTAAAAAGTAGATAAAAACAGTTGCAGAGATAAAAGGTGCTCCTAGTTAACACCACTGGGGAGCAGAGTTTTGTAAAGACAATAGTGAGTACTTGCTGAGTGCCAGTAAGCAATCCTCATTAGCATTCATAAGTAAACTCCATGGAAAAATGTTGCAGTAAAAAGTTTTCTAAGCAAACATAAAAATGCACTTGAATTTTTGTGGTAACCTTGAGCCAGAACAGTTGGAATGTTACTGTCATGCTGTAAAGTTCCATCGGGATGGATAAAACATGTAACTAAGAAGAAGGCAGCCTTAGATTGTGATCATTTTGTAGTCAATATAGTGAAGAGTTCATAAAACAGAAGCAGTGTGATCTTTCAGGAAACAACAGGAACAATACCAACTTGTAAGGGTAAATAATGTTAATATAGGCAAAATACAAATCTTTTTCAATCATGCCTCTAGCAAGCAACTTACAGACAGCAGTATGTCCCCTTAGTATATTCTGCTAACTGCTGTACACATAGAGAATTAGCATGGAAATAGTTTTTGCTGGAAATCTGCAGCTCATCTCATGCTCTGATTTCCACTCAATCTGTTCCACATATCCATCTGCTCTGCTGATTTATCTTTCCTTGGTCTACTTCTTGCCTTGAGACATTGCCATGTTGTTTTAATGTGTGGTGCTAGTGAGTGTTTTTCCCTTCCTACATACAGGTAGAGTATACTGCAGGTAATGGTTAGAAGAAGGTCCTGGCCTCCTCTCCCAGGTGACAGGGGACATGAGAAGAGGGAATGGCCTCAAGCTCAACCAGGGGAAGTTCAGGCTGGACATTAGGAAAAAAAATTCATGGAATAGGTCATTGGGCACTGGAACAGGCTACCCAGGATGGTGGTTGAGTAACCTACCCTGGAGGTTTTTAAGGGACAGGTGGATGAGGTGCTGAGGGACATGGTATAGTGTTTGATAGTAATGGTTGGATCTGGTGCGTCTTTTCCAACCTGGTGATTCTATGATTCTATGAAATTCAGTCCAGGAGAAAGAGAATGCTCACGGGAGATGGACATGTTTGGAGGAACCCTCTGGAGGTTTTCCATTTCTGCAGACACAGTTTGTCAAAGTGGGAAAGCTCATCTTCAAATATGATAGGAATGGCAGGCTGACACTTTCTGACCTAATGTCATATTGTTCCTTGACTTCTGCACTGTCCCTTTTTCCAGAGAGTGCTTCAAATGTACCTTCCTCTGGACTCACTGCTGAATAGCTCATGCTACCATTTTCATCCATCATGTCTTAGTAGCCAAGTTTTATCTTTGTCCAGGAGCCGCTAATCATTATTACTCAGTTTGATGCAATACTGAAAACTCAGACAAAAGAATCAATTCATTTTTATTTATGTTAGATCATCTCAAGCTAGAAAAATGAGATTTTAAGTATGTTCTGATAAACTTAAATTCTAGTAACGTGCACTGCAACAATATTATTTTGGAACTCAATAAAAAGATTTACCTTTTTTTTTCTTTTCTGAATTTATTATCAGTAGAAATTCATTTTATCTGGGTTGTAATTGTATGTTTTCCTGTTTCTCTTTTGTCAAATGTAAAGAAAATGAAAAAAAGAGCTCTTAAACAGAAAGGAAACTTTTCTCATGTTATTCATATTAGTCTTTCATCTATTTTTACTCTTGATTGAAAAAGTTTTGGTAGAAATATTTCTTACTGACACATGTTTTTTAAGAGGCTTCTACCACTTTATTCAATGTAATGAATATTACATAACTATCCCAAGGTATAAATCTCCATATTATCTTGTATGTTAAACATGTGGAAGCAGTGGGAAAACAAATCATTGAATGCTTAGGTGTATCTGTTACCCATTAATGTTGTTCTTTGTTGAGAGAAGAATTATGCATAGATGAATTATTTTCAACATTTTGAAAGCTTACCTTCCATTATACTAGGGCTGATATTGTGCATCCTGCTTAATTTAGAAACAACTTATTGCATTGGTTTGTGTTTTGTTTTTACAAATGGTATTTTGTTAAGGTGGCTTAGCACCTTTGTCTAGGTGGAGAAAACTTCACTTGTAAGAGGTTCTATAATTTGGAGTTTGCTTTTACTAGAGTGTTTGCTACATAATTATCTGACCCAAAAAAACCTGCCTTCACAGTAATGACCAGAACAAACTAGTACTGTACTTTTTCACATTTTTTCAATAGCACTTTAACAGGTTAGGCAAGCTGGCTTCCTGACACCTGCTGGAGAGAATGTAAGAAATATATAAATTCTGTGGTTTTTTTTAAAATCTAAATGAGTGACCAGATCCACCTGGCTCACTACTGTCATTATTGGGAAGGTGGTCTTTGCTTAAGGTTACTCTTTAAGAGATAATACTAAAATGTATAATATGGCCTTTTAATGGGAAAGTTGAGTGATAACATCTGTAGTTCATACGGTTATAACTGACAGCATGGATATCTCGGTAGTTTTAAGACTTGTATTTATAAGATAATGTTATTCTTTTAGTAACAATTCGTTTTACAATAATGGCTTGTCACACTTAAATGATTTAATTTCTGCAATAAAATTCATTAAACCTTACATAATGAGCCTGGGACAAAGACACACAAAACACTAAAAGATTACTGATACTGAAATAAGTAAAATGTTCCAATGTTTTTTGTTCCTCATAGGCTCTGGTCTCAATGATGGGCAGTGGCATGAAGTCCGATTGCTTGCTAAGGAAAATTTTGCTGTCCTCACCATTGATGGCGATGAAGCTTCAGCTGTCCGAACAAACAGTCCTTTACAAGTTAAGACTGGAAAGAAATATTTCTTTGGAGGTAAAAAAATATCAAATATCTGCTTAAAGTGCCGTTGTCTTTTAATCTGCATAACAGAAGTGAAGCTCAGGATGTACTCAGTTTATGTATATCTTAACATGACTAAACTGTGCTGCTCATCAAAAAGTAGGGTACTAAACTTAATTTCACTTTTAAGATTCACATCTCTCGTCCAGAGAACCTGGAGAAGTTCTGTTCAAGAGTTTATCTACCTTGGAATGATTACTCTGATTTTCTCTGAACATTTCAGAGATTATTCTCTGAAAGAGGAAATTTCCCTTGGTGGTTTACTTAAATGCACTGAGAAGAGAGATAAACTTAGCCTTTCAAGTTTGGAATCCTGAAGACAAAACCAAATATCATAGTTCAGGACAGGTCATAAAATTTTGCTGATATCTATCATGATTGTAAGTAATTAAGAAACTGTCATAAATCAAAGCCTTAGGTAGTTTAGTATTTCTGTCTTTTGACAGTCCGTGTACTAAGGGTGTTCTTGCAAACTGTAGCTTGGATATTTATTCCTCTTGCTCTTTTGTGTTAGTATTTATGAAAATTAAGAAAGACCATCAAAACTCTTGGATTTTTTTAAATATATATCTAAATTTCTATATTAAAAAGCCTATGTAAGATGTCAATAAAATTTTTGAGACAACACTGTCTTATAGGGGAAGGTAATTAAGGGCTTTTAGACTCAAGCGTAAGTATTATTTGTCATACAGATAGCCAGGTTCTTTTTTAAAATGTCCAATTTAGTGACAACTTCAGTCTTGTTCAAGCAGAATTCTCAGTGAGCTCAAATGCTAAGATCAAAAAGGAGTTTTAAGTTGTACTTTTAAGCATCCTGTAAGTTTCAGGTTACATATGAAAGCTTCAGGCAGAGAACACAAATTTTAAAAGTAGACTTTTTCAATGCTGAAAACTGACTTTTTTTCAAAATTATAAGGTGCATATCTAATCACAATAAAATATAAATATGACACTATAAATAGTCACAACATTAACTAAATGATAGAAAAGTTAATGGCATATGAAGTACTGTAAGCAGAAAGGGAAAAAATCCTTTCAAGGTTATTCTCATTTCATAATCTCCTATCAGTGGAGTCATTAAAAATACATACGGAAATTAGTGTTTAAATAACATTGCAAAACTAATATATAGTTAATTAAAAATAGATTCTAATCCCAATGATACCAATGACACACACTTCCAGGAAACATTGTGGCAATGATAACACAACCCAAGACAAATATTACCAAATTAAAGTTGATCCGTCAGACTTATTGTTGCTGCAACATGCATATTTTCCAGTATCCCTAGTTCAACTTGAAGCTTTTTTAACATATTGCCTCAAGTAAGAGTTAGAATAGCCTGTTGGCACATATTTTGTCATCAAAACACTTCTAATGGTTGACCTGTACTTAATAATTCTGGAAGCTTTCCATAAAAAAATTGTGCATGTAGGTTTGTTCTAGTGGGATATTAAAGTGTCATTACCACATCTGTTCACAGCAAATACACGGTCCCCTTGCATAAGCTGTGGGGATTTTGTTTTTCTTTGTTGTCTTTTGTAATCTGAAAGGTCTTCTAAAGGTGTCTGAAAAGAATGCAGTGTTCTAACCTTCGAGTCCAATTTTTTTTTTAAGAGCTGTGTGATTTTTGCAACACTGTACTTTTTCATTGCAACTATTTCAAGCTCTAAACTTGAGGAAGATTTATTTCTGACTTGGATTTCAGGAACTTTTTTTATTTTAGTATGCCCCTACATTAATATCATACTATATGTCTGTTAGTTATTTTACTATGCATACCTGTTAAGTAGAGATTACTGCGTCTGATCTTTACATTCATTATCTGCATCTTATAAAGTGAAAGTGTATTTTCATTTTATTCCCTCTGTACCTATGTGCTCCTCCTTATTTTTCTTTCATCCCAGGTAATGGCTTTTAATAAATAATACTTGCAAGAAGAGAATTTAGAGATGAGAACAGTGGGGAACTTCAAATATTTTTACCACTTGGTAATTGTCATCAGAGAAGATATTTTCATTAGTTTTATTAAGAGTATGTTCAGATAAGAAAGTATGAAATATTTTTTTCCTGCAAATATGGTTAATTGGTTAGGAAAAATACAAATGCTTCTTGAATGCAAATAATCGTGGTTTTCTGCAAGCTGCTAGATGGCTAGCAGAATTATAAATTCTTTAATTATAATAAATTTTAAATGTGAAAAAGTTTTCATTGCTAGAGATCTTAAATGATCGGTTTTAAAGGTAGTAATTTTATGGTATTCATCCCATCCCATTGCTATATTTCTTGACCTAACAAAATACTGAAAAAGTTCGGTCCATTGATTTTGTATTTGGAGGCGTTGTACAGCATTTCTAGAAGGCTCTGAACACATTTACTCTTCTTATTTAAATTTTCCCATTTCATCTTCTAAAGGCATACCACATGTATGCAAATATTTTGGTTTTCAGGCTTTTCCTTTCCTGATTTCAGAGAGTGTCACTTCATAGTTGGGTTTTCTGGTGTTAACATAGCAAATATAAGCTATAGCTAATGGTGTTGCATATACTAAAGATTAAAAGGCTGCATTTTAGCACTGCAGTACAATATTTTCTCAAAAATATCTTGGAGAATTTAAAGAGAAAAGTAATTACTATAAAATGGACAATGCCTCAAAGTTGTAAGGCAGATACTAGATAGAACTTCTGTGAAAATAACTGCAACTTTTACTGTAATAGAAGTACCACATATTTGAATGTAAATTTTTTAGGTAGTGTTTAATTTTCAGGGAAAAAATGATAATTTTCATGTATTTGCACTGGATATATCCCATTACATTAGATTTATCAAAATAGGGACTAGATTAAAGATTGAGTGGGCAAGGAGAACATTATTATGCCAAATGTAAAGCTACAACATTGCAGAAAATTCAGAGATAGGAAGCTGACTTTTATGCAGATGGGTTTGCAGTGATGTCTGGAAAATCCTTTATTTTACTCACTGTATTTTGATTAGAATTTGGTTGTGATTTGTCCAGTATAAACTACATAAATAATAATAACCATTTTGAGAAATTTGTTATTTTTTGAGAAGCCAGACCTGACTGACACTCTCTTAGTTTCCCTTAAAACCAGTTCCTAAGTGTGTTCTTATTATTCCTTATGTTATTCATTAATTTGAATATAAATGCGTCATTGACGACAACAGCCAGATATTTTGGATATATAGAACAATATTTGATTTAAAAGGATGTGGAAATCAGAATCTTTTGTGACTTCTGCCCATAGAAATAACTTTCTTAGCTTTGAAAAATCATAAGTAATTTATAAATCATAAGAGGTTTCTTTATTTCTGTCTGAGAATAAGTCATGTTCAGGCTTACTCTCAGCACTACTGAGGTCCTCCCAGAGGACAGACGGGGATGATGTTTTATTCAAGACTAAGAGTTAGGGAGAGTTGGGTTAAGATTAGGCTATTCTGTAGATTGTATGAATGTGTGCTGGTGTATGTGAGAGAGTGGGTGCTAATTGCCGATTACTCTTCCCTGTAACTGTTCTTCTATCCCCACTGGTTTTGTTTTCCTTCTCTTTCTCATTTTGAATTCAAGCTTTTGGAAAGAAGTGAACTTCCTTTCTCTTCTAAGCTCTAGAGAATGATGTTTCTTTGTTGTTTCCAATTATCTGCATAAAACAAAAAAGCAGAACAGAGAAAGTGAATCACAGAGTGAAAATGAGTCCATTAACCTCATTTGCACTGTTGGAAATAAGGGGCTTTTGTTAGGCATCCTAAGCTTGCACCAAACCACCTAACAGCTGCCTAGTGCCAAAGGAAATATTTGATTAGAGAAGCAATTTTGACTAGTTTCTATTTTAAAACATTTTTTTTAAATTCTCCTTTTCACTAACTTAAGAATGGGAGAGTTTGAATGATAAATCTTCACTGAGAACAAAGATATGCAGTGAGTGTGTGTCAATCCACGACATGCTGCTTTTCCTGACAAGCAAATTGAATGGACTCTGCACTAAGTTTCCTAGAGAACACCAGTCTAGGGCGTACAGAAAGCCATTCCTTGCTACACAACTGTACAAAATGCACTCCACGTGGAGTCTTGTTCCTGGAGTAGAATTCTTTTACTTCTGGTTAGTGGTGTTGATTTGAAATCCCACAGAATTAGAGATGAGGGAAGGAGGGGGGAAGTCAGATGAAAGAGAAAGAATGCCTTCCTCTTTTTCACTCATGATGGACTCTTCTGTCTGTGATTCTTCCTTTCTTAAAACCTGTCATCTATAAACAAATCCTTTGAGTTTTGTGACTTTTTTTTTAATTATCCGTTGATATCATTGTGTGAATTGGTCATCAGCAGCTGTTTTAGCCATGGTCAAATTTCCTATATAGTATCACTGGGACTTCAAAAGTACCGAGAGTATTCCAGTTGCAAATATTATCAGATAAAAAGGGGGCATGGTGCTTTTTGTACATCAAAGTTGAATTATTAGGTGTTGTATGACAAACAAACAGAACACAACCAATGGCAATTCAGGTTATCTGTTATAATATCTAATAAAGTAAAGTAAAATCCCTGCTGACATCATTTTCAAGCCTGCAAGTTCTCATATCTCAGTAAGCAACAATAATGTTGAATTGTATTTGCATTTCTGCATTCTTAACAGACTTTTAATATGTCAAGGCTTCAGTTTTGGTGGCCATTTGTTTCTTTTTCTTGTGTGACCATGAGAAATGATGGTCACATTTGCATGTCTTCTGGAAAAGGTGCTTTCACTGTGATTTGAAATCTTTCTCCTCATGGTCTCAGCTCTGTTTAAGTTCAAATAGAAAACCATGAGGAGAACACAAAGAAAATTCAAAATAACTCAGAATATAATGTCATTTTGTATATCTTCAGCATTTATATTCAGGAATCCTCTCAGGACAGCCCTAAAAAATAATGATAAACATGAGAAATGGAAATAAAATAACTGGATTGCATTGTATTTTTAGTGACCCTGGTGCTTTGGATTGTTAGATTGCTCTCTCTGCCTTTCTGCTATTTAGTACAAGATTCAAACTCTCCATCATCTCACCTGCTTTCTTCCACTATCAACAATGAAGAACAGCTGAATTCACACTCCTTTTATAAAATTGACAGAACTGAAGGAATTGATAAACATTGATAAACTTTGAGTTTTGCCCTTTTTTCATCATGTTTAAAATTTTATTTATTTTATTCAGATAATTTGAATGTTAGAGAAATGAATCCAAATAATGGTGATATTCTGTGATTAATTTTCAGTAATGTCAGTAGTATCGTCAGTGATGCTATAACATGCCAACCCACCAATATGCTGTATACAACAGTACAGCAGAAATGCTGGAGATAGATAGATTGATCTCCCAAAGGAAAACAAGTGCAGGTAGAAAGTTGAATCTTTGTTCAAGCAAGTAAAAGATCAAATGTGCGATAATGAGAGTTTGGGAATGGATATATGGCAGCACAAGTCTTTCTGGAATAACTTCAGCTTTAGAGCAAAGGCAAAGGCCTGTTAGAGATAAGAAATGTTTGCTCACTGAGAAATGAATGAATGAAGTTTTGAGATGTGCTGTTCCTGTTGAGCATCATAAATTTCTTGCTAAGCTGAAGATGTTAGCCAGACTGTATATCTGAATTCCACAGAAAAATAAAATGAAGGAACTGGGTCTCTTGATTTATTTTCTTCTAAGCGCTAAAGAAAACTTCTGTGTGCAGCAGATAACAGAACAACAATTTTTTCAATACATTTTCCTTTTTTCTTATTGACATTTAAAAGCAAGGAAGAACAAAAAACAAGGAAGAACATATGCTGTGGGGTGTAAATTTGCATGGACATAGGGAAGGAGTAAATGGACCTAATGAAACTCAATATTGTCTCTAACTCTGTGTGTATATGGCTTATTTCCTTTTTCATTAAATACAGGAATCATGTTGTTGCCTGAGTCTCAGTCAGAAGCAAATTGTATCAAGTCTCTCAATATTACACAAAATTAATTTAAAAATTGAGGAAAATCCCTGTATGGTGTAGGTCTTGACTCTAAAGGGAAAGGAAAAGGGCTATAAACATGTCTTCTGAAAGAGAAAGTTTTGGAGAAGAAAATGTCTGGTGAAGAACCAGAAAAGAGCTATTGGAGACACACTCAGAAGGGACAATTATACCTATATCTTATATGTTCCTCTTTTTGAAGTTTAATAGGTCAAGTTACATGGTCTTTTGTACCAATAGCTGGAAAAACTGCCTTCAGGAGGGAAAGGGTAGGTATTTCAACAAGCAGTGAATTTTGGGAGGAATATTAATCAGTACTAGTCACTAGACAATACTGATTAGGGCTGTATAGTTTTAGAACACTGAAAATAATAATGTAGTCTGTTGATGGCATTAGGTATTGCAAAGATGTTTGTGTAAGTATGTTAAATTGCCTTGAGAAAAATAAACTTTTCCAGTGTGAGACAATAATCATACTTCTAAACAGTGGAAAACTAACTAGTACATGAATAACACTTCTGCCAATTTAACCTTTCTTCCAAGGTTATCCCAGCTCTGTCTGTAGGTGTATGACAGTACTTGTTGTTCACAGCTACAGTTCAACATACCTACATGAAAAAAGAGAGAAAAAAGGAAAAAAGTATTGGTGATGTCCATAGGCTATATTGTTTACAGAGGGTATTCTTGTTTTGGAGGCTGATTTATTGGTGGTTCTCCATGGATTTTTTCATATGCGAAGTATCTGTGATTTTCCTCTTTAAAATAATAAAACCTACCTCAATCTACCCTTTTCCTCCCACCCCTTCTAACTGTGAGCCACATTTTCAGTTGCATTTCAATATTTTAAGGAGGTAAATAATCACCTATTAATATTGCAAACAACACTAAGCAAGAAGATGCCTTCCTACCGTTCATTCTGGTAGAGCCATACAGTTGACTCAGTATTTCAGAAGATCTACTTATTGATATAATTGTAAACATTAATAACTTGGGAAATCTGGTTTAATGGGTCATAAGTGCATAAGAGGAGAAAAACAACAGGACATGTTGACTCACTGTAATATGGTTCTTGTGGGAATGGGAGATAGAGCAAAAATGTTTATTTATTCACAGAAGAGGCCTGTCAGATTCTTATGGGCTGAGCTAAGAATGGTTCTTAGCATTGATTGTAAATAGTGGCTTGTGTACAGGCTCCTGACTGGAGCGCCAATTAAATTTATAATTACTATCTACTGCTTCTGATATATAAACCAGCTGCAGGTAGCCCTTTGTGTCTGGGACAGGCTGTCAATTAAATCCTTGCATGCCTACAGTCCCAGGTTTTTATTATCGCTTTTCACTGAAGACAACAAATCCCATCATATAAAAGGGGGCTTTAGCAGGAACACTTATTAGTGATGCTTTTGTAAATCATGAGGTAGATATTAAGGGTTTATATCTTTCCAAAGAAAGAACTTCATTGACTCTCACAGTTAGTGGCTTAGAACTGATGTATCTGCATAAATCGGCACAACTAAACAGTGAAGCTGAAACTGAATATCTAAAGCCTTGTTTTCATCTTATTTCAAGGCACTGAGCTTACCTGTGCAATACTTTAAAGTGGGAAGTAACAAGATGAAGATGCACAAATCTCCAGTGTGGGTTGTTGATGGCAACTGGCTTATTGCCTGCTTTAAGAGCATTAAATTACCTTGTCAGTGTCAAAGTATGTCTACTTTAAGTTTAATTTGAGGTGGACAAAGTTTTGAAAATATTGATGATCTCTTTAGGAGGGAATTGATAGTAAACCAGCAAATTGCTAGACTATTTTGTATTATTGAGTCCTGTCAAAGACACTGTCATTCCCCTTTTTCACTGAATTGCCACTGTCCCTTTTCCCTTTTTCCTCTTCCCCCTTTTTTCCTCTTCCCCCTTTTTTCCTTTTTCTTTTTTTCTTTTCCTTTTTCCTTTTTTTCCTTTTCCTTTTTCCTTTTCTTCTTTTTTTTTTCTTTCTTTTCCTCCCACTTCCCCTTTTCTTTTCCTATGACAGAGCAATTTATTTGAGATTGGACAATTTGCATAAATACTAACTTTACAGCTCTTAAAAATTCTGGTGTTTATTAATGAAGAAAAGACACTTTTGTTGGATGATGGTGGCTGTCAAGGTTTTATTGTAAACTAGAAAAAAGTGAAACTCTTGCCATGGTAATAAAAGATTCTCTGGGCCTCTTCCAGCTCGTCATCTGCGATACATCCATAACGTAAATAATCTTGAAAAGTGATTTTACAAACTTTTTGCTTTTGGACTGAGCCAGAAGCCTGCATGCTTATTGTTTGATCTTGTCTAACAAATCCAAGTGAGATTAGACACTATGACTAGTAATATAGAATGACTGAAAATCCTTCAGTAAAAGAACTTCTGTTTATCAATTAGAATGAGACAATTAGTGTTGTAAAATAGCAATGTATATGATGTTTATCTGTTTGTGTAGGAAGAACCTTGCTTCAGTCTATAATGACAAAAGTACTCCCTAGAGGGCACTAAGGATATTTCCTTGTGAATCTTGTTTCCATGTGGATGAGGCCTCATAAGGAAGCAAACTTTAATGATGCTTGAAAGTGCTTCATCTGCTTCTTGCACTTATTTCATTTTCATCATTCTTGCTCACAAGACTTCCCAAACCACTTTCTGTACTTGCTTGTCATTTTTTTAATCACCTTATTTATTCCAATAGTTTAATGGTGGTTTTTTAAACTAATTATTATATTTATTTCAGTAAATTCAAAGCTTTCTGTGGAGGTTAAAATAATCTTCTTCTTAATTAGTTAGGCCTGTTGTGGCTTCACTGGTATCATAATGAAACCGAATGGAATTTTGAAAAGAGATGTTCAGAACCAATATTCCCATGAATTTCATTCATAGGATTAGGTTGCCCAAAGTCTGACCCTCATGCTTTTTTTTGAAATTCTTTCATTTAGACTTATTGTCTTTTCAGTTTGTGATCTCCATGAACTTGATAAGAGCTTTTCCTTGTTGTATTTTACTTGATTGCATTTTCAATATTGCCTTTTAATAAGAACTTAACTAAAGGAGAATAAAAATTGTGAGTGGGGAGGAAAGCTTACCATCCTCAATTATTTGAATGTCTTGGAGATCATGGTGTGAGTAAACAGTACTCATGTTGTAAGTGACTCATATTTATTCTGTAGATACACGATGCAAAAGCTCGAGTAGCACAAAGAGGTGGAATGCTGCAGATCTTCAACATGCAATCTACATGTTGAAGAAAAGTCATTGAGGAATTGTACAACTGGGCTAATAAATGAGTCTTAAATCTTGCTGAGGATGGTAGAACTGGTTTTGTCAGTTATATATTCCTATTTCATTTTTAAACAGATTTTATTATATTTATGATCTCAACACAAGTCAAATAAGACAGGTCTTTATAAATACAGTGAGTGATCTTTTCAGCAATGCTACAAATATTAGCAACAAATTTGGAGCCATATTTCATGCTAGTGCCCAAAAATATGAAAATACCACTGCATCATATTCTCCTACCATTTGGTAAGTGGAATTCTCATTTGGTTTTATAGCTATATTTTGCTGCATAAAATAATGGTTCATGTTTCTGCTTTTGAAATATGTCACAAACCCCTGGGATGGGCCCATGAAATGACACAACCATGTTTGCATCCATGCACACATACAAAAAAATGCATTCATAGAACCATAGAATCATAGAATCATCAGGTTGGAAGAGACCCACGAGATCATAGAGTCCAACCATAATAAAATGCTTTTATTGATGAAAAACTGGGAGATATATCCTGAAAAGCTCTCCCAGGATTGACCTCCATATACAAATCATGTGTATTGTATTAAAAAATAGTCTATGCAGTCAGAGATTGTCATATAAACTCATTTTATGAAGTATGTTTACCAGTACACGGTATAAGTATTTCTTTCTGTAATTTGAAGTTCAGTAAACATGTTCACTGGGTTTTCAGTGGTGTATGTGTATATTCAACAGAACCAGCTGAATTTTAGAAAGAAACCTAATCCCTTTATCTTAGTGCTTCATATTTTGAAAAATTTTAAAATCATACAGGCCTATGAAATTTGAAGCTTTTTGTTAGTCTCTGTTCCATGCTTGGCCCTGTAATAGTTAAGCACTTATATTAGAAATAGATTATGTCCTGTACAAGGTCTTTTTACCCTTCCAGTAAAGCCTTTCAGTTATGATGAGATACTGTTGCTGCCACCTGTCCCCAAAATATTGACTTGATTTGCACATATATTTATATAATTAATATACTGACATCTGACATGACCTTGTAATTTAAAATTGATAAAGACAGATTTTAAAACATTGTATTTGATTAGGAGAGCGGAAAAGTACTGCAACCGAGGACCTCTGTGACAATTTTGCAGTCGAATTTTTATTAATTCCATAGAGGAACTTTCCCAATTTCCCATTATTTTAATATCTTTTGGAAATGTGGTATACATTATAATATTGCTATTAGAAATATACTTTCAGTTACTGTGGACTCCAGTGTATCCTTAGTACATCACTACAGCTAGGCAGCTATCCTAGTCTTTATATTTTGCCCTTTACACATGTTTTCCCAATCAAGGCCTCCATTCAATGCTAACCTAGGTTTTACTGCACTGAAAAAAATTAATCTTATAAACAGGGTGATATGAGCATTCAGTGTGATCTTACTGAACTGCATTTCTATCCAACAAATTTTTAAAGTTTGGAGTATGATATACAGAATGTTTTTCTTCAACCATCATTTTTCATGGAACTGCTCTGAAACTAGTTGCATTTACATAGCTCCCTCCATTTTCTGCTTTGCTACTTTCAGAAGATGTGAGGGCAGGAGGAATCTCATTATGAGCAGTTTCAGAAACAGCCTTAGAGCTTACTGCTCAATGGATCAGAATGACTCACCTCTCTAATCCTATTGATCTGCAGTTTCATTAACTTTCACTATCTCAGAAGCTTGCAAAATGTTTGTAAGATGTCCTTCCTCAGTGAAATAAATAGCAATATTTTGCCTGCATCATAAGCACAAGACTATCTCAAAAACCCTTTGCTTATGATGAAAGTAAAAGAGGAATTTTTTAAAAGTCTACAAAAATGCATGGATCATTTTAAAATAAAAATAATGAAAGATTAGAATTATATGTATATGGTTTACAATAAGCAATATTGAACAATAAATTCACTAGTACAAATGTATAAAATATATATTTTTTTAAAATACATGAGTGTATCCCAATGTGTTTTTCATCTTCATGTTGCCAGACCTGTGTTTAACAAGCTGAGGTGAATGCTCCAATCTGCATGAACTTTATAATAGTAATTTGGGTTTGTGCTTCAGTCAAAGCATTTGTGTTTCATTTAATACACCCCACAATTCTATAATGTGTTATGCTATAGTGAAGCACTCTTTATCATTAATAAATTAGTATATTTCATCACTGTAATTCAAATTTTCCAAAAATTCTTCTTTAACATGATATAGTAATTTTTTATTTGTTATCTCTGGTGTTATGTGACTAATTGTTGTTTTTATCATAGTTGATTATAAGTGTATATTTGACTTTTTCAATAACTTTTTTACGGTTTTCCATTTTCTAGTCTAAATAGAAGGGTACAAGATAAAACTGGATTTTTTTTTTTATCCTCCTAAAAGTCTACCTTGGGGGAAATAAAGCAAACAATTTTGAGAGCTTTCAACACATTCCAGTATGTCTGCATGTGACTTGTACCAAGCCATTTAATAACTCCTGTTCAGTTTAACTACCTATAAAATGATATTAAAAGTACTATTTTACAGGTGACTAGTTAAAAAATGGCTGTGGACAACTTTATATTTGGTCCTGTTTACTATACTTTTGTATTAATTTTCCTTGAATATTCAAGTCTTATTTTTTGATTATTAGAAATACCTATAAAAAACTCATTTTAAATGCCAATGACTGCATATTTACTGTAAGTGTTTTATGTTTGAAACTCAGTTTTGAAACTTGAGCTGTTGTAAAAACAGCACTGTGTGAAAAAAGGAAGAGTTTTATGAACAAATATGCTGTTTGAAATAGATGTTGTATTTCTTAGATGTGTAAAGGCATTTAAAATTGTTTGTTCCTGTTTTGGAAGGTTTATATGCTTTCCAGAGATCATGAATTGTAAGTTATGTATGTATATGATATAGAACCATCATCATATGATTTCCTATTTGTGTCATGTTATTTACATAAATTACCCAATCTGATAGAAGGGACAAAACTGTGTGACCTAGGAACAGAACCAAAATTAATCGCTAATATAATTTCAGTTTGTAAATTGAAAACAAATTACTTGTTTACTCTCTGATGAAATTCAATAAGTTCAAGAAATATATCATCTCCTTTATTTGCTGACTTTGTTTCTAAGGAAAACATTTGTTGCACATGTGTCTTCTGAAAAATTACTTAGGGTTCCACTTTAATAAATTACAATCTGGAAGACTTATTGCAAGAGTTCTTTAAAGGATATTTGTGAGCCAGTTTAGATATAAAAGAGAATAACAGAATGCAAAAATTTTCAGTTATTGTTATTGAATCCAGTGTTATTACAAATTAATCATGTTGTGCATAAGGGATAAAGATGGCATATCCAGGAATATGCTTTGAAGATGAGCTGAAATGAATAATACTGAATGGTTCTGAGTAATAATATATTTTTGACAAGTAGTTAATTTATAGAGAATCTAGAAAGAGATTTGTATTAATAAAATATCTAATGATATAAAAATGTGTTCAAGAATTAAATCATTTTAGGTAAATAAAATAGCACAACTTTTTGTTTTAATAATAGACATTAACAATGTTTAAACCGAGGAAAGACTAAAGTTTTCGCTTAAGTTCAATAAAATAATAGCTATTTCATATTTTCTAGATGAGGTACATCTATCTCCCGAGTGCTAGTTGTACAGAAAGGGAGGAAAAGACTCATCATTTTACAGTTTATAAAGACAGATATACTTTCAGAAGAACAAAATTTACTTTTATTTTCACTGAGGGTTTTTGTGTCCTTGACATATATTTGCATATCTCAAGCTTTTATTTGCAAATTAATAACTGGTGTGAAAGTCTTCAAATATTCTGTAGTGTGTGCATCAGATAGTAATGAAACAGATTTAACCTTAGAGGTGGCAAAGAGATGCACCATTGTTTCAGAGCTAGGCTTAGTGATGTACTGACACTGCCAAATTTCATAGAATCATTGCCAAAATACAAGTTCTGTGATCAGAACACTGTATAGATTACAAAACAGATGTGGAAATAAATTATTATTTTTTTACGTATTGTTTTACTACATACTATATACGATCAGTATGAACTAATTCTGTGCTTATAGGAACGAGTGATTGAGGGAATGTACACAACTTTCCTCTAACTTGATGTTAATGTTACAACAATACATTTTGTAACACAGTGATTATAGGGCTAGACTGTACTTATTCTTTTATAACATATTATGTATTTTCACACTTTTTAAAATAAAAATAAATTAACATTTATGAGAGTTGAAAGCTGAAGAATAGAAATTATTTTGATTCTTAAGTGGTCTGTATTTCAATGTCTTGGAAGGTGGAGCAAAATTGACACAAAAGAACTTGTGGTATATGATGTCGTTTCTCTGTGCACATATGAAATAGAGATGAACAAAGAAAAGGCTCGCCAAGTCATTTTTGTGCATAGACAAGATAGTCTGTAGCTATAAGTAGCCAGTTGTTCTTCATTTCCAGTGAAATCACAACTAATGCCCAGGTTATCTTAGGGACTTTACTCTCTGACTTCATGGCCGTGATGCAGTCTACTACCTTTCTCCAGGAGTTGTAGAACCAAAAGACAGATAAGGGTCACTAAAGACAATAACAGTGTCCCAGAGCAAAGTGTTCTTGCTCATCAGTGCCTTGCAGTTTTTGTAAGTATAAAAATAATCAATCGTCATCTCTTTTTTTTTCTTTTTTAGTAAACTCATAATTATTCAGACTATATTATAGACAGCTGGTTATGATGCCATGCAGTCATTAGTCGGTGGAGTGACTCCTTTTTCAAGCAATTAAAATGTCTTGTTCCCACTTAAATCTAAGTCTGGACAATGCATGCTTACGTACCTATATCTTCTAATTCCTTCCCCTTTATTCTCTGGGTTAATCTGGTTCTGGAAACACATTAATTTCCTCAGTAACTAAAATATGTTTTTGAGAACGTACCTTTACCTTTTTTTCTGTCTTAGAGATAACATTCTTTTTTACTTAGATTGCTTTTACTTTTACATAGGTCACTTTTTTTTACTCAGTTATGAACCCCTGAATTACTTAGGCAGTGCTCTTCTTGCTGTTCTCCCTCTTACTTTTCTTCCCTCAATCTGGTTTTTGATTGCATCCTCCTTCCCTCTTTCCCAGCACACTACCCCGTATCTCTCAATCAAGGTGAAGAGATGAATGACTTCTATTGCAAGAAGAGAGCATGAAGACTGAGCACAGTGCAGTCTAATTTGTCTTCTGTCTGAATGTAAAACAGGCTCTATTACCCAGGCTGCCAGGCAAGGTTGAGGGATGGTAGCCCTGATAGGTTTATCATGTGTTCTCATCTTTAAGGAAACCAAATGAAAACATAAAGTTTCCAGGCATTGGTTGGGTAGATACTGATAGCATATTACTGTTGGCATTAAAATTTAGATCCAACTGAACTGTCAGCATCATTTTCTTTTAAAAGGGACAGGTTATTATTATCACAAAGACAACAATTTCAAGGAAGGTGTCATGTGTCAACACAAATTAATTTAAAAATGTAAAATACATTACCGACCAATCCTTTTCTTTTTGGATGAAAGCCAAAAAACTTCACTTTCAGCTAAGCATACCCCATGCACACACCGCCTCACTGAATTTTTAAATTGCATGTTGGTGTATGGGTTGGAAGAACTGATGGTAATGATGGCCTAGAATTAAAAGTTCACACATTTTTCCTGAAAATCAGAGAAGACTGCAGGAGAATCAGCCTGTGAAACCGGAAATAAAAAAACCAAGTAAAAAACACAAAGCAAAACAGAACAAGAGGTACATGTGGAAGTGTAACAAGCCATTGCAAACACAACTTATCACCAAACTTCTCCTTTCTCATTAATGTCTCTCATCTCTCTTATTGGTTTGTTTGTTTGGTTTTTTCATAGTTTCCCTTAACATGTATTTTTTATGTTTATTGGACTTCATGTCTGTCTTTCTCTCTCTGCCTTTCAATCAGTGCTTTTCAATTCCGGCTGCTTTTTTAGCCCTCCCATGAAAAATGTGCTATAGCTCCCCTTAGGAGAGATCCCTAAAGATTTAACTACAGTTGACCACTTTGGCACTAGAAGAATCTTTACTAACTTTACTATCTTGTGGAAAACTGTATTCAAAAATGTAGATATTGCTTAGAAATTAAATTGAGTTGTTTCTCATTGTGTGTATTTGTGTTGTGCCTCTTCCATACCATCATGTGTCACAGAAGTCCTTTAAGACACAGATATAGCCAGAACAATTAGAAGAGAGATGGAGATTGTGCACATAGGAAGACTGCTTTCCATGCAGAAAATAGCCTTTTGTTGAGGGGCAATTTTAATAAATTTAGGTTTCCTATTTTAAATTCCTTTACTTTCTCTAGTTTAAAACACAACCAGTTTCTCTGTCCCTTATGTCCCTTCCAGGAGTACACAATGATCTGCCAAAAAGGAACACAGTTATCCACAAAATGTCAAATGTAAGGGCTGTGGCTTCTAGAGGTGAGACAGAAATATACATTAGGTTGGGGTTTTTTTGATTGACAAGAGTGCTACAGAAGGAGAATTTGATAGTGTGTGCCGTGCTTATGCCATAATCCTTACTGCTGCTGTTGTTCAAATTCGATTATTTTCCCTTTCACATTAAGGATCTTATTAGACAAATGTCAGAAAGACAGGTGAACAGTGCAGTTATTCTCTTTCTCATTATGTACTTCTAGGTATCTACTAGATATCTACTTTCATACTTTTAGGACAGTTGGAGAATGTGGCTGTCCAATTCCAAGCTTGGCTAAAGTATTCTGTAGCAGTGATGTGGTGTTCCTGAAGCTTTCTCTTTAGTGTATAAGACTAGTGGGTCATAAAATGACAGTATTTGTTTTTTCAGCAAAATAGAAGATTCTTGAACAAAAGAAAGACTTAAAAAAAAAGGACAAACAACAAACAAAAAACCTTCAAGCAAGGTTCATGATTGTATCTCTACTAAAGTCACACTGCTTGTTTACCTAAACTCATAACCCCACAGAGATGTGGTTTTCCCTCAAGGTGAAGAGAACTGCCTATGTTTTCAGAGACCTATTCCATTTCATCCTACCAGCAGTTTTGTTTGTTTGCCAGTACTCCTTGGCTTTTCATGATCTGTGCAAACTGGACAGAGGTAAAATCATCAAAACTAATAATGCTGGCATTGTTCCATAACAACTCTGAAATGTTTGTTTAGAAGAGACTTTTGCCATTTTCCTCCTTCCTTTCTTTTCCCCAGACAACTTTCTTTTGCATTAACCCATACACTTACACAGTTCGTAAAATTTTCAATAGTCAGACAAATATTGTAACACCATTTTTATAAATTACTACTCTAAATCCATAATCCTTGTGTAATAGCCCTAAGATATATAATTATAGGTCCATTGAAAACCCCAGACCTGCCTCTTTGGGCTGTTTAATTAGGCACACGTTGAACAACCATGTATAATTGGCCTGACATTCGTGTACCCAGCAGGTTAGCAATTGCCATGTGATGGGAAATACATGTGGAGCAAAGAACAGTGATTTGTAGTAGAAATAAATAAAAATGCCTTGGGAAAGTGAATTGACCATCATTTAATCTTTCTGAAGAAGTTATATGTAATTAACTCATTTCATTTTTAGAAGACTGCTAATTAGGTGATCCATTGAGCTGCAAATGCATTAAACTATTGATTTATTGCTGAATCAGCATGGAACAAAACCAGTCTGTAGCCCTGAGTAAACAAAATCAGGAGAAGTTCTTCTGGCCCTGAAGAAAATAGATGATTAAATAAAAGATATGATAACAGTGCTGATGAGAAAGTTTAATCTCACAGTATTAAATAGTGCAGACAAGATGGATGAGAGCTGAACTTTTTAACAAAATAAGGGAGAAAATCTCCAGCAGAACATCCCACAAATTAAAAGTAAGAAAGAGAGTCCGGGGCCTTCAGCTATTAGATTAAAGTGCCCGTCTCCTGGTACACTTTTCAAGCTCATATTTTACTTTCTGGTATTAATTTCTTTGTGGTATTAATTCTCTTACCTTTCCGGTATGTTCTGTTGAGGACATTTTGTTCCTTTTTTCCCCCCCTCCCCCTGCTTTTTGCAGTTAAGTTTCTTGAAGATGGATCATACTGATATCCAAATCAGGAAAAAAAAACCAGACATCAGGAGTTCACAAAACTGTTGCCAGTGTTTTCTATTATTCAGAATCTGAGGATGCAGGTGTTGGAAATACTGAATTAATCATTACTCTTTACTGAGTGAACTCTGCAGTTTCTTTGGATAAGGTTATGCTGATGAGGTAGCTTTAAGTGGTAGAACCTTTTCACAACAGCGGTCCTGAAATGTTTGCTTTTCTCCTGTCTCCTACACCACTATGAAGTTTGAGCTGCAACAGGAGATGCAAAGCATTGTGCTCTACTTACATCCAAATACTGCAGAGAATAGCCCAGGAAACTTAAAGCATATCTTATTAATAATATAATTATTCCTAAGTGTGTGTTACCTGCCTAATTTAATTTTGATTAATTTAAATCTTCCTTTACATTATGTTTATTTGGTTTTATATTCATGTTTGTTGACATCTTTTTATTCTAATGCTAGACCATTTTAATGTTCAAAATGCTCTTCTTTGAAAAAGCAGAAGATACTGTATAAAGCAACTCCAGGGAGGATACGATTGCCTGTGCTGTGACCGTGTGTGAAAAAGGTTCTCCCTGTGGGTAATTAAATAACACAAACTGAGCTTCAGGCCCTTATCAGTCTATTCCTAAGTATTTACGTAATCTGAAAAATTTGAGAATGTATTGTTGGTGCAGATGCTTGTCATATCTCTCCTTATCTTATCAAAGGTTAGTCATACAAAAGACTGATTTTAGTCATAGTAATTTAGAGGTTTTGCGAAGAGGTTAATGCTTGTCTGTCCTCTGGTTAGACCTCAGCTGGGACCTTGGTCTAATGTTTCCTTAGCTCATTAATATTAACTTTTCTTTTGAATAGAATTAAGGCACATGGAAAGTCATCTCAACAACTTGTCTCTTGTGGAGAAAGTCTAAATGTCAAGCAATAGCATCAGAAGTATTTAACACTGTCTCTAGTACTGCAAAGAAGTATGTTTATGAGCACGGCAATGCTTCTTTTGCAAAAGTGCCTACAGCTTACATGGCTGCTTTGACAGCCTGTGCTGGATGTGTTCATCTACCAGGAACCTGTGAATTGTTTATTAAACCTCAAATATACTTCCATAAAAAAGCTGTGACATGTGGCTTCAAGATTTGCACTTGTGTCAGCTGCAGGATTTGACATAGACAGTCTGGTATTCTCAACTCCCTTTTCAGCATTTACCATGCACTCAAAAAAGGAATACATGGAGACTCTTCAAAGAACTGCTTGTTCATCTCATGCAATGAAAAGTTGTAAAAATACAGTTTACAGGAGTATAGCAACATGTTTTCATGATATGCAGAAAATGTTATTTTGATTCTCACTGTTCTGCCTTTCATAAATTTCCTCAAATACTTGGAAGGATCATATGGAAACTCCATGTCATTTTCCTTTTGGTGAGTGATAGGGAAAAAGATTTGTTTCTTTCATCAATATGGGCTTGTGCTTGGGACTGTCTATTTTCTTTTTTTGTGGCAGCTACCTTCAGTCAGGGTCATTCTATTCACTATCAGCTTCTCTGAAGTATCATTCCAAATCTGGAACAGATGAAGTTGCAGAAGTGTAACTGCAGCCTCTGACCTGTAATGAAAGGGAGGGAGTGCTCTGCTGTGCTCCGCTTCTGGGCTGCATAAGTCTAAACTGTGTGGCTGGAGGTCAAATGTGCAGGGGTCATCTCAGAGAGTGAAGATTTAACTTCTCTGAAGTCCCAATTTCAGTGTAATTTGCTCAATACATTACTAGGTATCCATGTATTAAAGTAAAGCACTAGTAGATTATTGAATTAGTCAGGACATGGGTCACATCAGAAGGAGCTCTCTAAACCACTACCAGCATGGGATATTTGTGATGAGTTACTTATGTAGGAAGGAAACAGTCTAGTATGACTACTACTTTACGGTGCTACTACTGGAGTGCTGTAGGAAGTAAAAGGAAGGCAAGAAGCATTCAGGTTATGTTACTTTGATCTCACAATTGAACTAGCTTTTTGTTGTTGCTTACTCCTTGATTTTCTGGGTCATGGATCATGACTGTGGCCTTCCTGTCAAATTAGACCATGCAAATATGTATACAAGAGGATTTCAGAAGCATATAGTGCCCTTCCATGTACATTTGCCCTGCAGATCATGTTCAGTTATTTCTAAAAGTTTCTCTTAGAGAGTTATTTCTTTTTGCAAATTTTAGAGGTCCATAAGCAATTTTCATTGTTTACTTGAAGGAAGCTTGTGAACATCTTTTTTTTTAATATATTGAAACTGATTTTGTATCATCTGTGAAACGGAAAGAAATTCTGCTGATTTATCTTGACATTCCTTCACGTACAGATTTAAATAAAAATCATAAACAATGTCTGTAATTTGCTTCAGACTACTAAAGATAAGATCCCAAATGAATTTTCATATTAACTGAAGACAATAACTTTGTATCAGGAGTAAATTCAAATAGAATCTGGAAGGTATGATGAAAAATAATGATCTGTGTTAGTTTTATTCAAGAGTATAATGTTAAATTAAGTAATTAGCTATAGATATTTGCACATTCATGAAGATTAGCTTCACTACTCCACATTTTGACATAGGAATTACATTTACAGAGTCTTCTTCCCTGAGTGCACTTTCTACTTTCTTACATTCTGCATGAAGTGTTTTCAGTAGTCATGACAACTCTCCACTTTCATCTGTGAAAGCACTTTGACATTTTTTTCTTCCACACTCAACACAACAGGACATTGACATAAGGTCTGTTATGCTCAGGTTTGGTTACCAAGCAAAGGAATCAGAATTTACTGTACAGTTGGTAAAAGAAGCATTCCCACCTGCATCTAATCAGATGGTTCACAGACATAATACAAATACATTAATTTTTAAAAAGTATACCACCACTCCTAAAAACATGGTGCCTAAAGTTATATATTTTGCAATGGCATAAAGTTATTAGTTTTTCCTTATTCAGCAACTGAAGAGAGTCATACTTCAAAACCTATTGCTTTAAAGAGGGAGTACTATGTGAAGTCAGAGCAGATTTAAAAGGGGAACTACAAACTCACTTGGTTCCTTTGTTACTTTGCCTGTCTTTTAGTAATGATGCTTTTAAAGGATTAGACTACAAAGCATCTTTTACATGTGAAGCAACATATACATATGAAGTGTTTGCGCTAACCCCCAAACCATGTTAAGCTGGTTTCATTAAAATCTTTCTCTGAAAGTGCAATGGTCAGTCTGTTTCATTTCAAGCCTTCTGGATATTCTCTTAAGACAAGTAATTTTTACTGGAGATGAATGGTTAGTATAGGGGTTTTTCCAGCATCTTGGTGGGGAGGATGAAATGAAACTCAGAAATAGTTTTCTTTAGACAAGTCCTATATGTGGACATACGTAAACAGAAGCTTAAATAAGGGTACTCATACAATCCAGAGTAAATTAGCCTGTTGAATTTAGTATGTGAGCATCTTGCCCCTTAAAACCCTGGATAGGTTTAAAATACAGTGTGAGAAAGAGAGGCTGTTAAGTGAACTTATGTGATAATGTATTTGATGTTAGAGTTGGAACAGTAGCATACTTAGGAACTGAAAAGAAGACGAAACTAAATGCAAGAGACTACACTTTGATTTTGTAAAACTTTGAAGAGGAAAATATTTTTGTTAATGAATTTTCTACTTTTTCATGACACCAGATATAGTGCTGCACAAAGTTTCCTGAATTGCTCTGTCTTAGGGTCATCTTAGTCTGTTACCTTGATTGCCATGTATATCATCTTATCTAACATCACAAGGTGTTAAATGATGTTGCTGGTAGCTGGGAGTGACAATAAACAGATCTAGGGATCAAAATGCTCGAAACATTTAACACAGCATATGCTGCCTGTGAAAGTTTTCTATGTGAAAATACCCAATTTAACTCTGAATAAAGCAGCAAAAGAAAATCCACACTTGGCACTCTTCATCTCTACCAATCCCGAGTGGTAGGCCAAACAAACAGGAAAATAAAACCCTTCTGTTCTCTATTCTCATCCCTCTTCTCCTCATTTCCCCCAACACTGAGCGTAGAGTTTTAATTGTCATATTACAAAAATGCAGGAATGCTAACTTGGTTTCTTATTCAAAATAGCTAATGATATTGATGACATAGGCAAGATGTCCATTAATTCCCACTGTGCTTATATGTGTGTGGTTGAGTATGATCCAATGTACACCAAAGTATTTTGAACACTGTAGGCACTAAGGGGCTGATATGTTGAAGATTAGGTGGCCTAACTGAAGGCTTTGCAGACTGTGAGTGAACAGATATTTTTAAATTGTTTGCTGTGCTGTAGAATCCTCATCGTACCACTTTGTGTCTCTGCCTCTTACTTTCCCAGTCATGTTGATTATACTTAATTGATACTTTACGTTTTCTGGGGACAAAGTTAACAGAATTTCACAGAATCACAGAATCACAGGACAACCAGGTTGGAAGGGACCCATCGGATCTTCTAGTCCAACCATTCCTATCTAACACTAAACCAAGTCCCTCAATACCTCATCCACCCGTGTCTTAAACACCTCCAGGGAAGGTGAATCAACCACCTCCCTGGGCAACCTATTCCAATGCCCAATGACCCTCTGTGTGAAAAACCTCCTCCTAATCTCCAGCCTAAACCTACCCTGGCGGAGCTTGAGGTCATTCCCTCTCATCCTGTCCCCTGTCACTTGGGAGAAGAGGCCAGCTCCCTCCTCTCTACAACCACCTTTCAGGTACTTGTAGAGAGTAATGAGGTCTCCTCTCAGCCTCCTCTTCTCCAGGCTAAACAACCCCAGCTCTCTCAGCCACTCCTCATAGGCCCTGTTCTCCAGCCCCTTCACCAGCCTCGTTGCTCTTCTCTGGACTTGCTCCAGAGCCTCAACATCCTTCTTGTGGATACAATATTCAAGGAGCGGTCTCACCAGTGTTGAATACAGAGGGAGAATCACCTCCCTGTCCCTGCTGGTCACACCGTTTCTGATACAAACCAGGATGCCATTGGCCTTCTTGGCCACCTGGGCACACTGCTGGCTCATGTTCAGTCGGCTGTCGACCAACACCCCCAGGTCCCTCTCCTCCTGGCAGTTTTCCAGCCAGGCTTCTCCTAGTCTGTAGTTCTGCGTAGGGTTATTGTGCCCCAAGTGCAGGACCCGGCATTTGGCCGTGTTAAACCTCATGCCGTTGGACACTGCCCAGAGGTCCAGCCTGTTTAGGTCCCTTTGCAAAGCCTCCCTACCCTCCAGCAGATCCACACTTGCACACAGCTTTGTGTCATCTGCAAATTTGCTAAGGGTACCCTCAATGCCCTCATCTAGGTCACTGATGAAGACATTGAACAGGGCTGGACCTAGCACTGGGCCCTGGGGAACACCACTTGTCACTGACCTCCAGCTGGACTTAACACCATTTACCACCACTCTCTGGGCCCGGACATCCAACCAGTTTTCTACCCAGGAGAGTGTGTGTCTGTCCAGGCCAGAGGCTGACAGTTTCCGTAGCAGAATGCTGTGAGAAACTGTGTCAAAGGCTTTACTGAAGTCCAATGTGCTAATGTTAGTCTGAGTTCTCAAAATTATCTTTGAGATATTTTTTCTAGTGTGCATATACTGTTAATAAACACTAAATTTGCTAATGTTACTAATAGTAATAGTATTTACTATTAACAGGATATTGCCTACTTCTAGAGTATTCTGATGGACACAGCACCTGTCATAATGCATGTCATGACTGAGTGTCACAGATGCTATTAGCACTGCTTACATGGCAATAAGTACTAATGTGTCTGGCTTGTGCAGGTATCAGATAGGAGACATGCAGTAGCAGTAACTGGTCATTTCCATTCTGGAAGGAGATTACTGGTATAGTATTGACAAAATTCTATACTGAGAAAAATAAAACAAAAGAGTAAAAATTGAAAAGCTGAGTGGATAATGAGACCACAATGTGCTTTCAGTATTATAACATTCTGCATAGTGAAGTCACTCAGAAACCAACAATGCAGAGTTTCAGAAGGATCTTAAAAGACTGCTGAAATAATAAAGGTAGATAAAATTTAGTGTAGAAGAAATTTGAATATCTGAACTTTACAAATAAACTCCTGAGCTCTAAGCTGATTTGCCATTTAGGAGTGTGTTCTTGGATTTACAGTAGAAAATGTCAAATTAGAACTCTGTAATGGTTAATAAATTAGATAACATGATTAATTAGGAAAGGCATAGACAACGAATAAGAGAACAGTGTTGCATAAAACCAAAGAACATATGTATCTTCAGAACAGGAAGTAACCTGATCAGAGTCATGAGGTAAAAGTCTCCTTTGGTGCAAGGGGAAATGAAAATGGACTTATGCGGGAAAATGTGACTGATGTGATAGTTCCCTTTAAAATCATATTTGTCAAGGTAAAGAGCAATTGGTTGCAGTTTCTTTCAGTAAAAGAGATAGGAGACATTGCATCAAAATAGCAGGTTTTTGCCTCAAAACTCAGAAAAGGAGATGATCATTGATATATTGTGTACTCAAGCTCTGGCACTCCATGCCATGAGATGCTGGGAATCATAAAATATGACCAAAACGCAATCTTATTTTTCCATTTTTTCTCCCCACTCAGAACCATTAAAAACAGGCAGCACCTCTGAGAGATGAATTCTCCAATGAGCAGCTTTCTGAAGGTTGAGTGTTATGGAGAAGTATCATTGTGCACCTGGACACTGCTGAAGAGAGGTTTATAGGATGGATGGACCAGTATGGTGTTTCCTGATTATATAAAAACTGGATAAAAGCCAAATACTTCTGTCCTGTGAGCTTACTGAAAATAATGAGAAGGTGGTACGTTCACAATCAAGAATGAGTCGTTATGCCCTTTTTGGAGGCAATCGTAGAATGAACCATAGAGTCATATAATGGTTTGAGTTGGAAGGGACCTTAAAGCCTATCTAGTTTCATCCCCCTGGCATGGGCAAGGACACCTTCCACTGGAACAGGTTGCTCAAAGTCTCATCTACCTTGGCCTTGAACATCTCCAAGGATGGGGCTTCCGTGACTTCTCTGGGCAACTTGTTCCTATACCTCACCATCATTACAGTAAAAGAATTCTTCCTAATAACTAAAAAACCTTTTTTAAATATCCCCTCTTTCCACTTAAAACAATTACCCCTTCTCCTATCCATGTACTGCCTGATAAAGAGCCCCTCCCCAGCTTTCCTGTAGGCCCTCTTTAAGTAATGGAAGGCTGCTATACAGTATCCCTGAAGCCTTCTCTTCTCCAAGCTGAACAACCCCATCTGTCTCAGCCTGTTCTCACATGGGAGGTGCTGCAGCCTTCTGATCATCTTCATGGCCTTGCTCTGGGGTCACTCTAAAACAGATCCATGGCCTTCCTGTGATGAGGACTCCAGAGCTGGATGCAGGACCCCAGATGAGGTCTCATGAAAGCAGAGAAGAGGGCAAGAATCACCTCCTTTGACCTGCTGGTCACACTTCTTTTTATGCAGCCCAGGGTGCAATTGTCTTTCTGGGCTGCAAGTACGCATTGCTGGCAAATGTCGAGGTTCTCATCAACCAGCAACCCCAAGTCCTTTTCTTCAGGACTACTCTCAATCCATTCTCCACCCAGCCTGTAATTGTGCTTGGGATTGCCTTGACTCAGGTATAGGATGTTGCACTTGGTCTTGTTCAATTTCATGAGGTTTGCACAGGCCCGTCCCTTAAACACCTCCAGGGAAGGTGAACCAAACACCTCCCTGGGCAACCTGTTCCAGTGCCCAATGACCCTTTCCATGAAAAATTTTTCCTAATGTCCAGTCTAAACCTCCCCGGGTTGAGATTGAGGCCTTTCCCTCTTGTCCTGTCCCCTGTCACTTGGGAGAAGAGGCCAGCTCCCTCCTATCTATCTACTTGCATCATTCTCATGAGCATGTGGTCTTCAAACTTTATTAGGCTCTGGGGATTACAGATAACATTTTGAGAGTTAAGTACGCTTTTGGCATTCACCTTTTGTACCCACATGGCATCCTGTATCACGATTTGCATAGTGTATCTGTGTCTTGTATGAAGAAACACAAGCTGTTTTTCTTTTGATCCTGCTGTCTCACCTTCAGCTCCATGTTTTTAGTAGAAAAACACTACAGAAAAATAATAATAAAACAGCAAGACTCCTGTTTTCATACTATATGGCAAGCCATTAGCCATCACCTGTATAGTGTTAGAATTTAAACACACATCCAGCTTTTGTCCTACATGAGGTTGCTGCTTCAGTTTTAGTATAGGAGCAGATGAGGTATCCTGCAAGTAGGATACTCTGTGTCAGCACAGAGCTCAGTGAAGCCTAAGCATTTGCTTATTTATGTAAGAGGAAAATAGAATATGGGTGCTTATTGCTAAAGGCACCTGACGGTGATGTAGTTGTAGTTTGGTTGTTACATGAGCCAGATTATTTATAGCAGTAATTGCAGTATAGATCAGCTTTGTGTCTCTGAATATGCTTTGGTGACTCCAAATGAAGGCCATTTCTTTCAGCTTCATCATCATTCTATTTTTGATAGGATTTCTTGCACAAACAAGCACTTCAACATGTCCTTGGAGAATTTCTGGGAGAGAAAGTCTGATAGGCCTGTTTACCTGATATATTTGACCTGGACTCATACAAACACAGCACTAATAGGATGGATGCAACCATTGTTTTGGAACCTTATGACATACAGCAGATGTCAATTAATTTCTTCACAGTGTTCATGTTTCTAAAGTTCTGCATCTGCCACACTACTGGAGGTGGCTCTTGGTTTTTAGATATCAGTTAGTAAATGTTCTTCTGTCAAGAAAATTCTCTTAGTGCTGCTGTACTCTAACTGTCTCCTTCTACTCATCTTTCATAAATAAGCCGACATCATGCATATTCTCATGTTATCTTCCCAACTTTGCCACTGTAAGAAAGCCAGTGCATGCAGGCTGGACAGAATCACTTTGATGTGTACACAGCACTTCTCTGATGTTAAAACTCTTACTCAGGACATCTCTTGATGATAAAATTAGACCTTTGCATTCACATCTTAAAATAAGTCTGAGTGAGTAGAAAACCTGTGCTTGTGTGGATCTCCTAATGAAATAAAAGTTTGGTAAAGAAGGATGAGCAAATTATTGTATTGTGTAGGTCATAGTCTTTTCATCATATTGCCGAAGTATGTCTTACATTTTCCTTTGAAGAAATCACACTTTGCTCCTTTATATTTGAAATATAAAAATGGGGTATGAAAACTGGTAATTAACTCATGTGAGGTAGTTTCTTGAGGAAAGTTGGGTTGCTTTTTGGATGTATAAGTAAGTATTTATACTTACCTTCAAAATAAGTTAGAGTCACAGTTAATGTTGTTCCTAGGATTACCCTGAGCAAATTATCTCCATTAATGCCTTTTGGAGATGTGATATGCACTATCAAAGTGCAGAAAATAGATTTGTGTCTCTGAACAGCACCCTTGATAGAGGAAATTAAGACTTTGTTTTCCAGGCAAAAATCCAGTAATACACTAGCATGCACTTCAAACAATCCATTTATAACAGGTAAAATTATGGGTAAATTCTGTGTTATAAAACATTCAGATGTTACCACGCAGAAGTACTGAGGAGTAACTAGCCTATTATTATTACTGTTATTACTATATATGATATGGCAATGAACCACTTAGTGATTAATTTTGGCATAGAATAACATTCTTAATTAATGGTGACAAGAGCAGGTCAATATATACATAAGTATATTGCACCTCTCTTATTTCCATTTGAATGGCTGGTTATTGTGTGTTGGTCTTACCTGTCCTTTGATTGTTAAGACTTCTGCACATGCCGACCTATACCATCCAAACCGATCAATGACATATAAAGCTTCTTAACATCAAGAATCAGTGCATAGCTCTAATTTGCAATTACTTGTTTAAATCACCTTTCATAGTAAAGTTTACTCAGCTGTGTGCTGTTACCCCAGCTATGATACCATGTACCTCTAGGAATAAGGATTCGTTAAGTTTGTGGGAAATGGTTTACTTGACAATGGTTTTCTTCTTTTAATTCTAATTCAGAAAGCTGTTTGAAAATGAGTGACTAAGAGGAGTTTCGCCATTTGTGATGTAAAGGTTTGATGTTTCTGGATAAATGCCATGTCAGGGGCATTTTTTAACATTTATACAACCTTTAACATCACTAGCGCTAAGAAATCTCTCCTATTTTCTGCTTTTCTCAGCAAAGCCATTTGCTGCTTTTCCTTTCACGTCTCTCATTTTTACCAGAAATTCTCCCTTCTGTTACCAGAATTGGTCTTTATTCTGTCCTTTTATGTAAATTCTGGAATTCTAGGTGGAGAACAAGACTTCGCTAATCTGCCTGGCAGGTAAAAAGCACTTTATATTAAAAAAATCAGGATCACTTGTATTTGTTTTGGTTTTAGAGAAAGTTGCATTCCTACATTTCTTGGCTAGCTCTCATGCAGCAGTAGAATTTGCTGGAACTTAATACTTTGTTTTGAAGGTGTGGTAGTCTTGTCTTTTACTTGTTTACGAACCTTGTAACACATTCTTATTGTGACATTTGGTGTTCAAGGACGAAATATACACAGTGTTTCATATTGAAATGTGAGTCAGTATCCCTAAACCTTTAAATGTTATTGAATTCATTTGTTAAGCTGGCATCTCTGGAGAGACATTAACTGGAAAAGATGCCATCAGACCAACTATGCTTTTCCATAATTCACCAAGAAACCAAATTCTGGACCTGGTAAAAGCCAGGGACTACTTATCCCAAACCAATAAGCCTAAGTGAAGTCTGAATAGAATTCAAAACTTACCCTCTCTGTGCCCTAAAAAAGAAGAGGAAATATGAACTGGAAAAGCTATTAATTCTAAACCAGCTATGATGTAGTTATGCTACACATTTTTTATGAATAACTTCTTTTTCAGAAGAACTCTAAATTCAGTTTTCTATTTTAAGGGTAAAATATTTTCTTGCAAGTTAGATATTTCACTAATATATTCAAACATCTCAGATTTTTCTAGAAGAAGAACTATGAAACCAGGTTGGTTATGGACTGTAGTGCTCCCTGCAAGCATACTTCATTTACCTGCGGTGTTGTCATACGTTCCATTTCTATATTTTCTCTTTAGGCTCCCAGTTGCACAAAGAGGGCTCAAATCTGTTCTTTTATGGGAAGGAAAAGGGGAAGTAAACAAGAATATTTTGCCAATTACAAATGTGTCCACTCTCCTTTTAATTCATATTATCCTGTGCCAGTTTTAGGAGTTATAGCTCATTTTTCCTCTCAGTTTTTCTGAAAAGTAGTGAATAAGTCTGACTATTTTCTTACCAAATTCTATAGGGCCTGTTTTGTGCTTCCTAATTAATGCCACATACTGTTAAATGTATGGAGAGGAAATAAACTCTTCATTCTTTTTAAATTAATCAGAGGGTGGAAGGGACCTCTGGAGATTGCCCAACCCCTCTGCTCAAAGCAGGAACAGCTAGAGCATGTTGTTCAGGATTCATATGTCCAAGGATGGAGATGTCATCTTGTCAACCTGTTGCAGTGTTTGACTACCCTCACAGTAAAAAGTTTTTCCTGTGTTTGAATTTCTGCCCATTGTCTCTTCTCCTGACACTGGTGGCGAGGGGGAACTGAGAAGACTGTTTTTTCTGGTTGTTACTCTCTCCCAGCAGGTATATGTACAGCTCGATAACATCTTTCTTGAGCCTTCTTTTTTCCTGAAGCTAAACAGTTCTTACTCTCCCAGTCTCTCCTCATCAGCTGCTCCAGTCTGTTATTCGTCTTAGTGGCACTTTGCTGAGCTCATTCCAGTGTGGTTTTTTGTTGGTGGTGGTAGGTTTTTTTGACTGCACAGCTGAGAACTGGAGCCAGCATTCTCTTTGTTTTCTCACCACTGCTGAGATGGGGAAAGATCACTTCCTTTGAATTGTGGGCAGTGCTTCTGCTAAGGCAGCCATGGATGCCTATTGCTGATTCAGGTTCAGTCTGGCAGGACTCTAAAGGTCCTGTTCTGCAAAATTGCTTTCCAGCTGGCCAACCAAAGTATGTGTTGATGCATGGAGTTATTATTGTCCATATTTGAGACTTTGCATTTCCCCTTGTTGAACTTCAGGAGGTAACTGTCAGCCCATTTCTAAAGCTTGACATAGACTTTCTGAAGGTAGCACAACCATGTGGTGTGTCAACAATTGTTCTGAGTTCTGTATCATCTATAAACTTGCTGAGGGTGCACTTTATCCCACCATCCAGGTCATTACTGATGATATTAAGCAGTACGGGCTTCAATATTAATTACTATTGCCTAACTGCAAGCTGAACTTCATGCTGCTGATTGCAACCCTTTGAACCCAGTAGTTAAATGTTTTTTGGTTCACCTCACTGTCTGTTTATCTATCCCTTACTTCATTGGTTTGTCTATGATTATTTATTGGGAGACGGTCAAAAGTTTTACTAAAGTCAAGATAAACAACATCCAGTGCTCCCCCCATCCACTGAGCTAGTCAATTTGTTGTGGAAGGCTATCTGTTTGGCCAAGTATGATTTCCCCTTTGTAAATCCATACTGAATATTCCTAATTGCCTTCTTCTTCATGTGATTGGAAACAGTTGTCAGGATTATCTGCTCTATCACTTTCCCAGGGATTAAGATGAGGCTGACCAGCCTATCATTCCCCAGTTTGTCTTCCTGTAGCCTCTTCTGCTTGCTGTGACCTTTCAAAGATAATTGAGAATGTCTTCATAATGGTATTAAGCTAGCTTGTTCAGCTCTCATCAGGTCTAATGGATTTATATATGTGTAGTAACTTGAAGACTTCCTTAACCTATGGTAAATCTTCCTTGCTGCAGACTTTTCAACTGGCCACAGGAACCTGGCTTTGGTAAAAGCAGATCTTACCAGAAAAGGTCAAGGTGAAGAAAACATTGAGTCCCTTGACTTCCTATTTTTCTTTTGTCACTAGATCCTCTGTCACATTCAACAGCAGGTCCACAGTTTTGAGAGACTTACTTTTGTTACTGGTGTTTTTGTAGAACGCTTTGTTGTTGTCTCTGAGGATCCTTGCCACTTCCAAATTTATGTGGGCTTTGGCCTTCCTAGCCCCATGCCTCCAAACTCAAATAGTATGCCTGTATTCTTCCTGAATCACCTGCTCCTGTTTCCACCTCTGGTATGCTTTCTTTCATGTTTGAGTTTTGTTGGGAGCTACTTCTTGATGCATGCAGACCTTTGCATCATTTCCTACATGTAGGATAAACCATTATTGAGTTTGAGGTTGTGATCCTTGAAACCAGCTCTTCTGGATCCCTTTCTTGTATCACATAGGATTCCTCATAATATACTGTTCTACTTTCCTCTAGTCTATGTTTGTGATTTTGCTTTTTTCTTTCCTCGCAGGATCCTGAACTCTGATATCTCATGGTTGCTGCAGGCAAGGCTGTCCCCAACCTTCATTTACATCCTTAACCACTTGTTCCTTTTTTGTGTCAGGTCCAGCAGAATGCCTCTTCTAAACATCTCTTTGATCACTGATGTTAGAAAACTGTTGTCAACAAAATACAGAAGCAATGAACTTACAAACCTGAATAGCTTTTGCCCTGCTGGGTAGTGCCTCTAGTGGATATCAAGGTAGTTAAACTCCCCTGGAGGGCCAAAATGCATAAACATGAGGCTTCTTCCTGGTGCCTGAATAAGGCCTCTACTATTTCTTCCTTATCAGGTGATATAGGGCAGACACTCACAACGACGTCAGTCATGTGCCCTTTAACCTTGACCTATAAGTCTCAAGTGGCTTATCCATCCCAAGGAAGAACTTCATGCATTCTTGTTGATATCTTGCATGCAGGAAAGGTAGAACTCCTTGCTTTCCTGACATCCCCTTTTTAAAGACCTTGTTTCTATCCAATGTATCATTCCAGTTATATGAGTTACCACACTACATCTCTGTGATCTCAATGAGATATAGCCCTGCAACTTCATATCCACCACAAGTTCCTCCTGTTTATTCCCCATCTGGCATCCATTAGTCTACAAGCATTTCAAATAACCACCCAGTCATGCTTATTTCCCAGAGAAAGTACCAGAGCTTTAGATGTGTTACACTCAATAGCTCCTCATGTCTGTCTGTCTGTCTGTGAACAGAAGGACCATTTAATATGTTTTTAAATGATCATTACCATTAAAGTTATTGAAGGTAACATCTCTAAAGTCTGAATGAATGAAAATCCCAAAGCAACTCCTTATTCATTAAACTCTTGGAAATCTGATTAAAATCTGACTGAAGAAAGGTCTTCATTCATGATTTCTCAGGATTCCAAAAATGGTCTTCTGTCTACTTCCAAGCAATGCCAGAGGGTTTATGTGATTTTTAAGTAAAATCATTAAATATATTTCTATTAACATAGTATTGATCTTAGACTTACTTTAAAGTCTTTAGACTTGTAGCAGATCTTTCTCTGATCATGAACTGAGTTCATAATGAAATTCAAAACACAGAGAAGGTCTTGTTTTGAATTTTTCTGCAAACATTAACACAACATTAGTCTTTGTACAGAGCAGGTTGTTCCTTTGCTGTTAGTCTAGTGAGTATAAACTGCAGTGGCAAGACCAAGTAGTATAGGAAAAAAAATTCCCTTAACTGTAACAGTTTTAGGCTGCTTGCTAATGGTTGGTTTTATTTAGTTGATTAAAGCATTTATAATCAGAAAATATTTCCTAGTAATATACTGTCAATGGATTGCAAATTAGTGGGGGCTTTAAGCTTTTGTAATTTTGTTACAAATTAATATTTGTAATTTTGTCACAAATTAATATCATTAATACAACATTAATACAACAATATTATGTTATTAATAATAACAATATTATTAATATCTAATTCTATACTCACTTCAGATTTATCAGATAAAAAAAATTTGCAAAGAAGTTGATCGGAAGCTTTGGTCCAGTATTACAAACTCCTCCCCGTTTGTAACAGCCAAAACCAATGGCAAATGCCTAGAATGCTTCATGCACCCAAGTAATTGGGGCAGTAGTATTTTCAGTTAGATTCCTTAGCCTGTAAATATAACTTTTCCAAAGGGACATAAGGAATTTATGTGTGAGAAACATAATACAAACGGATCTGTAAACTATTTCAGATCAAAACCCAAGGTTTGGTGACTTTATTTCGTGTTTGCCATATGTGGGAAAATAAGAAGGCAGAAAGACCATATTGAAGCAGGATTTTGATCTCTCTCTTAGCAGGTATTCCCTTAAGGAGTTAACAGAAATTCACCGTCTCTACTTTGGTAATAGGATATTGTTATCAAACTTTCTATAGTACAGTAGTACAAACAGTAGCAATGAGCAATTTTTTTTCAACCAAAGAAGTGTGGTTGAAACACAGAAAACTGAGGTTTGCTTCAAATCTAATAAATAAGGTTGTAGAGCTAGAAAAAAAATCATCCTTAATGTGTATTGATGTGACCAGGTAACCAGAACGCAATAAACATAAATTAAAAAAATATAAATAGAATACATATAAATATTCTATGAATATATAGGTAGATTAATGTCATCGATCAGAGATGAAAAGAAGGTAATAAGTGATTGAAGGTTTTTTTCTAGTTTTTCAAACTTATGCTTGATGCAGTCAGGGTTTTGTTAGTTTTATAGTTGGATTTTCAATGGTCTGTTTCTTCTGCAAAGGTAGGCAAGGGAGCTAAATCTTTATCCTCCTGTCATCGTCGCTGTCACTAAAGTAAGCTGCAGCTTGGACCTAAGAATTTTATAAAATATTTTCTGAGGCCTTGCTCACAGAAGTAACACCTAATTGTGAACCGTTAATTGGTGAAAATGGAGATTGGATGAGCAGTAAGTCCCTAATCATGGAAACTAACAAAAGCAGGATCAGGCAACTGACATCTACAGGTTTCCAGAAAGAGCTAAGTTGAAAGCTGAGTATTCTTCATTCAGAAATAATAAACAACAATAAGATAATATATGTAGGTTTCTATAATGAGAAACATTCCAGTAGCTAATAGTCAATAGATTCTAATAGTCAGCATTTCTTCCATTACCAAATCATGCTTGTATCAGAAACGGTGTGACCAGCAGGTCCAGGGAGGTGATTCTCCCTCTGTATTCAGCACTGGTGAGGCCGCTCCTTGAATATTGTGTCCAGTTCTGGGCCCCTCAGCACAAGAAGGATGTTGAGGCTCTGGAGCAAGTCCAGAGAAGAGCAACAAGGCTGGTGAAGGGGCTGGAGAACAGACTCTATGAGGAGTGGCTGAGAGAGCTGGGGTTGTTTAGCCTGGAGAAGAGGAGGCTGAGAGGAGACCTCATTACTCTCTACAAGTACCTGAAAGGTGGTTGTAGAGAGGAGGGAGCTGGCCTCTTGTCCCAAGTGAGAGGGGACAGGACAAGAGGGAATGGCCTCAAGCTCCGCCAAGGGAGATTTAGGCTGGAGATTAGGAGGAGTTTTTTCACACAGAGGGTCATTGGGCATTGGAATAGGCTGCCCAGGGAGGTGGTTGATTCACCTTCCCTGGAGGTGTTTAAAGCACGGGTGGCTGAGGTCTTGAGGGACTTGGTTTAGTGTTAGACAGGAATGGTTGGACTAGAAGATCCGATGGGTCCCTTCCAACCTGGTTGTTCTGTGATTCTGTGATTCTATGTAATCATGGAATCATTAAGGTTGGAAAAGACCTGCAAGATTATCAAGTTTGACTGTCAGCCCAACACTACCTTGACTACTAAACCATGTCCCTAGCGTCACATCTACGTTTTTTTTAAACACCTCCTTCTCCACTTTCTGGGCAGCCTGTTCCAATACCTTACCAGTCTCAGTAAATAATTTTTTGTAATGTGCAACCTAATCTTCCCCTGGTACAACTTGAAGCCACTTGCTCTCATTGTATCGATACTTATTTTGGGAGAAGAGACTGACACCCACCTCACTACAACCAGCTTTCAGGTTCTTCTCAGAATGATAAGGCCTCCCCTCAACCTTCTTTTCTCCAGAATGAAAAAACCCAAATCAAAACAGTTCACTCAGCTATTGCTTATAAGACTTGTGCTCCAGATCCTTCACCGGCTTCTTTGCTCTTCTCTGGACATGCTCCAGCTGCTCAATGTCCTCCTTGTACTGAGAGGCCCAAATCTGAACACGGTATTTGAGGTGCAGCCTTATCAGTGTAGAGTACAGGGGGAAAAGCTCTTACCTATTTCTGCTGACCATGCTATTTTTTATACTAGCAAGGATGCTGTCGACCTTCTTGGCTACATGTTTGTCATTGCCAGTTGATCCATTTCACCCTTAGACTATATTAGACCAGCTGAATATGCATATTCTCAGGCATTCTAGATCCAAAACTTGCAGTGTAGAGTTCAACTCACGCTTAAAATCTTAAAATCATATTATTGTAAGGGGATTTTGGATGTCCAGTGGTCCAGTCTTCCCTGCCCATATCAGAGCCAAATCCAAAGTTAAATCATTTGTGGGATTACTAGTTTATTAATATTGTAATGTAGGTCTGAAGCCCTGTGTAAGCCTTGGTTTCAGACCAGGAAATGCTGGTACTGCATTTCTCACTGCTTATCTTATTTTGTGGCCTTCTCCTACATTGATGGTGCAGAATAGTGTAACAAGAGTGAAATGCAAACCATGATCCCTGAGCAGTCCGACTGTTTGAACTCACCTCAGAGTATTCCAAAATCAACTCACACTGTCTTTCCAGAAAGGCATTGTTGATATCATGCTGCTAACAGCCTGTTTCTGAAGTCTGTGGAGTCGTAGGCTTATGTGTAAATCTCTGTTGACTAGGCAGTTTTAAAGACTTCACTAAAAACTGCACATTCAGAGTAACATCTCTAGATTTTGCATCTGATTTACTTGAAGATGAAATAATTCTAATAAATGAATGGCTCAGTTTGGTTATTGCAAGAGCAAAGCAATTCCTTCCTCTGTTTCTAAAGTAAGAAACATTTCCCTGCATATTTTTAATTTTCAAAGGCATAGAACTTGTGAAGAAAACATTATAGATTCAATTAAATGGTATTCAGAAAAATCTCCCTGGTTCCTGGTCTGCTATTGTATTCAATAATAATGGCAGGGAAGCATATGTTTCTAAAAGATAAGGTGTTACCTCAGACTGTTGCACAAATACTCAGTTGAAGCAATGGGCCCAGCCTCTTATTAAGCCCAATGCATTTCATATTTTTCTTCCCCTGCCACTGCTTCCTCATGGTGTCAAGGTCAGACTTGCCAGTAGTAATGATTCCTGCAATTTGCCCTCCTATGGAATTCTGTCTGAATGCATTTCAGAGAATTCTCCTCTGTTTCAAGGTCACAGAAACAGGGCATCTTAAGTGTGGGAGTTTTGAGTGGCATGGTGCTAGTAAGCTATATCAACTGGTCTGAAAATTATTCCCATTCTCAGACTGACCTGGCAGATGCCTGCATTAGCAAACTTCTCTCCAAAATCAAAAGCCTCTGAAGAAGTACATTTAAGGCAACTGTTCATCCTACCTGCTTCTTACAGTTGTAAATTAATCACTGCAAATGAGGAACCAGTTTAATCTTGTGCCTGTTCTCATTTCATAGAACTTCTTAAAAGATGTTAAAACAATATAACAAAATGTAAGGCAGTTGATATTTGAGATGTCCTCTATGGAAAAAGATCTTTGCCTTCAAGTTCCTGCTAATCTTTGGCTCAGTTTCAACACAAATACTATATTTACACATTAAGTTGATACTGAAAATAAAACCCATACTAGTTTTATTCCCACTGAAGTAGTATGTGTATCAAAGACTCTTTGCTTTGCTCACTACAAGCAAATTTGAACACATACTATCTAAAATACAACATGCACACCTTGTTTAAAATACAGTTTCAAAGGCAGTAATTGTATAGATAAATAGAAAATAAAATATGAATGTTTTCTAGTAATGTTATGGTAATTGAACTATGTATCCACTCTCACGTAACTGTAAAATAAATTACTATGGATTTGCAGCAAGTTCTAAATGTTAGTGTACTATTAGGGAAGCAGAGTTGTAGCTGTTTCCAGGAAGATCTTTTATTAAAGACCCTTCATTTAATGACAACAGGCATTAGTGGCAACTATACCAAAGTGAAATATGGGAAAGTACTGGTAATGTAATTACAACTAAAATGTCAGTTGTTGACACTTAATTTCCATTTGAAGTAGCCTCACTCTTAAGAATTAAGTCCAGTTCTTAAGTTTTGTAGATTGATGATCATGTCAATTTTACAAACTCCTAATCTTCAGCCACTGATTGGGTCCCTCATCTGGTTTCAGATTAAAACAGCAGTTGTGATCTTCAACGCTAATGCATGTGTATCACATGGCACAGAGCTTGCATTCTTGTACTATGACTGAACAGCCACCTTGACATTCACTGAAGTTTATAATTGGTGTTTTCCTCCCTTCATATTTAATAGCAACCTTGTAGTCTTTCTTCTTTTCCTCTGCTGAAGTGCAGGTGGATCCATTCCAGATAAGTTGCTTGCCTGTTCCTTCACCGTCAAATGCACATGTCTGCCTCAGGCTAAAAGACAGCATTTCATAGGAAACAGTAACTAACTACTGGCTGCTAGAGTCACAATGAGCTGACCCAGAGGGCAGTCTTGCCCTGATATTGCTCTGTTCTTTCCCATTGTTCAGTATATAACTGTGAGCCTTCGAATACTTGTCTTTACTTGGTTTTGAGTCCTTACAGAGAAACTTCTAAAGAGACAGATAAACTCTAATAGTTCAAAATATAAAAAAAAGAAAAATAGACTTCAAGCATTAATTTGAACACTGGCATTGTTTGGGTGAAAGAAGATTTTCTTATCACTTTCACTGGTAAATCTGTAACTAGCAATCCCTACTCCCCCCCCCCAAAAAAAAAAAAAAACAAAAAACAATATAGGGTTATCTCAAGAGAATCTTTTTATTTTTTATCTATCAGAATTTCAGTGGAGACTGTGTGTTTACTTTTGCAATGAGAGTGATTGCATAATGAACACCTGTAGCACTAAAAGAAATTACTGAAATCTTGTTCTCTGCCTTGTTTTAAAGATCTGCCATCTCCAGTGCAGAAAAAGAACTGAACTCTAAAATAAGTTTTTATTTTTTATTTCACCTTATAGATGCATATTAGTCACTGGAAACACTTTTATCGAATGGAAATTTGAGAGAGAGTAAAAGGAAATCATAGATGTTTGTGGGTACTTTTAAAAAGTTTTAAATGTTTGCATAACAGAAAAATATTTGCCTACTTAATAAAAAACACATGTAGGTCCTTAATACACCATGTCATTTCATTCATATTAGGTTTTTCTTTCTTTACCTGTAGTTTTCCTTTTTCCCCTCTCATGCTTGGCCAAGACTTTATGTGAAAAATACTGCTGAAATATGACATTGCAATTTTGCTCATCGCCTTTTTTGTCTACTGAAAATCTGTCTGATTAAAAAACAATTATAAAAATATTTCAAACATAGAACTCAAATCAACATTATTTTACAGAATTTCTTTTGAACTGCACATTGAAAAACGGATAAGTAGTTGTCTTCTAGGGTATTTTTATAGTGAAGGAATGAGTGTATCTTCTTTCATAATCAAAGAGAATAAATTGCTGTTGGAAAGATAAGGAACTTTCATATATTCTGATGCATCTCTGTCTGGGACATACATGGAACTCTGGAGACCTAGACGGCAGATAGGTTAGCAGAATCCATATTTCATACTAGAAGTTGTTAGGTAACACAAAAAGATGGAAATGTGGGTATGCATCAACTAGAATATTGTGTTGAAACAAGGAGAAACTGAGAGATCCAGGAATACCCATTTACTGCAGTGAAAAGACACTTTAAGTACTTAAATGAAGAAACATTGCCAAGACCATCAGTTGTTCACCGAACAGTTCTAAAGGCAGTCAAATATGAAAAATAAGCTGCTCTTAGCTAATTATTTGCCTCTGTTGTCAGCCCACATTCTAGAAGTACAGAAGCTGGGAAAATTGGCAACACTTTGTAAAGGGTAATAGGAAAAGACTGAGAATAAATCTGATTTCTGAAGTGGAAGCAAGGCAGTAAAATCTGATAAAGTATAGAAATCCTTTTTGCATGAAAAGAAAAAAATCTATATGGTTCTTCTGTTCATAGCTGTCAGTAAGCATATAGATAAACAGCAGTCCAGCTGATACATCTGAATTTCAGAAAAAGCTTTAGACTAAGTTCCTTATCACAGGTTCTTCAAGAAACTAAGCCAACAAGGTATAAATATGAGCTAATACCATTACGCGATTCAGTGATGTCCCCTCCCCTTTTGAATATTGTGTGCTTTTTGATATGGTCAGCTCATCTCATAAAGATATAGTAGAATTAGAAGTAGAAAAAGCTTATGGGAAGGGTCACAAAGTTGATCCAAACTTCTGTTTGAAAAGAGAGTAAGAATAGAAAAGCCTCCTCATCTTAATTTTGAATGAGGCACAATGTGATCTGGGTTTACAGTAATGAATGGTGCAGAAAATCTGCATAGGAAATAACTGTTCAGTGTTTCTCACAATCCAAGCGTTAGTATCAGATTTCAAATGAATGCAAGTATATTCAAATGCAAAACACGGTTGCAGATGAGAATGGTTTAACTGACTTCAAAGAACAGTTGCATCTTCACAGAAGAAAAGTGCATCAACATCTATTAAAATACAAGTAAGGTGTGCAAACTGGCTCAGGAAGTTGGGAAAGCATACACTATCACCCTTATGCTTGCTGTGCTTATACATTTTTCCCCAAATCTACTTATGGTCACTCTTAGAGACCATATGGTTATTTTTATGTTTGTACAGGAATATGAAAGATGAAACAAAAGGTTTCATCATTGAAGAAAATGGGAAATAATAAATGGAAGAGAAAGATATGAGAGAACCATGGAAAAGAGACGAGTGAAAGAGAAATGAAGAAAGGTGCAGATAGGCAGAAGGCAAGATTGTGGTAGGAAATGGAATGAAAACCTGGGGGAGGGGAATTTGCAAAAACGAAGAAAGATTAAATGCACATAAAGGAGAGCAGAGAGTTCAAAGAATGGTGAATGGATACATGATAGTGTAAGTGGGAGAAAAGCCCATACATTTGAAGGGTGGATTAACAGTAGAGGAGAAAAGACTTTATTGCTTTTTCTTTTTTATTATATGCAGAGTCTTTGGTCTCCTGGATATGGTAACAGTTCATACATGGTTTATTATCAAATAATGATGCTTCAGAGAGTAATTTCTCACATGCTTGTGACCTAATCACCAATCAAGGCTATTAATTTCCGTGGAGTGGAATTTCACTTGTATAACAATGTCAAGCAAACAGTTGTGTGTCTGAACAACTAGAGTCACTTGTAACATTCGAATTCTACCAAAATTTAGTAAGATAATATCAAATGCATTCAGATTTAAGCTGCCTATTGTTAATCTTTCTTTTTCTGATTTTAACATGAGTCTCAGGATAGAGTAGTTCATCTGAAAATGAATATGACATGTGTCTCTGCATAACATAAATCCCTACCAAATTGCCTGTGATAAAGCCTTGTATTTTAAAATCTGAGAAGCAACCTTGTTCTAAAATCCTTACTAACTTTGATTCTTACATTACTTACTATTTACCAAAGTATATAAGGGAATAGTCCTTATTACTGTATAAATTTCTTCACAGTTCAGCATAAACTGTTAGACAAAGTCAACTTAAGAAGAAATTTTTTAATTTAAGGAAGAAAGAAGCAAGTTGTCACCTGGTGTAAACTGACATTCTTCTAGTTAATGGACCAGGCCAATTCACAGTAGCTGGAAGTGCAATGTTGGTATGCCTTTCTTTTCCTCTTTACAGATCACTAATTTACCTTGATACAGTCTTTATTCAAATATGTAAACATGATTAATCGCTATAAATTATTAAAAATGGAGCTTGAAAGATAAACTTGAAGCTGAATGTCTGCAGTAGATAAGAGCTGTGCAGATTTGTTTCAAGAAGACAGAGTTCCATAAATTAGAGCAGTAGTGGACAAGTAATTAAACAACAAATTAGATAGAGATGCATTCCCTGCTCAGCATACACGTGCAAATGTCCGTAATTGCAGATATGCACATACCTTGACAGTAAAATTTGCTAATAGGTGTACTCAAAATGGCAGAAAACTATTTCCTAATGAGGTTATGGAATAGTAGGTTGCGGGGAAAATGTCATATTTGTCTCTTTAATCGTTAGAATATCCATGCCTACCAAGTGGTATCCTAGACATTAGAATTATCAAGACCTACGAGCCTGAGGAAAGAGGCATAGATACAGTGGTTTCCATGGAGAGTTTTGTCAGGGGTCAGTCAGCAGACATGCCCAAATGGTGTCTGCTAACACCATCCCGTGAAATAAATTGAAATAACTTGAAATACTGCTCCATGTGTCAAGTATACTTGAGTACAACCCAGATAAAGTAGGACATATTTTGTCTCTTGAGAGTAATATTGTCATTTATATCAGAGTAATTATTCTAATTAACTGTTCATGTTGTGACAATTTTTCATCCCCTGGACCTAATCATTAGACAATATTTTAAATGGCATTTTAAGTATACAGCATTGAAATTCAATACTGAGTATTGAATTCAGAGGTCAGAACTCAGCACGCTTTATGGTATTTTCAATATAATTTTACAGTACTAGCAGTGTAGATTCCTGAGGGAATACACCCAATAAAATACACCCAATAAAAAGAACAATCTAGAAATATGGTTAACAGATTGGTTGCACATGTTACCCTGTTGACATTCTTTACTCACTAAAGTTAATGGGCAGAAGTGCACATTTTCCTATAGGAAAAGACAGCAGAGTCAGTGCCAGTGTAAAATTCCCAGCTCTAATTAAAAAAACATCTGTAGCTATTTGGAAATAGAAGTAATCAAACTTAATTATGTAAATTTATTTAAAATAATACTTTTTCCATATTGTTTTGATTTTGATTCTATCAGAGAACTGCTAATAGAATGGCAGAGAAGAAAAGGGAAATATCTGTTCATTTTTTGTAACTTAGCACCAGTAAAAGTGTTAAGCAAATTTGCCTAATTTTTTATAAGTTACCAGGACATAGCTACAATGATAAAACTCACCTTTAAAAACTTCCTCATGTTTTGCTACTTGTGCCAAAAAAGTTAATATATGTTATTTCTGCACAGAATCTTAAAACATTGTGGTCTAAATACTGTGATTTTGAATGGAAGAAAAACATCTAAATTATGAAAATGTGTACTTGTTATTAAATCTCCTCTGCACTTTCAGATACTGTGTCTCAGATTTGACTTAGAAATACAGGGCTGAAGTGTCACCATCTTCTGTTCCCCTCAACTCCATGCAGTAGATATTGAAAGCAACAATTTTTGAACAATTTTCTCTACATCCATTCATTTACCACCAGAAAATTCCCAGTATCCTAAGACTGACCTTTGATCACAGGGCAATATGAAAAGCCCTGAATATCAGTAACAACAGTAAAATAATTGGACAGCTCACAAGGCAGCACCAATGACCTAATCCTGAAGTAGCTGCTTTTACATTTGAAATCTCCCATGCATCCTGTTGAACGGGGTCTTACCCACTGTAAACCACTCCAGAGGTTTCTGCCATTCTGAGCATACTAAATGAACAGTTCCAGAGGATTCATTCAAGAAAATTTTGGGAGCACCAGCCTTCTTATATTCAGTCTTGCTGTGGCAATTCAGTGCTTCACAGAAGAGTGAAAATAGATCAAATGTCTACTGATACTTCAAGGACTTTTTTAATAAAAGTACAAATCTGTACATGCCATTGTAAGTAACCAACAGAAGCTCCAAAACATTGCATTAGTACTATATAAATAAGGTACAAGTCTGATGAATGGACAGAAATCCACTTTTTCCAGTACTTCCCAGGAATGTTAACAAATTACACACCAAAGTTCTCATATCACAGCCTCAAAAATCACCCTAAGCTGCCATATGATTTCTTCCATTAATTTATGAAATTCAATTTTAGAACACCGTATATCCCTTTCTCCTATTACTTATTACTAAAACATTTCTGAATTTCCATCTTTGAATTACTGGAAAATATTCGCTTTCAAATCTACTTCTGTTACTGAAAATGGTGTGTAAGGGAGAGGGGACAAAATACATGTGAAAAAAGTATAGTAGGTGCACATCTTTTGGTACTGAATTTAAAGAAATTACCCTTGGCAATTGTTCCTTGGCTTGTGTGTATCACAATATTTGCTTATCTTCTATTTGCAAATTCAAAGACAGAATTGAATGATGCGATGACTTCTTAAGTCATGAGAATATGGATTAAGAAGTTAAGAATGTAGTTAAATAACAGATTCTGCTTATAAGTCATGAGTGTTAGCTTTGATAGTTGTGGTGGGCTGAGAAATGAGCAGGTAGTACATCCTAGTCTGTATTTGTGGGTTTTTGTTCTGAAAATTAAATTTGATTTTTTTACTAGGTTCATTGCTATCTAGTATTTTTTTTGTAATGCCTTATTTGATAGACTTCAGTGTCTTTCAAAATTATATAAGTGGCTGCTTTTTATCCTTGCCAGTCAGATCAATTTGGTTCAATCTAGTTGACATGACTCATATGAATGCATACTAACAAAGCTCTTTTGGTTTTCCTGAAGAGTGTCACTGAGATGACTGTGTATGTATTTTCCAGTAACCAACACCCATTTTTATATGGCTGTAACAAGGGATATTTGAAAAATTCATTACAATAACAGAGTTTTTTGAGTGCAGATTGTATTTTGAATATGCATTTATATATGTATATGTAAGCCTTGTGTACGAGATTTTAGTTTTCACATGGCCTCTGAGTTCTCACCTTCAGATAGGTCTTGGCAAGATCTTTGCATTAAAGTTCTTTGTTTCATGACTAGCCTATAAATCAGAGAAACCTTTTCTGTCTTCATGGTTGAAGTGGAGACACTGAAATTAATTCAGAATATAAACCTAACTTTTTTAAGAAGTAATTAACTGTGGTTTTATTATAAAGTAAGTTGGCTCTTCTAAAGTTCAGATGCCTGTGATGATTATCTAGATTACAGAAGTCAAAGTCATTCACACAGTATAATCTGATCATTCTTAACTGGTGTCCAGATCAAGAAATTTTTAACTTCCTGTTTTTATAAGTGTTATCAATTTCTATTTTTCTTTGTCCTAGACGTCTTAAAAATAGGCCTCTGCTAACATTGCTTCCTTACGCTTAGTTTTTCTTGGACTTCATAGTTTAACATTAACAACTGGCATATCAGGTTTCTTGCCAAGATATACTTTCCTCGGATGCACTGCCTAGTCAAACTTAGAAAACTAAGATTTTGCTATGATTGCTTAATACACAGTTGCTTGGTTCTAGCAATGTCCTGCTTTCTCTCTTTCATTTATTTACTCATTTTCACTTCTGGCATGCATACGTCTGGAGGCAAATTGAGTACAAATATTTCCATATATGCCTCTCAGATAAGAATTGGACTTCAGTTCATTCTTTCTCTTTATGAACATTACAATGAACATGAAAAATTACCAAAATATTCCTCCTTGGAAAAGATACCCCGTGCATTCTTACCCCCAAATCACAGCTTTATGAGTGTTGACTCCTGCAAATGAGCAACATGGGAACTAGATATACTGTATGAAGACATAAAGAAATAGAATCTAACTGATTGGTACTGTGCACAAGCATATTGATTTCTGATTATCAGAGTCTACCTGAAGATGACGAGTGAAATGCAAATACATGTTTCTGTATGTAGCAGTACTATATGATTGTCAACATATAGGTCAATAAATCTATTTCACACTGATATCTGCAATAAAAGAAAGCTTTTTGTTTATTTCTGAGGAATGCTAGAAATAGTACATTTCCAATACTTCACTTGCATTTCAAGTTCTCTAAGTATGTTTTACAACACTTTAAAAGGAAAAAATAAAAAAAAAAGACATTCCTTTGTTGGCTTATGTCAAATTCTCACATTCCAGCATCTCTGTAATAGCCTTTATGTTCTTTGTCTTTCCCTTATTACCCTGAAAAAAATCCCTATGTTCCAAATAACAGTGACGTCACTGTAGTTTTACAAAACATAACTCTCCCTCAAGTCCTGTGCTCCATTTTTTATCAGAGTTGACTCCCTCATCTTTTCACAAACCTTCCTGAAAATGCCTGTATTACATAGAAAAGAAATTAAAAAAGCATCCACAGTTCTTGCATCACCTACTTCAAATTGACCAAAGATCTACCAGGGTAATCCTTTCTCTTCCCTGAGCTAGAAAGTCTGTTCCCCCTTGAAAATGGAAGTATAGTCCTGCAGAAGGTTTTGGTAAAGCTGCCACAGAGCTTTTGTTTACATATCTTGGCTCACCACAGCAGAGAGGAAAGGAAAAGGACTGGAATTTTGCCAGCTGAATAACAGTATCTGCAGAGTACCTTCTCAGTTATGTTGTTGCCTCCTCTCTTTGTTGGTTCAAAGTAAATATTATTTTGGTTTTGTGATTGAGATACAAAGTCCAACAGAAGGAGTAGGAGACAGAGTTTAGATAAAGTTTTCCTGTCCTCCTTTATCCCTTCATTTCTCAGCCTCTTCCATACTCCTTTTAACTACCAATCCATTGTGCTGTTTAGAGTTTCAACTCCAGGAAAAAACCGTAAATAGAAAAATGTTCTTACATTTGGTTCTTATGGAAAACATCCTGAAGTCTCACTCTAACAGTCTGCAAAGAACAGGATATGAACAAAGTAGGACAATTTGCATTATAATCAATTTTCCTTTTTGTTTCCTAATAGACACCAGACAGTGTTTGTATATGCTTGGAATTTCATACCATCCATACAGTCAAAGTTAAAGAAAACTGGTTTTTTTCTATATTTTAGCAGATCTATTCCAATAATTTATATTGTTTAACAGGAACACCTGACTAGGTTCAAATGCACAAAGGAAACAACACTCTCAGCAGAAGCAGGGATGGGATAACCAAGAAGAACATAGAGTCTTTGCCTAAGCATGAGAATTGGAACTGGGAAAACCAAAGCTCAGCTGGAGTCAGGTAGTCACGGATACACAGGCAGCAAGAAAGGATTCAGAAAATATATCAACAGTAAATCTAAATCAAGAAAAATTTGGTCTCAGTTCTCAGTGGAATAAAGACCAAGGAGCAGAGGATGTGGACAAGGCTGGTATACTTTCTGCCTTCCTTGATTTTGTCTTTCTGAGTACAGTTTGCTTTCAGGCCTCTCAGGTTCCTGCAAATAGTCACAGAGCCTGGAGGTTTTAAGTGAAGAGAAAGACCAGATTAATATCTACTCATGGACATTGGATGTAGAGAAGTCTGTGGCTTTAGGTGTACTGAACCAAAAGTGCTAATAGAAATAACCAACCTCATTGCAAAGTTACTCTCAATGGTCTTTGAAAGGCTATGCTAATTTTCAGAGATAACTAAGATCACACTTTGTAACTGGTTCCATAGATGAGAGGGCAGTGAATGCTATATGCCTCGATCTTGGACAGGCCTCCATTGCAGTCTACAGCTACTTGGTGACCTATGGACTGGATAGACGCACTATAAGATGAGGGGAAACTAACTGGACACCAGGCTTAAATGGTGGTGATAAACAACATAAAGTCAAATAGTGATCAATTTTAACTGGTGTTCTGTCGGGAGTGATGCTGTGCTGATACTGTTTGCTGTTTTTAACAATTCTGATAATGGGATGGAGTGCACCCTCACCAATTTTTGGATTATAACAAACTAGGGGAAGTGGTTTACATGCTGCTTGTAGTTTACAAGGCTGCTATTCAGTTGGACTTTAGCATGCTGGAGAAATGAGCTAACATAGAGCTCATGATATACAGCAAAGACAAATTCCAAGTCCTGCACTAGGGAACTGAATAATCCAGTGCATCAGTTGAGTATAAGCAGCAGTTGAGCCGCGGAGGTGAAGGCAGTCATTGGCATACCTAGTTGCATCAGGAAGATCTGAGTCGCGAGTTGCAGTGATTCTTCCCCTTCATTGCCTCTCATGAGACCACATGTGGAACACACTGTATTGGGGCCCCTAGTAGAAGAGAAACAATGACACACAGGAGCAAGTCAAGCAGATCAGCAAGAGGGTTAAGAGTCTCAAATATGATCACGGAATCACAGAATCTATGAGAACACACTAGCTAAGAAAACTGTGTTTGTTTAGCCTTCAGAGGAGAAGGCTGGAGGGAAATCTTGCTGTCTACAGCTGTCTGCTGGGAGTGTTTAGAGAAGGTGGATCCAGAATATTCTTGGAGGTATATAATGAGTAGACAAAGCACAACAGATCAGAAGTTGCAAAAAGAACATGTTCCTCAACTGTGAGAACACTGGAACAGGTTGTACAGAGAGGTTCTGAAATCTCCATCCTCAGAGAAAGTGAACTGGATTGAACACTTACCTGCACAACCAGCCCTAATTTGACCTCCTCTGAAGAGTAGGTTGGATCAAATGGACTCCAGAGGATCTTCCTAAACTAAATTATTCTGCAGTTTTATAATAATTTGATTTTTTCAAAGTGTCTTTAGTTTTGGTCTTTATTGTGACACAGTCTTAGGCATCACTAAAGAACCATGCAGCGATAGCAAATTAAAGCAACTGCCTGATACTTCTAAATATTTTAGTTGAACTTCTCTTGAAAACAAATCTAAAATTCATCCATCATAATTCTACAATTATTTTGAAACCTTAAGAGTATAAATATTACTTCAAACAAGAAACCACAAATTTTAAAGCTAACATTTCTTTTATATTTGAGTAACTGTATTGTTATTTGCATAGCTTTCCTCAACAAATTAGTTGCTTCAGGTTTTTTTGTGGGGATCATTCAGTATTACAGAAGGAGGAAATTAGTCTTGAATGTGGAGTCTTAAAATCTTTTTCACTGTGTAATTCCTAGTGTATGCTTCCAGGAAAACAAAAAATAAAACTTCTTTCAAGGAAATAAGCACAGCTCTTTTAACAAATAGCATCTTTTCTTCTGATGTGAGGCAATTCATACATACTATCACGCATCTTAAAGCACTTTCAAGAGAACTTTTAATGACCCTAATGTAATTTATCACAGTTCAGGCCCGTGACTTGTTATCAAAAAAAACTCCCATTGACTTTATATTATACAGAGGAGCAATACGAGGCTCCCATAGTCCAAGAGGTGGTCAGAGCCCTGCTTGGCCAACTGGACACCCACAAGTCTATGGGGCCAGATGGGATACATCCTAGGGTTTTGAGGGAGCTGGTGGATGTATTGGCCAAACCCCTTTCCATCATCTTCCAGCAGTCCTGGAAGACTGGGGAGGTACCTCTGGACTGGAGGCTGGCTGATGTAGTTCCCATTTACGAGAAGGGTAGCAGGGAGGATCCGGGGAACTACAGGCCTGTCAGTCTTACCTCAGTGCCAGGGAAAGTCATGGAACAGGTGATCTTGAGTGCTATCATGAAGCACTTACAAGAGAACCAGGTGATCAGGCCCAGTCAACATGGGTTTACCAGAGGTAGGTCTTGCCAAACCAACCTGGTGGCCATCTATGACAAAGTGACTCAGCTGCTGGATGAGGGAAAGACTGTGGATGTGGTCTTCCTGGACTTCAGTAAAGCCTTTGACACAGTTTCTCACAGCATTCTGCTACGGAAACTGTCAGCCTCTGACCTGGACAGATTCACACTCTCCTGGGTAGAAAACTGGCTGGATGGCCGGGCCCAGAGAGTGGTGGTAAATGGTGTTAAGTCCAACTGGAGGCCAGTGACAAGTGGTGTTCCCCAGGGCTCAGTGCTAGGTCTAGTCCTGTTCAATGTCTTCATCAATGACCTAGATGAGGGCATTGAGGGTACCCTTAGCAAGTTTACAGATGACACAAAGCTGTGTGCAAGTGTGGATCTGCTGGAGGGTAGGGAGGCTCTGCAAAGGGACCTAAACAGGTTGGACAGCTGGGCAGTGTCCAACGGCATGAGGCTTAACACGGCCAAATGCCGGGTCCTGCACTTGGGGCACAACAACCCTATGCAGAACTACAGACTGGGAGAAGCCTGGCTGGAAAACTGCCAGGAGGAGAGGGACCTGGGGGTGTTGGTCGACAGCCGACTGAACATGAGGCAGCAGTGTGCCCAGGTGGCCAAGAAGGCCAATGGCATCCTGACTTGTATCAGAAACGGTGTGAACAGCAGGTCCAGGGAGGTTATTCTCCCTCTGTATTCAGCATTGGTGAGGCCGCTCCTTGAATATTGTGTCCAGTTCTGGGCCCCTCAGCACAAGAAGGACGTTGAGGCTCTGGAGCAGGTCCAGAGAAGAGCGACGAGGCTGGTGAAGGGGCTGGAGAACAGACCCTATGAAGAGTGGCTGAGAGAGCTGGGGTTGTTTAGCCTGGAGAAGAGGAGGCTGAGAGGAGACCTCATTACTCTCTACAAGTACCTGAAAGGTGGTTGTAGAGAGGAGGGAGCTGGCCTCTTGTCCCAAGTGACAGGGGACAGGACAAGAGGGAATGGCCTGAAGCTCCGCCAAGGGAGATTTAGGCTGGAGATTAGGAGGAGGTTTTTCACACAGAGGGTCATTGGGCATTGGAATAGGTTGCCCAGGGCGGTGGTTGATTCACCTTCCCTGGAGGTGTTTAAGGCACGGGTGGCTGAGGTATTGAGGGACTTGGTTTAGTGTTAGATAGGAATGGTCGGACTAGAAGATCCGATGGGTCCCTTCCAACGTGGTTGTTCTGTGATTCTGTGATAAGCAACCCTTGCTGCTATACCTGCTGTGCTTTTGAATAGACATCCTCTGATTAGAAATCTCCTTTCTGTCGTTTGGCTTAATATTAATACAGAAAGAATGAATGTTAAGGATTATGCTTCATAAAGGGTTGATTTTGTGGTTTCAGTTTAAATTTTCTTCTAATTTATTTAAACACAAAATAATTTGGTTTAATTTGGTAATAAAAATAGAGAAGAGATTGAAGTTGAACTAATCTCTGTATTTTCTACTGTACACACATCTTGTTTTGAGTGCATAAACTTGTAACAATGAAGACTGGATGAACTGAATAAGTTGAAATGCACCTTAACCCAATGTCTGGTATTCTTTTCTTTAATTTTCTAAAGGTTAAAGATCAGTTTCCGAAGTGATAATATTTTCAACAGTTTGTAATTTTTTTTTTTCTTTTTGAGAGAGCATCAAGTTTTTAAAAAATAAAACCAAATGGTGATCCTTTCTGATATTCAAATCTTAAAAGTAAGGGACAAATAGACTGTTTCATTTCTTTCTATTAGTGAAATGTTTGTACTCATAGTAGGTTTGGAAACTTATGGAGATAACAGAAAATGGATTTTGTTATTATTATTGTTGACTTGTATTCAGACTGATTTATTATATTAATTTATTTCTAATATTAGTATAGGTTGCCTATATACTGCTATGTAAGTGCCTTCCACTTGTAAAAGTGCAAACTTTTAATTAGAACTGCAGATACAAATTTTGGGCTACAGATAAATTAGGTCAATTTCAGAAAGGAGAAAAATTGTATGTTTACACTGTAGAGATTATTAATTATTTCTTTCCAAATTTGGAAAGACAACCCATTGGTGTTCTATTTCTATATGGAAATAGGAAAGCTAAACATTGATTAAATGCACTGAGTAAAAGACACATAACGCTTTATTGTTAAACTATCCAGTGTGCCCAATGGGTGATTCAAACACTTTATAAATGTGTCGTAAGATAAACAAGTAGCATAGTTAATCTATCCAAAAAATGGGGGGACTACTAATCACATTGCTATATTTACTTCTAAAGAATCAGAAAGACTATGTAATTTTCTGTCTTTATCTTGAATTTTTTCAGGTTGCTTTCATCTAATACATAGTAAAATATGCAACTAATAAGAAAAGTACCTTGGTACATATTTATGAATCACATATCTATAGAGTTAATATGAACTGAAAGTGCAAGAGAATGGGTAAAATGTTGTTGATCGGTTCTATATTTCCACAGGATTAAAAAATTATTTACTATGTGTTTTTTCCATAAATTTCTGATAAGAAGAACATATGAATTTAGTGACTGTTTCTACCTACGAAATTTAATGTTCACAATTTCATTGCTTGGATAATATTATTTTATGTCAATTAAAAAAAAACTATAATTATTCAAGGAAAACATAAGTTTTGCAAAATATGAAAATTATTAAAATTGTTCTTCAAATATCCAATTATTATTTTTCCAGTTTGCCTGTTAAAAGGCAACAATGTTGTTAATGTTGTTAAATTCACCTGGTACATTTAATGGACATCCTTAGTTTTAACCTATAGAAACAATCTGTATGGTGATAATACTTATCACTGGTGATTAATATGCTTAAGGGTGTTTTGGAAGTCTGAAAAATAAATTTAATATGTTGAAAGCCCAGAAGTTACTGCTAACAGCAGTGTCAGCAATGTTATTTAAGATGTACTGAATATGTGAATGCACTTTAAGTAAGATTACTTTCAAGTTTTAAATATGTGGAAGCGTTTGGTAGTAACAAAGATCCAACAAAGTCTTTGAAACCAAGATACAGTTCTGTTTCTTTGTAAGTCTCTAGGATGTTTGTTCTGAGACAGGGTTTTAGGAGGTAAGTGAGAAAATTTAGAATACTGGAAAAACGTGCAGTGAACAGCAAGAAATTAGAAACAGTGTGTTTAAGCTACCTACTTAGTTCTAAATTGGTACAGTTCACCACGAAGTCATGCATTGTGGTCATACAAAACTACTTCACAATGACTTTGCTTGGGTGGTTAGCTACTCAATACTAAATAACTGGAGTGAAACAAAGATATGGTTGATTAAAATATAAATCTCTTAGGTGGAAGCTGGTGGAAGTAAGTCACATGAATCTGTTGCTGAATTGGTCTAATGAGTTCTGTACTGCTGATTTTGATTGAAGTAAATTCACCATAGTGATACTCTAGCCTGAACACTGCAGTATATAAAATCACAAAATAAGTAGACGTAGAGGCAGCAAATAAGATTATACAATTAATACCAACAGTGTAATCTCCCCAACGTACATCTCTTAAAGGCAGTAAATAATGATTATATTATGCAGTGTATATTCCCCTAAGTATAATTATTTCCAGCGGTCTCTAGACATTTTTTATCTTCATGGGGGATTTTTGTTAGAATTGAAGTAGCAGTAACTTTGAAAATCTAGTGTACATTTATTCTCTTTGTTCTATAATAGAAAGCCTATGAATAGCATGTATTACACTGGTAGTGTAATGTACAGTTCTGCTGCAATTTGATCATTATGTGGCTTTCTGTATTTTCCATCATATCCAATAAAATAATACATAAATTGCCATAAAGTGTTAGATTAACTTAAATTAGCCAAGACTGGTAATAATGATCATTTCTTACTGCATCTCTCCATGTCAGAAGAATAACGACTGAAACTTGAAGGGGGATTTTGTCTGAACAGGAAAATCAGAACAGCTTCTGAGTTTATTTCAAAACAGAGTTGTTCCTGATCTCATATTTTAGGGTTTGAGCCATGTATGCACCATATTTTTCATGAGTACGCACTTATAAGGGTAATAAAAGCTTAATTTAAAAACAGCAAAAGACATTATTATTGTTTTTAATTTGTCAGATGGTACCCAAAATGCTTTATGGATTTGTTTAACTGTTCCTCTGCTAGGAAATAGGATTTTCTATTTACTACTACACACCAGAGCATAAAACTGTGCTTAAATTCTTCTTCAGTGAACTGCTTTTCAAACAAAATTTCTATTTCTGCCCATTTCATTTTGTTATTTATATTAACTTTATTAAACCACCAGTGTCCTGATTTATTTTGATGATGATGGTTTCTAAATAAAGGATTAAAATGTATCTAAGATTCTCTTTTTTATTTTAAAGTAGTTGTTAGTCTTTTTATTGCACATTTCCTGAAGACTCTTAATTTATGACTTGAGTGGTTGACTACTCTCAAACTCCATTAAAGTCGGCAGGAATTGGAAGTGTTTCAGAACTGGTAAAATCCAGTGTTTCTGAAGAAAATGTGAAAGAAGAAACCTCCAGCCACTTTAAAAAGCTGACTTACCTCAGTGGATCTCTTGTTATATATTGCACATTTTCCATCAGTGTTGCTGCTTCCATTTCAGCATAAAATAATCTGCTTTTATGATATGAATTACCAAGCATTTACACAAAGTCTAGTTGAAATAAGGATTTTGGAATACATTTATTGCAAGAAAATAAATTAACTCTTGCTGTTCATGGATTTTTCAACATCAGAATAGCAAGAGGTTCCAGTTTTGCTAATAATTTGTGAAAAGAAACATTCATTTCTTGTATCAGTAAATTTCTGATTCTCTTGGAATGCATCATATAAAAATAATGAATTCAGTTTCTAGTATTTTTTTAACAGGTTTGTGCAAATACTGGCATTCTTAAACCAACAATACATACAAATGAGACACCCACCGTTCATGGGAAGTAGAACAGTGTGCTAAATGAAAGATGGAAAGTTATCTGTGCGTTGTTTTTTCATTCTTTTTTCCCACCAAAGGATATTTTATTTCAGCTCTCAAATATCTAGATAAACATTTTTCCAATCTACAGAACTTCAGGGAGAGTGGCAAATGGTGAGAAGTCATTATATTTCTTGCGTTTATGGAGCTGGAAGAGACATCAAACTCATCTTCCCCCTGTCTAAAGACAAAATCAGTAAAACCAGTCCCATGCCTTAATTCTATTTGTTCTCTTCCACCACTTGCAAATTTTAATGTCTATAGGTATATTCTTAGACTTTTAATGTCTAGTATTGCTTTTAGGGAACCCAAGTCTGCAGCAGCAAATTTCTTATAGACAACTGTTGTACTTGGTTTGCAACAGGACTTTTTTGATTGAAGATTTGGTCTGAGAATACTAATAAGTAGTTTCTTTTCTGAATATAGAAGTCTTTTTACATTGACAGGAATTATTTCTTTTCCTTTGGAGTATTATCTGAACTAGGATATGCAGTTTAGCTATTTAAACAGATATTGGTATTTAGGATATGTATTGTGGTATGTATTAAGACAGAAATAATTCACTGTGAAAGAAAATCATGCTTTTGCTAATTAGTAAGATTTGCTTCCAGTAGTATTTTTTTTTAAAGTGTAGTCCAGGAGGTATGTGATCTGAAAACAGAGGAGGGCTACGTGCTTATTTCATCCTAAGTGAGCCTGGGCACTATCTGTCAGACATTCCTTGTACTTAAGAATAATGTGGTCTGTTTGTTTTGCTGAAGATGAAAATATGAGAGGTATCATGTTTATAATTATCTCAAGTTAAAAAATGAAAAGAAAAACCAACCAGAAACAAAAGGAAAAAGAACACCTTTCCTCTTTGGTTTTGTCCTCAAGAGCAACTGTCTTTTTTTGGGGAAGGGGAAGGACAAGAATGATAGAGGGCTCTGGGGCACAAGCAGTGTTTAGTTCCATTCCAATGCTAAGGAATGAGGAGCAAGAGGTCAAAATGAATCAATTAAATAGTACCTGGCTCTGAACCTGATGTGAGGAGAGGGGCTTTGGGTTCTTTGATTATGGGGTGGCCCATGCACCCCTGGGCTTCCTTTACTAGGGATGAGGCACGTTTGTCTCCTAGGGGGACTAAAGTCCTTACTAAAAATCTAGCTAAGCTCATAAACAGAGCTTTAAACTAGATGTGAAGGGGGAGGGGAATGAGACCAGGCTAGTCGGGAATGAGCCTGGAAATGAAACTCCAGTGATTGAAAGTTGGTGTTCTGGCAAGGACCACCAGCATGTCACCACATAGCAAGTAGGAGTGAGTAAGTCTAGTGACAGTGAGAATGAAACTGGCACTCTGGCATTAGTTATTCCAAGGACCAGTGAATTGGGAGTAAACCCTGTTTCCTTTATGAGGGCTGAAGGTTTGCCACTCCAGCTGAAGTGCATTTAAACCAATGCATGCAGTATGGACAATAAGCAGGAGTAGTTGAAAGCTGTTGTAGAGTAAGGAGACTATGATGTCATTGCCATCATGGAAACATGGTGGGGTGACTCATATAATTGGAGTGCAGCTATGGTCCAGGCAGCTATGGAAGGGTAGGAGAGAAGGCAGGGTAACCGTCTATGTTAGAGTGCTTTGCTACCCTTGAGCTCGATTATGGTGATGATGGGACTGAGTGCCTGTGGGTTAAAATCAGAGGAGCCCACAAGAAGGCAGATACTATGATGGGAATTTGTTATAAACCACCCAGCCAAGAAGAAGCAGCTGATGAGATCTTCTATAAACAACTGGGGGAAGTCTCAAGATCCCTATGTCTTGTCCTCATGGGAGACTTCAATCTTCCGGGTATCTGCTGCAAGTACAATACAGCAGAAAGGAAGCAGTCTAGGAGGTTCCTGGAGTGTATGGATGACAACTTCCTCACACAACTGGTGAAAGAGCCAACAAGGGAAGGCGCTCTCTTGGACCTGCTGTTTGTGAACAGAGGGCCTTGTGGGGGATGTGGTGGTTGGAGGACAACTGGGACAAAGCGATCACAAGATGATGTTTTTTTTAGTTCTAGGTGAGGTGAAGAAGGGGATAAGAAGAACAGTCACATTAAACGTCCAGAGGGAAGGCTTTGGACTGCTCAGAAGGCTAGTTGGCAAAGTCCCATGAGAAACAGTCCTTAAGGGAAAGGGAGCTCACAAGGGCTGGGAGCTATTCAAAAAGGAAATCCTTGCAGCTCAGGAGAAAGCTGTCCCCATGTTCTAGAAAAGGAGAGGGCGGGGATAAAAACAGCTTGGTTGAGTAGGGAGATCTTGAGAGACATCGAAAAGAAGAGAAATGTCTATGACCTATGGAACAAGGGACAGACGTTTTTGGTGGACTATGGGGAGGAAGTGAGATCGTGCAGAGAAAAAAATCAGGAGGGTTAAGGCCCAACTAGAAATCAGATTGGCTAAGTCTGTGAACGATAATAAAAAATCCTCCTATAAATACATTAAAAATAAAAGCAGGACTAAGGAGAATATTCAGTCCCTATTGGATACAGAAGGAACAACAGTGACAGGGGATGAGGACAAGGCTGAGTTACCTAATGCCTTCTTTGCCTCAGTCTTTAACAGTAAGGAAATTTGTTCCCACTGTGTAGAAACCCCAGAACTGGAGGAGCAAAATGAGGCTCCCATGGTCCAAGAGGAAGTGGTCAGAGCCTTGCTTGCCAAACTAGAAACGCACAAGTCTGTGAGGCTGGATGGGATTCACCCAAAGGTATTGAAGGAGTTGGCGGATGTACTGGCCAAACCCCTTTTCATCATCTTCCTGCAGTCCTGGAAGACTGGGGAAGTTCTACTGGACTGGAGGCTGACTGATGTTGTGCCCATCTACAAGAAGGGCAGCAGGGAGGATCCAGGGAAATACAGGTCAGTCAGTCTGACCTCAGTGCCAGGGAAAGTCATGGAACAGGTGATCTTGAGTGCTATCATGAAGCACTTACAAGAGAATCAGGTGATCAGGCCCAGTCAACATGGCTTTCAAACAGGCAGGTCTTGCCAAACTAACCTGATGGCCTTCTATGACAAAGTGACTCAGCTGCTGGATGAGGGAAAGTCTGTGGATGTGGTCTTCCTGGACTTCAGTAAAGCCTTTGACACAGTTTCTCACAGCATTCTGCTATGGAAACTGTCAGCCTCTGGTCTGGACAGGTGCTCACTCTCCTGGGTGGAAAACAGGTTGGATGGGCAGGCCCAGAGAGTGGCATTAAATCGAGCTGGAGTCCAGTGACAAGTGGTGTTCCCCAGGGCTCAGTGCTGGGTCCAGCCCTGTTCAGTGTCTTCATCAGTGACCTGGATGAAGGCATTGAGTGTACCCTTAGCAGGTTTGCAGACGACATTAAGCTGGGTGGAAGTGCCCTCTGCTGGAGGGTAGGGAGGCTCTGCAAAGGGATCAGAACAGGCTGGACCGCTGGGTTGAGTCCAATGGCATGAGGTTTAACATGGTCAAATGCTGGGTCCTGCAACTGGGGCACAACAATCCTATGCAGAGCTACAGACTGGGAGAAGTCTGTCTAGAAAGCTGCCAGGAGGAGAAGGACCTGGGGGTGTTGGTTGACAGCCGACTGAACATGAGGCAGCAGTGTGCCCAGGTGGCCAAGAAGGCCAATGGCATCGTGGCTTGTATCAGAAATGGTGTGACCAGCAGGTCCAGGGAGGTTATTCTCCCTCTGTACTCAGCACTGGTGAGACCACTCCTTGAATCCTGTGTTCATTTCTGGGCCCCTCACCACAAGAAGGATGTTGAAGCTCTGGAGTGAGTCCAGAGAAGAACAGCAAAGCTGGTGAATGGACTGGAGAACAGACCTTATGAGGAGCGGCTGAGAGAGCTGGGGTTGTTTAGCCTGGAGAAGAGGAAGATGAGGGGAGACATTATTACTCTCTACAACTACCTGAAAGGAGGTTGTGGAGAGGAGGGAGCTGACCTCTTCTCCCAAGTGACAATGGACAGGACAAGAGGGAATGGCCTCAAGTTCAACCAGGAGAGGTTCAGGGTGGACATCAAGAAAAAGTTTTTCATGGAAAGGGTGGTTGGGCACTGGAATAGGCTGCCCAGGGATGTGGTTGAGTCACCTTCCCTAGAGGTGTTTAAAGGACAAGTGTATGAGGTGCTGAGGGGCATGGTTTAGAGATTGGTGGGAATGGTTGGACTTGATGATCCTGGGGGTCCTTTCCAACCCAGTGATTCTATGATTCTATGATTCTATGAGACTGTTATAGTGTATTCTTATCCTTCCCTTGTTATTATCAGTAATTTTCCCGTGTGCTGTTAAAAACAGTCTGCCTAGCTTCTTTTTCTACTTTTATCAGTGCCTTCATAATTGTATGACCTCTGCTTTTTTTCTAGGCTACCATCCTAGCCATTTAATATCTTGTATAATAGTGTTTATGCAAGTTGCATTGTCACTTGAAGACAGTCTGTTCACAGCTAGCTGCTCAGTTGTTATTATATGAATATTTTTTGAGCTTTTTCTTATCTAGATTGTTGCATCTTTTCTTGTTTATTTCCTCAACAACCAACTTATAATCAATATCAGTATAATTACATGTTCAGATAGCATATCATGCTCTATATGGCCTATATCTAAAGTGAAGTCACATAACCCTAAAGCTACTGCAGCTGAATCTTAGATGTGCTCCAGGAAAAGCTTCTCATGTGCATGGCAAAGGAAAACTGTCATATTGTATTGGTATTTTTTGTACCTCAGGTAGAGTGATCCTAGAAGATACTTTTTAAAGTACTTGTAAGTACTTAATTGGTGTCAGCACACTGAAGTGAAACTAACTGAAGGTTAAGGAATAATAATATACAGAGAAACTGAAATATCTCAATGTTTTGGTTTTTATTTCCCAGAATTAGCTTCTATGAATAAGCAGGCAGCTGGGGATAAAATGCTCTTAGTCAATAGGTTCTGACTGAGGACCAGATTCCCAGAGTAGACAAAACAAATCAGGAGTCGCTCTACTAGTAGAGAATGCTACCAAGTCTTGTGAGACCTGATTAAACTTTTTCGTCATAATATGGAAGACAAATATAGAGAAGATTCTGCAAAGTTCACAAGAGACTTCATTAATGCTAGCCTGATTTTCCTAGGGGGCTTGTGTTCCCCAGGAGTGCTAGGAGTACAACATCTTCTTCTTCTAAGCTCTGTCATTAGCAGAATGTGCTTTTCTCTCTGTATATAGGCACACTTGGGGGTTTCAGGTTAGTAATTTACATTTGCTGAGATACAACACACTATCTTGCATTGAACTTCTGTGTTTCCGTAAATGAAACAAGGTAAAAGTAAAGATCAGTTTATTAGAAAATGACTCATTCAAGAAGTTACTGGCTTTCCCTGCAAGCATACAAACTAAAATTGTACTTCCCATTCTGGTTTGCCTTTATGTGCACTGCCAAGCTGGGAGACATGATCCAAAGTAGTGTTTGTTTTCAGGGCAGTTCATAAATCTGGTAGGCACGGGATCCAAATGCCTTGGGAAGCCCCATCCTTAGTCCTCATATTCCATAAAACATAATTATAACTGGAGTTGAATCTCCTGTATTCTTTGAAATACTTAGAATCTCTGTATGTGTGGTTTTTTGAGCATTTCTGTAGCCTTACAGAGATGCAATGAAATGAAAAGAAAAATTCCATTTAAACTCATGCTGTTTATCCATTCTATATTTTGTTTACTTTAGTTCATTTCATGCTCTTGGAGCAGGAACCTTCTAGTTTTCCAAAGTTACTGCCTGTATTCCACTTCACACTAAGGGTCCCATTCTGGTATAACTGAAACAAGCATAAAAATACTACAATGAATTTGGGTGAGTTGGTGTATTGAGTTTTTCTGTTACTATCTTTTCTTGTTTTTTAACATATGAAACATCAGTTATATATTCAATCTAAGTGCAATGTTATGCACTGAATTTGAGTGCATTCATCTTTTATCTCTGTATGTAATATATAGAAAACACGAAGTTTACCTGACTCTTGAATGATACTGTGGTGCTTTTATCCTGACAACTAAAGAATTTTCTTTTATTCCGCTGATTTTGCATAGTAAGAACACAGAATGCCTACTTGAAATACTATCCAAATAAAAATTGTTGTCAGACTTAAGTTCAGTCACTTTTTCTATTGATAACAAGGTTTTGCAGCTGTCCATGCAACTATCAGTTAGACATCTAAGATATTAGATGGTGGGGTTGGAACTAGATGATCTTTAAGTCCCTTCCAACCCTAACTATTCTATGATTCTATGATATTAGGGTGGGGTTTTTTTCTAAAACAAGGTGGTGCTTTTTCATTTAAAGAACTAAAATACCAACTATCATCTGTATGCAATCACCAGGCCATCATTAACTTAAAAATAAAACAAAAGGCAAAAATAAAAGTATGATGTAGCTTTGGAGGAAAAAAATACTGTCTTCTAAGCACAATAGCATTTGCATTGCATTTCAGAGAAAATCTGGGTATTTAACATAGGAATACAAAATTTTAATTGTATATTCAGAGTCTGGTATGATATTGTATTCTTACATCAGATCCCAGAAACAAGTAGTGCCTCAGATGTTTAGTGGAAGTGGCACATGCTCTGACTGCATGTTCTTTCATTATTATATTATGAATCTGAATGTATTCTTCCTTCAGTTTCCTTTCTTATAATATCTTTGATAGAACCTTGTTTAGGTAACTGGAAGAGAGGTATAATAGTTCTTGACACTGGAAAGAAATATTTTTTATTTCATAGATATTTTATTATACCTATCATAGTTTATTTGACTATATTAAAGTGACTTCTACCAGAGAAAGCAGCATGACTAAAACCTGTAGATTTTATAATTTTTCTTGCCAGTTTGAATTAACATTAGGAGTTGGATCTAGAATTTTGGCTTTTCCATGTTTGGTGCATGAGAATGAAGTCCTGGAAACAGATTTCCTTGAACTCTGGGGAAAGATTCAGCCTATGTCTGACCCTTGCAGGATAATTCATCTCTTTCTGGACTTAAAATGTGAAAAGTAAAATGGTAAGATTCTGATGTTGTATGGAAAAAGTCAGAAAGATGTAGAAATTACAGGGCAAGGGAGACTTCTTGACTTTGTAATGCATTTGTAATCATAAGCATGAACTTTGCTTTAAATAGCCCAAACTACATTTTATGTGCATATTGAAAAAGTACATATTTTCTTGTCAGCAGTACGATAAATACACTGCTGTCCAAATTGGTCATTCAGTACTTAGCTTTTCTAATGATGACATTACTGTCAGCTTTGGTTATAGAACTTCATTTAGTTAAAATTTCCTTCACTGTAAGAACAATGAGGAAGTGAATCTTCCCTCAGTAATTTAAATGTAGAAGGAAAGGGCACTGTCATGTGTATTGAAATATCAACCACAAGGTAGTAGCTCATTTCAAGGTTTATATTTGTGGCTGAAGTTGTGCCCCAGATAACTAAGATTAGAATTGTCTAAACTGTCCAAGTCACACCAAAATTAATATGCATCAGCCTGTATACCTAATAGTTCAAAAGCCATGCAGGGATTATATACACGGCTTATCTAGTTTCTTTTCCATGTGCTAAACTCCTTATAAACTCTTTTCTAAGCTATAGCAACAATTTTAAATCAGAAAAAAAATTATGTTGGAGAAAGCTAGTTTGTGAGAAGCATATAATTTAATAACCACAGTTCTATTACCTGTGAGTCCTGAATTGTTTTTTTTTAAATAATCTCTTTGCACTAACTATCAGTTAGAGTAATAACACAACTGAAATGCTTTGACACCCAGTCAACATCACAGGCAATTTATGCAAGCTGCTGTGCAAGTGCATAAAACCTCTTGCTCCTCCAGTTCCTGACATGACCAGAAACAGCAAAGGGAGTAGGAAGAAGATGGGCAAACAAAGCTGGACAAGTAAGCAAATTATAGCCTTCATCCATTGATATGGGTAGCAAAATTCACAATCCCAAACTGACTAATACTCAGTGTACACCAGTCTCTTGGGTAACAGAGGAAAGCTTGATTTATGTAGTTAGGTTAGGAGTGGTCATCACCTCCAGCCACTCCAGCACACCACTCACTCCTATCCAAGCCAGTTTAGCCCAACCTGGGGACCCAGGGACCTCTGCCCAGTCTGAGGAATCTGGCTGCCACTTTCCTACAGGCTTAACCAGTAGCAATGTGTGCAGAACATCTCCCAGAGACCAATTATAACTGTGTGTTAATATAGTTGTAGGTCAAGAACTGATACTTCAGATGTTGTGAAGCTGAGAATCACATACTGGAATGTCACTGTGGATAGTTCTCAAATGCTATCAAATGTTGGTAGCAATTTGTTGGAATATATTGCTGAATTTAGTAATGCATTTGTGGCTTACTTATTTGTATCGAACTCTTCTTAATGTGAAGAGTGAATTTGGCTCTAACTCTTGATCTTCTCACCTATAGGATCATGAATAATCTTTCATTTTATTCAGGTATATCCATATAATGTCCTTGGCTTTGCTGGGTTTACATGAATGTTACTAAGAGTTTACCTTAATATTGTTGACTTTGAATTTGATATTAAAAACAAAGGAATTGTGTGAATGCTTTGAACTGGAAGATAGTGTACAGGTTTTCCTACACAGCTCCAGAAATGCACTGAAGATCAAAATGACCAAGTGCTTACTGTTAGTTTGGAGTTCTTTCTGAGAAGGAGCTCTAGGGTAGTTTTAGTGACGATGTGAAAAAGGGACAATTGTCCTGAAAGAGTGAGCTGTTTAAGAGAGTATCTAATAGGAACATGCAAATATTGTACTTGTGTCCACCAAACAACAGAGAATTAACTTACACTTTCTGTCTCTCTGTTGCATTGTCTGTAAAGCCTCAGCTGAATCAATTCCATCAGTCACTGGAAAAAAGTAGGAGGCAGGTTTCTGAAAGCCTCATCCTCTTTTCATCAGATAAGTCACCAGCTAATGCGCATGCTGAGAAGAGAATACAAATCCTGTCCTTAAAACCTGAATTTTCTGTTAATTCAAAATAACAATTCCCACAGTCTACCATTAGCGCAATGTTGGTGAGGTGCAGTGGGTCTGATGAGGTTGCTATGCACTAGCTAGGCAACTGGGGGATTGCTAGGAATTTTTTGCTCTCAATCTGATGTGTATTAGTGTAAGGGGTTATTTATGTTTCCCATAGCAGTTTATGGAAATCTGTGATAGTGTCACAATTTTGCTCCAAAGGCTATAACAACCTCAAGACAAACCTTTGCTCAGTTTCTTGAAATAATTGTCAGAGCTAACTTTTAGTGTGGTTGTTGTTTACTTCCTAAAATATGCCTAATTAATTCTGTGGTTCCACCAGTGAAGTGAATGCTTTCTGAAGCGTGTCAGGGAAGTTTAGGAGTTACCAGCACTAATTTTAGCTCTCACCAAGACCGCCTTAGAAAATCATAGAAACATTGTTGGTCATTATGAGGGTTCTGGGAAAGCCTTTCAGTTAAAACAGGTCTTAACTGTATTTTGGTGCAGACTTAAGTCTGGGGATTTTTTAGCAATAGAAGCCACATTTATCAGAATTTGTCCTCAGGCTCCAATTTCTTGTTTCTGACCATCTTCAATACCCTCTCTTTTAGCCAATCCAACTATTTGTGTGGCACATTATGAACTGTATTCAGAATGGAATTTAAAATCATGTTCATTCACTTTTCCTATTGCTATTCCAACAATATCAGTTAGATAATCTGTTATTCTGTTTTCACAAAGAGTAATTTTCATGCTGATAATGAAAGCAGTAAGGCACTGGGAAGCAGAAGTTGAGTAGGAAAGTGGGAAAAGGAATGAGAGCTATACAATCTCTCTTAGCTCCCAAAACAAACATGTGTGATTTTTTTTTAAACTCTTATCAGTCAAGAAGTCCCTAGCTAGTCAACTTCCTAGATGAAATCTGCAAAACCATTACACATTATTCAGACTTTTTACCTTCTTCACCAATAAACTGTTGTTAGCCCCTCTGTCTTCCTTCCTGCTTTCATCTTAAACAGTTTCTCTCTAAGTTATTTTCCTGAAGCTTTTACAGGGAGTTCATTGTTAAAGATTTATAAGTAGTGAACACGGGTCTCCACTGTCTTTTGGAGGGCATTTTTTTTTCTTGAGTGAATTGACATTCACATCTGAAGGGCATTCAGTTAAACAATTACATACAAACAACCACTGTCTCCCTGCCTTTTATCCTGAGTCAAGACCCTAATTCATTCGCATCTCTTACTTTCAGAAAGACAGGCAAATCAATGTATTCAGAGTAAATATCAAAATACTACAGAATGTCCTCAGATTCCTCAGAAGTGAGCCAGGATATTAGGTTTTAAGGTTAGTTTTAAGCTTGCAGAAAGTTTTCAGCACAAGTATTCATTTCCCAGGAGGCCTAGTTCTAGAGAATGATGAACTGGTAATTCAGTTCATGAAATACATGAAGTTCTTTTTTTTTCTCCTGAAAAATCTGAGAAATGAGAATGTGATTCCTAAAATATAGCAAGAAGATTAATCTTTTTCCTATTCCCTTAATCTTTGTATGAAGAGAGAAGTAATGAGAAACAGCAATAGAAGGCTGAGGGAGGAGAAAGGTAGCAGAAGATTTCCACCTGGCTAATAAAAATTAATGAAGGAATCATTACTTGTATTGTGTAAGATCTTGCAGGTAGGTGCAAATGACTTAAGTCAGTAACATTGCAATGTAATCTAATAACTGTATATTTCCTTCATACCTTGCATTTTCTTCCCTTATCTGAAAAAATATGTTTTTCCTGTGAAAAAAATACTGGCCTGAATATAGTAGTATATAAAGTTAACAATGGTTTTTTTTCTGATGCTTTGCAGGGTTTCCTATACAGACGAATGACTCGAATCACTCGCTATTTCAGCATTCATTTCAAGGATGCATGCAGTTTATTCACGTAGATGATCAGCTGGTGGATTTGCATGCAGTGGAGCAGGGCAAGCTGGGAAGCTTTGCCAATGTCACCATAGATATGTGTGCCATTATTGACAGGTGAGTTGTGGAGACATCACTGATACTCTGATGCACTGATATATTCTATCGATATGCATATTCTGAAAATATACAATGATGCAGAAAAGGTGCTTCTGACACTGCCAGTGGTCATATGAAGACAGTCCTACATTTTAAGCCTTGAGAAATCATGCTTAGATGATGGATGATTTTAAGCTGTGATTGTGCAGGGTGCAGTGGAAAGCATATTTTCAACCTTCTCACTCTAAGACAGGGGAGGAGGTGAAAATTTCTCATAGGTAAAATTCTGCCTGCAGGTACATAATATGGCTGTCTTGAATAGAGGGAACTCTCCCAAGAAGTCATGTATTTTGTCTCTTTCTTAGCTGTCATACAGATCTTTTTGCAACTAGAAATTGTGTTTCCTGGTTTCAGTGCCTTCTGGCTTCACTGAATTCCTCAGAGGACTAAAATAGGTCCACGTGATTGCACAGGAATGCATGTAATAAATGATCAAACTTTATAATTTTATTGAAATAATGCTCACTGAGGGTTTTTTTTTTGTTTGGTTGGTTGGTTTTGTGTTGGTTTTTTTTAACCAAACTGAGAAGACTGACCTAGAATTATGGAAGGTTTTTGATTTGAACCCTGTCTTTTCAACCACTAACCTTTGTGGATTTCTCTTGCTCCTGATTAATAGTTCCCTCTTTGTTAGCAAAAAAAAAGAAAATACGAGGAAAGACAAGGACAGAACAGCTTGTGAGTGCAAGTAACTTCACTTATCGTGAAAATTGCTTACATATGAAACCCATTTTAAGTATGCTGGAAAACAGAAAATGGCTTTTTAGAACTCTGCTTTGAAAGAAACAAAGATTACAAGACCATAAACCCCTATACTAACTCAGGTAACAAGCAACCACTGGCATTCACATGCTCTAATCCACACTCAACAATAGGCCAGCTTCAGAGCGACATTATTTTGATAAAGGCCATGTCCAGCTGAGTTTTGAGTATCAACAAAATGCTCAGTCCACAAGCTGAGTGACTCTGGATATCATCAACAAAGATCTGCATATTTATGGTTAAAAAAATGCATGTGCTTTCAATTTCCTGCTCTCAGATAAAAGAATCTCAAAGAGATAAATGCTACTGTGAAAAAAATGAAATACGGTGTACTGCTTTAGTCTTGCAAAATGCCTTCTCTTCATGAAATGTAGAAATCAGTTTGCAATAAATGAGTTGTGAGTTGACCATGGCCAGCAGTTAAACATCTGCCCTGCCTTTTGCCCATTTCCTTCTCTTGGGGTATGGAGAGAGAAATAGAAGAGAGGTGAAAAGACTCATGGATTAAGGTGACAGTTTAATAAACAAAGCAAAAAGAGCAATTCATTCACATGAATGAATCACATTCCAGATGTCCAGTTGCTTCCTGGGAACTGGGTCTTCAGTAGATATAATGGCTGTTTAGGATGAGAAGCTCCATAACCCTAAATGCCCCCTCCCTTTCTCCTCCATTTCCTGAGCTTTTATTGCTGAACATGACATTATAAAGTACGGGATATTCCTACAGTAAGTGTGGGTCCCCTGTCCCAGCTGTGTTCCCTCCTGACCTCTTGCCTACCCCTATCCTCCTGGGCTTCCTGGGGAATAATGTAGAGAGAAAGCCTTGATGCTGTGCAGACCCTGTTCAGCAGCAGCCAAAACAGTGTGAGTTACCAACACTGGTTTAGCCACAACTGGAAAGCACAACACCATATGGGCTCCCATGAAGAAGTAGTAACTTCATCCCAGCTAGACCCAGTATGCCAGCTTAGTAATTTCATTGTTAAGAAGTATGCTTGATGGTGTACCAGTGAGTTGTACTGGCACATTGGACCAGTTTAGACTGCTACTTCTCACAGACCTATTGAGAGTTGAGGTCTTAGAGGAAAGAGGGAGTGGAGAGTCGCTGTCATAGGGAAGAATTGTGCTCTATCTATACAAGTGAAATTAGAAATGCCTTCTGTGGTTAGAATTTGGTAGTTTGAACAGATTAGTTTTATTTGAATATTTAACTGGTTTGGAAGAGAGGATGTGAAGATACACCTAATTAAATCTCTGCTTTTTCCCCAGTGTATAAATCTGAGCTTATGTGTGAGCGTCTATTGATCCCACTTATGTCACCATCTATTAAAAATAATTCCATCATCATAGTGAAATTAATCAGAATTAGGCTTTTACATTACTGTAATGTAGTTGCAATTAATTTACCATGTAAGTTAATTAGAGTCAGAGCTTTACTATGCATTTTTGAAAAATAGTACTTAAAGCTTCCTCTATGTCAATTAGCTTGCTTTTGATGTGAACTTCATATAGAATTTCATATTAATAAGGTATTTCTATTTATAACAGATAATAATATATATTCAAGTATTCTGTATCTATCATATAATGCCATATGCCAAACATATTATACAAAATATTTCCTTCTATATTAAAATATTATAATGCTTTAAATATTTAAAGTGTATTATGTATTAGATATATTTTAAACAGGTTTTATATATAACAATTGTATTTATAATATCATTTAATATAAATAACAGTGGTTTATGAATGTTTATGTATATTCTTTTTGATATAAGAAAACTTATTCTCGCTCTGTTCCTCTCTTCTGCCACCTTGAACCCCAATATCCTCCTCATTATATAAATTCAAAATACATGCCCTAAATTTATGCTTTCTAAGGACTGAAAGATAGTGTTGCAAGCAGTGTACCAATTGTTTAATCACAGGAAATTAGAATTAGAATTTTCTTAGGATTCATTTTGTTTTTCTAAGAATAGAGATATAACCTGGCTTGTTGTTTTCCCATGTTCAAGTTTATATCTTTGTTGTTTCCACTTTGAAACAAACCTTTCAACTAAGAAATGAAAATGCCAGGCTTTAGATCTAACTGGATTTTAATGGGTGTCTTATTAATATCTGAGAATAAAAGTTTACAAGCACTTTTGTTATACAATGCAGCTATATATAACATTTTTATATTTGGCTTTCTTTTAAACTATACAAGTAACGTGTGCTATGTATTAGGAAATGAACCTTTGGAATGAGAGGATGCTTGTGGCCATGATACTAGGATTCTCCTGCCTTTTTAAACTTAGACTCATAGAATCATGGAATAAACAGGTTGGAAGAGACCCACCAGATCATTGAGTCCAACCATTCCTATCAAACACTAAACCATGCCCCAGAGCACCTCGTCCACCCTTGCCTTAAACACCTCCAGGGAAGGTGAATCAACAACCTTCCTGGGAAGCCTGTTCCAGAGCTCAATGACCTTTTCTGTGAAAATTTTTTTCCTAATGTCCAGCCTAAATCTCCCCTGGCGGAGCTTGAGGCCATTCCCTTTTGTCCTGTCCCCTGTCACTTGGGAGAAGAGACCAGTACCCTCCTCTCCACAACCTCCTTTCAGGTAGTTATAGAGAGTAATGAGGTCTCCTGTCAGCCTCCTCTTCTCCAGGCTAAACAACCCCAGCTTTCTCAGGGCCTGTTCTCCAGCCCCTTCACCAGCTTTGTTGCTCTTCTCTGGACTCACTCCAGAGCCTCAGCATCCTCCTTGTGGTGAGAGGCCCAGAAATGAACACAGGATTCAAGGAGCGGCCTCACCAGTTGCCAAGTACAGAGGGAGAATAACCTCCCTGGACCTGCTGGTCACACCGTTTCTGATACAAGCCAGGATGCCATTGGCCTTCTTGGCCACCTGGGCATACTGCTGCCTCATGTTCAGTTGGCTGTCAACCAACACCCCCAGGTCCTTCTCCTCCAGGGACCTCTCTAGCCAGACCTCTCCTAGTCTGTAGCACTGCATAGGGTTGTTGTGCCCCAGGTGCAGGACCCCGCATTTGGCCATGTTAAACCTCATACCATTGTACTCATCCCAGCGGTCCAGCCTGCTTAGATCACTTTGCAGAGCCTCCCTACCCTCCAGCAGATCAACACTTCCACCCCGCTTGTTTGGCTCTGAATCATAAAGGCTTCATTCATCATCAACATGGAAACTGCTTTCATTGCTTTCATAGCCACACTTCAGTGAAGTCCTCCACTGGGCAAAAATCTTTTTGCTACCACATTGAATATTCTTACTGTAGACTTCAGCAATTTGGTTGGGGAATAAAAACATGAAGATGTAAATGGTGGCATTATTCATCATTAGCCAGAGAGAATAGCAAGGTGAGGACTCTTTTCTCTTTAAGAGTTCTTTTAAGAGATCTTTTAAAGTTCTCATGTTGTACATGCCTGGAGGTAACTTGTTCCAAAGTCTGAGGTTCTGCCAAACTAAACACTCAGCCTATATGGAAATGATATCTGCGTTTTAGTTCCAGTATTTTTTCAGGTATTCGAAGAACTGTCAACAACATTAGAATATTACCGTTGTACTTGGGAGAGACACAAATGTTGAACCACTGTTGTTTTATTTTTAGTCTTCCCCTCCTCACCTGAGTATTTTACTACTGCAAAGACTTTGAGTTGAAATCTTATTAAAAGTGAACACTCTCTTTTTTCCAGTGGTTGAATAGTATAAATGCATATAATTTCATGCATGTATATATACATATTTAGCAATTATAATGTTACTGAAAAAAGTAATAATCCCTATTTCCATATCTAAATTAACGTTAATTGTATTAGCAATGGAAGATGCACTGTTGTCACAGTGATCAACGTGCTCTGCTGCTTGTGACAGCAGTGGTCCCTGTACACCTCCTTTACTTATCATTAACAAAGTAGTTGTTACAGTCCAGATGGTACAGTTGTATTTCAGGATTCTATCACAGGAAATTGAATAAGGATTATTATAACAATATCAGAGAATTCTAAACCTCACCTGATTTTTTTTTCTGTGGCTAGAATTACATAATTTAATAAGAAAAACACAATAAGGAGATACAAAAATGATTTCAAAATATATTGTTCATTCTTATTGATGTAGATTATGCAGAATTTATGCCATTTAAAAAAAATCTCTGTTTTCCGTAAGAAATGAAATGACTGAAATGAGGGAAAAAAATGCAGTAGGAAGAAATTAATTGTAGCTGCTTCTTGTGTTCTGTGACAGTGCAAACCATGTGATTCCCTTTGTAACACAGTGAGATGAATAAGATGTCAATTTTCAACAATAATTTCATGTTAAAGACTTGATTTAAGTAATCAGGTACATGCAGCAGAACTTTTCTGGGTGATTATTGTCACCTGCTGTGGTGATACACAGATTGCCAGTGTTCAACTTTAATCCTATACAGCCACATTCTCTAGACTATGTGATTGCCAATCACAATGTGAAATAATTAATTTACATAACAAAACACTCATATCTGTGCATGAAAATGGCCACAATGTAACTGAGTGAAGGACTAAAAATCATCATTGCAAATAGTCTTAAAATTCTTCTATTCTGGCCCTTTACAAGCACTTTAGTCTTCTGGTATTCCTCTCTTCTCTCTCCTTCTGCCATTTCAGTGATGAGGCAGACAGTAGTCTGCAGTAGGCAGACGTCTTCATGTAGTACTCTGCATAAGGAGCAGGTGATACACCAATATCGAGATAGGAAGCAAAACCTGCTTTACAGTTGAGTTGTTCCCAACACAAATTCACAAAAAAAGAGGAAATTAAATAGGACTGAGGGAGAGTTGAGGCCATTGCATGGCCTCAGCCTGCAAATATTTCTGGCTGTGTGGTTTGAAGACACTTTCTACCTGTGCTTTCTCCCTCTCCTCTCCTCTCCCCAGTTCTTTTTGGTATCATAAAAAATTTGTTGTGGACATGAGGATGAAAGCTGTCTTTCAACAAGAGAGATTTGAGGATTTGAGTGCATTTAGTTCATAATCCATCTCAGTCCAGAAAGGTGACATTGTAGACACAAGTTACAGTTTAGATGACAGTGACAGTACTTTAATACTGTGGTGCTTGTCCCCTACATATCAGAATGTAACAACTGCCATATTATTAAACACAGACCAATAGACAGCTGGAAGGTTATAAACTCCATAGACCTGGAAGAAAAATAGGAATGTTTTAACTACTTTTCTCTTCATAGTAAATCTTTGTTTTCTGCAAGAGGTTTTTTTTTTAACTTATGAAAATATCTTCAATCTCTCGCTTTTAAAACAAATGGGAAAACACTTTAAAGGTGGAGAAAAAGGAGGCCTGAAAAATACTAACAAATCAAACAAATAATGAATTCACAAACTTTCTCCCCTGCATACAGTTGTAAAAATTCAAATAACTTGCAAAACACATGAAAGAGTGAGTCCAATGAGAAATAAAATATCTGGTTTTTACAGATAAGATACTGATAATAATAATAGTTGCTTGATGTAAGATGTATGTGGAGCACTTTGGTATCCACAGTAAATTGACTGGACTTTCCAGCTGTCATTAGTTAGAAGTGAGTTCCCCAAGACAGAATTTTTAAATAACCTTTTGGGGCTGAAGACTAGATAAGTGAATTGTTACGAGCTGGTATTATCACTTCAAGTGAACCTTACTTAGCCATTTCATGCAGTTGTGTGATAACAGTAGCATAGACTTTATTATAAACTTTCCCCAGGAAACTATTTTTCACTGGATTTTTCTTTATGTAAGATCACCCTACATTTTTTGATCTTGCAAGGGGGACATAAACTTATATCAGTTGGAGTTGTGCTGTGTTCTTGAGTTCAACAATAAAGGCAAATCATATTTTCTTCAATGTAGCAGTAGTTTTTGAAGTACAAAAAATGCCCATTCTACATCATTCTATAAGAATTTAATGTAAGCTGCACATGGAAATATTTGACATATGTTATGATTAAAATAGCCAGAATTCTTTGCAAAAAAATGATTAATCAAATAAAGTCTGAAATGGACAAAGAAGAGGAAGGGCACAGGTGCTGTTGTAAGTAAGGGAGTCATTTTAGAGAATGCTTATTGCATTAATCATGTTGGAAAGCTAGGAAATGCTAGGAAAAAAGTTTTTTCCAGAGGTTTAAGATTCATCACCATTGCGCTCCATCTGAAGGTACATGAACAGTATACATTAAAGCATTACTTACTTAAATGATAGAAAGTGTTAATTTACAGAATTTGAAACAGAAGTAAACATCATTAACCAACAGTTGCTAGCTCTAAAGTAAGTCAGACTGACAGGTGGACATGATACATTGTTTGTGGAATGTGTATTAACTCAGTGGAAGAAGCTATGAAAAGTTCAATGGTTTAAAATGTTGCCTTGTTCAAGTTGATTTCTCCTGTTTTCTTCCTGACACAAAAGCTGTATGGGATAATCTTTGAACAAAAATAATAGAAGCAACCCATGCGCCTGCGCTGTAAGTCTAAGAAAGCTTCCTCCATCTGGATGCAGAGTGCAAGTGCCACCTTTCTGGACCAGGAGCAGCAGGTAGTGACCCAGCCAAAATGGACCTGGGGAACCCTGACAAGAGATTATTTTGGATCCATTTCCCCGGGGGTTCTTGCTTGTGCAAGACAGCCGTTGCTTGGAAGGGCTCCAGGCTAGCTGCACCATCTGGAGCTGCCACTTTTCAGCATTCTTGGTATGCAATATAAGCACTGGGCAGGGCCAAGAGACCTTTTCATGCATCAGTGGCCAAGAAGCACAGCAGAGGAAGGTTGAGAAGCCAGAAAATCTGCTTGTCATTGATACTACAGAAAATATCCGGCCATACCACACACCTCTGCCGCTTCTTCTTTGGTGCATGGTCAGTACCAATGCTCATTCTTCAAGTTCTCACTCTTCTAGGAAACAGGGACTGCTTTGTCTATATTCCTGCTACTGCCTTCCATGTCTCTGTGGCTCTGTGGCTCTTCAGACTACAAGGGGTGTTTTTTCAAGATAAACTGAAAAATTCATCAGCCTGGTCTTGGCTACATGTTTACATTGTGTTAAATCTTCTAAGCATCAGATTCACAGACATCAAATCCTGTTTCCACTTGTAACTTTTTGATTTATTTCTTTGACTGTGTTTTTTGGGGCTGAAAACCCCTGGTAGTTCAGGCAACTAACAGTCTAATAGAATAGAATAGAATAGAATAGAATAGAATAGAATAGAATAGAATAGAATAGAATAGAATAGAATAGAATAGAATAGAATAGAATAGAACCAAATTGTTATGCTATGCTATCCCTAGAGTTCTCCATGACAAACTACAACTCAGATCAGAGGGCTCCATCCATTAGAGCAGCTCTCTGCAGTGTAGTTCCCAGGCCCATCCAGGAGAAAGGGGTGGCAATGAGAACACCTACAACATCATTCAAGCAGGGACTGAAGGCCCCAGGTTGAGCTGTGACACCACTTCCCCTGGACCCTTGGCAAGAAATAGTCTGGATAGGAATCATGAGGCAGGGGGCTGTTCCTGAATGCGTACAGCAAGGAAATTTGTCTCTAACCTCCCTCTGCCTACATGATCCATCAGGTCCACATTTGGACACATGTAAAGCCTGTCTTGTGACACTGAGCATGCATCAAAATGTTGAGATTGTTTAAATTAATGGACATAGTATGGCAGCTTTCTTCATTAATTGCACCAGATTTGCAAACTAGTTAACAAGTGTGGGCTAGAAAATTCTTTTTCATAATTTCTTTAATTGATCTTAAAAAATCCTAAAAAATATAGTTCCTTTGTGTCTGAATGACGTCACCAGTAATTTCAGCATCATCAGCAAAAACTAACATTCTCCCTAGCTGTCTCTAGGTAGTTATCCACAGAAGGAGACTGAATTCTCATGCCTGAAGGAAGTGCATAATTGTACATCCCATTCTACACTCATCATAGGTAACTGTAATCACTGCGCTGACATAGGAAAGTGTCCAGGTGATTAACAGGCATTTGTGATTGACCGCCAGTCAAACCACTTAGTCTTCTTTATTCATAATAACTCCTGCCCATCTCACCCTTAGCTAAGGCTGGGGGAATTTTACTTTTTAACCCTTGCATCTTCAAATCTGATGACTTGCTTCAACCAGCACAACTGTGAATCAAGGGATTGGCTAGCCACATGTTGGGAGCTCTAAATTACCAGTTTTTCTGTTCAGTATATGAGAGAGGAGAGGTTACTGTCACAGAGGCATACACCTACTTATATTTACAATTCTAGTAAGATTAGTAGGGTAAGGATTTTAAGAAAAATAGATCAACAGCAAAAACCCTCTAAAATTTTATTTGAAAAATGTTACAGGCTATTTTGGCAGAACCTCTCTTTTTCTGTTGTCTACTACCACATCACTGTTATAGGATCAGTTTAGTCAAATGGCATAATCCATAAACGACCAAATCTTTGTGTGAAAATTAATTTATTGTTTTCTCTTAAATTCATTGTTTTATTCAGGGGACAGGACTTGCTTGATTGTGCGGCTTGTATTACATTTGTGCTTAATAATTATTTTATTCTTATTCTGTGAGGAAATCATGAGCACTGACCAAACATCCTCAAAGCTCTCTCTTGGACATGAAATTTACACTCTCACAAGACTCGATGCTAAATATTCACCTTATCCCATAACAACAGCACTGAAACAGTAACGCCCCGGTTACTCAGCTGAGTTTTGAAGCCAAACTGCTTTGATGACTCTCTCAAGTCATTCATCACTTAGTGTTTCTCATCAGTTTATAACAGTAAAAGATTAGTATGTTATGGAAATTGCTTATTTGTGTAGCATTAAGATATCTTCTTCTCAATGAATAGTGCTATTCTTCTTAATGAAACTGTCATATGATCATTCTGAGAAATAAAAATTGATTGTCATCTCAATGTTAAAGTTTACTAAAATTTTAAGGAATACAAAAATTCATGGTTTCAGAAATTGTGTTACTACTATTGCTTTTAACCTTTAAACAAAACTGAAGTTGTATCATCCTCTCATTTGCATTTATGTTTATTAGATATGGATCTCTAAGATATTAATATTCTTATTTCTACTCTTTTTTCCTGTTTAAAGAAAATGGATAATCGCAATCCACACAAGTAGACTGTCTCAATGTCTAGTATTATTTGTTTATATGCCATAACTAACAGGTTAATACTTGATAGATATCACAATGCTACTAGTAAGTAATTATGACATATACTTTAAATATTTTTCAAAGACCAGAAGCAAAACTGTTGTAGATATTTATTTTGGTGCAATACAACTATGATTATGATCTATTTTAAGACTGAAGCTCTGAATTTGTAATCTGGTATCAAGTTGTGAGTAAATTCAATCAGTTCATTAGATGAATATGCATCTAAAATTGGAGGACAACCATTCCTACTGGATTACTGGAATTTCCACTCCATCTGTTACAAAGTGTTGTTAAAAACCATATAGTAACCATTTCATAATCTGACAATAGATTTCTGTAGTAAGAATTTTGACCAAATGCCTTAGGAAAACATTGATTCCATTGCATATGGAATCAATAGGCAAGCAATAAAATCTCCAGGATAACTAGTTTTGCTTTCATAAAAAGCTGTTGTGATTAAGGACTGTTAGTGATTTGTGAATGGGGTTTCACTTTTAGCAGAAATTGACTTGCTGTAGAGTTCTGCTGGATTTACCTTCCTTTTTTCAGGAGATTTTATGATTTTAAAATCATATTGAACTTGCTTATGCAGAACATTCATACTGGTTAGAGTCTAAAATAAGTTATAAGTCTAATAGACTGGAAGTAACCATAGTTATAACACTTTTTTGTCCAGAAACAGAGTTTTTACATCAATCCTATACTTCATATGTGCAACAAAATTTTCACTGGCACTTATTTCTTTCAATTTCTGTTACATAAAACTCATAATTTTGATAAGAAGACCAATTTCTTTGGAAACTACTTATAAAACATCACGATAATGAAAAACTAGTGGAAACATGCCTAGTAACATTACAGTTTGTGCTAATGAAATAGACCTTTACAATTACACCAGTCAGAATAACATACTGATGAACCAGCAAAATGGCTCATTGTATTATTATGAGAGGTAGGTAAGTCAGACTATTTTTAATATTCTGACAAAGCTCTGTGAAGTAATATACATACTGAGAGCTCTAAACAAGAGATTTCTTTATTTGGAGATATACATATTTTATATATATAAAATATATATACACCATATATATATATATACAGACATATATATATTTCATCTATATATATAAATTTCTATATTAGAAGCTAGATTTCTGTATTAGAAGATATTCCCCACTGTGTTCTGAAGTACTTTAAGTGAAGGTCCATATCTGATCTTCAGACACACCTCTGGTGGGAAGCAGTTTGAGGATCAAAATTCAGACTGACAGCAGAGGTAGCAGTATAGAACATGTGGTTTCTCATCTTCTACTTTCCCTCAGTTGATTGTGGTAGGAGCTGCAGGTTTCACTTCTGTCTGTGCCTCTGCATCCAGACAGAAGTGTCTGCCTGGTCAGGCCTTGTTAATTGCTTATGTCATTGTCCTTTGTTAGTTACCTAATAAATTTTCCTCTTATGAAAATGTATAAGCCCTACAGAAGTATCTTACAGGCCAGCTTCTGCCTACAAGCTGTATGTTGGACCCTATTGAACTTGACATTAACTGCGCACCCGATCTTGACATATTTGGCATATCTATTCAAAAAACTACTGTAAACTAGCCAAAGGAAACTTGTGTACATGTTTTGTTGTTAGCTTTAGGTCAAGGAAGAGAGATAGAATATCATACTGACTGTCTCCTGACTGATTCTTAAAAGCATATATATGATGCTTATGCATTTCACTTTGGCAACAGTTTTGATGTTTCTTTCAGCAGAAGAATCAATCAATTTATACATTCATTGTTTAGAAACAATGCTGATGAATAAGAAACTCAGTGTTCCAGTGCTAATTAAGTGCAACATTTTACCACTGAGGTGAAGAAAAGGAGATTTCAAACCCATAATGTAAGTCAATGCCTAGACATGAAAAAGCTTCTATGTATTTGTAATTGTGTTTAGAATTTAAAAGCTTTTACTTGTGAGGACACTTGGATCAAGAATTTAAACTGAACTGCCATGGTCTAAGAAAAGGAGACATTTTCTCTAAGGTATTATAGACTTCAGACTTATGGAGACGTATTCTGTGCCTTGAATAAATACACCTGATTCTTTTTTCTTGAAAAGATAATTATTGCTTGTATGGTTGTTGAATTTATCTGTTGTCATGCATTCAGCTGATAACACCCCTATTTTTCTGTCATCATGATACATTTCATCATTAAGACAGACTTGTTAGAGTGCAGCATTTAATCTGACTTCAACTTTTTATTTTGGCACTAATAGTTGCTCTATCAAATCAGAAGTGATTAAATCTAGGCAAAAGAATTCAACAGTTTTCATTGGTCTTTCTTATAATTCTTCATGTCACAACATTGTGTTTGTTTTGATTAATCTGTATGGCACTGTATGGATTTCATATAATCAATGTTAGGAGCTATTTTAATTCATTGTTCAAAGAGTGATTCAAACAACGGTTTATTCAGTTTATTTATATCAGTCCATTTTTATTCTCTTACAGATTTACCAAGCATTAATTTCTAAGGCAATGTTGTGAAATGTTCAGAATTATTGACTCAACTGTGATTGATACTGTATTATTACTATACTGCGATGGCAGGAGAAAGCCTTTTTTGCATTTTCGAGCAGAATCAGTGCATTGTATGAAATGTTTATTTTAGTTTCAAAGTTTAAATCATTGCATTGTATAGGCACTTATCATCTAAGGGAAAGTTTTGCTTCCACATTGAAATGCTATGCAAAATTTTCTTTTTTCATTTTTATGTAGTTAACAAACAGTCAAATAGGAAAAAAATCGTCCAAAGAAGATTAACTTGTATATTATATGAGTTAGCTAACAAGAAATATGATAGGTATTTTTAAGGAAAGACCTACAATGCTATCTAACTCTCAGTGCTAGATAGCATTGTAAATTCTCATTTTAGTCAGCTTTATAGTTTTTAAGGTTTTTATTTTTTTCACTTAAAATGTTTACTTTCTGTGTAAGGATGTTGCTGATCTATCCTCCTGGATTTCTATTAAATGCAGAATACCCTTCAGATCAAATTCCTAAAGCTTATGAGATTGAAAAGTTGTCTAGATATTTTACAACTGATGGTGCTAATCGGTTTGTATACATGCACAGGACAGTCTTCTATGGACTATCTATGAACTTCCTCTTCTGTAAATCAAAGCTGGAAAATCACTGTAAGTTTTAGTGAAGGTAGCTTCACCTGTCTTTCACTTTTCTGCTAAGAGAAGGAGAGCAAGCTACTGAATTCTTGGGGAAAGAAGAAATCCAACTGCTAAAATGTTTCTTTCCACTTCAACTTGAAAGGCAGTAACTTCTCTTTTTCCCTTTTCTATCTGAAGGAATTAATCTGCTTTTTCAATAGCACAATTTCTGCAGATTTTAGTGTATTATACACCTTAGTTCTTCCTGACTGTTCCTTTACTGTTGCTCACTAAACTCTAGCAATCTCAGTGCTCTAACACAATCAGACCTTCTCAAAATCATTAAGTCAATAAACAAAATTACTTCTGGTTCATTGTAGAACTTACTGATATTTCTTTCTCTTTCACTCTCTCTGAAGATCTAGTTACCTTTTCAAGTTATGTTTTGTACTAATACTATGATGAGATCTCTCCCTCATGGTATTGTGCCCTTTATATTAAAGGAACATGAGGTATCATTTCTGATCTTTTATTAATATCTGATTGTTTGATTCAGAAAGTCTGAGAACAGTAACAAATCTTCAAGCATACTTGCTGTCCTGTAGTGGCATCTTTTCTCACTCAAAATCAGTCATAATATCAAAAGCTAACTACTCCAATATTTGGTCCAATAACTTTCTCTGGCGTACTTGGTTTTTATGCTTAGTATTGACAGCATTTATTTGGATTTACCACCCTAATTTTTCATACTTAGTATTATATCAGTGGTTGTCAGCATTCTCCAAGTGATTAATGCTTCATTGGCCATATGACAATTATTTAGAAAATGGTACAAAATAAACTATGACCTTTTCACTTTGACTTAACTCACTCGCCTTCATTTGCTTACATAGTAGCCACATCATGTATCCTATTTATGCAGTATTACTGTAGTTGTTCTGAAAGTCTTTATTTTATTTTTCTTACCTCCTAGAAATGCCTTTATATCATACTAACTCTATCCTCTTTTCAAATTTTATAGAATATATTCTCCATTTCTCATGACTTAATGTTTTTCTCTCTGCTACTGTTTGTTATTTGACTGTGTAACTATTATTTATCTCAGTGGCACATTTCATAATGCAGTTTGTATGAAATGTGTTCTGCAAAGTATAGTTGCATTGTGTTGTCTCATAAGCGTGCACAGTAGTTGTCTTTGAACACTATAATTATGTTTCGAAAAAAGTAAAGTCCCTGGCTTGATATAAGTGTATAATGCTACTGTTTGATGTTAGAAATAGTTTTGAACACCCAGAATTTTGTCCTTGAAAGATATGCTTTCTCCTTTTTCAATACTACCAGTCACCTACATGTATTATTTAAGCCTAACAGATGTATACCTGTGGGCTCATTTCTTTTATTCTTCCAAAGTACAAGCAGTAAAGGAAAATACTGGTACTAATCACTGCAATATGAAATGCTTTTTAAAAACTCTGTGTCTCTGTTGAAATAAGTAATTTATTATCTTAAAGTCTGAGAGAAAGAAAGGAAAAGAAAAAGGGAAAAATAGTTCATAGTGAAGGAATTGAGGAATGTGTAGAACTTAAAAAAATGAAGTGTTTGAGGCATAAAAAGCAGAATTGGAACCAGTAAGAAATGCTTACCAAATGGTGTGAGAGGCTTAAAGAATGCTTTATCTTGTCTAGGCAGTACTGCTACATGTATGGAGTTTACTGTTTTTGCTATAGAAGGTGACAGTGGATTGTAGCTATAAAATCTCTGGTCAGGATGAACAGTAAATTAACTCTGAAAAAAGGAAACTAGATTTTTAAACTGGACAGACATATAAACCACATAGTTGTTTGAATGGTTTAAGCAGAACCTAAATCCATGGGGCAGAGTGTAGAGGGCTTTACATGGCAAAGAAAGAGGGTATTCTGCATCAGTGAATCCTATATGATGAATAACTGGTTTTCTTTAAATGAGGAAAAAAACCCGAAGCCAAATCTTGGTCCTGAACATCTACTCTGCTCTTAATCTATAAAATAGGGAACAAGTTGCTTTATATAAAAGACACTGCAATTTGGTGCATGTATAAAATTACCTAATCTGTAAGTCTATGTTGTTATACAATTTGTTGTATTATAATTTTAGTTCTACAGAGCATGTGGAAAAATTGTGAGATCTCGGTCAAAGAAGGAAGCCCTTGGGAGCTCTACTGATGATATTTGATAATAAGAAATCTGTCTTTTTCTAGAAAGACTCTTTAGACCAGATTTCTTCTCTCTCCCTTGAGATCATTGTTGGCAAAAGCTACAAATAATTTTCCTCTGTAGTGTTAAATGTGCTTCTTATTGATAGTTTCCTTACATGAACAGTGGTCATAGAGTATTTGTTATCAGTTTTCAGCTTTTGTCAAAATGGAATGCAGATACTTTTATTCTGTGGTAAATAAATTCTAGAAAATGGTTGTCTTGGGCTGGTAGGGGTTTAGAAGGAAAGGCCTTTAAACACAGATCAGATGGAAAGACCGGAAACATTATGAAATGAATATTTTAAAAGGATGTCATGTTTTTGCTTCCAGAATGATTGGCAGTAATGAAAATAACTGAATAGTGATGAGTCAGAACTTTCACATGATATATATTTGTCTCAATTTAAGTTAAAATATGAGGGACTGCAGAGGGAGACTTTACCAATCTGCTTAACCCTTTCTCCAACAATCTCTCAAGAATGGAAATAAACTGCTCTGCTTGTTGTGTCATAGTAAACACTGAGAAATAATGCAAGTTCTATTAATATTATCCAGCCTACTCAACACTGCTTTAGACAGATCTAAATCCCTTTCTCTGACAGTCTCACAAGAGCAGAGTATACCATTCAGCTTGCCAGAGTACAGTAAGCACTGAGCAATCCCATAAGCACAGTTAATACTGTCCAGCTTGCTCTTCGCTGCAGCTTGCTAAGTTTAAATTAGAAACTCCCTTTAAATCCCCCTTAACAGTAATATTCCTGAGACTTGTATATGTATAAACAAGTTGATTTTATTAAAGAATAAATTATTATAACAATTTGTGGCTAAATAAGGGTTTGGTAGTGGCTTGGGATAAGATACTTTCTGCTGAAATACGTTGAAAGTCAAGCACCAGAACACACATAGAAGCAACATGCAGGTAAGAGATATGTAGTTAAGGTCAAAGTATGGAGGGATACTGATAATTAGTTTGACATTAAGATATATATTTTTAGCATGTAACACAAAATTATTACCCCAAATGTCATTTTGGAGGGGCAGGGGGGCAGATGGGTTCCAACCTGTCAGCTGTTTTCATTTTTATAATAACTTGCACATTTGGGGAAGAGTTTCGGGTGGAGCTTGATTGATAAGTCATTAAATCAAACCCTACTGATTGATGGAGAAAAAATTCTCACTTCACATGCCAAAACTTATCTATGCATGCCCAGCAGGAGTGGTTATGAGAGTGGTTTTGCTTCAGAGGTGGGAAGGAGGTGAATAGCCTTTAGTGTGGAGTTGTGTTTTAGTATTATAGTGATATTACAGTGATATTATAATGAGCACAGGTCAGCTGGAGGTCAGGGTTGCCAGAGTAGCATCTGCAATTCATCTTCTTGGAAAATAATTGGGTGGTTGTCCTTGAGTACTGTTCTCATTACTGATAGCAGGGGCTGGCTACGTCCATCTCCAAACATCCCATCCCCTGCTTCACAGGGCAATATGTCCTTGCTGCATTCCTTTCTGACAAAATGTGTGCTGCACCTGTGTGTGTTGCATCTCCACTCTCTTTGCTTTTACAAAAACCCCCACCTTGTACTCAGTCTGTGGTGGGGGCAGGGAGTATTCAGAAAACTTTAGGATTCCCATTTCTCCCATTTAACTTTATTCTCACGTGTCTTTAGTTTTATTCCCACAACATTTATCATGATTCCTCCAATGACAAGCAACAAGTACAGGATAAAATGTTATGATAATAGAAATGCAAAAAGGCTCTACATGTATTTTTTTTAAGCTCTCAAGTCTATCACATGGTAAAACAGAAGCTTAAATTTAAATGTGAACTAGAAGTGGCTTATGTTCATTTTCATACTTTACTTCTAGCTTAGTGTTCAGAAGACACACAAAAAATAATTTGACAGATACTGATTATACAGTCCACTTATCCTCTGACTTATTTTTCTCTCACATTCAGATTATTCAGACCTTTTGCTCTAATTCCTTTGAACTACAGTGGCGTAATACATGAAGTCGCATAAAATGCTGCCTAATAGAATATACTGATGATACTATTCAATGAGGAAAAATTATGATAGGATAATTGTCATATGAACGTGCATGGATATCTTCATGTGATCTTTGAATAAAACAAGAAAACTTCTCAAAGGTGAAAAATAACCTACATTAACATATTTTAGTGCATTGCACTATTGTACATAGGACAATTATTATTTAATATATCTTGAAGATTGTGAGAATTGCTAATTGCTGATTACCAAACCTACTACTTTGATATCCAGCAGTTCATTAGAATATACATGTGTATGCTATAGCTGCTTATGCTTCTAAGAAAGCATCAAGACCAGCTTATGCTTATGCTGCTTACGCTTCTGGACCTTCAAAAATCCAAGCAGGGATACTATTATTTGAGGTCTTCGGTTTTGCTAGATTTTCCAAGGCATATCTCCTTAGAGTTATACGGAAGTTGAGTCACTCAGTGGAAACAAAAGCAGAGATTGTCATAGATTATGGTCAAAGAAATCCATGAACATCACTTAGCTGAAGCACCTTGCATAACAGAAGTTTAAAAGTCCTACTACATGAGTACCTCATCAATTATACTTTCTGCTGGTTTTTTTTCCTGTTTTTTAAAGGCAATCCTCATGTAATTATTTCAAGACAGAAAACTTTTTGTATCTTAGGATAAATGTTCCCTAGTGGTTCATTTTCTTCACAATTTAAAGTATATATCTTATTTCAAGCCTGAATTTTCTAGCTTCAACTTGGAGCTTTCAGATCTCATTACCACTTTTGTACCTAAACCAAAAAAATTATCCTCAAAAATTTCTTCATCATGTATACCAGAAGTTTCTGTGAATAAACTAAATAAGCATAAGTTCTATAGGCTGTGACAAACTGATATGATTTCCCAAATTAATACATTTATTTCTAGACATTTCTAATTTGTCCATGTTTTGTTTGTTTCTTTTTTGTTTGTTTGTTTTTGTTTTTATTGTTTCTTTTAAATGTAGACTTCTAGACTTTTGTCATTACTAAAAAATGTCTACAAGCTTTGTGTTGACCTGATTGTATAGGGTCTCAGGACTTATCTGAGTTGGCCTGGGCCTGAGTTGGTTGTATCTTGGTTAACAGTTCCAGTGGCCACCTGACTGGTGCCTGACCTGGATATGCTTCAGCTCAGTGAATCCCATGAGTGGTGAAAGGTTGACAGACTCTGAAGTTCCCATAAAATAAACAGTAACCCTTTGTGTGACCTGAATATATGGATAAATTTGGAAAGGAAATTTAACTTTATTGTTCATACGAATTGTCTGTATTAATAAGGCAATTTTAATTATTATGCTGTTAAACATGATTTGGACTGATAAGAAATTCTTATCTCCACTTGTAAGACGTATTCTTTCCTGCTCATGATAAGATTTTGAGTGTAGCAGACAGAACTAGGAATAGGACTGCAAGTAAAGGTCTTCCTAATCCTGTATAATTATTTTTACAGTCTTCTGTTATACACATGGGACTCATATTCAGTTTCTTACGTGAAATATCAGGTTTTGAGTTTAATATTTATCTGGAGAAGTCTAGACTTCTGCATTGCTGCATTCCATATTACTGTTCTTTTCACTAAAGATTTTATTCAGGCAATATTTAAGTTTATTGGAGTGCAAATTGTTCAGATAAGCTAATTTTACCCAGAAATCTGAGTAAATTTTCATAGCATCCTTTCTTAGCTGTTATGAACAGTCACGTAGTCATACAAGCTTATCAATGACACTTTAACCTGGGTAGCTGACCCTTCAAGGATCTACATATATTTTGATTTTGAACAGTTACTATTATTGCTTCCATAATGGATCTATCCAGGTATCTCACAGAATCATTTGAGTAGGGATCTCATCTCTTTTTTTGTTTATGTTTTTTTTCTGAAGAATATCTGTGACTGAGTTGAGAACTTTGCCCTCTGTTTTGATGACACCCTCACTTCTGTTACCTAGATTTGTGATTCCACAGAGGTTATACCAGAATTGCTGGATTCTGGCCAACCTTGAGCTCTATTGATTGGAATATAACCATTTTTGTAATACGCAAGTTGTACCTCCTATCATTAATCCTGTCCTTTTGACAAGATTTATATAAAGCTAAACTGCCTCTTGTTTCCAACATTGCATCATTATTTTGTCAAATATTGACATAATACTGGATTTTTTCCAGGCCTGCAGATCTCTACTCTTGTCTTAGTGTTTCTCTAAAACTGACAGTAGCAGTTTGACAGTCTCCCCAGGTAACGCTTCTGATGCTTTCAGATACAGTTTACCCAGTCCTAAAAAAGTCTGAAAGATCACTGTAATAATTGCTGCATGACATCACTGAAGCTATTAATCAATAGAAAGTATTGTGTTATTGTTACAGTATGAGTAATTCTGCTTCTGTGTAAATACTAAAGAATAATGGCAATACAAGAATTCACATTTTTCTCTATTACAATGTAGTTTTACTCTTCTGATCCAGTGTCAGATGTTCAATATCATTAAGAATTCATTCACCTCAATATATCTTCCTAACTTTGTTAAGGATAGTTTGCTTGTTTTTTAATGGATGGGATTATTTTCATATTAGTGCAGGTAATACATAATGTATCCTATCTTCTTTCCCACCAAATGTGCAACCATCCTGAGACTTGTCAATACCATTTTTCTGCGTTCCTTGGGAGTGACATGTGATGCAAGGTGTAGACTCTCCCTCGCTATTTACCCTAGAATATCTTGCCAATACTTACTTCTCATTTAGATGCCTTTATACTTTTCTTCCCAGTTTGAAAAATAGGTCATTTTAAGTCACAGTTTCTACTTATATTACTGGTCGGGACTGTAAAGACTCTACTAGCAGCTCATGAAATTATGCTATAATCACTCGTACTTAGGAAACACCATTAGTTTCAGCACAGAGATCCATTTATCTTTCAAACCACTGTCTTAGATAGGGCTGCCTTCAGCAATGTGTTTCTGCTAGGAAGTTCTTGTGTAGAATTCATAGGAACATTAAGGCTGTTTTACCAGTGGCAGCTTTAGTCTTCTAGCATATGTCTTACGTGTTGAAATATCTTGAAATGACAGATGTTTTTTCTCTATATGTATTATAGATTTTAGAGCTCTCTATGGCCCTTCTTTCTTCAAGCTGTAGCTAAGCAATATGCCTGTGGGTATTTTGGAACTGCCTGTAGGTAGTTAACGACAATTCTAACACTCACAGAACTCTGCTGAAAGGGGGGAGGGGTGTGTGGAATGAACAATGGGATTTGTCTATATAAGTTAAATCACTGGATGATCATCTGCACTTGACATAAACTCAGAGAAGTGAAAACTGTCAAAGGTGTAGGTTACTACATTTGTATTTTTTGAATGAAGTGATAATTTGCTTCCTTATAGTTCTCTAGGGAAAAAAAGCAAATTTTAGAAAAAAAAAATAGTACCCTCCTATTTAATCTGTGCTGGTATTCAGCTGTGTGCAATGTTTCTGATGATATCAGTGGCATGAAGTATTACATTATTCAGATCTAAGGGAACAAGATGAAAGCCTAGTAAGCAGTCTGTTGCAGTAACAGCAAAACTTATGTGTAGAAAACTAAGAACAGAGGAATAACTGAGAATGGGCTGGTTTGCCTCAACTGAAATGTAAAGACAAGGAAGTTGAGATATGCTCAGTGGAATCCTATCCTTGTTAATCTCACTGAGCACAGGATTTCATTATGTTGCCCATTTCTTCTCTTAGTATTTAGGTGTAATTTTTTGTTCTTAGTTATAGGTGAGATAAATCCTAGTATATGAAGGCAAAATTGGATCTAAAGTGACACATTGTGCATAAGTAATTGTAATAAACTTCTTAATTTTTTCTTTTTGAAGGTATCCATTTGAAGCAAAGCATATCCTTTAGAGTTTAGTTGATACAACACTATAGTTGTCAACAAAATTGCTTGTAAAGTTTTTTCCTCTCTACCTGAGAGCCTTTGTTTGGCTGCTTGCAGTGATCCTCAATAGCATTGTTTCCAACATGAAATATTTATGGAAAATTTATGATTGCCTGACTATGTTTTCTGTACACAAGTGATGAGGAGGATGTCTTTAACAGGTAGTGACAGATAGCTTACAGTGTCACAGTTCTCACTGCCATGTATGCCAAAATATTCTAACCAGGAATACTACCATTTCCCAGACAATTCTGTGATCTGGCAGGGGCTCTGTGGGATCTGGTCCTACTCTGTACTGCTCAGCCTTTCACAACTAGCTTCTCTTTTGTCCTCAGATCTCCTCTCCTTTTATATTGAAAACTGACTGCCTGAGCTGCTTCCCAGCAAAATGCTGGAGTGGAGCAAGGCACAGTCCGATTTGGTAGGGAAGCAGCGAAGTCTTCTGAAAGTGCCTTTATTATCTGTCTATAGCCCTGTACAGTCCAACACCTTGCCAGCACTTTGCGTAGCTCCTAATTAAAGTATCCAGTGAGGATTCCTCTGTCCAGTCAACAGGCCTCCATTAATAGGCGGATTCTGCAGAGCTGGTAGAACTGGGCTGCTTTTGCTTGAGAATTGAAGGTCTTCATGGATCTTTCTTCTGTAAAGGAAACATCCTCTATCACCACTTTATTTGCAGCTTCTCTGTGTTGTGAAGTCCCACAAGGGAAGGCTGTGATTTCCATGGCTGTGTTGTATCTGTCTGTTGGAAAGCAGAGGATTAATAAAGTGGAAATCCTGCAGACCTTTTCCCAAAAGAGTACAGAATAAAGCCATAATAACAATGTAAGTGTTCAGTTGATTTAAGAAAAAACTTCCTTTAGGGCAAATGAATTTTACTGCAACAGGACTGAGACATATCCAGGTTATCCCTTGTTGATTGCTTCTATTATGTATTTCCACATTCAATCAAAATTTTATTGTTGATTTTGAGATTCTCAAAGAGTGTATCATAGTTTTCATGTTTGGTGTATAATCACAGAATCACAGAACAACCAGGTTGGAAGGGACCCATCGGATCTTCTAGTCCAACCACTCCTATCTAACACTAAACCAAGTCCCTCAATACCTCATCCACCCGTGCCTTAAACACCTCCAGGGAAGGTGAATCAGCCACCTCCCAACACAGCCTATTCCAATGCCCAATGACCCTTTCTGTGAAAAACTTCCTCCTAATCTCTAACCTAAATCTCCCCTGGTGGAGCTTGAGGCCATTCCCTCTTGTCCTGTCCCCTCTCACTTGGGAGAAGAGGTCAGCTCCCTCCTCTCTACAACCTCCTTTCAGGTACTTGTAGAGAGTAATGAGGTCTCCTCTCAGCCTCCTCTTCTCCAGGTTAAACAACCCCAGCTCTCTCAGCCGTTCCTCATAGGTTCTGTTCTACAGCCCCTTCACCAGCCTCGTTGCTCTTCTCTGGACTTGCTCCAGAGCCTCAACATCCTTCTTGTGGTGAGGGGCCCAGAACTGAATCACAGAATCACAGAACAACCAGGTTGGAAGGGACCCATCGGATCTTCTAGTCCAACCATTCCTATCTAACACTAAACCAAGTCCCGCAATACCTCATCCACTTGTGCCTTAAACGCCTCCAGGGAAGGTGAATCAACCACCTCCCTGGGCAGCCTATTCCAATGCCCAATGACCCTCTACGTGAAAAACCTCCTCCTAATCTCCAGCCTAAACCTACCCTGGCGGAGCTTGAGGCCATTCCCTCTCGTCCTGTCCCCTGTCACTTGGGAGAAGAGGCCAGCTCCCTCCTCTCCACAACCACCTTTCAGGTACTTGTAGAGAGTAATGAGGTCTCCTGTCAGCCTCCTCTTCTCCAGGCGCAGGATTCAAGGAGTGGCCTCACCAGTGCTGAGTACAGCGGGAGAATCACCTCCCTGTCCCTGCTGGTCACACCATTTCTGATACAAGCCAGGATGCCATTGGCCTTCTTGGCCACCTGGGCACACTGCTGCCTCATGTTCAGTCGACTGTCGACCAACACCCCCAGGTCCCTCTCCTCCTGGCAGTTTTCCATCCAGGCTTCTCCCAGTCTGTAGTTCTGCATAGGGTTGTTGTGCCCCAAGTGCAGGACCCGGCATTTGGCCATGTTAAACCTCATGCCGTTGGACACTGCCCAGCGGTCCAGCCTGTTTAGGTCCCTTTGCAGAGCCTCCCTACCCTCCAACAGATCCACACTTGCACACAGCTTTGTGTCATCTGCAAACATGCTAAGGGTACCCCCAATGCCCTCATCTAGGTCATTGATGAAGACATTGAACAGGACTAGACCTAGCACTGGGCCCTGGGGAACACTACTTGTCACTGACCTCCAGCTGGACTTAACACCATTTACCACCACTCTCTGGGCCCGACCATCCAGCCAGTTCTCTACCCAGGAGAGTGTGTGTCAGTCCAGGCCAGAGGCTGACAGTTTCCTGAGCAGAATGCTGTGAGAAACTGCGTCAAAGGCTTTACTGAAGTCCAGGAAGACCACATCCACAGTCTTTCCCTCATCCAGCAGCCGAGAGACTTTGTCATAGAAGGCGATCAGGTTGGTTTGGCAAGACCTGCCTTTGGTAAACCCATGTTGACTGGGCCTGATCACCTGGTTCTCTTGTAAGTGCTTCATGATAGCACTCAAGATCACCTGTTCCATGACTTTTCCTGGCACTGAGGTCAGACTGACTGGCCTGTAGTTCCCTGGATCCTCCCTGCTACCCTTCTTGTAAATGGGAACTACATCAGCCAGCCTCCAGTCCAGAGGTACCTCCCTAGTCTTCCAGGACTGCTGGAAGATGATGGAAAGGGGTTTGGCCAATACATCCGCCAGCTCCTTCAATACCCTAGGATGAATCCCGTCTGGCCCCACAGACTTGTGGGTGTCCAGTTGGTCAAGCAGGGCTCTGACCACCTCCTCTTGGATCATGGGAGCCTCGTATTGCTCCTCTCTTTCTGGGGTTTCTACACAGAGGGAACAGCTTTCTTTACAATTAAAGCCTGAGGCAAAGAAGGCATTAAGTACCTCAGCCTTCTCCTCATCCCCTGTCACTGTTGTTCCCTCTGTGTCTAAAAGGGACTGCATGGTCTCCCTTGTCCTCCTTTTATTGTTTATATATTTATAGAAAGATTTTTTGTTTATAATTATACCTATATTTCACTGATTCATATGAATTGTAGTATATGTGAAATTTATTTCTAAATTACATGAAACATGATTGAAAACTTACATCCAGTCCCTAGAGAATTAATGTTTTCTCAATTGTAGCTACAAAGATAGATAAATACTTTCTCACCTTAAATGTTACAGTAGTATTACCAGGGAGATACTCTTCCTCTCTTTTTCATCACTTTTGTTGCTCAAGGAATTTAATGGCAGTGTGATGATGCAAATGGCATCAGATCAAACTGTTCAGAGCTCTCTTCTTTTGTTATAGTTAGATGAAGGTATTCACTTCATGCTCTGTCAATATAATACCATTAGTGTTTTGTTATGATCCAAAATATTCTGAGCCAGATCCTTAGTCATATTCTAAGGGAACATGACGTAATTCCCGCTACAAATTACTTTAGTTTTACTTTTGGCTAATGTTTTTATCCCTGTTTCAAACCCTTGCTGCTCAGTCATGTAGTGTTTATGAGTTCTTCTTTGCAGCCAAGGCTTTTTTCCTACTTTACTGGACATAAGCAAAATGAATTAATCTTACCCCTTAATATTGCACATTTTAGTAATGGTCAAGATGTCTTTCAGGCATTTATTTTAAGCAATAAAACAACTGCCTTTATCAAAGCACTAAGCACCTATAATCCCAGCTGAAGAAGAGAATAACTACACATCTTCTGTATATCTTAAGTCCTCAAGCATTATAGTTGACTTTTAAAATTAAGATTGTAGAAGTATAATGAAATACGAATTACATTTCCTTCTATTTTATCCCTCCTTTTAAATGAACAGTCCATAAGAGCTCGTTAAAGTTTTGCAAGGGTGAAATAACTAGACACTAGACATCAATAATATTTTTGATTTTGTTTATTAATTATTATCTATCATGAATGAAGTTGTTGTGTTTTAAACCTTTTCAATTTCATTAAAGGAAAAAAAGGCTTTTGCTATACTATGTTTACTTTATTATTTGTTAAGATGAAAATTCTAGTTCTGTCAGAAGTAAAATCTGTTGATGTAAACACCTGTGATGGGTTGGCCTTGGCTGCCTGCCAACTGTCCTCCTAGCCAATCTCAACATTACAAAGGGAGAAAAAAAAATAGAAAAGTCTTGAGGCAAGATAATGACAGAACGATCACTTACAAGTAACTATCACAGGCGAAACAGTCTCAACTTATGTTAAATTAATTTAAATTATTGCCAATTAAAATAAGAGTTGGATGGTGACAAACAAATGCAAAAATCCTAAAGCAACTTCCCCTCGATTCCAACTCCTTTTTCCCTTCACTTGTAACCAACAGGCAGCATTTTGCCCTTTCTCAACTGCTCTTTCCTCAAGGTGCCATGGCTGAGTTGCTGGGCTGCACCCTCCGTGGGGCCACTGCATCCATATGGATGAGTCAGTATGTATCTTTAAAGTAGTCTTCAATCTCTGTTGTGTTTTCACCACTCAGAACTCTTTTCTAACTTATATCTACCTACATAGGAATCAGGAAAAAAAAAGATATATATACATATACCAGAAAAACTTATTGGCAGAACTAAGTTACTGAATCATAACAATAAATAATTCTTTAAAAGATTCCCCCAGAGAAAGACATTGATAAAGCTAGAACCTCTAAGAAAAATAAAGTTCAAAAATAGACTTTGTGACAGAAATAAAAGCTACACCACCCTGGCCAAGATTCAATAACGAAGTTGAATAACAATAATTATCTTCTGGTAGTACTTAACATTCTAAAAATGTCAAGAGGAAAATTAAAAAAACAGTACTGCCTTGATCTGACAGAACAATGCGCATCTTCTCTAGAAAATTTACAAAAGTTTGTATGGTGATAACTGCATTATTTTGTGCATTACTTTTTGTAGTACACTACCTTTTGTAGTACATTACTTGAACGGTTTATCATCCTCAGTCATTGGGGATTTTTTCTTTTAATCACTTTTTTTTACAGAGCAATTCTTCTTGTTCCTATCTGACACAGTCAAGAATATACAGCCAAAGGCAAGGGTATCAACTACCTTTTTGAAGGTCTCTGGTAAACTATTATTTATACAACTTTGGAGAGTCTGCTTCATATTTTAAAGGGCAGTATTACCAAGCTGAGAAACTTAAAAAAATACATCATCCATTAACCTTATCTGCTTTCCTGATGTGGGGATGAAAAGGCTTACTGAAACCCAAAGGAGTGCTGTATATGAGCACAGCTTTATAATACAAAGCAGCATTTTCCCACCCATACTGTTTTACTTTGGATGTGTTTCGTCTTTGAAAAAAAAGAGATTCATAAAAAGTTAAGATACTGTTGAGTAACTACCCCAATAATGTTATTAAGAATAGCCTTCATGTGTCAAGGTAACAATTTCAAATATTTTCAAATACATATTTTCAAATTACAACTTGCCTGCCACAGTCCACATTGAACTTTTGAGCTAATGGAATCATATCTATAGTGGCAGAATATTTCCCTCTGTGATAGAAGTGTCAACTGTCAGAAACAAGAAGGAGATGTCAAGGCAAAGATGACTCTACAACATGCCCTTTGTGTAATATCCATTTTTCCATAACAGGTAACTGCCCTCTACATAAGGCAAGATTATACACCAAATGATCTTTGATCTAACCCAACATTGAAACACCATATTCTAAGTTATATTCACAAATTTTGTAAAGAAGTTCAGTAGGCGGGTAACTAGGTAAGAAACCAGATTGAAAGCAGAAGCAAAGTAAGTGGAAATTGCTAGCTAGAATTCAACATTGTTTTTCATGAAGATAATTTTGCAAAAATTTGTCATGAACAAAGCACTACATTCTCTCATTTTTACTCCTAATAGAATTATAACCTCATTTTATTTAAGATATCTTTCAACATCATTTTCACAATTGCTACCACCAATCCTATTTAGAGACCAAATCCTAGTGCCCAAGAAGTTAAAGGCTGTGTGTACTGGAGGATTACAAATCAATGCAGGATTTGCTAAAAGCAGTGTGGAAAAGAGTGAGTGGTTAACAATGTTCTGAAACCATTTGTTAGTCTGAGCAAGCAGAAATAGTAACTCATTCAGTAATGTAGCTAGCTAACCTAATTAAATATGCCCTCAGCCCAACCTCTGTCTTCATAATGATCTTGGTGCTGTTAGGCATCAACTGTGCCATGCCTTTAGATTTGAATTAATGTTGATCACCTGTGGATGACATTTGTAATGTTGACAATAAATATCAAGATTTCTTCATCTTCATACCTAGTGAAATAAAGATACATAATCTTCTGTCCACCCCTCTTGCAATTATTTGAAGATTGCATATGTCAAATCTTTACTGTACAATCGCTCCTGTTATAACTAGTCTATTTTATGTTCACAGATGAGAAATATAAAATATATACATATTATTCACTCAAATTGTTGAAATTGTAAAATCCACCCGATCTCGTGGAATTCACCACTTGTCATATTTTATTTCTAATTCTCATTAACATGGTAGCTATACTTTCTGTGATTTGCCCTCATGTTAGTACATATTGTCCAAATACAAGGACTTTTATCACATTTAAAAACCTTAAAATGTTAAAACACAAGTCCCTTTAATGCTACTAATCCTGAGTATTCACTAATGTTTAATAATGTTCAGTGAGTAAAATATCTGAGATTTTTCTAGATGAGAGAAAATATGAATTTATTAAAAACATTTTATATATTTCAGCATTTATCAATCAGGTTGTTTATAGTAGCAGAGGTTGTTCTCTTTTTTCAGGTCATTGAATGTGATCCTTTTTTTCCCAAAAAGTTGTCAGTAGTTCCCTCTCCACAGTTCCATCCTAATCTCTTTCCAGTCTGGTCTCATTCTGTGCAGTGAGATGTTTTTTCACATCAGTTGTGGTCTTTTTTTTAGCTAACCTGATCTCCAAGTTAGTTTCCATGGACTTCTGCCACAATTAATGTTGTACAATATAGTACAGAAGGTTATTCAGAGACTCCTGCTCTAAATCCCTCTTGTCTTATACTCTTCATTGAAGACAGCAGCAGTACAGACTATCAAAGAGGTAATAAAGGCTACAGGCTAATGGATGTTGTATATTCCACTGAAACTGTTTTCTCCGAGGCCTTTAGTTCTTTCCCTTTCAAATATTAAGAGTTAGAACTTTATTCTCAACCTCTTTGACCTGGAAGTTATCTCCAATACAATAAACATTTTGGGTTCTTTTCCTTCAAGTGTTTTGTTTCTTGTATCCTATGACTAAACTATCTCCTCCATCACTATAGTGACATCTTCAGGGAGTTCGTTTCACCTTCCTGTGATGAGAAGAACATTCAGGATCCTGTTATGTGTTCTGTTTTCATGGGAAAATACAATAATTGTGAAGAGAGGAGAAGATAAGGCACAAATAACACACAGTTTACTCTTGTTTCCAACAGGAAATCCTCTTTACTTCTTAAAATTCATGTGCTGACTACCAGATTAATTATTGTAGCATAAAACATATAAGGAACAAAGCAACTTTCACATATTAAAACTCTGATAGTAGTTTGTTCAGAGCAGGGGAGTCTGAAAGCATTTTGGCAGTTTAGAGTGAATTTACTGCACCATACTCAAGGAAATTTCTAAGAAATGTAAGTACATAATGGACCACATGTCTCTAAAATTCTAGTTCTGTGGCTTTCTTTGAAGGGGGCAGTTGCTAATAGACAAGCAAGGCTACTAATGAAATCTGAGTGCTAAAATGTGGGTTTATGTTTTTGCATCTGAAAGCCAAAGTTAATGTAATTACATATTAAAAGATTTGCAGAGGCACCCATCATCTCAGTAACAGATCTGCTTCTGCTAGTTTACAATGTAATTAAAACAAAATACGTTCCTCAGACAGGACTTAGAAATAACCAACAACCTGTCTCTGCTGTCCCTGAAATAAAATAAAGATTAATTGAATGTTTGACCAGTGAAAAATGTCAGATGTTATGACCTGAAGTTTGTTACACTGAGTTCAGGCAATTTTCTGAAAGGAATGGGTTTTGAAGGGTATGACTACCATGAGCATAGCAGATCGTAATGACAGGCTGCAGGCAGTAAAAGGAAACACAGCAGCAACTATCATAACATGCTTATTCTAATTTAAGAGTAAAGAGTACTACTCAAACCAGAGTTATGATTACACTGGAGCAGAAATGCCAGCCCTGAATACAAGTAACTTAAATCTAATTCTTAAGTAAATTGTGTTTGACACTTAAAAATTAAGCAGATTTTGTATGTTTGAAATACAATAGGAAGCTTGCTTAGCACCCAGTGCCCTGGTGGAGTGTGGAAACCCCTGCACAAACAGTCATTGTCATCCTGAGTACAGCCTCTCACCTCTCACTGCCCTTAGGGGTTTGGTTGCCTGGGCTCAAGTCCAGCTTTTTGTGTATCTGTCTGGCCTTGAATCCAAGAGCTGTTGGGGAAGAGTTTTGTAAGGAAAAGCTATGAGAAGCAACAGTTCCCCCAACTCTTTCTTTTTAGGCTTCCAGTGCCAGGCCATATGCGTTGCTGATTCAGGCCCTGGCCCTCTGACTTTATCTCCTGGCTTGACCTGCTACTTGGAGTACCACCAGGTCTGCTAATGGCCCAGGTCAGCAGGTAGGCATGACTCATCTTGCTCAGTTCTGTGGGACCTATCCATGAGATTTGTGTCTTGCCTTGCTTCCACTCTGAGTTCCCACAAGTTCTTCCCTTACAGAGCAGTCCACTCTTACTCCTCCTAGCTTTCTAAGAAAGACACCATAAAAATCAGGTGAGAACCACATCAACCCTCATGTTTCACAGACAACAATAGCATCCAGCAGATGCCTTGGGAAAATATTTGAGAAACAGGGTAAGTACAGGATAATATTTCCCTGGGCTACTTTCCAATCATCAACAGTTTAAGACATTCTTGATCAAGACGCTGCACTCATGTTTCTTTTCTACTCTGTTTTGAACTCTCTTCTGGCTTTTGCTCCCCCACCTCCCTCCCTGTCCCTCTGAAACTCAAATGTAGTGATCTCTACAGTGGAAAAGCACAAGGAAAGACTTACATTTATTCTGACAGTGCTACCTGGTGACTGCAGTGGATTCTTTTTAGTTCTTGTATTGTGACAACAATGGATACTTGTTCCTAGTTCCCATTTACCACTTCATTCATTTTATAGGCTTGCAATGTGCTACCTCTTAGTTGTTCTCTTCCAAGAGCCTGTTAGCCTCTTATTTTTTGAGACATGATAGAAAGAAATACATGTTGTATTCAACTGTGAGGCACCATGTATATATGTAATGGCAAAATACTACTTTCAAAATATTTGATTCTTCATTCTGTATTAATTTTTAGCATTCTACTTGCATTATTTAGCTGCTTTTGAACATTGAGCTGATACTTACAGGAAGCTTTCCAAGCCAACATTCCAACCAAAAGTCTGTGTAGTCACATACTTGTTTGATTTTTTTCCCCAAAAAATGTTTTATCACCTGAATACCTTCTTTCACTTAAATAACCTAAGCTAAGTCTAGAGATAGCTTTCCGGGATGTTCTCTTGCCAGTATGTTGAAATTAGTTCTGTTGCAGAAAAATAACAAAACACTTTACCGAGTTTGATATTAAAGGAGAAGCAGGCCATTCAGACAAAAATAGGAGAAATCAGTTATAGCTAGGACCCATGTCATTTGTAATTTCAGGACAACAATGGTTTGGACATTGCACTGGGAATGTGAATTTCACTGATATAAAAGAGATTTCCTGTGTTCTCAGCATAAGGTACCACAGGTATCCCACTGTTTCCTTTTTAAATACTTCAACTGTATTTTCATATTAAATCTATTTTTTTTGTTTGTTTGTTCTTAAGTCAGCTTTATCTCCTCATTTCTGTAAGTCTGCCAAGCTCAGTATTTATGAACTGTCACTTATTAATTTGCTCATTAAACAGAACGGTCACATGGAAGATCACTGATAAAACCTTTCAGACAGAAGGAATGGAATTTCTTCCTTCTAAAACTGAAGACATTTTGCAACATTATTATTGGCCTCAACATTTTCCAGCTGATTTTCATCTAAAGAGAACAAGGTCCAACTGATATATAATAGGAAGCAGCTCTTCAGTAGCACTCTGAAGACCTGAATCAAAGAACATGAAATGTAACTAGAGGCAATGGTGTAAGTTGTCCTGGTATTTGTTCCCATGATACCATCCCAATCGTTCCAATTTAATGAGTATTTTTTCCATCAGAAGAGAAGACAATCATTCATGAAGAAGGAAACTAGGCATCCACAAGAGCTAAAACATATTGTCCTCTGTCTAGACAGCTTCATAAAGTTGGAGTTGGGTAGATGATTGATTCTGTATGTGTATATACTGGTAGCTTGCCTGCCCAGCTTCACCCTACAGAAAATTACTTGCAGGTAGGTAGGCGTCTTTTCACCACACCTAATTCTATCTGAAGATAAATTGCTTGCCTCCTTATCCTCCAGAGCTGCAGGTGCTACCAGTGCCTGTGGGTTCAGGTTTCCAATTGCTTCCTCAGCCTACCTGAACCAAGTTTGAAGTTGCTTCTCATATAGGGTCTTATACGTAATAACAGTTCTGAGATGTCATTGAAACAGCTCCATACCATAGTTTCTTGCACAGTGAAAAAATAATATTTTAAGAAGAAACAATATTTCGCACTAAGTACAGCATTTATTATGATTTCATTTACTTAAGATAATTATATGTATGGTGCATATTCGTCTTCTTACTTCCTTTGAAAGGCTAGAAATTAATGCTTCCATAGAAATGGTTCATAGCTATATATGATGGGGATTTAATGTAGAAAACTCAATATGTTTTTACTTTTTCCAAATTCCACAGCTAAGATTCAGGCCTACAATTGCATTGTTTTAACCTAAATCTAGGAAATGTTGCAAAAGGGTTGTGGAGATGTTTATAATTAAAGAAAATTATGTGGTCTTAGGATACTTATCTATCTCTGTTCACTACATTCTACATAGTGTGCTCAAAAGTATAGTCTCAATATTTTTCAAAGTAGATGGTAGCTGAGTGAGCTCTTTCTTTGTTCACTGAAGGGTGGAAAAAAAAGAGACACCTTTTTTTTTTTTTTTTGGACAAAGCTATTCTTAATGCCATGCACAAAAATATGTCTATGCCTTACAGTGAGAGATATCTCGGTGAATTATATATATCTATCTCTGTCAAAAGCTAACCATAGTTGTAGTGTGCCAAGATGTAAATGATTCTGGGTAAAATAGGTGGGGATTTGAGATGTAAATGATTCTGGGTAAAATAGGTGGGGATTTGGGTGGATGATGGTGTAAAAGAAGAGGGAAGAGCATGTGATGGTGACATAGACCTTAAAATCTAAAAAAAAGGTATCAAAGCCACTATCAGAGTACCTTCAAGTGAAAAAAAAAAGCTATTCTGGATCTACTGGTTTGTTGAAAGTGAATTGAACATCTTAGGTTGCCCCTTTCAACTGCAAAAGTTGCTACTTAGATGTCTTTGGCTGAAATAAAAATCAGGATAAGTGTGAATGCTATATACTAGCATGTGAAAAGGGGAGAAAGCTCACTGTTTCAGAGGGAACTTAGTAGTTTTTACACAGTCAGCATCTGGAAGGCACTGGCTACCACTATCTGGGCCAAACAGGCAGATTAGATCCCGTAAATCTGAATGATTTCTGTCTGTTATTCACTTCCCTTTGTGGCACAAGACCCTGAAAGAAGCCTTTTGCATTCTGATGTTAACAGCCAAGTCTTGATCAACATGTATCTGGAAAATGGTATGATTCCAGGGCATGAGATTCTCTGACTCTCTCCAGACATTTAATTATGCCTGCAGTGGACCAAAAAGGGTTTCAGAGCAGACTCTGACTGTTTCCCACAGTCTCTAAGATGAGCTGAGTGTTCGGTGTCATGGTTGTTAACCATTCCTCTGTTCTTCCAGGACCCTCCTTTGCCCTGCCAGTGCATCATGACTGTCAGTTTGTTGAAGTGTGGTGAAATGAATGTTGGCTGACTGACTCAAAGCTCAGCCAAGGGGAGTGTGGTGTAGGTACTGCTCACTAGTTTGTTGATTAAAGGATTTTAAAGAGGAGGCACTCCTTAGAATGCAGCATTGGCACACCTTAGACAACGGTGAAGAATAGAGCCATTTTAAAAGCCTAGTTTGAACACTGTCTCCCAAGATACCTGTCTGGAAAGCCCCACAGGACTAGGTGGCACCAGCATAGCCAGTGGGCTTCCTGCATCCTCATGAGCCTTTTCATAGTCATAGATGGAAATAAAATCCATTAATATGAAGTAGGTTATAGTCCTAATTTTCCTTAGAACCATATATTTGGGTATTAGTATGAGATACATTGAAACAATGTATCAACATTTGTAACAACACTTAAGATTTCATTGTAAATATCGTGCTATAGGATGTTTCTGGATCAAAGCAGAAATTAAAAAGTGTTAGGATATAAGAGTAAAAAATTATGGCAACCTAGGAAGAGGCCAGAATGAGGCACTGAGATTTTAATACATATGTTCACATATCTTGAATGTTTCTTATGAGTAATAAAACTAAGGTACTTATCCCTACTGGCTGCTAATTATCTTGCGATATTTTTTTGTGAGGATAGCATAATTAACCTATGTGTCCTAACGTCAATAACTCTTATTTGCCATTCTTATTTCCTCACGTGGTTTTTAGTTGTCTGCAGCCCTTCTTGTGCTTTTAATTTCTTTATCTGTAATTTTCTTTGCAGGTAAAATTAATCATGCATCCTGAGTTTTACTATACAGTCAATACGTGATAATACATACTACATTATTCTCATTCAGTTAAATCCTGTTGAAAGCCTTGGTGTAAACTATGTCATGTTTTGCTGTTGAATAGCCCCAGGATTCTCAAATACTAGCCTTTATGATCATACATTACATTACTTCTTATGTACTAGAAACGTGGCTTACATGAGGCCCATAACTTGAAAAAAAAATCACTAATTCTGTCAGCTTGGAAGACACTCATCCGAGTGCCTCCTAGGATTCAAAGGTAAAGAAATAACCTCTTTTCTAACTTGTGAGGAAATTAACTACAATTCTTCTTATTTTTTAAAACTAATATGTGAATTTAAGCAAAAAGACCAGAAGAAAGGAGTACCTAAACTGCAAGAGGAAGACTATAGACTACAGACTATGTAGGTCCATTCCTGAATAGGATAAGAAAACTGGAGACAAATAACATGGAACAAGCTGAGGTACTGAATGCCCTTTTTGTGAGTAAAAGTGGTCTTCATGAATCCCAGACTTCTCAGACCAGAAGAACAAGAAGACTTACGCTCCACTGAGGAAGTCTAGGTTAGGTAACATTTCCAACAAAGTTTGATGTAAGTCCATGGGACCTGATGAGTTGCATCCACGAATGCTGAGGGAGCTAACCAATATCATTGCAAGGCCACTATCAATCAGCTTTGAGAGACTGTGGCAACTAGGAGAAGTTCCAGAATACTGGAAGAGAGAAGATGTCTCTCCTGCCTTCAAGAAAGGCAAGAAGGAATGTCCAGGGAACTACGGGTTAGTAGGCCTCACCTCAATTCCTGAGAAGGTGATGGAGATTATCCTCTTGGGAACCATTTCCAGACACATGAAGAACAAGAAGGTCATTGGGGTGCTCAGCATGGATTTATGAAATGGAAGTCATGCTTTGTCAACTTGATAGCCTTCCACAATGAGATGACTGTCTTGGTAGACTAGAGGAGAGCAGCGGAGGCTGTTTACCTTAACTTTAATGAAACCTTTGACACTGTCTCCCAGAACATCCTCATAGAGAAGTTGAAAAACTATGTGTTAAATAAGTGGATAGGGAGGCTGGTGGAAAATTAGATTAAGGGCTGGACCCAAATTGTTGTGATTAGTGGCACAAAGTTCAGTTGAAGGCAAGTGGTTACTACCCCTTGATTGATACTCCAGTGTCAATACTGGGGCAAACACTGTATAACATTTTCATTAATGACCTGCATGCTGGGACAGAGTGCAACCTCAGCAAGTCTGTAGATCTTACAAAAGTGGGAGGAGTGACCTACCAGAGGTTTGTACTGTCATCCGGAAGGACTTCAGTAGGCTGAGGACTTGGGCTAACAGGAGCCTCATAAATTCAGCAAAGGAAAATTGAAAGTCTTGAAACTGGGGAGGATTAACCTCATGTACCAGCAGAAGCTGGAGGCTGATCAGCTTGAAAATAACTTTGCAGAAAAGGCCCAGGCAGTCCTGGTTGACATCAAGTTGACCATGAATCAGTAATGCACCCTGGTGGCAAAATAGACCAGCGATGTCTTGGACTGCATTAGGAGAAAAATTGTCAGTGGTGGAGGAAGGTAATCCTTCCCTTTTGTTCACCACGGGTGGAGCTACATCTGGACTTCTGTGTCTAGTTCTGAGCTACCCAGTACAGGAGACACATGTATACACTGGAGAGAGTCCAGTGAGGGGCTGCAAATATGAGCAAGGGACTAGAACATCTCTTCTACGAAGCAAGGCTGAGAGATCTGGGACTGTTCTGTCTGGATAAAAGAAGGCTTTGGGCAGGGATAAGACCATTACTTTAGAGCAAAATCCTCTTTAACTTGATTATTTGTCTTTTTCTAGATCACATGTTCACTTGTAATCTTTGTCCATCTTCTTCACAATAAACTTACTTTTCCTACATCATAGATTTTCCAATTTAAACCTAATGATACCTAATACTTTTATATTGTGATTTTATGACTCTTCAGAATTCTAACAATCAGTTTTGACAATGGAACTTCTGATTTAAATTATATAATCCACTGGAAACCACATATTCTTCTGTCTGTAAGGACTGTCATTATCTTGTAAACCACACTCAATTTTTCACTGAAATTGGGAGCATTTTGTCCTTTTCCACTGTAATTCAGGGGCAGCTTATTTGTGTACCACCATTTATGATATATATTGCTTAGAAATAATTTATCTCTGAGGTTAAGCAAATTGCAGTACAATTCACTGCTCTTGCATAGATATTTCTCCTGTTTGTAGCTGTGATTTCTGAGTTACAGACTCTGTAACATAAATAGTGCATTAGTTCATAATTTAAATGTAACCTATCTTTGCAAGACTTGTGACTCACCATAACGATATTTTGGAGTAGCTTACAAAACTTCAACCAGGTTATGGTAGCTGATTTACCTCTTCTGATCTGCAACATGCTATGAGGGCTTGGCTTTTATGTGTTTCACAGTGCTGTGAGGACCCTAAACTGCTAAGAGTCTCTTAGCATAATGAAAGAAAGTAGCTCACAAGAGAATCTGACTAACACGGGCTCTGATAGTTGTCATACTCTAAAATCAGGAACCTAGTATTGTAGCTACAAGATGAATTTTCTTTGGTGTGAACACTGATTCAAACAACTCATTTCCACTTCAACAGTTCTGGTGGCATCGATTCTTAAAGTTTATAAAGAATCAAACTTTAAAGCAAATCAGTCTTTGAAATTAACTGTTTTTTTTCAAGGAATTGTCCAAAAAGGTAGAATTAAAGACATTGCTGGGGCAAAGAAAAATAAGCTACACATTTCTTAAATGGTATTTGTAACCAAACAATGGCAATAATGTCACCCTAATTCTCTACTGTCACTTAATCAGCATTTTGTACAGATACACAGTGCTGCATGAAAGGAGGAGTGAAAGTTAGTCATGTCCATGGCATCCTGTTGATAGTTCTTGAGAGCTTCAAATGACAGTCTGTCTGTGTATCCAGCAACACTTTCTAGTTCAAAGGAGAAACACATCCATCCATCTTCCTCTCCAACAGCAAAGCATAAAAGAAAAAAAGTTAAAGAAAGGAGGAAGAAGGCCTGTGAAAGAAGACATACATTTAGAGTAAATGCTAAGTCTTTTGGAAGATATCTGGACTCTTATTTTTAGCATAATACAGATCCAGTAAATCCAGAGTGTGAGTGTGTATACTTAAGTCATTTCAAGTGACCTTCACACTACACCCTAAGCCCTTATGAAGGGCATTCTATGGGTTAAACATTGCATTTATTCTTCCCTCACATTGCCACTTAAAGTTTTTAGCTCTACATCAGTTTATGGACATAAAAGACAAAGAATGATGCTTCATCATAACAGTATTGTTTCTAACTGCATTGACTTTTTATGTATCTTGATATATATGTAGTAACTGTGTACAGATGAAGTTTTGTGAAAGCCTATGTAATAGATTATGTTTTTCTCACAAAGGTTAAAAGAAAAACCTTATTTTTCTGCATCTGTCTGGAAAACTGTCTCTCTAAAAGTGTCAAGCAGCCCAGTCACAGTATAAGTCACTTTTGACAGTGTATAGAATGACAGAATGTCATAAGGAGACCCCTAAGGATCATAGAGTCCAACTCATAGACAGTAGTATTCCTCATTAAAAGGCATGCACACCTAGCTAACTTAAATTTTCTCCAGTTTCTGATAATTCCTGTGCCACTTTTTTTTTCTTCATAATAAACCTTAAAGTATTAAATTAATGCTCTGGATTTGTTGTACCAGATTGTTTTATTGTACAAATAGCAGATTGCTTTCTGGTTTGTTGTTCTATCACTTTAAATGCAACATGTACCTTCATTTGTATGATATGAATCAATTCAGCTTATTTTTGCACTGGTCTTGGCTTCTCATGTGAGTTCTTTGTGCTGATTCCTTTGGGTATCTCCACCTGGAGTTCTGCACTTGTGTCTGGCAACTGAAGTTGCAACAATAAGATAGAAGGAAGTCACACTTCAATCCTTCACTATAGAATATTGTGTAAATAAGAGATAACACTTGTTCTTTTATCATATAGTGTGAAGAAACACATTGTCTATTTAAAGTATTAAAATAGAAAACACTATTCACAAATAAATGGCTAAAACTTTTAAGGGTCTTTCTTTTTCAGGGAAAAGTCAAAGGGAGCAAACTCTTGTAAGTTATTAGGTTAAGTTAGTTCTGAGTACCACTAATAGTATTTTGAAAATGTTATTCACATTTTAAGTGTTGTTTGGAAAGCTTGATGTGGTATCTGCTAGGTTGGATCTGAAAACCACACAGGTTACCACTTTCATAGTTGTTTTACTTTTCTTTGTTCTTTATTTTTAGTTTTGAAATATTAGAGAAATAGTAACCTCTAGTTATTAATTCTTATAGGATTCTTATCAGATTTACTGATTTATTTCTGTTGAAATATTTCATATACATAACAAAACCCTAATTTCACCTAGTGGATTCATAGAGTTTGCTTTGTCCTCAATCCAGAAACACTTTTTCCTCGCTTCAGCAGAGCATTAGTACTCAAGCTGCATCCTCATCATTAACATTGTTATCCACCTGTACACTATATCCTTTACTTCACAGACATGAGTAAATTATGCATATATGACATACTGTAAATAAAACATTCAATGACATTAATAAAACATGGAGTTCCACAAAGATTTTGTGATATTATTTAAAATTGTTTTTTCTGATCAGGATTATTCATACCAGTCACAGGTAGAAAGAAGAGATGTATATCTGATAGTAATACCAGACCTGGAATAATATACCAAGTTAGCTAGATAAAAAGCTGGTGTTCCTGATGTTTACCAGGACTCCAATTAAGAGAAACAGAGAAAGCAGCACCTCTTCCTAATCTTGGGAACAGGAACTGAGTAGTATATTTGGTAAATCAGGGCATAAAATCAAGTCAGGTCAGAAGAAAAATACAGAAAGAATGTGGGGCACATTTTCACATTAAACTGAAAGAATCAAAACATTGTAGGTAAAGTGAAGGGTGAGTATTTGTGCCTGTGGGCCTGACTAGTGGTTACTGCAACTGAGACCCTTTGGCAGAGCTTACTGCATTTATTATTTTGTAACTACAGCTCAGCATAGGCATGACTTAACATTCTCTGCGTTAATCACTCCTACATTAAATATTAAGCATTCAGGGAAGTGGGAAGAGCTACACAGCTCTTGGTATCAGCAATATTCAGTAAGAAAAGACTTGGCCACAGAAACATTCTGTTACAGTGTTTCTTTCCAATCTGTTGTCTCTTGTGTAACAAGGGAGATCACAGAATCACTAGGTTGGAAAAGACCTACAGGATCATCAAGTCCAACCATTCCTATCAATCACTAAACCATGCCACTCAGCACCTCAGATGAAGTAGCAAGAATTGCTAACATGTTTTTACCGAGTTGAAGTTAATGGGGTGATTACTAACCAGACAGAGTAAACTTCTAGAACTAAAGAAAAGTGTTTATAGGTAAAGCCATTGATGAAATGAACAGCTTGTTTTCTTAAGGATAGTTAGCTAAACAGTTAGTTATCCATTCTGTTTAACATATGTTTTATAGTGAACGAAAGACTGAGGAAGAGTCTTCTACTGAAAGGCATATAACCAGCTATCATCTCAAGGATTTAATAAGCCTTTTATTGCTACATGGTCCACATTGTGTATACAATAATCTTATTATTATTTACTTATCACAGAATCACAGAATCTCCAGGTTGGAAAAGACCCATCGAATCGTTGAGTCCAACCATTCCTATCAACCGTTAAACCATGGCCCTCAGCATCTCATCCATCTGTCTTTTAAACACCTCAAGGGATGGTGACTGAACCACCTCCCTGGGCAGCCTGTTAAGTGCCCAATGACCCATTCCATGAATTTTTTTTTTCTGAAGTCCAGTCTGAACTTCCCCTAGCGGAGTTTTAGGCCATTTCCCCTCATTAATATGTAAATATTATTTTAGTAATGCATACCACTAGCTACTTTAGTCTTACATTCCATTATTCTTCATAATTGTGTTTGTATTGCTTTGAAATATAAAAAGTGATAATTCAATTTTGCATGCCTTGGAAAGAAAAACTTTAAAGAAAATATGACAGCAGTTATGTAATTCCTCTGCATGGAGTGATTAATACTTTGTAACTGGGTAAATTTTATCTCATTAATATTGAACAGAAAGAAGAAACTTGTTCTGGTAAGTAAATGGAATAAATCAACTACATGTTTTTGTTTTCATGGCTAACTGTGTGCTATTTCATTATCAAAACTAGGGTAAAAAGTTAGTGTTCTGTAAGACTGACACTATGTGTCATATAGCTGTCACTTTATAAGTAGTGAAACAATGAAAATATATATCACTTTTGTGGCAATGAGCACAGTTCCTTCTTCTTTTATGCATATGGCACCTTATCTCTTTGAATGTAAGGCAAACAAGGCCTTAGCGGGTAGCCATGAAACAATTAAAACACCCTTGAGTTTAAAAATCTATAAATGTTACGAAGACAGAGAACCTTTTCAGTACCCTTAGCAAGTGCATGTATCCTGACATGAAAATTAATTGGTTATATTGTTCCATGTTTCCCACACACTGATTTAATTGATCCAAGCAATAGGTTTTTTTAAATAACCAGTGTCAGTCCTCAGAGTCTGAGCATGCATGACACTAGTGAAGCAGTTGCTTTTGTAAGCATTTTACAGCATCTACCAGGATGTGTTCTTTCCGTATCCTGGCTTTGTCACTCTCCCCTGCTTTAAATATATTTTTCAAAAGCACAGTCTGTCCCAAAGGTCAGTTCAATTTGACATGCTGTGAGTTTCTCTTTAAACTACTTCCTTCTTCACAGAGTGAGTGTTCTATACCTCACAGCTAGCCACTGTTTTGCAGAGCTATCCTCCTACAGCTGCTCTTAAATAAAACACCAAATTATAGTCTTACTAGATCTACTTTTTAGGTGCAGCCACTGAACAGCTTTTGAGAAACCGTTTTATTTAAGTTAGTACATTGACCATCTGTTTTAAACTTACCCCAAAATACAAACACAATGTGAAGAATGATACTTGAGGTTGCAGTATATGTCTTCCTGTCCTTCTTGGGGTTATGTTATGTCTTCTTGCTTTGAGCAGTCCTCCAATTTCTGTTTCCCTAACAGTTTGGCATCCCCAACAGTGCTCACATTTGTGATTAAGCATTTTATTTTCTCCTCTTTTTATTTTCTCTTATAGTTTTGTCCTCTACACGCAGTTTGTCTCTGTATCCAATTTTCTTTTTTCCTATTAAATTTCTTTCTCAGCACTGATGCACCCAACGGTGCACAACCAGTTTAGATTACTCTCATATCAGATCTACTGACTTTCAGGTTACTTTCTTATTCGCAGTTCAGCTGTCAGTACAGCTATCAAAGCTGCATGGGTTCCTTCAACAGTTTCCTTTCATACTGCCCCACTCAACTGCTCCAGTCCATTGCTCCCTCACAAAAGTATTTATATCTATATCTACTTTAAATTTGAAATAGAATGTTGGAAGTTGCTGTTACTTGGCTTGGTAGACTGTCATCCATATAGTGTGTTTCTACTTGTATTTCAAAATGAAAAGTTATTTTAAATGAGAAAAAAAGAGTTTTTCTGTCTTTCTGTTTAAAATGCCATATGACATGTTTAAAGAATTTCAACATGTTTTCCAACATTTGTTTGAGTTGTGATATTAATCAAGTCTACCCCTTTCATCTGAACAGTCTTTTTCAAGAAGGTGTAAAAAATTTCATGACAAACTGTCTGGAAAGAAAAAGCAAAATATTGTGTAGGATTTGTTGTTTTGTTGGGTTTTTTTCCCCTTTTCCTATTCTGTTTAAAGTAAAACTTCTAAAACTATCTGCCAGCCTGTCTTTACTCTCCTGGAATACTAAGTGATAAGGCTGTTTCAGAACCAAAGCTGGCAGTATGCTACTGTTTATTTCTTTTCTGGCTTATACTTTGTGTGCTGAATTTCTGAGGTAAATTTTTGTAACTGAAATATAAACCCTTGAGAAATCATAGCTTATAATAAACTGACAGAACCTGAACTGTGGTACCCAAATTACAGTAGTTGAACAGCAGAAAAATAGAATCAAGAGCCTCTAAACTACTCTAAATTAGAGTTTATCAATTTTTCTATAGGGCAATCACAAGGCTATTTAAGTAGAATAATTGATTTCCAGCAATGAGCTATTTGCAATTAAAATTAAGCATCCCACAATTATGTCATTAAACTTTTTTCAGACAAGTACATTATTAAAACAAATGTATCCTCTTTCTTACATTTTCCTTAAAATCAATTTTGCTCATAATAGGAATTGTCTAAGTTTTCTTGAAAGTACTGGCCATTTTCAGAAGCTTGAAATTGTCGTCATTGTTGGAAACACATGTGTATGTTTATGTACAGTGAATGTAAGTGAAGGTGTGTAAGCTCATGCACATGCATTTGTGTACTCACACATATTTATTACTTCAATGGCAGGTCTTCTGGCTTCAAACTGGTTCACTGCACATGTCCTAGGTAATAAATGCATTGTTTATTACTGCATATACCTGTTTTCAGCAAAATGAAAATTAATGGAGTAGTAGGTTGTGAGTAGAGCCTGGTGTTCTTGTGATTATCACAGAGCTGAAAGTGCACTACAGCAATGCTGCTATTTCATTGATACATAGTTGCTTTTGATATCATTAAAGTAGACTACAACACTCGCTATATTGCAATTTATAAACATGTTTTAGGGTTTCTATAAGAGAATAAAATAACAATTTGAACTAAAGACACACAAAAAAGACAGGGGTTTAAGTCAGTTGGACCTATGTGCTTCCTATTTTACACATGATATTTTATGTGAGCATATTGTTATTTGTGGCAGGTGGCAGAATGGTTGCAATACAGGAGAAAAAGTGGATTGTGTAGATTTTAGCCAATAATAAAAATATTCTCCACTTTGATCTGAAGAAGAATAATGTAGGGTAAAAAGAGAAGTGATTTCTTTGTTACTATTTCAGTAACAAAACAAACTATTTCAGTTACTATTGGTTTAACGGTTGATAGGAATGGTTGGACTCGATGATCCAATGGGTCTCTTCCAACCTGGTGATTCTATGATTCCATTTGTTATCATTGTTGTTCCTGATGACTGCAATGATAAGTAAGAAATGCCACTGTGATAACACCCTTTGTAAATAGAAATTAAACCCCTTTTTTCTGATCCAAAAAAATATTGCAAACTAAACAGATGACAAATACAAATAAAGAAAGAGGCAAGAGTTACAAGGCAATACACATTTTACATTGCCTTAAACAAATGATGAGCACACATCATGAAGGTTTGTGGTTGTATGGGTCAGCTCAGGGAGAGCATTTCACATGAAATAAATAAACCATGTGTGAATACTATCTACAACTCATTCATTCATGGTTGATCTAAGTCAAATTTCTATTCACGATTCAGAAAACCAGTCTGTATGTCCTTGCCAATACTTAGCCAACAAGGATTCTGTGAGCAAGAAAAGTGTGCTGACCTCAGCTGTTACTCTATGGTACAGTGGGATGACTAAACGTCCTGGTAGAATTCTTTTTGCTCAACAGAGAAATAAGGAAAATTTGAGTTTCTCTCGTGGGCAGGAGAAATTAGCATCCTTGACTTACATGTTCTGCTAGGGATTTAATAATGAAACTGGCATTTGTACCAGTTGTCATTAATAAAAGTCTCAAAAATATTGACTTCACATTTGCTTCATTGCATAGGCTATGTGTTTTGCTTTACTGCCAGCACTATGGGATTTTTATGAAAGGGAAAAACATTCAGTGTTTAGGTAGAAAGTGTTTTCTTTAATGCTTACAGAGCAGAATCTTCCCATCATATAGCTAACGGAGCAATTCACTGGAATTAACAGTTTTCGGTCTAAACATTAATGAAATATTCACAATTTCTGTCAAGACATCAAGGTTTATCCTAGATTTACCTGCAAATCAGTCCTTATAAGAAAACTGATCTTCTAGGGACACTTCCAGATTGTGTCTATCACAGTGAATAAAGCGGCTATAGATTCCTGACAGTAATGATAGTAAAGATTAAAATACAAGATGATGGTTATTTAGATGAATCATAAGTCACTCATGACAGGCAGGTAAAAGACCACTTCTTGTTGTGAGTTTTTTAGGAGTACCACCATTTTTTATTATTTTTAAATAAAATCATTTGTGCAGTCTGCACTTTACAAGATCAGCATAATTTCTGTATTGCTAAATCATGTTTTATATGAAGTTTCTTTCAAACCACAGAGCTATAATAACAGATGGGACATTGACTTTCAATATGTTCCACTCAAAACCTACCAGTTATGAAATACAGATCTATCTCATGTTGTCATAGCCAAATTAGTAAAATAAGATGCTGAACCAAGGCAATACTTACATCAATAGTGGCTGATAGATTCTTTTATCTCCATGACCATCAAGGTGATTAATATGCTAATAAATTTGCAAAGCAAGACATATTTAATAGGTTGTGGTTTTTGCATATGATGCATTAGGATTTTTGTCATCTATTGGAAGATCAACATGAGATAGTTGTTGTCCCTGATTAAAACACTAGGGACCAGAACAAGTAATTCAGACGTTAAGATCTGTTATGGTATGTTCCAAGGAGTGGAACAGTGTCATAACCAAGGGCTGAAACAGCCCATGCCCAGTTTTGGTTGACACTGGCTTTAATATAAAATCATTCATCAGTTGTATAGTAATCTTTACTAATGAGCAGTTCTTTACATTACAGGAACAAATATAAAGTTTTCTAATTATAAGTCTATTTAGTCCCGAAAAAATAAAGTAAAACTCTCTAAAATTCTGTATTTGCTTGGTTATTCAATGCATCACTTGTATTATATAGCCATCACAGAAGGCTATATAATAGTCCCTGTTCTGTGTTATTTAGGGTGCAAACTGGTCTATGTGTTCTGATATTTATGAAAATATTCCAAGGAACAAGAGAAAATTTCACCAATTGTCTCATATGGATTACAAAATGAAGTTGATGTCATAAAATCATAAAATCTAAGGAAGATGTAGATGATCCGATTTGGAAAATGCAAAAATAACAAGTAATTAACAAGACACCAATGAACCAATTTTATGGTTTGTTCTCAAGCCCATCCACTATGTTCTTTACTTATTTGAAATAGCAAAAGATAAGTGATTATATGAAGACAAAATTAATCCAGTTAGATTTTGATCAGAGCAATTCTTGAAAATATTTACAGATTTCTTCAGAAAACTAATGAGTAAAAACTATGAGAAACTTCTGAGTATTGTCAGTGCTTAACACATCTTCTCATATCCCGAAGAGGACTGGATTGCTCCATATTGGCACAGTTGATCAGTAACTAATTTCCACTTCTACATGGTTGTCTAAATAATAAATTCAAATACACCAGTCCAGAAAATTGTTACGCAGTGTAGTTCTCATCTGCTCTAGAAATCCTTAACCCAGTTACTAAATAGGCAAAGCTCATGTTTAATGTCTGGTCTTTGATACTGGTTTTACTTTGAGCCACTTAGCAGACTTATGACAGTATTTAAGCTAGATGTAGATGTTCTTATTTACACCAGGTAAAGACCTGGCCCTGACTTTGCCAAGTAAAACATTGTGCTACTGAATTTGTCCTTAGAATCCAGCCTCTTTGTTTATTTATGAATTTCTAGTTTTATCCACTATCTCTGTAACACTATCACAGCAAAGTCCAGTTTGTAGCTTGGTCACTGGACGTAGCCCTTATGCTACTTCCCTGCAATGCCCCAGAGGAGATGAAGACTAGCTAAATAAGTACTGCCCAATACATCATTTCTTCCTGCCACAGCTCTACACAGAGCTGGTCTCCTGTTAACGTGAAGAAATTGCTAGGGACTGAGAGAAAGGATACTAGGGTTGGGAAATTCCCTCTTGTTAGCATCTGCAGTGGATTCACTCTCCCTTGCTTCTGTTCAGCAAAAGTGACAACAGCTTGGCTTGGACAGAAGTAAATGTTCAGCCATCACCCACCATACACCCTAGGTTATACATAATAGATGCAGGAGGTTTTAGGCAACAAATGCAGAAATATGGATTGTCCATATCCTGCAGTTGCTAAAGAGGAACCAGGATAATTTTATTTTAAGGAACTGAGAGAAATGTTTTGAAAATTAAAAGTGATAGAAAAGAAAAGAATTACAAATCTCTACATTGTCTTACACACAATAAAAACTGCATGAATTCAAGAGGATCACATAATCCAAATGAGTTAATTGCTTTGTACTAATGCAAACAACTTAGAATAGCACCTTGCTGGTCCAAAGATAACACTGAAAAACTGTTTGGCAGCATTTTCTAGGAATATGGCCTAAAGGCTCTTTGCTTAACCAAATGTCACTGTATATTTTAGTATTGATTTTCTCTTTGTAAATCACAGTCTTAAAAACTGCCAAGCCTTTTGTTTTGATCTGATGACAAAATGAGCTTGATAAATGTCCACCAAAGAAACATAAGGGCCTTGCGTTAAGTGATAAAGAAAGGCTGTGTCCTTGGTTCTGGAAGGAATGTTTAGTTTTGCCATTGTTAATTATATGCATCTGCAAACAGTTAGGTTAGAAGACAGCAGCAAATGAAGGTAGTTTGGGAATTATTGTGAATCTGAATTAATTTTAAAGTCCCTCCCATCTGCTGTTTCTGTCGCCTTGCATGAGTTTCAAATCCTATTGCTAAAATCGTCAAAGTCACTTTAAACATCCATTGCTTTGTAAGAAATAAGAAAGAATCTTAAAGGTTAGATCAGTAATTTTTACTTTTATTCAGGACACTGTGAAAAACAGGGATTCTCTATGGAATGGGTAATTTTAGTCTGATGTTGGTACAGTAGGAGTCTGTGATAGCAATGTGTCCTTAATTGAATTATATTATTGTTCAGTACTACTTCTATCACTTTCACCATGACAAGAGGTAAGCATTCTGTTGCTCATTAAAGAACAATATCACTGTAAACAGGTGCATATGTTTAGAATATATTTGTGATCTTTTTTACTAGGTAATAAAGTTTCAAGTAGGTTTTTTAAGTAAGCGACATATATTCAGTGGTTCAGACTGACAGCTGAAAGCACTATTTACTGCTTTTACAAGCTATTTTCCTAGTATGTTTTTTTATGGACCTAATCTGTTGTTGTCTTCTTGATCAGTTAGGTAACCCTGTACAGTAAAAAAAGGTTAAATTTTAAATGTGTTTTAATAGTCTTTGTGTGGATGTGACTGACAATAAATAGTATTCTCAACAAGGATAGCAGTAAGCATTAGAAGAATCTCTGCAAGAAATGGTGATATAGGCTATGGAGTTTAAGATGTTTGAAGGCAATAACAAGGGTAACTAATGGAACCATACTGCAAGACCATTCAAAACAAACTGATGATGGTTGGTTCTGAGGCAGAGAAAAGGTCAAAAAAAGCAGAACAGAAACAATTAGGGAGACAAATGAGAGGTGAGATGTAACCAGGAGCAAGATTAGATAAGGATTTCATGATGGGAAGGAAAAGACTGAATTTCATTTTAAGACTAATTCAAACCAGGTTATTTTCCATTGCAAAAAGCCCTGGATACTTTGTTGTGTGCTACAGAAATTCTTATGCTGTCATTATCATAGCAGTGTTTGAGTTCTTTTCAGTACAGTAGTGGGAATACATGTCAAATATCTATTGTGTGTAGTTCATTCCTTCCTTTTGACCTCTCAGGTGAAGGAGGTCAGGTGCACAGGTGAATGTTTCATTTTGGTAGTATTTCTCAGCTTGGTAGTTTCTAGTTTGTATATATGGAGAGCTAGTTTGTGTTAGATTATACTGACACACAAGCTGTATTTTGCACTTAGGTTAGAGATGGGAAGCGTGAAGAGGAAGCAGGAAAGGAAAAGTTGGGAGAAAAAAAAGGAAAGATCTGTTATACAGCAGAGAAAAATGAGATTCATGGTGTTTCTTCAGTCCCGAGGGACTTTATTTAACAATCTGTATGTGGTTATCTGGAAGTTAGTCTTCCTGCACAAAATAACATTTTATCTTCCTACTCAAATCAACTCTAAACCAACGAAATGGAGTGACTCACTCTACATATTCTGCATTATCTGCCTGAGGAAGCTAGTTTATGTATTAAATATCTCTGCCCCAGGGGATACAGTCCTCTAAAAAGACTGATGTGGTGTTCCAAACCTGTTGGCTTAGGAGGTTAAATAGTTTAATCACCACACTCATTGAATATAGTCACATGAGAAATTAAGAGGCTGAAATAAATGCTTTCTGATGGGATATGAAGTATCTGAATTAAAAAAGGAGTCTGGAGTGGTCCCTGTGGCCATTCTCCTCCCTTAAGGGAGGACCAGACATGCTTAAGTCATTCCTGATGTATGTTATTTTGAATTGTTCTTAAAATACCTCTTACCACTAGTGAACTTCATTGCTTTTTTACCTGTTTCCTTTTGCAAGGACCTGACATGGAGTGTTTAATGGTTCAGAGCAGGTGGGCCCCCTCCCAGGGGCAAAAGCAGGAGTGCTAGAGAGCATGCTGTGTCTGCGCCTGCCTAGTTTGGGACTTGCCTGAACCCCAGTGAGGGGCAGGGACAGAGAGCTAAAAAATCGCTACCTGCAACATAGAAATATTGCATAGAAAGCCTGTAACATAGAATCACCAGGTCTGAAAAGACTTCTTGGATCATCTAGTCCAACCATTCCTATCTACCACTAAACCATGTCCCTGTGTACCTCACCTACCTGTCTTTTAAATACCCTCAGGAATGGTGACTCAACCACCTCCCTGGGCAGCCTGTTCACCAGTGCCTGGTGACCCTCTCTGTGAATTATTTTTTTCTGATATCCAGTCTGAACCTCCCCTGATGGAGCTTGACGTCATTCTCCCTTTGACTTGTGAGAAGAGGACAGCACCTTCCTCACCACAACCTCCTTCAGGTAGTTGTAGAGAACAATAAGGTCTCCCCTTAGGTTCCTCTTCTCCAGGCTAAATAATCCCAGCCTTCTCAGATACTCTTCATAAGACTTATACTCCAGTGCCTTCCCCAGCTTCATTGCTCTTCTCTGGACACTTTCCAAAGCCTCAACATCATTCCTGTGGTGAGGGGCCCAGAACTGGACACAGTATTTGAGGTGTGGTCTCACCATTGCAAAATAAAGAGGGAGAACAACCTCCCTGAACCTACTGGTAACACCATTTCTGATACAAGCCAGGATGCCATTGGCCTTCTTGGCCACCTGGGCACACTGCTGCCTCATGTTCAGTTGGCTGTCGACCAACACTCCCAAGTCCTTCTCCTCCTGGCAGCTTTCCAGCCAGGCCTCTCCCAGTCTGTAGCATTGCATAGGGTTGTTGTGTCCCAAGTGCTGGACCTGGCATTTGGACTCATTGAACTTCATGCCATTGGTCTCAGTCCAGCAGTCCAACCTGTTCGGATCCCTTTGCAGAGCCTCCCTACCCTCCAGCAGATCCACACTTCCACCCGGCTTAGTGTCATCTACAGACTTGCTAAGGGCACACTCAATGCCTTCATCCAGGTCATTGATGAAGACATTGAACAGGGCTGGACCCAGCACTGAGCCCTGGGGAATACCACTTGTGACCAGTCTCCAGCTGGAGTAAACGCCCTTTACTATCACTTTCTGGGCCTGGCCATCCAACCAGTTTTCCACCCAGGTGAGTGTTTGCCTGTCCAGGCCAGAGGCTGACAGTTTTCGTTGTCTTGTGTTTTGTTATGTTGTGTGATGTTGTGCCGCGCTGTGCTGTGTTGTGTTGGACACCCATCATCTTCTGCACCTGCTGGACAAAGAAGTACCTGTTGCAACATGCAGTATTGGTCATGACTATCTCTCATCTTTCCTATTTCTCTTGTAACTATTTCTCTCCTTTCTCCTTGTCTCTCCTTCCTTCCTTCTTTCTTTCCTTCCTTCCTTCCTGTCTTCCTTCCTCTCTTCCTCCCTTCCTCTCTTGCTGTCTTTCTTTCTCACTTCTCTGCCCTCTCTCTTTTGGAGTGTGTGCAGCTGCAGTAGCATGTAGCTGGCAGGTTTTTTTGATTTCAGTTGAGACTCCCGCAGTATTACGGCTCCCTATGCTGCTTTTGCAGCTCAGTTACACAGATTGTTAAAATCTTGACAATTGTTGCTGAGTGTTAGGTTGTTCCAGTAACTTCAGTTTTTCCTTGTTGATGCTCTGTTGCATACGGGTTGTTTGAATGTTTGCATCCAGTGTTCTCAGGGTGTGCACCTTCTTTAGTAAAGTATCATTTACACTCCCCGCCTGAGTGATTTGTGTCACTCTGGTGCCGTGCTGGAGTAAAAAGCTCACTTCTTTAAAGTGGGCTGTGACATCTGTGGACATTTGGAAGAATTTGTAACTTACCAGTTTCCAACAGCAACTTTTTATATATCTAAAATCACCCATTGCTCACTTCTGCTGAATATAACCCGAGGACTTCTTCATGGCTCTCTCATATCACTCTTCTGCTTATATCCGTATTATGAGATCACTTTTCTCTTTCTTCCTGTTTTTTTTTTTTTCTCCTGTTGGCTCTAGTATGGTGGGTTGACTTAATATCACTATACCATATTGGTATAGTGAACCTGGAATTGCCCAGGTCCCTTTTTGCGGGATCACTGCCTAGACAGACTCTTCCCCCATGTCTGCATCAGTCCTACCTCAAGGTTAGACTTCTCATATGCTCTACTTGTATTAACTATCTTCTATTTCTCAAAATATTTTCTGTTTATAATCTACAGTCCTCAAAAGAGTAGTTGCTCCCAATTTCATGTCTTCATGTAGAAGAAATACTTCACATCAGTTGCAATTCCTATGGCACAGGCAGTTCCCCATGTTTCTGGCAAGGGCCATGGGTCTTAGCCCAGTTATCTCTTTCTGCTTTGTCATGTAGTTCCTCGGGACTTACAGAACATTCGCTATATTCTGATACCTGTATATCGACTCATGTGATGGGGGAAAGATGCTTAGTAAAGATGGCAGGGAGAACTAGCTTTGTTGACAATAAAGTAACATTTCTGAACCACTGTGCTGCCTTTGGTTGCTCCAAAGATGTATTTGGGGAAAACAGTGTTTGCAGCAGACTACGTGGGCATTCTGTTTCCATTTTTCTCTCTTGGGCAGTCTAGGGGTGGGGAGAAGCTTAGTGGTTTACTAGATATTTATATATAGCATCTCTGAGGAAATGTTAAATCTTAGGCAGTATTAAACCTTCAGTGCACGGATAGACTATTTGTATTCCTTGTGCAAAGTATATCTTGGCACCTGCAGGTTTCTTTCATCTTGCTGGAAGACCAGAGTTGCAATATGTAGTTTTAAAGCATAGACAGGCGATTTAAACACATTTGTTAAAAATAACTTTAACCAGAATTAGTTACAGATAAAGTGTAGAAGAGGCCAGTTTTCCAAGTGGTTTGTTGGAAAAATACATGAAAAATGCTTTCAATAAGGAGGACATTGTTGAACATTATCAGGAAATGAATGGAACAGCATGGGGTTTAGGAATGGAAATTTGAGTTATATCTTTAGTCTGTGTTGTGAAGTACTGGAAAGAAGAGATATTCTAAAGGGTGCAGTTACAATATGTAAGATAAAAGGATGTGAAAGTCTGACAACTGGCTCTTGCAACATTATCTATACCAGCTATTATTAAGGAATATTGCTACTGTTCCTCAGATTAAATATAGCTAATAAATCAACAGATAACAAAGAAATGAAGAAACAGCAATTACTTAGAATGATAAAAGAGTAAGCAGACACCAAGGATATACCAAAACTTATTAGATAATAATTGGGAAGATAGCCCTGTTTCATAAATCTTACATGTCATATTGCAGCACTAAAAAAAAAACCAAACAAATAAAAAATGTGGTCGTGGATTATTAGATGACAGAGTTAACCTCTTGTAATTTAACAAATAGAAAGATAGATCCAGATCACTAGACAATTATTAATCTGACTTTAGTAGTCTTATTGAGCTTTTGAAGAAATGCAGGAAAGAATAATGAAATACCTGGAAATTGCAGCAGATGTTTATCAATTATTGATTGTTTGGGATTAACCTGATCTCATTCTTTAAAACAGCACAGTAATTTTTTCTCAGACAGGAGAAATGCAATAGATCTAGTTTGTCAGCTGTCAATAAAACATTTGATAAACTGTAACACTGGAAATTATTAGTTTTAAACTAGAGATGGTGGGGTTTGAGAGAGTAATTGCAAAGTGAGTTTTGAAATGGCAAATGAAATCACCTCACAAGATATACTGGTGGGTTATCAGCTGTCTGAGAGATTAGAGTCATGCAGAACTCGGTGCCAGAGCTCATACTGCTTAATGCTTTGACCTTGGTTTAAAATTAGAAATATCTTGATGGACTATGCTCATGATACAGATTCAGCCTAGAAAAAATAAACAGAAAGATTTTGGTGGAACAATAATAGTGTTAATAGTGTAGAATAATACTGTTGACAACAATAACAAGAGTTTGTGTGTAAAGATGAGGCTTATTTGTTGGAGGTGATTGAAGAGAGGAAGAATGGGAATGTTCTCAAGGTATTTGATGTACTGAGCAATCTCAGGATGACTGTAAGCCAGTATTCTGAGGGAGTCAGGAAAATGCAAAATAATTTCTGTAGAGAAATACAAAAATGTCGATCAACTCTGAAATCAAAAAAACATTGGTAAATGTTTTTTTACTCCTCCTCCTTTACACTCATTAGGTCACAAGTGAAAGTGGGAACAAAGCTACAAGAAAGAACAATAGAAAATCTAATTTCTAACAGCAGACTCGTTTTCATAAAAATACAGATTGAGGGGTCATGATTGTTCTCTACAAAATTATCAGATGAATCCCAAAGAATAGAAGTTGTTTAAGACACGAACCAGTGCTCCTAAGTAAAATACCAAACTAAACAGCCAGTGTAAGCTGTGCATAAATTTTGGATTGGAAATTAAGAGAAAGTGCATCACACTTGAAGGGACGAAGTTCTAGATCTGCCTTTCAGAAGTACAAGGAAGTTCTCAATATGGACTCAGCAAGATTAAGTGGCCTGCAAACAGAGCATGGATTAGTCTTGAGTGTTTACAGTTTGTGTACATTCTAAATGATAAGCACAAAATAGATAAACTATATCATTGTATATGCTTAAATAATTTTAAAAATAGGTTTCTTAGCAAGATATAGACTTAAAAAACATAAGTACATTACTTTCTGTCTTATGAGTATTCATACCTTACTATCACTGTATGGTAAGAAAAGTGTTTGAAAGATAATGAAGTTTAAAGTTTGAAATTATCTTCCTCTTGATGCCTCTAATATATTCAAAAGAGGTATTTCTGTAATTTTTACATTCTGGTTACCTAAAATTTCCTATAAACTCAATTCTAGTGGGTAAGATTTATCAAAAAATTAGACAGATGAGTGGCAGATTATATTATACATGTTTGCTAACAGATTTAATAGAAGATAAATCTTATCATTCTATCTGATAAAATAAACTAAAAGAAAATTGAGAGTGGAGGGAGGACTTAAGAAAATTATCTGAACTGGTCTGATTTAAACTCCAGTTAGCACTAATGTTAAGATACTATTTTGTCCTTATTTCTAACTACATCATATTTAGATCCAGACCAGCAGATGAGAAAAAAATGTTGCGGATGAAGGCTAGGCTAGTCCAACCATTATACTAAAAGTATAAAATTAATATCAAGTAGTTTGCTGAATACTCTTGTTTCCATAACTTAATACACTCTATTAAATGATACAGATAAATATCTGGTTTTCATATTTCCCTAGATTAAGTTGTTTAACTCAGTTATATGGTTAATAATGCAGAACCTTTACTAGTACAATGAAAATAAGTTATATTGCATTAAAATATGAAACTAGTTGCTGGCATTATGTGTGAGACTTCATATAAATAGCTGGCTCAAATGTTTAGTTTGGTCATTGGAAAAATAAGTGTATGTTCTGATGTAAAAGAAGAAGAAAATACATCAAAGGCAGTTATTTTGAATGGTTGGAAAAAGTACAAAATTGTGTTCAGACTTAGGAACTTTTTTAGATATTTATGTCCTTGAGTAAAAGTTACTTTCATGAGATTATTTTTCAAATGTCACTGTTCTCTGCTTTCCCTTCTCTTGTACACACCAGCTATAGATTCATATGAATGTTTTGGATGTTTAGAAACGTCCTATTATATGCTCTTGTTTTTCTTCTGCAGTATTGAGAATGCAACACGAAGTCATCACCTATTAGCTGAACAGCAGTAATCAGCTCTATCTGTGAGTTTAGCCTGCCACACTTACAAACCAAAATGAATTTGCTTAAATCATGTTGAAAACATAATTTATTGAACTGTGATAATTGTCTCAGTGGCACTATATTTTACAGTGAACACAAAAAAAATTAAATACATTGTTTATTGCTTTAGAAGAGAATTTTTTAAGCATATCAGTGTTTTGTTATTTTTTTGAAAAAGAAGAATGGATAGCCTTGAATACTACAGGTTGATGTGGGATGTAAGACATCTATATTGAGTGTATTCTGAGATACTTGTACTGGTACGAATAAAACTAAGTATTTTTTATAAATGTTCCAGTCTTTAATGCATTTCAGTACAGGGGTTATTCTTGGTAGCTGAGGTACATAAGCCAATGCTGTTAATTGGAACTTCAGGAGACAGGAGACTGTAAGCTTATAGGGGGTTTGCCCAAATACTTTCAGTTTCAATAAATTGGTACAGATGACAGAAAACCTGTCATTGGGAGTTATTTAATAGTGTACTGCTACATATTACATGCCCATGATGAACTTGAGATTTATCTTAGAGATAAGCATACTTAGCTTATAATGCATTTATGAAAATATTTTGTTTGTTTTTTACTTTTCCTTTTGCATTCCTTCTGCTTTCCAACGAGAGTGTAACTGGAGATGAAAAGCAAGTGGATGGGAGAGAGGTGAACAGTGCTTGCCACAAATCTCTCTGAAGAGAAAACTTTTACAGCTTGTATATTCAAGCCTATTGTTTGTTCTAATAATGTAGCATTAGTAATTTTTGTCCTAGCCAGACGGCAACCTGCTTCCACATTATCCCATTGCTGTCGGCAGAAAGACAAACAGCATCACACTGGCATTCTTTCTTTAACTTTCAGTCACTTGTGGGACTGGAGTCCTTGAGGCATGACATTACCTGCACTGCAGGAGGAGATGTGACTTGTGATGTCCTTTTTGTTTTGACAGCTAAGTACCAAACATACATAGATTAGAACCCTAATTTGTGATGGGTGAATGTATTCCACCTTTAGTGCACTTTTTTTGCTGCTTATAAAAGGGCTACAGCAGACCCTCAATGAATCATCTTTCAGTTGTGTGCTCAGGTATAAATTCTGTTAATCTGCCCAAAATAACAAGGATTAATTACCAGGCAAGGACACAATACACTGCTTTGGCAACTCACAGTTTAGCTGTGTGTAAATCTTGATGTTCATTTAGGTTTTTTTTCTGTCTTTGTATCTCATCCTGACAGGTGTGTGCCCAATCACTGTGAACACGGTGGCAAATGCACCCAGACGTGGGACAGCTTCAAGTGCACTTGTGATGGAACTGGATACAGTGGCGCCACTTGTCATAACTGTAAGCCATCGGTAGATTCAAAATTGCAATGGAGTAGGGAAGACAGTGATGCCTTTTCGTTGAGATAAAATGTCAAAGTGTTTCTGGTTGTTAAAGATGCTAAAACCCTTTTTGAAAGGAGTTAGCTTAATCATACTCTACCTTATCTACATAGGGAAATGTTTATATAGCACTGTGCTACACCGTGCAGGGGTCCAAAACAGTACAAGTCTCTTAGTTGGGTGTTCTGAGCAAACATTCTCAGCCATTGCTCACTAGAGCTTCGAATGGACACAGTGAATCTGCTATAAGGTGTTGGGAATAGTTGCTGACTGTGGCTAGAGAGACACAGGTTCAGGTTACTGAGTTTATAGACTTATTATTTGCCATTCAAAAATGAAGTTACTTTCTCTGCTGTTTCTCAAATAGAGTATTTCCTATGAGGTCCTCATGCCTTACACTTCCTTTTTCTGCAGTAAACAACTAAACACTGGATGATCTGAGAGGGTATTATTTGGGCTCCCCCTCCTGTCATTGTCTTTCCTTGCTTCTTTGGGGGTGATCTGATGAACTTCTAAAACAGACTGTAACGTAGTTTGGTTTTCTGTAACACGTAACAAGAACAAATGGATGGCATCACTTTTCAGAAATCACATTACAAAGGAAAGAAATAAGAGTACTAGGAGCTGTGAACGTGTCTCTTAATAGGATTTTTACCTGTCTTTTATGGATAAAACAGTGCAATAAGACAAGTAAGAAGGCACTGCTGGATTGCCATATCAAAAGGGGGATTTAGAGTATACTGTCCCATCCTTAGCTATGGAATGGATAAAGTGTATGTGATTATAGATGTCCAGGTCATTTGGAGACGTGTTGTTCAAGGAACTTTACTTCTTTAACTAAGGAAAAATTTCTGACTTAGATGGCATTTTTTCATTGGTGATTTTTTTGAATTTTGATTCCTTAGCTTTTGATCTGAAACAAGGCGAGGCATTGCAGCCTTGACTGAATTTCAGATCTCAGGTTTAGGTTCACTTAAAGTTGAAATTTAAAGTCTTAACGTATTTATAGTATGATAGTTAAAACAACTGTCAGTCCTGAAAGAGGAAGAAACATGTATTCTGGGGCTGAGACACAGTAGAAGCTATAAACTGAAAATCAACAGCAACAGAAGGAAAAATTTCAAATAAATAAATCTGAAATAACAGCTTTTGGTTCTTATAATCTATCCAACTTTATGAAACAATTTACCCACATTTACCACTTTGAAATAATTAAATAATTTGCTTTTTCATAAAACATTGTTACAGGAAGGCTATTCATCTTTCAAAGATACACCAAAATCTCCAGCCTTTGTGTCCATTATCTTGTTATTTGTCACAGGCTTAAACTCAGGGAAGATGTCCCTAGTGCAGAAAAATGTTTCATCCAGCTACAGCTGGGTCTCTGGACCTCAATGTTCAGTTTACCAAAAATGCTGGAAAGTAGTATGTCTCATTGGATGGTAAATATTGTAGAAGGGCTGTACTGGACAAGCGCACACTCTCCTGGGTAGAAAACTGGTTGGATGGCCAGGCCCAGAAAGTGATAGCAAAGGGCCTTTACTCCAGCTGGAGACTGGTCACAAGTGGTATTCCCCAGGGCTCAGTGCTGGGTCCAGCCCTGTTCAATGTCTTCATCAATGACCTGGATGAAGGCATTGAGTGTGCCCTTAGTAAGTCTGTAGACGACACTAAGCCGGGTGGAAGTGTGGATCTGCTGGAGGGTAGGGAGGCTCTGCAAAGGGATCTGAACAGGCTGGACTGCTGGGCTGAGACTGATGGGCTGAGGTTTAATATGACCAAATGCCAGGTCCTGCACTTGGGGCACAACAGCCCTAAGCTGTGTTACAGACTGGAGAAGCCTGACTCGAAAGCTGCCTGGAGGAGAAGGACTTGGGAGTGTTGGTTGACAGCCAACTGAACATGAGGCAGCAGTGTGCCCAGGTAGCCAAGAAGGCCAATGGCATCCTGGCTTGTATCAGAAATGGTGTGACCAGCAGGTCCAGGGAGGTGATTCTCCCTCTGTACTCAGCATTGGTGAGAACGCTACTTGAATCCTGTGTTCAGTTCTGGGCCCCTCACCACAAGAAGGATGTTGAGGCTCTGGAGAGTGTCCAGAGAAGAGCAACAAAGCTGGTGAAGGGGTTGGAGAATAGACCTTATGAAGAACGTCTGAGAGAACTGGGGTTGTTTAGCCTGGAGAAGAGGAGGCTGAAGGCAAACTTTATTGCTTTCTACAACTACCTGAAAGGAGATTGTAGAGAGGAGGGATCTGGCCTCTTCTCCCAAGTGACAGGGAACAGGACAAGAGGGAATGGCCTCAAGCTCTGCCAAGGGAGGTTCAGGCTCGACATAAGGAAAAAATTCTTCACTGAAAGGGTCATTAGGCAATAGAATGATCTGCCCAGGGAGGTGGTTGACTCGCCTTCTCTGCAGGTGTTTAAAGTACAGGTGGATGAGATATTGAGGGGCATGGTTTCAAGACTGGTGGGAATGGTTGGACTCAATGATCCAGTGGGTCTCTTCCAACCTGGTGATTCTATGATTCTATGATTCTATGAAATCTGCCAAATTTCTTTTGGCCCACAGATATTCTGTGCCCAAAGTAATGTTGTGGCCTGGCAAATATCAGACTAGAACATTGATTTTATCTTTACACAAGACTAAAATGTAAATGAATTTATATAAGTAAAAATGATCACTTACAGTGATGAAACAGTTACAAAAAATTATTTAGAAATTAATTGTTAGGGTTATAATTAACTGTGTTATCCTTACTAGCTCTATTGTATGAGCTATGTTTCATTCCCCAAGTAATTAACCTTTACAGCCTGCCAAAGGTTGACCTGCTGTACAGAGTGATATTTAGCCAGAGTCTATTGGTAAATGGTTCCTGAAGTCTTTCAGATCAGGAACTCATTTTCCTTATTGCTTCACATTCCATCGTGATCTTCAGGTAACACTGCTGTACTGCACTTTGCACAAGTTAGATATCTAGTTTTAGGCTGTAATGTTGTACCTGCTGTTTACAGCTTCTACATAACAGCGTGGTATAAACTTTAAATTCACGTATTGAGATAAGTAAAGATCATTCAAGCTCCTTTGTCTAAAATTTTTAATATATAAACCGATGCATTCTTTCTCTATAATCTGCATGTAAAAGAAATACACTAAAGAATGCACTGACAGATTTTACCATGACTATCTATCTAGCACTTTCTGCACAAACTTTCTTAGATTTAGGAAGAAGCCTGGGAAACATAATCTGATCATATTTGCTTTCTCCTAATGGTTTCCAGTAGCATGGAAGTCCTATTTGGATTTAAAAGATTGATCTTATTTGTATCAATTATTGCTCATACAAGAAACAAATTTTGGTTTCCTTTCAATTTCACCAGCAAAGAAATGCTGTCCTTACTTTTATAGGTGTACAGCTCCCATTCCTTCAAGAACATCAGGCAGAGAAGGATTTACTTATAAATCCTCAGTTATTCCACAGAAGGGCTTAGATCTAGCTCATAATCATTTGCCTGTTAGTTCTGTAAAAACAGCAGGAAAAATACAACTTTACATACACTTGTCAGTAGAAGAGGCATTAATTGCATTGGAATATACAGAGAATGCAACTCTGTTGAGAAAGAACACACACAGTATTTGCATTTTTTTGGATTGGTAATGTGCTGCATTTCAAAATGAGTATTTTGAACTGTGTGGTGATTTGTAGTTTCAATTTAACAGACCTTGAACTCTGCATTCTCTGGCTTTGTCTTCTCAGAGCTTGGCGTGAATAAATGTTACCCTGTATTTTCCCATGTGATTCAAATCTAAGGAGGAAAAAAGTACTAGTCTTCTCTTGAAATGATAAGTGTCACTAGAAGTCTAATGGGCATTGATTTCCACACCTTCCCCCTCAAATAATATTGACCTTCTCCCTAAAATGAAATATTACTTTAATAATGACCTTAATAGTATCTAGAAACAAACTTTGCATAAGAAATATTTGTGTCACACGCTATAGAAGCTGTGATAAATATGGATTCGTGATTATTGTCAAATCAGTAATCAGAAACATAACCTTTAATTTGCATAGGCTGTGATCTTCAACAAGACCTCCATCAATTAGCTTTTAATAACTGATTTTCCTATATTTCCATAAATGAGGAAGAACATGAAACACCGGAATTTCTAGACTTAGAGTCTGAGTAGGAAAGGATGGTAATGATATTTCAGTGCCAATATTTTGGGAAATCAATCTATAGCAAGAAAGCAAATACATAGTTTGGCAAAAGTATGTTCTGACCTTTACTTAAGGAAAGCCAGAAAGAAACTATATAGGTGCATGCTTACCCCAGACAAGTAGAGTATGTTCTTCTGCTTTATCACAGACTGGGGGAGTTCTGAGATCAACATGGTTATTCTTTGTCATCTCAAAAAGATTTGTTAGAAAAGGCAAAGGAGGTTGTAGAGGAGGGAGCTGGCCTCTTCTCCCAAGTGACAGGGAACAGGACAAGAGGGAATGGCCTCAAGCTCCGCCAGGGGAGGTTCAGGCTGAACATAAGCAAAAAAATTTTCACAGAAAGGGTCATTAGGCAATGGAACGGTCTGCCCAAGTAGGTGGTTGACTTGCCTTTCCTGGAGGTGTCTAAGGTGTGGGTGGATGAGGTACTGAGAGGTATGGTTTCAAGATTGGTGGGAATGGTTGGACTCAGTGATCCGGTGGGCCTCTTCCCACCTGGTGATTCTATGATTCTATGATTTTGTGATACTGGGCTGAGTCTCTGTAGGGGAAGGTTGGCATTTTAAGGTATGTAGGGCATCTTTGCAACGCCCATTAGCCTAGTTCATGGAAGACAGATTGTTTGAATTATGAGAAAGGAGGAATGAGGATGGGAAAAAAACCAGAGACTCAGATTAAGTACTGGGAGCCCAAGCTGCTGAGTTTTGAAGATAAGAAAGAGGAGCTCTCATCAGGGCAAAATCTGAGTTTCTCTCATTTGCCTCCTCCTTGTACAACAGAGGTGGTTTGCCTTGTTTGGGCTGATGGGGGACAGCTGTTACGGGATGCACTAACGGGAATGAGGTACTCTGTAGGAAGGTGAACTGTTGAAGTTACTCTGACAAAAGTAAGTTTGGAAGAATACTAAGAGTGGTTTTAACAGAGATATTGGGTTTGAGGAGACTTGAGCAGGAGAAAATATTTATGAGCCTAACACTGAGGCAGACAGGAACAATGAGAAAAGGTCTATCAGCTCTTTTAACACTGATATTAGTAAATCTTGTGCTAGATGCTGTAGTAATCATAGCATCATACAATCATAGAATAGTTTGGGTAGGAAGAAACCTTAAATATCATCTAATTCCAACCCCCCTGCAATGGGCAGGGACATGTCCCACTAGATCAGGCTGCCCAAGCCCCCATACAACCTGGCTGTGAACACCTCCAGGGATGGGACATCCACATCTTCCCTGGGACACCTAGGCCAGTGCCTCACCACTCTTGTTGTGAAGAAATTCCTCCTTATGTCTAGTCTAAATCTGCCCCTCTCCAGTTTATACCCATTGCCCCTAGTCCTATCACTACAAGCCTTTGCGAACAGTCTCTCCACAGTTTTCTTGTAGGCTCCCTTCAGGTATTGGAAGGCTGCTATAAGGTCTCCTTGGAGTCTCCTCTTCTCCAGGCTGAATAACCCAAATTTTCTAAACCTGTCCTCATATGGGAGATGCATCGGACTTCTGATCATCCTTGTAGTTCTACTCTGGACCCATTCCAACAGCTCCATATCTTTCTTATGTTGAGCATTCCAGAACTGGACTGGAATTCTGGAACTTCTCACTCCAAGTGAGATCTCACAAGAGAGGAACTGAGGGGCAGAATCACTTCCCTTAACCCGCTGGACATGCTTCTTTTGAAGCAGCCCAGGATACAGTTGGCCTTCTGGGCTGCAAGCACACACTGCATGTTCATGATGAGCTTCTCGTCAACCAGCACCCCCAAGTATTTCTCTGCAGGGCAGCTCTCAATCATGTCATTTCCTGTCCTGTATTAAAACCGTGGATTGCTCTAACACAGGTGATGACCTTGACTTGGCCTTGTTGAACCTCACGAGGTTCTCACAGGCCCACTTGTCCAGCTTATCCAACTTCCTCTGGATGACATCCCTTCCTTCCAGCATGGCAACTGCACCATTCAGCTTGGTGTCATCTGCAGACTTGCTGAAGGTGGACTCAGTCTCGCTATCAGTATCATTGATGAAAATATAAAACAGTGCTGGTCCCAGTACAGACCTCTGAGGGACACCACTTGTCATAGATCTCCATCTGGACATCAAGACATTGACCACTACTCTTTGAATGTGACCATCCAACCAATTTCTTATCCACCAAACAGTCCACCCATCAAATTGATATTTCTCCAATTTAGAGAGAAGGACATTGTGGGGGACTTTGTCAAAAGCTTTACAGAAGACTATATAGGTCACATCTGTAGGCTTTCCCGTGTCCCTGCTGTGGCTATCCCATCATAGGAAGTTTAATCATACAGGACTTGTCCCTGGTCAAGCCATGCTGGATGCCACTAATCACCTCCCTGTCCTCCATGTGCTTTAGCATAGTTTCTAGGAGGACCTGTTCCAGGATCTTCCCAGGCACAGAGTTGAGACTGACAGGTAGGTAGTTCACAGGGTCATCTTTTCTAAATGGAGACAATGTTACCCTTCTTCCAGTCACCAGAGTCTTCTCCTGACTGCCATGACTTTTCAAATATTATGGAGAGTGACTTGGCAACCACATCAGCCAGTTCTCTCGGGACTCTGGGATGCATCTCATCAGGTCCCATAGATTTATATATATTCAGGTTCCTCAGGTGATCACGAACCTGATCCCCACTGCAGTGGGAGAGTAAGAAGGAAAAGAGAGTGCAGTTCCTCACTGCCACCTCAACCTTTTGTGAGCCGATGCATGTCCATGATTAAGGCTGAGAGGTTTTGGATTGCTTCTTGAGGATGTTTGCCTTAAGACTCTCCATTTGCATCATGAACTAAGTAAAGTCCAAGAGGTGGATAATATTGTGCTCAAGCTCAGCAGTCTGAATGTCTTTCTGAGCAATGCTGGTCTTTGATCAGTAAGAGAAAAAGTGAGCTACAATTTCTGTAATCTCTAGAAAGAGGATTTTGTCTCTTCTTTTCTTTGCATCTTCTGAGAAAGCACTTTCAACAATTGATTATTCTCAGCCTGTGATGTCAGTATCAATTTGCTCTCCTACTCCTTTCCTACACTCTGCATCTGAGCTAATCAAATGTTCAAATTTGAAACATGCCTGGTAAAACCTCATTTCTGGGATGTAAGTCTCTGCTGTTGAGAACAGAGATTCTCTAAGCTTGTTTACAAAGAAACTGCTTTCATTTACAGAAGCTCATTAAAAGGATTATATAATCAATATGCTAGCTTCCAAAAGAGGTTAATCTGTTCTCCAATAATACTTTTCAAAGGAAAAGTCACCATAATTTATAATAGCCTTTGTGGATTTATCTTCTATTATTTATTATTTCTTTTCAAAGGATGCATTTTACTTCTAAGGTTGCAGTCTATTATTAAATTACCTCTTTTCTAGTAAAGTGCCATTTTAAAATGAGGGTGAAGTTGTTTCATTTAGTCTTAGATCTGTATGCAATTTTTCATGGAAATATATAAGACCGAAATTGTTATAATTTTGTCCATGAGAAGCTGCAGCATCAAAATCTTTGCACTCTTATTCTTTTTGGGAGGTTGGAGATATTGCAGTTTTTTTGGGTTGGTACTCTAATATCTTTTTATTTTTTTTAAAAAAAAAAACAACAAAAAACAGCTTGTTCCTCCCTCTAGGGCCACAAGCTCTTGTTACTTCTGGTGCTACTAATTTATCATCTGTTAAGCTGAGAACTCCTATGTACCAGGTGTTTCTGAAATCCAGAATGTGTAATAAATTGGAAGCAACTTGCATGTTTATTGTAAGAAAAATGGATGGGATCTGTATTCAGGACAGGAAGGGTTGCACATCCAAAATGAGCAGTTGCGTCAGTACTCTTTGGTGAAGGTTAAGTATAGAAAATTTGCATTGGGATTATGAATAGTCAGCCAGCAGCAATTATGTTGGAATTTAAATATCAGCTGGAAATACCTCTGTCATATGAGGTGTGAGAGAGTACAAGGGTTAAAATAGGGGTTTGAGTTTTAACTGTTTGTACAATTGTGTTGTTATACGTAGCACTAAATTCAAATCAAGTATTGTGAGTTTTCAAGCTAAATTTCTGCGAGGTAAGGAAAATGTATTTTTGGTCCAGCACAACAATATGAAACCACAGGTTAATCCAGAGCATTTTCAGTTCCTTAATTCAATGGCCTAATTAACATGGTAAAAGTAACTGAACAGCATGCCTGAATTGTAGCCTGTGTTTAGGAAAGCTTAGGTATTAGATGAGTTAAGGTTTCTGCAGGCAACTGTAACCTGTGCTCAATTGTTAATCAGAATGCACAACCAAATATTGTTTCCAGGGGGCGGTTAAAAGAGAATATGTAATTAAGAGTAGATAACTTTAAAACAACTTGTGTATGTTGTAAAATCAAAGTCAGAATTAATCATAGCCTGAAAAGGACTCTGCATGTAAAGACTTCAAAATGAATTAGCTTTTTATTAAACTTCTCCATTAAGACAATCTAGCATATTGTTTACTCCACTGTTAAAACACTCTAATGGCAAAAAAGCATTAAGGTGCCAATATTAAAGTCCCATTGACAGCCATTAGAAAGAAAAAACATGTTTTGAAGTCACTTTAGTTCTGGTTTTCTCAGACATATGAGAGAATTAAGCTAATGCAAAGATCAACTGTGAAGACACACAGTAGTCAAAGAAATGAGAACTTCTTCAGATATATTTGCAGTAGATTTTACCTCTCCACAAATTGTTTTTAAAATTCAAAATAGGGGAACATACTGTTTTTTTAATTATGTTTGCCAACAATAGGCTGGTATGACCTTTTATTTATGCCCTTTTAATGTCTGGCTGGTAACCAGACATTATCTAGGCTTTGTAGCATTCCTATGTGCAATACCTAGTGTAGAAATATTTAATAAAATCTTCTTTTGCAATGAGTTTCCCAAATGTGGAAGGCAGTTTGATCAATCTCATAGGACTGTGGATTGAGAATCAGCATACTGTGATTCAGTCATCTTTTTTGTTGGCATTTCCCAGTGGTATAATTTTGGGGAAAGTTATTTCTCTTTCTCACTTGTGTGGGTTTTTCTTGGTTTGGTTCCCCCTCCCCCTCATTTATACAATGGAAACAATGATGCTCTTTGTAAGTGCTTTGAAAGTTGTTTTATAGAAAATATTACAGCAGAAGAGCTATTTGAAATGAATGAGCTGAAACCTTGCAAAAAAAAAAAAAGAAAAAAATTAAGATCTGTTTTCATTCCAAAAGTTTAATGAAAACAGTTGATCAATGTAAAATCAGACCCTCACTTGTTCTCTACCACACTGGAAACATACTACCTGTTGGTGAGTTAGTGTTTTAATTGAAAAACTTATTTTGAAGAAGCATACTACTCAATAAAATTATGTAACCCTGCATTTTTTCATGGAAGGGAGGATGCTCTCTCAAAAATTGATAACCACCTCCAGTTACTGCCTCGTAATAGTGTTGGGGTTTGTGACCTAGTTGTATAAATGTGCAAGATAACTCAGATTGCAAATAGAAATACAATACGAAGAGCAGACTCCCAAAGACCTTTGTGTTTCTCCCTGTGCATGTGGCTGGAGGAGAGGGTTGTAATAAGGGCTTTGCCTGCCCTAGATAATCTGTTAGAGAAAGGAGAGGCTTTGCAGTTATGTCCTATCTCATATTCTGTGTTATATCCTAGGCATAAGACTGGTAGTTGGTTTCACTAAAGTACCCTAGAACTGAATTTCCAATCTTGTGTTAGCGGGAGCCACTCATCTTTTCGGGAATGCAGCCTGGAAAAGGCAAAATTATACAGAGTAATCCAAACTTAATCCTAAAGTGGAGGAGGAGCAGTGGAGTTCCACCTCTGCAACCAACTGATTGAGGTGGAACCCTACTGAGTCTTCTTAAGTAGACTTCCCCTGCGAGGTACTGTTCCTTCATTAGAGCTGACCCTTTTAAGTAGCTTAGTTGTTTCTTTCCAGGGGTTAAAATGTGGTTTGCTGGGGTATGACCTTATGTTTTGTGCCTGAATACAATGGAAAAGAACATTGTACTGTACTTCTGCTGATGCAATTAAAGGCTGATCATCAGACCTGGCTGACAAATTTGAAAGAGCATAGTGGTATTCTTATGTCACTAGCTGAAACCGTGGGAACTCTCACTTGTGGAAGAAAGTGGAGAAAAGGAAAAAGGAAAGCCAAAATACAGAAATTCGCATCAAGTATAACAAAACATGGCAGCTCAGTTTCTTACTGTCTTGTTTGCTCTGTAACAGCGTTACATGTGGTTCAGGTGGGGTAAATAGGCATTTTTGATCAAGTGGATTGAAACACTAAGATACATCTTGTGCTTTGTATAAAACAGTTAACCACAATAACTAGTATGACAATGCTTATCTTTCCAATTGTAGTTGTCTGGCTCCAGTAATAAATGAACATAGAAAATAATTATTCCCAGTGCTCTTATGATGCTTCTCTGTGGACAATATTTATTCCAGATGGTATTTTTTTGATACAACTTTTTTATGGATGCTACCTTTCTCAATCATCATTATATTAATTTTTACAGTACTTTCAGGCTTCTTTATGACGGAAGTTTTAGGTAGTCTGCGTGCCTTCCTTAAGAATCAATTGTCCACAGTGACCCTTTTCACTCAGGAATAAAATCTGTGATGTTCTTCTTGTAGTTCTAATGTGGTGGGGTTTTGAGTTTTAAGCTCCTTCTTGATGTTCTGTAATTGAAATGAGAGACAAAGTGGGCAGGTTGTAGGACCAAAGTGCATTAGGAGAAGTAGGTGTTTGATTTGAGTTATGCTTCATAATTGTTGCTTTAAATTTTCATTCGAGGTTGTATGGCTAATAGTTATCTTGACAAGTCTTTTAGCAGAAGTGATAACAGGTTACTGGAACTCCTTAAATATTTTATTGAAGCCACTGGAATCCTCTAGATGTGTTTACTTTTAGCTAACTTTACAAAAGCACTTCAGTTTGTGTTGATATTAGTAGAAGTATATAAATATGTTGATGGAGTTTGTAGTGCTTAATTTTCTCATTAGAAGTATTATCTATACTTCTTACATGTACTTATGTACTTATCTGTATATCTAGCACTATTGATTTTATTTTACTGGAACCATACTGTCATTCTTTGAGTCTCATCTTGCAAATTTTTAAGCACATATATCCTTCTGTAGCTTTTTACATTAACTCATTTATGATATCCGTATTCCCTAATCACTGAATCACTTATTTAGAAACTTTAGATTAAATTTTCTCATGGTTGTAGTTGCTCTGGTTTGTGTGGTACGTTTTCAATATGGTTTTATGTTCAGAAGGAACTAATAGATGCTCTAAATCATAGAAGACAACATGGAAAAATACCCCAAAACAAACAGTGACAAACTGCACATTATATCTTACGCTGCTACTTTAGAGCACTACAAATATCACTGCAGCTGAGCTGCCTGGGCGTTTCTGAAATTCCTGACTATGCCTCTTCTTTTCAAACTCACATTTTCCCTATTTTCATGTTTCTCAATTTCTTTGTGGTTACATATACACCTCAAAGGTTTGTTTCTTCCTTTTATCATTCCTTCTCTAATCATCTGCTTGGATTTTTTTCCCTATACTCAGTCTTTGTTTTCTTCTAGCAGCTTAAATGACCATAATTAAATGTATTATGCAGATTAGAAAGCTCTGCTATACAGAAGCTGGAAGCTGATTGCGAAGAAAGAACTTGTGTTGAATATTGGTGTAGCAGAGCACAACCCACAGATTCAGGACTCTGTAAAAATTTAACTGCAACAATAAATGAAAGGGGAAATGGTTACAGGAGATAAGTCCTGTGTACTGAATTTCTATTAGAAGAAAACATATCATGCCATACTGGACAACCAAAAGAAGCAATGAAGCTGCAGCTTGATAACCCTAGATCCTGCTAATAGCAAAGATAAAGATGTGTTCCCAACAGCACACACAAACAAAGCTCACATACACGTTACATTTATATGTACCAGTCACACAGATCACTCAGTGTACTCACACACATGGACAGCACCAGCAGCCTCACCCTGCTTCTCACTCTGACTGAGCAGGATGGAGGTCTACTAGAAGGAGTACATGTGCGAACATACAGGTTGGATCCCTGCAGCAGCAGGGAATAGGCACTCAGTCTGCCTAGTAGCTGGCCTTCAATCCCAGTCTCCCCAGGGTACAGACTCTTACATGAACACACACAGAGCTTCCCAGGACTTACAAGCTGCTGACTGCACAGCTCATCATCCTGTGCTCTTAACTCTAGAGACACCCAAGTTCTCTCACATGTGGGGTTGACCTTTAGAGGCCCGCTTGTCCCCACTTGCTCCTAAGCCACTTCATCTACTTGCTGGCAAGTCCAGCTTGTCTTTGCTAGTCATGCACTTGCTCCGGTGGCTGATATCACATAACAGAGGACATCTGACCTGAGGTCTGGCCCCCATATCCCTATACACCCCTGCACACAGATTGAGACCCCCTTACCCAGGAAAGAGTTAGAAAGGAATTTAATAACAAGTTGAGATAGACTATGCTGTTCAGATGTAACCAGGCAAGATCACTATTCACACTTGTCCCTCTTTTTTTCCATTATTTTTAATACGCTAAATCACCTAAACCTCTCCCTTTTCCCGCCTTTGGTTCTACCTTTAAATGTCCCATTAATCCTCTGTGATCATGAGCTACATTTCCCACAATGTGTCCAAGCCCTAGGCAGCAACCTCAGTCTGAAAGGTGTTGGGGTGAGCTGCCTCCACTGAGTCACAGTGATGGGCTCCATGTCCTGACCCAAGCTTTGCTGGAATAGCCCCAGACAGCTTTGTTGTTGTCTGCAAGTCCTTGGTTTGGTCCCTCTCTAAGCTTGTGTAGGTGGGCTTTGGTGAGCTGATAGCTCCTATAATAAACCTGGAAGCAACTTGACAGGGTATTATTTGGGCTTCTCCCTTACCATTACTTCTCCAAACTCCTCTGTGGGTGTGAAGATGGGCTTTTTTCACAGAACATGATGGCGCTTCCTCCATCTTCTCATCTCCTCAGTAAATAGTTTAAAAGAATGCTTTACAGTGCTGCTATTGAAAAAAAGGCGAGTGTGTGCCAACCAGGGCAACCTCCAAGGTACCCATTTAACGTTACTGATTTCACAGCTCATCCATTATGTGACAGAGAGATGAAAATTATTTACAGTAATTTGCCAGGACACAATCATTTCCAGCTGAAATTATTGGAGAGAAAACACGAAAAAAGGGGCATGGAGCAGATGTTTCTGCTGATATTTTCATGGCAGTTAAAAAAGTTGAATTCTGTTGTCATTGTGAATTGCTTAGCGATTAATGGAAATGACAAAGATGATGCATCGGTTCTAAATTGGTGTCATGTTAAGAGAGGACAGTTCGATTGAGTCAGTGTAAATGCTGATGTGAACATTTGTTTTAGTAAATTTTTAGTTCTTTTCTTGTTAGTGGAAATAAGTGCTCAGCTTTTCTGGAAAATCCACTGTTTAGTTAGGTGTCTGCAAGTCTGTGCACAGCTCTTGTTTTGTTGGTAAACTACTGCTTGTTGGTGTGGTTTGAGTTGGTTTGGGTTTTTTTTTCAAACACAGGATTTTAATGTAAGTTTTCTAAGAAAACTTATTTTATTTCACCAGTAGGTTTTTTTTTTAAATAATTTGAGGATGCTTTCCTGAAGTAAAGTTTGTGTTGAGTAAGTACAGCCAGGCAAGGTACCGTCATTTCCTGTACAGAATTGGTGGCTGTGATTGGTTCACATAGAAAAATGTTTGGGGAACTAGAGTGGAGAGGTGGGAGGAAAGAGGCAGAAAATGCTGACAATTACAACTATTGAAGCTGGTAAAAGTATAGTTTGTTTACAGTCCAATTACAATGAGCATGAAAGTAATGCATTTTAGGATGTTAATATTCATGAATAAACAAAAACGGACAGTATAATCTCTTTTAAAGCTACGTAAGGAAAATAACTCTATGTGGAGCTGAGCATTATTTAGTTTTGGTGAAGAAGTGCAAGTCTCAAGACAGATCAAATGCTGTTATATCCAAGGTAGGAGAGAACTGATATAAACTTGGTGGGGAAAAATCCTTGGGTTCCATCTGTATTTTCACTGTTTGTAGTTGCTTATAGTCATATTGTATTAAAATGAGATTCTAGATATTTCTGTAACTTTAATCTAAACTTATTGGTTTTGTCTCCCCTACTTTGTATAATTTGGTGAGGTTTTTGTTTGTGTATCTTGGAACATCGGTACACTTTAGAGTGCAACGAAGCATGTGAAACACAAGCTTGTACCTTGGCCCGTCTTCTCTTTTCTGTTTCCCTGGCAGTATAAAGTAAGTGGGAGTGACAGTAGAAATCATACTTTTTCTTCTGCGGTATTCATTTTTCAGACATTTTTTATATGAACCTTGAAACCTTTTGCTTGGGAGATAGAGGTAGGAGGAAAGGACACATCAAGGTGATATTGCCATTGTTCTTGTTGTCTCCCACCTAGAGAAGACACAAACAAGCTCCAGGCAGCTGTGAAAATTTCTGTGGCTGGGACCAGTGTAAGAACAGCCCAAGCACAGTGAATATCTGAGTTTCTTTGACAATCTTCCCCATAAGATGCAGTACCCAGTAATGCATTATGGTTTTATCTGGAACAGTGGTTTTTTTCAACCACAAATAACCATGCTAGAATGCAGCATTGTTATTTTTCTTTTTTTTTTTTAATAAAAAAGTGCCTGTGTATTCTTGTATTATTTAATTTTTAAAATCACATTGTTAAAAACTGGTGTCTAATTATACTTCTTTCTTGTGATGTCTGTAGGCTCACACTGTTACAAGGATACTAATTACCTAATCTACGACTCCTAATATAAAATCACTGCTAAATTTGTTTAAAATCCATCTTTGATCAGCCTTTTGGATTTAAATTGATTCCTCTTTCCCCCTCTTCCTCCACACAAAGCCAAGAAAGCATGTAGTTGTGAGAGAAACAGAAACATCTTTGGTTCTGCCATAAATGAGATCTTTTTCTTCTTCTGTATTCATAGATCATTCCTGGGTTGCACTACTAGATGGTAGCTCAAATTGCAGTTTTCACCCCCATGGAAGTAATTTTCTTTGTTATCCTAGTGGTGAATAAATTCATGCTCTCTTTCCTATTCTAATGGCAATCCCTCTACTTTCTTCCCCTTCCCTCAGTGGTAATTATCTTGTTTATCGCTGACATAAATTAGCCTAGAGTCAACTTGACACAAATTTTAAAAAATTCCACACATCATCTTATTTTTATTTTTCTCTGCTTTTTAATTTCCTTTCTGTTTCTATGGGACGCACTTGAATATTGTACGAATAATGAGGGTCATTTATATGTTCCTTAGTTTGCAGTAGGAAGCTGAGGGAGAGTGTGAAATGGGTATAGCAGCTAGGGGATGGCAATCATTAATTTCAAGGTTTTAAGAAACCTGAAGCTTAGATCAATGGCTTATGCTCAGTCGTGAAAGAGATTTGCTAACGGAAAGTTGTAGTGTTATGACAGTCAATGCAGTAGTGGACTATATATTTATATATATGTTATACATCGATATTGTATATATATTTGTCTTCATATATACAAAATTAAAGAATTATCTTTCTTTTGGAAGCTGTTTTAAGGACTTTGAGGTGCAGAGCAGCTGAGCATTGGGAAGGACTATGCTTAGGGGATTTTACCAACTGTAGAAGTAGGGTTTGAGGAAAACTGCTGTTTTGGTTTTATTTCATTCAGTTCTGCACAAGTAGGCTTTATTGGTAGTGTATTTACTTTATAGTTCATTGATTATACTTCCATGGATAAGGAAAACACTATTTGGGATGAATAAACAGAAGCATAACTTGTGGGATATACCAGTTAATCCTGCTGTACTGGCCATTGTCTACTTTTGTATGCTGAGCTTCACGAAAAAATGGAAAGTCGAGAGGAAGAACAATTCAGCATCTAGAAAATACAATCTGTGGCCAAACTGAACAAAGAAAGGAATCATATCTGCAAATATATAAAAGATGGCTGCAAGGAGGATTACAACAAGCTATTCTCCAAATTTATGGCAAGTAGAAAGAGAAATTATGAGTTTAAATTGCAGCAGAGCAGCTTCACGCTGGAGAGAGTAGGAGAAAAGATGATGCAGAATGTCTGCTGAAGCTCAAGACTGCCTTGGCCTGTTAAGGAATTTATATCCTGGGAGAAGTATCCTGAACTGAAGTATTTCAAGTATGATACATGGATAAAATTGAGCTCTTTTGGGAAGCAGATTAGATTATTTTTGAGGTTCATCCCAGCCATGTGATTCTGCTGTTACACTAAGTATTGTCTGGAAAAAGATTCTGGTTTTTTTTTTTTCCCCAGCACTTATTGCTCCAAATATAATTTGACCAATTGAACAACCTTTTCCTGGGACATCTTGTAGAATGAGGTAGTACTTATTTAATGTAATATTAAGACTAATAGAATTAAATCCTTAGGCTTAAGATAACTTGTATTTGAACTGCTGTAAGCAAAATTGATGCGCTGTGTAAGATAGACTCAGAAGTTTCACCTGGTCAGAGTGGAACAATGATGTTTTGAGCTATTAGAATTTATGTGTTTGTTCTGTCCAAGTGAAAGAGCAAACCAAGGACCCCTACAATGATTGTTATCTCAGAAAAAAACAATCAAATCTCAATTTCACTCTGAAGTTGAAGACGCCAGGGGTTGTGCTTACCTGTGCTTTTGGGACTGCAATAGCTCAATTCAATTTCTGGCTGTGGAAGTCACCTACTCATGACTGAGAGGTAGCGTTTGATATAAGTTTTACTAAAACTAGAAAAATGATTGGCTAAAGAATGCACTATGTCATAGGCAACCTTGATTTACTGGACATGGTACATTTCAATAGTCTCAAACTCTCTTATTTACAATGACAATTTCTAATTGCTTAATTGCATTTACGAGTGGAAATTGTGTTTCTGCTGACTGACCCTTCATGTATACCAACATCTCTTTATATACACACAAATTATAAGTATCACTCACAGGGCTTTACAAGTTTTAGTTTACTCAAATTTTCAGTTATACATAATGCCAGGAAGTGCTCATTTTCTGATTTCCATTGTCATTAATAATTTGTCAATATTTAATTGGAAAATTAATATCACATTTGGACATTTCCTTATGTCTTGTTTTATGCTTAAAGCAAGTCATTAGGTTCAAAGTTAATAGAATCTAGAATTGTATTTCTTCAGAAAGAAATCTCTGGAATTTCTTTAGCATCACTGTAGATCCCTTTCCCAAATGAATTTTAAATCTCTAAATTTTTTTTTTCATGTACACATCATATTTAAGGTGTTCATAAAGCTACAGTTCATCAAGAGGCTCAGTTTTCTTCCTGGACATGAACGCCATTGCAGTTACTGACAAATTCATGTGCTGTCTCCAAGCACATGTAGACTGGGCACAGAAAATCAATATTGCAGCTAGCTGAACATGCTAGCTCCTTCCTCCTCTTCCAGTGTGTCACAGTGAGCAGCCACAGCTGGCAGCTTCCAGGTTTGTGAGAGCTAGAAGCCTTGAAGTTCTTACAGCTTTATCTCATTAGAGCCTTATCTTTTCTTTAAAGTGATGGATTTCCCTAGTTTGTCTGGTTTTATGTTTGGGGATTTTTTATTTTTTTTTTTATTTTTCTTGACTAGATAACATAGTTCTACAGAGGTACTTCAGCTGCAAGTACCTGGATTTTGTGATGAAGAAATCTAGGGTGAAGATCCACCTCCTTGTCATGCAGAAATTGCTGTCTTTACAAGTCCATCAGAAATTTAATTTGAAGAACTATTGTTGGTGTTGAAAGACATTTTTTTTGATGGTTAAGATTTTTTTTCGCCACTACCACCTTCTTTAGTTCTAGAGAGTGTTTTATTTTGGCATATATATTTTGAAAAAATTTTTTGAATCAAGAGGATTTTTGGAAAGTGTTCTTTGGCTTGATGCAGAAGCTACATTAAGATAATTACACAGTAAGAAAAAGTAGCAAGAAAAAACCACGAAGCAGAAGGTTATCTTAGAATCTTCTCTGTAAAGGATCAGATTGGTTTTGATCTTTTTAATGTTTTGGAGCTCTTTTTACATCAGTGTGCCTACATTTGGAAAAATAAACTGAAGTGTGAGGGAACAACCTGAAATATTTTAGATACACGTGCAGTTCTGTATCAGAATAGTGATGGTTTCTTCTTCAGCTTTAGTTTCCTCCTTCTGCCACTGTTTGACCGATGAAGTTTTCTGGCTGTTACTGAGAAGTGTTGCTCCTTGGTTTTTGATTCGTAATTTGTTTTAGATTTCGGCTGTTATAGCTGAAGGTATTGGTAACTTCTGTAAACTGACAGTTTATCAAGGAGAGTATGTGTATGTGCACATGCATGCAGGAAGATGTGGCAGGATTTGCATACCAAAAATATCCTTATTGTACAAAAATTAAGCATTGATATACAAAGAGCTATGTTTTAACATAAAATGAATGTAACAAAATTGAAACAGTATGTAACAAAATTGCAATGCAGACCATTCTTGAGGGTGGGCTTCAATACACTTTGGATTTCTACCAATACTTCCATCTCATTAATACATGAAAGGTTTACTTCACTTTTAACATATTATATATAAAATACTTGTTCAAATTTATTTTTGGCTGACTTCAACAACACGTGTATTTTTTTCTAAGTTTATCTGTAATTGAAGGCTGAATTGTGGACTTCATTTTACATTTTCCTGTTATTAGGCATGAGATGAGTTGCAAACTACAGAATTTTTTTATCCAGACTTTAAAAAACTGACAGAATGATTTGGTTCTAACCATTGTAGCAGTAGTCCTATGTAATAACAAGAACATGGAAGTAGTGTTGCATCAAGTTGGCTATCTTTGTGACTTTTAAAAAGTCTTTTAATATATGCAAAACAGTAAAGCAAACCAGCTTCTTCATGTGTTCTTACTGTCGGAACAGAAAATCTGGACTGTGGAAAGTTTTTTCTTCTTTTATGTAGCTTGCTTTGAGTTGTGGTGAGATCTTTAGTTCACTTTACCTGTACAAAAGAAACTATATCAGACATGGTTTCTCCACTACAGAGCACTAGAATGAATAAGGGTGGAGATAGATCTGTTTTAGTATTGCACAGAGAAACTTGCACTGACAGAGCAGAAGCTTACAGTGTATGTGTGTTTATATAGAAAAAAAAATATCTTCTAACTTTTCAGGTTTGCAATTGATCTTATGAACACATATTGCAATAAAGCAACAGATAAATTCTTTTAAAATAAACTGCAAGTATGCCATTTCAACATGTAACTACTTGTGTAAGTTTGAAGGGCTTTTCCCTATTCCTTTTGTGTTGTACTTTCAGTCCTTTTCAAGGGGCTTGCTTTGAAACTAACTTGAGTGACAAACTAAAGTACCTCACAGTCTGTTTAGCTTTCAGTATTTTTCTGGGAAGCTGAAAGTGATGCAGAGGCATAGGTAGACTTCATTTGTCTGATGCACTGACCACTTTTGTCACTTTTACTATCATTTAATTCCACCAGTTCCCACAAATTACACCTTTCCTATGCCCCTGTAAAGCAGAGGAGATTTACTTCTGTATTAGTAGCAGTTTAAAGGAGTTTGTCCCCTGAAGCAACCTTATTCACTGACAGAAACCAAACATATTGTAACACATTCATTGTGTCATATAGTGCAGATTCTCACGCTAGGTCTTCTATTTATAATGAGATTTGTGCTTAGAAAAGTAAACTATTTGTCAGTCCTAAAATTAAAGCTTCTTTTTTTTTTACGCAATCATGTAGTAACTAGTTCATCAAGGTACTACTGAAACTCTGTGGGAACATTATGCAAGGTGACAGAGTTGCTAAATCCTTTTTGTCATTCAGCTACTCTGCTTTCTAGAGATAGCAACAGTTGTGCCAGCTGCATGGGATAACTCTCTTGATCTTTATACCAGTCAGAAAGTAAAACAGGACTGAGAACATCTGCTTCCCTCAGTCACAAAAGAGCCATTGAAATCTAAGAGAAGTTGATCCTTTCCAATGTTTGTCTAACAGTGTGGAGCTGGAAAAAGCTATTCTGTAAACTTGTTTTCTTAATGTTTGCTTTTCTTCAAATGTTTAAATAGATGATGCTAAAATCTCAGAAATTACCATTGTCTTCTCCTGTCCATCCAAATATCCCTTTTGGGTAGTTCAAGTAAGAAGGTCTGCATGGCTACAAGGTTTTCTGTTAGTTTTTCTTTCACTCTAAGCTGTTCTCCCTTAGTCTGCATCCTTAGTCAAGCATTTCCAAGTAGAGAAACTTTTCCCCTCAAACTGTGCTCAAGCCCACTGTTGTGAATGTTAGTTTAGATAACGATGAAGTTCAAAATGCATGTGTAGTTGCTTCTGCCAACTGATTAAAATGACTGAATATTCTGCTCTGACTAAGAAGGTTAAAGAATCTCGAAGTTTCACGCCAGAAGTTAAAATGAGATTGATTTTTTTTTTTTAATTACTGTTTGTGTTTGGTTTCTTTTATTCTGGAAAACGTTGAAAACCTCTTCTTTTTACTTCATGTCAGAACACAGGCAAACCCTTTCTATTTTTTTGCATTAAATGGAATTGATAGTCTCAGTTTGAGACGTATTATTCAGATAATTAAGCTTTAAAATGACTATCACAATTTTTAGTGCTCTTCTTTATCTGTTTTTAATTCTTTTTGTTCATACTTTTTGCCGGATTATAAGATTTGGATCACTTTTCTGGCCAGAATTTCACCTCATTGCTTGTAGACAGTTTTTCATGCAATGTGAAAGAATGGCAAGTTAAGAATGAGGAAGCCATTTGTAGAGTGTCTTTTCCCCCCCCTCTTTTTCTCAGAAAGAATGTAACATTTTTAAAATCAAAACAATTGGATCTGTTGTGCTAGAAATGGATTATTTCGACATCAAGGCACATGTGACTCTTGTCATTAGCCTGGAAGATTTGGGGTTTAAAAATATTCTGAAGTCCCTCAGGAGTGCATATATTGTGTGTTTGGACCCACTACCAAGAAAGTAAATATAAGTTGTTGACATTTAACTTTTACTAGCTTGAAAATTAGAGAAGTAGTGCCCTTGTGGCTTCAGTCCTTCCATTCTATCTGCAACCCTCTTTCTCCTACTCCCAGCTTACAGAAGAAATCAGCACTAAGAGACCCTTTTCTCCCTCTATGTATCTCTGTATGAGTGCATTGTTGTACTCTGTTTTCATTTTCTTAGTGTTTCAGTGACCTCTAAAACATTATTCCTTAAGTTCTTTCATCTATTCTAGTTTTGCTTTGGGTATCTTGATTTCTATTTTTACCTGAATTTCTTCTGTCTTACACACTACTGATCTTTTTGTGCAGCATTCCACAAACACATTTAGAATTATAAGGTTATACTGTGTTATCTTCACTTTCTACGTCATTTACTGTTGGACATCATATCTTATTCTCTTTCCATTCACAGTTTTCTTCTCTGCTTAGTGCTTGCCACTTTTTTCTGCTATTTATGTTAGCAACTACCCTTTGACATATGAAGTCAATAGACTTCATAAACCAAAACATGATTGTTAGCTGTTTCTTATCGGATCTTTGTTACCAATCATTTTTGTCTGCATAACTTCATTCATCTCTTCATTTTATTTCTATACCCCTGTTATATGATTTGCGTGTTGGTGCTTCTTGCACTAGAACCTACCCTTTCATTTTTGTGTATTCCCATTTTTAAGGTCTACTCATGGATAAAACATGCCAAAGTCTCATCATAAATTCACTTTTCAAAAGTTGAGTATGTGTAGAATATCCCACTCCTTATTTGAAGAATGATCTTAATTTCTATTCTTTGGTGAAGCTTAACAAATGCTGACTGAATTCAAGATCAGCTTATTCTGTTCTGTAATAATGACTAGTAACTGTGTACCTATTTCTTCCATACGAGAACAACAACAGTAGGAACAGTGTTGTATCTAAACCTTTTGATTTTCTATTAAAATATTCAGTAGGGGTAAATGACAGTCTAATTAAACAATGTAACTTGCTTTTGTCTTCCACATAACAATCTTTAATTTTTTTTCTCAATTGCAGTAGTATCTCTGAACAAAGATTGGCCTGTCTCTCCTTGAAAGGAGCAAACTCAAAGAAAAATGTCATGAGACTTTACATGAAGATCTCAATACTCCAACAACAAAACTCGCTTGCTTGTCTGAAAGCATTTAGAAAATGAAAACACCAAACATCTAGGAGATCATAAGCAGTATTTGTCATCTTGGCTTGGCCTGGAATGCATCTGTTAAAATTTGTGAATTGGTATCACTGCAATTATACATAAAGAGAATTGGTATTTTGTGATTACATTTAGGCAGCATGTAGAGTGTTAGAGAAATATTTCTGATGAACATTCCTTATGAATTCCTTATAAAATCTGCACTTAGTCTCTCAAAACAGGCACAACCTCCTTGATTATGAAAGAATCTGTAGACCTCAGTTTCAGGAGAAAGGGGAAATGTCTTGGAATATTTCACAATTTAATTGAAGTGTCTACTTCTTTGTAAGATTGGCTTTAGACAGTGTAATGAACACATAAAACTTTTCAGGATATTCTATATCTTGTATCATTGACAAGGAGATTCATTTTGTAAGTAACTGTGTAGCTTTGCATTCATACCACATCAAAATAATTGACTTTTTTTTTAGTGTATGTGAGATCAGTCACTCATCATCAGAGACCAACAAAATATCTCTTCCTTATGGACATTTGAAATAAAGCCAGTCTTAGCAAGTTGATCACTTGCAGGAATTACCAACAAATTAGATGAGTTTATAGAGCGGACATGAAGTCTGGTTAAACAAACATTTCATTTATTGTAGTAGCTGATTGATTTAATCCAAACAAAAACCTGTACCATCTGGTCCTTGGTTAATGAAGAAACATTCCATATTTCTTTTAAAAAATTTGCATAGAAATATATTTATATAATTTACCAATTGCATGTACACACCAATTTATATAAATTCCCAGGTATTTTTTATTTGATCCATAAAATGATTTCATTTATTCATGTATAATATACGTAACTTAGTAATAGTCATGCCTTTCTAAGAAAATATGGGAATTACTAGAAATGTGTCTAGCAACCATGCTTCTGAGATAGTCATTATAACAATTTGGCAAACAGTTCTACAACTTGAACTAGAAAGCAGTGTAGTGAGGTCAAGGAAACATTGAGACAAAACCCCATGTTAAACCAATTTAACTTCCAGTAAATATGTGAAATTTTAGACCTTGCTGGAATGAAGTATTAGTTGTGTTGAAAATTAATAGTGCATTACAGCTATGTAGAGGTAGATACTTATTTCTCATTTAGTGAGAAATTTCATAATTTTGAATTTCAATGTTATTCTGAATTGTAATGAAACTTTAAAAATTCTGAAATTTACAGAGAGAAAGCTTGAATCTCTTGAAAGTAGACTAAAGGGGAAAGTGTATTAGATCACTAGAAGTACCTCCATTTATGATGTAAAACATACATCAGTGTATAAACAAAGTTCTGAAACAACGTATTTTCAAAACCAGTTTAAAGATACTCTTGAAAATGTTTGCTTGTTTCTGACTTTTTCTCACATGACAAAATAAAATGGAATTGTGTGCCACAGGCTTTTAATCACTTCTGGAAAGTTGCTTTGTTTTATGTGAATATCAGTGATGTTACTTTAATATCAAAGGTATAGTTCTTGATATATAAATACAGTCAATTTACTATCATAGATCTTTTCCTCCAGGATATGAAGAACCTTATTGATGTGTTTTACTTTGTTCCAGCTATTCATGAACTCTCTTGTGAAGCATATAAACACTTGGGCAAAACTTCAAATTCCTATTGGATAGATCCAGATGGCAGTGGGGCATTGGGACCTTTGAGAGTTTACTGCAACATGACAGGTAACTGCATTTTATTAGCTCTTTTTTATTTATGTAATTGAGACAAAGAGTCTGCTTATAATTTGTATTTATTGGCAAAAGAAAAATAATTGCCAAGTACTTTTCATGAGAGGTATCATCAAATCCATAGTCATCATTCAGTATAGCCCAAGAAAAGCAGTAGCTAATACATGTTATAAACTTTTTGATTCACAGTTGTTACTTAGCCTTAACAGGCCTTTGTATCCTCAATGCTGCATCATTTAAAAAAAACCCAAAGTTGATGTACATGGCTATTTATCAAAGCTGTTGTATAACAGTATATTTATAGTTCAGTAATGTCTGTGGTTCATAGGGTACAGTTTTTTTAGAAATGGCAAACTTCTATTTGCTGACTTTCACACACTTGCCACTATAGCTGAGAGTAGAAATTATTTACAAGAGAAACAAAACATCTTGTTTTTCATGTTTGCCTGTTTCGTCTTTTTAACTGGTGCTAGGAGTACATACCTTGTTTAACCTTTAAAATCATAGATGTTTACCTGCATTAAATTATTTTTGATTTGTTGTTGCTGTTTTCCTGCTTTTAAGACTAGTTTTGCATGGTTAATTTCCCATCTGGCCATTCTCATGGAAGATATCATCTTAGTCATCTGTATTGCCATGCTAAGGCAGAAAAAAATGATAATGAAAAGGGGGCAATTTTCTGCACTAGGAGTTTCTTTGCTCTGTTAATGCATGACAATTGTCTCAGCAGTTTTCTTTGATATGAAATATAGTGTAGCTGATGCAGCAGACATATACCCAACTTTGTCCAAATGTCTACATAATAAATTTAAATTTCAGTTTGTTTGCACTGGAAATCTAAGTCTTCAGACTTCAGCATCTGCAACCTGAACCTGAAGGCTATGTCACAAGTTCAAATAGTAACGCTACCTCTTTAGAGAACACGTCACCAAAGTTCAGGTAGTTCTTCCTGGAGGCAGAAAACAGTATATTTCTGGTCCTGTGAGATGGGTTTTGGCCACTTTGGATGGAAGAGACTGGAGGGAAGCTAACATGAAAGTGAATGCATGGCACATGCAGCAGACTCCAGACCAAGTGCTCATATGTAGATGAACTGGTGGAGAATATGAGAATACCATTGTTTTGTATTGCCATTAATGTCTGCATTTGTATGATAGACACATACTTGAAAAGGAGTCTGATCTGAGCTCCTGGAGTACCATCAGTCCTTGGATTTCTCAGAGCAGCCAATCTGTTCTGAGACACAGCTGTAAGTGCAGTCTTTCAGACAAGTGGATCCTGACTCATTTAGGGCTTTTTTTAATCATAAGTAGCACCTTGAACTGTATCAGTAACTAATCAGGCAGTCACTACAGGGAAAAGTGCCAAGAATTGCTAATATATTATAACAATTTCTGCTATTCAGAAGAAGAGCTGCTGTATTCAGCCTTAGTTATAGCTTTTATGTACTCTTCAATGGTAACTTTGTAAATAAAAAATAAACTCCTGTGATGGTGTCAGGCACAAAAAAGACTACCTATCCAGTACTAAAGTATTGTCCATTCATATTAGATACAAATATATAGCAGGATATCCTACTAGCTTGTGCAACACTGAGGAAACAATTACAAGTAACTGTTTCATTTTACTGAAGTTTCTCACCTAAAAAAGACTTCCAGAGTACTTAAATGTGACCTTTTCCTAGTGAGTGCAAGCAGTTAATGAGAACTAAGGTAGATGATTTAATGCTCATTCCCCATATTTAGATGAATGCTGTAGTAAAACAGTTTTCTGTTTTAACTCATTCACTTTCATTAACAACTCTTTGTTACAAGAAAAAGGCATTTTGCACTAATATCCATGAAATTATTTAAATTAAAAAAAATAAATAAGGCCGTAACAGAAGTATTTGTTCATTAAAATATAAATGACTACAACAAATATGTGAAAATTGATGAGAGGTAATTTTAATTTCTGCTTCTAAAGCTGGAAGGCCACTCAGACAGACACTCTCAGATACCTTAGTAAAGCACGTCACCTATAAGATGTAGTACCTATACATTGCTATTGCAGTTTTCATTTCCTATTAATTAGTGGTGAGCTTAAGCTACATTTTTAGGAGAAAATGGTGAAGTGCTACATTTTTAGGAGAAAATTCACAACATCTTAGTTTTTTTCCTGAATAGTGTATTATCAGTAATATAAGTACTAGAGAAGGACAGAATGAGAGTAAATCAGGGCTTTGCTTTTCTTCATCATAACATATTTCTGTAGAACTCTATAGCAATGATGCATGTCTTGTCATATAATAAAAGATATTGTAGCATATGAGAATAAGCAGAATGTTCAAATAATTTTAGTATTGAAATTGTGCAGGTTTATGGTATTACTAGTGCTGTATTTGTAAAAGAACTTAAACTGGCTGAATTACAATGAACTTCTTAGTGTTTCAGTATACTGAATAGTACGTGGAGTATACTAAATGAAAACAAAAAAAAAAACCAAACCACTTGTCATATGTGAGGATAGTGATATTTTATTTTAATAAAGATGTTTTTCCATCTCTAGCCCAAAAGCAAATCTAAATGTTCCCATTAACCCATTATGCTAAACAAATATCTATGCTAAATTACTAGTCAAGATGCCAATAAACATTTTAAATATCCCTTATTTAATTCAGGTGGAACTGTAAGAACAAGCAAGTAAGAACACTTTAGTGACTAAAAAGGTAATGTGAAATGTAACTTGCTAGTTTGGTGCCTAGGGAAAACAAGTCCACAAGGTCAGGGTTATAAGCAAAGCTAGTATCAATCTTCCTAAAATGTGGCATTGTAACAGTTATGTACTGCTTTCACACCTACTATAGTGTAGTTTTACTGGTGTAAAATGTTGGAGAGTAATCTGCACTCTCACTTCTACATAAACCTTCAGTGGCAGGGGCAACATCCTGAAAAACCACTGAAATTGTATACTTAGAAATTGCATCTTTAGCCCTTGAAGGTACTGCATTATAAATACTGCATCATGCATTTCATTATTTCGTCATTATATCAGCATTTCACATGCAGATTCTATAGTCAGAAAGTGTTAGGGTTCCCAAATGGGACGAAAAAGTGGTTTTTTAAGAAATATTGAAGAGAAAAATGCAGTGCAATAGGCAGCTGTCTGGGCATACTTCTGGTCATAATCCAAATCCATCTGTAGTGTGTCTTAATTTAGTAAACAGATTAATGTCATGATGAGTCCGCCCCTTTGCAGGTGCTGCTATGTTCTGGTTTCTAGGAAGTCCTGGTAATTAAACAGTGCAGTCAAAATCATACAAATAATTATGTGCTTTTTTTCTTTTCTTTTTTTTTTTGCTATGAAAACAGCTGTTTAGAGTTGGAAAATTGGAACTTTTCAACTTAACGCACATATGGAAAAACATCTTCTCAGTTTATCCTGACTTGGTCTTAGACCAACAGGAAATTAGTCCAAAGCACTGTCATCTTAATGTTGAGATCTTACCTGCTTTCAGAGACAGGACCATAATGGAAAGTTAGACTGCATTCCAGCAGATTTTTCCAAAGATGGAGAGTTCCTATGTCAGTTAAAGGCCTTTCCTTTTTTCTGTACTTGTCATTAGAACAGTAGCTGTAGTGAAAAGAACTGCTCTTTTAAGACACTTGACAGACCGACACTTGTGTAGTTATTTGAAGCTTTATGCTCAGGTTAGGGAAATGACAGTCTCTCTGCCATTTCTTCTACTTCATCTTCTAGACCATTGATGCAAAGCAGAACAAAAAGAAATCTTTCACCAGAAGATTATGCCAGTTAATTCTTTGCAGTGGTCCTGAAGTCATTATGCTTCTGTGATGTGGCTTTTATCTTATTTCAGGATTTAAATAACTGAAAGCATAATGCCTCCGTTTGAGTGGTACTTACCCAATCCCTTTTTTAAAGCTGCACATCTTCAAACACTTTGAGAAATCATCATGCATATTCATAGCCTGCCTCATTAAGGTCAAATATAAGGGATGGCTTCTGTATCCACACTCCTGCTTCCTCTCTTCTACTCTTACTGCTTTTTTAACAGAAGTGGCACATGTAATAATTACTGCAATGACTTTGCGACTAGACATTAAACAACCATAACCACATATCCTGTGATTTTTCTGTCTTCTTTCTGTAAATGGTGGGTCCCTGGAGTGCTTTTTGCTATGACGTATGTAGAAACATATGGCATGAATATAAATGTGCTATTCATCACTACGTACTGATGAAAAATGCCTCAACAATGAGAATTGTTTAATTTTATTTCATATATCTGTATAATTAGTTTTTCAGATGAGTCATTTTGCCTAAGAAATTATTTACTGAACTTCCAAGGTACAAAAACTTCTATTTATACAGGTATATATAAATATACCTGTATATTTCTGTGAAACAGAAAATTTTGAGCAATTTATTTTATTTATTGAAATAAAAGTAAAGACTATTTTTCTTTGTAGATTCTCAGTTTGATAGAGATTCAAATAGACTAAATTGGCACACATTTAAAGGCAATAAAGAGAATCTTGTCATTAGGTAATGGTGAGTAGTTGCTCGACAATAGAAGTACAGAGGCCTTAACCCAGTGTAACCTCGTTACAGAAAGCTTTCAATACAATTATTTTAAGTCTTTTACCTAAAATACAGGAAGAAAATATGGCCTCCATTTCCTGTATGACAAGTTTTGCCTTTTAATGGCATTGCTTTTCTTTGACTTGTAGAGCTTTATTTTGGAGGCTTTTTAATGAGTCTATCAAACATTTTTGCAAATGGAAATGACAATTGAGGGGTAGAAAGAGGAACAAATAGTTAAGATGGATTGAGGCTATTGTTGCAGAGTATTCAAGCTCATTTCATTGAAGATGAAACAAGACCAGAAACAACCACGGAAAATGAAGAAAATGGGGGGGGGGGGGGGCGGGAATGGCAAAAACATCAAGCCATTTAAGACACTGGTTTTGTCTAGTTGACTTTTCAAGGCAGACTCTCTCCATAAAGGAAGGTAAAAAGATACTGAGGAAGAAGTAAAACAATTATAAGTATCAGGGGATCATGTCTGGAGCAGCATCTATGGCATCAAACATTCTTCCTAAGGTGAGTTCATCTTCCTAGCATATAAATAGAATAACAGGCCCATGAGAGACCTGGAAACAGAACGTATTAAGCTTATGTGTTTGTCTGTTAAGCAGGCTGAAACACCCTGCATCTCAGTTTTAGTTCATCGTTTATTTTTTTTAAACCATTCTTAGTTACAAGGCATGCCCTTTGTATTCTGGGTTTCATTGATATATAATTTTGGTTTGCTTTCAGATTTTTATTATTCTTAATTTATGTCAAATTTGACTTCTGTGTGAAAATACTTGATGTGATACTTAACTCTATCTCAACAAATCTGACAGTGCTAACTGTTGTAAGAAAGTGGTCATGGTCACTTTTCCAGCTGAATGTAAACTTTCTACTCAGTTTCTATCAATACATGGATTGTAATTGCCAACCTTTATCTGAACTCATCTTGATTAGATGCAGCTTGCTGTCTTGAATACTTTGAAAATAAATCAAGAAGGTTTTCTGTTTGGCTGGTTGATTTTGCCTCAGGTTAATGCTCAAAGATGATAATGTTAGGCAACCCTGTGCTCAGCTTTTACTTGGGTTTGACTGTTAAAGCTACAGTCTAGATGGAAGGGAATAAGTGAGTGTAGGCTGTTGCTGTGTTCTGGGACAGCATGTTGAGTTTTCCATATCAACAGGCTTTTAAGGATGGCAGAGAAAAGGAATACCGGACATTTAGCCCTACTGGCAAAATTACACTTGAGTGCTATGTCATTGTGAGATGTTTTCTATTACTTTAATATTCAGAACTTAAAAATACACCAGCATAAAAACAGTCTCCATGTGGACATGAAGGTTTTAATAGTCTCATGCCTCATCACAATAAGGTAGAGTTTGTTGGGAAAACAGGACGTGAATCCACATCTAATGACTGCACTAAACAAAACCGTGTCCTGTTCAGTGTTGTAACTTTTAGGGTTTGCAGTAAATCACATTAGAATCACCTGATTCTAAATCATATTAGGATATATCTAAATGTTTTCTCCAATCACCCTAGCATGAGTAGAAAATCAAAAGCTAGCCCAATGTGCAACTGAAGAGAAATTAGAAAAACCAAAAAAATAAAAAATACCTTGTGAAGTCTGTCCCCAGAAGAATGTTCTTTCTTTGCTCTGTTTCAGTAGAGGACAGCCCATTGGCACTTAAGGTAACTTCTCAAGTTGCCAAGTAATAGAATTATTTCCTATTGTCTGTCTGCTTTCTTTTACTTCTTCCCCTTATTTTTTCCTGTCCGTCCTCAAGCCCTGAAGCATCATATAAGAGAACATAGAAATAAAAGTTTATGTCATATCATCCTCTTAATGTATTTTAAGTACTCATAGTTGGAACATGAGCGTCACAGAACATGAGACATAAGGCACCTAAATCTGCACTGACTTCAAAGAATGAGAATTAATTGGCATTTGAGAGAGACATGGCAGAAGTACTTGAAAATACAGCAGAACCATTGCTTTTCTGAACTATTTAGTCTAGGAGGAGGAAAAAATCCTGACATCATCTGTACTCAGAAAATATTCTGTGTTTGTTGCAAACTGAGCTCTGAGCAGAATCCAGAAAACAACACATCCTTTTAGGACTCTTAGTGCTTTGCAAGACCTCACAAGCCTATATTTCAAGAAATGTGTTCATAACTGGGGGAGAAGAAAGAAAATCGTTGGAAATAGTGATGAAGAGTACCATCTACCTTAAACTGTTACTGTGAGTGTTGGAAGCAGACATTTAGCTTTCGATTCACTGCCACACAGGTGCCCTACTGGAGATGTGAAGAACTCGACACCAGTTGCTTCAGACTAGTAAGATACTTGAGTTATCCCTAGAAAATTAGTCCTGTGGAGAACATTATTGAAAGCCCAAATTAAGATTATGTTTGCTGTAAAACTTTTATTTCTAGTTTTGATCACTTCAGTCCAGTTAAGGCTAGACAATTAATTTACTCCTGAATTGATGAAGAAACATAGGCTTATAGAATCATAGAGTAAGCAGGTTAGAAGAGACCCACCGGATCATTGAGTCCAATCATTCCCACCAATCTCGAAACCATACCTCTCAGTACCTCATCCACCTGCACCTTAGACACCTCCAGGGAAGGTGAATAAACGACCTCCCTGGGCAGCCTGTTCCAGTGACCAATGACCCTTTCTGTGAGGTATTTTTCATAAAAGAAGGTCTAAACCTCCCCTGGCAGAACCTGAGGCCATTCTCTCTTGTCCTGTTCCCTCTCACTTGGGAGAAGAGCCCAGCTCCCTCCTCTCTACAATCTCCTTTCAGGCAGTTATAGAGAGCAATGAGGTCTCCCCTCAGCCTCCTCTTCTCCAGGTTAAACAACCCCAGCTCTGTCAGCCGCTCCTCATAGGACCTGCCCTCCAGACCCTTCACCAGTTTTGTTGCTTTTCTCTGGACTTGCTCCAGAGCCTCAACATCCTTCTTGTGGTGAGGAGCCCAGAACTGAACACAGGATTCAAGGAGCGGCCTCGCCAGTGCCAAGTACAGAGGGAGAATATCCTGCCTGGACCTGATGGTCACACCATTTCTGATACAAACTAGGATGCCATTGGCCTTCTTAGCCACCTGGGCACACTGCTGGCTCATGTTCAGTCGGTTGTTGACCAACACCCCCAGGTCCCTCTCCTCCTGGCAGCTTTCTAGACAGACCTCTCCTAGTCTGTAGCACAGAGTTGTTGTGCCCCAAGTGCAGGACCTGGCATTTGACTGCGTTAAACCTCATGACATTGGTCTCAGTCCAGCAGTCCAACCTGTTCAGATCCCTTTGCAGAGCCTCCCTACCCTCCAGCAGATCCACACTTCCACCCAGCTTAGCGTCATCTGCAAACTTGTTAAGGGTGCACTCAATGCCTTCATCTAGGTCATTGATGAAGACATTGAACAGGGCTGGACCCAGCACTGAGTCCTGGGGAACCCCACCTGTCATTAGCCTCCAGCTGGATTTAACACCATTTACCACCACTTTCTGGGCCCAACCATCCAACCAGTTTTCCAGTCAGGAGAGTGTGCACCTGTCCAGGCCAGAGGCTGACAGTTTCCAAAGCAGAATTCTATGAGAAATTGTGTCAAAGGCTTTACTGAAGTCCAAGAAGACTACATCCACAGCATTTCCCTCATCCAAGAGTCTAGACACTTGATCGTAGAATGAGATCAGGTTAGTTTGGCAAGACCTGCCTGTTTGAAAGCCATGTTGACTGGGCCTGATCACCCGGTTCTCTTGTAAGTGCTTCATGATAGCACTCAAGATCACCTGTTCCATGACTTTCCCTGGCACTGAGGTCAGACTGACTGGCCTGTATTTCCCTGGATCCTCCCTGTGCCTCTTCTTATAGATGGGCACAACATCAGCCAGCCTCCAGTCCAGTGGAACCTCCTCAGTCTTCCAGGACTATTGGAAGATGATGTAAAGGCGTTTGACCAGCACATCCGCCAACTCCTTTAATACCCTTGGGTGAATCCCATCCAGCCTCATAGACTTGTGGGTGTCTAGTCACACTAGCAAGGTTCTAACCACCTCCTCTTGGATCATGGGAGCCTCATTTTGCTCCTCTAGTTTTGGGGTTTGTACACAGAGGGAACAACTTTCTTTACAATTAAAGTCTGAGGCAAAGAAGGCATTGAGTACCTCAGCCTTTTCCTCATCCCCTGTCACTGTTTTTCCTTTTACATCCAATAAGGACTGTATATTCTCCCTAGTCCCCCTTTTATTGTTAATATATTTATAGAAAGATTTTTTGTTATCTTTCACAGATCTTGCCAATCTGATGTCTAGTTGAGCCTCTGATTTTTTCTCTACACAATCTCACTTCCCTCCTGTAATCCACCCAAGAGGTCTGTCCTCTATTCTAGAGCCCATAAACATTCCTCTTCTTCTTGATATCACTCAAGATCTCTCTGCTGGTTCTTTTCCCCTGCTGAAGCTGTGGGATTTTTTAATTTTATTTTATTTTGACAGTAATATTTTCTGCAGGGTTTTTCTGTTATTTTGGTGGGTACAGATATTGGGGATGTATGTGTTCCTGCCTCCCCACTGCATCACTGGGAAATTTTCTCTGTGCTTCTGTGGGTTTTGAGGGTCAAGCCCAGTGATCCACCTGTACTATGTCAAAACCTGGAAGGTGTAAGTCACTAGGTTCAGGGGACGATTTCACAAATACTTTCTCATATGTTCTTCTCCCTTAAGGCTTCCTTGTCATAATACAATACTTCCAAGAATAGCTTCTCAGCAAGTTATATTCAGAGTTGTTTCTAACTGCTAGTATTTTCTTGTCTTATTGACAGACAGCAGAAAAAGGAAGAAAACCACTTACCTGTTCTAATATTCTTTCTGTTGTCATTTTGTTTGAAAATGGAATCAATGTAACTAAATGATCATAGAGCAGATTAGTTCAAAGGATGTTCAGATGGTAAATGGTGTATTAAGCTCACTTAGTATGAGATACATCATCAAGTGATGAAAAGATGACAGACAATTTGAAAGAAGATTCATTCCACTCTAGCATTCCCAACCAGTATTCAAGAGGCAATGCTTCACACTGATGTGTAATTCTCTAAATTAATTTGCCTAGAAGGGCAAGTTAGCTGTGTTGTCAGTATTGCTGTTAAAAAATCAGGCCTTCTTGCTTCCTTCTGTTTGCTCTGAAATATGATATTTAAAAAAATGACTAGGTAATAAATAAACTGCAGTAGATATCCATTTCAACCTGTACATATGCAAACGCAGAGAGGGAAAGTACTGCTGATGCAGGTTCCTTACACAGGCAATAATAGTCCCATCACTCCCACCCAGGGCTTACTAACAAGTGAAGATAGTGCAGATTATGGGAAAGTGGGAATTGACTGTTATGGAGAATTACATACACACTTGTTTTTTATTGCTTAGAATTAGTCTTAGTGCTTTTCTACAAAAGAGATCAAATGTGCAATAACTATGATGTGAATTCGCAGACAAAATATTTTTACTGATTTCCAGAATGGGTATTTAATACAGGTTTTAGGGCAGCATCAGAAATACGCTTTAAACTCACTTCCATCTCTGTTCCACGTAGTGAGAGGCAGACAGAACTGGGGGAGAAGCTTGTAGGGTGATGGTAATAATGACAGTGCAAAATCCAGGATCATCTAGGAATTGCCCATTTTTATCTCCAAGGCCAGAGAAAGTAGTACTTCTCTGAATATATGGCAGTGAAACAGAAGGTGCTATTAAGAGATCATGAACATTCATGAAAATCAAGGAGGAATTTTCCTGGGAGAAGTAGAGTTGGTTTCAACATACTGGGACTATCACTTGCTCTGTAACATCAGGAGGTGCAGGGAGGTTGAAATAAATTTGTTACAACTTAAAAGAAAACCAATGACAGCATTCAACGTAGTTTACTGAACAGAATTTATGCACTGAGTAGGCGACAACTACAGCTGGAGAACTTGCACAGACCAAACTTACAGATTCAGAATGGAAGCATGTGGAGCATGTAGATCAGATCTGCTGCTTAGTGAATCTCAATTGCTAAGTGTAAGGATTTCCTTCCACTCACGGACTGGAAACAAAGTCTTTCCGATTTCAGGCATATGTTACACTTAAGATTGGATGCAGCTTGGGATTTCAGTGTCTTTAAGTGTCTTGTGTCCACTTTTATTGTGTTTAGAGTTCATGTTTATGATCTAGAGTTAACATGCTTTTTATGCTTCCTGCTTTAGGGTTTTTTTTCACCTGCCAAGGTCGTTGTGGTTTTTCGGGTTTTGGGTTTTTTTGTTTTTTGGGTTTTTTTTGGGGGAGCATGAAAATATTTGCTTTATCTAGTATGTGTCTGTTTTACTTTCTCAGGACATGTTTCCCTGAGTGTGAACTACTGAGGTAAAGATCTTCCATTACCATAGATGAGATTTGTGAGACTAACCCCCCCCCCCCACACACACACTGAAGCATTCAATAGTAAGCAATTTAAGAAATTCAGTGAAAATAAGTTATTCTCTTGCCTTCCAAAAATATTGTTGTGGGTTTTTTTCCAAAGCTGGGATGCACTTGTGCATAACAAATAGAAATCACTGCAAATTTTCTTTCAAACCAGCATTGTCTGACTGCAATGGAATAAAACTGTCACTAGTCATAAAAGAAAATTAAATATGTTTGTCAGTAGTAACGGGACTGTCATGAAATGATTGGAAATGGCAATGTTGTAAATTACTGTGTCAGAGATCAAGGACCATCGGTGGTCAACTGAATTCTCTTTATCTTAGCAAGTCTGTGGAGAGGAATTAGTACTCTCACAGAAGCATGGATATTCCACAGAAACTGCTTGGTAGGCAAGTTGGGAGAGTTGGAAGGTCAAGGATGACTTAGCTTTCCAAAGCCTAAATACACAGAGTTTTGTTACCTGCACTATTTGTGGTTCTAAATAAATACTTCTCTGTCAGGGGCATTGGCTTCTACCTGAGGATGTTTTATTGTTAATATTGATCTGGTAATTGATAAAGAACTGTGCTGAAATGGTTACTCTTATTTTTGCTGTACGGTGAGAATCTAATGAACAAAGAGCTGAGTCAACTGGATGCTAACTAAAAGCTGAGCTGAAGCTATTCAGGTGACTGACATCTCTGTTAGACAGAGTAGGTAAAAATGGGGTAAACTCACAAGTACTTCTGGGCAAGAGCTATTAGCAAAATAACAACTCAGAAACTTGCTTTGTGTATTGGCATGTATGTATTCACAGCTTTCTTGTATGTCTCATTGCATAAATTAGACTACTTAGAAATGACAGATCTATGAGAGTTAAAGAAAAACGCAACAATCTACTAACCTACTTGATTAAAGTGAATGTTCAGAAGCTTCTAGCATTTATTTCAGCAATCTTTACCAAGTCCACTGTATACTGGTCCATTTGCTTCTGTCTGACACTGTTGCCATTGTGGTCACAGTTTTCTACTACAACTGTCAGGTTGATATTAAAACAATGTTACTTAATGCTCAGCTTTATTGCAAATGTACAGTTTAAAATGCCTTTCAGGGCTTTGTGGCATCTGCAGTGGAAGAGAAGTGCTGCAGATGAGAGCAACAAACACATTTTTTCATTAAATCAGAAGTAGAAGTATCAAATTAAAGTAACTGCTATTTCAGCCTTCTTACTAGGCAGAAATTACTAATCAATCTTATGGGGTTTAGTAGTACACTAAGTGCCATGCCTAGACAATTTTTCAAGATTAGATCTAAATATTTTCAAATCCAATAATATTTCTTAAAAGTGTGGCTAGAATAATATCTATTGGAGTTACTTTCTTTCCTTCCGTGTCCTTTTGTTTCCAGTCCATACTGGCCTGGTGGTTTGAACAAGTTTATAGATAAAACTCATGTTTAAATAAAAGTACAATTTAATAGAGTTTGATGATAAAGTCACACTATTACTTATAGCATGAAGGAAGTATATGTGGGAAAATTGGGTTATATGGGTTAATAGGTAAATAATTACAAGTGTTCACCCATTTCAATATGTCACTTAGCCATGATTTCAAAGTTTCATAGTGCCTATCCCGAAGCCACTTACATTCCCATCTACCAGCATGAGTTCACACTGGAGTTTAAATCCAAGGTTTCACAAAGCATATTCTCAGGCGTCAGATTCTTCTGTCTGGAACTGCAACATTAGTTCATGTCAATGTTGTAATGCAAGGGCATTTAAAGCAGACTTTCAGACAAAGGAATTTATAAACTAATTTAATAGAGCGATATAGCTACATGGTCAACTCCAGGGAGAGAGTCTGACTCAGCAGAGAGAGGCCAACACGATCATGGAATTCTGTCTTCCTTACATAGAATTTTCTTACAGAAAGCTTTGGTCCAGCTTTGGTTCTAGAGTTTTCTCATTCCTCATTGTATTCTTTCACTGTCTTTTATACAGGTCATTATCTTGTCTTGGTGCAGATGGTATTGAATATCTGTATCCTTGAAATTTCTGTATTTTCCTGATTTTCACTGATTGTGGAGGTCTTGTTTTGGCTAAAGAAGTTGTATGCCTGGGGGAAGTTCTTAACTGGAAATTCCCAGTTTGTGGCTTGGTTCTTCAGAGTAAGTCTTGCTACTCATGCTAAGAAAGCTAAACAAACAATGTACTAAATCACTCAATGTTATAAATGTGAATGATTCATTCTGTTTAAATTGTTACTTATTCAGGCTGAGTAATATTCTCATTTCCAGTGTTCAGCTGTAAATAACCAAAAAGGCACAATCAAAATGAAGTTACATTCTTGAAAATAGGACAGAGTACTTAATGAAAATATGTCTTTTTTAATTCTTCCTTCCAGTCTTTTCAGGAAGTTGCTTAACATTGTTTATGTATGCAATAATTAGAAAGGCTACTTCAGCACACTATATGCCTTTTCCTGTCTGTTCAAGGAAAGGAGTTAGCAGGATGTGAGAAAAGAGAGTGGAAGACATGGTTCTTGAGGGACTTAATGTGGGTTAATTAAAAGTATGTTGAGGATTCAAGCACTCGAAAGCTGATGGGAGAAAGAAATATGAAGGTGTTTTAGTGGTAACAATTGACACTTGCATTAGTCTTCTTTCTGCCATGTCAGGAGAACAGAAACAAAAACTGACCTGACTTCTCAGTCAAGGTACTTAAGGTAAAAGTTTTGTAAGGTTCAACCTAAGGTACCGTTGAAGACAACTTTTTGTCAAGATATCCTTTCCAATATTTTATTTAAACTGTGGTATTTTTAAAGTAATTCTAGGAAGTCCTACTTAGATTCATAGCTAAAGAATTGTGCTCTGTTGCCTTGCAAAAGCGAAAAATAAGGCAGCAGTATTTTTTCTTTTAAGCACATATGCTGCCATGATACACTAAAATGATCTGAAAGACACTTTAGTGGAGGCATGTGCATTTGGTCTTTCTGGTTGTATAATACCAGGTTACATGAGGCCACTCTCCAAAAGGTATAATCAGATCTCAGTTCTTCATTTATTGAACTGTAAAAGAAATTTCCAGCCATTGCCCATATTTGGTTCACTGTGCTGAAAACAACCATACTGTTAATTCTTTTATATCCTTTGTTCTTGACTTCAGTGTTCCTTAATCTAAAGTGAACTGCAGTTGCCATCTGTTAGACTAGGCACATAAATGATCCAAGTCCTCCTATGGCCCTGCTATGTCTCATTATTTGTTGTTCCTTTCAATATATGATAATTTTTAAATTCTTATTTCTATTAAAATACCTTTGAGGTAATTTTCTACATTAGAGTCCAAATTCAGGCACTGTTTTTCAGCATAATAATATTTTCTGTTGTTGTAGTCTTCGTCCTTTGAAGGCGCGAGTGATCTGTATTCTGTGTCTTGAGAATCAATTGGCAGTGGCTTTTTACATGCCATTGTGTTGAAAGGTTTGAAATCATCTCTAGTAACCCGGAGACATCATCCTCCACTTACCGCTTCAGGAAAGTTCCTTCAACTTTCTAACACATTGTACTGGAACAGCCATACAATTATCACTTCTCTGACAACAGTTAATTCCCTGAAAGCTTTATTTTACTCACTTCTTTCCACTGTATCTTGTAAAGCATCTGATGTACATATTTTATGTTGATTTACAGTGTTATAAACTGATGTCATTCAGTATCACAGAAAGTTCTCATAATAAGTAGAGTTTTCTTCTTGCTGTATTGTTATGGAAAAGTCTGCATAAATACAAAGGGAACTGTACAGTTTCACTGTCTCAGAACACAATGTCTGTAAGTAAAAAAAAAAAAACAATTAGTAGTCGGTAATTAAGTTGGAAGATTCATTATTAGCTTGATGAACAAGCAATGGAAGGAAAAGTAGAAGGAGAAAGTGACTGCAGGAATGGCTGAATTGTATTTTGGGATTTATCCTGTTCCACAGCTAAACAGATTGAGAAACTCACCAAGTTTGATTTCAGGAGAATTCTGTCCATAAGAGCACTCTTAATTTACTCTTTTTTTTTTTCTTCAGGATATTGGATTTTTCTGATCTAAGCACCATTTTCTACATTAGTAAGATGAAAGCAATAAAACTTATAGCACCAGAGTAATTTTACCGCAAAATTGACATTTGCAAGTCTCAGACAAGATTGTCAAACACTCATTACCTTCAATCAGACCTACATTTTTTTTATTTTTATAAACCAACTCAGCTCCTTTGAAGTCCATAGTAGAATTAGTAACAAATTGCTATATATAGTTTTAAACTTACATGTATACACACACACATAGAGAGAGAGATTTAAGAAAATAAAAAAGGTGAGGGGAATGCAGGGAAAAGAAGCTAGTCTACTCTAATTTTTTTCCACATCATTTGTATGCACCAGATTTGTGTCTATGATATTGCTGAAAAAATATTTAGTTTAATCACATTTCCAACAATGATTGTGGTACCATCCTACACAGTTCAACAGAAATTGAGATACCAACTTTGTTCAGGAAATAAAATTCGAGATCTCCTAATGTGAGATGATTACAATTGTAATTTTTATCCTCCCTAGAAGGCAGTCCACTTTTAAATTGCGTGTCTTATATAGTTTCTTGAGTGATTTGTAGTATAGCACATTGTAAAACACATCTCAGTAACCTAATTTGAAGTGACAAATCCATGGTAAAAATCATGATGTCTAGTAAAGAGCTATCTCTGGGCTGACATGTGTGAAGGAAATACATTCCCAAATGTTGATGCAATACAGTTGTCAAATAGTAGGTAGAAATCTAATAGGACCCACAGGCAACAATTCTTAAAACTAAATGCAGAGCACCCAGCAACAGATGGAGATGGTTATAATTTTTGTTGCATCTTGAAATTACTTCCCTCATCTTTCACATAGGTATTGCCTTTCGCTTATGTTCACTAATCCCATCCTTCCATGTTATCTGAATGCCAAATATACACTGCTGGTTTAAAGAAGATTCACATGAGAGGTATCAGCAGTCTAGTACTGGCCATCAGCACCAGACCACTCATGCTCCCTCATTTTCCTAAAGTTCCAAATAGGAATGACTTGGGATAAAACTATTGCCAGCCAGCAACGGTTTTGGTGAAAGGAATTTAACAATTTTTGTTTTAGTGGCCAAGAGGACAGCCATCTAAGAGAAATGCATTACCTTGATGGTTAAAGTTTCTAACATGTCCTATGGAAGCAAATGTGATTATGATAGAAATAATTATACCAAAGGACATTTATCAGGATTGTCAGAAAAAATTTAAGTCATAGAAGTGTGTCCATCAAAAAAGCCACTGACTTATTTCATCAGCGAGAGAAAGAGAATGATAGTTTTTGAGGAATAAAACTGTTCTCTGATTTATTGAAAATACCTAATAAAATATTAACTTAAGAACATAAACACATTAATGTCATACCCATACTCACACCCTCTAGTATTGACAACTGTTAACCATAAATTTAAGTAAAAGGTGAAAAACATGTTCATATCTGTGGAATACATCATTATGTTTTCTGAAGTTTATTGAATATTATCACTACCTCATAAAATATGTTGAACATAAAGTGGGAAAAATCATTTGTTATTATTTGATTCAATCACTTGAGTAGCTGATGATCAAGGAAAATTTAAAATCAATTTCTCTTTCTATTAGTGAACCCTTACTAATCATTATTGGTGAGTTATTTTATTAGTCAATCATTTCACTTTTTATTGGTGAAAACAACTAGTGAGTGGGCAGGAATGTAAATAAGTCATTGCAACTGAATGGTGTTTTCACTTTAATTCCCCTTTGAGGAAACAGGTGATCATTTCTCTTGTTTTAAAAAAAAAGAAAAAAGAAAAAAGAAAAAAGCAATTCTTGAATTCATTAACTTAATCTTCCTATAATAATAAATATGGGAGAGGAAGTACTTCACTATAGAGTAAAGACTAAATCTCCTGGAGCCTATTTTCTTTATAATTTTATCAAATGTCTTAGAACTTGAGATCTAATTAAATTGTTCTTAGTGAAAACTATTAGGAATTTTATTCAAATAAAATTGTGTTCCTCCTTCACTGCTTTGTACAATATCATGAAACAAACACTTTTTCATATTAATTTTCCTGTACAAATGGAACAATCCATGGAACATTAAAAAAGAACTAAAGAAATGCATTTGAATGAAGAAGTGGTCATCTGGAGAGCCTTATCTCTCTGCTGTGTTAGAATTTAGCTGGTGTTGGAACTCTGTCCTGCAGTAGGAAAGCTAATATCATCCTAGTGAATGCAGTTAGGAGTTCTTGTGCTTCTGTATCTATGGGAAGTATCCAATCTCTTCCTCTGCAGGCAAAAGTTACTTTGTCTTGAATTATGGATGATTACAGCATAAGAAAGTGGGCAGAGTACGACAGGTGATACATTTTCAATGCATACATTACTTTTCTACTTCACCTCATTACAAAAATGGTTTATTGTAAATTTGTTTTGAGATATGCTCCCTTAGCAAGTTTGCAGATGACACAAAGCTGGGTGGGTGTGTGGATCTGCTGGAGGGTAGGGAGGCTCTGCAAAGGGATCTGAACAACCTGGACTGCTGGGCTGACACCAGTGGTATGAGGTTTTACACAGCCAAATGCTGGGTCCTGCACTTGGGGCACAACAACCCTATGCAGAACTACAGACTGGGAGAAGCCTGGCTGGAAAACTGCCAGGAGGAGAGGGACCTGGGGGTGTTGGTCGACAACCGACTGAAGATGAGCCAGCAGTGTGCCCAGGTGGCCAACAAGGCCAGTGGCATCCTGGCTTGTAACAGAAACGGTGTGACCAGCAGGTCCAAGGAGGTGATTCTCCCTCTGTACTCGGCACTGGTGAGGCCGCTCCTTGAATATTGTGTCCAGTTCTGGGACCCTCAGCACAAGAAGGATGTTGAGGCTCTGGAGCAAGTCCAGAGAAGAGCAACGAGGCTGGTGAAGGGGCTGGAGAACAGATCCTATGAGGAGCGGCTGAGAGAGCTGGAGTTGTTTAGCCTGGAGAAGAGGAGGCTGAGAGGAGACCTCATTGCTCTCTACAACTACCTGAAGGGAGGTTGTAGAGAGGAGGGAGCTGGGCTCTTCTCCCAAGTGAGAGGGGACAGGACAAGAGGGAATGGCCTCAAACTCTGCCAGGGGAGATTTAGGCTGGAGATTAGGAGGAAGTTTTTCACAGAAAGGGTCATTGGGCATTGGAATGGTCTGCCCAGGGAGGTGGTTGATTCACTTTCCCTGGAGGTGTTTAAGGCACGGGTGGATGAGGTCTTGAGGGACTTGGTTTAGTGTTTGATAGGAATGTTTGGACTAGAAGATCCGATGGGTCCCTTCCAACCTGGTTGTTCTATGATTCTATGATTCTATGGCCAAATGCCGAGTCCTGCACTTGCGGCACAACAACCTTGTGCAGAACTACAGACTCAGAGACGACTGTCTAGAAAGCTGCCAGGAGGAGAAGGACCTGGGGGCGTTGGTCGATAGCCAACTGAAAATGAGGCAGTAGTGTGCCCAGATGGCCAAGAAGGCCAATGGCATCCTGGTTTGTATCAGAAACAGTGTGACCAGCAGGTCCAGGGAGGTTCTTCTCCCTCTGTACTCAGCACTGGTGAGGCCGCTCCTTTAATACTGAGTTCATTTCTGGGCCCCTCACCACAAGAAGGATGTTGAGGCTCTGGAGCGAGGCCAGAGAAGAGCAATGAGGCTGGTGAAGGGGCTGGAGAACAGGCCTTATGAGGAACAGCTGAGAGAGCTGGGATTGTTTAGCCTGGAGAAGAGGAGGCTGAGAGGAGACCTCATTGCTCTCTACAACTACCTGAAAGAGGTTGTGGAGAGGAGGGAGCTGGGCATTTCTCCCAAGTCACAGAGGACAGGACAAGAGGGAATGGCCTCAAGCTCCACTAGGGGAGATTTAGGTTAGAGATTAGGAGGAAGTTTTTCACAGAAAGGGTCATTGGGCATTGGAACAGGCTGTGCTGGGAGGTGGTTGATTCACCTTCCCTCGACTTGTTTAAGGCACAGGTAGATGAGGTGCTGAGGGTCATGGTTTAGTGTTTGATAGGAATGGTTGGACTCAATGATTCAGCAGGTCTCTTCCAACCTGGTTATTCTATGATTCTATGATTCTATGCTGTCCTCTTAGAACTGGGGTTCAACATGGTTTATAAGGGAAGTGTAATGGATCCACATCACATTTATAGTACCCCACTCAATGACAAGTACTCATTTTCTGAGATTTCACAAATAAATAAATTTCTCACAGTGAAGCTGTCTGGGTTTTTTTTTTTATGATCTTTTATAAAATCAATCCTTCTTAGTAAATAATAGAATAATAAATTAGTAGTAGAATAATGTAGGCTGCTCCAACTTTCAATACATCCGAAATTAATTGAAATCTATGCATACGATTAATTTTGGGCAAAAATGGAATGCAGTTAATCCAATTAGCATTGATGCCTCACCTAATTATAACTGTATAATCTATTCTTCAGCCATGTCAGTAGATGAGGTGATTCTTTTCTTCTCAGTGTTGTTGTGATATCAAAAGGAACTCTATCACCGTCTAGCCTAATTCCTTAAACTACTAGTTCAACTACTTAAACTAGTGTAAATCAAAACTGAGACGTCTTCTGGGCTTTATGAGCTAATGATGTGATGTGATGTGGATGGTGAGTGCGAATTGTACAAAAATATGAATTTTCTATTATTTAGTTTTTTATTCAACTCCCGTGTCTTTTCCCTAAGTTTTGTGACTCTGTCTGAGTTTTAGATATGAGACCAAGCCCAGAATTTATATTGGCTGACTGGACTACTCATTGGACTAGGGTATTTTGACTGTCCTCTAAGAAAACATCATATAGTGTTCTAAGGTGAAGAAATGCATTATCACAGCTCCCAGGAAATGGTGACTGTCCCATGCAATATCAACAAAGCACTTTTTTTTTCCTCCCCTTTACTTTAAATTTCTTTTACACCCTTTTCTGTAATATTATTGCATTTTAGTAATTTAAAGCATACTTAGATTTCCTTTAAAAGGCAGCTTTTAACTTCCTGTTCATAAGTCTGTTATAAAGAAATATTATGGGAACACTATAATTATCCTTAAACTATAATAACTACTCTCAACATGAATTGATCTTAACACAGTTTTTAATATGAACAACAAAGGTCATAAGCACATAGTGTATTTTATAGACATTCCTAGTTAACATATAATTGTTAAGTGATGTCTCCTCTTTATAGGTGTGTTTGGCTGTACAGAAGTGAAATACACAGCTGTGACTGACAAATTGTCTCTAAACACTTGCGGTTAGACATAGCCATATGTTATACTTTCTCAAAATAATTGCCAGTGTTTTATGGGAATACTCATCCCTATGTTCTGCTGACTGCAATTGCCAGGAATATATATCAAATTACAGTTAACTAGGACAAATTTTTTACTTCTGTGTACCTTAAATGAGGTTTTTGTGAACTATTGACAGAAACTGTGGGGTAGATTTTCATGTAGATTTTTATATATGAACTACGACTACCAGATTCTGTTGTCAGCTGCATGGGAATAATTCTATAAATGGTGATGATACAGGTGTTAGAAATAGTATGAATTATCTCAGTTACCTTATTTTAAAGGAAGTTGCCTGCAAGCAGGTTACTGATTCTATCTTTCTGAAGAATGATGTCAATAACCAACAGCTTCTGAGGAACTGGAACCATAAATGAAGAAGTTTGCATTATTTTCAAACTATAAAAGTCTGGTTTCCTTGGGAAATATTAGCATATTAACAAGTACTTAAGACTAAAAGGGAAAAAGTATCTTGTAATCAGCACCCAGGAAATAAGACTGAGATTCCTGCCTGGCAACTTTCACTTTTAAGCCTTTGCAGACATATTAAGGCAAGCCCCTGTAGGGTAATTGTACAAGATGCAGGATTATGCTTTTGGTGGGAAGTGGAGATGGATTTTTGGCTGAGTCTATGTTACTCTGTCAATGTGTTTTTCCAGTGAACATATAAACTATCTCAATCATTTCTTGAAAACGAATCTACCATAAACTTCCATCCCAGGTTTTCAACAAAACTGTATTGTATTCTCTGTATAACTCAATAGGTAAAAATTCTAAGTATTTCCTTGGTAATTAGGAGTGGGATTAAAATAATGCAAAACAAAAAACTCCACTTCTTCCTTTCCCATGTTTTTTTTTCATTTTATTTTTCTTAATGCAAGAGTAGTACTTTGTTATAGAACTTTGGACTAAGGATATGAACACGAAAATAATAACCGCATCACCTGCTGAATTTCATCTCATTTGTCTAGTGATGCATACTCCCTGTGGAGGATCCATCTGGTTTGCTTACCTTATCTCTGAACATTTGCTTAGAAAGACTTGCACCATATCAGTTACAAACATGTGGGTCCACATGACTCCATTTAATCTAAAATAGCCTAACATTATACAGTAAAAATTAAAACTGGAAAATAAGGTGGAGTACAGAGTCCTGGAGATAAGAATAATCATAACACAGATAGAATATTTTACTCTGGGTCACACCCAAAAGTCATCACTGTATGTAAGCACATTTCTGTGAACTTGATTAAAAAGTATTGCAGTCCTTTAGAGTATGCCTCCATCTATCAAAGTATTTTCTTGTAGTTAAAATAGTGAAGCATGGTATTGGGCCACGAGTTTTGGAATGACTCAGAGGTTTGTATTAACAGGTATGAGATTTACATAGATGAATTGAAAGCATAATGCTATGTACTACATTTTATGGGTTTTATTACTGTAAGGTACATCAGTCAGGTAAGTTAGTATTCTCTGAAACTCCCTGGAGAATCTGGTTTTGTGATAAATACAGTCAAGTTATCTGCATGGCACGTTTTCAGCTGTGTATCTCTGAAAGGTCAACTGTGGTCAGTGATGTTCTACAGGAACTGAAGAACTGTCTGGGCCAAAGGCCTGACTAGCTCATCCTGGAAACAAGGCTTTTGTGCAAGTCAACTCAAGGCACCAGAAGAGATTCTTACAGGATTTTTTTAAAGTTCCACATTTCCTGTTCCAAGTCCAAAACATATTTCTGTGATTTTACGTTCAGTAATAGAAGTGTATAAAACAGTGGAAGGGAAATTCAAAACAAAAACAGAAAGGAACATTAAATGTGGAAGATCTATACATGATAGATATTAGTGATAAAACCTTGTGCACTTGTGGGAAGTTATGTGGTAATACGTGAATGATTAACCTATAGAAAACAGAGAACTTCTTGAGGGTTATTTACTGTCAGTCTTTTGAAGCAAACCAGAGGAGGACTGACATATTTCAGTCCCTGGCTATTTGAAATGGGCACTGTGAGCAGTACACATCAGTGTTTGTTTACACTGGTAGCTAGTCAATTTTAATTTACAAGTTCTTCACATCTAAGTGATAGAATATTCTTGCAGGAGTATATCATCACTAATACTGATAGTCTTCATTGTTTTCATTCTGAAACCCTATGTTTTTCTCCACTAATTTTTTTCATATTGATTATATGGAATATTCCTCTAAGAAAAAGTGATGGCTGGTCTATAACAGAAGTTTTCTGTGCCTATTCAGTATTTCTTTTCTAAACTACCTTCCAACTTCCATAAATCTTTCAACAAGAGGAGTGTGGAGTGTGTCATTTCATTATTATACTATCTCACCTTAAATCTCTGGTAACTGCTGACAAATAGCACACAGAAACACACAGTGACCTGCTCTTCAGTATTTAAAGCAGTATAATGCATGTAGAGTCTGTTATAGGCTGCATATTACACATATTTTTATGTACACTAGGCTGTGGGACACGTTGAGATTCAGTCAATGCCACTGTATTTCTTATCACCAAAATGAAGTTGTCCTTCCTCCTTCCTTTTGTCTTTTTACAACTAAACATAAGCTTTTATATTTCCATTGTCTCTGACTTCTGTTATTTCTTACATTGTTGTTCACACTATAAGCACAATCAATGAGGTCAAATTGTGCTGCTGTTGTAAAATATTCGTCTCAATAAGCAGAAAGTTTGTTTTATCCTGGTAACTCAACTTGGGTAAAAACGTAGAAACCTTGGTAGACTGCAGTATTTTTAGTATTAATGTAATCACTTAAGAATCTGGTGTATCCCTGTCATTACAGTACTGCAAAGCTGTGTTGCTCTCCAGCCCAAAGCAGCTTACAATGCATAGTGAACTTTCCTCACATACAAACCTCGAATCTTTAGGGAATCAACCTTGTGTCCTTCCAATTTCTGCTCAAGCTAATCCTTTTTAGTTCCATATCTCCCTGTTAGCATCAGTTGTTCAAAAAGTCTCCTCACACAGTATATCACTTATCTAAATGAGAAAAGTAGGCATAATTTCTTCCTTCCATAGATCCATAGTTGTTGGAACTATGTTCTCATGTTAACTTTTCATGTGTAGCGACCTTCTTTCCCATTACTGCCTCAAAAAAACCCTTGCAGAACATCTTTATCTTCTGTTAAAGGCCTAGTTTTATTTTAACTCAGTTCCATTTGCTGTCTTTAACCAATTATTGTCTTGTCTTTTTCCCTTCTCTTTCAGAGGATAAGGTATGGACAACTGTGTACCATGATCTGCAAATGCAGACTTCTGTGGGAGGTAACAGCCTGGAGAAGTTATCTGTACTGCAACTCAACTACAGTGCAACGATGGACCAGATTTCTGCCATTACGAGTAGTGCTGAATACTGCGAGCAGTTCATCTCCTATTCTTGCAAAATGTCCCGGTTGCTGAACACACCAGGTAAGCCGAGAATGAAATACCAGTTTAACACAATGTTAAAGATCTTCATCTTAACAATTCAACAGGTATGGCTGTTAGGCCAATCTGTTCAGTGAACATACGTCTTTGTTCTCCTTCATTAAAACTCACAAAGAGGTAAATGTAGAAGAAATTAATTTTAGGAAAGTTTGCCTGTTCACTTACTAACAAAATGAATTTTGTTCTACCACAAAACTGTGTGTTCTTTTCTCAGAAGTGTTGCTCCTTAACATAGGAGACTTTTAGTAGACAGGGTAGCTTTGAAGGTGTAATCAACAGAGGCATTGAAACATTGCTTTGAACTTTATCCCATTTTTCTGGTTTTTGGTTTTCATATGCAAGTCAACAAGGGCACTGACTGAATGAGGATTGGCATTCTCCCAGCCGTTACCTCTGAAAGAGTTTCATAAACACAGAGTTTTGTGGGTCATCACATGCTTTACGCATTGTGGAGACTGGCATGGTCATTAATGCCAAAGTGTAAGAAATAAGATATGCTCTTACCTCCAAGTAGATTCATAATATGTTTCTCATTTTGATGCATAGATTTACTGGGAAAGAGCAGTCCTAGTACTGCTGTATGTGCCTCCTCAAAGAATCTTGCCTGCAACTGATAAAGCCAAAAGTATTTGTTATTCCAGATTCAGTAAATTACCACATAAAAAGAAATTCAGTTTTAGAAACTCTTTTATTATACACCTAATACTTTATGTATGCCCTAATGGTATATGATAGCATTTAATGCTATCATAAATCTGTAAATCTGTAATGGTACTTAATGAAGACTGGGTTATAGGTGGAATCATAGAACACATTTTTTGTGATTGCAAAATGAGTTAGTTGTGATAGGAGAAATTACAATGCATTTCATGTGAAACTAATGGCCAGATGCTTATTTTTTAAGCTACTTCCTCTCATGAATTCATTTTGGTATGTTTTCTTATGGTGGTAATAAGTGATAAGGATTCATTTGGCATATATGTGCATCTTATCCCTCTTTCTACAAGCATTCTGTTAGTTCATAGATATTGTAATGCTTTTCACTCCACTCCCTCCTCCCTACTGTTTATCAACTAATTCTAATGCATCTGCTGCCATTATTTTCCATAATTTAGCACAGCACAGAGACTCTGCAAGGTCAAAAATTATTTATTTTTTCTTGGGTCTTAATATATAGGATCCTGAATAATTTTCATAACTATTGTGAATAGATTCTGCTGATGGATGCAAGCTCCCTGCTTGACTGTACTTCAGGAAAGTAATATATAGATGTGTCTTTGGGTAGGTACTTAGAAAGCAAATTTGCTTGGGGGTGTGAGCTTGAGATAATGTGCATAGAAAGCTCATATATACAGAGTACAGTATTACATTCTTCTCCTTTAACAGTGTAAGAGTTGTTATTTCAGGACTAAATTGTACTTGTTATTACACTTTCATATTACAATAAAAGAAACATATGCTGTAATTGCAGACATTTACCCTGGCTTATAGATTTAAAATGACAATGAAGCAGCACACGAAATAATAACTTACCAGAAATTTCTTTAAGGAATAATCAATTCCAGTCATTTGCATTTTTAAACTTCTCAGAAATGTTTGGTTGCATTTTGTAGATGCCTCTTTCTTCAAGTTTTCACTTTTGATACAGAAAGATAAATTCTCTTAGAAAGTCTTCATAAGCCATTTTTTTGGCCTGGAAAGTGACCTTCCAGGTATTTTATATTAGGTGCTTTGTTTAGGTGTTCTGTTTGTTTCCTTTTTCCCTTAAGTGAAAGATAGAAACAAAGAAGGAAGATTTTTAAATGTAGGCAGTAATGTAGTATCACACTGCAGCGTTTGTTTCGTAAAGGTTTGTATGCATAGCCCAGTAGTGATTTGTGTGGTAATGGGGAAGAGGCTGATACATTAGGATTGCCTTATCCAAGTACTCACGTGGCTTCTTCAACTCAGAGCTTTCTGTAGAAATCATTGTAGTATGGTGCCCACACAAAGAAATTAAAAAAAAAAAAATCATCATTTTTATGTTCCTCAGGAAGTGGTATCCTGGCTATATTGAAGCCAGTAGTAAAACCTCTACAGATTTCACGGGATCAGGATAGCATTTGTAGTCTTGACCACAGGTTATTTTCTAGGTCAGAACTTTTCCTTTTCACTGTCAAATGTTTAAATAAACATTTTGAATAGATTAGTCCTTTTAACTGAAATTACATCAATGAAAACTCAGAAAACTGAAAAGACCATGTAGCAACTCAGCTTTTTGATACTTCTGTCTCTTGGGGATCACATCAGTCTACAACACAATTCCTTCTCAGGGAGAAGTTGCTCAGTTAACATATTTAAACAAAGTAGGATCAAATCCATTTATTGATCAATTAATGACAAATAATTAACAAGTCATCAGTGACCTACAGCACTTGCTGCTTTTAGTTAAACATTTCTTGACAAGATATATATAATTTAAATAATATATGTTCTGCTACTAATAATAGCTTAAATAGTTGTGGCTGACTTTTTTTTTTAATGCAGTGGAAATTGCATCAAAATACTGTACTTCAGGAAAGTCGCCATTTAAATAAGCCAGCTTTATTGTGCGGGTTTTCTGGCTACAGATGCAGTGGCCAAAGAGTTCTCGTAGTCATGCACATGCTTTGAAAGCAATACAATAAACACAGCCCATGCAAACTAAGAATTCTCACTATTGTTATGTGTTATAGACTTTGGTTCTTTATTTCTCTAGGTTTATTTGTTTTTTTCTTAATCATGGGCTTTAATCCAAGCAAATTAACACCTACATTGCAGAGAACATATTACAATAATTGCCAACAATACGGATGTGGAGTGACATCACAGGTCATGATGCCATTGCCTTTCCATTTAGTTTGAGGGAAGCCAGTAATAAGATGTTCCATGTAATTTAAATATAAGTGACATCTGAAAACATTCTCAAATACAGCAACCTCATAGGACTATAGCATAATTCAGGTTGGAAGGGGCTGCAGAAAATAGTTTGATCCAGTTTGCCGCTCAGAGATCAGTTAACAGACCTTACTTAATAGTAAGTAAAGACAATCTGTAAATACAGTTTTCCTTTCTGATTGCTTTGGGATTCAGCTTTTTGTTTGTTTAGGACTTGCAGCCTTATATGTTTTAAATGCTCCTCAGATCTAGGGGTCTATTTCAAAGCCTTAAAAAAAAATCATCAGAAACGCAAGATTAGTAAAGATAGCTTGGTGACTTTCTTAAGAATGTACAAAATCAGACACCTCTGCTGAAAATATACCATGTTATTGCAATAAACAATAAATCTACAGATATACTGTAAATTTCTGCGGAAGCCAATTTCAAGCAGGGAGTCTGCAATGGATGCAGTTTTCTCACAGTCTTTACATCAGTTATCTACATACAGAGGAGATCTGTGTTTAGTTCCTAACTCTAATACAGATTTCCTTTATGATTTTAAAAATTTATTTAATTTTTTTTCTGATTTGGTTAACTGGAGGCTGACATTTCTTATTGACTATATTATCTATTTAGATACTTCTTTTTAGAACAGAAATTCCTTTTTTGAATATGTAATTACTTGCATGAAGGAGACTTGATATTGGCAGTCCAAGAATCTAGTGCTATTAATATATGAATAAAATTATAAGCCAAGAACCTATGATTGCAACTTAATAACAGTGCACATATGCATTTTAAAAAAAACCACACCAGACTTTTTATTTTGTTTTGCTCTTTTACATTTACATTTCTCATATACTCTTTTCTTCTCGTTTCCTTGGAAACTTCCATGTTGAGAAGATAATGATAAGTTTAGTACTGAGGACATGCAGAAAGCTAGCTGTTTTCTGAGTTCTCCATGCCCATACAGTTTCTAGTGGTTATTGGAGGTAATAGGATATTGCTGTCATCGGCAAACAGGAACTTGGAGATAGAAAAGAGCTCTTTTGTGCTCATCGGGTAACAAGAAGGAAAGCAGCAAAGCAGGATATACATTAATTTTGCTTTTATAGGAAGGAGCTTCCCTTCTTTGCTGTAAGAAGCAAAGCGATTTACCAGACAGAGATGAAATGTACTGATAGAAGGGAGAATGCTAGTTAATAAAGTATGTGTTTTCATCCACTGTTATCATTAGACTTCCTAATAACACCTACTTGTGAATTCCTTGATATGAAATTCTCCATGGGCCACTGATCTCAACCTCTGAAATGGGGAGGGAACAGCATGCTGGTTCTGTCATTCTTCCTTTCACTCTGGAAATGAGAGCCTGAAGGGAGGAGGTCTGCTGGGTTCAAAGTATCTGTGAGTCTGTCATTTCCCTAAGCTGTAGGAGCTGTAATAAATAACCAGTGTGGGAACTAAAAGGGTATGCAGAGAACAGAACAAGATCTGTTGGTGTTGTGTTCCAATTTTTATTCCTATTCACTATGCCTGCAGGCAGCATATGAAAAGTATAAAACAGTTACTGCAGTACATGAATTACTGTTTCATGCCTGTTGTCTTTGAAGGAAATCAGACAGTAGCTTCATTAATTCAGGAATTTAACAGGTGAAAGAGAAAATTTGTTGTTTTGATGTTAAAATAAAGCAATTGTAATATCAGTAGTAAATAAGATTTATTAGTAAACTGAGATAAAAAAACAAAGTTTAAAACTGCTATATATTTTTCCTAAGTAGCCATCCAACTTTGAACTTTAGATACAAACTTTCACATCTCTAGATGTTAACTGCTCTAGACTGGTCATTGCAGACAATTCCTACTTTAAAACATTTCTTCAAATAGAATCTGAGGGACAAGTGGGATTTCTCTAGTCCTGAAGTGACAAATGGAACCTGCTCCAAAAGTTGCTCAGGCTCCAGCATTCAGTTTTTATTGTTCATTCAGAAATCATGACCATAAGTTTTCGTGTATATTGTCCAACCTTAAGAAATATGTTGATTCCTCTTCTCTGTCACTGTTCTAGAAAAGTAGATTTCAACTTTCAATGATCTTTCAAGAGCATGAGTAGCAGAAATAATGTCCTTGTTCTGCTCTGACCTATATGCTTATGTCCTAGAAGTGGAAACCAACAGTTTTTTGAGATCTCTTTTTTTTTTTCTTAATCATTGTCTTGTTGCTATAGAACTCATGTATAATTCATAGGTTAAATATTTGTCATTAAAAACATATGGGTCCTCCTTGGTATTCTTTTCACAGAAACAGTCAGAGATATCGCTTCTTCATGAAGCCAGGTTATTCTGGGGACAAATCATCTTTCTTGATGTATTACTGAAACAGTTTAGTTCAATAATTTCTTAGACAAGATGTATCCAGATAGTATATCACTGTGTGTCTTGGCAAGAAGTTATCTTTCACCCATGTGCTAAATACACTTGCATTAACTTGAGTGTTTTTTCTTATTCAAATATGCAGTAAAAATACCCAAGGTTTCTTGAGATAAGTGTCTGGTCATGAACAACTGTATGAAGAGGCAGGCTAAATACATACATTGAAGAGAAGATGATGGGACTGTAAATTTATAAAACAAAAGGATCATAAGACAGAGCTCCATTCCCTACTGTATTAAGGACTTTTCTTGGGTTTCTTTTCTGCATTGCCCTATGTTGCCTTATAAGAAGACAAGTGTTTAACTATTATTGAAACATTGCCTGCCCTGTTTTCATGGATGAGATGATGCTGCTTCATTTCCTGAGGCTGTGACTTATACTAGTGATCTGAAGGTTATAGTTAGGCTTTTCTAAATTCTAACTTGAGCTTTTCCAGCTGACAACTTGGGCCATTGAGCTACCTCTTATATATTAGGTTTTATATTCAGAAATCCTTTCTTCTTCTCAGGAACATCTTTAAACATTCTTTAGTTAATATTGGAGTTTGGAAGTACTGGATTTGCTTTTTAAGAGCTGCTTCTTGTTGTTAATGTGTTATCAGATCCCACCTCCTATATCATACATGTTTTTCATAGTAAGTCCATCAGATAAACCTCTGAAACAAAGCAGAAAGCATTGAACTTGAGAATAGATATGATGTGGTTACTGATATATGTGTGGCTATTTGAGTATATATAGACCAAAATACATCTTATTCCAGGAGTACCTTTGAGTATATTTTTTTTGCTGCACTTTCTATATATGTATGCTTGATGTTAGTTATCAAATCAATCTATTAAAATGTCTAGATTAGATCACTGCATATTGTCTGAATGTGCAAGAGGGTAGAGTTTTACTAAAGGTTAAAGAGAGTATGTAAGAAGTACAATGTATTTAAAAATCAGGTTTGTATAACATTATTACCATTATAAACTGAGCGAAGGGAATGCATTGTCTCCTTGAACTTTTGTGCCTTTATATCCTTGGTTCATACATACCTGTAGATTTCCTTTTGGAAAAAACATACACTTTATGGAAATCTATATTCATACTGGAATTTATACAGAAGGAAATGACCTCCAGATAACGATCACTTCTTTTTTAGAAGGAAATAATTTAACAAGATCCTTTTTCAATGTATCTTTTGAAATGTTTTATTATGTGAACCTTGCTTAATGTGAGAAGATGAGAAAACTTAATTACTGAATTTCTGTAAGGTGGACATATTTTACTGAAGAGGCATATGGACAGTAACTTCTGTTTTCAAGGAATTTGTGTTGCCATAAAAAAAAATGATTCATGCTCGCTGTCTTAAATTCTTGGAATAAGGAGTGGGAAGGATACTTCACTTGATTAATAGAAATGAAAACAAAAATCAATAACTGTGGTTTCTGGGAAAAATGGATCTATAGATTATTATTTAAAAGAAAAGAAAGCATCTAGCATTGGAAATTAAACTTTGAATCTGGGTATTTGTTGGTCAGTGTGATGATTAAAATAGAGGTGCTGACAAGATGCAGAAGATGGAAAGACAGTCCAGCATTTCAGAAGCAGTAGCTAAAGATTTGGAATCAGTTACCAAATTAGCTGCTAAACTGTAATGAGTAGAAAGTAGTGGCTGGTTAGCACATGCTGCTAAGTCAGTTACCCTAGAAAAGAGCTATTATACTACTTTCTATTGGAAGTCTAAACCAATACTACTTTGCAGAAATTGCTAGAATGTTGTGGTAATCAACATGAACTCTACAGCAACCATATATTCCACAACTAATATTGGGGTTTCACCTGCGGTTTATTAAGATCCCATGCATTGCCACAACAGTAATGATGATGTTGTGATCTGTTTGAACTACAGATATGCAATTAGATACATATAACTCACAGAATAGATCTTACTAATACATAAATTCAAGATATATTTAATATCTGTCAAGCTGTTTTTAAAATGCCATGTCTATCAAAGCACTTACATAGGTGAACAGTTACCACAAACCTATTTTACTAAGTTTCAATTGTATCCACAACAATGTTTGTATTTTGGAACATGCTATACTTTTAAACAGAATCTTTTCTCCCATTACCTTGAGTAGTAATCTGTTTTCTACTGACATTATTCCATATCAGAAGATCTTTTTACCTTTTTTTCTTTCCTCTTATTCCTCTTCAAAGTTTTATTGTGTCTCTAGCTCTGATATTTGTAACATATTCTGATTTCATATAGAATCATAGAACAACCAGGTTGGAAGGGACCCATCGGATCTTCTAGTCCAAACATTCCTATCAAACACTAAACCAAGTCCCTCAAGACCTCATCCACCCGTGCCTTAAACACCTCCAGGGAAGGGGAATCAACCACCTCCCAACACAGCCTATTCCAATGCCCAATGACCCTTTCTGTGAAAAACTTCCTCCTAATCTCTAGCCTAAATCTCCCCTAGTGGAGCTTGAGGCCATTCCCTCTTGTCCTGTCCCCTGTCACTTGGGAGAAGAGCCCAGCTCCCTCCTCTCCACAACCTCCCTTCAGGTAGTTGTAGAGAGCAATGAGGTCTCCTCTCAGCCTCCTCTTCTCCAGGCTAAACAACCCCAGCTCTCTCAGCCGCTCCTCATAGGTTCTGTTCTCCAGCCCCTTCACCAGTTTTGTTGCTCCTCTCTGGACTTGCTCCAGAGCCTCAACATCCTTCTTGTGGTGAGGGGGCCCAGAACTGGACACAGTATTCAAGGAGCGGCCTCACCACTGCTGAGTACAGAGGGAGAATCACCTCCCTGGACCTGCTGGTCACACCTCTTAAATGATATAGGAATAACAGATCAAAGCTTCTTTTTTTTTTTCTAATAATCTGTCCCCTGTGGCATGGACGGTGTTTTCATCATTTTTTTGCAAAGCACTATGTCAAGTAGCAAGAATGTCTGGAAGAGATACTGAACCAATTTCTTTTCTGGAAAATATGAAATTCCAAGCAGGCTGAAAAAAATTGTCAGGCATGTAAGGTAATTCATCTGTGATGACATTCTGCATAGCTATGTCATTTTTCAGCCACAAATCTAAAAATATCTTATGAAAATCTCTAAATATTAGGGAGTTGAAAGTTGCAAGAGGGTTTTTTTATTTGGATTGGAGGTTTAGGCTTTGTTTGTTTAAAGGTTTCTGTGCAAAGTGTGTTGGAATGTAACAGTCGTGAGTAATTGAGAGGGTTACTGGAGACAACTTCATGATCAATGCAGATCAGCGTTTGCTATGCTAAGCACAGAGCAGGTTTAATCTCAATGAACCAAAAAATCTTGACTCTTGCTTTGATAAGTACTGCACCTTGATCTGTGGCCTGATGGCCAGCTCTGTTGTTCCCAATCAAGTTTAAGTACAAGAAATCTCTAACAGCAGCATGACTATGGGAGCACAGTACAAACCAAAGAAGGGTAATGAATGATAACTGAAAGTCTGCCAAAGATGAAATTAACTCTGGTGAAACTAAGATTGTACCCACAAAACTTCTTCTTAATATCCATTTGGCTCATTATTTAAGTGAAGCAACTTGAGTATACGTATATTCTTCAATGAGAAGTGCATAGATAATGAATCTACATTTGCACATAACATCCCAGTGTCAACATCTAGTTTTCTTTGGACTCATGGGCAGACTTCTTATTGTAGAGTAATACCTGGGCAAAAGAATATGCCAAATATGCCAAATCACTTGGCACCTGCTGCGGCCTGACAGTGTTATGTATTGTATATAGATATATAGATATAGACATATAGATACCAGTGAACACAGGAAAGAAAAATAAATAATTCCAATCTTTACAGTATTACTATTGTCAAGATTAATTTTACTCAGAGTAATGAAATTACATGAAATAATGCTGAGACAAAAAGATTTGATTGGTTTATGAATGTCACACTAACTTGGCTAATCCATTTCTTATAAGCATTTTCATTAGGAATTCACTCTCTGTCTATATTTTAAGAGCAAACACAAAAACAAATTTCAGTAAATATTTTTATATTTATCCCACCCCTCCCTGACTGTGGATCTGGATGATGATAGGACAATTAGTGATGTATCCTTCTTAATTACTATATTTATTTTCTTCTAGTAATGATTAGATGCATTGTCTTTAAAGCTCTTACTGTTAACTTGTTGTTAATCACTACTAATCATTTGGACCTTTCTTGTTTAAATAAGTTAAGTAAAATTTGATCTTGCATAGTATTTGAGAGTTTGGGCTTTTTATACTGATCGCACTCTGTGCTTAGTACCCTGTGGTAAAACACCTCCAAAGGTAAATGGATGGATATGAGCATGCAGGGAGGTATAATAATTATAATAGATACTCTAACAGGAATTAGAGAAGGGCAAGAGTGGCATAGCACTCCAGAATGTACTCTTCCTTTTTACCTAGGGCTTCTGGGACTTGAATGCCCTAAAACTGCAATGGGGAGGGACACTGAGAGCTCTTAACTCAATTCAGCGTTGCTAAAGAGTGGTGCAAGCCCTCTCGAAAGCCACAGAGGATGTCCTTGGTTTGTGTAGCAGGAGTCAAAGAGAGAAGATGGCATGCATGGTTCAGGTCATCCTCGCTTTCATATGCAAGTGGTTAGAATGGAAAAAAGGCATAATTCTTGTAGGAAGAATACATTTCACTTTGCAAAATCTTTTAGTAAATCACTCACAATCCTACAAACTAAATAAGCAGTATGTTCGCAAGTCACAAAACATCTTGTGAGTTTGTTCCTGAAATAATAATTTACCCAAGTTAATAATAACTTGCTGAGGAATGTATTAAAGGGCAAAACCTGTAATTAATGAGAAGTGTTTCTTGAATAAAGTTGAAGGGTAGTTACTGCAAAGCAACCTTTTCTGTGCCTCTCTGGCTTTTAAATAACCCACTTAAAGAGATTATTTATTATTTTTAAAAGAATTTATGAAATGGTAATGGATGGTATTAATATAATTCTGGGTAAAGTAGGGCTTTGTCTGTTGTGTATTTTCTTATAGAATAATATGATAAAAGTCTGAAAAAATATATCAAAATTGTTATTGCCAGTGATTGCCTAAGCCTGTGTGTTTCTGTGTGCACGACTGCAGTAACAGGCCATGCTTGGCCAGAGTATATTAGGAAGAGTTCTACAACAAATTCTTCAAGGGATTTTCCCCACATTCCTTCTATATCAATGAATAAATTGATACTTCCTGCAACTTTATTATGTTCCAATTAAAAGGCAATACCATTGCTCTAGAACAAAAAAAAATCTGGTATAAAATTTAAAAACCAATTAAAATCCCTGGATTATCAACACTGCAAATTCTTGCATATTTTTGATGACTGAGTTTTACTAGGATATAGAAATTTGCACAAATAGGCCATTTTAGAATTTAAGGGAAATGTGCTGAAATTTATGGGTTTTTTTTTCCCCTCCTACTTTCCTACTCTGTTGTACTATCATTAGGATTTTCAAACAGATCAGAATATTTCTTTTACATGTGTGTATGTATATATATAATATATAAAATTTGATAATAAATCTTGTTTACATATTTCTAAGACTTATTTTTTCCTCAAAACAAGCATTTCATTACTTCAGGAGCATTCAAAATATTCACCATATGCACTGTAAATTTTCAGCTGTAGTAGAGTATAGAAATAGTAGCTTTGTAAAGTTAAAAAACACACATGAAAATATATACTTCCTAGTGTATACCTTCAATATTAAGGACAACAGTTGATTTTAATTAATTTCTAGCTTTTCCTTTTTTCTGTCTTTTTTCCCCTCATTGTCTTTAAGTCCATTCTTCGGTGGGTTTGGTTAATTCTTTCTTCCTCTCTTGCTTGTTTTTTAACTGACTAGTTTTTATTAATACATGTGGAAAGTTTGTTTCCACTGATCATTTTTTCAGGCTATGAAAATCTATTTTGGGATACTATTTCTATTTGCACGTCTTCCAATTGTTTTCAGACTTCAGAAGCAGAAAGTAAAGGTTTAGAAGGTGCAGATAAAGAAATGAACTCTTGGCAGTGTTGTGGAGAGATTGTGGAATTTTAAAGCTGCTTGGGAAGAGGTAACAGTGCATTTTTTAGGAGATGATGGAGGGTCCAAGTCATTCTGTACATGTGGTAGCTGAAAGGCTTATGGCAGCTGACAAAAATATACTCAGTTGGGTCATTACTTTGTTTTCAAGTTGGAGTTGGAGTAATTGAAACTAATGTGCTAGTATTAGTTGGGTTTGGGGGAATTAAGATAAGAGTGCCATGGAATAATTCTAGAAAGTATGGATGTGGTGCAGAGTAATAAAATTGTGAATAATTTAAAATGGTTGAATAGCTTTATGCAGTCAGAAAAACTGGGCTGTACTTCAGAGTTCTAAGTTGAATAAAGTTACATCCAGCTTCACTTCCTTGAAATCAGTAGAATAATGAAATTCAATTTGCCAGATAAGCTGTTTTCAGGTTTTGATTAATTTGAATGAGAATTGCTCTAAAAATGAAGCCTTTTGACAATGCAGTGTAAGTTGCATTTTAAAAAAGTAAGAAATTGACTTTCAGTATCTGGACTTGTCCTGGACTTCAGGGAAATTAAAGAGTTGCTGTTGCTTTCATTCAGTAGAGTTTTGGAACTTTACAGTTTCACAGAAAACACCACAGGCCTTCTAAGGTACAGTAACCCTACAGTTGCTTTCATCAAGATAGAACTTCATAATACCACATAGCACTTGCAGAAATGTTGTAGTCTAAAGTAGTTTTAAAATAGGACTAGCCCCTTAAGCAGATATGAGCTCTTGGGTTCTGCTTTGGGATGCACTAAAAAAAATATCTCTGCTCTTGGAGGTCAGCCAGTACACTTTTCACACTCCGATGTGATATTATCCAAGTAAAACAGTTAAAAAGCAAGCAAAAAGAAGTGCATTTCCTAGAGTTTCTCTAGAGAATTCAGCCAAGGACAGCTCATCAATTTAAGTATTAACTCTAATTTAAATGTACGTACCAACAGTTTGTGATTAAAGATTTAAAAAAATGAGAGTTTGTAGTACAATTGAATTTATTAATTGAAAACTAGCATGTAAATGAAAATTTGTAAATATTAGAATGCTGAGTACTTCATCTAAGTCTAATCAGTTCAGATCCTGTGCAAAACAGTAGTGCCTGAAAATTATTTTTTCTCTCTGGCTGTTCAAGTATCAAAATAAAATGAACTGAAAACTTCTGCTTACTTTCTATGGAGCACATGGTGAATGTGATGCAATCATCATCATTGCTGGCACCTTCCATGGCTACCTTAGCTAAGGTTATCTTCTGGCCAACCTGCTTGTCTCCTATAGCAGCAGCTGATATAGGGCTGTGTGAGCAATTTATTTTGGGTTGCTTGAATGTCAGAGGGGTGGGATGAGAAGTGAAGAAAAATAGAACAAATGTTTAAAAATCTGGTTTTACAATGTCAGCTGTTTCAGGTCAAATTATGATATTTTTCATATTGTACAGCTAATCAATATAAATTAAAAAACTGAGTTATCAATTTGCTAGTGCAAAATGATAATTTACAATTTTTATGGGTTTCCTCCTCATTTGTTTTTGGTCTAAACAGTGTGCTGAGGTTGACAATGAATGGTTTCTTCAGCTAAAACCCATGTTTTCACAAGGGAAAAATGTTTTTAAAACCAACATTGATTGGGTCCAATTTGTGTTACATTGGCAGTCATCAGGCTCATGCTGAGTTAGCACATTTACATTGTTTCTACTTGATTTGTATTTATTCATGAGTAAGATGGACAAAAACTATCAAAATACACCCAGAAGCATTGCTGTCTTTAGATAACATTATTCTTTTTACAGTAAGTAACAAAGTAGAGATCTTGTTTACTTGCCGACTAATTAACTGTCTCTTCATCAACTCTAATGGGAGCTTGATTAACTTTTAGGGACCAGGGACTTAATTTTGCTCACAGTTTATTTTTCAAGTTTGGAGACAGAAGTGTCTTCATGTCCCTCTATATGTAATGACAGAGATGAGAGAAAACCTGTTATTTCACTTGCTCTGATGTTTAGTGTGTTTATAAAAAACTATTTATGAAAAGGAGATAACATTTTCCAACCTGGTCAGTACAATACGAAATGTTTAATAGTCAAAACATAATTTTACATGCACTGGTATTTCAATATCTGTGTTACAGAGTCTTTCCTTCCAGTTTATTTTATAGCGATATTCGAGTTTGCTTTTTGAATTTGATGCTGGACCAGACCCACAGGTCACCATTATGTTGTCTGGAAAATGTTTTTTAAAGAACATTAAGTATAGAGATTTACATCAGGAATGACTCTACACATGGCTAATTCCTCCATCCTATCAGTTGTAGATAAGAACTGATATTAGAAAGGTTGTAATTTATGTTAATGATAGTGCCATAGTACTGATACGGTGCTCTTTATACAGGTTCATGTTGATTGCTACTGAAATGTGCATTAACATAGATCACATCCTCACAAAAGTTTATAGGAAAATGACAAGTTATGAAGTACTAAGGGAAGTAATGATCAGTGGGCAACGTCATTGCCTCAGAATCTTAAACATTTTCAGAATGGTCTTCATTCCTTCAGAAAAGAAAAAAAACAACATACAAAAAAAATCATGATACATAAAACATTGCTGTGATATATTTTGTCATGTGATACAGTATAAAATATTATTATATGATATGTTACATTTCCATAAGCACTGTGAGTTAGAGGAATTATTTTTTTATGATGTAGTAATAAAAATATCACTTAAGGAATTGAAATCATGTATTAAAGACATGATAGGAAAAAGTAAATATTCCTGGAATCGCAGAAGGGTTCAAAGGGGTGTCTGGGGCTCATACAGTCCAAACGCCCTGCTCAAGTAAGACCACCTAGAGCAAGTTGGTCAGGACTGTTTCTAGATGGCTTTTTCAGAAGTCCCCAAAGAGGAAGACTCTACAGCTTCCCTGGAAAACCTATGCTGGTGCTCAATCACCCTTAGTAAAACTGTGTTTCCTAATGTTCACAGGGAAACTCTCATGACTCAGTTTATCCCAATGCCTCTGCTCCTGTCACAGGGCACCACTGTAAAAAGCCTAGCTCCCTCTTCTTTATGCCCTCCATTCAGGTATTTATAAATATTGAAACATAAACCTGAAATTATCAAAGACACTTTTCATACCATATGACATTATGCATAAAAACTGAGGGTAAAGAAAGACAGAGTGGGGTTTGACTCCCAAGATAGCAGTTGCCTGGAGAAGGACTGGACGTTGGTTTGCTTGAGGGGGATTGTCAGCCATTGCCTTTTCATTCTTTTTTTTTTCTTTCTTTTTCTTTTCTTCACTTACTAAGCTCATCTTTATCTTAACCCATGTCATTTCTCACTCTTACTCCTGTTCTCTCACTTGGTCCATCACAAAGGAATGACTTAGTGACTATGTGGGTGCTTAGGGACCATCCTGTCAACCTATCAGGCTTCGAATCTGAGGATTTGAAATCAATATGGAACTATTGTTGAGAGGTGCAGAATTATTTAATCTTTCTATTTAAACAAAATCTTGAGGTGTTCTAACAGCAATTAATTCAGGAGGAGAGTTCTGTAGTTTTTTTACTTGTCAATGAAGTGCTTGCCAACAGAAGACTCATTTTTCTGACTGTAGGATTCAGGCAGATATTGAATAATAGCAAACAGCATTTGCTCAAAACCAAATACATAGATGAAAAATGTATGTGACACAATGGCTATAGCTACAGCAGAGCATTAGTTAATCAACAGCAGAGTAATGATTAATCAACCCTATAAACATACAAAACAAGTCATAGCCTCAATTAATTTTCATATTTAATAATCTGCTAATGACATCATTATGAATTTTGAAAAAATCTCTTCAGATGAGCCATGCGCTTTAATTAAACTCATGGGGTAGAACTTTTGTTCTTCTGTGGTCATAATTAGAGGTTGCATTTCCCTATTCCTTATGGGTGATTTGGTAAGTAATACTATATTAAAGTAATTATAAATTCATTTACAAAAATATTTCCTTTGCATGTTGGGAGAACATAGAAGACTATACCAAAGACATTCTAGTTTAGAATAGATTTACTTTTTTGAGTGTCAAGGTTTAAGATAGTTTGCTGTTTCTCTTTTAGTCTGGTTTTAAAGACTGAATTGGATACTTACACTACAGACCCATTTTAGCTCTGCAGCTTTTCAGTATTCTCATATTCACTAAGGAGCTCTGTTATTGCAAAAACTATGTCAGGAGGAAGTCATAATTGCAGTCAGTCACATGATTTCAGTGTAGGGGGTTCAAACAAAGGAGTGGCTGGTATCATGTGGTAGTAGTGGATAGGAGCAAACCTTCCCTCCCAGCTCTGGTCATCCTTTGCCCACTAAAGGGTTGCTTGCAGAACTGGCCACATGGAGGACATGAGGTCTATAAGTGGGGACTTGGCCTGGCTTCAAGTACTATGAAAAGGTGCTTACTTGCCTCTTAGCTGTTTGTCTTCTAGTGCATAGTTATACTAATGTTTACCTGAAGTCATGTGTCAATGTGTTGGCTAAATTTGCATAAATATGTAAATAAGTAAAGAAATAACACTGCATTTGTAGGCATCAGTTGGTCATATAGGAATTAGATGGGAGCTCTGGGGAGTTTCCTGCCTATCTAGAGGCAGACATTTTTCTCCTCTTTGCGAGTATTCAGGAATTCACTGAATATTATGTTGGTTCTCAGACTAGTGTTTTTGAGGGTTTTCCATTTAGATTTATCATAGTAATGCTATATTTATATTCTTTTCTTCCTAAATATGTTGTATTGAAAACCAGAGTTTCTAATTACTCCATTCTATTGGTCACGAGAATAGAAAATCCAAGGGACAACAAATCTGTGAAAAAATTGAAATTCAATTTAAAAATTACTTTATTCCTTATTTTCTTTGTAAAGACTGAATCTACATATTGATAGTGAAAACAATATCATTATATCTTTATGTAACATCTTTAATTTGTTTCACCCAGAAGACTTAAATTTATGGTTGTACAATATACTAATTTGGGGGGGGAGGGTGGGATGCACGGTATCAGACTTATTTGAAGTGTCCTTCATTTAATCCTTTGTACAAAGACATGTTCTTACAGCATCATTTGCTATTATTGCCCTAGAAATACCTCATTAAAACTAATAAGTATACAAATCTAGTAAATTAATTAGGAATTTTTTAATGTATTTGTTAATGTCTTATGTCTATTTTAGTTATTTCTTTGGACACTTTCAAGGATAAATTAGAAAAACAGACCAAAGCAAAAGAAACCTAATTTGCAAATCAGTAATAACTGGGATTTAAGTTGAAAAGGAGATTGTTAATGTCATGAAAAAGCATTCTTCAAGTAAAACATAAAAATACAATAAAATAATTGGGAATACAGATAAGGGGGAAAAATGGGTGATGTTATCAGTTCTATTCTCAGAGCACAGCCTGACAAGTAAAAGAGATGTCCCAAAAGTGGAGTCTTTCATTATTATGTTTTCTTCATACTTAAATGATCCATTCCTACTGGAAAACTATTATGATTAGTATTGTAATTATATTCTGCCTTAATTTTTGTTCACTTAATTTATCCTTTTTATTTACTTTTCACACCCAAACAATTATTTTTTCTCATCCCTAAAGTACAGAACACGTAAGAATGTATAACCCATATGGTTATACACTCATATATTCCCCCTGAGAAGAGGCAAAAAGGAGAGAACAAGTACTCACAACTGGTTCAGCCTAGAAGGAGGCATATCTGTGGACAGAAAGTTCAGTGAAACAAAACAGATCTTTAGTACAGGGCACTGAAAAGCATTATGCAGAAGCTAAAGAAAAAAAAAAGAATTTTGCATTAATGAATGTATGGAACTCCTGTGGAACCACCTCTCCAACATATAACAATATAGTTTCAACTCAGTATGTTGAGTCACAAAATTTTAACTTTTCAATTGTATTTTCAACTTAGTGCAAGGAGTCCTTGGACACATCGTACGTAAAATATATTGATTATTTTGCCTTTTTGATTCATAGCCCAAGGTTACCTCATCCATGGTAGTGACACTGAAGCAAGTACCTGTATTAAAATGAGGCAAAAGGAAAATTAAAGATGACTGATGGTAATGAGTAGCACAACTCCTAATTAGGGAGTTTGCTACCAACAAATTACTTCAGGTTTGTAGAATTCCTTCTGTGGATAGACTGCTACTGAATGATTATTAATAGGAGACTTTGATTCAAATGCTTGGAGGTTAAATTGTTGCTTCATGAACAACTGTTTAGTGAGAAGGGAATACATAAGATAACTGTGATTTTTACTTCTTTACTTATTTCTGCTATTGTTGCCTGAATTCACCTGATCTGACTGCTGTTGTTTCTGTTACTACTGTAACTGCCATTAATCCTTTGTCTGTTTTACTTCTATAACAATTTGCAACATCTGCCATTGCCTATAATGTAGTTACATAATTCTGCCTTCATGTTGCTCTTTCTTACTTCAAAGTTGTAAAAAATAAAACCCAGAAGGGACTTTTTCATCATCAAAAGTTTCATAACAAGGAGAGCAATCTTTCTAATAGAATTACCACATTCGAGTTCTTCCAAAACTAGTGTTCCCTTTTTTTTTTTTTTTTTTGCCTTTCACCATATGGGTAGTAGTATTGTTGGTGATAGCATTTGTCTCTTCAAACAGTTCTATAGCAAAACAAAGGATAAAAATGGCATAGGATGATTTTATATTTTCTGAAGCACACTGAGGGCTGCCACCAAGACTGCACTTAGCAGAAATAGCAACAGGATGCTCCCTGCAAATGTTGATAGTAAGCAATTTGATCCAGAAAGATTTTCTTGCTTAGGGAAAATCTGGAATAACCCTCCAACTGATGAGAACACGTTGATGACAATGAAAAGAAGGGATATTTCAGTAGGGAAGTTGTCTAAGAGATCTCAGGAAGTGAGCAAAATGGAAAATATACTGTGCATTGCAAGAAATAATTCATTATTTTCTTACTATGTAGGGGATTGGACCTTTGTAATTTCCATTGGGATTTCTAAATAATTTTGTCAGGCATATAAGAGATAGTATATGCACGATGTATAAATTAAGACAATATATTAGTTAGGATCACAAATTTATCTCCATGGGATTAATGATCCCAATGCTGTCTTTCTCATACTGCAACGGAGGTTGATAACTAGTCCCATGCAGAATTTTGCTGGTTTTTTTTAAAATATTACCTTGACTGCTTATTATAAACATCAAGAAAGAAATAATTTAAACTATTTCAAATGTTTCCTTGTTCATGTTTTCCTTTACAATGTATCATTCTAACGCAGAATCGTACACTGCAGTTTTGAATTACTGTAATAAGAACCTCGGAATATAAAAGTAATGGAAGAGTTTGATAAAAGGAAGGGAGGAAGGGGATAGTTCTAGTGTCCTCCTTTCATTTAATACCATAGTAAATGAAGCATCCACCAAAGGTACAAGGTTGTCTCTCAAGGAACCTGAGGTTTATACCTTGCTAAGAGGTTACTACAAAATGTGGTAGTATTTATCTGCAAAAATACCAGAGAGGGTTTTTTTATCAGGATAACTTACAGGAAAGGGAAGCAATATTAGCAGTATTACTTTATATGAACTTAGCACTCTCTATGAAATGTCAAAAGTGTTTTTCTTCATCTAGCATCCTTTGTTACTTTGGCATTGACATATGAGTACTAGGTTATGATGATACTACTTTCCTACTCTTCTGTCTGTTTTCATTAACAGAACATAAGCAAATTCAATTGATGTATTCTTTATTAAAAAACCAGCTTCAAAATCAATGATTGTATCTTCATGTGTAGTTAAACCCCCATCAGTTTAACTTCCATCTAGTTATCTTTTTTTAAAACAAATACACCTTGCTTTATGAATTATAAAGGGGATACAGTGAGGGTTGCTTGATAGCATAGTGTGTTCACATCGAAACAGAAACATGTTGTCAGGAATGCAATATATATAGTTATGGGTTTGATATTTATGGTACTTTTGCATTTAACATGAAAGACTATAATAGTGATTGATAAAAATACAAGGGTATTACAACTGAACCTGTTCAGAAATGTGAACAGAGTGGATTTATTTTTGATTCCTGTATTTTTTTCATGAATGTAAAAATCTGTTTGGAGGATACATGCGGTCAAAATTCCATTGATAAATGAACTGTCAGCTTGCTTAAGGCATTTTAAAAACACTTAGTCAAGCATATTGATTAGTCATGAGGACTGTACATAACCAAGCATGTGGAAGCATTAGAAAATTCCTAATAAAAGTGGAAGTATATTGTAGCCATGTGAAGCAATAAAGATAGCTTTACAGTATTTAGGCTTTAGATGAGTATTGCTAGCAGGAGTAACTCCTCAAATGACTAGATTATCCACTGATATAGGACTGCGTCTTTACATGAGGTGAGTTTCTCAGAGGTAAATATGTTGTCTGCAGTGCAGTGGAGGAACCAGTGGTAGGTATGTTTCCCACGGAGAGTAGATTTAGCCTGTCACCACATGGAGCTGAGTTTGTTCAGCTGAATTTATTCAACTGAGTCACCTAGAATTTTGAAAAGAAACCAAAGCAGCACTCAAGTTTTGCTTGGTTATTTTTACAGTGCTTAATTGATTTTCATTTATCTCTCCCATTCAAAGCACAGATGTAAATCTGTGCAGATGTATTTTTGTGAATATTTCAGTTTTACAGTCAATGCATGGGACAAGTCACAAGTAGATTTTTAAAGATCTTTACAAAATTAAAGATACTATCCAAATTAATTCCTGGTTGACATAGTCTGCTGTTTCCAATGCATGCCTACTGAATCATTATTTCTTTTTTTTTTCTTTTATGTACCGAAAGGTATAGAATCTAGCTCACTAGAACATTTGATTACATTGCTAACTTGATTAGACTTAACTTGATGAGGTTTATAACACTAATAAGTAAAACATTACTGGTAGCTATGCATAGAGGTTTTTTTAATGCTTTCCCAAGCCAACAAGAAGAAAATCCTACACACATTAAGATTACATATAGGAAGGAATAAAATTAGATATCAAGGAGGAACCAAAGTGCAGAGAGGAGAGGGAAAAAGAGTTTTGATTACTTATGCTTGTTGATGAATGGAAACACATCTTTAAAGAAGTTATCTATTAGTAGCTGAAGCCAACAGCATTTGCATATCAATCAGAAATCTTTATACTGTTTAGTTTCTCCTTTGCAAGAGTATTTTGTTTGATAGTTTAAAGGAAATTACAGTTTAAATAAGGATCGTTATTTTATTTGCAATCTATTATCATAATTTGTCTGTCAAAATGTTTAAATCTTTCATCTAAGAAAAGGTATAGTTTGTCTTGTAAAGGGACCTTCTTTTTTCCTGTCATTTAAAACATGGTTTATGTCTTGTTTAGGGAGCTTGAGTATATAATGATTATACAATAAATGAAGGAATTGAATGGCTGGAACTTCTGCTTTCAACCCTGCCATTGATTCACAGTATAGAATCATAGAATTACCAGGTTGGAAAAGACCTCTTGTATCATTGAGTCCAATCTGCCACTCAATCATGTCCCTCAGCACCTCATCTACCTGTCTTTTAAATACCTCCAGGGATGGTGACTCAACCACCTCCCTAAGCAGCCTGTTCCAGTGCTCAATGACCGTTTCTGTGAAAAAATTCTTCCTGATATCCAATCTGAACTTCCCCTGGTGCAGCTTGAGGCCATTCCCGCTTGTCCTATCCGTGTTATATGAGAGAAGAGACCAGCACCTTACTCTCTACAACCTCCTTTCAGGTAGTTGTAGAGAGCAATGAGGTCTCCCCTCAACCTCTTCTTCTCCAGGCTAAACAACCTCAGTTCCCTCAGCTGATCCTTATAAGACTTGTTCTCCAGCCCCTTCACTAGCTTTGTTGTTCTTCTCTGGACACTCTCGAGAGGGCTGCTGTGCCCCAAGTGTAGGACCTGGCATTTGGCCTTATTAAACCTCATGCCACTGGTCTCAGCCCAATGGTCCAGCCTGTTCAGATCCTTTTGCAGAGCCTCCCTACACTTAAGCAGATTGACACTTCCACACAGCTTACCGTCATCCTCAAACTTTCTAAGGGTGCACTCAATGCCTTCATCCAGGTCATTGATAAAGACATTGAACATAGCTGGACCCAGCACTGAGGCCTGGGGACACCACTTGCGACCAACTTCCAACTGGATTTAACACCATTTACCACCACTCTCTGGGCCTGGCCATCCTACCAGTTTTCTACCCAGGGGAGTGTGCACCTGTCCAGGCAGACAGTTTCCTAAGCAGAATGCCGTGAGAAACTGTCAAAGACTTTATAGAAGTCCAAGAAGGCTACAACCACAGCATGTTGTTATCAGGTACCAATCATGTTTCTGTACTTCTTTTTCTCCATGTAGAAAACTGGAGGTGGTGACACTGTATCTCTTAAAATGCATTTTGGTATCTATTACAAAAAAAAAAAAAAATACCAGTGTTAATTATCAATTTCATCAAAGTAATATTGTGTGCTTTCTATTACTGTGTTTGTAATTCCATTTTTATGTTTGCTGTTCTATTATTCTGTTTGCCCTCTTACATATCAGGCAAATCAGTTGCCTGAGGCTGGATTCTCTGTCTATTGTTGCTTTCTCATGTGAATATCTTTCTTTGGATGTATTTTATTAAATATGTCACATTTCTGTCCAGCAGCCAATTCACAGGAAGTGCCCTGCAGCACCTGAGGAAATCCTACCTCACATCCATGACCTCATTTCTAGGCTATGATCACCTGTCAAAGTGGAGGGCAATTGTTTCTCATAGACACCTTTGGTTTTTCCTATCAGGGAAAAATCACATGAAGTGCACTTTCCTAAAATGAGAAAGGGTGTGAAAGGTTCCTGAACTGGGAAAGGGTGGGTTGTTAACAGAGGCAGTCTGCAAATCCATCTGCACTTCTGTTGTAATAAAATCATAGAATGGTTTATGTTGGAAAAGACCCTTAAATTTATTAAGTTGTCTTCTCCTTGGTGCTCGTGGCTGTACCTTGAATACTCTCTTCAGTTTTGGGTCCCTCAACACAAGACAGACATTGAGGTGCTGGAGCATGTGCAAAGAAGGGCAAAACTGGTATATGATCTAGAGCACAAGTCTTATGAGGAGCAGCTGACAGAACCTGTTTATTTGCTCTGGAGAAAAGGAAGTTGAAGAGAAACTTTATTGATCTCTATCTGAACAGAGGTTACTGCAAGAATGGTGTTGATCTACCAAACAGCAAGTGACAGAGCAAGAGGAAATGACCTCAAGCTGCACCAAGGGAGGTTTAGATTGAGTATTAGTAAAAAACTATCTACAGAAATAGTTGTCGAGCATTGAAACCTGCTGCCCAGGGAAGTGGTTGAGGTACCATCCCTGGAAGCATTTAAAAGATGTGTAGAAGTGGCACTTAGGGATATGGTTTACTGGGGACTTGGCAGTTAAGGGATGGACTTGATGATCATATAGGTCTTTTCCAACCTAAATGATCCTATGATTCTATGCGTCCAACCTGTGTCATGGTTAAGAACATCAAATCCAACTGATAAAACATTTTAGATATTATCACAAAAGGTTATAACTCTTCAGTATCCTATCTACCTAACATAGGTAAACAGAATTTTACTGTGTAAGATCTAGCCACATGCAATTAAAATTCCTCAATTTACATCCCAGACAGAACAGTTATGAAAATTCAAGAGTTGGAGGAAATGCAGTAATAGCATTGGAAGAAAGTAATTTATCTTTTCTCCAAATTGTCAACTAGCAGTGGAATTTTCAGACAAAGCATTTTGGAAACTTCCTGGATCTAGAAAGGTGTAGTAAGAATCTAAGTATTAAATCCATGATATCTGCATATAAGCCAGATTAGTAGATAGCACAAATCAGACATTGAGAAATCCTGTGATTCTCATGATGGACATGAGCTAATTGAAAGCACTAGAGGCACTGTCCATATCTATATTGACATCTCCCAGAAGAACAGATCTTGGAGACTTCATTACCACTGTTTGACAGCAGCTATTTCTCTTGAGAAAGAAGAGGAACAGTAACATAGCAGTGGTCTTTTTTTGTGCCCGTGTGTAGTTTCAATCTCACTATATCCTTGCATTTGTTATATCTGCGGATTTCTACATTTCACTTAACTACTTTTTTGCTTAAAATGGGGTGTCTTCAGCTGGAATAATGTCTTCTTCAGCCTTGTGAGACTTCTGTTGTCCCAAATATGGCTATTTGTATTGATAGACTAATGGCAGTGTGAACAGACTGCTATGGCAAATCTTGGTGATATTTTTAATTACTTCATGTGAGCTTCCTTTTTTTCTGTATACAGAATTAAAAGAAATAGTGTGTGCATCATGATACTTTGATATTTCCTGTAAAGCATATTGATTTCTTGTAGAGAAGTAGAGCTTCTACAATGAGACAGTGATTCAGTCATTTAAACAGCATTTGTACTAGCTTTAGTAAAAACAACAATCTGCTACATTATCTTGTAACATAGTGCAAGCATTGTCTCCAAATATGCATAATATATTGTTATAAATGTGCAGGAAAAAGTTTCTTGTGTGGGACTGGAGTCCTTCCAGAACCTGAGCAGTTGAACTGTTGTGTGGTATATGCGATTATTTTTTTACACCCTCTTCCATTGTTACAAATGTCATGGGTACCTCATGTTTTGATGATGAAATAAAAGCTTCAGAAGCAAATGGGATTGTTTGACAGTGATGCCATCTTTGTCCGATATATTTTTCAGCTAAGCTGAAGGGGAGGGTAAAAGACAGTCAGGAGGAGGATTTGGCTTAACTGCTTACAGTTCAGGCAGTTAAATAGAAATTGTTGCTCCTTAATTCTCATATGAATGTTAGAATTTGCATTTTAATCTTAATATTTTGAAGTGTAAAAGCATATTTAGGGAAATGGGCTAATTAGATCTCAGTAAACAGCCATATGTTGCCATTTTTATTAAATTTAAAGGGTGATTAGAATGACAAAGATTTTATTGCTTGCAAGAAAAAAGAATAAATTCCCGCCCATAATATTTATGCATTTTTTTTCTTCTTTTAAAATATCTTCACTTGTAGTTATTCCTTAGTTTTGAAACATAAAGAAGAAATGAGAAATTGCCTGCCACATAACCCAATGTTTCCTCTTTTCCTTTCCTCTTCCGGTGGGTCTCTTCCAACCTGGTTATTCTATGATTCTATGAGTTGTCCCTGGGGTAGCAGTCCTACTAGCGTCCTCTTGAATTTAGACTTAAGCCTATGTCAATGCAGCCTATGTATTGATGTGTACTTAGGCTAAGTACATGGCAATTCCTCTGGAAGGGAAGCATGCATTCACTGAGGTTGGAATGCAGAAGGTAGGGTTCCTGATCTCATACCTGAGTTGTCATACATTGCACATGTCCTTTTCATCCCTCACCCAAAACTGTATTTGCATGTCTTTGACTGTCTTGTGTGTCCTGGAGCTGTCACTCGAAGGAAGTGCATACAGGGAGCATGCCCAGCAGGAACAACTAGTCATATGAAACTATGTGACACAGGACAGATTTGCAGGAATGGAAAAGCAGTGCAGGTTCAAAATTTATGTATGAAGAATGGGTGCAAGAGAGCAACTGAATTTCTGAGGCTGCATACAGTGTTCTGTTTTCTGAAATTAAAAATGAGGTATATCATCAGGAGACTAGTACAGATGAGTCTGCAGGGATGACTACACCAGCTGGCTCAATGAACTTTATTAAGATCACAGAATGGTGCTGCATTTTGTTAGTTACCTTGAATTTCACTATTCTCTTAAAAATTCATAAAAAATATTTAAAAATTCAGCTAGCAATTGCTATAACTACTCAATAACATACTAAGGCACAGAAGTGACTTGTTTTCCTTGGCATTCATTATCTTAACCTTACCCATTTTGACAGAGCACACTGTAAAGGCTTACTTATAAGAACTGTTAACTATCTGAAATGTCAAAATATTTTCTGTTATGAAGGAAAGTGTAGCTAAAAAAATTACCATTTTTTTTAAGAAAGAATGTCAGCAGTTTCAGACAGAGCTGATTTTTAAGGGAACCAATTTACAGTGTTCTTTTAAGTCTAGGGGGAGTTAGAACAATTAGTAAACAACCCAGGAAACCCTATAAAACTCAAGATTCTTCCTCTCTTCTTTGATGTTATGTCTGCCTGCTTGATATTATCTAAATGATATCAGCTGTAAATCCTGGTTGTTGTTTTTTTGGGGAGGTTTTTTGTTTGTTATATTTTGTTCCTTATTTAATAGGAGAATTTAATGAAAGTATGAAATTGATGGAACCAATTAGAGAAAGTTATTAGTCCTTGAGTATGACAGTGGAATAACAGATACTTTAGACTGCAGAAACTGTGAAAATAATAACATCTATAAGTGTAATGTGTATGAGCTAAGCCATCAAAATGCAAATTCCCACATAATTAAATGGGAGTTTATTCCTTGCCTCACCTTAATAGTCTAGAAGCTATGAAATTAGGTTCTATATTTATTGACCACCTATTATTGTTTTTTAAATCAGTGGAAGGTTTTTTAAATTAAAATCATGTCTTAAGCAAGTATATATATAATTCAAATTGAGGTATATTTACTATCACTTAAGTGGTATATTCAAAGGTTTATTCACTATGACTTAAAACCTTATTTTTCTGCACATTTTTTCTGGCATAATCTCAGAAATAAAATCTACAAGCCTGCAGTAGTTATGCACCAGCTAAACTGATTGAGGGTCCTAGGATCTGTCTCCTGAGGGACATGCTTTAGTGTTTGATAGGAATGGTTGGACTCGATGATCCGGTGGGTCTCTTCCAACCTGGTGATTCTATGATTCTAGGATGAAGCTGTGCAAATGGATCATTAATTGGATTCCTTATGTCAGTCTCTGGCTAAATATGAAACTGCCAGATCTGGGAGTGCAAGACCAGACTTGTGGGTTCAGATCTGTGCTATAGCCGCATGGATTACTCCATTGACCTCTGCCTCAGCAAAGGAAACAGGCTAAATTGTCCAGGAAGGTGGCCCTGATCAAGTCCTATATCATGCCTGGCTCTGCTAATTACATAAGTATTCTGATATCATCAACTATCCGTGATAATTAACTATTCAGATCTACCCATCTGGTAGGCTGTGAAATTTGGCTAGTTTAGCGGACTTCAGTAAAAGAAAAATATCAACATCTATAGAAAGTTAATTCATGGAAATGAGGCAAATTCAGAGATGTTTGAAATTATATACTTGCAAAAGCTGATTCTTCTACCTGCCTCTGAATCACGGGATTTCACAAGTTAGGACCTATGATAAAATATTCTGTATTCTGTGGGAAGGAAAAGAGAGACATTACAGATGCATTCCAACATTTCTGGCTTAAATGTAGAATATGAAAATTCAGGGATGTTCACTTCATGTTTTTTCATTTTTAAAGGTAGTACCTTCAGACTTCTTTTACTCTTGTAGGATAGGTCTACTGTAGTTCTTACTGAAATCTCAGCTTTATTTTTTCTTTTCTTTCCAACTTTTGATCTTTTAATTAGATGCTATCTAATTAATACTAACATTTACTCAGCTTTAGTAATTACTCTATGCTGGCACCATAATTCTGGAGCATTTAATCCACAGCGGTGGAAACAGGCTTGGGCTATTAGTATAGCTTTTATTTCTGAGTTGAAGCAATTAATGAAGTTTAGAATGTATTCTGTTAGTACTACAGAAGTTGTAATTAGAATCATACAATAATTTCATCTAGTCTAGCCCAAAACTATGATTTAATTGGCCTTAAATGCCAGAGAAGACAAATTTGCAAAATATAGTTACATAGCTCTCTAAACTGACCTCTGCTCTTTTCACTGCTACATGAGGCCCCATGGACAGCAAAGCAAGAGCAATCCTAGATCTGCTGCTGCTAAAATGCTTCTCTGATCCTTCCTGAACCCTAAGATAGTAGGCTGCACTCGTGATTAGATGTTTAAGATTTTTGAGTTTTGCATTTATCTTGTGGCAGAAACTATATCTTGGACTGCATCTTGTAGATAAGCCCTATGCAGGACTCCAGTTTGGGGAAGAAGTGTTTGTGCATTTGAACAGGGAAAAGGTGTTTGCTTAATCATATTTTGAGGATAAATCTGCAGTAAGTGGTTTGAATTTGCTACAGCTTGAAATACCCATAGAAGGAATTGAACTATTGATCATTTTTTATTTTGGTGTTGAACTTTTCAAGCAAACAGAAAATAATAGTATTTCTATTCCTGACACTATAAGGTAGTGTATATGCCTATCAATACAACTTGCAGTTCTAAGTGAAAATCTCTATTTTTTTATAGGCGTTCATAATCAAAGCTATATTTTTCTTTCTATCTTCTTTTGGTTTTATTGTGTTTTCAAGAGTAATGAATGAATGAACTTTGGGGAATCGCTTTGATTCATGGTGAATGATGCAGGAAATGAAAACTCTCTATCCAATTCATATAAAAAATGCACTCAGGTCAAAAGAATTCCATCTGTACTTAGCTCTTTGCTTTGTCTGAATATACACAGATAGGCACATAAAGTTTAACTCACACATTACCAGCAAATCTTGCAAAGTCCAGTGTTGTCCAAGTAGGTACACACAAACCCCCAGGTTATCATCATCATGGCCTCAAGCTCCACCAGGAGAGGTTCAGGCTCGACATAAGGGAAAATTTCTTCACAGAAAGGGTCATTAGGCAATGGAATGGTCTGCCAGGGGAGGTGGTTGACTCGTCTTCCCTGGAGGTGTTTAAGGTGCAGGTGGATGAGGTACTGAGGGGCATGGTTTAGAGATTGGTGGGAATGGTTAGACTCGATGATCTAGTGAGTCTCTTCCAACCTGGTGATTCTATGATTCTATGATCATTTTTTTTCACCTTGCATAAAGTGTGACTCCAGCTTCCATTACAAGGAAAAATCCTTTAACAAAACCATTAGAATTTTATGAAAATTGCTTAGATCTAGGATCTAACGTCTATCTAAGGTCTGTTTCCCTTCATCTGCTTTAGGTTTAACAAAAAATCCAAATTAGGAATGGTTAACACATACTTTTTTAAGATTTCTGATCTAACCAAAGACTAAATTTCTGCTTTGGGGGGTTAATCTCCACAGGTTCTATTAGAAATTTTGGTCCACAATGATTTTTTTTTCATTTTCTGTTCTTTCAAAATTTAGCATGTATGAGTGACCCCCTGAAATGTTTATGAAATGAAACAATGAAATGAAAATGGTCATTATAAAATTAAGTAAATTCTTTGAGTTTGTATTCAGCTAATGCTTTACTTACAGATTTGGTTTTTTCATGGACAAAAGAGATTGCAAACTAATGTAGATCAAAAATTAATACAAAGTCTACAGGTATATTCTTAAACCAAGCTCTTTTAGTGATTCTGGTTAATAGAAGACATACATAACATACATCTTTACAAATCAAGCTAAGCACTTTTTATAACAGATGTGATTGTTGGAAGAAGCTAAGTAGCACAGTCTCTGACTGTTTTCATTTGTCTATCTTATGTCAAATTTAAGGAACTGTATATCCCTGTGTGGTTACGACATTGCAACAAATTAGATATGGTTGCACTTTAGTTATTTAGACAATGTTACATTGCCTGTTATAAACTGATGGGTAGCTGTCAAAGGACTTAGTTATATGTTGCTACCCCCAAGCCAGTACACACTGGAAACTATTAATTTCAGACTGATAGATTAGTTTCTATCTCATGTATGACTGGCAATTTTTAAAGCTTCTTAACCTACTGAGTTGCATTTACTTTGTCTTATTGAATATTACAATTCCAAACAGCAGATGTGAAAACCACTTAGTCAAACTAATACAGCAGTAAAAAATGCCATTTTGATTTAATTCTAGGTTGTCCAGAAAAGAGAAGACAAATACAGAGTAAGTTAGAAAATGGACTGGAATTTAGTCTGCACATAAACTAGACAAATATAGTTAATCATATCTGCATTAAATTTAGCCAGTTTTAGTCAATATGATGTATTATGCATGGATTAGCATTTGTACACTCATTATTTGTCAGTACAGCCGGACTTAGTTCACAAGTTCAATCTGTTATTCATACTGGGTTTTTTAATATTCTTCTGACTGAAATTCAGTACTGTTTTCACCATTTGCATCTCTTCTAACTTAGGTGTCAAATCCATGTGTGCTTTAATTGAGATTTCTATGTTTTCAGGCATTTATAGTGTAAATACTAAATATGTACACATACATACAAATGAATATTCCTTATGAAAGCACAAGGAGAAAGGATAACACTGAGCTAAACAGAATTAGAAAGTTCTCTTTTTATATACAGCACAACATGAAATCTATTTCTTAGAGTATCTGTTTCCAAAACATTGAAAAAATGACATTGTGATTTCAAGGACAGTATCTTCTCTTGTTATGTACAGCTTTGTTCTGTCTTACACTGAATAGTGTTGTCTCAGCTTAGCTCTGGACTGGGAACTGAAAGTCCAAGGTTTTGTTTGTGGCACTGTATCCACTTCAGATCACTTAAAGTTCCATTCAAGATTTTTTTGTAATATTTTGTGATTTTTAGTACCTCCATTTTTGAGGTATTACTTTAAAAGAACCTAATTTCCCAATTAAAATATTAGCGGTTTCTGAAAATACAGCTTCCTTCCCTCCTCACTACCCCTAGGACGCTATTTGTGAGACACCTGGTATAAAACATATCCAAATAGCATTTCAGTTTTGAAACTTTTTTTATTGTTTTCATGCCAATTGATTTAAAACCACGCAATTTCTAGGTCTTAATTTTCGTGGAATATTTTGAACAATATAGCTAAAGAAACACTTATCCTTTAAACATGTTTTGTAAATCGGGGAAGCAGCAAAGGCTCATCTCCTGCAGCATTATACAAGCAATCATTTTTTGAGTTTTAGTGAAAAGCACTGTTGCTGTTCCTTAGTCACTGTGGTTGCTAAGCTGGGTTCTTAATGGAAGTAAGGTCTAAGTGTAATAGTCTAAAATTTTGACCTCTCTAAATAGAGAGAGTCTAGAACCTGTGAGTATGTGTCATCACACCTGTTTCTCTAACAGACAGGAGGAGTGTCCAGATTCCACTGTAAACATGGGGTGACTAGTGTGGCCTCTGACTGATAAATAAGCAGGAACTTTAAAAGAATGGAAAGATTATTTCTACCTTGTACTGCCTTAAGAACAGTAAAATACTTTTACCTTGTCCTTGTGGCACTCCATTAAGAATGGCCCTACAGATTTAAGTAATGTCATCATTGTTATTGCAGTGACCTTTGTCTTCCTCCCTATGCATTTTGTTTGACTATGCAATCAATGAACACTCATTAAACAATACTAAGGAATCTAGACTCTTGTCTAGAGATACACAGAGATGTTTCTTGCTATATGTTGTGTGTGGTTTGCAAGTGGTACAGCTCAATATGTAAGTAAATTACATTGTTATTGGTCTGCAATGAAATTTAAATAGGAGGAAAGAAGAAATAGAATGCAAGTATTAAACTATTAATGCAAAATACAGACTACAAAATAGATATTTACAAATGGAAATTGCAACCTGTGGAATTTTGAAGTTGTGAATCATTACCCAGTGATCAGCAGTGACCTGTTACTAAAACCAAAATTAGAAAGCACACCTGCCTGATACTTTACTGAGCAAAACTATTATCATTCTATGTTCAGCTGGGATCAAGAGGAAATAGAATGTTGTTCTTAATGTTGTTTAAAATTCCACTGTTATGAAATATATATTCCATTTGATATTAGTTTTTTAGGACTTTTAATTAACTAGCCTTCCTTATTCAGTTAAATATATTTTCTACATTTTATAAACATAACATAAAGATGCAGATTACATTTAAAAAATAGTTTTTATGTAATCTATCTCTGTTCCAAAAATAAAATTAACTTGTGGTTCTCTAGAACAAGACAGCACTTAGCAAAAGGGCTACATGCATTTCTGCTTGGGAAGGCTTCATTATTTATTTTTACTGAAGCCTTACTCTACAAAGCCATATGGTCTCCTGTGGCAATTTTCCATGGTGAAGGGAAGGCAAAATTGCTCACAAGTGTCTGCATATTTTTGTGTGCATAGGCACTCATAATCTGTATCCATAAGCTACTAAAATTTGTCTCATACTAAGACTGATGGTTGTTAATGACAGCATAAAAAACTGCATCGTAGAAAATTAAAATGCTGTTAATTTCTGTATGCATTTAAGATTAATAAACTGCTAATTAGGATATGCAAATTAGGACTTTATGAATTCCATCACAAGCATTCACAAGTACCTTATACATAAATCACATTCAGTTAATATATTTTTGTTATGTAATTGGGGAACAGATTGATGAGCTAGTCCAATTAGGTCTAATTTACATGTGTATGGAATTTTGTAATATAGTATTATGAACCTAGTATGCAAGTAAGAAGAAACTAATTACAGCATGTATTTGCTTTAGTAAGATGAAAGAAAATTGAAGTTGATCTTAAAAAATGCTTCTACTGACTTGAAGTAGAGGTAATATGAGAAGAATGTAAAAATATAAAGTTATTCTCATAAAATAATAATGTGATTCAGTAGCCGTCTCTTAAAACTCTTATGGTATTGTGTTCCACAGATTTTTAGATTTCTAAATTCTGAGGACTAAATCCACTAGTAACCAATGATTCCAGAAGGAAATCTAGCCTTATCCAAAAAGATGATAAAAGAGGTAAAAGCAAAATGGTGCCCATCATTAAGCAGTCACTGATGGCAGAAGCCATGTAGCCATTGACAGGCAGATATGAAGAGGGAAAAGGGAGTGAGTTCCTACAAGCAATCATGGTGCTTTTCAATTGTGTTGGGAATTCCAAGCTCTGATTTTCTTTTAATGTAGCTATTCTTTTTCAAAAGTTTTCCATATGTCTTTTTCTTGAGTAACACTTCAATAAGGCCTGCTAGGAAACTGTACAGCTAAAGTGTTTATAAAGGTACTTGGACAAAGTCACTATATAGGAAGGAGAAGTGAAAACTTCATCTTCTAGTATAAGTAATCTCATTCTGTGACGTAGTTAGCAGTCATAGACAAATTTATCTCAAGGTAGTTTAGATTCTTATAGCATCATAGAACTTTTAAAACATAAATCAATGTAACTCCTTTCAATCAGAGCTTTCCCTTTCAGGGTACAAGCATTTCTGACTTTTTTTCATGGTGTTTGTTGGTGGGTAGCATAACATGTTTCACTTTGTGAGAGAAAATAGCATTTGGCAACTGCATTAGAACCCAATATTACCCATACCCTTTAAACTCTGAACTGAATGAATTAAACATTTATTATCTTTAATTCAGCATGCCATGCAAAGGTTGAACTGCAAGTCATATTGATTGTGGTTACAAATGATAATATCAGAAAGGACACACTTTCAGTCATCTCCTGTCACAGAGTTTACAAGCCCCATCTGAGAACATACAGGATTACCAGCAGTTGCATGTAAAGAGAAAAGCTGGATGATTATGTAAAAATTCTTCCTATTTCTTCCTTTCAAATTACTAGTGTTTACACTCTTAAGTTGAGTATAAAAACAACTTCATGGCTGTTTCTGAGTCAGATTCATGCAGAAATCCTCCTTGTATCTGGACAGAGTGAGTCTTAGATTTGGCCACTTACATGCAACATCAGCTACAACATAATGGGCTTCTCCTATAAAGCTTCATGAATAAGGAAGTTGGGACTCATTTAAAGTTTTCCTGACAATAAGAGGCAATAGTGCAGTTTTTGGCAGAACCTGTCATTTCTTCATCAAGAATAATGTGAAGCACACCAACATTCAAAAGGTATGAAGTTTCACACTGTCTAATTCAAAGGCTAGTCCTTTCTGAACTGCAAATTTGGGAAGTCAAAGGAGGCATTCAAATGCAAATTAAACTGGATGAGGTTTTCAATACCATTTGTAAGTTGGAATATTTTTGTACATTTAAAATGTATCAGAGTAAATCAAACTCTTCTGCCTCACTGAAAGTATTTCTATAAGCTTTAAAAATGTTTTGGAACTCTAGGCAACACATTAATACTTAAATATTTTCAAAAAGTCATGAAGAATTCTGTTAGCTGTTAAAAAGAGTTAAATGAAAATCCTATTTTGCTTATTTATTGAGGATCTATTGCCCTTTTGTCTCTAAATGTAAAATTACTGAAAGAATAATAAGGTCATTCTGTTATTTCAGAGGACCAACCACTTTAAAGGATGTTACGGGAGCAATTTATCAACAAATTAGCTCTTTTCTGAAAGACTGACAAAATTGACCATCTTCTATTTGAAATTAAATTGGTGCTGCTGTTAATTCCTGGTGATGCTCATTTCAATGAGAGTGATACAGACACACGCAATGCTTACTTGCCCTGTCATTGGAGAGCATCCATTAAGAGGCTTGACATAAAAACTCCTTTAAGTGTTTCTACAGATGAAGATGGCAAAGATGTATTCTAAACAATATATTTAAAAAGTATTGCTTCTGTTAAATGTTGAGGCTCTGGAGTGAGTCCAGAGAAGAGCAACAAAGCTGGTGAAGGGGCTGGAGAACAACTCTTATGAGGAGTAGGTGAGAGAGCTGGGGTTGTTTAAACTGGAGAAGAAGAGTCTGACAGGAGACCTCATTGCTCTCTGTAACTACCTGAAAGGAGGTTGTAGAGAGGAGGGAGTTGGGCTCTTCTCCCAAGTGACAGGGTACAGGACAAGAGGGAATGGCCTCAAGCTCCACCAGGGGAGATTTAGGCTGGACATTAGGGGGGAAAAAAAGGGTCTTTGGGCATTGGAACAGGCTACCCAGGGAGGTGGTTGATTCACCTTCCCTGGAGGTGTTCAAGACACGGGCGGATGAGGTGCTGAGGGGCATGGTTTAGTATTTGATAGGAATGGTTGGATTCGATGATCCGGTCGGTCTCTTGCAACCTGGTTACTCTACGATTCTATGAAGAAGTTAAAAATATTTACAAATATTTCTCAATTTTGGCATGTTCACTAAAGCCAGTCAGGATAAAAAGGAACTATTGTGAAAGTCAGGATAAAATGGAACTATTGTGCCTGTTCAACTGATTGGTAAATGGATACCAACAAGTTAATATATATCTAAAGCAAAAGAACAATAATATCAGGTTTTCTCTTAGTACCTACAATCAGTGTTAGTCAGATAGTAGTCATGTGATAGTTTGTCTGTCTCTCAAATCTATATCTTAGCTGGGTGTTTACATTGCTTCTGTGTTTTCAAAGAAACGTGGTACATTTGGAGACTAAACTACTATTGTAACATGAAAGCAGCAAAGAAGAATATTATCTATATATATTTTATGTAGGTTTTCTTTCATGCAATTATACTTGATGCTTCCCAGAACTCCTGTTAGCATTTAATGTTTGTTTAGCAGTGTAGCTTATCTGTGCATCTATTTTGTGCATCATATTTAGAACAACTCTCTGTAACATACCAAATCCAGAGTGCTGGATATTATATCATGGCACATGTGACTTCTAGGTTAAGTACAGAGGAAACACTGTCCAGCATATTTCTGGGAGGAATTTGAATGTAGGAAAACACTATTCTAGTTTTGATTATCTCCCTTCATTTCTTCTAAAAGATGCCAGGAAAGGTCTTAATTGAACTTCAGTAGTTCTGTTACTAATAACTTTGAGCTGTATTTTCAGCTAGCTGAATTGTGTGTTCATTTTTGGGTGGCTGTTTGTTTGTTTTAAGATAAAAGAGGATTTTTCACTAAATGTTATGTGCTTTGTAGAAATTTCTGTTGGACCTTTTTTTGGCCCTCATGTTAGTGGTCTTTTGAGAGGAATATAGAACCTATGCCAAATGTCTAATGCATCAAGCAAGAAAACCATGCTAGATCAGTAATAAAGATACATTAAGTTTCAGTTATTCTGTAAAATTATATATGCAGCAGCATGGACAAGGTGGGAGAGATGAATGAAAGAATAGATGTGTTGGCTAACACACTCAATAAATGCTCTGCAGCTTGTGTCTCTACTTTTCAAGGTGTCTGTTATCATACCAGGCCTGTATTCCTTTGCACTGTGCAGTAATCATAAATACTTCATCCCACACAGAATAACTACACATTCTCACTACTTGTAAAGAACTAGGACTATAATTTATGATGATAAGCAAAAGTAAAGAAAATTAGGTATACCCACTTCATCATCAGAAAAAAAAAGGTGTTGCAACAAAACCAAGCAGAAAAGTTGAGTCACGTCAACAAAGTTTCATACAAAGTCTGACAATCCTCAGTCCTGAAGCCTCACAAACTCAGGACAATGCCTATGAAGCTTAAAAATGGGGCCACAATTTGAGATGGACCAAAGAGACTGATTTGAAAAAAAATTGGGAGAAAGCAGATTTCTTTTACTGACTTCCATAAGGATTTGTTGGTTGATATCAGAAGAAATATGACCTTCACAAATTCCTTACAAGACCTTTGTTTTACTAGTCGCTACACTGTAATTTATTTTACAGTGTGTAAAGCAAAATCTGTCAGGAAAGATGTCTAAAACACTACAGATTGCGTGGTGTTCATAATTTTTTTAGCTCTGGGGACAAATATTACTCTGTATATGGTGGTCTTTCATATCAGTGCTGTGACAGAGCTCAAACGTTTGCATTTGTAGACAGAGAATAACAACAACATCCTAAGGAAATTGCCTGTGCTTACATTACAACTGAGTAAGATTTACTCTCTCTGTATAAGAGTAAATAAATGTTCTGTTTTATTTTTTTATTTAGATATTTTCTTACATCTCTGTAGGTTCATACATGAAGTGAAACATCCTGAGAGTGCTTGCAGTCAAACAGCACGATATACTTTGGCCTTCATGGTGCTTCGGGTGCCTTCTGCATGTCCCTGCATTAGGCATATAGACCTCTCAATAACAGCAGAACTACTTCTAGTGTGAATCATTATTTTTAAATAGTATAGCAGCATCTTTTTTCTTGGAGACCCTAGCTGATAGACTAACTTTCATTTTTAAATAAGTTTTTATCTGTTTGGTACATTAGGCATGGAAACAATTTTTCACCATGGGGTTAACAAGTGGGTTATGTATTTCAGGTTCACTTTGTTCATTTATTAAAAAGATGATTTTTTTTCTGAACCGAGTCCCAGTGTTCATAAAGAAAAGGCTCCAAACACATTTACCCTGAGTGATACAGTTTTGTTCTCCACTCACATTCTTTTCTTTGCAACACAGGAGGAGGTTTTTTAGCTGTGTTCTGTGCACATTGTTAAATCCAGCTTTCATGAATGTACATTTTTTAGATTTTCTTATGAGGAGAATTAAAATACTTTCCCCACTGATTTATTTTTGGAGGGGAGGTTAATTCATTCTTAATGTGTGGTTCAGCAGAGAATATTGTCAAGACCTACTCCACAGAGCTTCAGAATCTTGGCTGGTCAGATTTGAATCACTGATGTCAATCTCCAAAGCAGTAGTTCTTGAAATTTGTGAAGACCTAAGCTCAAATTTGAATATGTTTTCTTTAATTACAACTGTTTCCTAATCATACATCTGTGTTACTCGCATATCTTTTCTATCTGTTTCTTTTCCAATTGCAACACTCCAGGATGTTTTCAAGTCACGTTAATGTTACAATAATTATCTGGCACAATGGGGATCCTTTACTGGAGATTCTAAGTGCTGCAAAATGCAAATAATAAATAATCAGCAGCCTTGGAGACTTGAGATATATTCCAGATCCTAATGACCAAAATACATTGGGAGCTGAACATTTACTAAGTCTGCCTTAAGCTTCAGTAAAATGGATTCCACTGTGACACAACTGAAAAATCAGCTTTTTCAGGAAAGTATTAGTTATTTGCCATTAACTGATGTATTTTGCAGGAGAGCATACCATAATTTCTTAATCATCTCTTTATTCAGATATGTAAGTTTTATTTTTCCTGCAGGACTTGGAAAATATAACACCCTTCTCTCCATACTCTGATTTATATCAAAGACAAGTTTGCAAAATCATTAGTGAGACTGATGCTTCTGTATAATAATCTTTCCTTTGCTATATTCATACTACAGATACTTTTGCAACTTCAGAGGTGGAAAACTGATTGTATTTTCTTCATTGCACAGAAGTGTAAAGACTAGTATGAAACCAAAGACCAAAAAGTAGTTAACTCATAACACTAGAGTGGATTGTTAAACATTAATTATTCATGAAGACCTTGAGCCACTCAAGTAAACTACATTAAAGACAACTGCTGTGAGAAGGAAGCTTGGGAACTACAAATTCTATTTATGATGTCATGCCATGAGGATATATGAATAAACCAGCAGTGACAGTCAGTTTCTTTTCTCAAAAACAGATTTATATGAGAGCCTGGTCTTAAGGATAGGACTTACTTAAGGAGGAAAAAAGTAATCCACCATTAAAATAAAATTTTTTTGTTTTGTTTTCTTTGAATAGAATGAAACATTAAAGGTTGTTAATTGATTCTAGAAGAAAAGGGAAATGAGATATTGTATGTGATTAACGTATACTGACTTTGCCTCACTGAAGTGTTTACTTATGAGTCCAGAATAGCTGTCATAGACAAAATTAGTCTATTTGTCTTACTTTAGTCTCTGAAAGACTACTGCCAAGATTAGGAAGGTACTGTGTACATTTATATTAGTATGTATACATACTGTCAAAGGATCCTGATTTCAGGATTGACAAAAACAGATTATTGATGCATAGGTTACTCTCCTCATGGTGAATTGTTGTTTCTGAGTGTAACACAGGTCTATAAACCTATATGAACAAAATTTTTGTTGTATAATAGCAAACAACTGCATTGCCCTCTTTTATAGCACTCTGATTTGGTTCTGCCACCTGTGACACAGACACAATTCCCATTGAACTTTTGCTCCTAAAAACAGAGTTAGGTCTTCTGTTATGAAAGAAGATGCTTCATATTGACATGAGTGGTCCAAATAAAACAACACATTGAGTTATACATGTCTGAGCTTATGGTTCAAGCAGTAGTAATACTTACTCAGAGTTTCTATTGAACATGTTGACTTCTTGTATGACGGCTTAGATATATGATGATATTAAAAAAAGGAAGGACCCTTCCTTTCCTTGTAAATCTGTTGCCATTACAATTGTGTAGGAGGATGGGAGGAATTTTTAGAGCAGAACACATGCTGCTGCTTAGAATAGTGCCACAAGTTTCTTCCCATGGTCCTTCATGTGCTAGACATAAACAAAAATTAGTCTCAAATGGTAGTACTTTCAATAAAGCTTTATAAATGGGAAGAGAACCCTTACAAAAAATAGTTTAGTACTACGTATAACACTAAGTAGATCTATGGTTATGACTTCTATACAAATCTCCCTATCCTACTGTAATCCTAGCCTTGTTTTATTGGGATATTATTGCTTAATGTTTTCTTGTTACCTTCATGCAGACTATCCAGTGTTTCTCAAAAATGTTTTGAGCTTTGACTGCATGTGGTGTTCTTATTTCAGAAATAACAAAATACATTTTGACAGATATAAGAAAAGTTTGGAGAGCTTAGAAAAAGCAGAGTACAATATGGAAGTGAATATTTTCACTGCCTGTGCTTTTTCAGTACTTAGATTTAATATTGTCTTGAAAGAAATTGTAAAATATTGCATCAAATTTGGCTGAAGTGATTCTAAAAGCATTTTTATCAACCAGATTGTCTCATGCTGGTGGTGAGTCAAATTAATGGTAGTTCTGTCACAGACTTCATGAGAAACTGTTCGATTTGTCATATCTCCAGCCACATAGAAATTACTAGTGAAAACACAACCCTTAACCATGTTATTTAAAATCTGAGGTTTTAGGTCAGGAACTCCTTTTAACTTTCTGTGTATAAGAGACTGAGCTCAACATTTATGACACTGATTTTACCTTGGATCTACAGGACTTGTTATATTAATAAATAATAACAATGTTGGCTGCCTAAGATTGATGCACTGTAAGAACAAAGAGATGGAATGGAGAGTAGAGAGATTTAGGGCAGGATGTGGAGGATGATTATACCTTTATTATAATTTTTATGTACAGTCAGTAGAAAAACTGATTTGCAAATGGCGCATTGTACAGAAATTATGAATTAATTTCAGTGATTCCTAGATGTGTTCACAGTCACAGATCTGCTTGCCTTCAACTCTTCAAAGACATATCCATAAAACAGATATATATTGAAAATTACCATAAGATTCAGTATGTACTAACAAATGTTCTCTTGAACAATAGCAGTGTTTATTAGGCTGATATTCAGAATGTGTGCACCTTCATCAGGAAGACAGAATCAACAATATGCTGTTTATTATGATATTGTACAATATATTCAGTACTACACTGAGAGAGGAAAAATTCACACAAAAGCCACTTATTTTTTTCATCTGAAATGTAGTGTATGCATTTCCAGAAATCAACTTCACATGAGTTTATAACCACAAAACCCAATAAATTCATGATGAGTTACTCAAGATAAATAATTTAACCAAATAATATATTTTGTGAATAAGCCAAGGACAGAGAAGTCATATTACTATTTAAGTTGAAGGATACCAGTTAAGTCTAATTCTTAGATACTGACAGGGGAATATTAGGCAACAAAGGAGCCCCCAAATTAGTAATTTTAAGTTAAATGTTAGATTTTTTTTATTTCAAAGAATTATTCTTCCAACTAATTACTCTACCACAAGGAATTCACCATATTTCATAGATGATACTGGATAGTTTTCTAGAAATGCATGCAGTATTCCTTTAGGGGTGCAGGGGTAGGGGGAAACACAATCCAACAACCAAGGCATTACATGGTAAACAAGGATATGAGATGTGAGGTAAGAAAGAGCATAATAGCAGTATGGAGAGAGTATGGAAACATCAAAGCAGGAAGTTTGTGTAAGTTAGACAAATGAGTAAGTCCACTGAAACTACTTAGTAGATGTACTTGCTACACATTCAAACAGACCCTGATCCTGAAAAGCAGAAAGTTTTAATGAAGAAAACAGTCTTGACCAAGTACAGATTCAGATTCAAGCATTCTAGGGAAAACTGCATTCAATGATTTTCATACTGTTTTTTCCATGAATCTCAAAGTTATTTTAAGCTGTCTTTATGAGTAATATTTCTGTGCTTATATGTTTGTTAAATATCAATCCCAAGACATTTTCCTTGTTAGTTATGCAGACATAGTTGTACTTATTTAGCTTTTGCTTTGCACTTCCTTATTTTCTATATGGACACTAACATTTAATGCAGCTGAGTAAAACTAAAATATTATGTGCATTTGCTCAAGGAAATAATACATAGCATCTTCATGGTTAGCTGTTTCTGCACAAAGTATGCACTAAAATAGAGGATAAAAGATTTTTTTTCACATTGGATCAATAGGACATTAAAAGGTCATGGGGTACAGAAGCAGATTAGTGTGTTCTGAAGAAAATGTTCATGTCATCACAGATGTTCTAATCAAGACACTTCATCCTCCCTGTTCCTACTGCCAGTATTTTAACTGAGACATCCCTATCCTTTATGATTCCACTGAGATTCTTCAGCTTCTGTGTTTGTATATACTTATATTTTTTTTATTTGCATGTTTCCATCTTTATTTATATTGCTGCACTTCAGTCCACCAGTGGCACCTTATATTTTCCTTTCTAAATGCACTCCTTCTCTTTACTTGCCTTATAATCCTGTGCAACGGGCTTAATATAAAACATTAGGATGTTATACCCATTTTTGTCCACTTACATGATATTGTTACTATTTAAAAAGACTCAAACATGTTAGTGAAATTTGGCATTTTTCATTCAAAATAGATTAAATGTTGGACCATTGCCTTGTATAAATTCAAACGCAAAATATATGGTCTTTAACTAATTCTTTTTAATTTAAGGAGAACTGAATGAGTCTACTAAGGAAAGTATCTTCATCCTCATTAAGGTTTTGCTTAACTGGAGGAAACACTAAATAGGTAAATGAGTTGTAAAAGTTTGTTTGTTTGTTTTTGTCGACAATTAAATGCATCTACCCAAAGAGGGAATTTTGATAATATATATGTGCGTTTACCAGTCAGTATGTTCTGGACTTGATCCATTAAGGCATAGAGAATTTTACTCAAATTTTACAAACTGCTTCAGTTTACAGCTGTTCTTGATCACAGGAGAGATTCCACAAGGTCTAAAACTCACTCTTCTTGTTTCTTTTATTATTATTTTCCCCATCTGGAAGAATAACTTGAAAGTTCCTCTATGTTCTTCCATCTTTTTTTTATTGATATAAATGGAAAGTCAATTTGGACCCAGCATGCTACAAAGGCTGTTGAGCTCCTTTCAACTCCATTTGCATATCCACCACCCTTGCATATCCTTCACCCTTCTTAGATGACAGCAGCCATCTACAGTGGTGTATATGATAAAATCCCTTATCGAGGTCCCATTTAAAGGGTGTCAGTTGAGCCTAAATGCAGATGTAATAACAATAAAATACTTGTAGTGTGTGATCTCTATATATTCAATTCATAAATCATTTTATTTAGCAAGGGACTGGAAAGCATTTGATAGCTAGCTGGGCTCTGGAGGGCAGCATGACTGTCTTAAGTATCCAGCATACTAGGAGATCCAATTTTATTATCTCACTTCTTTCTAGGCTCTTTTAACCGCAGAAAATCCTGTGAAAGTGGAATATTGTGAGTGTCCCATTGAGAGTTTTCTACAGTTTTAAAGCATTAGCTGAAGTTAAAAAGGAAATGCTATTAAAATTCCAAAAGTGCATTACTGTATACGTAAGAGATATCAATCAACAACATGGTGTGTTTATCAGTTTATTTTAAATGGGCATGCATACCCACACTGCTGCAATATTTGAATGTAATCTTGCTAACAGTGATAGAATACAGAAACAATGATATGATGAGGGAAGTTACCAAGCAAAAAAATAACTAACAAGTAAAAGAACATAATTAATTCAATTAATAAAAGATTAATCACACATCTATTAACAGCTACTTGCAGTGTAGTGTACATTTCTACTGTGTGTGATATCACACAATTAAAAAAGGGTTGAGTTTGAAAGGGATCTCTGGTCAGCTGGTTCAAGCATCTGCTCAAGCTGGGCCACATATAGCTGGTTGCCCAGGACCATGGCTTTGGAATGTCTCTGTGCCCAGCCTGTGCTAGTGAATCTTTACACTTTCCATTCAGGGGCTTAGGAATCTTCAAGTATATCTGGAATCTTAGAAAGATTCTCTTAGAAAGAGAACTGTTTTCAAGTTGATACACCTTATATGAAGCACAGTGAAAACATGGTCTGGAATAAAGCAGAGCTGAAACCTGAACACACAGCTCAAGTCTCAGCTAGTTGGATACATCACTCTCGTTGAAAGTCAAATCCTTCTGTTTAAGTGTAAACATTTTATGTTTTATGTTCCTCTTTGTGAGTACTTGAATATGATATATCTGTTCTTTGAATGTAATATAGGGTGCAGAACTAAAATAAAACTTCACAGAAAAATTATTAATGCATCTTATGCATCATGAAAATGAATGGAAGACGTGCAGTAAATATTAATATGACAAGGCTGAAAAAATAGCAAAACTCTGCCTTATTCTAAAAAAGACTTCAACTAAATAAGAAAATATTTGGCAGAATAAGATATCTAAAATGCATGAAAGTGTGAAATAATAAGCCACATTCTCACTATAAATCTATTGTAAAATTCCAGATCAAGAACAGTGAAGGAAATCTGAGACCTCAGTTTCCATCTTTCTTCACAGTGCATAATGAAATCCTGGACAAACCCATCTTGTGAAAGTTAATACAAGAATGTAAAAGGAGAACCTAAACAATGAGTCAAGTAGATTTTTGACCACTCAAGTGTGAAAGGGTGATGGGATTCTAAGACACTGAGGTAGGTTTGGTTGGATAATGGACACAGTCTTGAAAGGCAGTGTAATAGACAAAGTAATACATATTGCAGACAACCATAAAGGCACTTTCCAAAACATTAGTGGTGATAATACTGAATGAAAAGTGTTGCTGCTTAGTTTACTTTGCTTCTTGTATTCAAATTCCACAAGATTGAGTATGGATTCATGTGGCAAGGGGCTATTGAGATTTTGAGGGGAGGGGAGTGGGGGACCTGCAGGGTTGACTTCTGTGAGAAGAAACCAGGAGCTGTCTCCATGTTAGACAGAGTCATGATGTTGAAATTAAGGTCTGTGCATTAAGAAAATTTCAAAGTATGTAGATTTCCTTTGTTTCATGTGTTAGGTGCCTCTCCGTCAGTTTCTCTTTAGAAGCAGGTTAGATGAGAAGCAGTTGAGGTTCACCAGCTTTGAGCCAGTACAATCAAGTTTAGGTTGTGAAATAAAGCTTGTAGGAGAAGCCAGTCAAATATCCTTGAAATAAGCAGTTCTTAAAGGTCAGGGTGCACTTCTGATTGATCAACATCATCCTGAGGCTGTATTCAATCTCTTTCTGTTCACATAAGAAAGATAGACAGCGGAATCTAGGGTCTCTCATATTCTTTCTGGCAAGCACTTCCTTAATTTGCATGGGTTAAATTGTACTCAAAATGTCATGTCCTTTTTTTTAACTTTAAGTGAGAAAAAGGGGATTTTGGTGTTCCTTTTTGAACAACTTTGGATTCAATATGTATCTTTCTTTTACTATCCGTTCCTCTCAAGCTCCATCAAAATTACTTTATCTTGGTATTGTGGCCAATGACTGAATACCTAAAATTGACAGTTTCTATCATTGTATGTACACAGTTGTTGCAGGATTTTATTATTTCAGTAGCAAGTATTAACAGGCTAGCTGTATCACAGGTCCCTAAAATTCTGAAATGTATCAAAATGACACTTCTGGAAGTTTTAAATTTGCTTACACAAAAGCAATACATGGTCTCAAAGCAAATGTTTCCACTATAGGATCAGTCTCCTAAAAGAGAGGTTTTTTTCACTATGTAACAGTTTACAGTTCTTGCAATCTTATACCACAAAGTAAACTGCTGATCACAATAATGTGTTTTACAATATTGGACAGAGTTCTACTAAGAGCTCTAGTGAGACCATACCACAGATGGCAGCAAGCCCCAACCAGATGATATTGACATGTGGAGTGGAATACTGGCACTAAAGCAATCTACGGAAATATTGCCACTGATCTGATTTTGGCCAGATTTTTACTCTGACTTTCTTCCTCTTCGGAACTTCCTGGAATATCGAAGTTTAAGATCAAATGTCACAGATTGCAATAGTAGCCATGCTATAACCTTTGCCACATTATCTTCCCAAGAGATTGAATCCATTTTAAAATATCTACAAGATTTATAGAAGCAAAATAATTAATTTCCCTGACATAACTCATCCTTAGTCATTGCTGAATAAGTGGAGTTGTCCTATGCCAATAATGTCATTGTAGCAAAGATTTGCATGCTAGAGACAGGACTGGTGTTGTCAAAATAATTTTACACCAAAATTAAGTTAGTCTTTGCCACTCTTGCCTGCCAGTGAATAAAGTCTTGGACTCTTCTTATATCTAATGTTGCATGCAAAAAAATTAGTGGGGTGGACAAGACAGCCTGAATATTATTGCTTGTGAAGCAGAACACTGACAGTGTTTTTCTTTGCTACTTAAATATGGCAGGACAGCAAAACAAATAAACAATAAGCAACAAGCGATAAACAATAAATGATAAACAATAGTAACAGTCTCTGAATTTAGTCTAAAATAGATGCCTTACCATAAGAAAATTGCCTCTTCAGTTTGTTATTCCCAAAAGGTGAGATTTGCAAAGGTCATTTAAGAACAGAGTTAATTCAGAGATAAAGCGATGTAAGTTTAAAGCCAGTAGCTAACCCAAAGCTGTAAGCAGAAGTTGTTCCAAGAAAGACAATGGAAAAACACTTTCTTTGCCTAGGTTTTTATGCACCAATGAAGGTAGGTATCTCATCTGAGCAATTTTTTTTTTTTTTTCTCTCAGTAAGTAAGAGGAAAAGCAACTGAAATATATGCTACTTGGTTACAGCCATCAACTGTGAAATCTGGTTTTGTGTTCCTTCACTCTGCATGCTTAGTTTTGAACCTGAACTGAAGATGAGAAGTCTTGTATTACAGGACTCTGTTCCAGTTATTAGTACTTGCTGGAGATTTCTCTGAAGTCCTCTTGTCATGCTCAATTGACTGTAAATAACACACATTGAAGAAGGACATTGTAACTGCCCCTGGAACCTCATTAATTTCAGAAAGTCTCCACCATTTGTTTTTGAGTGACGTGTTTTAGAGAACATGTGATGTTACAACTGACATGAACACAAAAATCGTGATTAGAATTTTCTCAGGGTTTGGGAATGGAGACCTTGAGTAGCTTGATGGTTTCAAGAACTCGGATATCATGGAGAAACTTTTATTTCTGGTTTTAGGTAATTGGAGTAGGCTCATATGCTGAACCACAAGTCATATCTTTGGACTTAAAGACACTTGAACTTTTCTTCTGTGAATTTGTAATAAGTGCTTTTTGTATCAGTCACAGCTTTTGGAATCTAGAACAACTTGTGGCAGTAAGCTACATTGTTTCATGTTTTGCTGCATAGGAAAATTAATCTTTGCATGTGCCTGTGTATAGAACCTTCAATGTAATACATTATTCCTTGTATGATAAGAAGCACAATAAGTTAATAATTTAGAATCATAGAATAAGCAGGTTGGAAGACACCCACTGGATCATCGAGTCCAACCATTCCTATCAAACACTAAACCATGCCCCTCAGCACCTCATCTACCCGTGCCTTAAACACCTCCAGGGAAGGTGAATCAACCACCTCCCAGCACAGCCTATTCCAATGCCCAATGACCCTTTCTGTGAATATTTTTTTCCTAATGTCTAGCCTAAATTTCCCCTGACAGAGCTTGAGGCCATTCCCTCTTGTACTGTCCCCTCTAACTTGGGAGAAGAGCCCAGCTCCCTCCTCTACACAACCTCCTTTCGGGTAGTTGTAGAGAGTAATGAGGTCTCCTCTCAGCCTCCTCTTCTCCAGCCTAAACAACCCCAGCTCTCTCAGCCGTTTCTTATAAGGCCTGTTCTCCAGTCCCTTCACCAGCCTCGTTGCTCTTCTCTGGACTCGCTCCAGATCCTACTGGTCACACCATTTCTGATACAAGCCAGGATGCCATCGGCCTTCTTGGCCACCTGGGCACACTGCTGGCTCATGTTCAGTCGGCTGTCAACCAACACCACCAGGTCCCTCTCCTCCAGGCAGCTCTCCACCCAGACCTTTCCTAGTCTGTAGCTCTGCACAGGGTTATTGTGCCCCAAGTGCAGGACCTGGCATATGGCCATGTTAAACCTCAGCCCACTGGACTCAGCCCAGCTGTCCAACCTGTTCAGATCCCTTTGCAGAGCCTCCTTACCCTCCAGCAGATCCACACTTCCACCCAGCTTAGTATCATCTGCAAACTTGTTAAGGGTGCACTCAATGCCTTCATCTAGGTCATTGATGAAGACATTGAAGAGGGCTGGATGCAGCACTGAGCCCTGGGGAACCCCACTTGTCACTCACCTCCAGCTGGATTTAATACCATTTACTACCACTCTCTGGGCCCGGCCATCCAAACAGTTTTCTACCCAGGAGAGTGCGCGTCTGTCCAGGCCAGAGGCTGACAGTTTCCGTAGCAGAATGCTGTGAGAAACTGTGTCAAAGGCTTTGCCGAAGTCCAAGAAGACCAAATCCACAGTCTTTCCCTCATCCAGCAGCTGAGTCCCTTTGTCACAGAAGGCGATCAGGTTGGTTTGGCAAGACCTACCTTTTGCAAACCCGTGTTGACTGGGCCTGATTACTAATACTACTTAGTTAACTCTTTCTCTACTCATGACTTTTGTATACATGCAGTTTATCTACTCTTACTGAATTTCTAGGCTAAAGTTTCATAGATTTTGTAGGCATTTACCTCCAGAAAGTTGTTCTACAGCTTTAGCCACCCTGTCACTGTCCAATGCCTTTGCAATTTTGCTATCTTCTTCTATGTCCCTTGGGCAGGGTGAGGTTCAGGACAAAACTGGGTATAATATTACTGAGAAGAGTGCCCTATTTATTTAGGTACTGAAAAATGGGGATTTTCTGTCTTGTCTGTTTCTTTCCCAGTAAATGCTAACGATTAGTTTGCTTTTTTGTGACCACTAGCAAACTGATATTTTCATAGGATTGTCTAAGCATTTCAAGGGTATTTGGGTCTTTTCTTCTTTATAGGGAGGCATGGAGTAAGATGAACTTCCGGTACCTTTGGTTTCTGTCTCATTTTGGAGAAAAATATAGTGATTTCTTTCTAAAACTTCATTGAAGAGACAAGATAGACCATTTTCAAATTTCAGTGAGGATTTCAGCTGCTGTAGTATTTTCAAATGCTAAGCATCTTTGTGATACCATACATTGTTAGGATATATATATGTATATACATACTCTCAGCACTGAGAGCTGAGTTGTAGCCATCTTTGTTCTTGCAGTGAAAAGTTCTGCTCGTAGAGAGTGTTTCAGTTGTTTGGTAGTCAGTCTGTTTTCAGAGATAGATTTTCAGTTTCATCATGTTAGAAGGACCTACAATCTCTTCATCAGGCTGAAAACTCTTGTGTCTTGAATCATGTTTGAAATGAGAATACTCAGTTCTCAAAATAGTCAGTCTGCACTTGAATGTTCCTTAAATGTCACCTTTAAAATAACATAATCTTTAAGAAAGACCTTATGCAGCTACTTTAGGGAAGTCAGGAGGAGAGAGTAGGTACTCCAACTGGTTGGCTGCAAACAGGTCTGGAAGAAAATTCTCTGGAACCATCAGTGCTGAAACAGCCACTCTCATGTTTCAGTGGGCATATCATTGTTCCCTATCTGAAATTTGTTCTTGCTAACAGCGGAATAATATTTTTTATAACTTCCGATAACATTTCCTGAGGACTGCATATTTTTCATTCTCAGCAAGAAATTCCTATTTTTTGAGGTTCTTGTCACATTTGGATATGAAATCAGGCTTATAACCAAAAATGTGTTATCTTCTTTCACACTTTGAGGCCTGTTACATTGACAGGAAACCAAATACCAGCAAGTGACAGAGAAACTTCAAAATTCAATGATGTTCAGATTTATCTTATAGTTTGGGTTGGAAGGGACCTTAAAGATCATCTGGTTCCAACCCCACTGGCATGAGCAGGGCCATGTCCCACTAGATCAGGCTGCCCAAAGCCCCATCCCACCTGACCTTGGAAATAGGAACACTACAAAAGTATAAAGCCCATGCTTTTCTGAAAGTCTAGAGCATTGCTTTTTTGCCAATATCCATGTCCTGCCTGGAAGTACAGAACTCTTACATGGAGCTGCAGTGTCCCTTTTATTTTGTATGTCATACTCACATGAAGAGGTACAACTCGCTTTTAATATTGGGTGTATATGTTCTTGTTGCTTCACCACAGTGGCCAGATCTGTGGCCAGTCCCATTAAGGGACCTGGCAAAAGAGTGCAGGTCCATAGTGGGATATCTTAGAGTAGACCTGTCCACTAAATATTTTAGACTGTTCTTTTACTTTCACAGAATTTCTGTAGTTTATGGTACAGAGAAGAAGAACAAGAAACCAAGTTGCTTAACTATTGTATTCCAAAAGCAACCCAAAGAATGAAGTCTTCTTAGGGCACACCTTCACTGATATACTAGACACTAAGACAGATTGCCTGGCACTGATGCCTTCTGCCATGAAACAGCTCTCATATTTGCTAGTAGACTGTCTTAGCCTTCATCTCAGGAAGACTGAGCAGACTATTACTGATGGCATCTGGACTGTTCCAGCTACCGAACTTTGTTAGGAATTGTTTAGTTCAAGTCCTAGCTAAAATTATCTGGATAACCATAATGACAACACCAAAAATATTCCTGGGTGATGCTTGAAGTTAGTACAGAAGAATTTTCACTGTTTCTCAGCATATTTTCTTTCTTATGGAAGGCTAGAACATAATCAACAGTATTTCTTCTATCTTCTGTTTGTATGGGAATAAATCAAGAGAAACTTTAACCCATGAAGAAGACTATGAGTGAAGCTCTAGAGTTTCAGTTTTGGTAAATATCCTTATCTTCTTGCAAGGCATTTTGTTAACATATGCCCAGTACTACATCTCTGACTATCTGTTTTTTTAATTTGGGAACACTAAACTGGAGTCAAAATCTTCTTCTTTTTTTTTTTTTATTCACATGAATACTTCTTAAGTTTACAATGACATGGAGGTTTGGGCTTGGTGAAGGCAGGAAAACAATCCAAAAATTTTGAAGATAAAATACAGTGCACATGATGGAGATTAAAATTAAACAATCATTGAAAACCTGAGCACAGACATGAGTACAGACATTTTCCTTGAGCTTCTACAAGCTCTAAAGACTCCAGAATAACTTAGATGAAGTACTCTTACTAAAATTTATGATGACAGCAGAACCAGTTAAATTGCAACAGCCAATGTACAATCTCATTCCCATTTCCTCTGTAGAAATGAAACAGTCGGTCAATCAGCTGGGGCTGAGTTCAATCTAGGCCTTCACAATATGTGATCTGTACAGTTAGGGCCTCTAGATAATTGTAGCAGGCAGCCAATTCATCTTGAAACACTGGATGTAAGAGGAAAAAAAAAGGGTTTACATGTCCATCTGGGCTTCGGAAAGTAGATATTTCGAGACGTGGCAGACTGCTATGTAATTAAATAGGTCATCAGTGTCAGTCCTCATAGCAGTTCAATTCCAGATGTGATTACCACAGTATAATGAAAAGTTTTTGAAAAATATCATGCATCTCTAATAGTGGAGAGTTTGTCAGTTCTTTTTCAGTAGTTGTCTATTTTTTACTTTTGTTAAGACTGTTGTTTCTTCTATGAAGTGACAACAAGAACGGGCAAGTAAGTCAATTGGAGAGTTGTCTCTGAATCAAGAACATTAGTGCATAGGCTTATGGGATTTTTCCAAACTGTTGTTAATACTTTTTGCTTTAGAATAGATAGTACTTTCTTTTATTTGTATATTTTTAAATTATTATTGCCTTTTCAGAAATTGTCTGGGAAATTTTGAATATATATACACCTGTAAAATCATTTAATTACCATATAGCTCATCTTCATACCTAGATATAGATATTTTGTTAATTTACCTTGAAAAATAGTTTGGAGCATATGAAAAAAAAAAACCAAACTGAAACCCAAAAAAAACAAACACTAAAACCAAATCAGTGAGAGTTTTATACTTTGAAGGAGTTTTTACCCATTCTGCATGGGCATATGTATTAACTTGCTTTTAATGTGGGGATTTTTTTTTAATTCAGTTTCTTCTCCTGACCTAAATTCTCCTCAAAGGCGAGTTGTAGTAGCATAATAGTTTGAGACTCTAGATATTTCTTATCAAAGTGGAGTAGTCAGACTTTGGTAAGAAAGAATAAAAAAAAACCACATTCTGTGCTGAGAACAAACATTAAAACTCACCACAAAATTTATTATTAAAATAGTTACTGCCAGTTGTTCATACTGTTCATACAGTTCCTACACAGAACTGTAGAAGCCCATTGGCAAAAATCAACTTCCTATGTTATATTTGTCATTGACTAAAGAGAGGGACAAAATACTAACAATGTTTTCTTTGGTTGCTTTCCTTCAAAAATAAAATGACTCCTTCTAGCAATGAGCATTTTTACAAAGCTGCCTACAACATACTAGGAAATATTAATAGTGAAATTAAATTATTAAACATCCATTATGGAAAAAACAGCATAAATGTTTCATAACCATATTTGTGATATAACATTTGCAGGTGCAATTTCAGTAACTAATGAATGCAATTATAACCTGGACATTTAGGTAATTTGAATGTGAAGGTAATTGGATAATTGCTTAGTATAGTAAATTAGTATTAACAAGAAAGTCTTGTAGAGGTAGAAAATATAACTTGGAAAACTCTGATATTCTTGCAAGTGATAGTTCTCTATGAATAAAACATTATAATGAATTTAGCTTTTGGTCATTTAAGTATGTTTTAATGTAACTTCAGTGTTGGCCCAGTGTTGAATAGGAGAGGGAGGTACTGGGATGAACTAAACACAAGATATATAATAGAATAAGGATATTTAAAATCGTCTTTTTGAGACATGTAGTGAGATATTTCTTGTAACTCTGTTGTTTAAAGGGGTGTTTTGCTTATTTTAGGACATTTTATTCTATTTTTAGAGAAAATAATTCTGGATGTTTTTAAGGGAGGTTCTTTATTCACAGTTCTGCTTCCTGAATTCAAGGTGTCATATAGGTATAATATAAAAAATAGGAACCGAACATTCATTTCTCTTGGGGTTTTTTTTCTCTTCTAGGTTTCAGTACTACAGCAATGACTTTTTCAAATCTTAAGAAAAAAAGTGGTTAAAAAATACTACAGAGAGTGACAACAATGGACTGTTCTGCCTAGCAACATTAATAGGGAACTAGGTTGACTTAAAATATTTTTTTCCTCTTATGAAAGGATTTGTGTGTAACCACAAGAAAAAACATTTTAAAAAGAAAGTTTTCATACATTTCTGTTTACTAGTGGTGTTACTACTCTTTCTTGGTTTCTAAAAGTCAATGCAGTTGGTAGAACTGGAGAGAGGCAAATGATCTCTCAGAAGCTTATTTATTAACAGGAATAAAGACCTGGAAACTGTCAATTACATAAAACAAAGCATTAAAAAAAGAAGTCACTTTAAGACTCAAATTTCCTGGTAAAGTAGATAAAATGCTGTATTTAATAATGTTAGTAAGAATTGTATTTTCCAAGAAAAATGCGAATTAATTCATTTTTTATATTCTATTGTCTATAACCTGATAGGAGACTCTTCATATAATTTCCTTCTCATTTGTGAATCATGAGTCCTCAAGAAGCCTTGCATGGAATAAAAAAAGACAGGGGACAGATGGGTTGTTCAGACTGATGGAAAATTATGTGTGAAGTATTCTATAGAGGTAAACTGTTCCCTAAGAACTGAAAAAATATGAAGTTTCAGTAATATTATTGCATATTCAAACAGGTATATCTTTCGTACAAAAATTTTGTTAAGGAATTAATTGTGCCTCAAATGACATCTAGATTGTAGAGATTTTCTTCTTGTCAGAGCACTGGAGGAAAAAGTTGTCTACAGTGTTCCTGCCACAGTATACATATCTGCTCATAAGGCTTTTGAACATATGCTCCATCTTTTACAAAACTAAAAGCTCTCTCTTTGATTTTAATCTTATTCTACAATTTTTCCATCTACTCTGTGTTTCTCACTGTATATGTGTTAAAGCTGTACACTGCAGGTAAAACTAAATGTTTTTATTAAAAGTTACATTCAATTATTGGAAATATATTGTCCTTGGTTTACAGGGCTCAGTTCTGGAGCACATGTTGCTTTGCAAAAAGCTGAACATATTAATAACAAAACCAAACAAGAATGGTCCATGATTTGCTCTTGGTGTTGGGACAACATGTCATCCCATGGTTCCCCCATTCCATCCTTCATTTTTCAATGATTCAGTTCTCTGAAAACCCAAAACAATGGTACCAAAAAATACAGTTATTAATATGCAGCTAGTCTCTGACTCTGCTTAGTGTGGATTTTCATGACCAAATAATTGACACCATGTCAAAATCAGAATTTCAAAGACATAATAAGGAAAAAACTGGCAAGAAATAAAGGAATTAATCTCCATTAAATATGGATTTAAAAAAATAACTTGAAGGACACATCTTAGGAAAAAAAAATAGAGGTATTGAATAATATTATTATAATATTGTCTTTCAGATATTAAACAGGAGCAGTCTTGAGCAGTATCTTGTTTGTGGTTTGAGCATGATTTTACAAATGCCAGCAGATTTGGGGGATTTTATTTTAATTTTTACATAGGCAGCTTTTAATCAAGGAGGTGTATTCAGGCACTCCCATACTACTGTATTAGTGGTAAATATCAAGATACTTGAGATTGTACAGAGAAGAGAAAGCGTGTTGGTGTGCTTCCAAGACACCTCTTCCACAAAAAGAATCACAGAATCACAGAACAACCAGGTTGGAAGGGACCCACTGGATCTTCTAGTCCAACCAGTCCTATCAAACACTAACCCAAGTCCCTCAAGACCTCATCCACCCATGCCTTAAACACCTCCAGGGAAGGGGAATCAACCACCTCCCTGGGCAGCCTGTTCCAGTGACCAATGACCCTCTGTGTGAAAAACTTCCTCCTAATCTCTAGCCTAAATCTCCCCTGGCAGAGCTTGAGGCCATTCCCTCTTGTCCTGTCCCCTGTCACTTGGGAGAAGAGCCCAGCTCCCTCCTCTCTACAACCTCCTTTCAGGTACTTGTAGAGAGTAATGAGGTCTCCTCTCAGCCTCCTCTTCTCCAGGCTAAACAACCCCAGCTCTCTCAGCCACTTCTAATAGGTTCTGTTCTCCAGCCCCTTCACCAGTTTTGTTGCTCCTGTCTGGACTTGCTCCAGAGCCTCAACATCCTTCTTGTGGTGAGGGGCCCACAACTGAACACAGGATTCAAGGAGCAGCCTCACCAGTGCTGAGTACAGAGGGAGAATCACCTCCCTGGACCTGCTGGTCACACCGTTTCTGATACAAGCCAGGATGCCATTGGCCTTCTTGGCCACCTGGGCACACTGCTGACTCATCTTCAGTCGATTGTCGACCAACATCCCCAGGTCCCTCTCCTCCTGGCAGTTTTCCAGCCAGGCTTCTCCCAGTCTGTAGCTCTGCACAGGGTTGTTGTGCCCCAAGTGTAGGACCCGGCATTTGGCCATGTTAAACCTCATGCTGTTGGACACTGCCCAGTGGTCCAGCCTGTTTAGGTCTCTTTGCAGAGCCTCCCTACCCTCCAGCAGATCAACACTTGCACACAGCTTTGTGTCATCTGTAAACTTGCTAAGGGTACCTTCAATGCCCTCATCCAGGTCATTGATGAAGATATTGAACAGGACTGGACCTAGCACTGAGCCCTGGGGAACCCCACTTGTCACTGGCCTCCAGCTGGACTTAACACCATTGTTGGAGCATTCATTTGAACTGCCATTGAATTTCCCACTTCTTATTGAGTGCACATTCCTGCCTATCTAAGCAAAGACTATCAATGAAAACTCCATGAAAGTTAAAGGAGACAAAGCAGTCAACAGCTGTAAGGAAGGACTACTTTCCTCGCTTAAGTCTTATAACACAGTTCATGGATTGATGGACTATCCAATCAGTAGATTATCTAATTTTCCTAAGTGGTAGAGCACTAAGTGCCTACTGCCTGAATGTTAGATCACTAATAGAGCACAAAGGCAGGGATCTTTGAAGACAAGATAAACTGCCTCTTACGGAGTATATCTTAGGCATGTCCCAAAAGATACACTATATGAATTGAGGGGACAATAAATCTTTTCAGTATTTCTCAAAAGATTGTACATATTCCCATCATCTCTGTCTTTGAGAAGAAAAGAAATAGAAAGTGCGGTGTGGGGCTGAGGATTTAAGAAGAAGGTAAGGATTTCATGAACTCATAGGAGCTGCTGATGCAAGTTAAGTGTTTTAAGGTTGATATTATACTTAAAGGTTAATGCCTCATAAAGAAAAAAGTAAATAGTGTAGAAAAGTAATTCAGAGCTACTGGTTCTAGAGTGGTATTTTTTATACCTTCCTATTGGGAGTGTTATTTGTTTACTTGTTTTTTCTTACCAAAAGCAAGCACTAACTCAATGAAGTTTATCCTTCCTAATAGGAGATCACCTGAAGGGCAAGTGAAATTTTTATGCTGCAGTTCTTGGTGACTTTCTGCTTTATCTTGAGATTTGATTATTTTTTTCCCCCAATTACTGTAATAGTAGGACTAACTTCAATTATTTGCTGATAGATTAATACGGGGTATCTATTATTCAGCCTAATTGTCTGTCTTTCCTTACTTCTTTGCTACACTAGCATAAGAAGTATAACAAGAGCTTTCATAAAGAGCCCAAAATGGTAATTTTGTACATGCCTGTGAAATACTTCATGCATCACTATTGAGAAATATTAAGCATTTAATTGAAGGAGGAAATTTAACGTGTTTCTATTAGCATTGTTTTTTTGATTTCTTTAATTTGCTGGCAAAATAAGTTATGACTATTGATACATTACTTCACTGCAAGCAATATGGAGCATGCCTTGTGTCCAGTGAGATGAAATCTTATAGAATGGATGAAACTAAAGGTTCATTTCCATAAGCATTTGCTTAACTTTAAGTCCTTGAAGTAAGCACTTTAAAGTAAGTATATGCTTAAACATCTGACTTGAAAGTGTGTGCCTTGTACTGAGTCCCTGATATCTGGAGGTACACATAAGCAGAAAAACATAGACCAAATAAGGGTGACAGTGCCTTTTTTTCAGAAGTTAGACAAATATTCTGTGCAGGTATAAGTCACTTAGAGTTAGGCAGTGAATGAAAAATAGCCAGAATAATAGAAAATAAACAATTATTTCCTTGCATGGAATTCCATTAAAGGGATTAAAGTCAGATTACACCTTTTTATCATTGCATAAATCACAGGTATTGTTTTGTAGAAGTCATTGATCTTAGTATATTTTCTGTAAATAAAGAAATTCTATATCATTTTTTACGCCATAATGAGGCATAGTTCACAGTAAGATGCACCTCTGAGGGGGAAACCTAGAAGCTACCTTGTGAAATTAATATAAACTATTTTAATGCTAATTAATAATTAATTTACAGTGCTTCGGCTGAATACTGCCATCAAGTCTATTTTTGAACAATAACTTGACGGTGAAAGTAGTTCTTATAAATGCAAATAATAATACCTTTAGATTATCTGTATGATTATTCTTTTTCTTTCTTCATGATGTAACACAAAACAAATGTAGAGAATGTATACACATTAATATAAAAGGAATAGAGTGTAATTATTTTACTCTAAACTAGAATTATCATCGAATCATAGAAAAATCAGGTTGGAAGAGACCCACCGGATCATCGAGTCCAACCATTTCTACCAAACACTAAACCATACCCTTTAGCACTTCAATCACCCATGCCTTAAAAACCTCCAGGGAAGATGAATAAACCACCTCCCTGGACAGCCTGTTCCAGCACCCAATGACCCTTTCTTATTATTTTCCTGGTGGAGCTTGAGGCCATTCCCTCTTGTCCTGTCCCCTCTAACTTGGGAGAAGAGGCAAGCACCCTCCTCTCTACAACCTCCCCTTGGGTAGTTATAGAAATCAATGAGGTCTCCTCACAGCCTCCTCTTCTCCAGGCTAAACAACCCCAGCTCTCTCAACCACTCATCATAAGGCCTGTTCTCCAGCCCCTTCACCAGCCTCGTCACTCTTCTCTGGACTTGCTCCAGAGCCTCAACATCCTTCTTGTGGTGAGGGGCCCACAACTGAACACAGGATTCAAGGAGCAGTCTCACCAGTGCTGAGTACAGAGGGAGAATCACCTCCCTGGACCTGCTGGTCACACCATTTCTGATACAAGCCAGGATGCCATTGACCTTCTTGGCCACCTGGGCACACTGCTGCCTCATGTTCAGTCGGCTGTCAACCAACACCACCAGGTCACCTCCAGGCAGCTCTCCACCCAGACCTTTCCTAGTCTGTAGCTCTGCACAGGGTTGTTGTGCCTCAAGTGCAGGTCCCGGTATTTGGCCATGTTAAACCTCAGCCAATTAGACTCAGCCCAGCAGTCCAGCCTGTTTAGGTCCCTTTGCAAAGCCTCCCTATACCCTCCAGCAGATACACACTTCCACCCAGCTTAGCGTCATCTGCAAACTTGTTAAGGGTACACTCAAAGCCTTCATCCAGGCCATTGATGAAGACATTGAAGAGGGCTGGACCCAGCACTGAGCCTTGGGGAACACCACTTGTGACTGGACTCAAGCTGGATTTAACACCATTTGCCACTACTCTCTGGGCCCGGCCATCCAACCAGTTTTCTACCCAGGAGAGTGCGCGTCTGTCCAGGCCAGAGGATGACAGTTTCCATAGCAGAATGCTGTGGGAAACTGTGTCAAAGGTTTTAGTGAAGTACAGACCACACCCACAGCCTTTCCCTTGCCCAGCAGCCCAGTCACTTTGTCATAGAAGGCGATCAGTTTAGTTTGGCAGGACCTGCCTCTGGTAAACCCATGTTGACTGGGCCTGATCACCCGGTTCTCTTGTAAGTGCTTCATGATAGCACTCAAGATCACCTGTTCCATGACTTCCCCTGGCACTGAGGTCAGATTGACTGGTCTCTAGTTCCCTGGATCCTCCCTGCGACCCTTCTTGTAGATGGGCACAACATCAGCCAGCCTCCAGTCTAGTGGAACCTCCCCAGTCTTTCACGACTGCAGGAAGATGATGGAAAGGGGTTTGGCCAGCACATCCACCACCTCCTTCAATACCCTTGGGTGAATCCCATCTGACCCCATAGACTTGTGGGTGTCTAGTCACACTAGCAAGGCTCTGACCACCTCCTCTTGGACCATGGGAACCTCATTTTTCTCCCCTAGTTTCGGGGTAATTGTAATTGTCAATATATTGTATGGTAGGTCTGAAAAGTTACGCCAGATTACACCACTTGTATTTTACTTGGCTTACTGTTAAATAAATTTTATCCATGGTAGGTATATCTCCTTGATCATAACCATTGTTGAATAAAATGCTGCCATTTGAGTAAATAGTATTTTCTGATTATTTATATTTGTTTTTCAGCTGGATACAATGCCCTCTACATCCTTGTTTTTGAAGCAATTTGTACTAGGGGGTGAAGTATATGGGTTGTAGACACTGAAGACCTGAACGTTATTGTATGTTAAGTGCCTTTTTTGGCCTTGGTCAAGTGGTGTAATTTTTCTCCTTAACTTAAACATTATTGCAGTGAATAATGTTTGAAAAAGGATCAACTTTTTACCTCCTTTAATCTCTGGATGATGGTGGACATTTTGTATGATGGAGCATATTGTCTATTCTAATTTCTGTATTAGTGTCTGAAAAGGCTCCTTTTGCACAATGCTTTCATGTTCAAATAACATCTTATACTCTCCATTTCCTAGATATCAATAAGTTATAAATCATGCTTCAGATCACAGGTTTTTGTAAGCTGTAAGTCTTTTAGTGAAGTTCAGTCAGAAATTAATTTAGACTTTTGAAACTGTCTGCGGTGGTATGTTAAGGGAATAGCATTTATTTATATTAAAGAAAGAGATAAGAAAATTCTGATTTTTAACATACTAAATAAAAGGAAGGATGAATTCTGAAACATTTCCTTAATGTTATTGGCAATACGTCCAGTATCATTACTGCCTGCCTTTCCTATAGCTTGTGGCTCTTCCCACCTGAGACAACTCAGAGTGCTCTGACATTTGCCAAGCTGCTAGAAGCCCTAAGAATTTTGCTGTCTATCTCATGGGTGAAGTCAGTAAGGACATCTCTCTATTGTGCTACCTTGTGCCCAGCCAACTCAACAAGAGGCAAATATCAAGAGACTTAAGAATACTACAGAACTTGTTTGGGGGGACCAAGTTATGATGTACAAATCAGAAATTTATTTCAGGTCACATTGAGTTTTGTTTGTGGAACACAGATAACCTACAGCTTTAGTTGTGTGAGCTGTAATAAAGAATGGAAATTGAAATGTACCAAGACATATTTCATTCAAATGCTTTGAGTGAAGTGGGTAAGAGGTGGTTAGGCGTGTGTGCCACCCAGGCTGAAGGTTTTAAAATTACTCCTTTCCCTAGGGTTAGGTCCCTAGCCAATTTAAGGAAATAGTTTAATCTTCTCATTTTCAAAAGAATTTACCAGCTGCTTGTCCTTATTTCTTTAAAAGAAATAAGAACTAAAGGTGCTTGCCAAATCTGAAAATGAAGTTTCTTTTACTAAGGTTTTCTTAGGTGTAACTTCATTTTACTTTTATAAATTTTTGAGGCAATACATGAAGACACCTAAATGTGAAGTCATCCTGAATTTTATTTCCCTATCCCTAACAAGCTTCCCCTGTGACTTTATCTTGCTTAGTGTGGCATGACTTTTCAGAAGAGTATTTTGATAATGTGTTTGTCATTGTGCGACATGAGGCCATGCCAAATGCTTGGCATTGGCATTCTTAAAAAGGAGGCTATAAGGATCATCCAAAGCCAGATGCCTTCAAAAGAAATATTTATCACATTTGTACGGATATACTCTGTAAGTTATAGTGAGATCCCTGCAGTGCTGTTTTCAACACTTTAAAGATGTTAAAATCCTTTGTTAGGTTATGGTGAGGAAAAAAATGGGTTTTTCTGTCTTAAGTATTACTAATGGGTTTTTTCAAGCTAATGACAGTGAGTCTTACCTAAATTAGTACTTTGATTGTAATTTGTAGATAAGAGATTTGTGCTTGGCACTTGAAGATAGTATGGTTTGTGTTCACTTTCCAAGAGCTCTGGTTAAGCTTCAGGATAATTATTCTAGTATTATTATAGCATGTGTAATTTCTTGAGGTCCTGCTTCTGAAGTGATAAGAATAATTGAATAATACAGGTTACAGATGTCATGAAACAATCAACTTCCATTTGCTCATGTGCTAATTTAAAAAAAAAATCACCTATCTCCCATCTCTTATCCTCAAGGTTATAATTAAAGGAACAATATTCCTCCAGAGTTATAGTTATGTTCTTATCAAACTTCGCATTTTTAAGTGCTACCAGTATGAAGAGGCTGAAAGGAGGCTATTAATAGCACTTCACACCAAATGATGTCCTTTTCTTACTTTTACCTAAGAAAAGTGACTCAATAGCCCTTATTTCTAAGTCCACTATTTTCTTTCTATAATAAAGTGAACTAGTATTGAGATAATCAAGAATTTTTTTCAGTGGGGATAAAGTTCTGACCTATGACTAAAAAACATTTACAAAGGAATTGAGCCTACTTTGTGGGTGATTTAAAGGAAAACTGACAACTTTTGCTGTCCTACATACCTAAAGAAGAATTTAATATCAAATAAAATACTAGTCTTTGAATGGAGCAACCTATTTCTCACCTTCTCAGAACCAAGCAGTGCAGGCAGAGTGCATCCAAGTAAAATTCACCTTATCTACTTTATAATTAAAGTGCTGCAAGAATCACTGGAAAATTATAGAAAACACATTTCTGGAAAAGTAGGAATATGACATGCTATTGGCATTATCAAGTAAACTGCTGTTTTAATCACAATCCCACCAGGAACAGAGAAATATGAGTGAGGCACGGATTTCCAGAACACGTTCTTCATCTTTCCCATGGATTTGTAGTGGGATGGAATGTATGTACTCAATGAAGGTTTTCCATATCCATGGCATAAAAGATGAGCATAAGTCTGTTGTTTCATTTATGTCCAGTGCTCTATAACCAGCTTCTTTCAGATATTCCAGACATTGAAGATGCAATGTTTAATATCAGATTTTCTTGTTTTCTTATTTAAAGAAAGATACTTGATGTTACATGAGATTTCTGATTTAGCATAGTGATAGTATATTAGATGGTACAATATAATTGTAAGCTATACTTAACAAAATATATAAAGAAATTGCAATATATAGTTCAATCACAAAACTAGTATGATTCCTGTTACAAATCTCTATAACATGCTCACAGTCACAATTCTGGGCATCCCAAGTCAACATGAGATGAAGCCAGCCAAAACTCATTCTTGACTTCAAAATCAAAAGTTTTTCAGTTTTTATACTCTATGTTGGACTGAGCTAAGTATTCACTCCCCCATGCTGGAGGGGCTGACTTGAGGAGACAGTCACATTTTTTGATGCACTCAGGGAGAAACATTTTACATCACAACTCGATCCACTCAGGTGTTTATAGCTGTTTATCTAAAACAAATGCTATCTTACCTTTTTTGTTGTTGTTGTTGCGAGAAAATCAGCTTCTTTTCATGTGGTCAATCACATACTGTCTGAGCTTCAGGGGAAAATTGCCCTTGCCCATGTCCACTGAGCTCTCTTCCATTTTAAGGGTTTATTGTTCAATCATAAGCTTCTAAATTCTTTGAGTGTAACTGATACTCCAAATTTGAATATATAGAGACTAAACATTCAAACTTACAACTCCATGCTTAGTACACTAGTATTTCCCAGTTATTTTTTTATTAAGGGGTTTATTTGTTTGCTAGTTCATATCCAAACACATAATTTAAAAATTTTTATTAATGTAGTGGAACATATTTATTGAGCAAATTGTGTAAGTAGAAAACTTTATAATTCTCCTGAGAGCTGCCATGAAAAAAATTGTTGTGCTATATAAAAGACTATATTCCTACACTTTTCCTTGATAGTTATTATTGACTAGAAAACAGTATGCTATATTCATTAAACAAAAACACTTGCAAAAAAAGTTTGGACTTTAAATAGCTTTGGTAAAAATCCTCAAGGGATAGTTTCAACTTGTCTGTAATTAGTATGATTTTTAGGTTTTATTCTATATTGTGTTTATAATTTCTACTGTTATTTCAATTGTTTTCCTTGTACAAGCCAAAGTTTATGCTGCTGTATGATCTATATAGAGCAGGCTTGGCTCTAAATAAGCTGTCCTGGATACTGATGACAGTGTAACTTTGGTAAGAGGAGGTTTGTGATAGGATACCAGATCAGTATTTGTGCAGCTCCAAAAGGTTTTGAAGTTTTCATTGAACTCTTCGCTGGTTGCAGCAGATTTCACTACACTGTTACCTTTATGAAACTAAAGAATGCATCTTTACATAGCTGAAAATTACCCTTGCTGGAAAGAGAGATCTGAAATATTCATATTTTGTCTATGTTCCAAGAAAAACTTTTTTTAGACTTTAGGAATACACTTTAAAGATATTTTTCCAATTTATAATAGCTATTTATAATAATGGCTTCTGTGATATTGGGATAATGTAGAAAGCATAACCAATGAGCATTACAGAGCTGGTCAGTGCCAGCACTGATGGTAAATTTGACAGCTGTTGAACCAATATGATGTTGAAAGTCCATAGTTTTCCAGCAAGACAGTCATTAAATGCAATAATGAAAGCATTTGAAAGGATTATGAGTGTTCTAAATTATATTTAGTGATATGTAGCAGGCATTTCCTTCTCAGTATTTGCATTATGAGGCAACTAATTTGGAAAATGAGTAATTTTTTAACAAGCAAACGTCTGCCTGTTAGAAAGCCACGCATACTATCTAAGTAATTGTTATCAACTGAGCCAACAGAATACTTGCAACGCTTTTCCTGCTGACATGTTGACTTTTATTTTTATTTCTTTATATTGATGACCACAGAGGTCTATGATCCATTTCTACATTGCTTAATCTCAATTTAAAAGAAGTTGTGGATTGTATTTGAGAATATGAAAAAGGGAGCCTAACAGCAGAGGTCTGATAACCCAGGGGGTTCAAATGCTTTCACTCTCATGCCAACCAGGAGTAACACAAGGAAACAGTTCCTTGTAGCTGAAACACCCATATACAGATTAATTATCCTACTCTTCCATGATCTCTTGACCTTATCTTCACTATAAAGCAGCATCATGCTAAAACACACCTGTAAAGTTAAAGCAGCTAATGTCACAGTGACGAGAATTTTGTGGTCATTACAGAATCATAGAATCCTAGAATCACCAGGTTGGAAGAGACCCACTGGATCATCAAGTCCAACCATTCCTATCAAACACTAAACCATGTCCCTCAGGACCTCGTCCACCCGTGCCTTAAAACACCTCCAGGGAAGGTGAATCAACCACCTCCCTGGGTAGCCTGTTCCAATGCCCAATGACCCTTTGTGTGAAAAACTTCCTCCTAATCTCTAGATTTAATCTCCCCTGGTGAAGCTTGAGGCCATTCCCTCTTGTCCTGTCCCCTGTCACTTGGGAGAAGAAGTCTCTCCCTCCTTCTTTCAGGTAGTTACAGAGAGCAATGAGATTTCCTGTCAGACTCCTCTTCTCCAGTCTAAACAACCCCAGCTCTCTCAGTCATTCCTCACAAGGCCTGTTCTCCAGTCCCTTCATCAGCTTTGTTGCTCTTCTCTGGACTCGCTCCAGAGCCTCAACATCCTTCTTGTGGTGAGGGGCCCACAACTGAACACAGGATTCAAGGAGCAGTCTCACCAGTGCTGAGTACAGAGGGAGAATAACCTCCCTGGACCTGCTGGTCACACCATTTCTGATACAAGCCAGGGTGCCATTTGCCTTTTTGGCCACCTGGGCACACTGCTGCCTCATGTTCAGTCGGCTGTCAACCAACACCCCCAGGTCCTTCTCCTCCTGGCAGCTTTCTAGACAAACTACTCCCAGTCTGTACTTCTGCACAGAGTTGTTGTGTCCCAAGTGCAGGACCCAGCATTTGGCCGTGTTAAACCTCATGCCATGGGACTCTACCCAGCAGTCCAGCCTGTTTAGGTCCCTTTGCAAAGCCTCCCTACCCTTCAGCAGATACACATTTCCAGCTAGCTTAGTGTCATCTGCAAACTTGGCTTCATCCAGGTCATTGATGAAGACATTGAACAGGGCTGGACCCAGCACTGAACCCTGGGGAACCCCACTTGTCACTCACCTCCAGCTGGATTTAATACCATTTACTACCACTCTCTGGGCCCGGCCATCCAAACAGTTTTCTACCCAGGAGAGTGTGCGCCTGTCCAGGCCAGAGGATGACAGTTTCCGTAGCAGAATGCTGTGAGAAACTGTGTCAAAGGCTTTGCTAAAGTCCAGAAAGACCATATCCACAGCCTTTCCCTTGTCCAGCAGCCCAGTCACTTTGTCATAGAAGGAGATCAGGTTAGTTTGGCAGTATCTGCCTTTTTTGAACCTATGTTGGCTGGGCCTCATCACCTGGTTCTCTTGCAAGTGTTTCATGATAGCATTCAAGATCACCTGTTCCATGACTTTCCCTGGCACTGAGGTCAGACTGACTGGCCTGTAGTTCCCTGGATCCTCCCTGAGACCCTTCTTGTACAAGGGCACAACATCAGCCAGCCTCCAGTCTAGTGGAACCTCCCCAGTCTTCCAGGACTGCATGAAGATGATGGAAAGGGGTTTGGCCAGCACATCCACCAGCTCCTTCAATACACTAGGGTGAATCCCATCTGGCCCTATAGACTTGTGGGTGTCCAGTTGGGCAAGCAAGGCTCTGACCACCTCTTCTTCGACCATGGGAGCCTCGTATTGGTCCTCTAGTTTTGAGGTTTGTACACAGAGGGAACAGTTTTCTTTACAATTAAAGCCTGAGGTAAAGAAGGCATTAAGTACCTCAGCCTTCTCCTCATCCCCTGTCACTGTTGTTCCCTCTGTGTCCAAAAGGGACTGTATGGTCTCCCTAGTTCTTCTTTTGTTATTTATATATTTATAGTAAGATTTTTTATTATCTTTCGCGGACTTTGCTAACCTGATTTCTAGTTCAGCCTTAGCCCCTCTGATTTTTTCTCTACACAACCTCACTTCCCTCCTGCAGTCCACCCAAGAGGCCAGTCCCCTCTTCCATAGCCTATAAACATTCTTCTTCTTAATGTCACTTGAGATCTCTCTACTCAACCAAGCTGGTTTTTTCCCCAGATGGTTCTTTTTCCAGAACACGGAGATAGCTTTCTCCTGAGCTGCTAGGATCTCCTTTTTAAAGAGCTCCCAGCCCTCATGGGCTCTTTTGCCCTCAAGTACTGTCTCCCATGAGACTTTGCCAACCAGCCTTCTAAGGAGTTCAAAGTCTGCCCTCTGGAAGTTTAATGCAACTGTCCTGCTAACTACCCTCTTCACTTAACCTAGAACAGAAAACCCTATCATCTCATGATCAATTAGTTCTAGGTGTCCCCCTACTGCCATATCCCCCACAAAGCCTTCTCTGTTCACAAACAGCAAGTCCAGGAGGGCACCTTCCCTTGTTCGTTCATTCACCAGCTGTGCAAGGAAGTTGTTTTCCATGCACTCCAGGAACCTCCTAGACTGCTTCCTTTCTGCTGTATTGTACTCGCAGCAGATATCAGGGAGATTGAAGTCTCCCACAAGAACAAGAGGCATTGATTTCAAGATTAACCCCAGCTGTTTATAGAAGAGCTCGTCAGCTGCTTCTCCTTGGCTGGGTGACCTGTAACAGACTCCCATCCCAAAATCTACCTTCTTATGGGCTCCTCTGATTTTAACCCACAGGCACTCAATCTCCTCATCACCACAATCCATCTCAGAGGTGTCCAAGTCCTCCCTTACAAAGAGGGCTACTCCACCTCCTCTCCTTCCCTTCCTATCCCTTCTGAAGAGTTTATACCCCACCATAGCTGTACTCCAGTTGTATGAGTCATCCCACCATGTTTCCATGATGGCAACGACATCATAGGCTCCTCGCATTATGACAGCTTCCTGTTCTTCTATCTTATTCCCCATGCTGCGTGCATTGGTGTAAATGCACTTCAGCTGAGTAGCCGAGCCTTCAGCCCTCTTAGAGGGGACAGTGCTTGTTCCCAATTGCCTGTTAACTGGAGTAGCTTGCACCAGAGTACCTGTATCTCCTTTGCTGCTCCAGGGTGCATTCTCCCCCACTTCATATGTGGTCATGTGCTGGTGGTCCTCACCAGCACACCCTCTCCTAATCTCTAGTGCCCTACATCCAGGCACGCACTTGCCTAGCCTTGACTCAATTCCCTCCCCCTTCACATCTAGTTTAAAGCTCGATTTATGAGCTTAGCTATGTTTTTGGCAAGGACCTTAGCCCTGCCAGGAGACCCACGTGCCCCAACATTCGCAACCGTGTCAGGGGGTGCACGAACCACCCTATGATCAAAGAATCCAAAGCCCCTTTCCTTGCACCAGGTTTGAAACCAGGCATTAATCGAGTTCTTTTTTGTAACTTGCAGGTCAACTCCATTTAGCCTAGGGATGGAGCAGAACACCACCTGTGCCCCAGAGCCCTCCATCATCTTCCCAAAGATGGGAAGACTAGGACAGGCTATATCAATCCAAATCAATCTGAACTTGACCAGATTTTTGTCATAATTCTACTCACCCAGTGTAAAAAGTGACTCTTTGTCTACCTCGGTTACATGATCATTGTCAGTTTCATGACAGCTTTCTCAGTTCTTCACAGCTCATCTAGCATAATAAAACTCTGTACTAAGGCAAAAAAAGCCTAGAGAATTTTGTCTTTCCTTGGAAGATTGCTTGATTTCAGTGTTTTTGATTTCTCTATCTTTAAATCAGTGTAAAAAAATAACCAAAAAGTTCTTGGTTTACATTTATTCTTCAGTAGGTTTTTTTTGTCCTGTCTTCTGCATATTCTGTGTATTTATTTGACTGCCATTTCTTGTGCTATCGAAGTACTCTACCATAACTAACTAATACACATTCTTAAAAATTCAAGAACTGGTGCCCAGAAAAGCTAGGGCCTAGATTGTCAAAAGTTTTTAGTGACCTCATTCTTATTGATGCAGTACCCGTAAGTGACTGTAAGAGATGCCTGAGTATCTGTATAGATCTGGGACAAGTTATTTAAACAAGAGCATTCAGGATGTGTGTCGTGCAATAGTATATTAAGTTTAGACCCTTAGCTTTGAGAATGATATGTTTCTTTTACTATTAGACTCTCACTATACTAATACTTATAGATTAATTACGGTTGTTATCTTTAAGTCAAATGGAAATACTTTATCTTGAGGTTTTAGAAGACTGAAGAATATTGTAAAATTGTTTGACAGAACATTTTGTAATTTGATTTAAGGTCAGTTTCAGGTTGTGAGCCCAAGAACAGAATTTCTTTGTTCTTTTTAGATTTGCTACTAAGGAGGATTTGAAGTACAGTTTTTATTCTTAAAATAATTATCCTGAAGATTACATAGCCACATTCTTAGTCACTATATCAGATTGTCATTGAACACTGATATTGCTAAAGGTTTCCATTCAACTTAGAAATATGAAATGTCTTGAGTTAAAAAATAAAAGCCTGGATGACTACCGATTTAATAGCTGTCTTGAATAGTTCAATTACTTCCTTCCATTTTCCCAATATGATGAAGTATTCATTTTAAATACTGAGGAAATTCAATGTTATTAACAGAGTTCTTGAAAGGCTACTGCATAAATGCTTGGGAATGAGTTGTGTTATCTCAAGATTAAGAATATATAGGTTTTTGATTTTATATTTTGTCTCTTCTAATTTTACTTCAAAGAAAGGTTTAACTGCTTCTCGTGTCATTATGTCTTGAGATACACAACCATGAACATGTATTTCCACATTAAGATGATGTATTCTTTTGCTAAATATTCCTCATTGAGCCACTTCACCTTAAAAAAAATGCGTTCCCATCTCTTACACAAAATATTCGTAAGATTATGAGTCATATAAATTGTAGCAGTATGCATAAAACAAATGTTAAGAAGGGTAGCTTTTGTATTATTAGGAATCATGGGAAGCAGAGAAATGTGAAGTCAAGATGTAAAGCTGAAGAATCAATAGGGAAATAGATATCTGTTGATCAAGAAATAATCAGCTTCACTTGTGAAATTCATTTAAGTCAATTATGTAAATAAGAATGAAATATAAACATACAGAAAGGTAAGAAACAGGAGGTCATATATAATATGAAAGTTTGTTTACATGAGAAAGACAGAAGGGGATGTAGGGAAACTTTCATTTGGCAGAAAAGCTGAGAACATAACAACAGTGTGGTTCCATTTCTGCTACTTTGTATTTTTCTGTATTTTGAATTGGTCACCAGAAGGCAGTTTTAATCACCTCACCGTTGGAAGAGTGTTGGCTCATTCTATGAAGTTTTGGAGGCTGATTCTCCTTGGAGTTGTACTTTTGTAAGCATAGCTCCCTGAAGGCTTCTATTATCTAAGCTAATATTGACTTTGCTGAAAGACTTATGCAATTGATGAGATAAATCGTGAGATTTAAGAGTCCTAGCAGATTTTTTTTCAAGTGTTTCACACAACACTAATCAATGGAATATAAAGTTATTGCATGTCTTATGGCCTTTCAGCTTTATAGACACTATAAATACTGTTTACTCAATCACTAAGGACACATGTTAAATATGACCTACAATGGAAAGGATAGGTGTCCTTTCCTTGTTAAGAGAACATAAACAATTTTTTGTTTCAGTGTAGTGAAGACATGTTGATTTTTATCTACCCATCTTTTCTAACTGAAAATTAGGTCCAGTTTAGGTGGACTCTTAAGTGTTGGGAATTCACCTAAAGACTATATATAACTTTTTGTACGTGACTGTCAAAGTTTGTATTTGATTTATACCCTTCTGTTGTTGTTTGCATTTATGAAACTTGAGCTCTGATGCACTATTTCCAACTGGGGTCTTATTCCTGAAGTAAAATATGGTTTACTAGAGATCCACATTTTAAAAAGTCTTTGATGGAAACCAATATTTTCAGCACTGTAAACTAGATTAACTAGTGGCCATATATAATTTCAAAGTCATGGACCTCCAAATTGGCATTTAATAAACTCTTTTATAACTGTTTTAACCATTTAATAACTGTTTAATAAGCTGCCTATATGTCTACCAATTAGATAGAAAAATATTACAAGGGTAAGATATGAAAACAGTTAAGTTTTTTGTTGTACAGTCAAAAGGGTTGTAGTTTCCAGATAGCATCACAAGGAGTATAATAAAGTTACCCATAAGCAGATATGTCCATCAATTACTATCTTGATATAAAATAACAGAAGCCAGCCATGTTCTTTGAATGCTTGGCATTTGGGATATCACTGTATGCAATTATTAAGGGAAAGTTTTTTTATCATTCAAGTAAGATGCTAAAATTGTTGGTTTACTTAAATCTAGTATCATATGTAACCACCCTCATTATTTTAAAGATACAGACCAACTTCTTTTTCTGTCATTCCTCAGCAGCTAGATTTACATACACACATGGAGGTGGTTTGAGGTCACTACAGTTAGTGCTACTGACTGTTCAGTTTTGCATGAGATCCAGGCAACCAGGAAAAAAAAGGACAGATTATTTCATTTTCTGTTGTTTCTCTACGATCATTTACTTAGGATATGTGGGCAGGGAGTCAGTTAAAAAAAAGTGGAGTATAAAAGATCAAACACATGAGAACTATTCTGTTCAAGATGCTTTTTTATAGGCTTTGGCTATCATCTGAGTGCAACTGAGGACAGTACTTCTATGGTGGAATGCAGGCATATAGCTATATAAATATATACAACAATTGTCTCCTGAAAGCTGCCATGTAATAGTCTGTACTAAGTATATATCTTTAAATCTTTCTTGTGAGAAGTGCTAACCTTTCAGTGAGCCTGTAAAGTCCTAGTAAACACATTACTTTTGTCAGTAGCTTTGTAGGGACTGGAAACAACATTAAAATCGTAAAACCAGAGCATTTTAATCTAGGTGGCTGTTAAGGGAAGGAGATTGAATTACCTCAGTGTAAAAGTAAATTTGCAGTTATATGACATTATTATTATTTTTTTTGAGAACATCAAATTAATTATTTTTATTGGGTTTTATTGTTACACTAATAATACAGACCCACAGATATCATAGTGATAGATGCATAAAATAAAGTTTTCTCACTCAATGAAACAGCATTTTTCATCTTTTATTTGAAAAATAGTAGACTTCTGGAAAGATCTCTGACAGTGTTGAAGTTTTGTGTTTTCAAGATAGCTTGCTGTATATTTTTAAAGATAGTAGGAATAAAACTCAGTGTCTAGCAAAGTCAGCTTGATTTCTAATAGCTTCAGTAAGTGCTTTCTGGAAAACTGAGAAATTCTGGCTTAAATGCTCCTGGCTATACATGCCTTCATAGTGGGTAGAAATGTTCTCTCTCTTGTTTAACACCAATTTTAGGTAAACTCGAAACAGAGAATAAGCCCCTTTTTATTATATTTTCATGTTTTTCTTTAACCGAATGAGCAATTTCTTTTTATTTGTGTTTCCATTTTGCAATGAAATTTCCAGGTAGGTTGTTATTTTGGTATCTATAATAATATACCAATTCAGGTCAGACAATTTAGGTTTTCTACTGTTTTATAGACAGAATATAGGACAAATTCACCCTTACATTCCAGTAGCTTTGAGCCAGCCTAGTGGCACAAAGCAGCCATGAACCTGACTTAACAGGCCAGTTAAATTGGGTTTATCACCTCTTTGGGCTGTTGGAATATTGCAAAACAGCTGGAATGCATTGCTGATATATCTGTGCCTAAACTGCTTGCATTGTATGAAATGTTATACAACTGCCCTGTGAAGATCCTTTCAAAACTACATTCATCAAGTGATTTTGTACCAGCAAACTTGTGCTTTAAATGAAGGCACTTGGTATGTACCATATTAAGCTGCTTTTGTGTTAGTAGAAATGATGTACTTCAAAAATGGTGTTAAACACCATCATTAATCCTATTTCAGTTAAAAGGACAACTGACTGAGACATTGGATGCATCTATACTATTATAGTGCAGATCAGGCATTCAAAGTGAATCAGCAGTCATTCGTCTTCTTATGTTCTGATTCACAGCATGAAACCATTCTGGAGCACACATTTAATGCCTTTTGAATGAAATAAATTAGGAAGTTGTACTCTGGGACCCTCCTTATTGTGTCCAACAACTAATAAGCTTTCATTCCACAGGAGATTATAGTTCATCCAAAACTCCAAACCCTGCCCCATTGGCACCAAATCGTGTACTTGAGGTGTTTAGCCTTAACCCGTAAACATTCCAGGTCTGCTCTTACTTGTGTTCCACTGGTTTCTAATGGACACAGGGACAGATAAGGGACTGTAGAGCCAGGAGCGATTCTAGGTTTCCTATTAATCTATCCTTGCCATAATTTATGGGTATTTGAGACAGGATTCTAGCCCTCTGAGGAACCCAAGTTGAATTCTTTCTTATATAATCATAGAATCACCAAGTTGGAAAAGACCCATCAGATCATCGAGTCCAACCATTCCTATCAGACACTAAACCATGCCCCTCAGCACCTCATCCACCCACACCTTAAACTCCTCCAGGGAAGGTGACTCAACCATCTCCCTGGGCAGCCTATTCCAGTACCCAAGAACACTTTCTGTGATTTTTTTTCCTAGTGTTCAGCCTGAACCTCCCCTGGTGAAGCTTGAGACCCCTTTGTCCTGTCCCTTGTCACTTGGGAGAAGAAGCCAACACCCTCCTCTCTACAACTTCCTTTCAGGTAGTTGTAGAGAGCAATGAGGTCTCCTCTCAGCCTCCTCTTCTCCAGCCTAAACAACCCCAGGTCTCTCAGTCATTCCTCATAAGGCCTGTTCTCCTCCAGCTTTGCTGCTCTTCTCTGGACTCACTCCAGAGTCTCAACATCCTTCTTGTGTTGGGGTACCCAGAACTGAACACAGTATTTGAGGTATGGTCTCACCAGTACTGAGTACAGAGGGAGAAAATCCTCCCTGGACCTGCTGGCCGTGCCATTTCTGATACAAGCCATTGACCATCTTGGTCACCTGGGCACACTGCTGATTCATGTAATATCACAGCTGAAGTTTTCTTTAGATTTTTCTCAAGCTTTTTATTTTTGCAACTAATTTTTTCTTTTTTTTTTTCCTTAGCATTGTATTGTAGCAACATGTTCCAACTCCAGCTGCTCTCTTCAAGAGCTGTTTGTGTGTTCTGTGGATCTAGAGTTCTCAGAGTCTACACATGCACACTAGGGTGTGTGCTCACACTCTTTCTGCCAAATAATCATTAATTGAGACTTCCAATTACTGAAGTTATGTGTACCTTGAGGTAATAAATAACACCGCCTTTAGCACAACCCTGTTAACATAAAGGCAGGGCAGGTACAAACTTATTGTAGCTAACTCTCAAGCTATTTCAAACTTAATAACAATCAATATGAAGTTTTTTGCATCATTTGTCCCAGATACCTAGTACTAAATTTCATATCTTAATGCCCATCTTTGTAGCAGATTCTTTGTTATAAGCATTTGCTATTTATTTCATGCTCCCTAATGAGATGCTTCCACTTGATTTTGTCTTTCATCTAATACTGGAGGTAGGCTGAGCTAGAGATGAGCTGTCACACTGTGGAGAAAACATGAGATTTTCCAGCTCAACATTAGAGGAAAACGCGATGCTGAAGATGGGTTGAATCAATTAAAGGAAAACCCAATGTGCTGACTTAAAAGCATAAATCACATGTTTATTGTTGTTGTCCTATGTACTTATATTGTAATTATCTTAAATTATGGTTTATTCTGAATTTTGAAACATAAAAAAATCTGAATAACTCACCATTGTAGAAAAGAAATGTTTTTGATCTGGAGTGACTTTTTGATCATAACATATTTTATGGCTTTATCCCACATGTGGTTTATATCAATTCACAGATGGCTGTCCATTCAAATGGAATAGTAGTGATTTATAGTAACTTATTTTTAGGTAGACCAAGGAAAAGGAACAGTGTGGACAGTTCAGGAGGAGCAAAACAACATAGCAAATCACTAAACACAGTTAAGGTTTACAAAGGAGCAAAATGTCAGTTATACAAAATAGCCTTTCTTAGTTTGAAAACCTGAGTCGAAATCCAGCTGAAATCCAGAACTGAAGAGAACTGTCTGTAGAGAGAGATGTTGAAGAAAATCAGCCTCAGTTGCTATGATACAAATATATTTATTCCTATTAACATCACTTAGTTTTATATTAAACTGGCACTTTCAAAATGGCATTCACTAGCTTTTTGTTTGCTTTTCAATTAAACTGATCGATTGACTGTTTGACATCCATCTGAGACACGTACATAATTTATGGTGAGGTTTCAATGTGCTTGTGTTTATTTTTGTGGTACAGAATTGCTCTCAAGACTATTGTTTAAAAGATGACTTCCAAGGAAGTAGTGTCTTTCTAGTCGTAGCTATGGCTTGTAGGATCTTCATATTCTGAATCAATACACAAGCGGAATATTCTAAAGTACTGGGCATTAAGGAAGTACAAACTCAATTATTCCTCATTTTTTAAAAATTCTATGATTTCATTGGTATTTTTAAATCTGTACTTAGGAGCTAAGGATTGCACTCTGACCAATGGAAGATAAAATCATTAATGATGATGATGGTTTTAATACCTAATATATATATGCACACATGAGCATAGGTGAGCCTAGCCAAAATATCTAATAACAGTAACTTTACTGTATATTAAATATCCTGTATTACATATCTGCTTGAAAATTAAGTACAGTATAAAATTTACTACATTTGCTACTCATCTCAGTCAAGTATCTGTAGTTAGGTGGAGTCTAAAAGTGTTCACAATCTCCCCTTAAAAAATGGTTGCCCTAGTCTTCTGTAATTCTTGTTTGAGAAAATTGTAACATTACAAATTATATGGAGCAGAAGGAAGTAAACTACTATTACATTATCTAGCTTATTCTGTTTAGGAAATATATTGCCTGTGGCAGAATTTTGCAGTTCGCTTATGTAAGCTACCACACAGTTAAGAAAGCAAGTAAAAATGTGATAGCGAATGTGAACTTTTCATCTATTTTGCTGGACTGTGTTTGTTTTTTTCTTGTTAAATCAAGAGTCTGACTCTCCAGTCACCTGGAGTTTGTCAGTATTCAGAATTGAATCGTTGGTTCAAGTCTGAAAGTAACTCTCTGTTTTGGCCAAAACACTACTATAGATCTATTAAAAGCTCTGTAATGCCTTAAGTAAAATAACTTCTTCCCGTGTATGTACTACCTCTGTCCTATCAGATTGTTTCTAAAAGATGAGTGAGGAAGATACTCTTTGCTGTAGTAATAAAGGCTGTAAAAAGATTAAACATGTATTAGTTAGAGAAAAATCGCTTCTCAACAAATTTTTCTGTGAATAATATATTAATGTTTTTACCAAAGAATAATACTAAATTTTAAGTCTCCAAAGATTCCCATGGTCACTTTGAACTAATGGAAAATAACCATTCAGTTATAAAAAAGATCAAAAGAAGAACAATATAAACCATTGTCTGTATAAGGTCTTGATTGTTTTGCATTCACCAACTGTGCATGTAGCTCTATGTTTTAAATGTATTCTTCCCAGAAGTAATCTTATTATTTTGGGTTTTTTTGTATCTGATATGTTAACATTCTACTCTAAAAAAATATATACAGTTAAACATTATGCAATCAGCTCTTCACTTTTGTGTTCAACAGCAGTAAAATATTTGATTTCTTGTTCTAATGAAAAATCATCTTATCTATAACTAGCACAGGAATAAGTTAAGTAGGTTTACAGGAAAAATATTAAATTCATTACACTTGACAAAGTATGGTGTAAATTCTCCTTCACGATGCTATTTGCTCATTCAAATATAGACCATCTTCTCCTTCTCCTTACGTGAGCCCACCCATTCATAATAATTTCGACTCACAGGTGTAAAGTAGTGCTGATTTCCTTTTAGTCTTTTCTCTGTAGTAGGCCTATTCTAGATTTCTGCTTGCCAAAGCTGGCATAAAACTGACTGAACTAACCTCAGTAACTGCTGGAAATTGTTTCCCTGAAATATAATGGACCTTGTTTCTGGGATCAAAATCCACCTCTTGGCAATTAACTCACAGAAACCTGTATTAGGAAACTATTCGCATGCAGTCCATACAGCAGATTTCCAGTTTTACTGTGAGGTACACTACATAAGCATAGATTTCTCTTACTGAAAATATTTAATAAGAGGAAAAAAACTAAGCAATAATTTGCAAGGGCATCCAGAACAGAGATATAACGAAGTACATACATAAACACAGATTTCTTCCCAAAAGGCTAGCCAAGAGTGCTGGCTATTAACAGAACATTAGTGGTAGCATTTTTAGTCTAAATAACAAGTAATTAGACAACCACATTAAAGAATAATGAGAGCTAGTAATCATTTTTTTATCAGCAAAATTAGCCTGGACTCATTTAAAAACAACATTTAATACAAACAGCTTAATGAATATGTAAAATGTAGAAGTTGTGCACAAACCCAAATGTTCTCATGCAAACCAAAGATAATTACATATCTTGATTGTTATGCATGGACTTTTATAGAACAGTTCTTTCCACACTTCTTGTGCCTGCATAAATTGTGGCAGTATTCTGTTGGTATCTATGAAGTACTCAGTTTAGTATGCTGATTGAAGTAAATTACTGATCAATTTCAATAAAGCTTGAGACCTATGATCTGTGTTTTTGATAAAAGATCTTCGAGAAACCTATCTAAAGAAGAATTATAAATCAAATAATCATAAAACATTTTCACAAGTGCATAAAAAGCAAAGTAGGTATCTCCTTTCTCTGTCTAGGAGCAAGTAAGTTGTGGTGGAGGAGGCTGGATTTATATAGACACTACAGATGTCCTGGTCTTAGGGTGCCTACAAGTGACCTATAATCATTTTTTTTCCATTGGAGAAATTCTGTATCTTGAAAGTGATGATGAAGTGCAATGTAAAGTGATTATAGTGATACTGTAGTGTTCAGTTCTTTCAGCAGAATTGTATGTGGGACTGTGTGTTATTAAACCAAATGAGCTCACTACTTAGAAATTCCCGTGCAGAGTTCTAAGGGTGGGAGTGAAAATATTTATGTGCTGCTTTTATGTTAATCTAGAGCCTTTCATCAGAATGTATCCAAAAGTCTTTGTAAACTGATACTCAGACCTTCAGTGACAAGAAGTGCTGCATGCGTTTAGCAGCTTAAAGCTGTGTACCCAGAAATTAGCAGAAGGAGGTGCACCTGTAGCTAAAACACATTCAAAAGCTTAATTTCTCAAGCCAGTTAGCACAGTCAGCTTTCACCCTTTGCAGAAGCTGTGATTCTCTTGATAGGAACCAATGAGCACAACTCTAGTAACGTCACAATGCCTCTGTAATTGAAGTTAATCATTCCTGGGTTTTGTCTTATCCAGAACAGTATTTTCAGGAAGTGCCTTGTCAAGCTGTGCCTTTCATATATTGTGTGTATCTTATAGAAGTTAGTCCAAAATCTTTGTACTGTCCCCTCCCCTCCCCTCCCCTCCCCTCCCCTCCCCTCCCCTCCCCTCTCCTCTCCTCTCCTCTCCTCTCCTCTCCTCTCCTCTCCTCTCCTCTCCTCTCCTCTCCTCTCCTCTCCTCTCCTCTTTCTTTTATCGAAGTACCTTTTTTTATTATTATTTATACCTGGAAACAGTATTAAGAATTTATTCAGTAAGCATTGGTCATTTTAATGAGATCAAAAAAAACCTCAACAAAGTGTTTATTCATATTCCTGTCTGTACTCTGAAGAACTGCAGCCACAGTATTCTATGAAGAAGCAAGTACCAAATCCATTTGGATGAACATACTGGAAAAAGTACCAGTTTAATCTGTCTTGTTGCATTGAGTGGATTTGTGATTGTAAAAAACTTAATTTCAAATGCTGGGCACTGTGTTAAATAAATTTGAAACCTTTAAAATGTCTAGCTGGCACCACTCCAAGCCACTCTTTGATGGTGATTGTTTAACAGCTAATGTTAAAGGAGAATCATCTCAGAAAGAGAAGCTGTAGCTACACACGCTGTGGTGTGAAATGTGATGGTTTATGTGGTTGTTTCACAATGATCAAGTTTTTGAGGCATTGGTTCTACTCTTGCAACTAAGTCCTGCAAATTCACCAGAGAGTAAAAAAGTCTGTCTTTCTCAGACTCTATCACTCCTAGGAAAAATTCTGTTGAACAAATTATACAATCAGCAATACCTTAGCAACTTGGTCCTCTTCAAGTGTTGACTTCTGGGCTAACTGTCTACCCCTGTTGCTGGTTGTGGGTCTGCATAGATGTTTGATGTAACTGAAAGGATTTTAATAAGCAGAGCTCTCTGTAGTGTATTAAAACTGAATGCTGTTCTGTCTTCTTGTGCTGGTTTTATCATGCACACAGTAGAAAGCAATGGAGATTTACCTTCATCATGCAAGTAGCCAGAGGTGGGATTAGATCTGCTAAGAATGGACCTACTTTTCTTCCACAGCTGCCCTTCACAAGGGCAGAATGAGGAAGTTGAGGGAACAAGTGTTGGAGAGACAACAGCTAATGTCTGTCATTCCTTCTCTGTTTACCCTGGAAAACTTTTTTTTGAAATTTATTGTGAAACATATTGGGGATTATCTTAGTTATTCAGAAAGGAGATAGTTATTATTCTGTATGATGAGTCTTGAGCCTGCAAAATTTGATAGTAATTGCACAGCTGGGAATCACTCTGTATTCTGGTAGAATGAGTGACAACTGATTTTAATATCAATCTGAAAAATTCTGCTGTACTTAGACATAAACTGTGTGCCTTACACATTAAAATTTTATGTACACTAGTGAAAACATGATAAAGTACAAGAAAGTTTTTTTTCTAGCTATTTCTGCTGTACTTTTTTCATTATTTTTATGGTGCCCGAGGCTCCCACATTCTTAGGAAAGTATTGGAGTGGAAGTACAGCCTACAGGAATGTTAAACTTTGCTGAATGATAGACTGACAGTATATAAAGTTTCTTCAGAAGTGTACCCTTAGATCTCTAAAAGGTATTCAATAAAACTAGAATATTAGGAATGTTAGAATTCATATTTTTTTGTGGATGACCCCTCCCTGTAAGTGTTCAAGGCCAGGTTGGATGAGGCCTTTAGAAGTGCAGCCTAGTGGGAAGTGTCCCCGCTCATGGCATGGGGTTTCAAACTAAGTGATTTTTAAGATATCTTCCAATAAAAGCCATTCTATGATTCCAAGATTCTGTGATTTAAGACAGAGGTATCTCAGCCTTGTTTAGTTATTTGAGTTGTGAGTTGTGATCTTTAATAAGTTTGGAAATCTAATGTAGATTGTTTATTTATATATAATTTGTTACCAAAATTGTATTTATCTCCTTCCCATATTTAGCTTTCATTTTTCTCAATTTTTATTATACAAGTGCAAAATTCAGTTTTCTAGTCCTCCATTGGTGAGGAACGTCACTTGAATAGCACATACACAGCCCATAAGCAAATCTTTAGCACTGTTAGTTTATCATCAAAACCCTTTGAACAGAAGGAGGAACAAACCCCATCATTATCAATCAAGAGCAATTCTACAATTTTAATCACAGCCCTGTGTTCCAGGATGTTGCTAATTTTTTGAGATTTTACTTTGCATTCATATTTAAAATATTTTTTAACATTTCAGATATGGTGAGTGAACATTATTAAGCTTCTCTAATATACATTTCCTGTAACCATATTATTGGCTCCCTTTACAGAGTGATTACTCCCTATAGAATTACTTCTTACTATTCTGATAATTTAAGCCTTGCAAAGCACTCTCTGCCTGAGCAGGATCCCTGCTGATTTTCATGAGGAATTTTACCTGAATTTAGACAGGAAGTTAAGGCCAGGGACACAATTTATTAATTCTTAAAGTGATCCATTTTCAGTTCTTAAGCTATCAGATCTACTTTGGGGTGGTAAAGAACTCAATGATGCATTCAGAAACACGTGTCTTCCTCGTTTGCTTCTGCACATGGGGTCTTAATTCTGATGCCAAGGCAATTGAATTATAAAAATCATTGAAAAACACCACTGAGAAACCAGGACAAATGGGATCAAAATCAAGGTCAACATACTTCAGTCTCCTCCTTTTCATTTTCATAGTCTGACGTTCACCAAAACTGTATAGGAATCTTTACTCACTTCCCATGCAAGTAGCCCTTCAGGCCTGCACCTGTTTAGCTACTCTGAGTCTTTTTTAACTTCTTTTTGCATTTCTCAGTCTTGTTGTGAGATTGAAGCTTTCCTGATCTTTGGTTACTTTTAAGATTCCAAAGCACATTCTGAGGCAATGCACGTGCATTTCACAGGGATCATCCTTTTGCTGAGGTTCTAAGTAGTGCAATCACTATGAAACAACATAGTACTGTAAGTGAGTGCTGACTCAGGTAATTTTAGGTTTTCTTATTTCCTTTAATGGCATGTTTTACTTGTGTGTCAGGACACCTTTGACCTTCCTGTCCTTTCCAGTCTTCTGAGGATATTTGTATCTTAATGGGAACTTCTGCAGAACAGCTGTATATCATGACATAAGAAATGGTTCAGAACTGTTACCTAGATTTGTGTTTTGATTGCTAGGATGATCTGAGTCCACACCAATAACTTGAGCATGAAACCTCAGAGGGATTCCAAAAGAGTTATTTGACTGATTGCCACAGACTTTCAGAAAGAACTGGGAATCTATATGTTACTGTAAATTCCAAAGGATGGAAAACTTTTAGGGTGACCACAAAACTATCACTACTGCATCTGGATATATATCTGTTATACAGAGAGCCTCATGAGCTCAAAACTAAATAAAATTATTTGCATTATGTTTACAGATCTATATCTTACACAATTTATTTTATTATTTTGATTAGCGTGTTTGAGAGAAATGGTTTGCTCTTTACTGTTCATGTACAAAATAGGGTTTATGTTTAAATTTAATAATGAAGCAGTGTTTGCCTTTACCCTAGTTATAGCTTCTTTCTGTGGCATACGATCTTTCCTATGATCTTCCTGTTTGATTTTAGACATAAATATTTGAACATTCTTTGGGTAAAATGAGAGATTTCAGCATCTTTTACTTCTAATGTGACTTACTGTATCCATGCCTCTTCAGTATTCTTCAATCTTTCTTCCTTTACTTTTACACGACATGATAACAGTGAACTAAGATTGCAGTAAGCATTGTTCTTTTGTATCCATTGCATTTCAAATCAGAAAAGTAAAGCTATGAAACTTAACCTTGAGAGGGCAGAATGTGTGCATTGTCACTGTCTGTAGAATCCTCAGACAATTAAGTGTTTGTGGATGACTTTTGTGGGGATTTCTCAGGACATTTCAGTAGGAAGAGTTTTGATTTAATTTTAGGTCTATGAACAGGCAACAGTTTGCCAAAGATATGGATATTTTTGGTATTTAAAGATAAATATTTTCTTCATATAGGTGGTAATGGCACAATCTCTATAAAATTATTGTGGATGTGAATAGAGAATCAGCTGTTATCATTAAGTCCTTCTATTCTTCCTGCTTTGAATTTTCTAATCTTTCTAATCTTGTTCATCACTTCCCATTTTCTTCACTAGCAATGGTAATACTCTAATCCAAATCATTGTTCCTTTTTAGGTGCTTAATTATTATTCTTTCCCCTCATTAAGTTCCATTTTCCCAAGATACACCTAACGTAGAAGAGCAATTAACAAAATAGTTTAAGAAGCTAATGAAAGGTCTTATGTCTCTGCACATACCCTTTTCATCTATCATCCTTTTGATGGCATGTTTTTAACCTGTTCTTAATAAGGAGGAATATCCTACAATTCTTTCTGTAGACTATCATTCAAATGCTGTACTTTATTTTAAATAATATTCTCAAACTTGTATGTGAACAGGTAGACAGTGGTCTGTGCTAGTTATTTACATGCAGAACTTGAAAGGCTGAGTGCAGGTGGTATTTGTCCAGGGATAAGAATAACTACAGATGATTTCACATATTTCTCTAAAATGAGTCTGAACTGGTTTTTTCCAAGGATTGAAGATATAAATCAGATCTTTCTTTTCAGTGAGGCTATAAATGCTGTTTATGTCAAGGTGATCCTTGCATAATTTAGAACACTTGCAGAATAACTTGGAAAAGGTCTGTTTATGGCACAGTTCTATAAAGGGATAGCTCTAGTTTGTATATCTATATAATGTGTATAAATTATATCAATGGCTTGACTGTACTTTATGACTGACAACCAATGGAGTTGCACTGGTTAACTTGATCCATTGTTTCTCTTAGTATAGGCAGTTTATAATAGTGTATTTCCAAGGTGATGAAACTATATCCATACAGGAGATACAGCTGCAACTCTGATTCATTTTTTCACTTCCTTCTTTTAATACATGAATTAAAAATACTGAGTGTGCATAAAAACAGAATGACATGATGAGTCAAACCAAATAGCCAGATTTCCATTCCCTGCTTACCAAAGTATCATTTGCCCAGACAAGAGTATAAAAATCTATCAAGTGTCTGAGAGCAGCTTTTCTCAGTCTATGACTTGAAGACTTGCTGAATTTCAATTTCTACTGCTCACATTTTAATGTGGGCTATACTTTTTTCAAAAATTGCCTTTTTTTTTTAAATATTTTTCTGAATGTCCAGAACATCATAATAGAGTGAGCTTCACAGTATAAGAATGCCTCATGTAAAAGGCAGGTCCTTTTGTTTCCACTCTCTCCTGGTAATTTCATCTGGTGACTCAATGTTTTTGTATGGTCAGAAACAGATACACATTTGTATTTCCCATGCCATTTATGATGAGCTAGTATGCTATCTGCTTGTTTTAATCTCTTTTCTAGTGCAGAAAATGTGGTTCTTGCAATACTCTGTAGTCGATTTCTCCTTGTACAGGTGCCATTATATCCCTTAAATGGTTCTATGACCCTCTTCATTTTGCTCAGTGCATTTTCTAATTCTTCCATAACCTTTGTGAGCTGGTTCAAATACTAGCTGCAGGTACTTTATAAACCACAGATGCATTTATATAGTAGCAGAATGATGACTTCAGTTTTGCTCCTCACTTTTCTGTTAATAATTCCTAGTGCTTAAACTGTTTTACTGGAGTTTCTGTGGAACTAGCTCTTACAACATCAATATCTCTTCCCTGAGTGTTTTAAGTTCATTCAAAGCCCATTATTGTACATCAGGACTTTTCCCCCCCTGCAAATGTTTTTTTTCTATTTTTCAACTTTTATTTCTCAGGCCCTTAGTCTCATAGGACTCCTGAATCACTCTTAATTTTTACTAACTCAAATAGCTAGGCAGCCACACCAAGTTTTCATTTGGCTCAGAGGAAAGGATGCCTATAGCACAATATTTCTGAAAAAAAAGGATACAGTGACTGTATCATCTCTAGTCTCAAGGTACCTACAGATTTCTTCTTCAAATGTGTTTTCGGTGAAGTTTCCCATATTATACAAAAGCTATTTCAGTAATTCTTAAGGGAAAGAGCTATGAAAAGCCAACAGATTAGGCTGTCCAAAAAAATGTCACTGCAAAATTGTATACAACTTCTTATGTCACTTTTACCACAGCTGATCACCAATCAGTTTTTCACCAGCTTCTGTCAAAAGTGTAGTTGGAGCTTTTATTTCACAAGGTTTCTCATCCACAACCTCTTTCCACTTAATATATGTTCATTTTTCTCTTATGAGCAACCAAGAATATTTCACTTGATACAGAAAATAGTCATTTGGGTAATTTGAAAATGAATGAACCGAATAGTCTAACCTTGTGGCTTTCTAGATGTAAAGATACTGTTCATGAGCAGTAATTTTCCTCTGCTTTAAAATCAGTTATTTCATATATATATATATATATATATATATATATATATATATTCCCTTCAGAAGTAGAATATTTGGAACTGAATTTAAAAGTTCAGCTACTTTAGTTCAAAACCTGTCACATTTTCTAGCCCATAAACTAATTTTTTGTCTCTCGGAAGCACTTATTTCCTCCCATTTCCTCCATCTGTGCAAATTCCACTCCTCCTTCCTTTCTTCTTTAATAATGATCACAGGAATCCTGACTGGTATCAGCATGCTGCTGTGGTACCAAAGGTTATTAGTTCCAATATTAATTACTGATCTGTTTGGATATGCTGATTTAGTGGCAGACGGGAGACCTTACTGCTCTCTACAACTGCCTGAAAGGAGGCTGGGACAAGGACAAGAGGGAATGACCTCAAGCTGTACAGGGAAGGTTCAGTGTGGACATAAGAAAAAATTTTTTTATGGAAAGGGTCACTGGGCATGGGAACAGGTTCCCCAGGGAGGTGGTTGAGTCACCATCACTAGATGTGTTTGAAAGACAGGTGGAGGAGGTGCTGAGGGACGTGGTTTAGTGGTTGATAGAAATGGTTGGACTCGATGATCCTGTGGGTCTTTTCTAACCTTGGGAATCTGTGGTTCTGTGACTATTTCCAGCTTCTCCTCAGGACTATATCTTAAAAGTGCTGCCTACTTCCTTTTACCCTTTTATGTTTTCTTCTTTTTTTATCCTATGGCATGAGGAGATTTGGTAACCAAGTTCTTCAGCTCCTAAATAATTGCATCCATTATGTTTGAATAATTCAGTAGCACAGGATTGTAGGATAGTCTTTCAACTATATAAGAACTATATTTGTCCCAGGAGATCTGACTCCTGGTAGTCACTCTTTGGCTGATGGCATCTTCTGCATTTCTGAGCCAAGGAGTTTTTGGTGCCATAGGCTGATGGCTTGATCCTACTTACGTTGGATAAAAATGAGCTGTCTTCCCTGCCACCAGTGGCATTATACAAATGAGATGAGAACTCTGTCCTTAGTGTGCAAAAGACAGAGAGCTGGAAGACAGCAGGAAATGAAAGACAGCCGTTTAATGGCATGTATGAACAAAAGGTACATAGAGATTTTAAATATTAAAATTCACATGCTATTTAAAACTATTGAAAAGCTCCCAAAATTGCTTCCACCTTTTTCAAGAAAATATCTTTCTTTTGGTTTCAAAAATTTTAGTAATAATTCATAACACCCTGCAACAATAGATAAATGTGAACTGAAAACAAAAAGCAATGAAAACAAAAGACATAAATATTTGAATAATGGGTGTAGCTTTCAAATATCCTGCTCCCCTGGGTGCATGAGGTTTGTCTTTGTTTCCCTAGTAAATAAGGAGGTATTTGGTTGCTTTACAGATGGTCTTATCTACACAAAACAGCAAACCCTACTGTTCAGTGCCCAATTTTCCCAGCAGTATTTTGCTTTTAGCACCTCAATCTCCCCTAGTGAGAAGAAATTTCCTTCCTTCTCTCTCCATGCCCAGTGCTAGCTGTGGGTTCTTAAGGGATCACTGTTTTGAAAGGTCCATCCATTTTAAGATGGTGATGGTGAACTTCACTATTTACTTTTACAAGATCTTCCTATTAAACTGCTGTAGGCAGGAGAGGCAGCACTTTTTCTGTTACTGGTAGTAAAGACCATTAGTTTAGGATTTTGAATGGGAACATTTGTCTCTGTTCACCAAGAGGTGGACAGGAGGGAAGTATCATCCACTGCTTGTGAACCACTGAATGATCCCCTCGGGGCTCACAGTTAAAAGTATTCTCAGTACTGGGCTGTAAGGGCTCTTCTGTCCTAGTAAAGCATCACTATACATTCCACACAAATCACCGGATCCTCAGAAAACCACCATCCCTTGAAAAATGCTGTACCTTGAAAAATGAAATTTTACATCTTTAGGCAATCCGTCACTTGCAGTACTGTTCCACTCCCATCTGTTCTCAGGATTCTGGTAGTCTGGCACTTTCAACCCTCACATCACCTCAGGCCATGGGGCTGCAGGTACAAAGGAGCAGTTGCTCCTTTCCAGCTTGTAGGTAAATTGCACTCATTCTGTCACTGGGAAAGGGATTGATTTGGATCAGTGATTCAATATGTACCTTTTCAGTGTAAAAAATAGGATAAACCTTCTATAGATATCTCCTGAGATTTAAAATGGGCGGTAGTGGAATGTAGTTACTCAGCATCATGTATGTGGTAGGAGAACTGCACATACTTACAATGAAACATGTAATGCAATGGTCATGGCTCTTGCTATGGTACAGCTGAGTTTTTGTATCCTGCATTTTATGTGGCTACAGTTAACATGTCAATCCTAATGATAAAACTGATACTTGAAGGTCAGAAATGACAAGGAAACACATTTTGACAGCCTGTATTTTTGCAGTGTGCTGGGAAGGACAACTTAGCATATCGCTTAACAAAGACAGGATTTTCTTATTATTTCTTTGAAGATTCAAGGATGGTGCAAGGCAATTACATGTTCACAGGAGCAGCAATCACCTCCTTCTGAAGTGAGAGCTGCACATCAGGCAGCAAAATTTAAAAATAGCATTCCCATCTCATACACACTGATGGTGTCACTGCTCTGGTGAAGCAAAGCTCTGTAGATTCCCTTGAAAGCTGTCTGTTCACCTTGGTCTATAAACCAGTTTGAGTGGCCAGAACTGTAGCACCAGGTGTCCATATCTTTCAAGGAAAGTTGGTTCCATGTGCAACCATTTTTCTCTCTGCAAAAGCAAGCTAAAATAGCATTATTTTTCTATCATTTTGTTAGTCTTATAAAACTTGCAGCAGAGTGAGAGTGTTCATAGCTATCCGGTAAGTACACCATTATAAAGATGGCTTCATGCTTCAGAAGAGAATTGAAAGTGCTTCTGCCATAGAAGCCATGTTCAGTGCCTAAACTTGTAAATTCATTGTTAACTCAGAGATACAGGGAGTTATCTGTGGTACTGAAAATGATGTGATATCATAGAGCTCTGATATTTGGGTTTTTTTACAGGGAGACTATTTTTTTTTTATATTGAAATGTTATTTTTTGACCTTTGAGATCAAGTCCAGCATTACCTGCCCATTAAGCCATATCCCTAAGCACATTGTCTACCCATCTTTTAAATACTTCCACAGATGTGACTCAACCACTTCCTTGGGCAGCAAGTTCCAGTGCCTGATAAGCCCTTTGGTGAAGAAATTTTTCGTAATGTCCAAAGAATTAAATCTGAAGGAACAGTATTTGCCAAGCCTTCTTTAGAACATAAGAATTATGTTCCCTTTCTTGATCAGAATCATGACCACAGTGCATTTTCTAAAATCTTTTTTGTTTTCCCTAAGTCTAGGGGAAAAATTTATTTTACCTGCCATAGTGAATGGATGGTGACAGTACACTTCCTATGCCCAGAAGATTAATGATGCTTCAAGAGTACATCTTTTAAGTTCATCATTCAAGGGAGATTTCCATCACATTCCTAATGAATACTTTGGGATCCAAGGACCGGTTAGAGTCTATACATAAAATATCCAAGCATTAATTCTAAAGGGGTGGAAATAAAAATACAGCAAGGACATGAGGACAGCAGGTGTGTACATGGAAGAAAAACACAAGCCAGTTACTTAGTCATATAACAATGTATTTTCTAAGTGTTGCAGGTTATATCTGCAATGAACTACTGATTCAGACTTTCTGAATGAAACTGAACCATTTTCCTCTATTTTGCTCACTTCTAAATACTTTAAAGAATTATTCCCCTTTCCCTCCTTGCCCTCCCACCACCACCATAAATACTTGGTTTCATTACGTTTCTTTTTGAGTAGACGTATACATTTTTTCTTCTTTGGTATAAACTAACTCCTCTCCTACCTGTTCCTCAAGTTCTTTTGTATTTTTTTCCAAGCCTTTCAGTATTAAAAAGTGTATTTGTTTAAAAATAAAATTCAACACCTACCACATCCTTTGGTAGTGTGGGTAAGGGAAGAGAATTAATTCAGCATGTTCTTATACGTCTTTTCAGAAGTCAAATGACATTTTTTTCTGGATCTCTTCTCTGTATCTTTTTAAACCTATGGCCAGTCAAGGGACAAAGGAAAACGTGAATGTATTACCAAAAAGTCACAGCAGTTGTGAGTGTTACAATTTCCTCCTTGGAGGACCTTTTTTCTTTTTTTTTTTTAATTATATTGATGTGATACAAACCAATGAAGTTCCATTTTGAGGAACTCAAAAATATGCTTTTTATGAGCCTTGTTTAGTTTTCATTAACTGAGAACAAATAGCTGTTTTATAAGCTCATATCCTACAATAAATAATCTTCTTGTAGGTAAACACTGTTGCTATTTGTATAGGCAGACTATAGAATGTAATAATGTAGTTACAGGATGTCACAAAGAAAATAATGATGAATGCCATTTGGTTCATCATTATAACCTCGCATGTTGAGTATGGGAGGATACAATTATGTGTAAAGAAAACCAATTGACATAACTCACATTGTATTCAGGTAGTCCTGAGCATCACTTGCTAATAGGTTAGATGTAACATCAAATAGATAAGCAAATAGAAATACTTCAAAACTAAATTTCTATTCTGTTTCTCTCATTCCATAAGAAGATTTTATCAGAGCCCTACGTAGTATAAATTTCTACAGGACTATCACTTCTTTATTTAAGTGCAACAATTTTCTAGTGCAATTTGTTTACTGTCAATTTTATTTAAGCTTGGAAAGCACACACAACTTCATCTCTAAAAATAAATAAAGTAAGGTATATCTTTGTGTCTTGAGTTTAGAATAAAATTATAACATTGAATTAATCTTGGAAAACCAAAGTGGAGAATCTTTCTGTTACTCAAATACTTTGGCACTGATGTTATTAGTATGGATTGTTACAGTACTGAGGAATTAGAAAGAAACTGGTAGAGTAAAATACCAAGTTGAGAGGCTAGGAAAATTTCAGATTAATGAATATGAATATGAATATCAAGAACTGTAAATATTGACTCAGCAATGAAATTCATCCATTGATTTTATCAAGCCATTCTATCCATGATTATTATTTAGTTAGTAAAAAACTTGGTGGAAATAAGGAAAATTATACTGAATTCTTGAAGATGTAGCATCACAGATTTGGAGGGCTTACAAATGTGGTTTTTTTAACATTCCACTAGTAGCATTGTTAAAAAAAAACTCTTTCCCTTCTAATGATCTGGTTGAGAAGGTTAAATTATTGTATTGGATAATCCTAAAAAGAAGACTGTACAGTATTAAAAGTGAAAAAACCCAGGATTTTAAAGGAAAAAATGAGTAATTGCACATTGGTGACTCATTTCTTTCCAAACAAAATGTGAAAAATTCCAAATAGGAGAAAGTCAGGTCTTGAGATATTCAGCAGCACCTCATAGTAGCCTATGGAACTGCCTTCATTTACTAGAGAGGTTCATTGTTTTTTATTGTATTTGAAAAACTGTGCCACAGAAAGCAGAAATGTAGCTCTCAACAGCCCAAGAGATTTTGAGAATTTTTTTTTTGTTTTTCCTGTCCTTACATTATTATAAATGCTTTAGGATTCATTTAATATATTACTTTGAAGATGGTAGCATATGCAAGTTTCAAAATTAACCGTATGCATCTTTGTAACAATTAACCATCTGCTTATAGTGCCATTAGGAACTGATAGCGTCTCCATGGAAGTCAGAAAAGTGTTAGAATAGCATACCTGCCAAGACTTAGTGGTGAGTTATCTTACATTGTAATTTTTAGTCCCAGGAGAGGAATAAGAGACAAAACTGCATCAGAGTTGCAAACTGAACTCCCTCTAAACATTTATCTTATACTATTAGTGGTAGACTGAGCTGGTCCAGGAGCAGGTGTTGACCTAAAAAAAGTAGACTAAAGACACAAGGGTTGATAAAGACCAAATATTTCCTCAGGCTGGAGCGAGTACTAATTGGGTTGTAGCTTTGTCTGGGTGTGAACGCATGGCAAAGGATAACAGCATTCAATTTAGCCATAGTCCATTCATCCATTTTTACAACATATTTAGACAGTACTTTAAAAACAAACAAACAAACAAACAAACAAACAAACAAACAGCTAAGGAATTTGAGCATTTTAATGTTTGTTAGTACCATGAATAGTGGCTTCATATTGTTATACAGTGGTATGTGTAAAACGAGTTCTTCTGTGGCCCTGCCTCATGGTCCTTCCTGCAATACTGTGTAGCCAGAATCCAGGATTGCATCTGTGCAGACAGTATCAAACAAGGAAGAGGGAGTTTGCATCTTGTTCCCCAGCTTTATTTGAGCTTTTCACAGTATGATCACAGGGGTTTAGATCTGTTAAAACTTATCATATGATAAGTGCATTGGTGCATTCTTTAACACTAATATTTGATTCTAAATGGGTTTTCAGAAGTCTGTCTGGTTAAAAATGCACATGAGAAGAGTGATCGAAGAAGCATATACTCCCCTTTCCCTCCCTTCCCAAAAGAAACCCTTTTGAAACTGAAATAATCTCTCAACTCTGTATTAGATTACAGGAGAAAACACTTAAGACCCAGGGTAAATGTTCAAGTCCTGTTGGTTTCTGTCATAAAACATTTCATTGCATAGTATGCGAGAAAGATAAATAGCCTGAGAAGCTATTAGGAAGCTGAGTCTTATGAAAGTCAGATTTTGGTATGATCTAATTTCAACTTTAAAAGCCTACTTATTTAAAAAGTTTAATTACAGGCTTTGAAATATAATATCAAATAAGAGGTGGTCCCCTGCCCTTGTGTTTGCTCTGATATCTGTTTCCTGGAACTGCTTACAATAACCCTAATTTCTGAGGAGATAGAAAACCAGTACCATTAACAGGAAATAAGTTAGTTTCCCATAAAACAGTTCCTTACTGACAGCTCCCCACAGAGTGAGATAGTAATTTTGCTTTCCTGGGACAGTGTGAAGCAAGGTATAGTTGTGTTATTTAGTACAACAGAGAGAAACTCCATACCATGAAAAGATATAAAGTTACCCAAAACAATTCATCATTTTCATTGCTAGAGGATATTAGCAATAAGTCATTTCTGTAGAAAACTCACTTTTATGTTTTTTATTTCCCAGTTTGAGGTTGGTCTGTGCATCCTCATGCAACCTTGCCTCTTTCAGGATATAATGCCAATCATCAGCTGATTCTAATAAAATTATAGGTGACTATCCATTGTGCCTGTGTAGCACATTTAGTGATTAATTTAATTGAGAACTTGTTACCAGCTGTGCATACAAAATGTCTTTTTTTAAGACAAACTGTTATTCAAGCTCCAATCACTCATATCTCTCAAATGCATATTCTGATAATACAAGAATAGAAACTTTGTAGATGCATGAAAATGTTAGCTCTCAGCAGCAAAGAAAATCTTTTTTATAAATAATGTATGCTTAATATGACAAGATTGTTTCATACCAAGAAAATCTTCTGCCATTCACTAATCTTGCTGCTCTGGTGGGTCCCGTAAAATGTCCAGAAGAACAGCTAGATGACACTGAAATAAGCAAAGCTTTTAATAATTCTTCCTACAAAAATCATCTCATAGAAGTTTAATGTGTATGCAGTATATTGGAATATCTGTTCTTCATCAGCATACAGGTTTCAAAAGGGACCCAGGCTATTAAGTAGCACATCAGTTATAGTGTGAGATGAGAAGTTGTAGTTTGATCACACAGTTCGCCTTGAAAAGTAAGGCAGAAATGAATAAAGGTTAGGAGAAGAAAGAGGTGAATGGAAAAAGAAAGGTTAAATCAAAAGACAGCATGGTAGAACTAATTTAGTCTTTAAAAATAAGATGGTAAAAGGGTCTGCCATGAGCAGACAGGAAGGAAAATAGGGGGAACAAAGTGAAAAAAGTATTTCATCAGTAGATCACAGAGCAAGAAGCCAGTTGTTAAAATAAAAGTGATAATTTTATACGGAAAGGAAATGGTAACAACTTTAATTAATACCGAACATTTTAAAATAAGAAAGAATGGGATAGGGGGTTGACACTTGATTCAGGGGGGCCTAGAAGACTTCAGTGAGTAATGACTTTGGTTTCAGATGCATGCCTGTGGGTCTCCTTGTTGTACGGCAGACACAGAAAAGTTAGCTAACTACAACTAAAGGTCTCTAGCTAAAGAAGTCTGTCTTAATTATGACTACATTCCATGCATCAGAATAAGAAGCCTCAACTGTTCTCTCTATATAAAATGTCATTTTGAAATCAAGGCACAGCAAAGGCACATAACATGATCAATTCCTGTGCATCCCAACTCAGCCTCCAGTGCAGAGTAAGTGAGCTAGAGCTATAGTGATAGCAATAAATTACTAGTCAATGAGAGCTAGATGTTACAGGCTAAACACTCATTGCGCTCTTGTTGGGAGCAAAAGGGAACCTATCTCATACATGGAGACAAGACCTGTTGTTAGCACAATTAACATTTTAACAGTCTAAAAATCCAAATTGAGCAATGAAAAAAAGCTTTATTGATTATATAATTATTAGTATAGTTATTAATAAATTCATTATATTAATATAGTAATGATAATTATATTAATGCACCTAATATCAATATATTAATATAATGTATTGATTATATAATCTATATTACCACATATTAATTATATCAATTAATATAATATATTAGCAACTATATTAATATAGTTGTTATTAAAGAAAACTTCCTATTGTCCACCATTTTCTCCCTTTGAACCAGGCAGTGTCCCTCTGGATCCTAAGGTTGGTACTTTAGTAGAGAGAGTCACAGTGGGCATCAGCATTCCGAGATCTTACCTAGATAGAGCGTGCTCCTCATGGTAAGGATTTCTTCCTCAACAGTCTTGGATCCACTTAGGGCTCTATTTATATGTCTTCTCATTAAAGTCTGCTTCTCTCTCATCAGTCCACATTTAAAGGTTAAAAATCTCATAAGTGCCTGCCCCACCCTCAGTTAACCCACAAGGCTACTGCTTGTTTTGCATGGACTGCAAGGTCTGTCAACCCTTTACTGTCCATGGAATACACTGAGCTGAAGTCCGTCTAGGTCAGACAACAGTCAAGTGTCCACTGTCAAATGTTAACGAAGATACAACCAGCTCAGGCCTAGGCAAACGCGAAGTCTCAAGAGCTAGTTCTGTCAGCTTGGCACAAAGTCTGTTTCTGACCCACATAGAAGGAAAGTAGTGAGAAATGTCATGCTTTGAAACATAACTCTACCTTCATAATTCTTTAGGCAAACATACATACCTTTGAATAAGGCAACTACATCAGCAAAAGCCAAGGATAGATTTAGAAGTCAAAGTCTAGTAGTTTTTATTAGTAGTAAGAATTAAATTTGTGTTTTAATTCCTCTATGAGGTTACTAGCACTTACTCTGCAGTTTGGTCTTGTATGTACTTGCTCTGGTATTCTTTGTCAACAACTTGCTTTCTAGGCTTCTTTTTTAGCATTTATAATTGCCCAGTTAACCACTATGTGGCAGGGTTAGATTTTTTTACATGGTTGTACATTTTATCTGCATGGATAACATATGTGTCCATAACACAAGTGAAAATATTTTCATATTGCATTCTATTCCTTACACCTCTTGTGATTCTGCTACGCCTGAGTTTAGTGTCATGCTGTGTGAGTAGCCCTCTTGTCCCTCAGGAAAGATATGTTAGGTAAACATGCTAGGTGACATGCTAGGGAAATGGTTTAGTGTTTGATAGCAATGGTTGGACTTGATGATCTGGTGGCTCTCTTCCAACCTGGTGATTCTATGATTCTATGAAATGCTAGTCAGGATTTTGTGTTCTGATTTCCAAAAACTGAGAAATTCATGAGTCCTTAATAGATCGGTAGTAATTAACAGACACTTTTGCAAACAATGGAAGTAATGGATGGGATTGTATCACAGGTTACTAGTCTATTATAGGTCTACCTCCTCACCACATTTCCTGTGGTAAATCTAAAAATCTGGAGGCAAACATGATACTATTAATATTCTGCTAAATATCTACTGATAGGAAAGAGGCTTCATATCCAGGAACTTTTTTCCCCAATACAGGTATCAGCTGTCTTAGACACTTGAACATTCTTCAGCATTGGCTGCTGTGTTGCAAAGTTTTAGTGTTGATAGCCAACTAAAAAGAGAAATCAGCCAAATGGTGGAGAGAAAATGAAATTGCTAGTCATGAAAATTTCCATATAAAGTCCTTTAAAATTATTCCAAATTTGTTAAACTTTTTTTTCTACATAAATCAAAGAATTAAATAGTAGCACCTCTAATACTTTTGATAGGAAATATGTAAAGAAAAGTAAGACCTGTAGGTGAGTGTAGTGAAAGAAAGAAAAAAAAAAGTAGAAGACAAAAGAACAGTACGATACTTATTAAGAAATTACAATCAAAAGAAATAGAGAAGGAGTAATTGTAACCACTTGAAAAGATTTGAAATGTGTTTTGTAGTATCCGAAAGAGGCACCCCAGAAAAACTAAAAATTAGTTCATCGGTGGTTCAACTGGGCTTATGGAAGCACTGTAGTAATGTTTTACATTCAACAGTAATTTCAATAGTAGTCACAATAGTATTTTAGAACCAAATGGTAAATGTGAAGAAAAAAGTACTGGTATGTGTCATATCCAGAGATTTTATTGTTCATTCTTCAAGATTTATAGCTTTTTTAGGAACTCTTCCTCCCTTGCAGAGTAATGTCATATCATTTTAGGAGAAAGGTCTGTAATCAGTTACATTTGGATCTTCTGAAAGATGATTCCATGTTAATGCTAGGACAAGTGTCTATCAGAGTCTGGGTCATTTTACCCACACATCAGCATCTGAGTTGTACATCAGCACAATAATATCTTTGCAGTCACTGAAACATAAAATACTAGAAAACAATTCAGCTGTGTGCTGTATTTGTTGATGTATTCAAAAATCCATTGATCAAAGCATTGCAAGTCTGGTTTTAATTGAACATGCTAGACTGATCACTAAAAATGCCAGATGGAGTTACTGGACTGAAAAAGGAGGGAAGAGCATAGTATACTCTGTACATATTTTAAGAAGCAAGGCAATGAAACAAGCGGAAAGAAGTTAGGAAAGTTTTACAAAACAAGAGTTCATCCACTCAGTTTAAAGAAAATGAAGGTTGTAAGTGAAGGAAATTACTTCTTTCTTCTAAATACCACAGAGAAAAGATTATCTTCATGCCACCAGAAAGTCTGTAGACATTTTGAACAATAACATTTTGCATGTTGTGAGAATAGTATACACTAACTTTTTCCTCAAAAGGCATTTACATATTCAATTAGCAGTACTTCCAGTTTTCTATATTAATTGTCTTTCATTCAAAAAGAACCCTAAAGCCTTTGCAGCTGTTGTGTCTGTGCAGTCATCCTGCACAGTGACTGATAATCTGCAGACATTATGAACAGAGAGCTGGAGATGCAAAGAAATAAATGCATTGCACAAGTTTGTAAGTAGTTATCTCTCTTCTTCCAAAAGCATTTTTTTCTACATTTGCAGCCTTTCTCTACAGGATCAGAACTCACAATGAACAATTCAGGTATCACGATGGTGAAATTCACCCTTTATACAACTGTATTAATTTTCCTAACATTTTGTTGAGAGCAAAGTGATATGGATTTTGTTCCTTTACCTAGTCACTGTGTAGTCTCTCAATGGTATAGTTATGGATTGTTTTGAGAGAATTTTATTGTATATGATCCTGTCATTCTGACCAATATAATTTCTTTTTAATATGTATTAGAAACCCTAAAATTGTAGATTTTGTGCTGTTAAAGACTTAAGCACTATAATGGCCTTTAATAATTTTAAATATTGAGGAGAAAGACTTCAGGAAAGACTGTTAAATTGTGCCATATTCAGAAATATAATAATTAAATTTGATAATTAAGTAGTGAGAGAAGCATGTAGTCAAGGAATTTCTGAATAAAGAATAAATCTGAATGGTGAAACAAAATACAAAAGATGGTCTAATAATACAGAAATAAAACAGACAGCAAATGAGATTTGTCTATGCTACATCATTCAGACATTGCAAATCTTTAATGATAAGTAGCAGGGAATATATATGGGAAAGTTTGCAGCATAAAGTATTGCAACGTTTCAGGAAAATTTGGGAGATCAATTCTGCTGTTATTATAGAACCTGAGGATAGTTTAGATTGGTCATCTGGTCTGATCTCCTGCTAAATCATGAACTACAACTTGTTCTGCAATAATACATTAGAACCTGTTATTCTAGGTGCTGTAGAAACACTCTGCTAGGGGTGGTTTTTCTCAGACTACCTTGTCTTCTAAATAACAGAACAATGTCCACAGACCAGCTCATCATAGAACTAGAAATACAGGAGAGATCACTTGAGTCACTTCTGCTCAGTCACATTCCCTGTTTTGCAAGATTTCTGAGTAGTCAGGTGTAGCTACACCCTGGAAAGAGGATGTTATCTCAACAGATGATAAGCATGCATGAGTAGTTTCTAAGGTTGTTTTCATGACCCTCATTGGCTTAAATATTTATATGAAATCACTTATGGCCTTTTGTATCTTAGTCAGCTTTTTCTCCAATTTACCAATGAATGAAAGGTGAAAATCTTAGTGCACAACACTGGTATTTAGTATGACAAGTTTTGGTCAAACGTCATTCATTCATCATCAGTAAATAATGAATTAGAAGGCTAACAAGTAGTAGAAATGCCAGTTAACAGGAGAATTTCACCAATGTCCCATATAGATTTTCCTTGCTCCAGTTTGATTCTTTGCCTGTCCATTGCACAAATGAAACACCAACTGCTCTTCCAGGCTTTGCAGGAGTATATGTTCTAGCAAAAGATAACATCGTGTCCCTTAGTCTTTTCTTCCTTAAACTAAGTACTGACAAAGTATTTTATCGTCTGTGTAAGTTATATTTTCTGAAACTCCTATTATTCTCTTTGCTATCCACCTGATCCCTTGACACTCAACCTCTCCCTTCCTCCTTCTCTCCCTCACTCTCTCTCCTTTCCCTTATTGTTGGTTTTGAGGGGTTCTTTTGTAATGAAGTGTCCAAATGTTGAAACAGAAAGAATTACTACACATCTCTGAGAATCTCTGTATTGTTTTTATCTATGTATAGGCTCGTTGTCTTTTTCATGGTATTGTTGGTTCAAATTGCTGGGATTTTTGTGTTTCCTCACTGCTGCTGTTATTTAAGTTATTAAAAGTAATTGGAGACAGAACTCATAATATCTGCTGTAGAGCTATCATGTATTGATTTTCAGCACTTTCTGAGTAGCTTCATGAAACAAGGAATTAAAATGAACTCATTGAAGTAGAAGCATTTCTCTCCTCTGTCACGCAAGTGTTCCAGATGGCCATTGAACTAAGCTCACTGAGCTGTGGTGGGAGAAATTTTCAGAAAATTGTTTACTTTTCTGTTATTTGTGCTGAACTTTTTAACTGAAATGCCACTCACTGTGCTCTCGGCTATTGTGCTGGCCGCTGTGGGACTGCCAGAACAGAAAGACAGACAGATGCTATTATGCAATGCAGAATTACTAGAATGGAGAATATTTCTTGTCTAATAAAATAAATAGATGTTAGCAGATAAAGTGAAATAAAATAAATCAGAAAAGTGCACATGCTAAAAATAGGTGTCTGCTTATACATATGTAGACACATACATAGCTATACCTACTTATTGGAATCCATTGAGCTAGCAGCAATTCATTTCAGATTTCCATGATCTTATTTTAACCAATTTCTTTCAATTGATTGAAGTTTTGTGTGAGTCCTTATGGCTGTCTTCACAGTTGAGCCATAGCTGTTGGTGACAACTTTAGCAGCAACTGTAGAGGCAACAGCATTTGTGAATCCTGAATTGCAGTGACCAAGCATCAAGCAACTAGAGTTCAGCAGCCATTAATTGAACAGTTATTCGTATATTAATTGGCAGTTAATTACAATTCAAGATGCTGTATTTTTTATAGTTATGGACTCATGTTTTCATCTTTTACTCATTGTGTCCCTTAATTACAAATCTTGTTTCCTTCTATGTTTTGTAAATAACAGTGCTTTGACTGTTAGATTTTGTTAATTTACTATTTGAAGTGTACAGGAACATATAGATATGATAATTTATTTTTATTCTGCATTTAGCACAGAGAAGAAAATATTATCTCCTCCAAATAACTTGATCCTTTGTTATCAACTGTCTTGAATGCTTCAATGACCCAGAGATTTGTTCAGTCTGGTAGAACTCATCAGATGTCAGAAACACCTCAGAATTCATTGTGCAGATATTTGTATCATCACCCTTGAAGCATGGAGGGAGCTAGAGTGTCATCTGAAATGTCTCAAAATTCCATTTGCAGAAAACCCATTGTGAATGGCTGGCAGTAGGGATTGCAGAGAAAAATCATTCTGATCCCTTTTATAAAAAATTTAAGTTGCACAGATAAGTGTTCTGCTCCTGCCCTTTTCCCAAAAAGAAAAATATTGATTTCTCCTGTGGTGTTTCCTCACTACAGTGTTAAGGGTCAGCCCTATTTCTCACTAATTAAAGTCATAGCATTCATTTTGGGATTACCTCTGCACCAGGAGTAAAGGCTATATTCAAAAATTTAAGACAAAAAGCAAATTTCTTTGCTGGTTGTCACAAGTCTCTTTAGAAAATACCACATCACAACGATCAGTCTTTCTTTCCAAGTTGTTAGCTCACAAAAACTAAATGTAAATTTGTAATGTTATAGTATATAATTATTGTTTGTCATCTCACATAACAGAGTTAACAGACCATAGCAAACTGGAAGCTTAAATAGTCCTTTCACTCTTTTTATTGTGTTGTCCATTAAAAGATTCAATAAACATCTGGCATGCTTCTGGAACTATAGTCATGAGCTCTAAGTATACTTTATGTTTAAGATCATCTGTCAAACCTGGTAGTTTGCCAAAATTTATGCTGCTGATCTGTTACTGATCAAGTAATAGAGTTTTGGAACCTTAGCAAAGAGTTGTTTCACAGTCATTAATATCAGAACTGTGCAGTACTGGATGAGCCTGAAATATATATTTGATCTAGTTCAGGCATGTGAACAGCGATGAATCTCTTTTGATTTTTTTTTTTTTTTTGAGAAGACAATAACGAAGTTAATAGTTTAGTATACTTATGCTGGTTTGATGACACCTGCAGGTAAACAGATGTCAGACGGTACCTTAAGTGGCACAAAGTTAGTGTTGCATGGAGAGACAATGTTGTATGTAGCATAAAACCTGTATATACTAAGTAAATCCACCATTGTCTTTGGAACAAATATGAACTACAGGGTTCATAATGAATAAGTACCTTTTGCACCATAACTCTGCACTATTTTTGAACTAGCGCTAGGAGTCTTCTTGTACAATAGATCTGAGGAGTTGGTAATGGATTATATACAAAATGGCATGTGATAGTCTTCTTGATTAGTTTTGTTTCCACCTCATTCACAATTACTGTCTCTTTGTGCCTTATCACAAGATGTCTCACAGATAAGAGACTTATATTCCACTGCCTTATACTCCACTCCAAAGGAAAGTATGTGAGTCACAGCTGGAGAAGCACTGAACTAGACTGCTGGAGTAATGCGTTATTTCTTGGGTATAACTGAAAAATTCTGCATTATGATGCAAAACTATCCATCAATAAAGCAGACCTGCAGATTCTAGTCCTGTTAAGTCAGATTGTACAATATCTTTATTTTTCCAGAGACTGGTAGACTTTAAGACATGAAGAATAGACAGCATCTAGGGACATGGTAATTGCTGATAAGACACAGATGAGCAAAGTATGTAAAAAATAAAATACGCATTTGATGGGTTACATTAAATTAGTTTTACAGATAAGTCACTTATTAACAGGTTTACAACTTGTGGATCTTTTTGGGCCTCATCTAATAGGCCTGTACTATGCGGTTCAGTTTAGTGTTCCTTTCTGGCCATCAATATTGGGGTTTTTCCCCAGTTTCTGTCTAAAGGACAATTGCTATCTACAGACTAGCAGTGAACTGTGCACAGTTAGTGCACAATATTAAAAATTCTCTAAAATTTCATCTTTGTTTGTTGTGGAATGGGATATGTGGTAGCCAAACTCTAGTGTAACCAACAATTCTGTGGATACTATAGCAAGTACATAGAATCCAGAGGTCATCTTATGTGACTCAGGCAGAGAAATATCAGGCCTTTGTATTATTTAGCACAAAATGTGCATATTTCTAAAAATATTTCTGTTAATATCAAGGTGAAATAGATTACAAGTTTCAGTGAATGCTAAATGTCTTTATTTGTATAGCATAAATATCTGAAAAGAAAAACCATCAGTTAGTCTATATCTTGCAATGATTTGAAAATCATTTTTGTGGCCTAGAACACCAGTCTAGGTCTATCTGAGTCCATATTAATGGAAAAACTTCTAAACCTAGATAATTAGTCACACACAAATCTTGGTTAAGTTCTTCCTTTGTAGGAAAAGCACACTGTAAAATGGCCTTCACTTAACATAACTTTGAGAGCTACATGTATATTCATAGCATTTTTCTGTTTATGTTACAGCATGTGTTTTACAAAAGATCTCTTCCTCACTGTACAATTTTTTTAGTGGTAAAGAATATCAGATAGCTCAGTGAATTGTGCAAAGGTTAATGAACTTCACTGAACTTTATGTCTAGCTTAAAATTGCACGGCTTCATCTTCCACTGGTGGGCTGTTTTTACAATTTGCCTGCTACAGTGAGAAATTTCATAACAACATCTGAAATTTCTACTTCCCATCTAGATATTTAGAGAGTAAAACTAAACTTGATTTTTACCATTTTACTCCAGCATTTTCAAACTCTTATACCAAACATCACTTCCAGAGCTCTCATTTGATAACTAGGGTTCATCAGGACTCAGGACTGTCCATTTGTAAAATGTTTTTTTTACTCACAATTTGAGAAGGGATCTGTATGATAAACTAAAGATTCAGGCCCTCCAAAATGCTCATTCTATAACCAGCTTTTTAGTTCATTACTTTGAATCTCCCTTCATATTTCAACTTTCTTTGTAGCAAGGATTATACGTGCTGTTTCATTGACAGTCACCTGACAGACCAAAATACATTATGCGATATATATTTCAGGCTCGTTGATGTCTGTTTGGAGTGGACTGGATTTGTTTGTGTGTTTATTATAACAAAGTGTGAATTATATCTGAATAATCTCTGGGGATTTTATGCTTTTTGAGTCCCGTAGAGGAGTTCACCATTAAACTCTGCTAAGAATCATTGCTTTCATGGACAAGCCTGCTGTCCCCACTTTTAGTTTGTGGATTGAATTCTTTGTTCCCAAGTATTAGTATTTGGCCTTTCATTTGTCCACATAGTTCACTTAATGCTGTGTTTATGAAGTAATCCAACTTGGTTTGTCTGTATCAATAACTTCTCCTCTCTGATATATGATGTTTTTCTTACTTTGTGTTGTTTACAGTTTGATCAATGATGGATTTCTATTTACATTTCTATTTTGAGCTTTGTCTGTTGTTATTTTGTGTTCATTTAGTGAGCACCCATATCAGTTCTGCATTGTAGGAATCTCTTTATTAAAACTTCATTTCATCTTTTGTTCTTTTTTTTCTTATATAAATTATAAAATGCACTAAAATGCTCTGTTTCTTGAAATGTGTTCTGTAAACATATATATATACTCATTATTCAGAAAATAAAAGTAGCTCTAAAGAGAATTGACAACAATTATCTTAGAATGAAGATTAAGAAAAGATAAATTTACTGTAGAAAGCAATGCAAAAATACTAAGTACAAGAGTATGCCTAGATTGTGGACTTAGTGCATGGGAGGTATCCATTGAAGAAAAAGTATTTGCTGCATCTAGTTCAGAATATTCAAAACACTTCTCTGAGTGTAAATTCATTCCATAATGTGCGACTCAAGGGTCATTCAATTTGTTCTTATTAATAATAGTATTTGAAGAAGGCATTTCCAAATCAAATCATGGTCAAGGTCAGGGTCCAAATCAGAGGAGTCCATGGCTGCAGTGCAGCTACATTGTTGCTCAGGTGGAAAGATGCTGGAGAGCATCATCCTCAGTGGAGCTCCTAAGGAAAGGTGGAAGCACCCAGTAAGGCTTCCTAGTAGTGCTGCTTAGAGGGGAATTTCCTGCTGAAGCTTCCTCCTGCTTTTTCTGGAGAAGCTTCAAATTCAGCAGGCTTCTCAAAGAGCCATCTTAGCAAACTTAGCCTTGCAGACAGGGAGGTAGAAGAGGTCCTGACGAAAGAAAACTGCGTGCCAGAGCAAAAGGAGCCCAAAGAACTGACCATGCAAAAAAACTATTGATGTTATCTTCATCGATGTGTCGTTACATCTCTAAAGTGTGGGACTTAAACTCTGTCCTACAAAGCAGGGGGAATCATTCTTCATGTCAGTACCATAGTGCAGAATTTTCATATCAAGTTTTGCAGTAGCCAGTGAAATAGGAGTTCTCTTTCTGCAGTGAATGCTGCAACTAATACCCCATACACTTCATTAGTGTAATTTCTCTGCTCTGTGAGTATATGATAGTTAAGAAATGCTGTTTCAAGTCATAGAATATGGGATTATCATAATATCTTATTAGGTCTTCAATAAAGTGCGTCATTAGCCAATTTCTATTTTCCCATAGAGACATCTGCAATCTGCATTTGAGAATTAATGTACTTGAATGGACTGATGAAACAAGTTTCAGTAAGGAAAAAGACTGCCCTGAGCTCAGAGTGTAGGGGGTGGTAGCTGAACAGTGTAAAACACACCACCTAACTTTTTCAGTTGTCAGTCCCAATCAATACATGTGTCTGTTTCCCAGGAGTCACTAGAAATATGGTCGTTACCGTATCCATATGACACAAAATGACCCAGAAGAGATGTCATCTAAATAGCAGAACACAAACCCATCATCAAGTCTGATAAATGGTCATCTAAAAAGGTCTTTGATTATTTTCATTTCATATCCCAACACTAAATGTATAGACAGTTTTCTCCAGATTAAGCTGAAGATAACATCATGCATCAGAAGTCAATTACAGCACTGTCCTACTTCTCCCCTTTCACATCAAAATTTGTAGTTGTTTAGACTTTTCTGTAGCAATGTCATCATTACTGATGTCTCAAACAACTTCTAAAAACTGTGCGTATAGGGTATACCCTATAAAAGGTTATTCATACATTTGTCTGATTTTTAATAGGAGGGTATAACAGTCTGTAATAACTTACAGGAAAATATCAAACACCAAAAGCCTGGACACATGAAAAAATGAAAATGTAGAAAACTCGAACTGTAGAAACCTGAAAAGAATGAAAACAAATTCTGATGGGAGGGTTTGTTTGGGAGTGTTATTCTTTTACTTGTCCTATTTCTGTCTTGGTAGCCTTTGCTTAACAGGTGGATTGATTGTGGACCTCCAGTTTTAATCTTTATTGGTCCCAAAATGTTGGGAGTTTGTGTAGTGTAGCTTCCTTTATTTAAATTTGAATATGTTCGATAGTCAGCCTGCTGTAAGCCTCAGTGCCGAGGTTCATTTTTCATCATTTGAAATCCATTACTGTTGTATGGATCAGAACATCTTACAAGTCATGGTAATACATGTTTGTGTCATCTTTGTTTCCAGAGGATCCACTACCTTCCGGTTATTGGAGTGATGAGTGGTTTGGAGCAGCATGGCTCCCAGGCAAATAGGTTCATATCTGTGTTCACATCTTAGTGCTTGTTATGGCTTCAAAAGTGTGAACGTATACTGTTAATTTTTTTTAAAAAAACGACATTTTTTCAGAGACCCTGTGGTCTTTCATAGCAATATCAGTGTTATTATCAAGAATTCATGTCTCTCATTATGTCAGTGGAGGCATGATGGAAAAGAAGAAGTAAAGCTGATTGTTTTGAGGTTCCTCGAGAGTCAATGGGGAAAGAAAATCAACAGCAGCAGTAGCTGCTGCTGCAGTCTCATCAACAAAAGAAAAACCTCATATTCCCTGAATCCAATTTCAAATTGTGCTGAAGTCCATGTTCCATATGAAGCACAGGTATTAAGTTCTCATAGGTGGAGAGAAGCCTGAAGTCCTCCTGGCTCCTATAATAGCTTTTTTTCTTTCAGCTTAAACTACTGCTGGGTTGTGCTTGGGGGCAGGGAGCAACAGTTTGAAAGATGAAATGCTTTAGAGAGGTATGGCACCTCTGAGGAAAGGCTGCTTGCAGAAAAAGCTTTCATCAGTTCTGCCCACTCAAAGTGTAACTTAATTTACCTTGAGGTCTTGTAAGTTTTAGTTCATTAGTTAACAAAATAACAACTCTTAATGATTTGTCTTATTTATTTCCATGTAAACTATTATTGTTGCAAATCAGATAAATTGGACTAGGGAGGTATTCTTTGATAAATTATGTAGGAATACATAAGAAATGTAGCTGTTTTCTTCTCCATGTAAGTTAAAGGCACTTTAGTGTGAGTGGGTGAAGATACCAAGAATAATTTGACTATTCTAAATTTATTTAAAGAATATTTTTATTGTCTTCATTATATATTAGCAGCAAAGTAATTAATCTAAAAATGTGATCACAGCATGCAGTTCTGTGATACCAGTAACATTTACTGAACTTTTTACAGTAATTAGATTTGCATTAGCCGCATTTCCACATAATGTATTGAATTCCAGCTCAAATGACCTTCCCTTTCTACTCAGTTTTATATAATGATTTGTTTGACATTACAATAAGTAACTATAAACCATACTTCTAAAGGATTAATTATTTTTGTGCTAATAACCACAATTTCTGAAATCTTCCAAACGGATCTCTGCTGTAAAATGAGGCTTTTACTAAAGGAAATTTCAAAATGCAATCCCTTACAGTTGCAATATCATCAATGAGTTTCTGTGCTTCTTTATGTCCCTAATAAGAGTTAAATAATTCAGGAGCTTTAGCTGCATTAACCTGCAAAGTGTCAGTGGTAATAGGTATGCATATGTGCGTATGCTGTTAACCTATCCATCAAGGTTGGATAGAGTTATCAACTGGTCACAAAAAGACACTCATCCCTTTAACAAAATCATGGAATCCTTTGCACTGTTGTTAGCATATGCTTTGCAAGTCTGCAACATGGACATGTGCATTTATATCATGACCTAGCTGGGCAAACCTTAGGGTGAGTTGTAAACCGGTATCAAGATTTTCCCAGCTTTGCTTGTTGCTGGCACCTGAGCGTCCTAGGAGAGTGTAAGCTGTAGAAAGCCAACTCATGCTGCAGTTAGGCTTTCTAAGTCCTGTTTACACATCTTGTATGTCCTCCTCCCAGACAAACACTTTAAGCCCACTGTTTCAGCACAGAGAGTTTAAACATTAGAGAAGTCTTTCTGTAGAATACTTACGTACATAAATGGTCTTTTTATCCCTTGAATAAATTTTATTGTTTAAAAGTACTTACTTTTCCTTTTTTTCCTTAAGCAAAGACATTGTTCTTTGACCTTAAATGACCCAGTGAATTTACAGTACACAATTAATTGTAATACAGCAAGTCTGGCACACTACATTTTTAGAAGTCGTAGGGATTCTGGTGATTTCATAATTAATTCACTTTAAAACCCAGTAAATAGTAGCATGCAAGGACATCTGACAGGTTTTTTTCCCAACAACTCTCACCAGTGAGAATTTATTCCAAGAAAAATAACAAGTCAGGTTTGGTTAGTGGTGCTGCAGCTTGGAATATGAGATTTGATACAGTAAAAAATCATTTGTACTGTACTACTTTTTCATGAGCTAGGGAGAAGAGTAAATCTCTCCAATGGTAAAATAAACCTGTCATACAGCTTTTTCACAAGGTGCTGTTGTACACCAATAAAACAACGCTCCCTCCTGATCTTTTTTTATAACTTGCTAATTCTGAGAGAAACGTCATCATTGCTTACTTTTTTGTTGATCCAGGCAATGAAATTCTAAGAAGTAGTTGTGATACTAGAGTATTAAAACAGACTGCTACTCAATAATCAGGAGTACTTGTGTTGCATTACTGAAAAGGTACTTTATCCAAATGTCTACTGTCTGGGATAAGGTTCTGTAGTTGCTGCTTTGTGTTTTGAAATTGATGCATACGTATATTAATTATACTCTCTTAAAAACCAGCAGGCACATGAGAACACTTGCACGCACTTAAGAACAGTGGCCATCAGCATGAGATGTGAGCCACGGTTAACAGACAGTAATTTTGTTTCTCAAGCACTTGAAGAGGCTCCCTTCTTCTCTGTCTTTACTGGGCATAGATGAAAAAAAAATTAGACTCAGTTAGAGAAGTCTTTATGTACTGGAACATAATTGAAGCCTAAGTATAGTGAGGACTTGTCACAGGAGTGTCCTATTCCAGGATATGAGAGAGAGCCAGGGTTCCTGGCTGGGCATCTAAACCTCTGATCCCAATTCCTGACACTGAAGGTGGTGGAAGTTCTTCTAGTTTTCATTATGGAGACAATTATCCTTGCCTCCACTGCCAAATGCACTACTTGGAGCTGAGGAGGAAAAGGACAGCAGTTAACTCCTAAGTGCTCTTAAGGAAACAGTGAACAGGATGTGTTATATTTACTCTGCTGAGATCGAGGACAAAAAAAGTGAGGTCCCACTGTATGTTGCAAATACAGGCTGGTCTAAAGTTCTCAAAAAAAACCCCAACATAATTGAAAATGTGCTTTTGACTATTTCAAGGTAAAATCGTCAGCAATAATTTCCATGCTTTTCACAGTAATTTTCCAATATTTATATTAATTTTCTAATAAATTATTAGCTGTATTTTTCATGTATAGATTACTTTTGAAGTATGACATAAATCTGGATATCTTAAAACATAAAAAAAACCAACATTTTTCTAAGTACTATTGCATGCAAATGCCCTGGCCATGAATTTAGACATCAAATCATACCAATTCTTACATTAACAAGGAGGCTGAGAAACTATGCATTTCTGTTTCTGAGCAGACTTTAAACCTTAAATTTCCACACAGTTTTTCCATAGCTTTTGCAAATAAATAGTATTGTCAAATAGATGAACCACCTCACTGAGCTTTTCAGGAAAATGAATGCTCCAGGCTAGCCTGGAGCTAGTACAGGAAAAAAAAGAGAAAAATGAAGAGTGCATTGGATACTAGTACCATGTAGAACCAAACCAGACACAAGTAGTAACAAATTAAACTTGTCAGAAATAACAAACTAAAAGTTTCAGGTCATACTTCTATTAAATGCACAAGCAGCTATAAATTCAGTAGTCCTAGTTTTCGGAGGTGTCCAAGGGTTGCATTTTCGTTGTTTTTATGTTGTTTGTTTGGTTGTGAATCTTTGTTTCCTTTCCCAAGTTTCTTATGTGCTAAAATGTGCTATTTGTGTTGTTATGAGGCTTTGGCCAGTTTCCTGGTCATTATCAGAATGATGATCACTGTTGCAATACTAAGCACTCCCTATAGCTCTCCTAGTTGGTTGCAAAGGGAAAATGATTTATCAGTTGACAAAATTACAATAACAAAGTAAGAATTCACTTTAAAATGTTATATTAAATTCATGTGTCTATATCACACAAGATTATAGAGAGAAAAAATATTACTGAAAAATGGAAAATTGAAAAAATATTACTTAGAAGAAAACCAATCTCATATAGATGTCATCACATATAGATGTAACATATCAATTGTCATTTTATCTTAGAAAGTTCACTTAAGAAGTCCCTTCCTGCACAGGTACTTTCAGTTAAATCTGGAAATATGACCAGCCAGCCAAACTCTTCTCTCAGCTCTGTTCTCTTAGTTTCAAATAATTCAGCCTTCCGGGTGATCACTTAAACTGACACAGCTTGTGCACAGTCCTCCAGGTGTAAAAGTAGGAGCAGAATCTGCTCTGTAGTTGGTCATCTTTAGATAGCATTTTCTGCCACTGACGTGAAACTCCTCAGCAGCTGCATGTGCAGCCTAGGTGGGCACTTCAGAATCATAGAATCATAGAACAACCAGGTTGGAAGAGACCCAACGGATCATTGAGTCCAACCATACACAGAGACACAATGCAGGGGTAGCAAAACTGCAGTGTCTAATTAGCTTCATATTGGTCCTAGCATCTACTAATAATAAAGATAAGCAAAATAAAATCAACACCAAAAAAAACCCCAAACCAAAAAATACCAGATCAGACTAAGTCAACAGAGCCTACTCCACTTTCACAGCTTTGAATTTAAGTACCCTCAATAGGAATAATATGAAGACATACTTTGTGCATGAGTGACATCAAACCATGTTTGATTATTTTTTCCAAATACTAAGTCTTCAAAAGCTGAGATGAATGTCTCACAGTGCTCATATAAAATTATTTGACCTAATTGGAATAGATACTGCTGATGTTGTAAGGTAAAAAGATGGCAATAAGAACCAAAGTGAAAGCTGTGAAGCACACAGCTGTGTTAGCACACTGAACGTTTCAAATAGTGACAAAATTATTCTTTTAGTGCCTGTTTCTTCAGTGCATTATCAAATAGAGTTCCTGCAATGAACCATGACCTAAAATCAAATTACCCTTGTGTGAAGTAAAAGGCACTGTATGTTATAGTGTAGCTAAACGCAAAATGAATATATTTAATTTGAAAACAGAAGAATTATACCTGTTTTTCCACATGTGCCAATTGACAATTTCTTTTGAAATTTTAGTACATATTTGAAAGATATCTTTGGGCCTATTCTGCCAATAACAAGAAATGGTCAATTAATTCAACCTGTGTTCTTTTAATCTGTTCCATTAACAAAGAAGGGAATATGTGAACAAAAGAGTCTTTTGTAAAAATAATAACAGTTCTAAACATACAGTGATTGCTGTTGACATTCCCTACTATTTATTAGGGGATCTATAATCTTGATGGATAACTGGAATACTTCCATTTAAAAAAGGTATTAAGTTCAAAACTATCCAGTTTGGCAAATTAGCATCTAATTGCTTACAGGTGATCAGCTAAATGCAGTCATTAAAGTTAGGCGAGGTCCCCCAGGAGGAATTTTCACTGGTCTTGATTTCCAGAGGTTCTGAGCTGTTGATTTCAGTTTGAAAATGTTCCTAGCCTTTCTTTATAAAGCATTTATATATTCCCTTTAATTTTAAGGACCAGGTAGAATTAATGACATTTTCCGGATAGACAGAAGCAAGACTTATCCAGAGCAAGCTGAGCTTGCTTTCATTCACCATAAGAGGCTGCAGATGCAGATAGAATATACGGGCTCAAATACAAGTTCAGAAGAGAATTAGGCAAATTCATGGACAGCAGATCTACAAAAAGACACTAACAGGAATAGGCAGATATCTACCCTGTAGTATACTTAACACAGTCATTTGATGCTGAGAGAATGCAAAGATAACCAACCATAAGTGACAGACAAACTCTTTTCTGTAAAAATTGCCTCTCATTGCCCCCATCAGGCTCAAAACTCCAGGCAAGGCAGACCTTGTTCTTAGTAGTGCTGCCAATTTTAATTTCTATTGCTATTCTTCTCAAAATAAAGTGCTAGGAATGGGAAAGAGCTGGGATAGAGAAATAAGGGAAAAGCCTTTGGTAGTCACTGCTGTTGCTCTTTTGTTCCAGAAGTTGGAAAAGATAGATGAGAGAAATTGCTGGAGTAGAGAAAAACCTCCTCCCTTTCAGCAAAAGCGACACACTTCCAGTCTTCCTTCAGTAGCCATGGGAGTCACCCAAGCTCTGCAGATCTTTGTTGCAGGAAGTGCCGCCTCTTGAGGAAGTAAGAATGAAGAGGTTGAAGGAAAATTTGCTGCAGGGAGGAGACAGTGAATGAAAGAGGTTTTCCACAGGGTTTACTAATGAGAAATAGTGATCAGGCCTCTGAGGGCTCTGTTTTGAGTGGAGCCTACTAAGAGCAGAGTGCCATACAGCATTTCATTCAGTCTCTTAATCTAAGTTCTCTCATTATTCCTTGTTACTTTGAAATATTACTTGGCACTTGAGTGGCATTGAAACAAAGGCTCTAAAATGTTGGAAGTAACACCATTTATATTACTCAATTCCATTTAAAAAACAATAAAACCACTTGCTTTTATTAAATTTTATTAAATAGTAGACTATAAAGTGTGCTGTCACAACCCAGACCCACGAGCCACATACTTGAGTCCGGCCCTGATGGGGGGGAAAGTGGATTCGTTTGTGTGGCGATCCAGAGACAAATAAGGTCACTCCCATCGAAAGCAGTATTTATTTCTGGCTTCCGCAAGCATAAACATGCCTATATATATATATATTATATATATATATAATATAGAGAGAGAGAGAGAATGAGAGTGAGAGAGAGTGAGAGAGAGTGAGTGTGCAATATACATTCATGACACGAAAAAGGAATTACTTTTTAATGACACTGAAAGATCTGTAGATTCTCCAGAAGATCTTGAAGATCTGATTCTATAGAAGGGGAATACTTCTCTACAGAAAACCCTGATGACCAGATTCTTTACATACTTTGGCTCAATAACTTCAAATTTGGGCTAAAATTATACATGGATTTAAATAACAAATCATATTTTGCATTAATTTTAATCGAAGACCAGTACTGCAAATATATTGCAACCACTGTTAACAGTATTGCATGTAAATGTAAAAAGCCTTTTTGTGTTTGTGTGAGAGAGAGTTATCTGAATCATGAAAAATGTGGTTTGAATCTAATGTTCTAGCCCTGATCCTGTGTCCACATACCCTGTTAAAATAAGATGAAACATTTTGCCCTTAGAAGATCGTTCCCCAAAAAAAAGCTATTCACTTTGTCTGTAAGGTTAATGAACCTCCTAAAAGCTGGATATCTCTGTCCATTTTCTAGTTGTCTACATCTTACTCTGGTGCCAATTACTTCTGTGTTAAGAGACTGTGTGATAAGCACACAACAGCTTTCAAATGGATTCTCCTTAAAAGAGAACTGTTTTGTGCCCAAAGAACAGATCTGCATCAAGACTATTCTAACCAAAATTTCAAGGCAGGCAGACAGTATCTTTTCTGCTCATTCTTTTCATGATGTTATTTGTCTACAAAAGTTTGAGGAAAAACAGCAGTCAGTCAATGACAAGAACAAAAAGCTACCCCATTACTCAAAATTGTTCCTATGGTAAGAAAAAAATAACTTCAAAAACAGAAGAAATATATTTTGGTATTACTTGTCATCACAATACACTCAAGAACTTACATATGTGATTTTTTTTCCCCCTCTACAATGTTTTGTCCTTAAACTTTATTTATGTACTTTTACAGTCATAAGACTGACAGTATTGATATTTTAGAAGAGTAATCATGGAGGATAAATTAGTCTGATTCTTAGAATTCTATCCATTAATGATCAGTCTCCACATTGGAGTGCTCTATTACTTCCACCTTGATAAATCCTTTCTTACAACTTCCAAAGCATAAAAAATAAGAAAAGTACTCCGAGGCAGAAGGATTCACATCCCCAAAAGGAGTCGATAGAGTCTTTTATTATTTGTTGTGCCCAGTATTTAGAGGTGTCTGAAATATATCTGCAGAGCATTCCTGATTGGGAGCTTATGAATTCTAGAGAAAATGCAGCTCTTCCTTTTTTTGGTTGACAAGAAGCACGATTGCCACAAAGGGCTGTTCTTATTCGGCTGGCAACAGTGTCTCCCTGCATTTACCTTTATTAACCATGGACTATCCATGAGCTCCAAAGCCTTTTGTATGAACTGTTGTGGTGTAGGCTGGTCTGGTGTGATGATGGGCAGCAAAATACAATGAGCTCCCGAAGTACTGTGGCTGGGTGGAGTCAGCAAAGTTACAAAAGATGGTGATGACTCTGTTATGTTATGTTAATGAAGAAACTGAGGAATGGGTGCTGAAGATGCAGCCTAGCAACATAGTTATGTGGTTGGGCTGTGGCAAATGAAGACTTGTTTCTAGGGCAGAAGCAATCAATCAATGTTTACCTCATGTTTGGCGAGCTTGGTCTATAAAGGCAGCCAGTTAACCCAAAATAAATAACTTCATCTGAAATCATATTGATTTGTCATGAGGTTCACTTTCTTCTACCGCCACAGTGTGAGGCTCATACTCTTCCAATGCAGGAGGTTGTGCCCTAATGGAGAGTCTACTCGACTTGCATGGTAGCCAGATAATGAGAGGTGCCTACTAAAAGCCTGTCTATTGCCAGCACTTATACAAATGCTGGGCAGTTACAGGGTGGTGATAGTGTCCAGAAAGATAGTGCCTGAATTACGAGTTGTGGGGATGGCTGGCAGAATATGTGCTGAACTCAATCCCCCTAAAGTTAAATATTCCTTCCTTAACTTTTCTGGAATTTTAATCTTGTATATTAGTATCTTCATAAATTCATTTCTGTTCCTAAACCTGTGGATATGTCTTTTCTTCAGAATGAAGAAGTGTGCACCCAAACAGGGCCAGATCTCTAGTTAGTGTATATGCACACTTAAAATACATTCTGGGTTTAAAATTGTACACCATTTGTAATTTAAATGAGTCAAAATATGCCCTGTTTGTCTGTCGTGGTGGTCTGTGACACGCATCACTAAAGTCTGTAATTCTGTTATCACTTTCATCTGCTTTAATAATTTCTGCCTGTTTCTAAATTTTTAATCCTCTTTTTGATGGTTCTAACTCATTTATTTTCTTCTGCTGCTTTAATTAACAGTTTTGCTTCCCAGTGAAGTACTTGCTGACACTGAATTGTCCAATCCTTCACTTGACAAGAAAGGTGTAAACAGAAAGAATTTTGACTAACAGTCAAAATGACACCATTTCCACTACACTATAAAAACTAATTTCAAATATGAGATGAAAAAAATGTGCAATAGGAGCTTCAAATATCAATACTGTAGTTGGACAGTGTATCATTAAAAGCACCACTCATTGTGGAAAGATAACATTTATCCTTACATGCGTATTAAATAAGCTTCTGGAAGCCAGGGCTACATACTGTCCTATCTGATAGATTGTATTGCAGGTTAGAAACGCTGCTGCAGCATTCACATTCATGCTCTTCTAATGCACAGCGCTTTGCTCCATGATAATCAAGTCACAAGAGATGAAATGACCAATTTGGAGTCTAGAATCAAATGCATGCTGTTACAGTACCCATTGCATCAGCACTTGAACTTAATGCTCATGCTGTGCAGCATAGTAACATCTGATAAAGACCTTCAGCCACCCTGAATTTTCCACATTACTGTATTTCGAGTTGTATTATTTTATACGATGTTTAACAACTCAAAAGCATTGAACAAAGCAAGCATTTTCAGAGAGCTGTGGTTTTCTGGTTTCTGTTAGGTTGATAACACATGCAGCTATTCTGTTGTTTTCTCCATCTCTAGAATTTAATTTTCTTTAGATTTTTTTTGTAAATTACTTTCAACATATGTCTGAGATAAGTAAATATACAGTCCAGATGATCAACTACAATTGTGAAATGGCTGGTTTTAGGATCATGGATGTAGTTTTCCAGAGAAGTGTGAGATGCACAAACAGAAAATCCTGAAAAGTAGAATACCAAGCAGGAACTTACTTGCAAAATTTATCAATAAGTGAATTCCATGCAAATAGTTTCATTTGATTTAATGAGAGAACACAAGCAGCAGATTAGATGAGGGGGAAAAAGACATTTTCAAGAAGTATGTTTATAGGTTGACTTCAACCATGTTTTCTAAATACGAAAAATCACTAAGACAAGTATGTTGAGATTGATTGAACTACTCATAGAATCATAGAATCACCAGGTTGGAAGAGACCCATCTACCCGTGCCTTAAACACCTCCAGGGAAGGTGAATCAACAACCTCCCTGGGTAGCCTGTTCCAATGCCCAATGATCCTTTCTGTGAAAAACTTCCTCCTGGAAGGAAGTTCCTCTCAAACCTAATCTCCCCTGGCAGAGTTTGAGGCCATTCCCTCTTATCCTGTCCTCTGTGACTTGGGAGAAGAGACCAGTTCCCTCCTCTCTACAACCTCCTTTCGGGTAGTTGTAGAGAGCAATGAGGTCTCCTCTCAGCCATTCCTCATAAGGCCTGTTCTCCAGCCCCTTCACCAGCCTCGTTGCTCTTCTCTGGACTTGCTCCAGAGCCTCAACATCCTTCTTGTGGTGAGGGGCCCAGAACTGAACACAGGATTCAAGGAGTGGCCTCACCAGTGCTGAGTACAGAGGGAGAATCACCTCCCTGGACCTGCTGGTCACACCATTTCTGATACAAGCCAGGATGCCATTGGCCTTCTTGGCCACCTGGACACACTGCTGGCTCATGTTCAGTCAGCTCTCGACCAACACCCCCAGGTCCCTCCCTCCTGGCAGTTTTCTAGACAGACTTCTCCCAGTCTGTAGCTCTGCACAGGGTTGTTGTGCCCCAAGTGCAGGACCGGGCATTTGGCCATGTTAAATCTCATGCCATTAGACTCAGCCCAGCGGTCCAGCCTGTTTAGGTCCCTTTGCAGAGCCTCCCTACCCTCCAGCAGATCCACACTTCCACACAGTTTAGTGTCATCTGCAAACTTGCTAAGGGTACACTCAATGCCTTCATCTAGGTCATTGATGAAGACATTGAACAGGGCTGGACCAAGCACTGAGCCCTGGGGAACCCCACCTGTCACTAGCCTCCAGCTGGATTTAACACCATTTACTACCACTCTCTGGGCCCAGCCATCCAAACAGTTTTCTACTCGGGAGAGTGTGCACCTGTCCAGGCCAGAGGCTGACAGTTTCCGTAGCAGAATGCTGTGAGAAACTGTGACAAAGGTTTTACTGAAGTCCACGAAGACCACATCCACGGCCTTTCCCTTGTCCAGCAGCTGAGTCACTTTGTCATAGAAGGCGATCAGGTTAGTTTGGCAAGACCTGCCTTTTGTGAACCCAAGTTGTCTAGGCCTGATCACCCCATTCTCTTGCCTGTTAACTGGAGTAGCTTGCACCAGAGTACCTGTATCTCCTTTGCTGCTCCAGGGTGCATTCTCCCCCACTTTATGTGCGGTGATGTGCTGGTGGTCCTCACCAGCACACCCTCTCCTAATCTCTAGTGCCCCACATCCAGGCACGCAGTTGTCTAGCCTTGACTCAATCCCCTTCCCCTTCACATCTAGTTTAAAGCTCAATTTATGAGCTTAGCTATGTTCTTAGCAAGGGCTTTAGCCCCGCCAGGAGACCCACGTGCCCCAACATTCGCAACCGTGTCAGGGGGTGCACGAACCACCCGATGATCGAAGAATCCAAAGCTCCATTCCTCTCACCAGGTTCAGAGCCAGGTATTAATCGAGTTCTTTTTTGTAACTTGCAGGTCAACTCCATTTAGCCTAGGGATGGAGCAGAACACCACCTGTGCTCCAGAGCCCTCCATCATCTTCCCAAAGGCCCTGAATGTCCTTAGCCTTACTGCTTACTAGACCATCATTGCCAGTCTCGACTACTACCAGAGGGTAGTAGTCTGTCTCATGGATCAGGGAAGGGAGTTTCTTAGCTACTTCCTTCCCTGATGCCCCTGGCAAGCAGCAGACCTCTCTGTGTAGCAGGTCGGGTCTGCAAATGGGTCCCTCCATTCCTTTGAGGAGGGAGTCCCCTACAACAATCACCCTCCTCTTCTTCTTAGTGGAGGATGTTCTAATTTTCATCCGAGGATGGTGTGGCCTAGGAAAAGATTCAAGACTATGGTGGCCATCATCTTCAGGACTAGATTCCTCCTGGAGCACCTGGTACTTGTTCACCAGGGGGATCTCAGGTATTGTTGACTGCTTGAGGGGAGCAGGCTTTCTTCTTCTGGAAGGAACCTGCTTTCATTCCCCATCCCTTATAGCCCCAAGCTTGCAGTTTGCAAGTGACTGGTTATTTGCCACACCTGGTGCAACAGGTTGCTGAGGGAGTGAGAGGAAACCGCTCCACATGTCTATCTCCCTCTCACATTCCCTGATATTCCCTGATTCACATGTGTTTGAAGTTAAGTTTATATTTGTCTTACTGAACTGGAGGAATAAAAAGAAACTTTTAAATAAGGGCATTTTTTCAAATTAGAAATCAAAATTGAGAGAAGTTATTTATATTTTTTTACACGTAAAAGGCTTGCTTAGTCCAAAAGAATTAGAAATAAACTTAAAGCAGGATATGAAAATATCAAATTGCAGATCCAATGCCAAGAAATCTGGTTATACCAAAATTCAAGTCACTATTAATTAAGTATTTAATTAAAAATATATACTTTTAAAACAAAAAATTTAGGATGGTCTTGGAGTTTGATAATATCTCTTTACACTTTGCTTTGGATTAATATGTTTGTTTTCCACTGAGGACAGATTAATTTCCAATTAAATGCTGTTATTTGGAAAAAAAAAGTCAAAAGAGTGAGAGAAAATGAATGCATCTTTCTGTGCAGCATTTGTGGTCAAATATTGAATAATGCATCTGATAGTTTACTATATGAATTTGAAATTAATAGAATTATGGAACCTTCCCATGTGTTTTCATTATATAAACTGAGAACAATTAAATAGCAAAATAAAGAGCATACAAAATGAAATTATTTAATTAACTTAAAGCATTATAAATTATGTGAAAGTAGAAAAGAAAGTGTGTTTTGTTTACCTGGCAAGATCTTTTGGATTGCTCAATAATAATGACTGTATTTATTTGCCAGAAATGCAAAATGGCTGTCTAGTTATGTATTGTTTACAACTACCTATTAAACATCTAAGCACAATTAATGATTAAAGTATTATGGAGCTCTACCTCTTTGATACATCATAACTTTGAATTATCTTTCCTTGCAGAAGGGAATCCTTATACCTGGTGGGTTGGAAAAGCCAATGAGAAGCACTACTATTGGGGTGGATCAGGACCTGGCATTCAAAAATGTGCCTGCGGCATTGAGCGCAACTGTACTGATCCCAAATACTACTGCAACTGTGATGCTGATTATAAGCAATGGTGAGTCATTTACAAAAAGACGGTGTGAGAATGACTAGTCCCTCTTAACTTTTACAGCACTGCCATTATTTTGAATGTCTTTCTTTTATCTCTTTCCTTTCTTACTAAAGAACAAAGGGGAGAATCATAGAATCATAGAGTCATAGAATCATAGAATCAGAATAGTTTGGGTTAGAAGGGACCTTAAAGATCATTTGGTTCCAATGCCCCTGCCATGGGCAGGGACACCCCACTAGATCAGGCTGTCCAACTTGGCCTTGAACACCTCCAGGGAAGGGGCATCTGCAACTTCACTGGGCAACCCATTCCAGTGCCTCACCATTCTCATGGTGAAGAAATTCCTCTTTATGTCTAGCCTAAATCTACCCCTCTCCAGTTTATACCCATTCCCCCTCATCCTATCACTACAAGTTTCTGTGAACAGTCCTTCTCCAGCCTTCCTACCCATCCCTTTCAGGTGCTGGAAGGTTGCAATAAGGTTGCCTTAAAGTGCTATATTATATGTCACCCCTCCTGCAAAGTATCTACCCATCTCTTCATTTCCATTTAATTCATGGAATCTGTGTTTGTCAAATATAGAGTGTATTTATGCTTTCAAGTCAATTGTCCTGTAGAAAAGAATGCTAAAGTTGCAAAGTCAAGTCCTAGTAGGAAAGACCGGTGTTTTGGTTCCCATGCAACCTTTATATCACAATGCAACACTTAATTTTATGTCTGCAACTTGCTTTCTTCCCAGAATTTCTCTTTTTTGGAGTGCTTTACCTACATTTGCCTGTAGAATATGAGAGATGTGAGTTGAAATCACTCATCTAGTGACTCCAATCCTCATTATCCATCTTTTATTAAAAAAATGCATTAAGAAAAAGGCTTAAATAGCTCTAAGGAGTGACACACTGCATTTCAGAGGAAGCTATTGCACTTTACCTGAGACAGTTAAATATTCATTGTCCTGTTGGTTGAAAATAAAAACCTGTGGCTCATTTGAGATGAGACAATGAGAATTGGTTCTAGTTTCTTCCCTAACGAGTAGTTATTGATTCATTTTAACAGAAGGACTGAGGAAGTCCTACCCCAGAGTATTTTACAACCTGGTAACAGGGGCAGTATGCTGTGAGGTAATTTATGTGGGTTTAAATTCCTTCAGGCAGAAAAGAAAATTAAACCTGCATCTCTGAGATCCCCCATAAACACTCTAACCTACAGCCTACTGCACAAAGCTCATCATCATTTTCTATGAGACCTTCTCTGTGCTCTTAGGATGCTTTGTAAGTTTTAACTGTTTGTGTCTCTTTTGTCATGACAAACATCATATTTTACATGGTATGCAATGTTCAGTGACCAATTGGAACTACATATTTATGAACACTTCCCATTTAAGACAACCTGCTGGTAATTGAATCTATACTGGCTCATAAGCTTTTTTGTCATAATTGAGAAATTCATATGGTTAAAAATGAATACAGAGCTATGTAACTCTAATGGCATATCAGGGATTTTAAAAAGAAAGAAAAAAGTGTGGGGAGAATCACATAATATTTGAACCTCAGAATTAATCTAGGCCAAACCCACTGCTGAAGCAGGGCCACCTAGAGACAGTTGCCCGGAGGCATATCTAGATGGCTTTTGAATATGTTCAAGGAGAGAGACTCTGTATCTTCCCTGGGTGTCTGTACCTTGTCACCCTTGCAGTAAAGAAGTGTTTCCTGAGGTTCAGAACCTCCTATGTTTCAGTTTTTACCCATTGTCTCTGGTCCTGTCACTGAGCACCTCTGAAAAGAGCCTGACTCCATCTCCTTTGGACTTTCCCTTCAGGTATTTATACACGTTGATGACATCCTCTTATGGGCCTTCTCTTCTCCAGGCTGAATAGCCCCAGGTCTCTCAACTTATCTTCATATGAGAGGTGCTCCAGTCCCTTGGTCACGTTCATGGCCCTTTGCTGGACTCACTCCAGTATACTAATGTCTCTCTTGTACAGGAGATCCCACAACTGGATGGTATACTCCAGATGTGGCCCCACCAGTGCTAAGGAGATGGGAAGTACTGCCTCCCTCAGCCTGCTGGTTGCACTCTGCCTAAGTCACTCCAGGATACCATTATCCTGCTTGGCCGCAAGGGCACATTGCTGGCTCCTGTTAAACTTGGCATCCACCAGGACTCCTGGGGCCTTTTCTACCAAGTTGCTTTTCTGGATGGCCCCCAGGTGCTAGACTTTACAGTTATCCCTGTTGATCTCCATGATTTTTCTGTGAGCCCATTTCTCTAGCTTTTCAAGGTCCTTCTGGGTGGCAGAACAATCCACTGGCCTACCAGCCACTCCTCCTAGTTTGGTGTCACCTGAAAAAATCAAGTATGAAAAACAGAAAATAAGAGTAAATAAAATCTTCCAGGCCCTGTAAAAATGATAGATTAGGATGTAGGAAATCAAACATTGCCACAGACATTGCCACCCCAAGTTTGGACACTGTTAGGATCGCATGATGTTAACTATGATATGGGATGAACTGCAGAACGCCACAGAGCTAGAGAAGTCAACATTAGAGTCAAAGGAATCAGATATAATGTCAAACTTCAGCATTAGAACTATAGAGACTGAAGAATATAAATAAATAAATTAATAAGAGTAAAATAAACATAAGATTATAAGTAGATAAGTAATAAAGTCAGAGAACTCAAACATAGACATTAGAGCACTGTGGCAAGAGCAAGGTAGGTTTGGCCTGTGACAAAACGGTAACAATAAAAGGAATATAATGTAATAATAATTACAATAATAGCAGAATTAGGAGCACTTACTGTTTTCATTGCTTGAGGCACTGGATGCATATCTGTGAATCCTAGTCACTGTACCATATGTTGATTGTTTTCTTCTACACTGAGGGAAAAACATGAGGGGAAATAGCACCGACTTTTGCAGCCTCTCCAAGAGTCCCACATGATAATTCAATAAGCCACATTCACTCATTAATCCTTTCTGTGCACTCTATGTCCCCTATATACACTGAGATTATGTAGAATCTACAAATAAATAGTTTAGTATAATTATTAGATTTTAAATTCTAAAATTATTACTACTATAATAAATATACAGTTCTTTACTCAGAACTTCAAACAAGATTTTGGGTATGTATCAGGGTATATTTCTGGAAAAAAAGATGTATATTACAGGACAACTTGTGAAAAATAGTTATACAACTGGATAATATATTTTAATCTACAGTGTATGTAAAACACAAGAAGAAATAAAAGCCCCATTATAGTCTTTAAGGACATTTTGTTCAAGATTCATTTTTTTAAGTTCAGTTTTAGCAGAATTTAGCGCATTCCAAAGTCATACCTTTTGAGTTTTGGAATTATTTCACAGAGTCTTAGCAGTTTTCTCCAGCCAAGTTAATCAATACCTAAATTTCAAGTGAGTTCCAGAGGCCAGGAAACCTTACTGACTCTAGTTATTAGGGGCACAGTGTTAACTATGGCCTCCAGCACATCTATACTCTAGTCTGGTGACTGCAAAACAGCTCCTGGTTTGGACCCCAGTATCTGCAACAGCAAGCACTTCTGGAGAATTGCCATGAGTGGGTAGATTCAGCCAGTGGTTGCTATTGGAGCCTGAAAAGGGCAGAGGTCATTGAGAGGATCAGAGAGGCATCCAGTTGCTGTAAGAGCATGCTTCTATCACATCAGACTTTGAATTGCATACACAGCTTGACATATTCCAGCTGTTGCATAAACTGTACTATATCTTGTCTGCCTTAGAGGTAAAAATATGTTAGCTTAGGAATATTGGGAGCATTACTTTGGTACAGAGAGAAGTACAAGGTAAAGATCCCCATAGAAAGACTGACTGAGACAATTCCAGAACTAAAATGAACCAACAAGGGAAGGTACCCTCCTGGACCTGCTGTTTGTGAATCCCAAGGCCTTGTAGGGGATGTAGCAGTAGGAGGACACCTAGGACTAAGTGATCGTGAGATAATAGGGTTTTGTGTTCTAGGTGAAGTGAAGAGAGTGGTTAGCAGGACAATAGCATTATATTTCCAGAGGGCAGACTCTGAGCTATTCGGAAGGCTGGTTGGCAGTCTCACTGGAGAGAGTACTTAAGGTCAAGGGAACCCATGAGGGCTGGGAACTCTTCAAAAAGTTGACCCTAGCAGCTCAGGAGAAAGCCATCCCCACATTCAGGAAAAAAACCATCAGGGGAAAAAAACAGTTTGGTTGAACATTGAGACCTTGAGTAATATCAAGAAGAAGAGAAGTGTTTATGGGCTCTGGAAGAGGGGACAGGTCTCTTGGGTGGATTACAGGAGGGAAGTGAGGTTGTGTAGGGAAAAAATCAGAAGGGCTAAGGCTCAACTAGAAATCAGATAGGCAAAGTCTGTGAAAGATAACAAAAAATCTTTCTATAAATATATAGACAATAAAAGGAGGACTAGGGAGACCATACAGTCCCTATTGGACGCAGAAGGAACAGTGACAGGGGATGAGGAAAAGACTGAGGTACTCAATGCCTTCTTTGCCTCAGACTTTAATTGTAAAGACAGTTGTTCCCTCTGTGTACAAACCCCGGAACTAGAGGAGCAATACAAAGCTCCCATGGTCCAAGAGGAGGTGGTCAGAGCCTTGCTTGCCCAACTGGACATCCACAAGTCTATGGGGCCAGATGGGATTCACGCTAGGGTATTGAAGGAACTGGTGGATGTGCTGGAAAACTGGTTGGATGGCTGGGCCCAGAGAGTGGTGGTAAATGGAGTTTACTTCAGCTGGAGGCCAGTTACAAGTGGGGTTCCGCAGGGCTCAGTGCCGGGTCCAGCCCTGTTCAATGTCTTCATCAATGACCTGGATGAAGGCATCAAATGCACCCATAGCAACACTGCAGTTGATTGTACCAAGCCCAACATGATTTTCTGCTCCTGCCTAGACAATTTGAAGAAAGTTTCTACC